>OX459121.1:21323333-22641666 GCA_949775105.1 Oldenlandia corymbosa var. corymbosa | reverse complement strand
CCGAGCTCTCGTCTAGTCGATTTCATGGAAGAGGAGAATGACGAATTGACCTGCATCTGCTTGGACTTCTTGGATGAAAGGAGAGACTGTGCCAAAGCGAGAGAAGCTCGGTACAAACAGCAGCAAATGAAGTATTACAATGCTCGGGTTCGGAGTCGAGATCTTGCTATCGGTGCCCTCGTCCTCCGCAGAAATGATGCTAGCCACGCCTTGCCGGCTGGAAAGTTGTCTCCCAATTGGGAAGGTTCTTACAAGGTTGTGGAAATCTCACCCTCGGGAAGCTATTGACTACAGACGTAGCACGACGAGGTCATCCCTCTTCCCCGATGGTAGAACATCCAGAACCTAAAGAAATTCCATGTGTAGCCTCGCCCCAAGGCACACCATTTTGTCTATCTTTTTGACGGCATAGTATAGGGAAGGCTCACCTCTTGTACTCCTGGAAGTATGACTTGGTTGATAATATATTCGCCTTTTCCAAAATTTTTAGATATTATTCAAAAGCGTCTGACCCCGATGGTGGTCGACGACCCATCCCTTAGGCTCTGCCTGGATCTCTCAAGATCGTCCGACCCCGCTGGCGGTCGATGACTCGGTTCAAACAGGCGAGTCTGGGGCTTTCTTGAGGTCAACAACATTCGCCCTAAGCGCTTCTGACTCCAAGTCTTGGATGACCTTGATGGCACTCCGAATACGACCTTCCAGATTCGACAAGCGAGTCTCCCCCCTAAGGGAAGGTTCAATTAATGCCCTACTTATTATTGAATAATAAGGGTAAGAGTCAGGGTCAATGTTAGGGTCGGGGATTGTTAAGTTTATATTTAGGTTGCCATCGTCTAGCCTGCCACCCAAAGTCGAAGGAACCCTTTTAGGTGACCTCTCGGGGCTTACTCCGGCATCGACTATACTTGCTAAGGCTTCCTACGTAAATAACCATAACTATATTAACGAGGTTGTTGGACGCGAATGGTTGAATAGTTAAATAAAAACTTTTATAAAATTCTGAAAAAGTACAAGGAGTCAGACAAAATAAGATGCCTCTACGCATCGACCTGAACCCCTACGTACAAATTCCTAAAATCTACTGATTGTTTACCTCATCCTTGGCAAAGTCTTCAGTGCCGAAAATCGAGTTGCTGAACTCCAAGTTGTTGGTCCCCGACGTGGTCGACCTACTCGCGTCTCCCGACAGCTGGCCACTCTCCAAGGACTCCCTTCTCTGTCGAGCCATTAACTCCGCCTCCTCATCTGGACCAAGGGGAGTTGAGACGGTAGATCCAACATCGTCCGGAAACTTGTAAAGGAACGAAGGCAGTTTAGCTATCTGTAGGAGATCTTCGGGAGAAGTAATGGTCGGACAAACCTTACATATCTCCTCGAAGAATTTCATTCCGCTCATATCCGCGTCCCTAAAGAATTTTCTGCCTTTATGACACAGGCAGATTTGTGAGGTCGCTCCATCTATGGCCTCGTCCGTATACTTGCCCACCAGGGCGTGAACACTTCCCCCTGCGTGTAGGGCATCCCCGACCAACTTTCCATGCTGTCTCATTCCCATCTCGATCACTGGAGTCATGATCTGGTTGACCCCCCTAGCAAATGCCAAAGAGTTAAGGTAAACCCTTAAGGCAGCCAGTATGTATTTGTAGAGGTCCGACTTCAAGACCATCGACTCCCTCAACTTGGGCATCATTGCCTCCTCAACTTTGGCCATCGCTTCCTTGTGGGCCTTTATTTTTGATTGGTCATCCAGTTTCTTTTTCATGGATTGAGCTTGCTTCTTCCAGTGCGACCTCTCCTCTTGCAGCTGGACGATCTCCGCCTTTGCATGTTTAAGCTCGTCCGTTTTCTCCGCCACGGCCTGCTCATTCGTCGTCACTAAACTATCCAAGTTTCTGGCAAGTTTGCCAAATGCAGCCACGGCCTGAAAAGACTGAAAAGGGACTCTGGTTAAGAATAATCAAATCACTTGTAAAAATAAGGTATAGTCGAAACTCACCTCCATCATGTAGTCGGCTACTTGAGGGTTTTCCGGGATAAGAATTTCTGAACCTGTCACCCTCGGAGGGTTGAACTTCACAAATGCGTGTCCCAAGGGTACATTTCCCGTCTTGGCAGGACGGGTAAGGAGACCCTTGTTAGTATACGTCTTCTTCAACAGTTCATCGGTTGTGAGACCCGACTTCCCTCCGACACGCCGTGTTGGTCAGGACCGTCGTTGTATTAAGTTTCACCTTTTTCGGGTCCTACCCCTGAGAAGCCGGCGGGCGTTTGTTCAAAATGGAAGATAAGAACTTATTGTGAGGCCCCGAATCCTTGTGCTTTTTAGGAATCAAGGATGGGGTTGACTCCTTCCCCTCGACTGGACGAGGAGGTTGTTGAGATGATGATGTCTGCCTGGGTTGATGAGACGAGGCCTCCTTCTCAGGCTCGTCTGTAATACCAAAAGCGGATCTTCTCCTCATCAGTAAAAACTTGCCTAAAAATACAAAGGAAAAAGCAGTTAGATTCAACGAGTCGAAGACCATACCTCTGTTCGAATTAACTATCGTATCACCAATGGAGGCAATAAAAGTATAGCTGTAGAACTCCATCCATGCCTCCAATTTATCCAAATCCGGCTTCCGCGATAAAACACCTTTTTGTTTTAAATAACCTTAAATAAGCAATAAATTACATAGGTATTTTTTTTCTCCCGATAAAAAGGAGGTAAAATTTATAGATAAAAAATTTATTATTCTTTCTGCCACGAAATTATTGTTCAATTTTAGATTTTCATATTTAATTTAGTTTGTACTAAAACTTAGAATCCAAATTGGAGGGAGTACTTAACATGCATAGATGATAGATACTCGTACTCTTAACTTATGAATGTGTAAAGAAAAATCTACGGTGAAATTCGTCCTAATATAATTAATATGTCGAATTTCAACCGTCCACTCTCTTTTCAAGGAGTCCTTGATGGCACAAGACTGTTATAGTACATCTCTATATGTGTCCATCGCTAGAACACTAAAATTATCTACCTCGAGTCCTTAATGTAATCAACTGGCTGATTCAATTACATATCAGTTGTCAAAATCGAAACGTTGGTGAGAGTCGTACATACTTTCACCAGATATATAGATATTGGTTGTTGGAAATGATAAAGTTTGATGACTGACGTAAAAATTATTAAGATGAATAACAAATTTTGTACTCCTTTCATTCTAAAATTATTTTCTAAGTTAAAATTTCATTTTAGTACAAATTGAACTAAAAGTGGATATCTAAACTGGACAATAATTTTGGGACAGAGGGAGTACAAAATTTTGATCATATTTGGGTACTGATCCCTCTGTCCCGAAATTATTGTCTAGTTTAGATTTTTATTTTTAATTCAAATTATACTAAAAGTTAAGATCCAAACAAGATAATAATTTTGCGATAGAGGGGGTATGATTTTTTGTTTACCAAAAAAAAAGTTGAATGACCAACAATATGATTTAATTTTTTTGCCAATTTATGAAAGAAAAAAAAAGAAAAAATTATTAAGCATGAAAATTAAAGAGACAAATAATCACACATGCAAACAGTGGCGGAGCTAGAAAAATATTTTAGTGGGAACACATTAATATTATCAACTACCTACAAATTAAAAAAAATTATTGAAAAATTCATGCGAAGAAGATCAAAGTCAAGAATTATAAGACAATTGTCGTAGCTTAACACCTATGGGGTTTTTTAAACCTTTGCAATTTGTTTATTTTTTTTAATATAATGATTATTGTTTTTGACGAAAAAAAAAAATCATAAGGCAGCCATATTATAAAAGAGGTACATACGCCTAATTTTGATAGTCTTTTGATTTTTTTGGGGGGGGAAAAATTTCAAGTATAATTGTAATTTACAATGCAACTTAAAATAATTATTTATCTATAATAGTTTTTATTTAGTTTATTAAGGTATTCCGATATAAATAAATTAACGTTTATTGATTGAACCTCAATTATTTAAATATAGAGCTTTTACAAACCCAAAAATTATATAAATATGGATTAGCTGCGGGCCACTTGTAATCTTTGAAGATAAAAATTTAGTGACTTTTGAGCCCATTCTGAAAATTATCCTCTTAATCAGACAATTTATTAAGCATCAAAATTAATAAATATACATTAATACCCAAAGACAGCAGTGGGAGCACGTTCTCCCAGCGCCCCCACTTTATCTCCGCCACTGCATGCAAATTTAATTTGTAAACTCTTTCACGTCATTTCTGTGGTCGCATTTTCCCACCGTCTGCCGGACCAGCCTGATGGCTGCTGGCAGAAGATGTCCAAAAAGAAGATCAGATTCAAACAGTGACGGAACCAGTCTTAAATATTTACGGGATCAAGTACATATATAAATTTTTTTTTCGAAATATTTTTAATATTATAAGGTAAGTTTTAAAAAGATTTTCCGACCGCAGGGTCGGCCGACAACCCTCGCACCCCCCTGGTTCCGTCCCTGGATTCAAGTAAAAAGGTTTGTTCTTTCCTTTTGTTTTCTTTCGGATGAGCAAACATACAACACATCTTTTCAAGTTTTTGAACATCATATTTTATACTGCTTGCATGTAAAAAAAATTACTACTACTTCTTATAAGAGCGCCATGGTGCACAAATCAAAGTTATAAGCAACTATAGATAGTAGATATATATCTACATTTTCAGTCTTTTTCAAGAGCCTAATTTGTTTTTAATTAAAGATATCAAATTCAAGATGAAAGTGATAACAAATCATCGACTTCAAACAGATTAACCAAGTTAAAAAATTCATCTGGCGACACAAACACGCTCATTTTTCCCGTAATACAAACCCTGATTTATTGATAAATACGTGGACTTTTATTCTTGAACGTAGAAAATACTAGTAATACTGAAAAAAAAACTAATGATTAAAGGAGAGGTCAAAGATAACTTGCACGTAAGGCAAAAATTTTGAATTATAAAATATAGGGTCAATTTTTTCATACTTATTAAGAGTCTGGACAAAACCTATCGTCCTCATCATCTACACGGCAGCGACATCCACAACTTATTGCCAGCCCTGCTTGCCCAGTTATGGTAAACGCCGGTGGCTCAGTGACTCAGTCTCTATCCAATAAACTCCAACTCCATCTTGCTAGCTGCTCTACGTCAGGGCAGTGGAGAATATT
Source organism: Oldenlandia corymbosa var. corymbosa (assembly GCA_949775105.1). Taxonomy (NCBI): domain Eukaryota; kingdom Viridiplantae; phylum Streptophyta; class Magnoliopsida; order Gentianales; family Rubiaceae; genus Oldenlandia; species Oldenlandia corymbosa. The sequence goes on along the minus strand of OX459121.1, from coordinate 22,636,487 downwards.
TCATTCGTCTCAGAAAAATAATCCATATTGAACTTTTAAATTTGTATTAAAACATAAATCAAATATATATGTATATATATATATATATATTAAAACTAATACAAGTCTTAAAATTCAAATGTAAATTTTTATTTTATTTTATTTTTTTTTTTTTGAGACGAGGGAGTAAAAAATACAAAGATAATTTTTTATTGCCCCCATTTTGGGATGAAAGATGTACGTATCAAAAAAATCTTCTTGCATGAAGTAAGCATCACTTAAATAAACACACTAGCAGTTAACCCGGAGCCATCGATCACTTGAATGATATACATATACACAATATTGAATGAATGTAGACAGATATATATGTGAAAAACACCAGAAATTTTATACCCACCATAAGAATCTTTTATTTTTATATGTAGTGTTGACATAAAGGATTTACTCTTTGTTTTTTTTTTTTTACAAATTTATAGTATTTTGATATTGAAGAAACAACTAAGTATTCATTGCCAGTAAAGATACAACTATCGCCTTGACTGAGTAACCAAAAAAAAAAAAGAAAAAGAGGAAGACAAATATGGAAAAACACTAGCAAAGTTGTATACCCTCTTTAAGAATTTAACAACGTCAACCCTATATAGATAGTGTTGTTCTAAGAGAATTTGTCCTCTCTTTTTAAGTCAAGATTTTCCTTTAATCGTTATTGACGTTTTGAATGAATTAAGCATTGAAATAAGCAGTTAACACTTAAGTTTCCACTTGACTGATGATCAACAACAATACATATATGCACATTCTGATGTGAAGAACAACAACATACAGGTGAATCTTCCAGCGATAATCGGTAAATTAGGAGGAAAACGGTAGAAGTTAATGAAAATGAAAATGATTTATTTTCCCGGTTTTACTGGTTTATTAATATTCATTGATAAAGATAATATCTGCTAGAGGTTCGAATTAATTGATTTCAGGGTTTGATAAGTTATAGACTTCCAGCAAGTAAAGAAACCTTAATATAAATTCTGATGTTAATATGTGTGGTTTGTAAAGTTTAAGTTAAAGGGAACAAAAGTCACGTCCTTTACATATTTATTATTAGTCACAAATATTATATATTCCCTCCATCCCAAAATTATTGTCCAGTTTGAAATTTCACTTTTAGTACAAATTGAACTAGAAATGAAAACCCAAATTAAACAATAATTATGGGACGGAGGGAGTATTAGAAATTACGTGATTGAGAGACAAGAATTTTTTTAGTCTCTTTTATGTTGCAGTTTTTCCTCATTGCTGACTCCATATTTAAAACCTATCTCAATCAGAGCACAGTCGATCGTTAAACTTTCTTAATTAGTCTTTTTCAAAATCATAATCGATTGTAGTTTCAACATCATCAAGAAAAAGGAAAATTCCAGAAAGTGATGAGAAAAAACCTCCCCCGAAAAAGGGAGTCAAATTAATTATTTGTGTTAAAAAAAAAAAAAAGTGTAAGGATTCCATCAAAGAGTGGGTCAAGAAAAGGACGATCGAACTAATCCCCATTTATAGTTAAACACATGCATTTTTTTTTTAAATATCGTTTGTGTTATTTTATATGCCCCAGTGCAATTATTCAATGAAATTGTTCAGATAATTATCTGTCACAATGCGTTAACATTGTTCATTCGTTGTTTTACACTGTATCGTTCATACTCAATTATCAACAATTTAATATATTGCTACTAATTTTTGTTTAATAATATATTCCTATTCTATACATTAACAAGAAAAGTTCGATACCTTAATGTTTATTATCTAATTTATTAACGATCCACTCTATATCTTCGAAATCAAATTTTATAAGGGTTTAAATAAGCTATATAAGCGATATATGACCAAAATATAAGGTCCCTAAATTTATGATTTATTAAGATTTTTGTCACGGTCATTTCGTTTTTTGAACCGTTCCTCTATGAGAATTCACTCTGCGTATCATACTATCATCGTATAGGAAAAATTCAGGAAAATCAAGGTGACGACTAAGATTAGTATCTCAATCTAAACCATTCATCATAATGTAATTTCAAATAATATAACCAAGAAACCAACATATGAAGTGACATAAACAAAGAAAAAAAAACTCATCCATGTGAAAACGACATTATAGCAAAATGACATTAACCACTTAGCTGTCATTGAAGACTTCAAACAAAAAAAAAAAAAAAAAAAAAATCGTTCTATCGAAGTTGGTTTAGGTTAGACTTACATATAATTTTTGTTTTTTTTTTTTAAGGTAAAAGGGAACTTGAAAAGCAATTGCTCGTATTCAATTCGCGCACGTCTTTATAGCTAATATTTTAATTAGTGCTTATCAATTTATCACCACCTCACTTCAGAAAGTTACAACTTGAAGTAGGAAACAAACGAGATTCATGTGATAAAATATACTGTCACTATTATCATCCTAGCTAGCTATAAGCAGAATGCTATATCTTAATCTGGAATAAAAATAAAGTAAATGTTTGAGTGCTTATCATCTCTGTTAGCCACCGTATATATTTCTATATCTATAATCTTTCATCATCATCAATTCATCATCAAGCTGTAAAAGATTGTTTTATTTGTCAACTTTTCTTCTTTCTTTTTTTTTAACAAATTGTTTTTGTTTGTTTGTTCCTCTCTATTTTTGGCTTTTTCAACTTGGAAATAAGTCGGACTAACACTTGCGTCTTTTTTTAGGTTGTAAACTTTTTGTCATTCTGCCTCACGCTTGTGTTTGCTGACTGTGCAAAAGTGATCCCTTCAGATTATATAACCATTTAACTAATTAAATTAAAGCAATAATATATACGAAAAGAATTCATCAAAATAAAAAAAAAACTTTTATAAAAATGATGTAGAATTGAATCGGATTCCTTCTGTCAAAAATAATAAATAAAAAATTATAACAATAATTTACAATGAGTTTTTAAATTTGTACTGTAATTCATGTTGAGTTTCTAATTTGTGAAAATACTTAGAAGTAAAACTCATATTTAAAAAATAATATTACCTCTATTCCAAAAAAAATAATTCACGTTGAATTTTGCTTTCAACTATTGGTCGTGTATATATCACTAGTCATTAAGTTAATGGTCAGTATTGTTTCATGTGCATGCATCTACTAAAATAGAGATATATGGTTGAGTTCAAGTGGGCGAAGATCTCTGCTGAGATTCTCTCTACTTGCTCAGCTTGTCTAGGCTCTAGATAAATACAATGACTTTTAATTCTGTGCAAAAGACAAAGTTACAGTTTATGTATGCAAATATTTTCTTTTGTTCTGCACAATGCTTTTCAAGTTGTTAAGACAGACAGACATATGACTATGACATAACCCAGGGTTTTTTTTTTTTTTTTTGGTGGTAACTATAAGAACGATCTATATCAAAACCATAAAAAAAGATACATTAATTGTGTCTCTTTTTTTCTTACCAAAAAAAAAAAAGGAGGGGGAGGGGGGATATGAAGCTTATGGAGAAAATCATAGCAAATTATTTCGGAGGGAATTGACATATCGATGGAGTCCTTAATTCTCACATGTTTAAAATTTTGAGTAGAGAAATTAGATCCATTAAAGCTGGTAATGTGGATTTCTGAATCCAATAAAATTATTCTAAGATGCGTATATATTGTTGAGATTAAAACACCAACTGAGAAATCAAATGGTAGTTTTGCAGTTTCTTGGGTCAACTTTGCTAATTACAACATGTATGCTTTTTTGTAGAAAAAAATAATAAAATACTCTCTACCCTCCATTCCAAAATTATTATATATCTAGTTTAGATTTTCGCGAATAAAGAGTTGATATAGTGGTAACACCACTCTTACTCCAAGAAGAAGTCATGAGTTCAATCCCCCACTCCAACAAACAGTGAGGGGTTGGCTCTCAACTTGCCTATTGGCACCTCTAGGGACTTGTTATGGCTAACCCACTAATAAATTCTCGATTTCGCACTCGAGCTTGTCATCCCGGGCATGCATGACTAACCCACTAATAAACTCCCGATTTCGCACTCGAACTTGTCACCCCGAGCATGCATGACTAACTCACTAATAAATCCCTGATTTCGCACCCGATCTTGTCACCCCGGGCATGCATATGGTGGTTTACCTCCTACTGTGGTTTGCAGACTATTACAGTGGGCGTGGGTTTACCCATCTCTGGTGGGTTCTCGGCGTTATAAAAAAAATTTAGATTTTTAATTTTAGTATAAATTGAACTAAAATTAAAATCTAGTCCTAATATTTGGTTAGACTTGAGATTGTTATTTTAGTTTGTGTTTATGTGATTTTGTTAGCTTGTAATTTTGAGATACATTTTGAGATTGATTTTAAATATAAATTTGGCAAAACAAATGTTTTCCGCGACCACCGTCGATCGCCACCGGGAGCCACACGTATTCCGAGGTTTCATCAAGAATATAAAACCACAAGAATCATTTTCTTCAGTTTTTGAGGTAGAAATCCATTTTCTCAACGCCATAAGAATGACAATGATACTCTTCGTTTTCATTCCACAAAAAATATAGCTTCTTCGATTAAAAACCCTAAACAAGTGACGGGAAAGACTAGACTTTATGAACCATAGTTCTATGGTAATGAGTTGTGACTAATTTTCTAGATATCCCTAAACGCGGGCTCGGTTTGATAATCACTTATAATCTATTTAAGTAATTAATAAAATTAAATGTGTTTGATAATCACTACTAAAAAAATTTTAGTGAATTAATTACTGAAAGTGCATTTGATAATTTTTTCTTGATTTATTTATTTTTTTTAAAAAAAATCTACCTCAGTGAATCTCACTTAAATGTGGATAAAAATCTCCCTTACAATCCCTGGTGAGAATCGAACACTGATCTATTAGCAGGAAAGACAACAACCTACCCAATAGGTTATCATTCATTTCCAATTATATTTGATAACTAAAATAACATTGTTTGAAGTAATTAAGTGAGTCTGAATTTGCAATTCAATTGTAAGACAAAAAATAAGTGATATTTATCACTTATCATTTTTTTTTTTTATGCATCCGATATCTAAAATCATTGTTATGACTAATCTGGATTCGGTAGGTCCCTTTTGAGAGGTAAAACTCTCCAACAAGTATTTTAATCACTGCTGTATGTCCATGCCCGAATTCAAATCCGAGTCATAATTAAATTGGCTCAATACATTTACCTTTTGTATCTTTATTATTTCTTTTCATTTTTGTTCTTCAATTGATTTTTTTTTTTTTAACACACTTCTAATGGCATCAAAAGAACTTATGTTAGTTGATGCAAACACATGCCTTTTCTGAATTCGCAAAATCCAGAATGCCATAAAAAATTCAGATTCAGTTGTCATCAGCACCAAATGAAAGAGATATACATATATGCAGTTGGGGTTAGTGGTGTTTCCCTACCGTTTTTTAACCTAAACTTTTGCCTGGTCTTTTTGAGACCCCAAGTAGCCATTATCTTTTTGCACCAATTTCTGAGATATTTCATGCACCTTTTTTTTTTCCTTGTCTTTTTGACAAAGCAGAGTTAATCGACCAAAATAGTGGAGTAAAATTTCCTAAGATCACACTCCACCAAGCTACATTGGCCCTATGAGATTTATTGTTATATATTATGATGGAATTATGAGAGCTTAATAAGATTTATGACAATGACATGAACAGATATTCCCTCGGTACCATTCTAAGTGCCCACTTTATCAAACTAAAAGCAAATGTAGGAAAAAATTATTATCATAACAGAGAGTTTGATAATTAAGATTGAATGTGGGATTATACCGCAATGAAATTATCATGCTGACAGTGCCTAAGTGATAAACACACAGACAAATTTCATGATATAATGATTTTTATGACCTATCCCTAATGCGAATAAATTCTAGACGTTTGATCCACTATTTATTTAAGAATATTCCCACTATTTGTTTAAGATATTCAAGTTCCACCTACTAATATTTATTTCAATCACTTGAGGCTAAGGGGTAAAAAATACAGGGTATAATAATTATCCCGAACTGATGATGGTTTCATCTGGCAGGCTCATAACATACCAACATTTCTCAACAGACATGGATTAGCAACACAGCACGATGCAGAATCGCAAGGGTCAGTAACTACTAATCAAGTTTAAGATTTTTCAACATCGTTACCGATTTATACATTTCTGTAGACCTTTTTTTTTCCGTACAACAGAGAAGCAAGTTTTCATTGTTAAGGTTATCCTCACCGGATTGGAGCATCCAACCGGAGGAAATGCTGATCTGGTCTCTGAATGAACACGAAATCCCGATCCTAATCACAATGCCGGTAAACTATGGTCTAGATGAAATCTAATCATAATGACATAATCTAGATGCGCCAACTGTTTTGCTTCTTAGCTTCGAAGGAGGCACCATCATTCAGCATGTCTTGGGCATCAGTTTCCATTCCAAGCTTAGACAAGGCAAGAGCCTGCATGTAGAATGCAGTAGGCCACTCAGGTAAGCAAACTTGTGCCTGCATAGCATCCCTTAGAGCAAGCTCGGGCTGCCCAATCATCAGGTAGGAAATCGCTCGCCTCACAAAGACAGTACCGGAAGGAGCCGGCATCATTGACACCAACTGCACCCAAGGATCAGTTTAATTAACAGTGCTCTTTAACCAAATGCAGAATATAACAACAGAAATTAGCAAGACATGAACTACAGTGTGCCAATGATGAAAAGAACATAAACCAAAGCACTAGATTACATCTCCATACCAATTGGCGTTATATATGATTTCCAAAGATGATTTCACAACACAAACATAATGTATATAGAGAGAGCAGGTAACAAGAAAATGGAAATAGATATGCAAGGCAAAACATGATAACCACGGTTGGCTTGGCTGTTCCCAACACTACAGGAATATCAGAAGTGGGACTGAGATGTAATGAGTATACCTATATAACAGAACCTCTTTAGGATAAATGTTTCTTGAATTTCATTCATCAACTAAACATAAGTCAACATGACAGGCATTCTGGAAATAGAAGATGTCTACAAGTTCTCACCCAATTAAGTAGTTCGAAAAATTGAAGCGTCAGATCTTTGCAAGTTGGGAGGAAAAATGAAGTGCAACATTACAGACAGTCACAGACTCACAGTCACATATTGAAAGAAAGGCTTGTACTAACACTAACAGTATTTTATTATTGTTTAATTCCATTAAAGAAGCAAGGATCCTTACTTTTCCAAATTTAATAAAACCAAACAAGTATAACCAACCTAAAGGTAAATGAAATTGTTCACGGCCAATGACCACAAATGGCACAGGTTGAAAAAAGCCTCACTCATTCTTGAAGAAAAGTGTGGCGACCACAAAGCCAATCCCAGTGGAAGAAGCAAAGTCACAAGGAAAAGAGTAGAGTAGTTAACATGTAAAGAGATGCTGCACATACCTTTGAGTAATAGTCAATAGCACTCTTAAAGTCCTTGTCCCTAAAAGCAATATCACCAAATTTCTTTGTGTTCAACATGTCTTGCACTTGTTGAGTCCATTCTTGGAAAGAGAGCTTCAGAAATTCAGAAAGGATCAGTGTCGAATTGATTAAAAACTCAATGAGCTTAAGGATGATAATAATTAAATGCAAAAGACAAATCTTGGAAGCAGAAATACTGGTAATATGAGATGGGAATTCCCATTTTGCAGGGGAGAAAAACTAACAAGTACTCCCTCTGTCCCAGAAAAATAGTCCACTTCATTGTACTGCTTTAGTTAGCAGCGTGGATTATTTTTCTCTGACAGAGAGAATATTAGGCAACTAGTAGTAATTACAACAATCCAATCAATCCTCTGGATTATTTTCCCAAATCAAGATTTTATCAAATCAAGCTCTTAGACAGGTGGTAGGGAAAAATAAAGGAACAAGGTTACTAACCTCATTTTCTGCACCCTCTTCATCTTTATAACCTGTTTTAAGCAGGATATCATGTACTGCTGTGAGATCCATCCTTGCACAAGCCTTTCCAAGAGGAGAAAGAAGAGTAGGCAGCACAACTGGAGTTTTTGTCAGACCCATCAAAACATGAGAAGCAACCTACAAAAAGGAGAAAATAATAAAATAATAATTTTAAAAAAATCAAAATGAAAAGGATCCCATACATCAATTTATCCAGAATATAAGGAACAGTTAATTAGTAAATGAAAGAGCAAAAGGCTTACATCCTTCTGTTTCTGAAGTGGAGCCACTGCAGACAGTAGAAACTTGATGTCAGGTCGATCTCTAGCCTCGTACTGAAGACACTTAGAAGCAAGTTCCACCAATGCGGTAGCATCTTCATTGGCATATTGTCCTTCCAATGATGAATCCATGAGCAACAAAACATTCTTTCCCCTAATCAAATCTAATGCCTGGACAGAATAATATCCATTACAATAAAACACAAAGGTAGAACTTCATTGTACTAACACATATCAAGGAAATGGAAAGCACTTCAAACAACTTCTATCACGCTAATCAAAAGTCTGACTAATTCATAATAACGCAACAAGTGTACTACACTCTGCCTCTGTTTTACTAGGTTCATGATCATATTTAGCCAGTAGATGAATTCTTAAAATTAGTTAGTTCATTGTTCTGAATGCCAATCACCACAACCACCTGAAGGATATCCAAAGACGTAAAAGTATTAACAGTTGAATTCTCAGTTTATTTCCTTTGACCAAGCAAACCTATCGAAGACGCTAAACAATCACCTCCATATGCCAAAGATAATATCTACAAACAAATCCATGCATCGATGGCAAAACATCATGTTGATAAGCAAGCATAAAATTTGGCAACATCATGAAAAGCATCACTCAGTTTTTCATCACCTGAACCCAGATAAGGAAAAAAAGGAAGCCATGGCTCAATTTACATCACAGCTAAATGACCCACAGGAAAAAAAAACATAAGAAGCACGCTAGATACATCTCTACAACAACTAACATACATCACAAGCATTTTTCGTTCAGAAAACAAGAGCATATACACACAACTATCATAAATCCATCGATGAAATTTTGCAAGCCACAAGGAGTAATGAATATTGAGATGGGATTATGAACATACATGGCTTGGAGGAATATGCTTTCCACTCAAAAGGTCCAACAAAACAGTTCCATAGCTATATATTACACTTTCCGCAATGACCCTACCTGTGGATCAAAACAATATATACATTGGAAAAGAGAGAAGCAAAGGAAAATAAGGAGAATGGAGTAAATTTCAACAGTTCAATCTGGTGGATACAACCACAAAATATAAGGAAAAGAGTTGGTGCGGCTAAGAACTGGACTCAGCACAATTTCATTTCACACAAAATATATTAGAATATAGTTACAGCAATAGAACAAGAAAACCTGATATCTCATTTGGAAAAAATTAAAAGGACAATATATTTTTATTAGCTACTACGAGTAAAGCAAATAAAAAATAAAATAAAACATCCAACACTGTTACAAGCTTCAAATTCATTTGATGAAAGATCTCACGGAGTCATTGATAATTTCCCCTTAACCAGACTTCACATTCTCCCACTTAAGCCTATGTAAAGCACTTTAAGAAGTTACAATAGGGGAAGTTTACTAGTGCTTACACTTATATCTGTTCTTATCACTTCCTAATTTTCACAATTAAGGTAACAGTAGAAAGAAAATGATAAATGAAAAAGGAACTTATTTGATCGATCTCAAAAGGGAATAAACTGAAATAAAAATCATCACTATCTATTACTTTACTGTACCTGTGCGCAAGAACTCAGGTGGTGTATACGCCAGGTTGGTGCTATAACTCTTTCCGTCTCTGCTGTTTTTCATTAGACCAAAACTTGACAGCCTAGGATCGCCTTCCTGATCAAGAGAAAAAGGAGATGTGAAGCAGATGTGAAGACTCAAACATGGTCACTTGTTGAAGCAGATGTGAAGCAGCATTCATATGAAAGTAGAGTAAATAGGGAAGGGATGAGAGTGAAAATCATTGATTATGCATGTCCAGATTACACATGTCATAACACTCAATTCACACTCTTACAGTTACGTTGGATGTAATCACAAAGAAATGTTTACATACTTTGTTCGATTCTCTTTAGTTTTGAAAAAGAAGCTTGCAGAGAAGTTTTATGATATAGTATTATTTTGGTTCATCTATAGCCATGCCATCTAAAAGTATTCAAAAACAAGTTAATCATCACATTATTGGCTTTCTAATAGCCTGTTCAAATTGGTTTTCATGATCCTGTAGTTGGACCAGAAAAATCCTCCATAGAATAAAGTTCCAAGGAACACATACAGCATGTGACATTACACAGGGAACTTGTTATAGATAAGAAACTGAACCAAGGGAAAATTTTGTTTCGCAGAGAATAAATTGTGTAGTAAGCAATCTTTTGCATATCACCGTAGTAACTTTACAAGGAAAACATGAAAGAAACTAAAATGACCTCATCGAAAAGGACCCTGTAAGCATTCAAATCATGATAAAGTTTTCTGTTTTCAACGTTGCAATGGTCAAGAGCTTGGGCAATATGGTATGCAACTCTAACTCGCATTTCCCATGGAAGAGGTTGTTTGTCCCCTGCAACAGACACATAAAGTTACCAATGAAAGAAGTGGTAAATATAAACAAACAATGTACGTTTTCAAGAAAACATTTGTTGCTACATGCTAGACAAGAAGCTAAATGTAGCCCAAACTTGCTCTTGTTTCCGACAGAAGAAAAGAAACTACTTGGTTAGTTTGTTAAGTGGAAAAAGTGGGGGCAGAAGGAATTTTTGTGGCGCACTAACCATTTAAGAGAAACTATCAGTGTGCAGGGAGAATGCAAACTCGAGCTTAATGGCAATTACCGCAAGGAAATAGAATGTCATTTAAGCAGCAGAACTGTTTTCATATAGCAAAGGTGGAGAAGCAGAAACCCATGGGAATCTGACTAATAACACAACAACAATATGATGTTCAGACATTAAAAGTTTCAAAATCAACATGAAGTCTTGCCTAGAATAACAGAAGTAATCATACTTTTCTTTCCTATTGAAAAAAATGGTGAATTGCACTGTAATTTTTGTCCAACTCCTCAAGATCCACTTCAACCACAGTTATACTAACTCTTTTCTTCTTGGGACATTCTGTCAGAAACATTAAGCTTCCTACTCATAAAGTAAACTATAATATTGGGTTTTACCTCCAAGAAAATCAAACTTAGAATTTTGAGAAAAACATAATGAGGTCTAGATAGCTCTGGCTATTGATTTTTAGTCTTAGTTTGACTTTTAGCGGCCCACATTGCAACTGTTAAGTTTTAACTTCAATTGCTTTGCCTAGAGGCCTATATTAAAAACTATAAAGTTTTAATTTCAACATATTTGCCATAACAATTAAATTACTCTTCCCTTACCTTAGTGAATCATTAATTAATCACAAAAGAGCAATATCTCAATTTTTGCTCCTTTCTGGTCATTGTAAGCTTTAATGGAATCTAACAACAGCATTGAGCAAGATCATATTAGTGTCCATCAACTTGACAAGTTTCTTAAGACCAATGTGTGAAGATGTAAAACATTAAGAGAAAGCTATCGTCTTCCCCTTGAATTAACAGCAAAAGTTTGAATACTTTGCCTTTTCACAGCTAAAAACGCTTACAAGCACCATGAGTATCACAAATGAACTTCAAAAGTATGGATAGTTTCAATCCCCTGTTACTCCCAAAAAATAGTCATCAGGAATTTCTTTTTCATATGTTTCAAGGCTAGAAAGTATAACAATCGGATGATCAAGATCAATAGCAAAGTGGAAAACGTTTGTACCTTGTTACTAATTGTTTAGATGAGGAACAGAATTTGCTGAAAAGAAAGAAGAATAGAATGATCTTTAGATGATAAGTTTGACATACAGGTGTTACACTACCCCAAAGAAGGAACTTTAATCCTGAACTCTTAATTCTGTACCCGAAACAATTAAATTATTTTGATCAACTTAGTTCACCTTCCTCAGGTGCAAAATATTTTTGTTAAGTTCATCGGCATCTGGTAAGAAAAATTGATTCCATAAACTAGCAAAGCCAAATTGTATTTCATCAAACAGTTACATATATCTATTTTGACATGTTTAGGTGTATGGCAGACATCAATTTGTATAAATGTTAAAACAGCTGAACTTAAAGAAAATCAGAGACTTTAAACGAAATAGATCTTAGTTAATAAGAGCACCTATGTTCACCGCAATTTGAGCAATTAAAAAGACAAAACCTAGGATCAGGGGCTAGAATGTGGTGAACCATACAGTGGAAAAGATGCTTTGATAGTGTATCATTTGGCATATACTCCGCAACCAACAAACGCTCATCTCCCTCGGCACAGCATCCTATAAGATTCACCAATCTCTTGTGTCGAACCTTGCCGACACCAGCAGCTTCAGCCTGCACAGGGTGGACAAAGAGCAACACAAGACATTCAGCACAGGCAAATCCAGCAAGTAAGACTAGCAGTATGATGACAAACAAAATTCCATGACTTTCTATTTCTGAAAGAAGACTGAGGTTAAAGACCCAGGTCTAAAATATAAGGCACTGTTGAGGTGTGACTACACAGGACAAAACAAAAGGGACTATGAGAAGTTTTACCCACCACTACTGTGGCATGGTTTCTGGAAATAAGATGGGACTTAACTGATGCTGAAGTGGCAGCAGAAAAGACAATACAATGTGAATGGATAACAAAATAATAGTTATATGTTCTATTTTTCTGGTTCTGATGGACCTAAATTAAACAAAATAAATAACACTCACCACAAATTGCTGGGGATCAGGCCAAGACAGCCTAGAAAAGCGCTTGATGGCGACAAGCCGGTTGCTCCTAAGCTTTCCTCGGTAAACAACATTGGGAGCTTTCTCTCCACTCTCAGAGACTATCAATTCACTACTAAATCCATTTGTGGCAGCTCGGAGCTCTGCTAGGCCGAACTCCTTAAATACAGGAACTTGATCTTCATCCACTTGGTCCCCATTATCTTCAGCAACATGAAGACAAATAGAGCCTTTAGGTATCACAAGGGGTAAAAGGTACAAACTACATAGCCAAGGCAGTGAAAAAATAAATAGATACGAAACTTCAACAACTAGTTATTAAAAAAGCCAACCAGATATAGACTCATGGTGTTAAATATGCTCACTAGACAGTTACTAAAAGAGGGAAAGTGAGAGCACATGGAACTATAGTTGAATGTCATTAATTGGTGATGCAAATAGAAAACAAAAACACACATGAAAGTAACATATCCACAACACAGATGTACACTCTCAAACATTTGCACCGTGAAGCAACCAGCTTATCAAAAAGCACTGCAATTAATGTAACTAAGCAAATGAAGGTAAACCCATAAGGAAGTTCCACACTTCCTCAACAATCAACATGCATTTAAGCTCGAAGAAGACCAAAACCCAGAAAAGCCCAAAACAAAAAGAACTGAAACACAGGGACGAGACAATATAAGGGGAAACAAAAAAGTAATTGAATACAAACTAAGTTTTAAGAAAAAAGGACATACTCACTTCAAATGGGAACTTTGAAGGAGCAATGAGTAAATTGCAGAAATATACCATTAAGATCTGGTTTAGATTCTGGCTGAGGAGCTTCCTGGTCAGGGGACTGAACATTCGCAGTTTTGGACTGAAAACAGCCCATAATTTCTATGCTCACATAGACCAACAACGCAAAAAGACACAACCTTTCCGCACCAACTCTCTTTATAAACTCAACCCAGCTCAGTTCTTACACCAACTCAATCTCTCAGACTCCCCATCAGCTTTTCTAAGAGAAAAACTCAAATGGGTTCTCTCAGTTCAAGCATAAAGCAAATAAGTTAAGTTCAATTTTTTGTAGGGCCAATCGAAATAAGAACCAACTAAACAACAATCAGAATAGGGGGCAGAATTAACACTTCTCACTCACAGTACACAGTACAGGCAAGTTTAGAACTTTAGATGATTACTTTGATTAGTGCACTTATGGTGTGAGTACACAATGTGAAGAAGGAGGGGGTAGGGAAAAGGAGGTTTTGGGGGATTCACATGATAAGTCGATGATGAGCACGTGAAGAGAGAGGACACCAAAAGGGTGCGTTTGGGAATGGTTTGAGAGGATAGTGACTAAGGTAATAAGGTTGGTTTACTTACAAATGCTGCCGTCAGTAACCAATCAGGGACCCTTTTGTTTTCACATTGCAGCATCGTTGTAAATGCTTTCCTGTACTGGGAATCCTTTTCACAAACATTGCTTGTCCGTATTGAAAATCTCCAGCAAGCTCTCTGTTTTTTCCTTTCCCTTCTAGTACATTTTCTCCTACACTTTCTGTTCTTTTTTTTTTTTGGGTGAAAATTGAAATGTTGAAATCATGTAAGTACTAGTAGTTATTAATAGGAGGGGAATGGGAGATGAAGACTACCATAAAAAATGATTGATTATGGGATGCATATTCATAATGAGCATAAAGTCAAAAATTTACATAGTAGTACATGTTAGTAGTAGTAGTAGTGATCTTGATGACTTGGATGGTGGGGGTGGTTTGAAAGAGATTCTCCACTTAAAAAGAAAAGATTAATGAATGACTCATGTTAATGATGTTGTAGCTTAAAATTGAAAAAACAAAAATGGTAAAAAGTTACCATAAGTTTTTTTACTTACCATGGCAAACAAAAGTACTCCCGCCCGTCCTTCTAATAAAACATTTTAATTTTATCTAAATTTCATTTAGTATGTTCTTCCAATTAAAAATAATGAAAATAAACTTTAAAAATATTTTATAATACAATAAAAAATCTATAAATTAATAATCGATAAATTAATAAGATCTATAAATTAATAATTTCGTCGGTTCCAAATCGGTACCAGTATAAAAAACAAAGGCAATTAATAAAATAAGAACATAATAATTTTTCAGAAAACTTCTATATTAACATAGGCCCTGTCAATATCATAAATTAAAAATGACTTAAAGTACAGAAAAAAGGAACAATTATGAACTGCAAAATATGAATCTAGTAACTTTTTTTTTTCTTGAAATTTACATCTAGAAAGATTTCATCTTCGATTTTTTTCATTGCTTTCAAAAACTCCGGTATAGATTTTTCATGTTGCAACAAAAAATTTCGAAAAGTTATTGCCCCATTAAGTGTTTCATTTCGTATATTTGGTTTCGGAAAAACAGAATTATTATCATTTTCATATTAAGTCAAAGTTTTAGTGACAGTAGCTACAATGTCTCTAAAAATTTTATTAACTAATTATTAATTTATCGATAAATTAATAATTATTAGTTTATCAATAAATTAATACATCTATAAATTAATAATTCTTCAGGATACTACTAGTATTAATTTATATATGTTTTAGTGTAACTGAGAGAATGCAATAAATGTGAAAATATATTTTTAAGGTTTTATTTTTCAATTAAAAGAACATAATAAATGAAATTTATAACAAATGAAAATTTCTGATAATAAGGACTGAAAGGAGTACAAATTTTTTTCAAATAATCACACACACACGTACATATAAAGAAGATAAATTCACAAATGTGAAATTGAATTGATTCAATTGACATGCGTCAATTCTTCATTGATAGTGCATTAAATCGTTAAAATTAGTTAATAAACCGTTGAGTTGCAAAATTACATTCTGTTTGATTTTTCCCAGTTTATTAAATTAAATAGTTTAAATATAAATATGTAAATGAGTTTTAAGTAAAACTATAAACTTGAAATTCAAATTACTACTTGTATTTAAATTTAATTGAATGTATGTATCATGTGTTTTCTTTTTAAGGGAAAAAGGGAATTCCTGGTGGGAATTGAATCTGAATCTACTCCCAAGAATTATAGTATCCTGACTAATAAACTATCATTCAATTCTCTCATACAATCCTTTAAATGGAGGAAGATGGCTAGTTTAAATGGGTGTATATTTTTAAAAATTAATGGCTTTATTATCCTACCAAATAATATTTTTCCAGTGTTGGAAATTTAGGAAGAAGAAATAATCAATTAAATGAAGTGTAAGGTTATGGAAGGACATGACAGTCTTTTGATGGAGCACGTAGTGAAGGGCTACTATTGGAGATTTGAGGAGAAGAAAGAATAAAATAAATGAAGTGTAAGGTCTGGAAAGGACATGACAGTCTTTTAATAAGTTGAAAATTATAAAAGTATTTTTTTAGTAACAAAGAATATCCATGTCCTTCATAATAAATAAAAACTTTCTTATGTCTTTAATTGAAATTTTTCCGAAAGGATAAATGATAACTCTATCAATCTATCTATAGTTATTACCACAGTAACACTGACTCCTTCGTTCTCTCTAATCTAATCTTTTTGTTACTATTGTCTCTCAATTCAATTAGTGAAGTATACTTTTGTTGAGTTCGACAAGGTTCACCGATGACTCCAGCCCACGTCGTCTCAATTTAAAGTTATTTTTTTAATTTTAATTAAGTAATAATTTTATTTTATTTTTTTAGAGAAATCCAGGACAGTACCTGGACGGCATCCCTTGATTTTATTAATATAAATTTAAAAAATTTAAAAGGCAGTGTTTAAAACTTATCTAAAGAGAAGAACCGTCTTACATAATTTTTTCTAAATAAATTCCATGACGGTTCTAGTGCAATGTATAGCTAAAAAACTGTCTCACAAAAATTTAATCTAAAAATTCCTGACAGTTCTTTTCATTTTAAATCTAGTCAAATAGCTATTATACTAAGAGATTGTTTCACAAGGATCTTGCAAGAATCTCATAAACAGCTCTTTTTGACTAGTAATTTATAATCCTATGAATCTATCACTATCTTATTCGGAGGTATGGAAATGATATTTGATCGAGATAAAAAAAAAAATACCTCTTATTGATGTTGGAGATCACTTTGTTCTCATATCACCTTGATATCCTGGCATATCCTAATTTGGATAAACTATCAGCCACTCCATTTATTTCTCTGTATATATGGACAATTTTGGATTCAATATCATCCAGCAGTCTTCGGATATCTCTTAAATGTACTTGATGTCACCAAGGATAATTGCTTCTATTCTGTACTAGCTTAACTATTATCATATTATCTATTTGAACAACAACTCTTCGAAGGTTGAGGGCTTTGCAAGCTTGAAGGTATTCCTTTGAGTTCAGCAACAATACCATAGTTATCTTCTATGCATTTGCACTCTGCCGCTACGAAAATTCCATTATTCTTAATAATTATATACCCCCTATCCCGCTTGTCCAGGTTGGCCCCATGCTAAACCATTTGTGTTCAAAATTATCTCCGGGGTTTGGTGTAGAGCTGTAAACAATTCGAGCCGCTCGCAAGTTACTCGCAAACTGGCTCGGTCAAAACTCAAATTGAGATCGAGTTGACCGATCTCGAGCCGAGGTCGATCCAATATATTAAGTATACGAGTCGTATTCGAGTCTAGTCAAAACTCGCTCGATAGTTTGTCGAGCTACTCGATATTCCCAAATTTTTCATTTATTTTTAATAGTAAAAAAAGTCTCCCCTCATTTTTTTCCCTCTACCCAATTTCTTTCTCTCTCCACCTCTCGTTTTCCTCCCTCCCTGTCTCTTCTTCCCCAGATTCACAAGTTCTCTCTTAAAACCCATTCTTTCTTTCAACAACCATGAAAATTAAACAAATATTCTTATTTTCTGATTCTTTCATATTATTTAATGTAATGTGTTCGGGTTCATGTGAGATTTATGTGAAAAGAAAACATGGGATTGTAGATCTGGTGAGTGGTGAATCTCCAAATTCTTTTTCTCATCTTTTTGAATTTCTCTCCGAAGGAATTGCTCCACCTAAGGTTCGATGAAATTTCGAGGTCTTCTTAACTCAAGATTTGGTTGTATTCATTGCGTTGGTGGAACCAATGAACAAATTCGTGGGCTTATTTGTTCTTGTAATTTTCTTCCACATTTCTTATTTATTGGACTAGTTATGCTAATCGATCTGGATTTTCTTCTCCATCCATTGTTTAATTTTTTTTTGGTTTTTTCTGGATGAAAATTGGAAGTTGAGATTTATTGTAGAAACTAATAAAAAAATAAATTAAAAATTCATAATTGTTGGATTCGAGCTTCGTCGAGCCGAGTCGAGTCCACTAGAAATCGTTCGATCCGATCTCGAGTTTAAAATTTAATGACTTGATCGAGTTTGAGCCGAGCTCGAGTCTGTCAAAAAATGAGTCGAGTTGAGTTCGAACAGGGGTAAACTCGGGCTCGACTCGGCTCGATTACACCCTTAGTTTGCTGGTAACCAGCATAAGGAGGTGACTTCCTTCACTGGACGTTCCAAGATTTTTACATAAAAATTTCCCCAATTATGTTTGCTCCATTTTTGTTTTTGCACATAAATTATGAACACGAAGCATATTAGAGATATCAGACATAATTTCATGAACGACACTATGAAAGGAGTATTTGATACCTTCGTAAATATGTTTGTTTCGCACCTTCCATAGTTCCCATAAAATGAATGCCGGGGTAATCATGATGATTGATTTTTTGGTCGTTTACTAATGTCCAACTGAAAATCAAGCTTGGAGCATGCTCCATAAACCTGTGTTAAGTGGTAAGAAAATTCCAAGTAAACATGAAAAATGCTGCCATACCTTTCGTGTTTGCTCACAATCAAAAGATACATGGTTGATGCTTTCTTCCTCTTTTAAGTAGAAAGAACAACAGGACATGTGACTGAAAGCCCATATTTTGCAAAATCTCAGGAAAAGGAATCAAGGAGTTAAATAATCGCCATAAAAAGAAAGAAATTTTCAGCTGAGTGAGTTTGTTCCAATTTTTTTTTTTTTGATGAAAGGTTAGGCAAATTATCTGGTACACCCGGGGGCACCGTGTACCCCCCTGCGTGTGTACTTTACTCTCTTAGAATAGTGTGAGCTCGCTAGATAATTCAGCTTTTTTTTTTTAAACCTTTTGTGGATAACCAGTGTGCACACTATGAATAACTAGTTAAACATAGCTGGATGACCAGTGTGCACACTATGGACAACCAATGTTCACAATGTGGATAACCAGTGTTGGCAATATGAATAATTAGTTATACACAGTTGGATAACCAGTATTGACAATATGGATAATTAGTTATACACAATTGAACGTACCTTATTTCCATCATTTGGTAAACTGCCCCTAATTCATTTTTTGTTCTCCATCATTTGGCAAAATGCCCCTAAATACTATTTATGAAAGTGTTCGGCAGGGGGGGCGGCGCAGCCGCGGGCACTGGCGCAGCCGGGTCGTTTAGTTTATCACGGGGGGATTTATACAAGTAATTTGTGTCCCCTCTTAACGCAATAACACACTCTCCTTACACACACACGAAAAAATGATTACCTTAGCTAAATTGGCGTGTTTGACGGGGCGGCGCAGTCGGGGCAGGTTGGTGACCTGCGATTCCAGTAGCCGCAGGAGTTGTTTAGTTTATCATGGGGGGCGAAGCCCCCCAAGTAACATGTCGTTGGCTTCTTTACCTCTGGATAACCAGTTTACAAGTTGTGGATAACCAATTTACACCTTCTGAATAACCAGTTTACAACTTGTGGATAACCGGTTTACACCTTCTGGATAACCAGTTTACGCCTTGTGGATAACCAGTTTACAACTTGTGGATAACCAGTTTACACCTTCTGGATAACCAGTTTATCCCTTCTGGATAACCAATTTATAACTTGTGGATAAATTATGGATAACCATCAATTGTGTGTGTTTGTGCGTGAGGATGAAAATAGTAAAATGGATGAAAATAATTTTGTTTGTGTATTTAATGTAAAGGTGAAAAATGTTGAGCGCTGGTAGTGCGTGTATTTGGTGGGGGTATACGGTATACCCGGGTGCACTGGATACGGACTCGAAAGATTAAACTTGTATTAACTTCTCAAAAAGACATTACCAAATTACACAGACTCCTCCTAGCACACTATTACAACATTCCTGCCAACAATGCACACCAAACACAAACGCCTCCTAGCACACTATTGCAACATTTTCTGCTAATAATGCACACCACACTGTAACATATCAAAATATACTCTATCAATCTGTCTCAACTTTTTACAATAGGTTTTGAATCTCCACATCATTACATGTTTGATCTCTTTTATAAGAGAGACAATTGGAGTACATTCTTTCCCATGCAAGACCTCATTCCTCATCTTCTAGATATAATAAACTGCAGCAACAAGTGTATCGAAGAGAAATTTCTGCTTACCTTTACTCTGAAACAAAACTTTCAGCAATCTTGATATCCACCTTTCAATTTGATCCAGAGTCCTTCTACACTCTAACCAATCTGTCAACTCTGTTAACAACCTTTTGGAGTACCTGCATTGAAACATTAGATGATCCAAGCTTTCTTCCTCTATTTTACACAATCCACAAACCATTGGCGACTTATTATATTCAATTTCAACATTCTGTCTGCAGTAAGTAGCTTTTTCCTCATTGCCAACTACATAATAAAACTGTGTTTTGGAACATTGTACTTGTTCCAGACTACAACAGATTCTTTCATTTTTGGGCCTTCACCTCTCATCCAGGCATGACCTGAACTGATTGTATAGCTTCCTTTCCTCTCTGCCTTCCACTTGCCATGACAGATTCCTTCTTTCATCTTGTCTTTGATCTTCATAAGCTTCTACCAATGTGAACAGGAGCTTTTTGGTGGCTGATGCTCCTAGAAAGCTTGACCTTTGATGTACTCGTGGCACCACTTAACCCATAAGTTGTCTTTTTTGGTTGCAAGATCCCAAATTTGCTTACCTAACGCTGCTTGGTTCCATACCACTGGTTCTTTAATATTGAGCCCTCCAAGTTTTTTTGGCTTGCAGATCTCATCCCATGCCACAAGTGGATACGCTTGACCATTCTCTTTCTTTCCCCATAAAAATTCTATGCAAAGCCTTATCACCTGAGTAATTGTCTTCTTTGGTATCAAAAAAATGGTTGCCCAATAAGTATGCAGTGATATAAACGCAGGATTAATCAATCCCACCCTCCCTGCGTAGGACAAATGCCGTGATGATCAGCATTTTATCCTGACAGTAACTTTATTTACCAGAATATGACAATCTAAGTCATTCAACTTATTCGGGGAGATGGGACCACCCAAATAATTCATAGGAAAACTTCCCCTACTGAAGCCAGTAATATTCCTAATTTCTTCTTTAAGATTCTCATCAATACCACCACAATAAACATGTGATTTACTCAGATTAGCTTGCAATCCAGTAGTTTCAGTAAATTCTAATAGCACACTCTTTACTCTACCAATTGTTTCCCTATCAGCTCTACACAGAATAATAAGGTCATCTGTAAGCTAAGATTAGTGAGTTGTACCTTTTTACACTTTAGATGGAAATGAAATCCTCTCTTCTCTACTTCAGCTTTGAATAATCTGGTCAAGTACTCCATGCATAGCACAAAAAGCAACGGGGAAATAGGATCCCCCTGCCTAATACCTCTTTTTCCTGCAAATAAACTAGTCAGTCCACCATTTATGCTTAAGGAATAGCTACAGGAGGTTATACACTCTTTGATCCAACTTATAAACTTGCTAGGAAATTTATATCCTGCTAGCACCTCCTCTAAAAACTCCCAAGCTATTGAATCATAAGCTTTTTGGAGATCCACTTTCATTAGGCATCTGGGCGGAGCGTTTTTCCTGTTGTACAGCTGCAGCATCTCCTGAGTCAACAATATATTATGAACTATAAGGCGATTCTTAATGAAAGTCCCTTGATTTGTATCGACCAACATTGACAGAATATTAGTCATCTTGTTGCAAAGAATCTTTGTAATACACTTGTAGTCTGCTACTGTTTGCGGAGATTCCTTCTTCGAAACTAAGGCAATCACCGTTGCATTAAGCTACTTCAACAACTGACCACTCCTGAAGAATTCTCGTATAGCTTCGCAGGTGCTTTTACCTATCATACTCCACGTTTTTTGATAAAAACCACTGTTGAAGCCATCGGGCCCCGGGCTTTTTGAGTCATCAATGGAAAACATTGCAGACTTGATTTCAGCTTCAGAGATGTCTTGTATCAACTCCACCTGCTGCACAATGTTCAAGGTAGGCCCCATTTCACATATCTCTCTCCTCACTAATATCCTCTTTAATTCCTTCCCCAGCAAATCCTTGAAAAAAATCAAGGAAGTGATCTTGCACTTTTGGCCAGTCATCAACAACAGTACCATCACTCTCTGCATAAGCCAGAATTTGACCTCTCGGTTGTTTCTGTTTGATCACTGCATGGAAATATGCCGAATTGAGGCCCCCTTGTTGAATCTAATTTTCCTTAGTCTTCTGCTGCCGTTAACTATAAGCATTAGAACAGGCCTGAACATACTGCTCTACAGACGCTCTTTTCTATTCCTGTAATTCATTATTTAGGGGATCTATCTGCAAGGCTGCTTGAAGTTTTTCCATTTCTTGTTTCTTCGTTTGAACTTGCAAATCAATATTTGCATATCTTCTTCGGTTCAAGTTCTTCAACAATGGTTTTAATCTTTTTTGTTTTTGTGCCAATTGGTACTGTCTGCTCCCTTTTATCTGTATCTGCCAGATTTGTTGTACAAGGTTCTGGTATTCTTCTGCATTAGTCCACATGTTAAAAAATCTGAAGCTTTTTTTAATAGGTCACACTTTATTATTCCACCTTATAACTAGAGGACAGTGATTAGACAGTCCCTTTGGAAGTACCAACACTGAACTCTCTGCATACTCCACCAACCATTCCTCATTCACCAAAACCCTATCAACCCTATCAGGTTTATCAAAATTTCTGAATTGGAGTTGTTGATATGAATTTCATCGGCATTGATATGAAACATTGTCTTCAACGATCTTTGATTTCATGAAACTTTACCTTCAAGCGGAGGTGATGTCAAATTTTACTAATTCCAGAAGTAACAATCTCTATAGTTTTGCTGATTTCTTTAGAGATGAATCTTTCCGATTGGTTTAGAAGCTTATCAAATGAAGAGTCATTGTACCGGGTATATAGTTTGTTTTAGCTCAAAGAGAATAGCATTGGGAGCTAAAAGAGATTTGGATTGAGCATTGGGAGCTGGAAGAGATCTGGATGATGATGCAAAAGATAAAATTCACGGCAATTGCTTGATCTGGATTTGGTAACACAACTTAAAAATAAGGTGTAACGCGGTTCTTCCTTACTCTGACCAATTTGTATGGGAGAATTAGCTCTAAATGTTTCTGTTTGTAACAGTATTAGTAAGAGGTACAAAGAGATGATTTGAATTTCAAATCTAAAAAGTTTATAGACTTACTCAAAAACTTTATCTTGAATTTGATGAAGTTGTGGAGATTTTTTAAAATGATCTCTAAAGAAGTGGAAAATTTACTCAAAAATAGTGTCCGTCTCTTCTTAGCTGTTCAGTAAAATATCATGTTAACTTTTTTTAAAAAAAATTGAGAATTAAAAAGAGATTTGTAGTATAAACATACAACGAAGAAATATTAATGTTACAAAGTTTTTTTGATTGTTGAGAAGTCAATGATCAAATAGTAAAGATAATTTGACTCTTTTCTATATAAGTAACCAATTACTTGTTAGTACCACACCAACATTTACTAACCTCAATTGCACAAGACAACTTTATTTATCTCATTATGGATTTTTCAACAATTTCAAAGGACAATAACAAGTATTACTAGGTTAAACAACTTGGCTTCTTGTTGTTCAACCTTATTTCTTGCATATATTATAGCAAAACTAGCTAATCGCTTCTTTAATTTACAAAATTTTACATTATGAGAAAAATCAATTATATGGTGAAATTATGGATCTTAACCTCTTTAAATTTGAAGATTTAATTAAAAATATCATATAGCAATGGATTCTGATAGATACTCTCTATTTGTTAAATATTTTTCAATCATATTATTTGAGTAACAAATTAAAAAAGTTCAGTGAATAAGTTGTTTGTTCAATAGCATTTCATCGACTAGAACCGATTCTAGATGAGTATGTTTGGTTTAGAACACAAAATAAATTTTGTAAGGTCTATCCACACAATATAAGTTTAGAACACAAAATAAATTTTGTAAAGTCTATCCACACAAAATAACTTTAGAACACAATTTTTTAATCTAATCACTAATTTTGACATTGTAAGAGCAAATAAATATGTATGTTTTAAAAATAAAAACTATAATTTCCATTTTGACTTTGATTTTGCGAGTGGTTTTTGGTTGATTAATTTAAAATTAGGATGAAATTGTGTTATGTCTTGTGTTCAGGTCAAATGGTAAAACTAGATGTTGTGTGGGGATATTTGTAGCATTTATATGCAACCAATTTAAAATATTTTTTTTCAATTTTCATTTAGTCCAAAATAATATTCACATTGGATTCATATAAATATTGGATCTATTGAATATTTTCGGAGAGATTTGACACAAATTATAAGGTCGGGGAATTAGATGTCTCCAAATTAAGAGAGCTTAACCACAAATTGAAATATCTGGATTGACTGTTCATTGTAACTAGAAGGCGGAATTAACAGAATTTTTCCTCATCTCTCTCATTCCCTCTTTTTTATTCATATCTTTAATGGATTTTGGTTAGGGCTTATTCATACCACACCTTTTCCTAGATCCTCCTCTATCAACTCCATGCTAAATATTCTGCTTATCTTAACTAAAAATGGGTCCAAAGAAAATGAGACCATAGGCAATGTTGTCCGTCGCCGTCGGAGGGGTATTTTGGATGATAATCTCATGGGTATTGATATAGAATTTAATCATGTAAAGAAAAATGAGATAGGTTTCGTAATTATGGAATTTATGATCATTAGAATCCACCTAGAAACTTTGGTGGAAAATAAGATGCAAGATTTGGTTGAGTCCATTAATCCAAAGTATATGAGTGTAGGAGTGGATAACCATTCAAATAGGTTTAAGCAGGTGCAGTTTAAGGAAACGTTTGAGTTAGCACATCTCTTCCAGACACATGCTCAGCGCATTAAAGAACTTATGCACAACAAGATTTCGTTTGGGTGCAACAATAGTAAAACTGAACTGGCAATCATCAATGAGATATTTGAGCGGATCGGGGTGGATCACGACATGTAGACGTAAAATTGATTCCTTGACGCTCATAAACGAACGCCTTGGGAGACATCAAACTGATAATAACCTCCCGATTGAATATTCTATGAATCATTTAAGCTTGAAGTACAAAAGCATAGGGCTTTATCTGACATAAGAGACACTCTAAACACAGTGAAGTATTGTGTAGTTGTATTCTTCTGGAATCTAATCCTCTTGACAGTAGTTGGATTTCTCATATCAAACCTATCAAGCCTATCAGTTCACAGAACCGTCAGTCCCATGCTCCCAAGCCACGTGCTCTAAAATTTCTCGTTGGTCCAGCAGCCACACGGGATCCATATAATTACTTGCCGGGTTTGAGGTTTATTAGAGGATTGATGAAAGAGCAAGACCCAAATATCTTGGTTGCCAACATCATTATGCTTGATACTTAATATTTTGTCTCTTTTGGTATACTACCAACAAATTATATCATCAACAAGCATGAAGCAAAGTTTTTAGTTGACTTGATTAGTGAGGGTGAGTAACGCTTGCATGGTAGATATTTATAGATAGATTGGTATAGTCAAATACATATACTTTTAGTGAAGTCGAAGACCAAGGATGAGAAAGATATTAGGCGTATCTTTGTCTTACTTCCTTGCAAATTGATTTTTTTACGGTGAACTTTTCTCCTCATTTCCAGTAGATGAAGAAAGGGTTTAAGGATGTTTTAGTCTTTTTCTAGAATTTTAAGCCTTATGAATTATTTTTGCTTTTTTAAGTCTAGGTTTACCTTTAAAATTTTGTTTTTTGTCCGGTTGTAATTCAGATCTTAGCGATAAAAATTACTCCATCTGTCAAGTTATTGTTTAATTTAAAATTTTTTATTTTTGTTAAATTTGTTCTCAAAATGAAAATTTAAACTAGAGAATAAATCAGGGCGGAGGGAGTATAAGATTCTTGAAATAGGAAAATGTTACACGTTTCAATAATACAATTCATGTATAGAGCTCGAAACAAAATCCACAAAACCCATCCCAACAGGGTGCATTGGTTAAATAATTGCTCAGAAATGAAGTAGAGAGATCTATCACTGCTTTTTTTTTTTTTTGTCTAGAAAAATACATATCTCGGATTTTCCAAATCTGAGTTACTAATAAAATTAGTAAATCGGATTTAGGAAATTTGACCTATTAAAATGATGATATTAATGTTATTTTCAAATATTGTGAGAGGAAAAAAAGAAAATCCGGTCAATAAATGAATAGTGAAAATCGGATTTGCCAAATCCGACCTTTTTTTTTCTAAAAAAAAACTGATGGGCGGGAAAATTTGAAAAATGTATTAATGGTGGGAAAGCTTGAAAATTTAATAAATGAACAGTAAAATTGGATTTTGAAAATCTGAACTACTTTTTATTTAAAAAAAATCTTTAAGTGCATAAAACTTTGAAATTTGTCCGAGTTTTGATAGGAATTCGCATGAAATTGACCGATCCACTTTAAAAAATGAAATTGAAAAAATATGTATTAGATATGATATTAATAAAATCATATATTACTAATAGTTACTAGGAATTTGAATTAAATTGAGGAAAAAAGTATATTAGTAATGTTACGTGGTATTATCAAAACTGTTAGGAATTTGCATTAAATTAATTCATAATAATTCATCTGTACTAGTGTTATATACTATTTATACGTACTAGTGTTATGTAGTACAATAATACTATTACCCACTATATATCACTAGTGTTAGTGTTACTTATTACTGTTAAATCTGTTAGTCATTTAGATATTATCTAGATTAGTATTACATAGTATCATTAATACTATTACAAATTAAGTATCACATATACTAGTATTACTTATTATTATTAATATTTTTAACATTTGTTTTTGGTGAAAAAAATAAATTATATACATTAATACCAAAATATAGAAAGCATGATACACAATTGTTTTCTTGAACTCAGCTTACAAAATTCCAGAGGCTATTAAGAACCTCAACACAAGAACACATGCTCTAGGCTCACTTCCTCAACATACAATATATTTCAGAGAAAAAGTAATTAAAAATCTTTTCCTCAGCTGCTGCTTTCTTCTGCTTTTTTTTTTTAACAGGAAAAACAAAGTTTATTAAATTATTAAGAAGTTACAAGTAGTGGCAGTGCATAAAAGCTTGCCAATTATCGAATTCTAAGATATGGGAAATCTTGCTGATCCAAAAGTATGAGACCCTTAATATCCGATGGAAGCTCCCTATATGCATGAAACCGTGTAGAAATTCCAGAGGAAGCTATATTGGCAAAATTGTTAGCTACGGCATTAGCTTCGCGATTAACATGAATAATGGAGTAGTTAAAACTCTGAATAATGTATTGGATTTCCTAAAGAGCCTTATGGAAGAGCCATGGTAAATTGCTGCTTGACTTGATGAGCATATCTAGGTTGAGATTATCAGTTTGGACTTCAACATTAGTAAGGTTTTGAAGCCAGGATCTTCTTAATCCGAAATAGAGACCACTGACTTCCAACTGAACCCAAACCTAAATTTCAGTTCCAACTGAAGCTATTTAAAGATATCTCCTGGGGTCCTTTCTTGCTGTTCAAACAATCTCTAATTTCTTTCCTGCCACAAATGATAAATAGTAGCTGCAATGGTGGCCAAAAGGATCATTCTCTTGAATTTCTGCTCTTTCCACATAGTTAGAACTTGGACTTTCCACCTAGTATCCTCTTCTGCAATTTTTCTACTTTTCAGCCAACACTTAACCAATTCCAGTAGCTGTTTTGAGATATTGCAACTGAAATACAGATGATCCACTGTCTCGGGTTGTTGATGACAAAGTAAACAAGTTGTGTCCACATCCACCATTCCCATTTTGATCAAACCTGCTTTTGGTGAGGATCTTCTTCCTCCAAACCAGCCACTCAATAAATGCATGTTTGGGGAAGTTATCTCTAGACCAAATGCATTTAGCTTCTGGATGGTGAGTCCCCTTACCTGCCAACCAGTGATAACCAGAAGCTATTGTATATACACCAGTTTGAGTCATCTTCCATTTTGAGACATCAAAACCAGCTCTTGGTGTCATTTTTCTGCTGCATTTCCAGAAGTTAGCCTTCTTAATGTAGACCCCGTGAATCCACTTGACCAACAAAGACTCCTTTCTCTAAGTCAAATGCCAAGCCTGTTTTAATAATGCTGCTTTGTTCCATACTAATGCATCTCTAAGACCAAGGCCACCTTCTGATTTCTTCAGACAACATTCTTCCCATTTCACAAGGGCAACTGATCTACCTTCATCTTTTACACCCAAAGAAATTCAGGACATATTCTGTTCACCATATTGGTTATAAAATGTGGCAAAATAAATGTAGAACCCCAGTAAGTATGCATAAAAAGGAACACATAATTAACAAGGAGAAGCCTTCCTACATATGAAAGGTGTCTCGTGCTCAAGCATTTTATCCTAGCCACAATTTTATTGATAATCTCCTTCCATTCTAACTATGACCATTTCTTTGGGGAGAGAGAGACTC
The DNA here is from genome assembly GCA_949775105.1 of Oldenlandia corymbosa var. corymbosa. Classification (NCBI taxonomy): domain Eukaryota; kingdom Viridiplantae; phylum Streptophyta; class Magnoliopsida; order Gentianales; family Rubiaceae; genus Oldenlandia; species Oldenlandia corymbosa. Next base: position 22,607,815 of record OX459121.1, on the reverse strand, counting down.
ACAAATATTTCATGGGAAATTCTCCAACAGAAAACTGAGTAATTTCGTATAAATACTCTTGCAACTTTTGACAAACTCCTCCAAAATAAATGGAGGATTTCTGCGAGTTAGCTACCAGGCCAGAAGTACTAGAAAACTCTCTAAAGATTTCCTTGATCTTTTCAACAGTTTTAGTATCAGATCATCTACAAAGCAGATATTAGTGAGCCTCAACTGTTTGCATAAGGAATGGAATTTGAACTCCTTTCCAGCAGCTCTTTATAGACTACGAGTGAGATACTCCATGGACAGAACAAAAAGCAAAGGAGAAAGTGTTGTTCTATTCCATCCCAATCAGTAACTACTAGCCGGATTCTTCCACTACATTCCAAATTCTATTTTGTACGTTTCTGATCTTTAGTGAGGAATGGAAATATTTATTTTTCGTCTCCTTCTGCATACCATTCCTCCTTAGCTTTCTGCATAAGGAAACTACTAGCTGCTTTGCTTGTCTGGATGTATTCTCTGAAAGCCAATCTCTCTTGTTTCTGTTTGTTTAAATTCTGTGGGTCTGAGCTCTGAACTTCTTGTGCCTCCTTTAACTTTTGTTGGTCTCTATTTGCTGCCTCAAGTATACTTGCAAACTGACTTCTATTGAGCAGCTTCAACTTAGGTTACAACATTTTCAATTTGGTGCAAACTTGAAACATCTTTGTTCCACTGACTTTCTGATCCCATACCTCTTTCACTAGTTCCAGAAACAGATCAGGCTGGCTCCACATGTTAAAATAACAGAATGGCTTTGGTTTCTATTCTGTTTTGCTAGACAATTGTATTGCCAAGGGGGTGTGATCAGAAATGCCTTCCATATGAACTGATACTAGTGATTCAGTGTAATGATCAATCCAGTCTCCATTGACCATTGCTCTGTCCAACTTTGCGTAAACTCTTTTGTTGCCAATCCTTTGATTGCACCATGTGAAAATCTTTCCAACTCGTCTCAGATCCTGAACCCCACAATCCTCTACACAATATTGGAACTCCTCAAAGTCTTTCAATTCCACTCGTGTTCCACCCAATTTCTCTTCTGAGTTTAGTATGTTGTTAAAGTCACCCATCAACAGACGGGGACCTTGAACATTTTTTGATAACATCATTAGATCAGACCCTAAACTGGTTCTCAACTCAGTTTCATTTGCAGCGTAGATACTGGTTAAATAAAAGTTGTCACCTTCCTTTTTGAGGGAACAATGACAGTGTATAAATTGATCAAATTGATGCAGTTGAACAATTTTAACGCTATCATCCCAACATAGCATAATTCTGCCTCTTCCTTGATTATTGTAGCTGGTGATCCAATTCCAGCCCTTCCAATTTTGGCTTAAGTAAGATTCTCCCCTCTCCTTGGTCATTTTGGTTTCTACTAGATTAACTATATTGTATTTAGCATCTTTCACCAATTTCTGCAACTCCTTTTGTTTTAAGGGTAAGTTTAAATCCCTAATGTTCCAAGATGAGATGCTACTCATTGAGGCTAGGTCCGGGATCAAGCAATATGCTATCTTCGTACCTAGCTCTAACAGTTGGAATCTCTTCAACATCAGAATAATTTGCAACTTTTTTTGGCTTTCTCTATCAGAGAATGCACAGCAGCTGCATCCTGAGTATCCGTGACATTGAGGTAGACTCACAGTTTAGCATAGCTTTCACTAGTCTAATCAGTCCTTTTCGATAAACCCTTTTGAGTCTCATTGAGTGTGACCTCTTTATTGGTTCTCTCAAAGCGAGGGATCACAACAGAGGTCTCCTTAGTAGCTTTGGACTCAATTGATTTTCCTGGTCTACTTATACCCTCTTTCCCCTTAATTACCTTCCTCCATTCAGTTTGTGAGGGTTTGATTTGCCTATATGAAATTACTTCATGCTTCCTACAAGACTCAGTCAAATGACCATAACCAGAACAACAATGACATTTAGTAGGAAGCCATTCATAAACAACCTTCTGTACCTTGAAATTTCCTTTTTCATCTTCGAATACAACTTTATCAATCAAAGAATCAATGTCTACTTCCACCAGCAATCTGGCATATTGAACTCTAGTTTTACTCACTGTGAACTCATCAGCTAGAAGAGGCTCTCCTAGTGTACTTGCTATGCTGCATAATGAGTTTAAATTCCAATATTTAAACTCCAAACCATGGAGTTGAATCTAAACAGGGACCTTATCTACCTCTCTGTAATTTAAACCCTTCTAAACTGACCATGGCTTGACTATTAATGGTTTACAACCAAAATGATGAATATTAATTTTCAGAACTTCCTCTCTAGAGTTCAATGAAGTAAATCTTACAACAATTAAACCACTGGGTAAGCGGATTACCTTATCAATACTATGATGACCCCATATCCTTTTGAAGTAAGCCTCCATGACCCATATTGGGGGATTTGCACCCAGAACGAAGCATACCATAGAAGTAGCCCAGTAATCCTCTTCCGATTGAACATCTTGAAGCGTATCTTTGCAATTTTCTGTCCCTCTCTAATCTTTGGAGGCACGAAATGCATTTTCCCTAATGGCCCCTTCAGTTTATCCAAGTCTAATTTATCCCATGGCTTCTGATTAACCTCTATGGGAGAATGAGCCTTTTCATCTCAAGGATTGAGCCACACCATTTAAAACATCCCAAAGTTTAAAATCATGCCATTTTCATCCCAAATTTTTCAAAAATATATAATATTAGGACATTTGTCAATTTTTCAAGTTATTCACGGTGATATTTCATTCAGTTTCTTTTCCCGCATTTTTTTTAGTCAAAAAAGTTTCATGCTTGTGTTCGGTAAATTTGGTCTATGCCAAGCAAAAAAGTTGCATGCCCCTGCATCAATTACAACACTAATTTTAATAATGATGCTACATATTTAAAAAAGTAAATGAAATAGGGCTTACTTTCTAATTAGGACACACACAAAACCTTTCATAATTGTTATCAATCTAGAAGGTGAATCTTGGATTTTTTTTTTTCTTTTTCTAAGCAAAAGAAGAATGGATGATGTGAAGACTAAATTAGATTTAGCTATTTTCTTATAAAGTGTGAGTTAGTAGAATGTGTTAAATGATTAAAAGAATTGGGGGAGGAGAAATAGTATTAAGTACCACCACTAATTAATTAACTAGAGTTAAAAATTTAACGAATATCCTAAGATAACATGTTTTTAAAAAGTTTGGGATGTAAATGGAGTGTTCTTAAACTTTGGGATGTTTTGGATGGTGTGACCCAAACTTTGGGATGAAAAGACCCATTTTTCCTAACCTCTATTGCTGCTTGCTCAGACCATAGGAGTTGACGCTTTGCAGTTGTCCCTGAAACCCTAGGATCCAATTCGTCCAATTTTCGACCATCGCTAATTCTGGTGTTGATATCTTCTTTTCCTCTTCTACTAGCTTTGCTGGGAGTAGATTCGATTTGCATAGCTTTAGGGGATGCTAGAACTTTTGAAAAAGAACCCTCTATTGCTTCGACCAATTTGTTTAATTCCTTGTCTTGTTTAGATCTAATTTTCTTGCTCGACTCCTTTCTCCTCCAACCTCTTTCAAGAAATTCTCGATCCAGTTTGTTCATCTTATCTTCTGATTGCTGGTTCGATTTCATCTGACTTTGCGTAGTTTTTCTTTTTCTCTTTCTGTCTGCCATGGCAGACGCACGTGATTATCGTGCTCCGAGAAAGAATACGGGAAAAACCTTTCAATCATATTTTTTAACATTGCTATCATTAACATTGTTACACATCAGACATCACATGTAGTAGTACTACGTATTATCATTAACACTGTTACACATTATTCCATTAACACTGTTACCTATTACATATTACTGTTACTGTTGGTACACATTACTATTAATATTGTTACTCATTAGATATCATCAGAACTAGTATGACATAATACTATCATATGTACTAGTGTTAGAAAGTGTTGTTAACTCTGTTGCTCATTACATAAAAAACGTTCTAGTGTTATACAATACCATACAACATTAACATTGATACATCTATTTTTGCAGATTATATTGACACATAATATCAGATTTAAAACTCTGAACTTGCAATTAAATCGAATTTAAAAATAAAAATTAAATTCCACAAATCCGAGTTAAGTGAAAAAACGGATCTCCAAATCTGAGATAAAGCAAAATTTGTATTTTCAGGATCTGAGATAAAGAAAAACTCGGATTTAGAAAATCCGATTTTCCGACTAACTCCGACTTCCACCCTAAACCCTAAAGCTAAACTTGTCTAAGAAGTTTTGGATTTTCAATATCCGTATTAGCTTAAAACACGGATTTCGGAAATCTGATTTAAGTATATTATATCGGATTTCGGAAATTCGAATTTTATTCTTCCATCTCTGCGCTCCTAATGTGCCTTTTGTTGTTATGGGCACTGCAAGAATCACAAATTTGAGATATGGATATCAATTGCATTTTTAAAAATCAGTCCATCTATTTTTTTTTTAAAATATTCTATTTAATGTCGGATTTTAGCGAATCCGAACTTATTCAAAACTAATTTTTCGACTCGGCAACCAAGGTTTTGAGTTCAAATTATTGTGTTTCATATTTATATGGTTGAAAAATAATTTTTGTTGTTGTTGTGACAGATTTCGACTGGTTTGGAAATCAGTTATCTTTTAAAAAAAAAATTTGTTGAACGGTAAAAATTAAGTTTTTTGGCCTTGGGCAAAAAAATTTTCGCAAAAAAAAATTAAGTGTTTTCTCCCTAGAATATTATTTTAATGGTAAAACTCGGATTTGTGAAATATAACTTTAGTCAAAATTTCATTTTTGGGAAAAAAAACTTAGTTTTTTCTAGATATTATTTGTTTATTTGCAAAAGGCAGATTTTGGAAATCTAATTTTTTTTTAATCTTGATTAAGTTAATTAATTTTTGGTATCAACATAAACTCGGATTTGTGAAATCCGATTTAAGGTAAAGGTCGGATTTGACAAATCCGATAGGTATTTCTCTTTACTCCCGCAGACGACCTATTTTCTCTCTTCTGGGCCATTTTTTTCCTCAAAAACTCCATCCCCATCCAACAACAAAAAACAGTCCTCATTTTCTTCCATTATCTTTCGCCTTTCCATATTTTCATTTTCCTTCTTTGCTTTCTCCTCCTTTTTTTTTTATTTCTTCTCTTTACTTTCGCCTTTCTTCCTTTACTTTCTCCTTCGTTGCTTTCTTCTCCTTTTCTTTTTTCATATATTCCCCAAAAGTTCATCATAATCTATTGTAGAGTCTCCGCTTCTTCAAAAAGTTTCAACACTTTCTCCCATTACGTCCCTTACAGTTTCTGGCACGTCATAATATAACCCTCGTTTAACTTTGTTTATGTCTGCCTTTGAAAACCACTCTCGCCCACCATTCTTACAAATATTTTAGACCAAAAAAATGTGAATAGAGTTGTCACTTTTTAAAGAGAGTCTATGATTATTTGATAATTGTGTTATGTTTTCTTCCCCCTAAAAAAAAAAGAAGAAAAATTTGGATATGTTGAAATATGGATCTATTGAAATATGGGAGTAGACTATTTGTTAACTAAATGTTAACATCATTTATTAATTCACCTGAATTCAAAAAAATAATCAAACAACTGAGGAAAAACATCGACCACTTCAAAATAAATTAAAAAGGAAAGTTAATTGTAATTAACTATAATATAATGTATTCAATCTTAAAGAAACTAAATACAATTAACTACTATATATGAATTCAATTCCAATCAGATGAGAATAACTAAAGTAGTAATCAGGAGTTCACAATTTAGCTGGTTGCACTTATATTTGCTCTGAAAAAGTTGTGTTTGTATTTGGTGTTATTTTCATCAACGAGTTCATTATATACTTGTGTTTGTATTTGGTGTTATCTTCATCAACGAGTTCATTATACACTTTAAATGTTCAAATATCCAATAATGAATATAATTTCGAGTTAGTGCCTTCTTCTTTGTTATTTTTCGGATAAAACACACTGATAATCTTTGGTTATTTTTTGGATAAAATACACTGACATAAATGTAATATAATTATACCAAATTAAATCATAATATAATCAATAATATCAATCAAATTATTTTGTTACGTAATAACATATCAAAATTCTAGCACAAACAATAAAAACTAAATTTAAATGATAGTATCTTTGCTAAACAAATTAAACAACAACTTTTCATGTAGTTAGTTGAGTAATCGAAAAGAATTGCTCAAGTAAAATTGTATCTACGAACTTGGATACAACCCTTCATCGTATATTGAGTTTTGATTAAAAAAAAAAAGTTTATGTGTTATTTCACACTTGCAAAACACGTTATCACGGGGAATAACTTAATTGGTCGTATGCTATCTCAGAACACAAGGTACATCTTCTGCCTATGGCCCGCTATAACTCTCCAAGAAGACACTTATTGACAGAAAAATAATCCCATGCCCAATTCATTACGTGGCCAAATTACTTTACGTATGAATAAACTTTTGCACGAACCTAAAATAAGGAAAAAATTTAACACACTTAAAGACTCCAATCTATTAATGCAATCCTTTAATACTTTTTATAAACATTGTAGGGAACACTGTTGGTCACGAATTCAACCTCACTAAACAACCTTTTTCTCGTTGTTTGATTACATGAATATGAACTAAAAAATTATATTTTTCTTCAACCACAACTCTATGATTCTTGAGTTTGATTAATCGAATATGAACTCAAAAATTATATGTTTCTCCAACCACAATTCCATGATTTCTTAACATTCAAAATAATCTACATGTTGATACAATATGTTGAATTAAATTAAGAGTCCCTTAAATTTTTTACTTGTACAGGTTCTAAATCACATAAATGTTAAAACGATCAAAATTAATGTGATCTTCTCTTTATTCAATGTCGCTCTTGGAGAAAGGTTTAAAAGACCAGCTAAATAGAAATCTAACTGCTTAAAAAAAAGAAGAACTCAAACTACAAAACTATAACAAGAGTTGGAAAGATCTAAACACAGGCGTATCACCAAAGCTAAAACAAGGAGTAACCTAAAGTTAAAATCGACCGTACTAATAAACTGAAACCAGACAAACCACTAAAACTAGAAATAGACGGATAATACACGTTGCTTATATTCTTTACTAGAACTCTAGATTGTATTTTGAAGAAAAGAAAGAGGTAAAGAAATGTTTTTCTCCATTGAGAGCTAACTTCTTGGATGGCGGCTAAAACAAAAAGAGCAACCAAAGATAGGAAAAGAGTAATTTTCATTTTCACTATCCTCAAAGAAAAAATACAATGCTAATATGAAACAAGTATACGTAAAAAAATGTATATTTTATAGAATATTTTTATTTCTATCTTTAGGAAGTTACACAGTTGAAAAAACTAAAACAATCACTACTTTCATTTTTTCATATCTGTTGAACAGATAATAAGAAAATATTAATCGAAATTGTAATTTTTTAGTGTAATACCTCTCTGGTCCCTATTTAAAAGTATTGGAGTTAATATAAGAATTAAAGTTTAAAGTGAAATAATAATTATTTTTCTAAATTCACACTAATGGACCCTACTTAAATGTGAGTGAACCCTCTTTTACAAACTTGTTGTGAGAATTGAATTTGAGTGTACTCTAAGGACATATAGCATCCTAACCAATAGATTGTTATTCACTTCCTAATAATAAGTGGTTATCATTAATATGTGCTATTTCAAAAAGAAAGTAATAAGAGTTAAATTTAGAAAAAAATTATATTTAATGCTATATTTGAAATGAAGTGCGACAAATAACATGTTAAGTTCACACTAGTGCAACATATAAAAAACGGAAGCAATATGCTTTATCCTTCTCAAAAGAAAATAAACAAAAACAAAAAAGTCACCCAACCATTTTCCTGTGTTGGAGTAGAGCCTATTGACTACATTGGCTTTTTTTTTTTTCTTTTTTTCTCCCTTCTTATTTGTTTGTTTGTTTGTTTGTTTTTTTTTTTTAACAAGATGGACACATAGTTTTTCATTACATGGAACATACGTTTTACAGCAGAAAAAATCATTTCACTTTTTACGGTTTTTTTTATTATCATATTCAACATAATATCATTAGTTCTTACACTAATAATCAATGAGAATATTTTTGTCATATGGATGATTTCAGTCAGTAAGTATATGTGAAACTTTTCATTTTAAACGAAACCTTTTTAACTTTTTTTTATTAGGTGAACCAGGACGGTACCTGGCGGGCATCCCCCGATTTTATTAATCAAAAGGAAAAAATTACACAGGACAGTGCTTAAGACTTATCCAAACAGAAAGAGATCGTCTTACAAAGTTTTACTAAAAGCTTATGACGGTTCTTGATACTTTTACCACTATGAACTGTCTTGCAAAGATATGCTAATATCCCATAACAGTTCAGTTATCTAAACTCTATAGCCTAGGAGTATATCTTATAAAGATTAAACATTAATCCCCTAAAAACTCCGTCTAGATTCTCTTTTGATATAACTAAGTAAACTAAGAGGATGTCTTACAACCTGACATCTCTACTTACCTATTCTATATCTCAATCACTTTATCTAACCTTTAGATAGGAAAAATGGTTTTGATCTAGATAGATCTTACCTCTTAATGATGCCGGTAAAGTTCCATAGGAAGAATATTGCAAGGTGCACCCCTTAGAGGATTCTTTAGCAAACTCATCTGCCACACTATTCATTTCTCGAAAGATATGAATAATTTTATAATTCCGAATCCTCAACATGCAGAGAAAGGAATTGCTTAGCCCCTTTATATTATCACTCTAAGCACAAGCTATGACAGTTTAAAGAGTTACAAACTGTGAAACACATTAACATAATCCGTTCCGTGTATAACAAATAAAAGTAGTTACATTCATTATGTGTATTTGTTTAATTGAATTACAATCACAGGACATAAATCCTTGAACAATTCCAGATTGACCATCTCTAATAGTTGATTTCTTGTTGGCATAATTCATACAATTCAATTCTTCTATAATGTTTCTTTTAATATTTGTGAGTGACATTTTGGTTGATTTCGTCTTGGTTAACTGAGTTTGTTTTTGTGGGGTAGAAAAATTTTGCATTAGAAAGCATTGTAAGATTGTTTCCACTAAATAAATTTAACAAATTTTTCTCGATAGTTCTAGATGAAATGAAACAAAAGATATTATAAAGCTATATTAGTTTTTGTATGAACCATACTTAATACTAGATGTAGAGATGCATAATAGATCAAAATGAGTATCACGATTATGTCACGTAATAAAACTAGTAGTTACTTTTTTTAGTTATAACTCGATGATGGATTTATGTTACTAAAAAATGGACAAGGGTCATGTCGTACTTCTGTCTATCGCTAATTTTTAATTTGTTTTTTTGAATATATTGTGCCATTTTATATGATATTTTACAGGTTGATTGATACCCTAAATAAATATAATAATATATTTATATTTATTTATTTATTTAATTTGAGAACAAGATATTTATATTTTGGAAAAAAAACAGGAAAAAGAATCCATAGAAGTTTTAAAAAATAAAAAAGCAATTACTTTATTTCTTTATTTTGTGAACAAAAATATTCTTTTTAGTGTAAAAAAGGAAAAAGGAAAAACAAAAAAAGAAGAAAAGCAACGGGATATACAGACGTTGGAGACTTCAAAATAGCACGTGCAGGGCACGGGTAACCGCCATTTAAAAATAGTATCGTAGTTTTGTTGCAGTAGAAAGCTGACCACCCGATTCCATCCGTTGACAATCCTAAGGCTTTCGGATTTTACTTCTTCCATCGATCCTTCTCCTCTCTTCTTCAGGTAATTTTTCTGATCAAGAATCTTTAGTTCTTGTCCTTATTTTTGTGAAATTCTTGTTAAGGTTTGCCCTCTTGAATCTGTTTTTTTTTTTTTTTTGGTTAGATGATTGTTTTGCACGTCCTTATCTGTTCTGGGGTTGTTGGCCGGCAAGATATTTGTATAGCATGATAAAGAACCAATCTTTTCTGTTTTTTTTTTTTTTATATATATATATAGTTAGATCAACTTTGTGCTCGTGATTCCTTGTTCGTGAGGATTTTCTGAGCAAGCTTGTGTTTTTATGGTTGATTTTGTTTAACCTTTTGGCGCTTTTTCTCTTGTTCTTGTGTTGGAATTTCCGGATGAAGTTATAATTATTTCCTTGCCTAGCTTGTAAATTTTGTTTTGCTTTGGCCATTGGTGGTTTCTGGTTCTGATTAAGGAAGAAAATTAGCTCTGGAGATGGTTCTGAATTCTGAATAGATAGGGATACAGAAAATTCGCAGCCACCAATCCCCCTTCTTTGGTTGAACTCCAGTTTTCTCGTTGTTGAAGTAATGTCTTTACTATTAGACCTTCTCTTTTGAGGTGGATTTTCATGTCTTCATTGCGAAGTTTTTTCCATTTCGATATGATGAATGGATATTAGCAGGTTTTGGATGATCAATAAGTTAACAAGGCCAGAGTTTTTTTATGCAACATTTGTTTTCTTCAATCAAAGATAATTAAATAGGACTCAATACATTTTTCTGTTGATTTAGACGCAGCATTTCTTTGACGAGTTTGGTACCAGTATGTTTAGCTCTTTTCTTTTTTTTTTGTTATCCTCTCCTTCAAGTAGTGATGAAGTTAATTGTGACAGAAAATGCATGAGGAGATACAATTATATGTTTGAAAACAGAAGATAAAATTGATTATGTCTGGTCTGTAAATTCTGAAGGATTGGAATCTGGAAGCTCTGATTGTTTCTATTCGAATGCCTTCTTTTTTGTGAATCTTTTGTTGCTGCTGTATTTTTGGTTTGCTTCTCTGAGATGATATTTTTGTCCGAGCTTGAGAAAATTTTTCCAAAGGGCTTGATTCAAGTTTATAACTCTCCTGGCTTTTGATGTATTACGTGGTTATACAAGTTATCCTGAAACGAGTGTCATCGATATGCGATTCTCAGCATCACAATTTGAATGGGGTGATTTCATGAATGTGCACCTTGTATCTGAGTGCCAAACTCTCTAGTCGACATCTTCACTTGAAATCGAACAAATGTTAATCTATTGTAAAACTGTTATAGAATGATCTGCTGAGCAAAAGATCTTATCAACATCTGAGTGCAATATCATGACACAGACATGGTTGATGATCTAGTTAGGACTTGCTCACATTCTGCTTTTCATATTTGGCGTATTACTTGTTCCTTTAGTTTGTTACCCACATTCCAGTCATGATGTGTCTCCTTGATTCCTTTGTTGGCTAGAGAGGAACAAGCATATGGCTAACAGTCTAAGATTTAACTGAATCCTTCCATTATTTTTCCCCATGGACTTATGAATGGTAAAAGATCACCATGGGAGGGAAGTAGCTTTCATGGTGTAGAACTTTACGTAAACTAATAGAATAATTCCTTTTTCTTTTCTGGTACAGGCTAATAGAATAATTTCAAAACTGAGTTCTTAAAGGCTTGTTGCTGTTCACAAATTATTTTTAGCAATGCTCTTTTCTTGTGATCTTGTCAGAGGTATGAATGAACTAGGAAAATTGTTTTTCTGGTTTCTTACTCTGTTGATATTTGCAGGTTGGTGTGGCTATTATATGGATAAAAACGGCCCAGGCAAGGAGGTTTCTGAGGACGCAACCCGGGAATCATTAATTGCCCTCTCATATACCGCTCCAGATAAAGAAGCAGCTAACTCAAATGAAAAGGGGATTAAGGAGAATAACTTAGGAGCTGGGCATGCTGATGGAGATGATCAATATAGATCTAAACTAATCTCAATATCATATCAGTCACCTGACCCTAAAGCCCTACCGGTTCATCCTGGAGATGGTAAAGCATAACTCAACCTGCAGGTTTCCATACTACAGAATCTCTGTAATCTTCGTATGCTATGTTAAAAGTTTTACTAAAACTAACCGGATCAGGAACTAATTATACATGTGGCAGCTGAAATTGATCGTTTCTGTTGTAATCAACATTAAATAAATTGAGCTCCAATGTACAGATATTTGCTACAGTGACTGTAATCTATTCCCCTGATCTGTTGAAGATTTTACATAGGTTTTATTTGCTTGGTTTTTTCTATCCTGCAATTATTGCACTGTAGAATGGTTTCACGTGTCAGTTGCTGCCTCCTCCTTTTCGGATATGTGGAGGTTCTTGGTAATAAAGCTTCATTGGAGGTTCATTTGTGAGCTGCAGCATGGCAACTTTTGCTTGTAGTTTTGGTGGTGAATTTATGTGGTGTCTAATAGTAGTTAAGGCAGTCAAGGACTCATTTTTCATGGAGTTTGTTATTCTTGGTTAAGCTATGGTGTTATAGACGTTTCAGTTAATCCTAGTATGCATACTTGTCGACATTAAGTAGAATGGACACTGGGGTTTTGTATAGTCAGAGAGCTCTCATCCTTGCAAAAAACTTAGAAGTTTGTTTCCAGTTAATGCAGCTAGGCTGCTATAAGGCAAGTGCCAGGAGAACTGTTTTCACTTTCTGTTAGAACTACATTGATTGGGCAGTATGCTTATGGTTGAATATTATAAACGTTTCTCAAACACGAATATGTTGGACCTTCTTCTCATTTTTGTGAATTACAGAAAAGCAGTAGGCAAACAACTTGAAACCATTCTGTAAATCTTGAACAGGATGTGAAAGTTCCTTGAAAAATGTTCTCATTCTCTGGTTTCTAGCTTCCAGTATCGGGCTTACGCGCCAATCCTGGATGAGGAGGAAGTTGCCCCACTTTTAGGTCCTAGGTGCCTGCCTGAATTAGGAGCCCCACAAACTATCTGTGAAATTACGGTTAAAGCTACAGAGAAAGAGTACACAAGCAGCTTACAGCAACCCGTTTTAGTTAAAAGCATTGGATCACTTTACTCTCTGACAGAATTAAGCCTGTAAAATCATCTCTATGATCTCTAAGATACATCTAAGTTGACATAGTGGAGGGCTTCCTAGTCTTGGGCTATTATCACTCCGGTTTTATGTTATTGAACAACATTAGGAATATCTGCTGGTTTTGTATCTAGGAAAGTTATAAATTGTCACGTGACTCGCGTCTGCATGTAAATCATTAAACTGGCTAAGTTGAATATCTGACTAACTTCAATATTGGATTTGTGCCCCATTATTATGTATTGGCCAACCATTCTCTTTACTGAAACTATGGTGCATGGCAGAGGATTTGATTTGCTCCATTTGGCCCTAAGTCAGAACACTTGTGTTTTGTAGACCTTAGGAGCTAGTACATGTATCTGAGGGGTAAAAGCTCAAGAGTTGAGGCCCTCAGTTTTGCATGTTGTAGTAGACTGACAGTGGTCTCTTGGCTGTAAAGAAAGAACACATTGACAACAAACATGTGCCACACTGGTCAATAATGACAAAGATTCTGTCATACCTACAGTTTGATGATCATAATTTCATAAGAGATAAGAGATTCCGCGTGCTGATTGGTTTTATCCTCCTTTAGGTAGTTGTGTACTCTTGTTTGCTCTGCAGAGTAGAGATGTTTTTGTGAAGAGAAAGAGGGATGTTTGCAAAGTTTCCCATTGAAAGCAGAGCCATTTTTATTTATGCATGGATTTTGTGTGTTTTGCATGGATGTTTCATTGTTTCAATCGCCAAGCCAACATCTTTATCCTTTTGTTTTTTTTCCCCCTGGGATTTGATGAATAATTGGCTCTGTTTCTATTTTGACGCTTTCTGCGGTTGTGTTTTCGCATATACTTCCCAAAGTAATGGCGACCTTTGGGGATGCATTTTGTATACTTCAAGCAAGAGAAACAAGGCCAACCTTGATGTTGATAGACTGTAGAAGATTGATGACATATTATTTACCTTACAAAGTTGGTTTCAGAATCTATTGGAAATCCTGAATGATGTTCGACATTTTATGTTTATCTTCTAGCCTTCCGTCCCAAAATTGTAAAGGACGATAATCAGGACAATCATTTTAGGTTTTTGGAAGGAGGGATTACATTCTTTAAGCTGAAAATTACCAGGTGTCAGTGTGTCAATGTCGGTTTGGTTCGGATATGAACTGAAAATGAATAAAATAGGGTCCATTAATTAGAGAGATACTACATGAAACCCGTCAAAAACTGCGGACTACGACTACCCTTCAGAAGAATTCTACCCTAAATTGGTGAAATCAATATATGGTGCGATTTATGAAGATACTATCCCAAAAAATAATCTAAATTGAATATTGAAATTTGTACAAGTATAGATTGAGAAATTCAATGTGCACTATTTTTTATTTTTTATTTACATAAATAGTATCATTTTAATTTACCCGTCTTAAATTTGGGAGAGAACTTCCGTATCATTCCTTTCTCTTTAATATCCTAACTGAACTTGATCCGTTTAGAAAGGAAAACATTATTAGTAGCATGTGTCACAGTTAGTTTTAAGATTTGAGTTTTCGAACTCGTACTGAAATTAGTACACATGTTAAAACTCAATGTGATTTTTTTTTTTTTTTTTTTTGGAATAGAGTTAGTATTTCGTAAGATTTAATGTCTGATTAACGTTGCCATCAAACGAATTTTCTTACGATTCATCAGTTTGGACAGCAAGCAGTCCTATTCCCGCGGTTGGACTGATGGATATGCGAAGAATTTTGAGGGTTTTGATCCCCGCAGTTGGACCAGAAGGCAGAAGCCGGCGTTTTCCCGCGGTTGCCAATACTTGCCATATATGGCCGGGACGGCGTTTTCGATCGATTAACTTGACGTTACCAATATCTATAGTTACAATTCTAGCTTAATTTTGATCACTGGCTGTTTTATTACTATAATTTAACGCCAGAAAATATACTGGCACCAACTTCAGAGTACATGTACATCATGTACTGACTGAGACCAGTGATCAGTGACCACTGACCACACTCAAAACGACAAAACTCGTGTTACCATGATTCTGAAAACTCTCAAGTAGACATATGTTGTTCGTCTCTTCAGAGTTTACAACACCGTACAATTCGTGGAAAATGACTATTCTATTCCGGTATATCACGATATAATACTTTCTCCTTTCATTTTAATCGCCTACTGAACAAAGTGAACTATTCAAATGGGACGAGCCAAACTAATAAATACTCTTGTTTGATTCTTCTTAATGGTTTCCCGTCAGGTTTTCGATGAAGCTCCAGAAAGCGTGTATTCTAGAATAAGAAATTATAAAAGCCGCCCAGTAACTTGATTAATTTTTCATTAATGGGAAGCTAGGTCTTAGGTGAGAGCATATTGTATCAATTTACCTATCATGTCATGACATTGTCACATTGATAGAGCTCTTTTGATTGATTAATTTATATAATAGAACAATCGAACCTTATTAAAAGATTACAAATGAACGGGATTTTCTTCTTCTTCTTCTTGGTCCTTCCTTTTTTGGCTAACAGTAAATCATATATTAATAAATTAAGTAGTCACATTCAATTTCGAACTTTCACAAGCATCGTTTTTGACATTTTTTTTTTACACTTTCGGGGAACTACACGTCTATATATATAGCTGTCCATCCGATAAGATCTGATAAAATGTCAACCAAAGAAACGAAAAAAAAAAATCTGATAAAATTGAAATGAGAACTAGAACTGATTTTTACTTTTTAGATGGGTAAAATGAATGGTAAAAGCTACAACGAGAAGAACTCATAAAAGTAGAGAAACCATAAACACAATTATTTATTACTAGTTTCTTTATAGACCATGATTGGCAAGTGAATAAGTGAGGCAAGGTACGTAGCATAATTTATTTAAGTGTGCACATAAGAAAAAGCAATTTGACGCTAATACACTGTATACCCAACCCAAGAGTGTTTGCCAGACAAGATTTCCATTTCATCAGATATCTTTCGATTTTCTGTGCATCTAAATGGACGAAAGTGGAGATACCCAACAGGAAACAATTTCTTCTATCATTTCATACGATGATCACCATCGCATTCAATCAAAATCAACGACTGAGAGATGGGTTAGCAGGTGCGACCGTGTCTTATCATTTTTTTTTAATTTAATAGAGACTTGTTTAATTTAAGTAAAAAAAAAATTAGACTTATTTTTGCATATGCTCATAAAATATAGTGATATTATTAGTTATTCTTTAAGTGTTTTGTCACAAAATACTTATTTACTTTGGATTTTTATTTTTCTAATAAATTGTGCTATCCCTGTTTTAAAAAATAGTGCATGTTGAATTTGAAATTTATACTAAAACTAGACAATCATTTCAAAATAAGAGAGTATTACTCTCGTTTTATTTTGTAAATCTTGCAATATTTTCATGAATTTTCTGGTTCCGTCGTTGATCCATATCATACAACATTAAACGTTTAAAGTGGTAAGAATTGAACTATTCATTCTTTTAATGGGTGTTTTGAAATTAGATTTACATTTCGGGGAGTCACTTATCGAGAAACTAGAGGAAAAATGTACATTTACGAAAAAGGTCCAAGAGTTACGTAAACTTACTTTGTCAACTCACCTTATGATCTATTGATTAATATGATTTTCATAATTTTCTAATAGCAAAAATACTTTTCAGACATGTTTATTAATTTCAGTCTGGCTTGTTTTTAGTACAACAAGTACTGTCACCCTTCTATTTTGTTTCTAAACTCCCGTAGAGGTTATTATTTTCTCCAAAAAATTACTATTTTACCATAAATATTGTGTTTGGGTGCACAATCTTACACTCGCACTACTAACTCTGAATAACTATCATGGGTATCTTTGCATATACTCTTTCCCCCGTTATCTTTTACTTCCCCAAATCATCTTTTTTAGCTCTTTCTTTTGTGTATCTTTGCAGAATGTTCTCGGTCAACAACATACCCCTTAATATTATAAAATATTTTAATTTGTCATAAATTTCACTTAGTATGTTCTTTTAATTGAAAATAAAAATTTAAAAATATTTTTTCTCATTTATTGTGAACTCCCTATTATTATTACAAAATACTTTCAAGATTTTATATTTAATTCAAAAAAACATAATAAATGAAATTTAGGACAAATCAAAATGTCCATAGAGACTCATGGCTATCGGTGCGCGGGACATACACAATGATAGAGGAGCTAATTTAGGAAGCTAAGGCCATTTTGAGACAACGGACTAATTTTTATTTAATTTTGTCCTGTTATTTAAATATGCTTTATAAATAAGAGATTATAAGTAATATAATATATAGCAACATATATCGGTAGATTTTTATATACATTGTCAATATTAGATGACTTTCATAATGTGGCAGAAGCAGCATAATGAAAAGAATGAAGAAGGCACGATCTATCGTTGGGGTTAATTAATGGATGGATTGTGATATATATATATATATATAGATATATATATATATATATATATATAGATAGATATATCAATCATATACATTTTCAGGGAGGCAAAATTCGTGGTAAATTGTTTGACTTTATTGACAGTAATTAAATTGAGGGGTTTCAACGTCAACTTGATGTATCGTTAGGGTTATGTCTAAGCTTAGAGAAGGATGCTAATGGTATCTGTTATCAATAGAAATGTTCTAGTTTGATTTTCAGGATTTTACCTCTTTCACTACAAAAATAAATTCAATTTCTCTCCTTTTCCTGATCTCTCTCCGGAGTGCTACTTGATTAATATAGTTCTCGATCTATGTAAATCGTGAAAGTGTATGAACCATGAGTATTGTATTATGTTTAGTACACATATATATAGGGTACAACATACGTAGAAGATTATAATAATAACCCTATCTAATCTTAATATATATACACTAACATCCCCTTGCAATCTGAACGGGAGAGACACGAACATTCAGATTGTCTCTAAAATCAGTGAAAAGAACATGAGACAATCTTTTTGTCATAATGTCAGCAAACTGATGAGACGAGGGAACATGAAGAACACGGATGGAGCCTTGAGTAACTTTTTCCCGAACAAAATGAATATCAATCTCTACATGCTTTGTTCGATGATTCTGAACAGGATTTGTGGACAAAAAAATAGCACTAACATTATCACAAAACACAACAGTGACAGTCGGTAAGCGGATATGAAGCTCAGAGAGTAAAGAATGCAACCAACAAACTTCAGAAACAGGATTGGCAACTATTCGATACTCAGCCTCAGCACTAGAGCGAGGAACAATAGGTTGCCGTTTCGATGACCAAGAGATAAGATTAGACCCGAGAAATATACAATAGCCAGAAGTAGAGCGACGGGTGTCCGGACATCCAGCCCAATCGGCATCAGAGTAAGCCACCAATTTATCAAAACTAGTTGCCTTAATATAAAGACCATGAGAAAGCGTGCCTTTCAAATAGCGAAGAATACGCTTGACAGCCTTATAATGAGTCTCGCGAGGAGCATGCATAAAGAGGCAAACTTGCTGCACTGCATAAGCAATATCGGGGCGAGTAAAGGTAACATACTGAAGAGCTCCCACAATGCTACGATACCCAGACGGATCTGAAAACAAGGCACCATCATTTTGAGACAATTTACCCTTAGTATCAATAGGGGTAAGCGCAGGATTGGCAGAAGAGAGGTGACACCGATCAAGTAAGCTAGCAATATACTTGGACTGGGAAAGAAAGAGACCATCTGCGGTACGAGAAACAGAGATACCCAAAAAATAATGCAAGTCACCCAAATCAGTCATGGCAAATTCCCGACGTAATGTAGCAACAATAGAAGATAAGAAATCAGGAAAAGAGGCAGTAAGAAGAATGTTATTAACATAAAGCAACAGAATAGCCATATGTCCACCAGCATGATACACAAACATAGAAGAATCAGACTTGCAAGAGCGAAACCCATGAAAAGTAATGAATAAAGCAAACCGCTGAAACCAAGAGCGAAGTGCTTGCTTGAGACCATAGAGAGCCCGATTAAGCTTACAAACATAATCTGGGTGCTGATGGTGAACAAACCCGGGAGGTTGTTTCATATACACAGTTTCTTTCAAGTGACCATGTAAGAAAGCATTCTTGACTTCAAGTTGATGAATGGGCCAGTTACGGGAAAGTGCAAACGATAACACTGTCCGAATAGTAGCAGGACGAACAACTGGACTATAAGTATCACCAACATCAACACCTGGTTGTTGGGAATACCCCTGCGCCACAAGTCTAGCTTTATACCGATCCAAAGATCCATCAGATTTTTCCTTCACCCGAAAAACCCATTTCGAGCCAATCACATTAACATCAGGAGGTTTAGGAACAAGAGTCCACATGTCATTGCGAGACAGAGCTGCGATTCATCATTCATAGCCTGTTGCCACTCATCAAACTTACAAGCTTCACGATACGTAGTGGGTGCCTGTAAAGGAGTATTAGTAACAGAACTAGCTAGAGTAAAAATCACCTTGGGCTTCCGAGTACCATCTTGAGTGCGAGTTATCATAGGGTGAGGGAGAGGGGCAGGGAAAGTACTCGAAAGCGGGGAAGGACTCGAAATAAGGGGTGAGGGAGAGGGAGGAGATATAGTAACTGGTGAATCAGGGATACGTGGAGGAGATACAGGTCGAGCACGAGAACTGGATGAAGAAGGGAAAGACGTCAGGAGTAGAGCTGAAGGAACTAGGGACCCAGGTGGACGAAACATAGAGGTAGATGAGGACGATGGGGATAAATGAGAGGAATCGGAAGCAAAAGGAAAGGTATTCTCATCAAATACAACATGACGAGATGTGATGACTTTATTAGTAGCAAGATCAAGACATTGGTACCCTTTTTGATGTTTCGGATACCCAAGAAAAACACATATGGTGGAACGAGGCTCTAACTTGTGTTTTGCAGTATGAGAAAGATTAGGATAACAAGTACAACCGAACGTACGTAAATGATCATATGATGGGCGTATATGAAAAAGAGCTTCATAAGGAGACTTATGGGATAAGAGGGGTGTAGGAAGCTGGTTAAGAAGATAGGTAACAGTGTTAAGAGCTTCAACCCAAAAAATTAGAGGCATGGATGCTTGAAAGAGTAAGGTACGAATCATATTTACAATAGTACGATTAAGACATTCAGCCTTACCGTTTTGCTGAGAACAAGCAGTGGTACTCAAGCGAAGATGAATACCATGAGTTTTAAAGAAATTTCAGAACAAGTTATTTTCATATTCTCCACCTTGATCACATTGAAAACAACGAATAGAGGCATTGAATTGAGTTTTAACATATGCATGAAATTCAGAAAAACAAGAGAAGACATCAGATTTACATCTCAAAGGGAAAACCCAACAATAATGAGTAAAATCATCCAAGAAGGTCACAAAATATTTGTAGCCAGTAGGAGAGGTAATCGGAGAAAACCAAACATCAGAGTGTATACTTTCAAACGGAAATGTAGTATGAGATGTAGAAGTATCAAAGGGTAAACGCACATGTTTCCTAAGTTGACAGGCATGTCAAAACCCCAATTGAGATCTAGAGTGGGTACTAGAAATAAGGGATCTAGAAATTAATTTATCTAGGACACGAGAGCCAGGATGCCCTAAACGACGATGCCAAATGAGAGGACTTGTGTGAAAAGCTAATAGAGCTGGTACTGAAGAGGGAAAAGAACAAGGACCAAGGGGATAGAGAGGGCCTGGACTATTACACCGAAGAAGTTGGGTCTTTGTTTTTGAGATCTTTAACACATAAACCAAAAGGATCAAATTCCACAGAACAATTGTTATCAGTGGTAAATTTATGAACAGAAATCAAATTTTGGGTGAGGGAAGGAACATGTAGCACATTAGGGAGAGCAAACGAATGATTTTTAGAAGAAATAATAGAGGAACCAAGGGATTTAATGTCTAGGATAGCACCATTACCAACACAAACTTTGTCTAAACTAGTATAAGGTGAAGAAGTAATAAGATTACCAGAATCATTAGTCATGGTAGCACCAGCTGTAGAATCAAAGTACCATGGCTGCGAGGTAGGCGAGCCTGGATAAATAGTATAAGCTGCAGTAGAAGCAGAAGGAGAGAACTGCATAGGTCGACGAACCGAAGGACACGAACGAGCCATGTGGCTATAACCATAACAATTAAAGCACTGAACCAAATGCTGAAAAGAGGGAGCATGGATAAGATAGCCAGAAGATGCCATGAGTGTAAGACAGAGAACCATAACCAGAATCAAGCCAAAGGAGGTGAACTGTACCGAACCGGATGGACCAAACCGATCCAACCGAATCGGACTGAACTGGGTGAACCGGACCGAACTTTTGAACCGAACTGAAGCGGTTAAACCTAACCGGATTGAACCGGAATTCAAAACCAGAACTAGCAGAACCGAGGCAGCAACAGTAGCAGCAGCGACGGCTGAGTTGATGACACCGGTGAGTGATTCACAAAAGAAGAAGAAGAAGGCAGCAAACAGCAATGAAGGGAAAGGCAGCGAAGAAACAACACTGGAGAGCGACTAATGGCTATCAGCAGTAGCGGGGAGGAACAATGGCGGCAACACCAACAATGAAGAAGAGCAGCAGCAGCGCGACGGCAAGAGTGAGAAAAGAACGGCGGCAGAAGAAAATAAGCAGCAACTTCAATGGAAGAGTGGACTTACGACGGCAAAGGCGGAACAAACTGACCACAATCAAAGCAAAGATGGTGAAGATGGTAACTCGGGCAGCAAGAAGCAATCAATGCAGCAACCAACGACTTTGACGGATGCCGATGGTGATGGTCAAAAGCGAGAAGCGAGAGACGACTAATTTGAGAAGCCCGATCGTTAACAATAGAAGAAGAAGCTTCGACGACAACAACAAAAGGTGGTGAAGCGATGGACAGTCGGAGGTGGCCGGAACCAAGAAAGACAAGAAGTCGTCAAAAGAAGAAGTAAGCGGCGGAAAATAAAACCCTAAAAAAAAATTTGACGCCCAGAAAAGAGGGCTGATACCATGAAAGTGTATGAACCGTGAGTATTGTATTAGGTTTAGTATACATATATATAAGGTACAACATACGTAAAAGATTACAATAATAACCCTATCTAATCCTAATACATATACACTAACAAATCGTTACCATCAGGATCTATGCTGTTTTGTAAATCCAAACTCATCTTAATTTTCTAATACCATGCATATGTATGGAAACAACCCCTGTGGACTAACTGTGGCCACCGCGAACAACAATATTCTTCATTTCTAGATCCACAAGATGCACAAAAGGCAACAGTTGAGCCACTTACCATTATAATTATTACAAGTTCAATATATTTCAAGTAAATGAAATTTAAAGGAATTATATATGTAGAATCCTAAGAAAATGAATAAGAACAATGGAAACCAACAAGGGGAATATATCAATGGTGTTAATTGTTTTTGGTACTGTTTCTGTCTAAGATGATTGTCGTTTATGTTTATTATATTAAAATCAGTACAAAGAATTGAATAATTACTTTAGAACCGGGAGACCATTAACTTTCTAAGTATGGCAAATCCAGTAATAGTAGGTGGTGGGGGTGAGACATAATCCATCTCTTGGATCTCAAGTACCACACAAACTCTCCTTCGTGTCAATACTTTAGCAGACACTTCGGAATGTATGATCATGAAAACTTTTATAGGGATGTACCACTCTAGTAAATGCAGTTACGCACTTGAAGTTGAAGTTGAACTCATTCGGTCACATCAAGAGAACATATCATTTATGAATGATATATTAAAATTTGACAAATGGAGAGGAAAACATTTGCGTGTAAAAAGTTCCATTTCTTAGATTAAAATACAGAAATGGCTTCTACTTTAACTTGACTTCTATTTTAAAACGGAAATAGTTACGGGTTTGATGAAATGGAAGGGAAAAGAAGTAAGCTGATCATGCAAATCATGCACATATATGTGTTGGTCTTTTAATTAGTTCAATCAACACTACGTACCTATATTTTTTAGCCCTAATGTGTACCCTTTTTCTAAGCCCTACTGATAGCCAACCTCAATTATACCGTGTGCATTATTTGCATGAGAATGTAAAAAGTTATATCAACAATATAAGTAGTAAATCTTAAAGTTGAGAAACAAACATGATTAAAAGACGCATTTTTACCTGACATATCAAAACGAAATTTATAGATTAATAAAGGTGCAATAGGATGACGAATCATATCGATGGAAATTAAAGGCTTAATATTGTGAACAAAATTATATACTCTAGGAAGGTTGGATTCCTCATTTGTGGTTTGATGAACTGATTTATTGATGATCATCACAGAGATGTAATAAAATGGATCTCATCAAAATTAACATAAGTGATCACCAAAAACAGGCCATGTTATTTCCAGCTGTGCATGAAGAAAACTGTTTATAGCACAAGTTCATCAAACTTTTCAAGTAGTTTGATTGACCAGTAAGATTGAACCCTCGTTTGCCTATTCTGTTCATGGCTATCCTATCAATCTCTCTCCCTCTCCTTTTCTTTCCCCCTCCTTTTGAGATATAGGTACACATAAGAAAGAACTTCCTATGTATTGATACAAAATGTCGCATATTCAAAGGGTTTTTTTTTTAAAAAAAAAAAATGCATATTCAAAGGTTGTGTTTGATCGATAGTGACTCAATCATCGTTAACTAAAATGTGGTACGCTAAATTTCACCTTAAATTCTTTACTAATTTGTTTCACGATTCCAAACTTTTACAATTATGGATGGACACCTATTATATTGAGAAAAGGAAAAAAAAACCTAACATCAATAATGTCATTTTCATTCTCAAAGTAATGATCAACTCAACTTGGACGGATGGGATTAGATAGGAATAGAATTATCACATCTGACTATATATCACTGTCGTCGTCTAATCATGGGTACGGTGTGGGATTAGCTTGGGATTTGGCCGTATTCATGGTGGGTTTTTTTTTTTTTGTTTTTGTTTTTTGGTTTTTATTGCTTTGAGAAAAGCGCACACACAAAAACTTTCTTTTGATCAATTTTAAAGAATTTGAGTTCTTCTTCGTGTTTGGGTAATCCACACCAAGAAAAGCCAAACCACCCCATTTATATAAAGTGCCACAAATTTTAATTGAAGGATGCAAAGAATATGCACCAATCCGAAATTTTCAGCCAACTAGATTTCAGAAATCGGAAGCCACAATTGAAACTTCTGAACCGGAAAGAAAATAAATCATGCAAATGAGGACAATAATCATAATCAGATTTGCACTAAATTTTTGGTTCTGCCAACCTGACATTTCGTCTCCAAGTGACAAGAGAAATCTGCTTAGTTTATGGCCATTGAAAATTATTGGGGTCGGAAAACATTCGGGTTTGTGAAATTTCAAACCGACCTTCCTGTTTTAGTAAAATCATCGAGATACTTCTTTTGTTTTAGAATAAGTTTTTATTTATTTATCTCAATTAGAAATGATATCATATAGGAAGTTAAAAAAAAAACAGATACCTAAGAATTAAAGATGTATTAGTTAAATTCGTTATTTTTGGTGAACTACTGTATATTATAAACATAAAAAAGGTCTTCGTATTTCTAGGAGTCAATCAAATCAAAGTTCAATCAATTTAAGTTCCGGTAAAATTGAAACTATACTATAAATGAAATTTTAAAAACATCAAATATCACCAAAAAAACCCTTAAACAATGTTTTAAAATGAAGAAGAGAGAGTAGATACTAAATTACTAATGACGTCTAGAAGCGAGAGAGACTTCTCCATCAAACTTCGGTCAAAATGCATTGCTTGATCTAATATATAGACTGTCTTTTAAAGTTTAATCAACTATCAAGTCTTCCAAGAAAAGCAACCCCGTTTGAATCTCTTAGTTTTGTTTCTCTGGCGTTGGACCATTTTCAGTAATCATTAATGGAAGTTTATTTATTATATAAAAAAAAAACCCGGTTTACAAACCGTTTTATCCCTCTCTCAAATGTTTTCGAAGTTGCAATTATCACCCTTCAAGACTTTGTAATCACAAAATGAACCCCATAATTATGAAAGGAAACAAATGAAAATTTTACAAATTTTAAATTTTGCTCACAGATATTCTGCATTTCGGTAATTTCGTCGATAAAAAATTTGATCGTATACTGTTTTTTCCTTTTGTTGTTTCTTTTGTTTTCAAAGCTCAGTGTGGATTTTGTCAAAAAAAAAAAAAAAAGAAGAAGCTCAGTGTGGCATATTTCACACCAATAATTAACCAATCAAGACCCAACTTGAATGCAGTATGTACTCTCCCTAACCGTAAGATTTATCTATTTACAAAATGTAATTAAATTTTAGACTAACGACCAATCTTGCCAATCTCGATCAAGTTCTCAACTCTTCCAATTTGAGGTTGTGACCAGCAACTCCTCAAATAGAGAGTTTCGTTAATTAATTTAGTCAATGTTAAATAAATAAATTAACATATCAATTCGTTGTGGATTAGAATATCATTATTGATTTTAATGCTTTGAATTTGCTGATCAATGGTGAGAACATCATTGGACAAAACATAACTTCTTCTTCTTCTTCTTTTTTTTTAACAGCAAAGAATATTCTTGCTCTCTACAGATACGAGGATAGCAGATAACTCCAATCTAACCACGGAAAAATTATCCAGACGTGCGTTCAGTCTCATTTT
The DNA here is from genome assembly GCA_949775105.1 of Oldenlandia corymbosa var. corymbosa. Lineage (NCBI taxonomy): Eukaryota > Viridiplantae > Streptophyta > Magnoliopsida > Gentianales > Rubiaceae > Oldenlandia > Oldenlandia corymbosa. Next base: position 22,582,204 of record OX459121.1, on the reverse strand, counting down.
TTCACGTTTTAAAAATATTCCCTGATAAGACATAACTCCCCAAACTTGCCTAGAACAATTTTACGTTCCAATATTATTTACAATTCATTGCAATGGATAAGGATTTACCCATCTCTCAAATTCCCCTTACCAAAATAAATACTCCCTCCATCCCATAATTATTGTCCAGTTTGACTTTTCATTTATAATTCAATTTGTACTGAAAATGAAAATGCAAATTGGACAATAATTCTGTCCCATTTGTACTGAAAATGAAAATGTAAACTAGACAATAATTTTGGGACAGAGGAAGTACATCATAATTAAGTTGCGCCATAGTATTTTTTTTTTTTTTTATGCTTATAAGAAATGACTTCCGTGAGATTTTCTGCATATGCAGGTACATTGAAATTACTCCCTGTATGCTCAGCGGTTTAAAACCAGAATAATTTTGGTTTGCCTTTTAAATAAAAAAAAAAACCGAGATAAAATAAATACTATTCATACAACATTTCAATTTAAATTTTAAAATTTACCCTAAACATTAATTTTACATAAATTTTTATTCACTATCACCAGACTACCCATTGCGGCCTCCTAAGTGTCATCCACACTGTCGAATTACCTGCCAGATTCCAGCTTACTTCCGGTCGACGGTAGAGTCTGGCGACGGTGAGTGTGAATGAATCAATATTTAGTTGGCTAGAATCCGTTCAGTGGTAGAGATGTGAATAAATAAAATAATACTCCATCTGCTCTTTATTATAAGATATTTTGATTTGTTTTAATTTTCATCTAATATATTCTTTTAATTAAAAGTAAAACTTCAAAAATATGTCTTCACATTTATTGTGTTCTTCTTATAATTATAAATATTTTTAAGATTTTGATTTTTAATTAGAAGAACATACTAAATTGAAACATGATACAAATCAAATGCTCTAGTATTTTATTAAAAAAGATCCACATAACTTCTTAGAAAACACCTCTTATATCACATTTCAAAATAAAAATGAAAGTAAAAACGAAATTGTTCTCTATACAAGTTCTTTCACTAAATGTTTATTTCCTATTAAAAACTAAATTAGATTGCATACAAATGAATATCATGATAATAACAATCTCTCGTCCTAGGCCACATACTACCTCACCCAACTATTTGCTCCGTCTTGAATCAAAATTGATTCAATCAATTAATGATAAAAATACGATAAATATTCAACATTAAACGTTACTTAATATTGTATTATCGTCTAAGTTTCTGTATGTTAGTTTCAATCCAATTAGGTAAATAGTTATTTGTAGATTTTGCAAGTTGGACAACAAAGAAAAAGAACGGCCAAAAAATGTTTGACCTTAATGAAAGTATAAAACTACCATAATAAATCAAGCAAACGGATTTGAAGAAAGGGAAAAAAAAAACAAGATTTCTTACTAGTTTCGACCGTCGAAGGCCCGCGACAACACGTATGGTAATTGTCAAGTGAACATGCGCTTGGACATATGAAAGGTTTTTAAGTACCTGGTATCGAGTCAGAATTACTATGGATAAACGTTCAGTTAATAACAATGACCATAAACGGTTACTCAAACATGACGTAGTTATTGTTTTTTTAATTTTTATCCGGACTATGTTTTCATTTTATGCTATTAGGATTTGGCTAAATTTTTTTGGTATATTACGCACACCATGTCCGAAATCATTATTTCAGTCAATTCGGATTCGAATCGGGTAAGTCTTTTTCAGGAAGTAAAACTCATATTCTTGTTGAATAAATTACTTGTTGAATACTTTTTACTTTTTAATGAGAGACTCATTTAGTTCGAATTTGATTAGCCTTCAATCAGTGGTACATATATAAACAAACCATAAGTAATAAAAGAAGAAAAAAAGATTGTTGCTTTCTTCCAAATTAAGATCCTATGAGCAAGATGACAAAGCATAAAAATAGCTTTACTACACTAACATGAATAGGCCGGCAAAATAAATCTCAAAAATCCCATCTTGTTCTTCTATAAATACCCACCATTTCCCCCCAACCCCCAATCTCATCATCTCATCACCTTTTGTTTTAGATATCTACTCTTTAAGCTTCAACATTTCCGCTAATGCTTGGTTAGCATTGTCCCTTTTTACTGATTAAGTTTTTGGAGTGGACCCTTTTTCAAAAAGAGAAATCTTTATAAATATATATACACTTGTATACTCTGTTTTAGCTTCCTGTTTTTACCATTTATAAGCTTCTGGTTGGTCTAATGGGGGAGGTATTGGGCTTGATTTGGGTGATTCTGATAGGGGTTTATGGCGGTTTCGCGGCGCTGAAATGGCTGCTGAAGGCTGTGAATGGGTGGAGATTTGAATCTGTATTGGGTGATAAGAAGTTTGATCTGCCACCAGGTGATCTGGGCTGGCCTTTCATTGGCAACATGTTTTCATTTCTCAAAGCTTTCAAGTCCGGCGATCCTGATTCTTTCATGTCCAGTTTCGCCACCAGGTTTCTTTCATTTTCTTTAACCATTATTTCACCGTTCAACAAAACATAATCAATGAGGTTGATTTTTCAATAATCAATCCAGATTTGTTGTTGATTGAATTACAGTAATCTCTTATGATGATAAAGATTGTACTCCATAAATGATCATTGACCAATGCTTATTTTGAGCCATGCTAGAAAACAACATCATACCGCTGAACAAATTTCTTTTTTCTTTGTGTGTGTGTGTGTGTGTGTGTGTTGGTAAAGTAATGATCCCAATGCAAGATTAAACAAGTGGAAAAGAATTGAATTTTTCCTGTCTTGATCCTCAGGTTAGAAACCAACTTGTCCTTTTTCCTCTAGTGTATTTTAGTGAATCCATGAGTCCAAAGTTATCATTCTTGCGAAAGAACCAAATGCTCTTCATGCAGTCCATATTCTTACTTGCCATTCTTATTCTCTTTTTACTACTCTTCAATTTGGCTGTATTCTTCCTGTGGGAGATAATTGCTGCAAATTCATACATTAAAGAAAATAGGATGCAGTAAAAAAAACGGTTTTTACCCTTTTGATCATAATTTATTTCCACTAGTACTATTCCTTTACGCCAACCAATATCTAATTTTTTTCATATTCTTTTTTGCCTAAGATTTCTGTGGTTCATATCTTCAATCAGCCGCAATTTATTAATCTTTTGTTAAAGGTTCTAAACGTCTCCTCTGTTCATCCAAAGGATCAAAGATTAAATTTTGTATTTCCTCTCATCATATGTACGTGGAAGATGGAGATTAGACTCCACTGGAAAGTGCATGATCATGTTTAGTTTAGCACTTGTACTTTTGATTTGGCCATTTTACAAAGGGACCCGTGTCGAATTTCTTAGTCTAAAATGCGAAAAAGGGCAATACTTTGACAACCATAAATGGCTCAAAATAAAGATTAGATACGATCACAATAATGGGGTTCATTTTATTACTAAAGTAGTGGTTCGGCCACTTTAGTATGTTTGTTTAATTGAGCACTTTTGCCATTTCATTTGAAATTTCTTGACATTCTAAAAGACATCAAATTCATTGAATTGAGTTTCATGCAGATTTGGTTATGTGGGACTTTACAAGACAGTGATGTTTGGGAATCCAAGTATTATTGTAACGACACCAGAAGCATGCAGGAGAGTTTTAACTGATGATGAGACCTTCAAGCCTGGTTGGCCTGCATCTGCAATGAAACTCATGGGAAGGAAATCATTCATCGGAATATCCGAAGAGGAACACAAAAGATTGAGGAAATTGACGGCTGCACCGGTTAATGGACACGAGGCATTGTCCATTTACTTGAAATTTATTGAGGATAATGTGATCTCAGCCTTGGAGAAATGGTCTAATATGGGAGAGATTGAGTTTTTGACTCAAATCAGGAAACTTACCTTCAAGATAATTATGCACATTTTCTTGAGTTCAGAAAGTGAAGAAGTTAGTGATGCCTTAGAAAGGGAGTACACTGAAATCAATTATGGTGTTAGATCAATGGCTATTAACCTTCCCGGATTCGCTTTCTACAGAGCTCTCAAGGTAAACCCAAAATCTGAATATTTCCCCTGTTTTTCACTGGATGTCCTTTTCACTTTTGGACTAAGACAAGCAATTTTGAATGAAATTTTAGGCTCGAAAAAGGCTCGCTGCGATCCTGGACAGAGCTGTCAGTTCGCGAAGGGCACGAAGAAAGGAAAATCCAACTGCAGAAAAAGAAGATATGTTGGATTTATTGCTAAATGTTGAAGATGAGAAAGGTAGGAGATTGGATAATGAGGAAATTGTGGATATATTAGTAATGTACCTTAATGCTGGTCATGAATCATCTGGTCATACCGCTATGTGGGCAACCTTATTCTTACAGAAGAATCCTGAAATCATGCAGAAAGCTAAGGTAACCGAATAATGTTGATTAACAATTTTTCATCAACGATAGTTACATATGATCCATATAGTCGAGGTTCTAAAATGTGTGAATTGCCTTACAGGCTGAGCAAGAGGAAATTGTGAGGAACAGACCACCAGGTCAACAAGGATTGACGTACAATGAATATCGAAAAATGGACTATCTATCCAAGGTTTGTACCTTAATTCTGACTCTTTATTCAAGATCATCTGGAACATTTTGCACTTTCCAGCAAAAAATAAATACTTACTTATGTAGCTCCTAAATGTTGAAGGTGATTGATGAAACACTTCGCGTGGTTACATTCTCGTTGATGGTATTCCGAGAGGCAAAGAAAGATGTGAATATCAGTGGTTAGTTTAATTGGTCTGGATTGATTGTTATCCTGTTTATCTCTGTTTATACATGTTTATAACCATTCAATTGATCATTGATGTATTACAATTTCGAAACCTTATTTGTTTCAGGATATACCATTCCTAAAGGATGGAAAGTTTTGGTCTGGTTTAGAGGTGTCCATTTTGATCCTGAAGTGTACCCCGAGCCTAAGAAATTTGATCCTCAAAGATGGGATGTAAGTTGGATAATCTCATTTTTCTTTCTTTTTATAATTGTACGATCTTAATGTTGCAAGTAAATCATTTCTTACCTCTTCTTTGGTGTAACATCAAATCTCTGATTTAATAACGATATTACTATAACTGATTTTATCGGTTGGCTTAGCAATCAAATATCAGTTATTAATAAGAATACTATTTTGACTCATATTATTTTTTGATTTTGGTTTCGAGTTAGATTACACGGCTTTTTTTTATCATTTCGAAGCCCTTATATTGACAGGGTAGCTTATTTTTCATTTTCCATTTGTTAGGGACTTGTAGCGAAAGCCGGAACCTTTCTTCCCTTTGGAGCTGGAACAAGATTGTGCCCCGGAAATGATCTCGCGAAGCTTGAAATTGCTATTTTCCTTCACTATTTCCTCCTCAATTACGAGTAAGCAACGCATTTTTTGTTGCATTCTCATATCATTCTTCTACATGATGGCTAGATGTTGATTTTGTTGGATGAATAATAAAATATACATGGGCTTCTTCTATTCTTGGTGTGCAGGCTTGAAAGGGTGAATCCATCGTGCCCAATAATGCACTTACCTCATCCAAGGCCCAAAGATAACTGCTTGGGGAGAATTAGAAGGATCTCTGCTTAATTGGAGACAGAAATTAAAGCTATGATTCTGAAAATACATATATTTTGCAGAAGTAGATTCCACAGCTGGTTTTTATTACTTTTATACATTATAGAAGCTATTTGGGCTGCAATTATCATTGGAAATTTGAAATATTATGTCTTAGCAATTCAATTTATTTATTCCTTGGCTCATCTTGCGATCAGTCGGAACATTAAAAAGCACTAGATATTGTTCGACTGCCCAGCAATAAACTAGTGTTCTCGATTACTAAAATAGTTTCGATTTTATTTCTCTAATTTTTAAATTAAAAAACCCATAATATATATGCATATATATATACACATCTATATATGTGTATATATAAATTACCCACTATATCGATACTAAGACGGTAGTTAAGAACCAATCGATTAGCTAGGGCTGTCAATTCCTGACACAACCTGTGAACCGGACATGAACCCGACACGAAATAAACAGATTTGAATTGAAATTTTGATACTATAAATGAGTTGGGTTGAGTTGTTTATAAATTAGATCGGGTTCTTGTTGACCTGTCGGGTTATGCGGATTATCCATTTAACTCGTATAATAATAAAATACTTAAAATTTTTTAAATACAACTATATAATTTGTATGTTAATTAATCTTAACAAAATTCACAAATGTTTTTATTTTTCTTGTCTCTTTAAAATTTAAAATTACACTATTTTCATCTAAAAATAAATGATAAAATACATATTTATTGATTTTTTACATAACTTTTTTATTTTGTATTTTTAAAAAAATTTATACGGGTCAACCCGGGTAAACTTAATAGTATAAAGATCAGCTAAGAGTTAAAAATCTCGACCTGTATAAATGAGCAGGTTGGGTTCAAACTCAATCCATCTTGACAGTTCTATGATTAGCGGATTATGTACCGGAGGTAGCAACATTTCCCCGGATTCGATATTGTGCAAATAAGAAAGCCGTAAGAAGTCATAAATTTATTTGTCTCCAACGCTAATATCATGACGGGAATGACGTGTTAGTTCTATGGTAAACTCACTCTTGTATGAAAGAAGGTTTATTTTTCACTCCAACGAGAATGGGGCTGTTTGTTTCCTTTTTGTCACTGATTTTTTTAGAATAATATAATACTCCCTCCGTCCCATAATTATTGTCCAGTTTTACTAAAATGAAAAATTTTATTTTTTGTCAAATTTAACTATATTTTACCTTAAACAACCGGATATACTTCTATATAAGTAATTGTTTAACCACTAAGATTTTATGGATAATGTTTTTTATTAAGGACAAATGTGTAACTTGATCCATAAAAAGTCAAATTGGACAATAATTTTGGGACAAAATTTTTTAGACAAAGTGGACAATAATTATGGGACGGAAGGAATAATAACTGTCTTATGCCAACATATCATTTTACATTTCCAATACACTTTTTTACATTCCCAATAAAAAAAAATAAAAAAAACACTAAAAAAACGAATCAGATTTTTTGTTGCAACTAATACAGATTGTCTCGAACCTAGATCATCGATTTATATGGTTATTTTTTTATCAGCTGTCTTGGACGAACAAGTTAAGCTACAATTAGTTGGATTGAAGCAATCGAATCAGAAATCATTGCCCAGAAGCGGGCCGTTGACTGGTCATAGGGATCGGAAGGGAGGATAGATGGAGCATCAGACCAGGTCTCACTTAACCAATTTATTATTATTTTTTTTCCTTACATCTTTCTTTATAACTTTTGTAACACCCTGCTTCTTTTTCCATTGAATCAAATGAGATTTCCAAAAGGGAAAATGAAAAGAAAGAACAAAATGTAATCCATTCCAAAATAGTACATGAAATTAACAATACGAAAACACAAAAAGAAAAAAGTTCCAAAACAACATTCGCAGAGAGGAAACAAGCAAGTTTCAGTGGGAAAACTTCAGCAAGAAGTTCATTCTAAAGAGCGCTGAGGAGTTCATCAGGCTCAGGAAGAGTGCCTTTCACAGCTTCATGAGACTGAATCCTCTGACACCATTCCGCAAGCGCCGGCGTCTTGGTTTCGTCAACTAATTTCACCCTTGCATCCATCTCCACAACCTTGAGCCAACCCAAATGGCAACCCAGAGCGATGTCAAGGTACCCTGGATTGTCTCCTCCAAAGAATCCCTTCCCATGACTAGATTCCACAAAAGCTTCCTCCAGTAATCCTACACTTTCTGTTAACTTCTCCAGAACTGCTGCCTTCGACTCTTCGTCTTTTGCATCAGTTAGCCATTTCAAAATCAATCCAAACAACTGCAAAAAAAAAAAAAAAAAAACCTCCATTGAGCTTTGATTTGAAGGAGAAAAAAAAAATGGATAGAAAAGAACCGAATTACTCCGTGTGTTCCAAAATCATTGTCCAGTCTGAGATTTTAGTTTTATAACCGGATAATAATTTTGGGACGAAAGGAGTACTAAAACAGAAATCTCAAACTGAAAAATAATTTTGGGACAGAGGGAGTATTTTACCTTGTCATCAATATAAGCAGCCCAGAAGCGGGCCATGGCGCGATCATAAGGAGATGCGGGGAGGATAGAAGGTCCATCAGACCAGAACTCATCGATGTACTGCACAATCACAAGGGATTCGTTGACTGGCTTATCGTCGTGGATAAGAACAGGGACCTTCTTGTGAACCGGGTTGGATTTCAGGAGGAGCTCACTTTTGTTATCGGTATCCTCCGTGATGAATTCGTAGTTAACCGACTTGAGATTCAGCGCAAATTGAACCCGATTCACGAATGGGCTTGCTCGGAACCCGAGTAGCTTCACATCAGAAGAAGAAATGCTGGCTGCCATCGGCCCGACCAGAATGATTGAATGTTCTTTTCTAAATGGAAAAATTAACTAGCTAGGGAGTGTTTAAGAAAAACAGAGATTTTATTTTGTGAGTGAAGACTGAAGATTGCATGCATTAACATGTTTATATACTCTATTTGCTTTTGACTTTTCAAGAACTCCATTCCCCCCCCCCCCCAATAAGATTATAGTAGTGGAAAGACAAGAACACGTCAGCGCTTACAAGTCTCTACATTTCAGAAGGTCAAAGAATCGATAATACTCTCTCTGTTCTTTAATATAAGACATTTTTATTTATTCTAAGTTTCACTTAATACATATTTTTAATTGACAAAAAAACTTTTAAAAATATATCGTAACAATCAAGAGGACACAACGAATATTAAAATAAATTTTAAGGTTTTTTCGTCAAATAAAAATGCGTACTAAGTGAAACCTAGGACAAATCAAAATACCTTATATTAAGGACCGGAAGGAGTGTTGTTTATGAACATATAGACCGAAGAAAAAACAAAACAAAGCACAATGTGATCATTCCTCCTCCCCTATTTGTTTAAATAGACAAATTATTCTCTCACTTTCACAAAATAGTAGTAATACTTTTTTGTTGGATAAAATGAGATGGCCTAATTTTTCTTTGAAGCCGAGGGAATAAAAGAAAAGGTATCAAAAGGGCGGCAGAGCGAAATTAGCAAAGAACGCAAGAATGTTTCATCGTTTCAGATGTAAAAATTTGATCATTTTCGAATGAAAAACCGTGTCATTGCCCTGTACTGAAAGAATGACTGCTGAGGGTTGGTCACTCTTTGAAGCTTCAGCTTTGGCAGCGGGCAGCCGCCTTATCAGCCTTTCTCAAACAAACAAAAAAAAAAAGAACAAAATACTCTTTCCATTTTACTAAGACTTTTGAAGAAAGCATCCTCCCACCAACTTGGCACCTTTCACATGACTGCTGTCCAGTCGTTCCATTAAGCACCCCGGTGCTACCTATAGGTAACACCGGGCGGGTTGGGAGCGCGCCTTTTTTTTTTTTCCATTTTTTAAAATTTTTTTAACTTTATTATTTTTATTAGTTTTAAATCCTAACCTAATTAAAATTATTAAACCCTCCTCACCCTAAACATTAAACACAATATATTTTTATTCGGTTTAAATTTTTTTAATGAGATCCTAGCCTAATTAAATTAAAAAATTTATAAGTTAATCATGTTACGCCACACACTAGATCCTAACCTAATTGAAATGTTTAAAATCTCTTAAACTCTAAACACTAATCACTATACCTTAATCTAATTAAAATATTTAAATCCTCTTAAACCCTAAATATTAATCGCTAGACCCTAACCTAATTGAAATGCTTAAACCCTCTTAAACCCTAAACACTAAACACACTATGCTTTTTTATTCGGTTTAAATCTTTTTAATTTAGTTAGGCTAGAAACGAGACCCTAGACTAGTTTAATTAAAAAATTTATATGTTATTAATGTTACGTCACACATTAGACCCTAACTTATTAATTGCATGCATAAGAAGTGACTAAAATTGCATTCAAAAAATATTTATAAAATTAAAAAAAAAAACTAAAATACAAAATTAAAATAAAAGAAAACAGTTAGGACGCTTGCCCAGCCCGGTGCGCTCTATGTCTATTGCGTTGTATAGGTGAGCAACATTGTTTTACCGGAACAAAATAATAATCATTGCATGGAAGAAATTGCCTTCTCAAAATGATACATGAGGAAGTAATTATCTTTTCTTTTTTTAGATAAACAATCTGACCATAGGGCAACAGCCTTAACTAGTACATACCGTAGAGCACCAATGACCCTGTCCTAAAACAGAATTTAAATTAAGAACCACATCCAAAAAAAAAAAAAAAACCCTTATCTATATTACGAATTTGTTTAGCTAATAGCACAAGAGTTACTTTCTTGATAAGTAGTATAAACAAAACACATTTTCCGGTTTATCATCCAAAGTGATTATCTTTCATAACAACAAGTCTTATACCTGCAAAGTTGTTGGGTCTACATCTTAGGTCATTCATCATCAATTCGGCATATACTTCCTCTGTCCCAAAATTATTGTCCAGTTTGATATGTCACTTTTAGTACAATTTAAACTAAAAGTGAAAATCCAAACTGGACAATAATTTTGGGACGAATGGAGTATAATCCGTCAAAATTGTCACAATTTTGTTATGGAATTATAATTTGGTAGGCAATAAATATATCGGTATCAATTTAAGGACTCACAAACTACTCATTTATATCTGTTAAAATTATTCGTGTCTGCCCTCTTCGTTTAATTATTATTATTAATATTTTTTTTTTAAGGAAAAGTACCTGTTTATATTAAAATGGGACCTGATCTATTACAATACATCTTACTATATGCTAAATTAGAGACTTCATTGACGTCATTTCTGCTAACTTTAATCAGTATACTAGAATTAAAACTCGCATACATGTTGCGTACTAATGAAACAATCTCTTGAGCTTCTAACGAGAAAAGAGAATGGTGAAAATTAAGAATTAGCATTCCACAATCCATGAGCACTTTAACATGATACAGGCCAAACTTGGATGTGTCTTTGAGTGCTAAAAAACATGTCATTGATTCCTATTAGAATGGGGATAATGCTTGCACAATAACTGCTTTCATTTGCATAATCATATTGGTCAGGGAGACAATCGTCCACGCTCTTGCTGCCTTCCGTGTGATTGGATCAAAGGATCCATCGAAAAAAATAATAGCATGATTATCCTCTTCCTCTGCCCTATGTGTTGTGTCAGATTGGGTGTTTCTTCTCTGACCATGGATATGTTTTTTATTGATGGAGTAGTCATTTTGGATTTGGTGTCATATGATGTTAGGATCCATTATCTGGTTTCTCTGTACTTTGTCATTTCTATCAATCCAGATCTACCATGAGATCATTATGAAGAGCTCCAATTTAAAAAATGAGAGATTTAATTGGATTTGTTCTGATGAGAAAATCGACATAGGCAAAAATCTATTGAGAAATAATAGTCGTTTTAATCACCATTCTCTTAATCGGTCATAAGGTTTATACAATTCTAACACTTCATCCAAGTCAAGGAAAACAATGGATTGCATCTTTATGTGTTCCTTATCAGTAAACTATGTACATTTATCTTCAATTGCCATCAGTACTTAGACCTACCATTCGATAAGTTTGGGCTCTAAGTTAGCAAACGATGTACATTTATCTTCAATTGCCATAAGAATTCATACACTTTTCCATATTGAAATAGGCCTAGACGACAATCTAGTAAGTTATGACACTTATTGGGGCGCATAAAAAACACTAATTAACTATAAAAGTACTATAACTTCACATGCTATATTCGTTCACCACCTTAAGTTGAAAAATAATTTATTCCCCACCATAAGTTGCAATTTAGTTCTTTTCCACTTTTTCCCGTCAAACAACTAACGGCGCAGGACTTGCACATGGCTTTTTACGAGGGGCATTTTTGTCTTTTTATCTGTGCACGAGCAAGTCACATGACCCGTTAACTCCACATACATTGACCCGTGGGTTTAATTCCTATTTACTATTTACGCTGGTTTAATTTTTATTTACTAATTACTATTTAGTAGTACAACAAATAGTAGATTGGTAAATAAAATGAAGAAAATCTACTCAAACAATTTGTCCACCCACCACCAATCGCTCCCACCCAAGCAGTCACTGCCTCCATCAGCGTAACAGTAACCATTGCCACCACCTCTTTAGCCTGTTATTTTCTTTTTATCGTCAAAATTCGTCCACCACCACCTCTTTTGCCTGACCATTTTCATCTTCATATCTTATGTCCTCTATTTTCTCTTTCTTCTTTCTCCTTAATCCTTATCTTCCTCGTCTCTACTCCTCTGCATCCATCTTCTATCCATCCTCATTTTCTTTCCCCGTCAAAATAATGAAAATTGGTTCTTGCTTCCATCATTTTCGAATTTCATTTTTTTTTTTTGCTCTATCATTTTCTTCCTACTTTGACAGATGGAATGATATGAACAATCACAGATTTTGATCTAGATCTGAGGTACCGGTAGCCGTAGACATTAGATCTAAAATCTATTTCTTATTCCTTACTTCAAATCATCACCATCATTTTCTGAGGGCTTGCTTCTCATCCATCTTCACCATGATAGTAAATTGTCACTTAAAAGACTAGAACTCGAGGCAAATTGTTGCTGTTGTGTATTGCTCGGTTTGAAATCAAATTGATTGTTTACTATTAGAACTCTTTTAACTTATTAAAATTATGAAAAACGAGATATAGTTGGTTGTTTACATAATTAAGTGTTAATATAGAGAAAAGTGAGGGAGGTGGATATGGAGAATTGGATTGTGATTTTGGCGGGGAAGTGGGAGGTGGGGGTGGAAAGGTAGCAGTCGGTGGTGTTAGAAGGAAGATGGAGAAGTGGTGATTCTGGAGAAAAAAATGAATTTTTTTTTTCTTTCTAAAATCATATCCAACAATTCTATATTTTGAACAAAACAGAGTTATCAGCTCCATGAATTTGGAAGTATTCGAATTCAATCAAGAAGGATTCCAAATCTGTTTCCTAATGATATAACAAATGCCTTAATTATAGTAATTGTTAAGAATAATTTGATTGTGGAAAACTGGGCCATTGAGGATGAAGAATTGGAAGAGGAGATGTGAAAAGAAGCGGCGGCGTTGTGGTTGGGAGGGGGAGGGGGGGTGGTTGAGGGTGGGCGAGAGAAAATAAACCAGCCGGATCGGGTTTTAAGCCGGTCAATTTTTGACGTATCATGTGCGATGCACGTGCTACTACAGTCATAAAATGACCGTCGGTATCCCTTGTCAAAACGTACGTGTAAGTCATGCGCCGTTACTTTTTTGACAAAAAGAAGAGAGAAAAGTGGTAAAAGACGGAATTGCAACTTATGGTGGGAGATAAAATGTTTTTGAACTTATGATGGGGAACGAATATAGCAGTTAAGTTATAGTACTTTATGAATTAATTAGTGTATAAAAAAACAAATTGTATCCAAACCAAATTGATAACTTTTGGGGAAAAGTTAATGCATACACAGGAATGAATCACATGTATGGTGATGAATTTAGCCTCATGGCCATTATAGTAGCTGTTGAGAATATTGTATTGAAATATACCCAAGTTTCATTGTCTCATATGGATGAATAGAGACTCTTGAAACCAATATATAAACCCCATGTGCTATTTCCCTCATTGCCAATTGGTTTTGAGGTGGAATCACATGTGGGCCTATATTTTGGCCTTCAAGATGGTATCAGAGCGGGTTTATCCGCAGACCTGTATGACTTGTGGGACGAGTTTTGACTGACTCGACAGTTATATCCAGGGTCTGATTTACTTACTTGTTTGGGCCTTCTACTTTTACTTACCCATGTCTAGGCCTTCTTTTTTCTACTTTTTCTACTTACCCAATTATATTTAGGCCATTACTGATCTGGCAGTTTATTCGGTTTGTCCAATCCATTCGAACTTGAGAGGCGAGTGTTGAGAATATTGTATTGAGATATGTCCAAGTTCCATTATTCCACATGGATAGATAGAGATTCTTGAAACCATTATATAAACCCCATGCGCTATTCCCTTCATTGTCTATTAATTTTGAAGTGGAAGCGCATGTGGGCCTTTATTTGGGCCTCCAAGAATAACTCGTGCGAGAATTATAACTGCCCAACAATCTTCATGTAAGAACATGAAGGACAACCAGAATCCGAAGAAAAATTTGATCCTAAATTAACCTTATGTTAGATCAATTCAATTCAGGCTCTGTTTGGTTGGATTGAATTGGACCCAAGAATTAGAATTGGAGACCCTCAATTCTAATTATTGTGTTTGGCTGAAAAAATAGGGGTTCCGGAATTAGAATTATAATTCAAGATGAAGCTCAATTCTTTATTTTCAATTCTTTTGTGGGAGCAAATAATTGCAATTCGAACTCTAGGGGCTTTAGAAAAAAACGCGGGTCACATACGAGTCATTTTCCGGGTTATAACAAAACGGGTCCTTTTAAGTTTGAGGGTTTTTTTTTTTTTTTTTTTTTTTTGGTAGCGCTGCACATGCGCTTTTTTTCCTTTTTCCTTTTCGTTTTTTTCCCCTTTTTCTTTTAGCGTTGCTGCGTTGGGCTTTTTTTTTTTTTTTCCCTCCTTTTTTTGCATTTTGTTAAATTAACATATGTTTTCATTTATGGTGCAAACGAGGTGTAAATCATATTAATATTTAATGAGATCTATATATTAAAATTAGTATTCTTTTAACAAAAACTATCAAATGTATAACGACACCTGTAATTTATTTTAAATGGATGGTATTAACTATTGGTTAACATTTTTTTTATCAAATGTATTTTGAACTATACTTCAAATTTTTTTCACTAAAAATTATGTAAGCTTTCAAGAAGTCGAAATATATATTATTCCATATGTAATTATATACTAAAAATAAAAAATAATTAATTAGCACCATGTATTAATGTTAATTTATACATAAATGAATGGTCTTTACTTTTAACTATATAAAAATTTTACACTAAAATCCAAAAAAAAAAAAACTAAAGATTAAAAATTTATAAATAATAAAAAGGAGAGGAACAAGGATGTTCTACATGTTACTTGTGAGAATTCCGATCATCCCATTCATACTTACGTAATAATAAAAAAAGATTTTCCACAAATATGTATGTATCTATAAATTATAAAATTGATATATATTATTCAAATAACAAAAGTTCTAATATAAATGTATATGATAAATTTATTTTTGTTATCTTATATATGTAAGTAATAAATTATTTTGATATATAAAATTAAGTATTTATTTTATTCAATGAAATAAAATACTAAATTATAGTTAGATAATAAAAAACTAATTCTAATTTTAGATTTTATAAATTTATAAGGATCCAAACACAAGAATTAGTATTAGAACCTTAATTCTAGTCAATTCTTACAATCTTCCAAACGAAAGAATTAAGATTGAATTGCAATATTAATATCTCATTTTCTATTCAATATTATTATAATTCTAATTCAATTACAATTCAATCTAACCAAACGGAGCCTCAATGTTTTTATCATGAAACAACTAATTTACGAAATTCAGTTTACCATTGTATCAACTATAGATGATAGATCTGAACCAAATAAATAAATATTTGAATAAATAAACACCCAAATCGACTCAGAGTTAATTCATTACCGGGCCATTCATCAAATTTTTACGTAGCCACTCATGTAGATTTTGAGAGAAAAATTGCTAGCACATGCCGAGAGCACGCAAGAGTTTGGAAAAATATGAACTTGGATTTGGATTTCTTTCTTGATGAACTCCCGACGTTATTTTTCCGGCGAATCGTGGCTCTGCTACCAAAACAAACTTCAGATTGAACAAAGGGAAGCCGGAATTTCTTGTGGACAGAGAAAAAGAGAGGGAAAAAGAAGGCCGAAAGGAAGAGATAACTGGGACTTTCCTATTCACGTGGGGACAAGAACAAGGAGTGCCTGACACGTAAGCAGGTTTGGGTGAAATACCGGCTGTGAACAAGCTCATATTTACGGATCTAGCCTTTTATATATATAACTAGATGCTTGTCCCGCGCAAATGCCCGGGGGCGTCCCACCTAATAAATCGATATGTAAATAATCAAAACTGATTAGGAATGAATTTAGTTTTTGATGAAAATAATTGATTGACCAGAAATTAATTTTTTCGAAAGTCCTAAATAAATGGAGAAGGAAAATTTCATACACTGTCAAATTCAAAATTTGAATGAACGTGACCATCTGATCTCTTCGTTAATATTGTAAATAAATTTCTTATTTTTAAAAGGAGGTGACACGTGGCAGAATGATTAATGCAATATGGTGCATTTGGAACCAAAACATTTTAATAAGAAAATACCACATCAGCATCCTGTTTTCTGCTTTAATAGGGTAAAAGGGATAATGATCTCTTCTGCAATGATCGTTATATAGTTTTTCTAAACGAAGATCACTTACAATATCACTTTATCTTTTATTTCAAATTAATTTAGAATTATACCAATATATCAAACTTCATGTTCAAAATACTCCCTCTGTCCCAAAATTATTGTCCAGTTTGAGATTTTATTTTTAATACAATTTGAACTAGAAATAAAAATCCAAACTGGACAATAATTATGGGACGGAGGGAGTATTATTTTGTCTCGATATAATATAAGCATCTTAAAAAAATTTATGAAATGAGCAAAATGAGGGATTAAGAATCTCGTATTTGCTAATTTTTCATGCGTAATTTCTCTTTTAATTCAACTTTCGGTTTTACCGAAGAACTCAATCAGTTGATTCCAACAAGATTGAATATACTCAGCAATTTTGTAGGATCAAATTGGTTTGACTTTCTTTAGAATTAAAACCGAAAGAGAGAGGCGGAAGAGTGATGTTCATTTTGTCTGTCGAGATGTCAAATGTTAGTGTGTAAATAGCCTAGCAAGTTGACTACATGGCAAAGGGAATTAATTGGGTAATTTTAAGCAATGTTTAGTTACTTAATGAGAGAAGTGGTCAATACACAACAAATACATCATACCACTCTTTTAAAAAAAAAACTCACAAAAAGGAACAATTATGTAATTTCACCAATATTATTTCAACTACTATCCGATTTCACTATCTATTTTTAATACAAATATCATTTTCTCTGATCCTGCGCATTCTTATATATTATATATAATACTAATGGCTCAATCTGAATACGGTTCTGTAAGGCTAAGGCTAGCTATAAAGCTCATCTCCAATTTCATACATCTTATCCTTTCACCAATGAGAGTACGAGGTTACCATTATAAACTCCCAAGCAAACCGGTTTGAAGAAATGAAAAGAAAAGGAAAACAAGATTTCTTACTAGTTTTGACCTTTCAAGGGCCACGACAACACGAACGAAAATTGTCAGTTGAGAATTAAAGAAAAACCAATTTAGACACCTAGTATATGAATATATCGAGTCCCATAGGTTACAATAGATAGATGTGTTCAGTTGCAAGTGATCATAAATTGTTACTCCCTCTGTCCCAAAATTATTGTCCAGTTTGATATTTTATTTTTAGTACAATTTGAACTAAAAATGAAAATTTAAATTGGACAATAATTATGGGACGGAAGGAGTATTAAAAGTGTAGTTGCGATTGCTTTTATTGGGGCTAAATATTACTCCTATTTTCCTAGGATGTTGCTACTTTCATTGTAATAATGAAAACATTATCTGATGAAATACTTTTGAGTTTTCAAGACAGACGTATCTAGTTCGATTCTTAATCTCGATAGTTTCAATCAGTAGAATAAAAAAACGAATATATATTAATAAAAGAAGTAGAAAGGATTGTAGCCTTTTCCTGGATTAAGATCCTATGAGCAAGATGACAAAGCATAAAAATAACTGTGTTACATTAACATGAATCGGCCGGCAAAATAAATCTCAAAAATCCCATCTTGTTCTTCTATATATACCACCACCCCCTATTCTCATCATCTCATCATTTTTTGTTTTAGAATTCTACTCTTTAAGCTTCAACATTTCAGCTTATGCTTTGTTAGCATTGTCCCATTTTACTGATTTAGTTTTTGGAGTGGACCCTTTTTCAAAAAAGAGAATCTTCATAAATTGATATACTTGCACACTCTATTTTAGCTCCCTGTTTTCACCATTTATAAGCTTCCAGTTGGTCTAATGGGGGAATTATTGGGCTTCATTTGGGTGATTCTGATAGGAGTTTACGGCGGTTTCGCGGCGGTGAAATGGCTGCTGAAGGCTGTGAATGGGTGGAGATTTGAATCTGTATTGGGTGATAAGAAGTTTGATCTGCCACCAGGTGATCTGGGCTGGCCTTTCATTGGCAACATGTTCTCATTTCTCAAAGCTTTCAAGTCCCGCGATCCTGATTCTTTCATGTCCAGTTTCGCCACCAGGTTCCTTTCAGTTTTAAACATCAATTGTTTTGCCATCCACAATACTTTAATTAATTTCGATTTCTTTTTGTTCGGATTACTGTAATCTCTTGTGATGATAAGTGATAACAAATAACCCAATGCTTATTTTGAGCCATGCTACATATATAAAACATCATCACACCAAAGAACAAATTTGTTTTTTTCTTTGTGTGTTTGTGGGCATAAAGTAATGATCCCAATGCAAGGTTAAAATAGTGCAAAGAATTTGATTTTTCCTGTCTTGATCCTCAGCTTAGAAACCAACTTGGTTTATTTTAGTGAATCATGAGTCCGTTCTTGCGAAAGAACCAAACGCTCTTCATGCAGTCCATATTATTTCTTGCCATTCTTCTCTTTTTACCACTTTTCAAAATGGCTACACTCTTCCTCTGGGAGACAATTGCGGCGAAAGGATCACACAAGTGCTATTCCTTTAATCCAACCAATAGCTGAGTTTGCATATTCTTTATGCGTAAGGTTTCTGTGGCTCATATCTTCAATCAGCGGCCAATTTGGAATCGTTTGTGAAAGGTTATAAACGTCTACTCTGTTCATCCAAAGGATGAAAGATGTTCGCCAAGTATTACACTCTTCTACTTTTGATTTGGCCATTTTTCCGACGGGATCCGTGCCGAATTTCTTACTCTAAAGTGGGGTTCATTTGGAATCTTTGACACCCATAAATGGCAGAAAATAAAGATTGGATACTATCACAATAATGAGGTTCATTCTCTTATGAAAGAAGTGGCTCTGCCACTTTAGGATGTTTGTATGATTGAGCAATATTTCGTTTCATTTGAAATTTCTTTGACATTCTCAAATTCATTAGGCTGAGGTTCATGCAGATTCGGTAATGTGGGACTCTACAAGACGGTGATGTTTGGGAATCCAAGTGTTATTGTAACAACACCAGAAGCATGCAGGAGAATTTTGACTGATGACGAGGCGTTCAAGCCTGGTTGGCCTTCCTGTACAATGAAACTCATGGGGAGGAAATCATTCATCGGAATATCCGAAGAAGAGCACAAAAGATTGAGGAGATTGACGGCTGCTCCGGTGAATGGGCATGAGGCATTGTCCATTTACTTGAAATTTATTGAGGACAATGTAATCTCAGCTTTGGAGAAATGGTCCAATATGGGAGAGATTGAAGTTTTGACTCAAATCAGGAAACTTACCTTCAAGGTAATTATGCACATTTTCTTGAGTTCAGAAAGTGAAGAAGTGAGTGATGCCTTAGAAAGGGAGTACACTGAAATCAACTATGGTATCAGATCAATGGCTATTAACCTTCCCGGATTCGCTTTCTACAGAGCTCTAAAGGTAAACCAAAATCATCTTTAAAATGAAGGGTTCCTCTGTTATTGTTGGATGTCTTATTTGAATTAGACCTTCAAACAAGCAATTTTGAATGAAATTTCAGGCTCGAAAGAGGCTTGCTGCGATCCTTGACAGAGCCGTTAGTTCGCGAAGGGCACGAAGAAAGGAAAATCCAACTGCTGGAAAAGAAGATATGTTGGATTTATTGCTGAATGTTGAAGATGAGAAAGGTAGGAGATTGGACAATGAGGAAATTGTGGATATATTAGTAATGTACCTTAATGCTGGTCATGAATCATCTGGTCATACCTCTATGTGGGCAACCTTATTCTTACAGAAGAATCCTGAAATCATGCAAAAAGCTAAGGTAACCAAAATCATGTTGAAGTAACATTTTATATCCATGATAACATATGATACGTAGTGGGGACCTTACAGGCTGAACAAGAGGAAATTGTGAGGAACAGGCCACCAGGTCAACAAGGTATGACGTTCAATGAATATCGAAAAATGGACTATTTATTTAAGGTTTGTACTTAAACTCTGTATCTAAGATCATCTGAAAAATATTGCACTTTACAGTAAAATAATCCTTACTTATGTAGCTCCAAATCAAAATATTGTAGGTGATTGATGAAACGCTTCGCCTAACTACAGTCTCGCTGATGGTATTCCGAGAGGCAAAGAAAGATGTGAATATCAGTGGTTAGTTTCATTAGTCTTTATCCTCGTTTAGACTACTAGTTTAGTTTATAACCATTCAATGGATCTTTCATTTGATTATTATAGTTCCAAAACTCATTTTTGTTTCAGGATATACCATTCCTAAAGGATGGAAAGTTCTGGTCTGGTTTAGAGGTGTCCATTTTGATCCTGAACTGTACCCTGAGCCTAAGAAATTTGATCCTCAAAGATGGGATGTAAGTTGGATAATCTCATTTTTCTTTCTTTTCATAGTAGTTGTATGATTTCAATGTTGCAAGTAAACAATTTCTATACCTCTTCCTTGATTCAACATAAAATCTCTGAGTTAACGCCAATGTTACTGTTACTGGTTTTGTAACTAAGGTTTACTCATTCGACTCATATGATTTCTTAATTTCTGTTTTGAGTTAGGTTATACTGCTTTTTATCATTTGGAAGTCCTTTCATCGACGTGGTAGCTTATTTTTCATTTTCCATTTGTAAGGGACTTGTAGCGAAAGCCGGAACCTTTATTCCCTTTGGAGCAGGAACAAGATTCTGCCCCGGAAACGAACTGGCCAAGCTTGAAATTGCTATTTTCCTTCACTATTTCCTGCTCAATTACAAGTAAGCAAAGCATTTTTTTGGTTTCATTCTCATATCATTCTTCTCCATGATGGCTTAGACGCTGATTTTTGGATCCCTAAACCCGAACGTATACATTGGCTTCTTCTATTCTTGGTACTTGTGCAGGCTTGAACGGGTGAATCCATCGTGCCCAATAATGCACTTACCTCATCCAAGGCCCAAAGACAACTGCTTGGGAAGAATTAGAAGGATCTCTGCTTAATTGGATCACAGAAGACAGGAATTAAAGCTATGATCCTGAAAATACATATATTTTTGGCATTTTGCAGAAGTAGCTTGACTCCGTAGCTGGTTTGTGTTTTTTTTTTTTTCTTTTACCAAACAAAATTACACTAGAAACTCTTTGGGTGGCTACTGCGATTGGAAAATTTGGAATGTTGTGTCATATTATCAATTCACTTTGTTTTATAGATCGATCATTGGGATAGAACAATAGAGTCTCAATTCCTTGGCTCATTTTACCATTACTAATTAATAGGCACATTTAAAGACACGTACGTTAGATATTGTTGTGTTGTGTGTGACAGTAAACTTAATTTCATGATAAAAATAGTTGTACCTTCCACGAAAGATTAAAAAAAATGATGTTGACGTGTTTTTATAAACTAATTAAGATGATTGATGGGAAAACTTGAACTTCAACTAGATTTATTTATTCCAAAAAAAAAAAAACTGGATTTATTAATTCCCTCTAGTGAGGCATGGAATTTAAATTAGTTGCCGGCTTAATTAAAGATGTCGGTGGTTGATTTTTCCCTTTCGATTTATTTGGAGAACTGAACTAATACCGTAACTAAATGTTTGGAGGCAAATTAGTTTATCATATAAAGTAAGTGGTTTGAAACACGTTGATTTCAAATATTTAGATAGTGTCAGTTTGAGAAAAAAATTGTATTTGAAAAGTGAAGACCGACTCGGCTCAAACTAATTTCAAACGACTCTGTGATATTCTCGAAATGCAGAGTCCAGTTGTTAGAATCGTCAAAAGATGTCAATACCTTTGATGCAAAATGAGCTTGGATGTTTAATCATTTGTTAACAAAAGAATGTCGAACTCTGAAAAGATGAATAAAACGGCCATCAAAGGCCAGCTTTACTGATTTGATGGAAATTAATTGGCTGTGGATAGCCAGAAACGTCAAAAAGTTTACAAGAATCAATACTAAATGGTAAAGAAATACAAGAAAGCTTAAAGAAAAGAAATGTCAAAAAAGCTATAAAGAAACTAGAAATATGATTTCGTATGATGAATTGTGTGTGTCTTGCCGTCTCTTCTTCATAGCTTTTATAGTCCGTGTGCCAACCCTAGTTGGAATGCAAACGAAATTGAATGTGATAAGGACTTCTGTTGCGATGGGAATCCTTCTCCGACAAGGACTTCTGTGCCGATGAATCCTTTTCCAATTCAACTTGCCATCTGATTCCTTAGCTCTGAACTCGCGATTTCTTGCAGGCTGATCAACATTACTTTGCTGCGATCGGCCCAACTCATGTGGACAGGATTTGTTAAAATCAATCCAACAGTGTCTAAGAAGATTCTTGAGGCGTTTAGTAACTATAAGGATGTCTTCCACCCCTTTTGTATAAGGCTATAAGCTCATCCCTAGTTTACTTTTTTCTTGGACAGTAGTGACTTGAGAGAAATCGAAGAAAATGGTAAAAGAATGGATGAAGTAGAATATGCAATCTATGAAGGGAGCTTTAATCTGCCAGGTAAGATACATTTCTTCCCATAGCATGCATTCGACTCAAAACTAATTGGTAAATGAGTCAAAATGTACGTTTCCAGAAAAAGATCTTGTATATTTATAGTTTTGCACGTGAGACTATATATATGCGATAGAGTCCATAAATTGTATTTTAATTGTTGATATTTTATTACTCTATGGACTCGAATATATTTAATTTACTGGTTTAGTTATTATTTCATGATAGGAGATGAAAGTAAGAAATTAGAGCTGTTTTGGACAATTTTGCATAATTAGGGACTTGATTGCACAATTGAAGAAGTTTTACGGCAAAAATGACAAAGTTATAAAGTTGAGGGACCGAAGTTGCAAATCATGGATTTCTTTTCTCTTTTCCTGCGGCTGACCAAAACTCCTATCATATACTAGACTTTTTATCATTGTAAAAATGAGCAGCCGTGTGTATCCAAAAGGCTAGCGCCTCCAACTTTTCGTTTATGAGTTTTTCTTCGTTTTCCATGGAGTATAAAGCCGTCATGCTTTCAACTATGAGTGGCTAAGTTTTCTTTCTGATTCAAAGGATTTATTCAGTTATTTCATTATGAGGTTTCGTTCTTAATATGCTATTCTTGCCTATGGTTCAAGTATTTGTTGATTCTTGTCTTAATTTATGAAAGTAGATATCGATCGAATTGACAACTTAATTTGTTATTTACTTTCTAGTGCTATCTGCTTGTTGAATGTTATGTAATATACACAAACCGGCAGTACTAAGTAGTAATTAGGCTATGTGTGTGTATTAGTGAGACATAGGATGCACATGCTAGTTTAAATGTGGAATCAAAAGGACAAAACTAATTAATTGTAGCTATCTCTATTAATTAGTTTTGGTTCAACTAGTTCTTAAGTGTATTGCTATTGTGGTTAGACATGGAATGCTATCATGCCCAGTCTGTCATAGCAAGATTTGATTGAATGATAGGTTTGGTCAATGTTTTTAGAGAAGTTCGAATTTGTTATGGTTATCCTAATAAATTTGGGGGTTGAATACTTGAATGTAAGAATGCCTTTTGACCTGTGATCAATGGAATAATTGAGTTGTCTGTCCCTTGGATCAGTAATTTGTTACTTGAATTCTTTTCTTTTATTTACTTTTTGTTATTGAATTTCATTTTCATAGTTTAGAAAAACAATCCGAAAATTCTCATCTGCATTAATTTGAAGGAAATAATCCATTGTTCCCTGACGAGACGACCTTACTTCCCTATACTATGTAGCTTGAAGTAGGCTATTTTATTTGTGTGGCTCGACACTCCATCAAGTTGGCGTCGTTGCTGGGGAACGGTGTTAATTGATTTGCTTCCTTTAAGTATTGTTTTATTTCTTTTCATTTTTCTTTTTATAGTGGACTATTATGCAAATCAATCTTGGAACCAACAAGATGACCACTGGAATAAAAATGAGGTAAGCTCTTCGTCTCTTGAGCAACAATTATTTGAACTAACATCTCTTGTGAAAGAATTTTGTTATAGGTCAACAAAAACAAGTCATAAGATGTTGTCTTTGTTCAATGATTGGTCAAACTAGAGAGTTTTGTTCAAGATTAGCATATCACCAGTGGAAGTCTTAGAATGTCATGAGAGCATCTTTAGGGCCACCACAAGAAGGATATGAACCTCGTTCATAGTCTTATGACCCAAACTTGCAAAACTACCCGATGTTCAGCTATGACTATGAACCACTTCATACCCCACAAGCATATCAATCTCCAGCACCTCCACAGTTTCAGAATTCAGGTATGTCTGTAGAGGATATTGTCAAATCTTTAGCTTCTAACGCTCTCCAACTTCAGCAGGATGTGGTGGTTTTCCAACAAGAAATAATAGCAAGCATACAAAATTTGGGGAAGCAATTTAGCCAACTAGCTAGTACTATGAGCAAGCTTGAGTTTTCAAGGTCTGTGAAAGTACCATCTCCATCGGTATTTAATCCCATAGAGAGTGTTTGTGCCATAAGCAAGAAACTAGTGACTCATAAAGATGATGTGTCTGAGAAGAAGGTAGCAACTGAAGTTGTTATAGAAGAGCCACACTATATGATACTTCCTCCGTTTCCTAGTAGATTCTCAAAGGCTGAGTTAGAGAACATGAAATATTATTTCATAGAACAGATTATGGTGTAGAGACTCCACCTACTCAAAACACAGATGATTTGAAACATATCAGAGTAGAGAAAACGAAGAAGAGGCATCGGACGACAATGAGCTAATTGATCTTTCCATTTTATTTCGTCTAACTAATGCAGCTGATACTTCTTTTTCAGATATGTCAGTAGAGCCAAAGATAGATGAGCCCAAACAGAAAGTGATGGAGAACTTTTTCAAGAATGAGGTAGTTTTAGTTGGAGATGTTGTATCTGGTATGTTACAATCAAAACTTTTCATATACAATGATCCAGGTATACTTACTTTACCATGTTCTATTGCTGATGTGATTTATGAATGAAAATCTCCAAAAGTAGAGTTGAAAGCACCTACTATATATCTGAAGTATGCATATGGACATCTATCTCGACCTCCTAAAATAGAGATAAAGATAGATTCAATTTTAGAAATGCTAGATAAATGTGGAGCGTTTAAGGAATCATTTACAGGAAATTATTTTGCGCCTCATTTTGTTGATTCTGTGTCTGATGAATCTAAATCTGGTCCATCTAACTTTGATTTTATTGCAAATTTCTTAGGGTCTTATCATATTCCATTGTTAGGGGGAGTTTCAAAATTTCCTCCTTGAGACATGCGAAGTGGTCTAGCCAAAGACAATAAAGAAAGGCGCTATTAGGGAGGCAACTCAACGTGTTTAAATTATGTTGTTGTTTTTTTATTAGTTTGTTTGTTCTTTGTTATTTGGAGTTGAGTTTCAATGTGTGTTTAATGTTTTCTTTTAAGAAAATGGTGTTTTGTAAGGTCATGGATAAGTGCATTTTAGGTTTACTGGATTAATTTTTTGCAATTGTCATTTTTTCTTAGACGTGATCATGCCTAAGAGAATAATGGGTTGATTTCTTTTAACACCTGATCACGCCTAACTATTGTTTCCCTATTCCTTTGTTTTATTAAAAAAAAAAAAAAATTGAAAACAGAAACTCTTTTTCCAGGAACATTAAAATCGGCGGCCTCCCAAATGATTAACGGCGGTTCCAATAATCCCAAATCATGAAATGGCGGCGCTGTCCACTGTCAACTTTCTTCTCGGCTGCCTGTTTCTCGACGTTGTTCAGCAACCGCCATCCACCATAGCCGCTTCTCAAGGTAGACGTTCACCACCATCTCCACCACCTTTTGCGATCGCTGCTGCTCTGTTTTCCGATCGCGCCGCTGTTTGTCGATGGTTGCTGCTGTTGCTCAATTCCGAGCGCCCAATTGTTGCTGCTGTCTGCCGCAGATTTCTGTCTTTGTTTGCCCCCGTTCTACCTCTTGCGGCCGCTGCTGATCAATTCCGACAGTCCGCCGCTCCGCTGATTGCTTCTGTCAGTCACCAACGGCATCATCAATTCCAAAGTTCTACCGTTCGCTGTTGCTGCTAACAGTCCACCGTCAGACTATTCTTCCACTTGCCGTCATCAGCGGGAGCTCCAATTCCTCGCGACTGTCGCCTTCCGCTGCTGCTGTTCAGTTCGTCAACTTCAATTCCGTATCCGGCGTCGCTTGCTTCAATCCACCATTGCCGGCCGCTGTGTATCCTGATTAATTCTGGCGGGCTATACACTCCAATTCCGTCAAGCTTTACTCGATTCCGGGACTGAATTGCTTCCCAAAAGACCTCTCGTTGCTGCCGCCGATTGATTCTAACTGCTAGCTCATCATCGACCAGATTGATGCTGCCGCCGCTTGCTCCCATCAGTCGTCGCCCCACTCGCCGGTCGCTGCCGTTATTTCGTTTGTTGCTTTCGGCACCGGGAAGCTTGGTAGCTGATTTGAGAAAGCCTTCAATCACTTCCGTCCCTGCCGCTGCACCGCACCGTTCGCCATTGTCATTCATCACCGGCGTTCTTCATCATCAATTCCAGTTGCTGCCGCTGTTTTCCTTGCTATCTTCAACTACCGGCGACAAGCTGCTCCAATATATTTAATTCCAGCTGCTGAAGTAAGGAAATTGCGGTTGCTGGCGGTTTCATGTCGCTCTCTCTTCCGTCAGTGGCTAATCTCGAGCCTCCGCCGCTGCCATTCCAGAGCTCGCGTCACCGGTTGCTGCCGCTGTTTTACTCCTTGTCTTCGGCCACCTCACTGCTTCATCTCAATTCCTTCTCCGCGGGTGAAGTCCAAACCCTTTTCTGGAATACTTCGTCGCTGCTACAGGACTTCCGTGACTTCATCAGATCACTTCAACATGCACATGCGCTGATCTCTTAAATTATTGGTGTTGTAGACGGCCTACACCTACATTCCAGCAGTTTCAATGGTCCAATTCCGAAGAATATTTTTCAGAGAAGTTTTATACTATATTCTCCTGTATATGTTTGGAAATATCGATTTTTTTTACTGCTTGAATGGGGTGATTGGGTTAGTTTGAAGTTTTTTTGTGTTGAATTGGTGCCGGAACATGTAATACTACTGGGCTTAGAAAATGTTCCATTATTTTATTGCTTTGAATGATTTCTTTACAGGATTGGTGAATTGGGTCCGAAGTTCTTTTTAACTACTTGCTTTAAGCTTTATTAAAGTTGAACTTACGTGTAGTTGCTATGTGAGGATTAAATTTGAATGATTTTAATTAAATGTGCTGTTGTGTCCCACCCTAAGAAGTGTGTTTAACTCCTTGATTTACATCTTTTGTGTGAGTACAATAGGCTACATTGAGGACAATGTAAAAATTAAGTGTGGGGGGAGAAGTTTCCATTTTCTTTTGTGTGTTTTCTTGTTTTCCTTTATGTGTTTTGTGTGTTTTGTTAAAAGAAAAAAATTGAAAAATGAAAAAGAAAATCAGAAAAATGAAAACAATACCAAAAATAGTCAATGATGAACTTAACTTGAAAGTCTATGGAATCTAATTATATTGGGACAAAAATTTCTATTGAGCCTGAGCATTATGTGTTATACCCTGAATACTTTAGTTTGCGGACCTTAGCCGTGACTCTAGGATAAACTTAACATTTATGTGTAGTTGCTTAAATTCATGTGATATGCTACAGTTTGATTTGATTCATTCAGTATTTTTCCCATGTGTATGTGGGACCTTGCTATATTATGAAATCCAAAGGCATTAACCCTATCATCACTTCAAACTCGTAAAACGGGGGAGTGGTGGTTTGAAAATAGCCTTTTTATCCTCTTGCTTAAAGTACTTTGCGCTAAGTGTGGGGGAGGTGTTGTTGGCGGATGCTTTTCTAAGGTTAGGTACAATTCAAAGAGGGAGAAAAGGAAGAGCATTCAATATTGATGCTAGCCCATTGAGAGGTGAGAAGTGTGGCAAACAATAAGAGGAGTGTCCTCAGACTCGTCGGTGAGAAAATATGAGTAAGTAGACTGCCCTAAGTTGCTGAGCCACTATGTAAATCATTGGATAAATCAAGTAGAAAAAATGTTATGGGTAGGGGCCTGAGTGGGGAAGAATCCTGAAGAAAAGTCATACGGACCACCGAAGTATGGGTACGAGTGAAATGCATTGAATTTTATTATGTGAGGTGTAACTGTAGGCCTTCGGTTTCAGAATATGTGTAGGAGTAACATTGCATTGAAGTGTGGTCTGAATTAGGGGTCCTAAGTTCACTCTTCAGTGGCATATTTACATTTGAATTTTTGTATTTATACTATGTGTGACAGCGATGTCCCTAGAAAATGGTTTACACACACAGGCTAAAGGGTAAAAGCACATAATGTATTTGACTTGATTGTGAATTTTTATTTTATTGTTACCATGTTTTCTTTTAATGCTAGAGTTCCTATGGCGCATCTTAAACAAGAGAAGTTAGAATTCCTATGTTCTTTAATGCTTGAGGACAAGCATACTTCAAGTGTTGGGAAATTTGATAGAATTCATAAATTATGTTTTAATTATTGATATTTTATTAGTCTATGGACTCGAATGTATTTACTTCATTGGTTTTGTAATTATTTCATGATAGGAGCTGGAAATAAGAGATTAGAGCTGTTTTGGACGATTTCGCACAATTAAGGACCTGATTGCACAATTGAAAAAGTTTTGGAGTAAAAATGACAAATTTGCAAAGTTAAAGAACTGAAATTGCAAATCATGGATTTCTTTTCTCTTTTCCTGCGGCTAACCTGAACTCCTATTATATAATAGACTTTTGATCATTGTAAAAATGAGCAGCCGTGTGTATCTAAAAGGCTAGTGCCTCCAACTTTTCGTTTCCGGAGTTTTTCTTCATTTTTTTTATAGAGAATAAAGTCGTCATACTTTCAACTATGAGTGGGTAAATTTTTCTTTCTAATTCAGGAGGTTTATTCAGTTATTTCATTATGAGATTTTATTCTTAATTTATTGGTCTTGCCTATGGTTCAAGTATTTTTTGATTCTTGTCTTAATTTATGAAAGTAGATATCGATCGAATTGAAAACTTGATTTGTTATTTATTTTCTAGTGCTATCTGCTAGTTGAATGTTACGTAATAGACACGAACTTGCAGTACTAAGTAGTAATTAGGTTATGTATGTGTATGATTGAGGCATAAGATGCACATGCTAGTTTAAATGTGGAATCAAAAGGACAAAACTAATTAATTGTAGCTATTTGTATTAATTAGTTTTGATTCAATTAGTTCTTGTGTGTATTGCTGTTGTGTTAGACATGGAATGCTATCGTGTCCAGTCTGTCATAGCAAGATTTGATTGAATGCTAGGTTTGGTCAATGTTTTTAGAGAAGTCCGAATTTGTTATGGCTATAGGGGGTTGAACACTTGAATGTAAGAATGACTTTTGACCTGTGATTCATGCAATAATTGAGTTGTCTGTCTCTTGGATCAACAGTATGTTACTTGAATTCTCTTTTTTTATTTACTTTTTATTATTTGAATTTTATTATCGTAGTTTAGAAAAAAATCCAAAAATTTCTCATATGCATTAATTTAAAAGAAATAATCCATCATTTCCTGAGGAGACGACCTTACATCTCTATATTATGTAGTTTGAAATAGGTTATTTTATTTGTATGACTTGACACCCCATCAATATGGCTTCTTTATAAATTTTTTGTTACAACAGGGACAGTATTGTATCCGGCCATCCGGGCATCAAAGCATCTAAGGTTATGCGTTCAAAAATTGAAGCAGTCATTAAGCAGAGAAAACTTGGTGTTACTACGTCAAGTGCCCAAGAGATGAAGAGAGACTTCATTTCACACATGCTTTCGGAAGTAGATGAAAATGGCCATTTCTTCAAGGAAGAAGACATTTGCTAGCCATTTGGCTGGTCTTTTTCTGGCTGCCTATTCGACTGTTTATAATACAATTACTATGTTCATGAAGATCTTGCCGAGTTCCCTAGTGTATATGAAGCTGTCTTCAAAGGTACACATATTTAGGCCACCTTGTTCCGTGTTGATTAATCCGGTGCTTCAAAATGGTCCTTTCGTTAAGTTTCGATAAAAACTTTATGGTTTGAGTTAGTTTCTCACGTAGTATTTCTGGAACCTTAACAAAAATGAAGAACAAATAGATATAGCACACTCAAAGGAACCATGGACAAGACTTAATTGGGAGGACTTTAGGCGGATGAAGTATTCCTGGAATGTTGTGTGTGAAGTATTAAGACTCCTTGGATCTGACATCCGGTTTCAAAGAAGCCATTACTGATTTCATTTATGAAGGATACACAATCCCAAAAGGTTGGAAGGTAAAAATTTCATTATGGTACACACGTGCCTTATTTACTAACTAGATGCTAGCCCGGACGAATGCCTGAATAACCGTCTGTGTAAATAAAGGAAACAAATTTTTCGAAAAAGAATAAGTATCCTTTTATATTATACATATCATATCGAATGGGAATACAGTAAAAGGCCATTGCCCGGGAGCTATTTTAACACAATCATATATTATTTTTTAGTGTCTTAATTCGAACCATTACAGGAGCCCAATTTAATAAATTAGTATGTATTTGGAAAAAAAAACCTACGAATGAAGAGCATAGACTAAGGAATTTCCAACATTCACTTCTAGGTTAATATTAAAATTTTATTTTTTTTAGGAAAACATCTCATTGTGCAAAAGTTGTAGTGTCTCAACCCTGCGATGGCCCGAACGACAAACACTTTATCATATTCTACTAAATTTCAAATGATTTTGTACTTTTTCACTAATATTACTAAGATAAATACATTAATCAGTGCATAACAAAGCCCGAATGGAATCAAAGAAAAAAGAATTTGAGTGGCCAAAGTGATTATTAATGAACTGCCAAGAAGTGAAATAATTTTGGGTGGGCTAAAAATCAAGTCTTTTATGCAATAAGCATTGCCCATACAAATTTTTATATTCGTATGAATCAAAAGTTAATTAAAATCTTTTTCCTCTTCCTGCATATGAACAATCCAATATTTTATTAAGTTTCATTTCCAAATCACCGGAAAAACACAAAGGTTCGTAGCTACGATTTTTTTTTCTTTCGATGCTCCCTGCAATTGTAACTTCTTCCCCAGATTCTTGATTATGATTTTTTTTTTTATTATGATGATAACATGGCTATGAATGGGTTAAGTTTGATTTTTAATTAATGATTACATGAGTTGCTTTAGGTGATATGTGAATGACTCGATTGCATAGTTTTCCAGTTGATGACGATGACTCTGGTTAATTTGTAGAGATTTAAAGATTTAAATCAATGTGGGTTACCGTTGCTAAAAGGAGGCATACTTACCTTCTTAATCAAATTATTTTTTTGACGTTTGAGTTAATCTAAATAAATGATTTAAGGAAATTATTTGACATTTGGTTTTATCAACTCAGTGTTGTTATTTTAATTTTTAAAGGATTAGTATATAGTTATAATTAAGGGATTAGTATACAGTTATAGTTAAGGGGTTTTTTGATTTATTTATTCCATCTTTTTTTTTCTGAATAGTTAGAGTGTCACATATCAAAAATGATTTTGTACTAAAACTAGTCTTTTGGAGGGAAAATTTTCATTGTGGTGCTGACTCCTCAGCAACTTGTATGCTGTTTTAATTAAGTACTAGATGCTTGGCCCGGACAGATGTCCGGGCGCCCCCTCTAAATTACTATTTTATTAAAATCTAATTGAATTACTATTTTTTGAGGAATTAATTTGGCGTATATATCATTTATGCTATGGTTTGGGGCTTAAAAAAATTATACCTATAAATCTGAGGTTATAAGGGAATAATAAATAATTAGTTTATAAGGCATTATTCTTAATTGCTGGATTTAGGTATTTTTATATTTTGTTTATATTAAGCCTGCAAAACTATACGATTGGACATTTGAATTTGAATTAATATATCCATTCGTTTGAAATGTAACTGATCCTTATTTGTAGTAAAACATGTGTTTTTTTTTTTATAAAAAATTATACAGCTTCTAATTAAAAGAGATTTATACGTGGCAAAAAAACTTCTGAAATCTGAAATATGGTGCATTGGAGCCAAAACAGATGCATACGTAGTTACCATATAAGCTTCATGTCTTCTGCTTTAATAGGGTAAAAGGGACTATATAGATTTCAATAACACGCACACAAACAAACATTTAGAGTATTGTAATTACTAGTGAATTCGTGCTCTTGATTTGATAGATACATTGGGCTATTCAAGCGATACAAAAGAATCCAAAGTACTTTCCAAACCTGCAGAAGTTTGATCCAACGAGGTTTGATGGGATGGTCCGGCATATACGTTTAACCCTTTTGGAGGACCTCGTATGTGTCCTGGAAACGAGTATACTAGGGTTGAAACACTCACTTTTGTACATTATTTCCGATGAAAATGTTTCTCATTTCCCATTTACATCTCCAGCTCAGGGACTTCCTCTTCGCCTTTATCACCAATGCCATGAATTTCGAAAATGATGTGGGTATAGGCAGCAAAAGTAAGAGTTACTCAACTCTGCCAGTTCCACTACTTGTACTTGTAGGGTGCTTTCCCAAAAAAATCATGTTCAATTAGGAGAAGCTAGAATTATTATTATTATTTTCTGGTGGACATTTTATAGGTATATTGGAATCGCAAAATCCGTTTTCTTTATTTAATTAGTAAAGCGGATTCCCAAAATCAGACTTTTGCATTATCTATTAAAATATTATTTTCCTCTAATTTCAAAAAGACAGAAAATTAAAAAAGAAAATCGGATTTCCAATATTCGATTTATATTAAAACTCTAAAAGAAAATTAAAAAACAAATCGAATCCCGGGAAAATCCAGCTGTTATTCGCAGGAAATTTTTGAATAGAAATCGGATTCTACAAATCCGATTATATTTATTATGATAGATTAAGGTGGGCAAACATAATAAATAGCAACGAATTCTAAAAATCCGACTTAAATAAAATCAGATTCTGGAAATTCTGTTTATTTTTGAAATCGTTTTCCTCGAATCCGTTTTATTTAAAATGGATTGTCACTTTATAAAAGAATGGAAAACGGGTTTCACTGTTCACAATCCGAAATTTTGTTCGGTTCTTTGGGCAGTGAATTGGGAATCTTCTAGCCGGATTATCGGAAGTAAAGTCTTGTTTCGTCATCAAAAGGAGGTTACTGATGATTCTTATGTTTTTTTCTGAATAGAAAGAGTGATGTTTTATGTGATTGATATGATTTTCATAGAACCATTGTTTATAGTCTATGGAAATTTTGATTGTTTACCATTTTGTGTAAGAAGCTTAAATTTTGTGTATTTTTGAGATTTTAGTCTCTATAATGGTTAATGTATTGCTGTGGATAAATAAGGATTTTGTGTAAAAGCATTGTTGATTGGTTTGAGTTTAGGGTTTAATTAGGTGTTGTTTGTTTAGAATGCATTGTTGAATTGTCGGAGTTTAGGGTTTAGTGTGTTGTTTCTTTGTATTTTGGGTTTAGGTTTATTCGGATGAAATTATTCATAATATTTGATAAATGATTGTTTGTTTAATCAACAGATGTAAATGGCGTTTAACGGCTCATACATTCTGAATGTGTTTTGGAAAAGGAAGTTTGTTATAGAGAATAGGGTTATTAATACTTTTAATAACTTGCCGGATGCATCTATGGTAATTGAGCGTAGATTGTCTTACAATGAATAGGTTGGGAGAATTTGTGAAAGAGCTAGGTGCAATAGAGACATTGGGAAATTGAACATTTCACTATTGTTTGATAGTAGCAGTAATGGATCAAGGCATTACGCTACAATCAAGGACGAACCATCATTAGAAGTCTTGTATTTTCTTTCTGGAAGTGCATGGTTGGATTTGTATGTGGATATTGAGGATATTACTCATTCTGAGAGGGCATGGAACCCGACAAGCAACAAGCATGGTAGTGGTTCACGCTGAATGGGGATGGGTACTTCTCGGTCCCATTTAGAAGCAGGGACAAGTCGGAATGGATCGTTGTTTGAAAATCCGGCTAATAAGGATTGCATGGAAGACCACAGTGATCCGGACTACGAGGATTACACAGCAGGAAGTTATCATCTAGAGGCAGGGACGAGTCATGGTGGGGTTGTGTTTGAGAGCCCGGCTAATGAGGATTATATGTATTTCACTGATCCAAATGATTCGGACTATACAGTAGGAAGTGGTGAAAGCGAGGAAGGGCATGAAGTGTCTTCAGAAAGTGATGGTAGCTGTTATGAATCCGAGAACTTTGAAGAAGAAGAGTAGAAACTTCCGCTCCAGAGCGGTACATATATCGTGAAATGGGCAAATAGGGTCCGTCCAGTGTTGACAGAGATGAATTCAGTCTTCCTAAGTGGGATGAGACACCAGATTCCATAAAGTTAGGCACATGCTTCAAGAATAAGAAAGAAGTGCAGGATGCTATAAAGGCGTGGAGTATTTCAAGAAAGAGGGAGTATATGGTTAAGGATAGTGAAAGGAGAACATGGGGTGTGGAGTGCAAATCTCTAAAACACCCTCCTGTTGAAGGTTGTACTCCATGTTTGTGGTGGATTTGTGCCTCGTTGAAGGACCACGGGTTGTGGGAAATGATGAAATGGAGCAATGCACACAATTGTTTGAATGCCACCAAAGAGAATAATCAGATATGCTAGATGTGGATGTTAATTACAAGAGGGCATGGCGCAGAATGCAAAAAGCGATCGAGCTTGTTTATGGCGATTGGGTCTCAAACTTTGTGGATCTTCCAAGGTTTTTTTTTCTTTTTTTTTTTTTGTTTATGCACATGTTAGTATTTTAAGATTGTTTGATTGTGGGACATTGATTAACATTCTGTTTTATTTATTGTTTAGGTATTTCGCAGCACTTGTAAAGAGCAATCCTGGCACAGTGCTAGAGTGGGAGTTGCAAAAAAATTTGGACCTAGAAAGAAAGGACATTCAAATATGTCTTTTGGCATTTAAACCTGCTATTGATACGATTTGGAAATGCCCCCGGTTGTTAGTATTGACGGTACGCACTTGCGTGGAGGCTACAAGGAGAAGTTACTTGCCGCGATGATTAAGACCATGAATAAATTATATTGCCAATCGCGTTTGCCCTCGTAGATGAGGAGACCGAAGAAAGTTGGACATTCTTCTTCAAACATTTGAGACACCGGTACGTGAATAATAGAGTTGTTTGTATTATATCC
Organism: Oldenlandia corymbosa var. corymbosa; assembly: GCA_949775105.1. Taxonomy (NCBI): domain Eukaryota; kingdom Viridiplantae; phylum Streptophyta; class Magnoliopsida; order Gentianales; family Rubiaceae; genus Oldenlandia; species Oldenlandia corymbosa. The sequence goes on along the minus strand of OX459121.1, from coordinate 22,546,669 downwards.
GATCGGCACAAAGGCATCATCGCTGCGATAACCCATATGGCGAAATGGAACAAACCTGGTCAAGCATATCACAGGTTTTGTCTTCGACACATCCGCAGCAACTTGGTAGCTACATTCAAAAGTAAGAGAATCTGACGGTTGTGTTGGGAAATGGGCGAAAAGCTTTCATTAAGAAAATTTAAAGGATGCAGGCAAGAGTTACGTGAATTCAATGTGAGAGTCCATCACTGTCTTTGGGAAATTGATCCGTGCCAATGGAGTCTTGTAAAGGATGGACACCATCGTTGGGGTAATTTGACGAAGAACATATCTGAGAGTTATAACAACGTCCTCAAAAGTGTCCGTTTCATCCAAATAATTACTTTGGTGGAAGCAACTTCTCATAAGATCGTGCTTTTGTCCCTAGAAGAATATGAATCATCATTAAAATGCATCACTCCGATCCCAACAGAGCTGTGGGAGAACTTTCTGAAATATGAGAAGAGTCACAAAGTTGATAGTTATCCGAATGCTAAGTTCAAGGTGACAACAAAAATGCGGTTAGGCGGTAAGGGTGGTAATAAGCAAACAGTGAGATATCAATAGAAACAATGTTCTTGCAAGAAGTGGCAAGAGTATAGGATGCCTTGCTCACACGCACTAGCAGTGTGCCGTGACAACAGAGATCAACCAATCAATCTAGTGAATCCACATTACAGGAGGTGGCATGCCGTGAACAATTTAGTGGTCGGGCAAAATTTACTCCGGTCCCTAATGAGAAAAAATGGCCTCGGGCATGTTGGAATCTCATCCCTGATTATGAAGGATCGTCATGAATGCTTGACCGAGGCGGGAAAAAAAAAGAGGTTGAAAATGCACATGGATTACAAAGGATGCAAATCACGAGGATAATGTACCCGATGTCGCTCCTAAGATCATGTTGCATCTGTGTGTCAAAAATTCCACCGCCGAGCTGATAGAACCAGAATCAATATCAATTAGGATGCAGATGGTGTCATTGATGACTAGTTATGCATTAGGTATTTTCAAATTCAAGTTATTGTGGTTGTTTTCGTTGTATTATTTTTTATTGTCAAACATTAAACTTGTTGTACTAATTCGGAGCTTGTTTCTACCTATTCTACGAACATCGTATTAGTATGAAATTGTTGGTTCTTGTTGTTTCGACTTTATAAAAACAGGAAATTGTACACATGATAGGGATTTCTGTTGTGTGTGAACTTCAAATAAATCAGATATACGAATTTGACTAGGGCTTAAAATCGGATCTCAGAAATTTGATTAGGGTTTAAAATCAGATTTCCAAATTCCGAATTCTTGTAAATCGGATTTTGAAATTCCGATTTTCTTAGGAAAATCAGATTTCCATAAGAAGTCAGATTTCAATAAAAATTTAGAGTTTTTGGCCAAAATCTCTGTTTTAATTCGGAACTCAAAAATCCGATTTTGGAAAGTTGGATTCGTCAAATCCGGTTTTGGTTCGATATATATATATATATATATGTTGACTTAAACCCTAGACTTCATTTTCTTCTTCTCTCTTCGACTCGCGACGACCCCTGTGACCTGGGGACACAACCCATCATTTTCCCCAAATTGGCGGCCGAACCCTAGCCGCCGATGTACCTCCAGTCCAATCCAATCCAATCGACTCCCTTGGCCAAATCCAATTGAATATCACCATCCAAAACAAAGCTCCCATCCCAACGACTCGTCCAATTCGACGTGGCTGAACCCTGACCAACTCCCACCCCCAAATCCGACGACCAATCCAAATCCAGCAACGCGTCCAATTCAACTCCCGCCACCCATTCCAGAAACCCCCCAATCAGCGGACGAACCCTAGCCATCGATTTCTTGTCCTGTAAAGCCCGGCGATGCCCTTTGACTCCAGCCGTCTCCAATCCACTCCCGGTGACACTATTCTCTCTTGACGTTGCCTCCCGTCCTAACGTCGACTCTACTGTCCCCCCCGTCTGGCATGTCCTTTCCCGGTGTTCCCCTCTCCTCCTATTCCCCTCACAGGTAATGCCTTTTCGTTTATTTAATTTCATTTTTCTGGTCCTTAGACTACTGCTATTTGTCTCAACGAAGCATTGTAATAACTGCTATGCAATGTAATCAGTGTAGGTTGCATAAGTTTACAATTATTGGCCTGTTTTTGCAATGGTTTTGAAATCTTAATTGAGTTGTGGAGCTAACTACTTAGTATTTTTGACAGCTTTCATTTTGCTGCTCTAGTTTAGTTGTCAATTTTCCTTTGGCAATATATGCAATCTGTGAAATATGTAATAGATATTTTGGTTTTTGCTAGGCTAATCTTCTGTTGGGTTCTGAAAATCATAAAAGGGGGAAACTTTACTGTCTTCACATGTTAATTTCTCTCTAAGTTGCATATATTCACTGTGCAATGGCTTTGTTTTCGATTCTGTCTAAAGTCATATATTGTGAAGTTGAGCTATGGAATAGTAGTTTATTTTCTATTTTTATTAAATTTGTGTAGGTGTAGGAATATGGCGAGTTCATCCTCGCAACACACATAAAAATATCTTGATCCGGGTCCGGTTAATAAGGAGTTGTTATATCTACAAGATGTCCATAGGTTTAAAGCCATCTTTGAAGATATAGCTCCAAATATTAGGTCGAAAAGGTTGAAAATAGGAGATTTGATCACCGATTCTGGGAGCCTTTACAAGACGCCCCAAAACCTGTATTAGATAAGACTACCCGAGCCGGTTTTGGGGGGATCTTAAAAATTAGGGAAATTACCCTGGACAATGCAGTAATAACTGCCTTGTTGGAATGGTGGTGTTCTGAGACCCATACGTTCCACTTTTATGATGTCGAGGCCACAATCACCCTCCAAGATGTTGAGGTGTTGTTTGGGCTTCGCATGGATGGTCCCGCCGTCTTGGGGAGAACAATCGGTTTTCATAGGGCTCAATGGATTGAATATTGCAACAAATTGTGTGGTTTTGCTCCTAGCTCTCCCGATTTCGTTGGTTATAAGATATATGCGGAACCCCTTGAAGCCAAGCTAAAACACTAACTTCCAACAGACTTACCCGATGACGTTGAAGCTTACGACAAGAGGGCTCGAGCTGTTATTTTATATTTATTGGCTTCTTTCTTGTTCGCGGACAAAAGCGGAAACAAGATACCTCTGAGCTATTTGATACATATTGAGGATTTAGAGTCATGTGGTCAGCTTAATTGGGGTTCAACAGTCTTGGCATTTTTGTATAATGGTCTGTGTAATGCATGTCAATTAGGCCATAATGACTTGAGCGGCTGCACTATATTGGCGCAGTATGCTTTGGTGGTATGTTGATTTTGATTTTTTTTTTAGCTACTGTTATTCTTAAATTTAGTGTCATTGTTAACTATTACATGTTTGGGCTGTGGAGCGCATTCCAAGGATTCAACCCATCAGGAACGTCGTGCCTCCTAATCCTATTATGGATCCGGAAGCACCATTAGCTCATAAGTAAAGCATTTTCATGTGAAAATTTCTTGTATTTAATTTTTTATTTAATTTTTTTTCTATTTCCTCACAACTACATGCATCTTGTGCCTAAATAGTTAGAATTGCCCGTTCTCTCAAGCAAATGTCCCCAAGGGCTGTTTACCCCTGATCAGGGATCAATTAGCTCTTATAAGGAATGGTGATGTAAGTATTTTTTCTCATTGTCATGTATTAATGTTTTATTTAGTTTTTTCATTGCTATTTTTTCTAAACTAACTCTGCTTGTTGTTTTTCATTTTATGTAGTTTCTGTGGTTGCCTTACACTTCTTTCCTCAAGAAGCTTGGCGCTTTCTGTAAGCAGGACAGTCATGTTTGGAAAACAAGGACATGGATTTTCTTCCAATCCATTCGGGAACCTCATGAGCCCAACCGAGTTTTGCGTCAATTTAATTGTTGGTAAACTCAGCCTGAGAACCTATTGATTCGTTGTGACATTAATGTTTGGAGGGCTATACAGGAAGAAAATAAGGGGAATGGGAAATCAGGCAAGGGATGGAAGACCTTTCATGATGATGTCAACCCGCATTGGGATAATAGGAGGTCTAATATGGTAGAAGACGAGGAAGTAATAGAGGGCCTACTGCCTCAAGCTGTCGCTAAATACCTCCCTTCATTTCATAGGTGAACTGTGAAACTCATTAGTGATCCGAAGAAATGCGGGTACGGGACTCAGGGCTATCAGCCATCTTCAGCACGCAAAATTTTATATGTAAATATTTCAATTAATTTTACTTATCAATTACTTATATTTAATTTTATTACTAGTAACCAATAAAATAAAAAAATTATATGACAATTTCATTTTTGTAGACCGACACCCTCAATGATATTTATCACGTTGTTGATAAGTATCGTACCAAATACTTGACCAGAGACCTTGCCCTTAATGTAATGATTGAGGAGGTATTCAATAACTCCTTCACTGCCCTGACTATTGGTCCTGACGCGTTGAGCACGGTGTCTAGTCAGAGACATGTAGAAAGTCAATCGACTCTATCCCAATAGCCGCAACCCTCTCATGCCTCGTCCCTTACAAGCCGACTATGGCCAATCAAGCACAAATTGGAGAATTGTTCCATATCATGATTCTATGATAGTCGACGAGGAAGAAGGAAAAGATGATGAAGAAAGCGACAAAGAAAGCGAGGAAGAGATCGAGGAAGAGAGCGAGGAAGAGACTACACCCCCTCGTAAAGAATCCTCCCAAAAAAAGAAAGCACGGGGGATGAGCTCTAGGAAGCGTAAAAAATCAAATTGTACACTCCCCCTTGAATTCGATTGGAAGCGCAACATTTTGCCTTTTATTTTGAACTTGTTTAGGGTTTGGATTTTGCCTTATAAATTGAACTTGTTTAGGGTTTGGAGTTTGAAATTTTAGCTCTTCTATGTTTTTAAGACAACTATTATGTTTGAAATAGTATGTGGTTTCGTTTTGTGCTTTTTTGTATTGATTTTGTTTTTTTTTTCGTAAAATCTGGTTTCCTGTGTTGATATAGGTTTGGACTGGCTGAAAACAAATCCAGTTTTTCTTTTTTTTTTTTTAAAGGTTGCTGTTTAAAATCGGAATTGGGGAATCCGATTTATTTCACCAGAACAAAATGGATTCCATGAATCCGTTTTTAATAAAAACGGATTTCAGGATTCCGTTATATATATATATATATTTTAATTTCCTAAGTAATTTAAATTACTTTTTTAAAATAATAATTTATTACTCCAAAATCGAATTCTTGAAATCCGATTTTTTCCCGAAATGTCATTTGGAAATGATTAGCTTTTAATCAAAATAAAATCAGATCTGTTATCGGTTTTTACCAGAAATTAGATTTATAAAATTCGATATGCCTATTTCTGGCATCTCCGCCTATCGGTGCCTAGTTATGCCTAGTTTGGGCCAAAACTCTTTACTTGTAATTCTTTTGTTTGTTGTACTAGTTCTTTGTCTGGATCGGTCACCATTCTATTGATCATTGATATTCACAATCCCAAAACCTCATTTTTATTCTGAAGTGTACTATCTTGAGCCACAGAAATTTGATCCTCAAAGACAGGATGTAATTTGAAGAATTTTATATTTCTTTCTTCTATTTTTGAATTCCTTGTGTTGGGCTAGTTTCTTTCGACTGGGCTTTGGAAGATTTGGAGAGAAAGTGGGTTGGATCAGATGAAGCAGAAGGTCGCGAATCAGGCTTCTAGAAGGCCCAAAACACGATTCGGGAGAAAGAAGTCTAGTTGTTGTTGGGTTAGAATTCTAAACCGACTGGGACTCGAGCACTATGTAAAGGAATCAGCGGTAGGAGGAAGGACAACAATCAAATTTGCATCAAATTGCTTTCTTTAAATTTTCAGTCTTTATTTCCGATTTTATCTCTAAAATTAAGATTTTTCAAGAGCTCTCTAGACTGGGCCGATCATCGGAAGTTGTACTTGATCATTCAATAATTTAATAAGGTCTGGCCTACGGTCGGTTCTTATTACTCCAAATTTCTTACTTTTAGTTTGCTTAGCACAAGTTATAAAGAACAACGCACAATCGTTTGATAGATATATTGCGTGATTTTCCTAGGACGAAAATTGTGCAAAGAACCTTGTCTGATAACAGATAACCATTTTATACCTCTTCTAATTTGATGCTCTCTATCAAAATCAAATTTCTTGAATGCTGGTAGTATCATATTAAAAGAGGTATAAAATGATTGTGAAATTTGTGATATGAGATTTGGAAGATCGACAAATTGTTGTCCTGAATGCTAGAAACTGTCCTAGAAGAATCATTGACCAAACCAAATATTGTATAAGTAAACGTGTGAGTCCATCATGAAGGAAAACGGAATTCTAAATGCTAATGCGAACCGGAATAGGATTAAGTAAGTTAAATTCGCACATGTTTCCCCATATATAAATATAGGAAGTGCTTTTGATTTTCATTCGTAACGCTCTACTTCGTCCCTCTCACACACGCTTATCAAACACTTCCAAGACTCTGTATGATTATTGGAAACCGAATCAGCAAAAGTTTATGTTCAGGTCATCCGGTTAGTAAAATCAACGTCGATGGAGAATGATGGTAAGCGGCCGTGCTCCTACCCGTATCTCTCACCGGAATTGGTGCAGGAGATCCTATCCTATCTTCCGGCCAAGTCACTTATGCGATTCAAGTCCGTCTGCCGATCCTGGCGATCGATTATTCTTGATCCCCCTTTCGCTCGATCACACAACCGCCGTGGTTCCTCGCCAAGGTTTCTAATCTCTAGTATATTCAGATTCCCTGGATCCGACATAGATTTTTTTAACGTAAATCTTGAAGACCAACGAATTTCCGTCGACCACACCTTTCATGGCCATCAACAAAGGGGTATTATATGCAGCAACCAGGTCAACGGTTTGGTTTGTTTCTATTACTCTGACGACCACCCTTCTTACTTGCACAATATCGCCACCCGGGAAACCGTTCAGCTTCCGGCGCCTAGTAAAGGTGAGGATTACAGACACAGTTTCCACCTTGGTTTTGACCCGGTTACGAAACTTTACAAATTGGTGAAGATAAACTGTTTGTTAGAATACCAACACTACTCTATCAATTGCGAGATTCTTACCTTGGGAGACGGGTCTCCCTGGAGAACCATCGATTCTCCGCCTTGGAAATTATTATTGTCGAGGTGCGAGTGTTACAATGGGGTTCTATGCTGGGATGAGGATCCAGAAGATTCTAGAATCGTTGGTTTCGATCTCTCGAATGAGCGGTTTTTCGATTTCCCAAAGCCGACACAACGGTATAAGGATTCTAGGTTATTATATTTTGGGCCTGGGTTGTCTATGTCAACTCGGGATGTCGAGGAGTGCCCTGATGATAAGTACAAGATAAGTAAATGTAGTATCATCTCTTATCATCATCATCACGGTTATAATAATGGTCGTGGCGGCGACGGAGTCAACAACTACCTAGCTGCGGAGGTGCCAACTGAGTTGAAGTTGGAGTTTCCGGTGACATGGTTTACAAAAGTAAAATGTATCATTGGTATACTCCCTGATGGAAAGGTTTTGATGCATGGGATCGAGAAGTACTATTGTCATCCAGAGAGGGTTCTATTTGTATATAACCCAACACATGGGACGACTGAAACTCTCTCAATGGATCCATCCCTAGTATCATCATCGTCAAAGTTGGACGCCTTTTATTTTAAGGAAAATATCCTTCCACTGAGGTGTTTGATTCCTTCATAATTTTCCTACTTGTTTCATATATTTTATAGCATGCGAATACTGTAGCATTGCGAATTTTATAGCATTTTTTTTTTTTTTTTTTTGAGTTTGAGAGTTCAATATCATGTAATCTTTCTTTTGTTTTATTTTTTTTTTGTTATGGTTTTTTTTTATTGACATATTGTTGGGTGTCCATTGTCAACAACGGTGACTAATTCCTTCATTCATGGTAAGAGGATTTAAGGTTGATTCAATATCACCTACTCTTTTTAAAGTATGAGTCTAATTTATTATACATTTGCTTTTCTACAAAGATAATTATAATTTCTAGACGGATGAAAAGGAGTCTGGTTATCAAATTCATTTTCTTAATTAATCAGATTAGCCAACAAAAAAATATTTATTCCAATTTTTTTCCATCCGATTGTGAGAATTCATTATTCTTTAGTTATAGGTGCATCATCTCCCTTTTCCACCGTTTACATGAAAATTTTCCAAAGTGGAATTATTAATTATTTGGTTAACGGCATTCAACACTAAAATGCTTTCGGCATCAATTTGTTTATTCTTTCGACAATCAGGGTCCTTCAAGAGAAGAGAGGGACCAGCGGTGGCTAGGACAGCAATCGATTCACTGTAAACTATACCACCAGGTTTGATTTTATTTCGTAGATGAATATATTCATTCACTGGGAATTAATTAATCTGATATGTTTGCTTGGTTGGTTTGTTACCAGCTTCATGAGATAGAGTATATTACTCGTAATTGTCAACCGGGGTATAGATTTTATCTTATCTTTTCCAAGCTTATATCCTCAAGGAGTTAATCCTGTTTCCTATAACAAGACCATCAAAACCTTTCAAACGAAGTATTATTTTGACCACATTAACCGTGGTATATAAAGTAAGAAGAGTAATACTGTGATTCTTGGCGGGGACTGAAAAGTGAACTTGAATACGAATGGAAACAAGCCGTGACAGGCTTTACGTGTTGGGCACTTCCTTGTTACAGTTGATACTAAACAAACCAAATGTTCTGTGGCTGCATCTTGAGACTTCTTTGAGCTTTTTTTTTTTTTTTGTATTAAAAAGTATTTAACGACTTTACATGCTTATAAGCTCTGTTCATCCAGCTGTGGTTGGTTTGCTTTGGTTTTGTCTAAATTAATCCTAAAATTGTCGCTCTTTCTTTGATGTCTAACCATTTTAAATTTTCATTTTTGATACAATTTGGACGAAAACTAAAAATCGAAATTGAGCCATCACTTCAAAACGGAAGGAGTACATATAATCTACTGCGTTACTCTCTCCGGTCCTTTTTTTTTTTTTTTGGAAAGATTACGTTATTATTAAGACAAAGTAAAAGTCAAGGTCCAGACACCTGGCCTCAATATGAGCCTCTGCTACATTATCCCTAGTGGTTTTACATACAACACATACCGTAGTACATTGCACTAATTCATTAATCCCTTCCCGAATTCCCATGTTCCAGACCGGTATCTTTTCCTGGTCATTCAAATTTCGGACCGCCGTTATGCTGTCTGTCATTATAGCCACTCTGTGCCTTCCATGTTGCGCAGCCATCTTTATTGCTTCCCCTACTGCACGGAATTCCATTTGTGTTGCATCGAACGCGTACTCTCTCCTAGCTTTTGAAGCCAGCCATCTTCCTTCGCTTACCACCACTGCCCATGCTCCACTTCTTGTCTCCTTCCTGAAAGCGCCGTCGACCAACAATGTAACATGCGTCGTAACTCCGGAACTCCCCTTCAAGTAACATTGCTTATGGTGATCGTCCCCTTCTGACCCGGCTCCTGCTAGGTTACTGGTTGTAGTGTCACCTACCCTAAGCCCCCCTCCATCGCTCCGCTGATATCGTTCCTGTATCTGCCAACCTCCTGTAGAAACGATGAAGGCAACTTCTTCTAGTATGCTTTCCAGCTCCTTGACTTCATCCCTCCATACCTGTTCGGCTAGTTTTTGGATATTTGGGCCGACAGGTAATGTTTGTGATAGCTCATGAGTTTTGATGAATTTATGTGATTATGCCTGAGGTTTTAAGGCTCTAAAATAGCCCAAAAGGGGCCAAAGTACGTTTGAGGTCAATATGGACCGATTGAGTATGAACAGATTCAGAATTGAAAAAGGAAAGTAGAAATAGAGTGGGAATAGAATTGCTCCAAAATCGGCTGCGTGATTAATTGGCAATTGAGGGAGATTCCTCCTTATTTCTTGCTCCTTTTAATAAGGGAAATTAAGAGCATAAAGAGATATTTTTAGGAAAGAATTCTATTACCAAATTAAGAGCTAATTGTGAAAAGAATCATCAACCGATTGGGAGACTGTTGCAGGAATAATTGCCTATTTTCAAGGAAATTGACCATGTTAAACTACCTTTTCTCCAAAGAATCATAGGGCAGCATGGGTTTTGTCCAAGTACTATAAATAGAGGCAGCCATGAAGAGAAAATCATCACCGATCAACCATACAACTGGTTTTCCTTGTCCTTTATTATTTCTTTTACCGTTTAGCATGTTTTTACCTTCCCTATGGTAGTTCATCACGTTCTATCATGCTTGCTACGCCCATAGCTTAACAATAGAGTTGTTTGCTTTTTTCCCCTACATAGAATTAGGTAGATGTTCACTGTTTTCTCCTCCAACGAATTCGGTTATACTGTAATAGGTGTTCTAACACTTATGCATGTCGGACTACCCTCTGCACGTCCGTCCTGTCTTTTTCTTCTATGTAATAGCGTGTCATCGACATCATCTATAGCTTGTCGGCGGTAGGATTTTCCACTTTACGAGTCAAACGCCGTCTCTTCGGCTTTTTCCCACTTTCTCTAAGTCTTAACCTGTGTTTCTCAAACTGAAACCAATAACCCTAAGTTCATGATCCTAGTCCAAAAGTGGTTCAAACTCAACCACAATCGTCTGATTTAAATGTGTTTTGGGTGATTCATGTTCTCCTTTTTCCCATGGTTTCGGGTGCACAATTTTCACGGAAACATAATTTGGCACTCCCAGTGGGACAAGCTTTAGTTTGATTTGTAAATCGTGGAAGTTTGTCATCATACCATGAAGTTTTTTTTGTCATAAAAATCCAAAAAAAAAGAGTCTTTTTCCTTTTCCCTTGTCATGGATTATCGAAACACACAATATTATGTCTTTAACACTTCTGGACGTATGATCTATACCCTCGTTCCATGTAGTCAATCGACTGAAAATTCTAGCCTTACATACACATCCCACAACGTCCAATATAACACATCACCACTTGGTGGGCAAATATCTCAACAACCTCTATCCACACAACCCCATCTACAATTTAACCCATCACCACATGGTGGGCGGAATTTCCAGCAACTTGCATCGGCACAACCTTGCTCTAGGGTTATGTATGTCGCTGATCAATAACCGGAAATCAGTTGGTGCCAAAATAGTGCTAATCACAAGAAAGATGCAAATATAGTTAGTGCACTGATTCTGAATGCTTCTGCCAATTACAACTCTCAAGGAACCAATTATACAGTTGTATGCCGTTTTATCCAATCAGATGATCAATGTCACTTAGATCGGCAATTCGGCAGCGCCGATGAACGAGATCAAAGTCTGATAATGCAAGAACCTTCAAGTCTCGGGAAGCCATTTTTAACAATCGGTTGCATCGATTCGGTTGTTATGATTGGCTCGGTGGTAGACAGAGCAATGCACAAGTTCTATTCGAAGTATGGTGGACAACAATCTATAGCTTTTGATCATGAGTCCCAACAGTTTCAACCGTCAACGGTGACCTTTCGACAGCTGTCGTCGCAATCACAGCCGAGTCAGCTATCACCGATGCATATCCAGCACTCTTGTTCATGACCAGTAGAGTTTCAGCTAGCCAATCAGTGGACAACACAATCTATGCAGTTAGAATTGACACAGTCCCGTTGATCGCTAATGGAGTCTTCATAGATTCAGCTATCATCGGCACAAGTCCAGTAGGTTTACTTACAACCGATTCAGTATCAGAATAATGATTCAGCAGCAGAGCCGATCCAAGAGACGCAGTGACACCATCGGCAAACATCATTGTCGATGGAGTATCAGGATATTCAGTTGCCATATGGACTGATCTAACGAGTTTGGTCACAACCGAAGTAGTCCCAGCCAACTAATCAATCGCTTATGCCATTACAGTCCCAGCGGGTGACACAATGTCTAGAATTAGTTCAACAACAATCCTCGGCATAGATCCAGCCATTTTATTCATTGCCGACAGAGTCTCAATCAGTTTATGAGATTTCACAGTCAGTCCAGTCTAAGACACAGTTGCAACTTCAGCAATGGATAAAGTCCACAGAGGCAGCGACTCAGTCATCACCAACATGGTCTTCATCTATAGAGCAGTCACAGTCATCATCAGCGTAGTCTTGACTGCTCCGCTGATATCGTTCCTGTATATGCCCACCTCCTGTAGAAACGATGAAGGCAACGTCTTCTAGTATGCTTTCCAGCTCCTTGACTTCATCCCTCCATACCTGTTCGGCTAGTTTTTGGATATTTGGGCCAACAGGTGATGTTTGTGATAGCTCATGAGTTTTGATGAATTTATGTGATTATGCCTGAGGTTTTAAGGCTCTAAAATAGCCCAAAAGGGGCCAAAATATGTTTGAGGTCAATATGGACTGATTGAGTATGAACAGATTCAGAATTGAAAAAGGAAAGTAGAAATAGAGTGGGAATAGAATTGCTCCAAAATCGGCTGCGTGATTAATTGGCAATTGAGGGAGATTCCTCCTTATTTCTTCCTCCTTTTAATAAGGGAAATTAATAGTAATTAAGGAGATATTTTTGGGAAAGAATTCTATTACCAAATTAAGAGCTAATTGTGAAAAGAATCATAAACCGATTGGGAGACTGTTGCAGGAATAGTTGCCTATTTTCAAGGAAATTGACCATGTTAAGCTACCTTTTCTCCAAGGAATCATAAGGCAGCATGGGTTTTCTCCAAGTACTACAAATAGAGGTAGCCATGAAGACAAAATCATCACCGATCAACCATACGATTGGTTTTCCTTGTCCTTTATTATTTCTTTTACCGTTTAGCATGTTTTTACCTTCCCTATGGTAGTTCATCACGTTCTATCATGCTTGCTACGCCCATAGCTTAACAATAGAGTTGTTTGCTTTTTTCTCCTACATAGAATTAGGTAGGTATTCACTGTTTTCTCGTCCAACGAATTCGGTTTTATTGTAATAGATGTTCTAACACTTATGTATGTCGGACTACCCTCTGCACGTCCATCCTGTCTTTGTCTTCTATGTAATAACGTGTCATCGACATCATTTATAGCTTACCGGCGCTAGGATTTTCCACTTTACGAGTTAAACACCGTCTCTTCGGCTTTTTCCCACTTTCTCTAAGTCTTAACTTGTCTTTCTCCAACTAAAACCAATAACCTTAAGTACTCGATCATGTCCGAAGCCAGTTTGAACTCAACCACAATCGTGTAATTTAATTATGTTTTGGGTGATTCATGTTCCACTTGTTTCACGGTTTTGGGTGCACAATTTTCACTCAAACATAATTTGGCACGCCCAGTGAGACAAGCTTTAGTTTGATTTTTAAATCGTGGAAGTTTGTCACTATACCACGAAGTTTTCTTCGTATAAAAATCCAAAACAAAAAAGATTCTTTTCCTTTTCCCTTTTCATAGAGTATCGAAACACACAATATTATGCCTTTAACACTTCTGGAGGTCCGATCTATACCCTCGTTCCATGTAGTCAATAGCCTGAAAATTCTAGCCTTACATACACATCCCACAACATCCAATATAACACATCACCACTTGGTGGGCAAATATCTCAACAACCTCTAGCCACACAACCCCATATACAATTTTACCCATCACCACATGATGGGCAGAATTTCCAACAATTTGTATCAGCACAACCTTGCTCTAGGATTATGTATGTCGCCGATCAATAACCAGAAAAGCAGATTGAGTGCCATGGCTGCAGTTAGTGCAAAAATGATGCTAATCACAAGAAAGATGCAAATCTAGTTAGTGCACTGATTTTGAATGCTTATGCCAATTACCACTCTCAAGGAACCAATTACACTGTTGTCTGCCATTTTATCCAATCAGATCATCAATGTCACTTAGATCCGCAATTCGGCAACGCCGATGAACGAGATCAAAGTCTGATAACGCAAGAACCTTCAAGTCTCGGAGGGGCAAGCCATTTTTAGCAATCGGTTGCATCGATTCGGTTGTTATGATTGGCTCGATGGTAGTCAGAGTAATGCACAAGCTCTATTCGGAGATGGTGGACAACATCTATAGCTTTTGATCATGAGTCCCAACAGTTTCAGCCATCGACGGTGACATTTCGACAGTTGTCGTCGCAATCACAGCCGAGTCAGCTATCATCGATGCATATCCAGCACTCCTGTTCACGGCTAGTAGAGTTTTAGCTAGCCAATCAGTGGACAATATAATCTATGCAGTTAGAGTCAACACGGTCCCGTTGGTCGCTAATGGAGTCTTCACAAATTCAGCTATCATTGGCACAAGTCCAGTAGTTTTGCTTACAACCAATTCAGCATCAGAATAATAATTCAGCAGCAGAGCCGATCCAAGAGACGTAGTGACACCATCGGCAAACATCATCTACATTGGCACATGTCCACCAGCCATATTCGTTGTCGATGGAGTATCAGGATATTTAGTTGCCATATGGATTGATCTGACGAGTTTGGTCACCACCAAAGTAGCCCCAGCCAACTAATTAATCGCTTATGCCATTACAGTCCCAGCAGCTGACACAATGTCTAGAATCAGTTCAACAACAATCCTCGGTAGAGATCCAGCCATTTTATTCATTACCGATGGAGTCTCAATCAGTTCATGAGATTTCACAGTCAGTCCAGTCTAAGACATAGTTGCAACTTCAGCAATGGATAGAGTCCATAGAGGCACCTACTCAGTCATCACCAACATGGTCTTTGTCTATAGAGCAATCACAGTCATCATCAGCGGAGTCTCAACCGATTGATCAGATAGCAACACAGTTGATTAGGATGCCGTTACAGCCATTTACACAGGCACAACGGCCATTGGTGCATTTTCAGCAGATTCAACAATCTCTAGTGCAATCCGAGCATGCTGGTCCATCTATAGTACCAATCCAACAACCGGTGGTACAATCTCAACAAAAGCAACAATCGGTGACACAAATTAATCAAATGCAACAACTATTATTGGTAGAGTATGAATGGATGCGGCAATTACGAGCATCACTCCAAGAGTTGCAATCGTCATCAAGAGTGCCTCGGCAAGTTGAGCAATCACTGATAAAGCTGCAGCAATTATCGTTACAATGTCAGCAAGTGCAGCAATCGGCAGTGGGAAACCAATCATCCTTAGTACATTATTAGCCGATCCAACGATTATTGGATCAACAGCTTCAATAAGAAATGACACAATTGCAAGGATTGGTGGAGTTGCCTTTGCCGAATCTCCAGGGTTCTAATTTACTATTGACAGTACAAAACCAGCTATCGATGCCGATAGAACAATTACATAAGCTGCAGGAGTCATTGTTGGATCATGAAGTTCATTTTATATCAGGGTTAATCAAAAGCCAATTGCCGATGGAACAAATACAGGCTACGGAGTTGCAGTCGTCATTAGAACCAGTTCAATATGGTCAACAACAAGTGATGCAATCGCATCAGTTTTAGCAACAGTCAGTGGCGTTCCATGAATGCATAATGTCGTTTGATCAGAAGACGGTACCATTTAATGAGTTCCAAGGGCAGATGTTACAGTTTCAGAGACAGATGGTACGAAACAATGAGTTTGAATAACAAGTGGTGCCAAGTAGATGTTTTCAGAGTTTGTCTCAGTCAGGGCAAGGTCAGTTGCAAGAATCACTTTCACCGATTTATGTGCTAATACCATCAATGAAGAATCAGTCATGAGTGTTGCTGGAGCAGAATCGGCGTCCGACATTCTCAAAGCATGATCGGCTATTTCAGTATTTACATTCGGATCACCAACAATATTCAGATTCTAGATAGATTGACCTAGTTGATGATTTCGTAGTTCCGTAGTATGTTGAAGACAAATGGTTGGTTGACAAGAAATAGATCTGTGTAGGTACAAGTTATTGTGATGCCGGTCAGAGCGGCGATCGGTTCCAAAGAATTCATGAGTGAGATCAGCAATCCAGAATATTGTTTTTTACTGATAAAGGACCAACTAATTCAGATAGTTGATATTCTCAAGAAATTTCTTTGATGCCTGGGGGCAAGTTACTGATGATAAATCTTGTTTATTGGATAGGTATGACTTGCAGTTTTAGCAAACCGTTGGACGATCAACAGTTTACAATGATACACATCAACTTGGAGTTGTTTGTTGCACACTCAATCCAGAAGGTATGGGTACTTGGCAATATCATGTTGATTTAAGTTTTTAGTTCGGTTCTGTGATTGTTAGTAGAGGTGATAGAGGCTAGCTTGCGAGATACCCATCATCCATATTTAATGTAAATGGATGGGCCAAGATTGATGATAACCGAAGTAAGTTTCATAAATCCATGGTGAACATAGAAGAAATGTTTGATGGTTTGAATAAAGACATGGAGGCTTGTATGAGAAATTTTGATAATATGGTGCGATACGTGTCCCAAGTTCCAACGGTGGAGGTAGCGATTGAATCTTTATGTTTTGATGATTCCGTAGATGTTAATGGTTTTTAAGAGTGTGCTAATCTACAAAGCAAATATAGCAAGTCCAAAAGCAATTAAGAGGTATATGAGAATATTAAATGCAGAGACCAGTGTGATGGAGAACCTCGAGTCCATGGTGATAAAAGCTTTACAGACAGTAGAATTATGGGTCATCAAGGTCAAAGGCATTCAACAATACACAAGATCGATGTGGTTGAAACAAGTGAAACGAAGCTGTCATCAATTGACAATGGTTTGAAAGATATGGATGCGAGTCTTAATGGTCATGGTCACATTCGACATTCTGGCCCTTCCCATCAGGTTTCAAGTTCCTCACCATTGGAGCACGAAGAACAATGTTTCTTGAATTCAGCCGGGGTTGAATTTGCTGCTACGAGTGAGATGAAGTTGTCATCAATTGAAGGTAGCTCAGGCAACGTGTTTAAAAAGAGCGAGTGTTCTGATGATAGCTGTGTTCGACAGTCTGGTTTTATATCCAACATAGCTTCAGATTCTCCAAATCCCAGTCACCAAGAACAAGGCCAATTGATAATGCTTGATAGTGATGATACTAAAGACACTTCACCGACAACTAATGAAATGTCAAAGGGAACTATTTCCAATGGTTGGCCGTATGGGGCAGCCGCCGCATCAGCTTTTATTTCCTCACAGTTTAGTCTGCAAAATAAAAGCATACTAATGACACTCAGTGTTGATCAAGCCAAAGCAAGCACAACCACATCATTGGTTACTGGTGAAGTATCCGCAGAATTGATTTCCAATAATAGTGATCAAGCTCGGCAGCTGGATTTGTTGGCCGATTCTGTTTCTCTTGAGCAACTTGATCAAAACCATTTGAAGACACACCAGGATAAACAGGTTAACATGGGCAAGATCAAGTTGCCGGAAGAAAAGAGCGTCCCAAAAAAGGGGTTTCATGGTAATAAAAGTCAAGTTCGGCATACTGATTCTGGTGGCAATCGAGTTAAGCAAATGGTCGTTCCTTCACAAGCCAAAGGATGCTCCAATCATGCATGGATTTACGACAAGAGAGGCTCCGTGAGGTTGAACAACAAAAGGCATAAAGGTAAGTCCATGCAACATTCTTTTTGTCACGCCGATAGAGCCAAGTCTACAAACTCTTTATCTGGGCCGATTCTCTTTGTGTTGATGCTGAATCCGATGAGAGTCAGGAGGAGAAATACATTGTCTGGCTGGATTATGGTGCTGTTGTAGAATGGAAGTTTGAGTTGACCGTTGATCAGAGGATCCTAAAATCATTAGCTAGTCAAGGGAGAAGGCGTTGCACTCGAGCTTATGCCAAACTTTTGGGTCTACACCAAAGAGGATTAGAGAATTTCATGTTGAAAAGATAGTGGCCAAAAAGGATGTTGATATGAAGCCGAAGGTTAATGAGGATAAAGAATGCAATGAAGATAATCGGTTGAAGAATGATGAAGCGGAGCTAAAAGTTGTTAAGCCGATGGAGGAGCAACAGATTCAGTCACAGTTAAAAGATGATAACAATCAGCTGGCATTAAGTGGAATCAATTTGGCATCAACAATCAACAAAGAAAAGATCTGCAAGCAGACATCTAATACAGTTAGTGGTTCTGCCATCTCTTTCCCAGTTTTCATACAGTTCGACAGTCAGTCAGAGGGAAGATGCGAGCAGCCGATTAATTTTTCATTGATTGTGCAAGGTCGAGATTCGCTAGCAGTCACTGACAAGGAAGGCGCCAAGGAAATTGGTTCTAATATAGTTAGTAGTGTTACAGCGACAAATCCAGTTCTTAAGAAGTTTAACAACCAGTTTGAGGTAAGGCGCGAGAGGGTGACTACTTCTTCATTGAATCAAGGTCGACACTTCTCAACAGTTACAAAGGAGGTCAAGAACAAAGGTGTTGTTCCTGGTGTTAAAGTTCAAGATGACGAGAAGCAAAAGGTGAACAGTGCTTTTAGTTCTCCTACTTTAGATGCCCGGTTCAGTCCAAAATCGGGCCTCAGTGTTAACATGGCTCAAGAATAGAGGAATCGTGGAAGTAATTCGTGAAGGCAAATATCACAAGAGTCTAAGTCTCGTTCCAGAACTGATAGTAGCTTTAAGGGGAAGTTTCAGCTGTCCCAAAGAAGTAAGCATGCACCATTCTTCAATCCGCATTATTCACATTATGCGTGGGGTACCATATTATGCTATGTATCCGGTGGGATGGTGTTATGTAGATCTAAGGGCCACATGGAATGCGTCTGGTTGGTGGTAGCAGAGTGTTTATCAACGTTTATATCAAAGTCATATTTAATATTTACGTTCGGGGGGCATTATGTTCGGCCAGTTTTTGGATATTTTGGCCGACATGTGATGTTTGTGTTAGCCCATGAGTTTTTGTGAATTTATGTGATTATGGCTGAGGTTTTAAGGCTCTAAAATAGCCCAAAAGGGGGCCAAAATACGTTTGAGGTCAATATGGACTGATTGAGTATGAACAGATTCAGAATTGGAAAAGGAAAGTAGAAACCGAGTGAGAATAGAATTGCTCCAAAATCGGCTGCGTGATTAATTGGCAATTGAGGGAGATTCCTCCTTATTTCTTCCTCCTTTTAATAAGGGAAATTAATAGTAATTAAGGAGATATTTTTGGGAAAGAATTCTATTACCAAATTAAGAGCTAATTGTGAAAAGAATCATCAACCGATTGGAAGACTGTTGCAGGAATAATTGCTTATTTTCAAGGAAATTGACCATGTTAAACTACCTTTTCTCAAAGGAATCATAGGGCAGCATGGGTTTTATCCAAGTACTATAAATAGAGGTAGCCATGAAGACAAAATCATCACCGATCAACCATACGACTGGTTTTCATTGTCCTTTATTATTTCTTTTACCGTTTAGCATGTTTTACCTTCCCTATGGTAGTTCATCACGTTCTATCATGCTTGCTTAGCCCCTAGCTTAACAATAGTGTTGTTTGCCTTTTTCTCCTACATAGAATTAGGTAGGTGTTCACCGTTTTCTCATCCAACGAATTCGGTTATGTTGTAATAGGTGTTCTAACACTTATGTATGTCGGACTGCCCTCAGCACGTCCATCCTGTCTTTGTCTTCTATGTAATAGCATGTCATCAGCATCATCTATAGCTTGCCGACGCTAGGATTTTCCACTTTACGAGTCAAACGCCATCTCTAGGCTTTTCCCCACTTTCTCTAAGTCTTTACCTGTCTTTCTCCAATTGAAACCAATAACCCTAAGTAATCGATCATGCTCGAAGCCGGTTCGAACTCAACCACAATCGTCTAATTTAATTGTGTTTTGGGTGATTCCTTTTCCCCTCTTTCCACGGTTTTGGGTGCACAATTTTCACGCAAACATAATTTGGCACACCCAGTGAGACAAGCTTTAGTTTGATTTGTAAATCGTGGAAGTTTGTCATCATACGACGAAGTTCTCTTTGTCATAAAAAAAAAAGTCTTTTCCTTTTCCCTTGTCATGGCGTATTGAAACACCCAATATTATGCCTTTAACACTTTTGGAGGTCCGGTCTATACCCTCATTCCATGTAGTCAATCGCCTGAAAATCTAGCCTGACATACACATCCCACAACATCCAATATAGCTCATCAGCACTTGGTGGGCAAATATCTCAACAACCTCTATCCACACAACCCCATATACAGTATAACCCATCACCACATGGTGGGTAGAATTTCCAACAACTTGCATCGGCACTATGTTGCTCTAGGGTTATGTATGTCATCGATCAACAACCGAAAAAGCAGATTGAGTGCCATGACTACAGTTGGTGCCAAAATAGTGTTGATCACTAGAAAGATGCAAATCTTGTTAGTGCATCGATTCTGAATGCTTATGCCAATTACAACTCTCAAGGAACCGATTACAGAGCTGTATGCAATTTTATCCAATTAGATGATCAATGTGGCGTAGATCAGCAATTTGAAAGTGCCGATTTTTAGCAATCGGTTGCATCAATTCAGTTGTTATGATTGGGTCGATGGTAGTCAGAGCAATGCGCAAGTTCTATTCAAAGATGGTGGACAACAATCTACAGTTTTTGATCATGAGTCCTAACAGTTTCAGCCGCCGACGGTGACCTTTCGACAGCTGTCGTTGCAATCACAGTAGAGTCAGCTATCACCGATACATATCTAGTAGTCCTTTTCATGGCCAGTAGAGTTTCAGCAAGCCGATCGGTGGACAACGAAATCTGTGCAGTTAGAATCGACAAAACAGATGTCTCTATATCGTGCAAAATTGAATCCTAGTCTAGACATTCTCCAAACCGTTTGTGACTCAATGTACCCTAGGAGAAGATGTTCTATTGACTCTTATTCCTCTCCACACCTTGGGCATGTGGGGGGAATTAATCCTCCTCTCTTCCAGAGTTGAACCACCGTAGGGCAAGCGTTCACCAAAGCCCTCCATAGAAAAAATTGAACCTTCCTTGGGGCTGGGATTTTCCAAAACTTCTTCTAGAACGCCTCCTGTTGTTCTATAGGCTGGGCTTCCCTTCCTTCTGACGTAGATGCCCGTCTTATTTCCTCCATGTTACTAGCCTCATGATAGCCGGATTTGACCGTGTACATCCCTTCGTTTGTTTTCTCCCAGTATGGTTGATCCGGTTTCAAACGGCCATAGCCCCCAACATAGATTGCAAGGATTCTAGACCCAATCTCTTCAGGAAATAAGGCTCTTACCATCGGCACCTTCCAGTTACCAGAATCCTCTAGCAAGTCCCTAACTCTTATGTTTGCCAAGTCTTTATTCAATGGTCCCCTTGCCAGGGGATTAGCTGCCCTTGGGATCCATTCCTCTGTAACCCTAGTGTTTCCCCATTTCCAACCTTCCATTTCAAACCTCGTCTGACTAAGTCCCTTCCCCACAATATGTTTTTCCATCCCCATGTATCTTGATTTCTCTGGGTCACCATCCAGAAGTCTGTATTCCAATACCGTGCCTTGAAGAACTTAGTGAACAGAGATTCTTCCCCACCTCCAATCTTCCAGGCCAGCTTCCCTAGGAAAGCTTGGTTTAAATGCGTTGCCTTTCTCACCCCCAACCCTCCCCTCAGTTTTGATCTACATACCGCATCCCACGCTCTCTAGTGGATTCCTCTACCATCTACGTCCCCTTTCTAGATGAACCTTGCCAGGAACTTGTCAATCCTAGTAGCTATGGATTGTGGAATCCTAAAAGCACCCATTACGTACTGCGCCATTGTTCCCAGGACATGCTTAGTAAGTGTGACCCTTCCTTGAAGTGATACATCCTCCACCCTCCATTTCTTAATTTTTGCTCTTATTTTATCCAAGACTCTCCGGTCCTTAATATAAGGCATTTTGATTTGTCCTAGGTTTAACCTAATATATATTTTTAATTGGCAAAAAAATTCTTAAAAATATTTTATAACAATTAAGAAAATACAACAAATGTGAAAATATATTTTTAAAATTTTTTCGTCAATTAAAAATACGTATTAGATGAAACCTAAGACAAAATCAAAATTCTTTATATTAAGGACGGGAGGGAGTAATTTCCAATTTAGCTAGCTGCCTTCACCACGGTAGTAGATAGCTTTGACCTCCAACAACACCATGATTTCTGTACTTGTCAAAAATGACCTACCTTCAGATTTAGACGACTGTGATAATGTTTTTTTGTCGAAAATGCAGATGCAGAGCAAACACAATACACGTACATTGAGACAATCTAATTAATGTGAATTTTCAATTGACAGAGCCAATTAAGGATTCCTGATTATCAAAGACTCAATCTTATTCGCATGCGTTCTGTATCTTTTTTTTTAAAAAAAAATTATTGTGGTACCCAATAACATCCAATACTATCTAGTATGGAGCCACACATATAATCTAAAAAAGGAGTCTCTATCCAGTATACCCGGGGGCACCATCCTCCCCCTCCTATTTTTTGTACTACTAGTCCTTAGTACACTTTTATCTACTTTTCTAAATAACATCCTATAATTTACAGGTTTAGTCCCTTTGATTTTTTTTCTCTCTCCTTTAAAAAATATCTCTAATCTTTAAACGACCATATCTCTCAATCCGTGAAGAATTAGAAAACGTGTTACACATTAATTTTATTGCATTCGTCGAGATCTATCCAACAAGATGCATGTCGAATATTTTTTTCGAGTTTAAAAATGACTAAATTTCGATGGGTAGAATAAGATGGATATCTAGTTTAGAAAACCAGTGATTATGAACATTTTTGTTCAATAAAAAGATAGCACTTCTAAGAAGAGACATCACTCATAATCAAAACCAGTACTTATTAGAAAGTTTATGTTGCCACTAAGATATTTTCTCATGGGTGAAAATGTCTTCAATATGAATCAAGACAAATTAGTCAAGGTTCTATATATTAGTCTAAGTGATTTGAACACAAACTGTTCTAATAAAAGCACATTTATTTGAGGCCACATTTAAATTTGATACAAGTTCATAATACTCTAACGAAAGTTTGCCTGGATATTTTCAAATTATGGTTTGAGGACAAAACGTTTACCCTCAAAATATTCTGATCGTATTTCAGTTAATTCGACTTCGAGTTGATTGTATGTTGGCTACTCAAGTTTTAAGTTCGATTTGATTTGAGCTCAAGTTCTAACTATTGTTTGAATCCATCAAATCAATCCACTAGTTAATATGATCATAATAAAGTAGTTATTGAAGTGAATTTGTTTTTATGCTTGCATATTTGGGATTAATGTTATGCCACCAAATGTGTTTATATGTGAAGAGAAATTAACATCGAATTGAGAATTTTTTTTCCATGTACAAGTCTTTGTAAATTGTTAATTGGAAATATAATATTCAATCCTGGTTGATGGTTCTATGAATATTTTTTAACAAAAAAATTTACGTATTAGAAAAAAGATATGGAAAAAGATAGTTGGAAAGCTTTTTTCCTTTGCTGTATTCCAATCTTGAGAGTTGAATTGTTGTAAATAGATGGTTAATTTAATGTTTATCTATGTGAACAGTGAAATACTTAATTAGCAGGTCACCTTTTAATTGTGGTTTGGATCACATATTTTTCACCCTATAAACATATTTAATGTGTCTTAGTGGTTAGACTTTAACTTAATGGTTTAGTAAAAAACTAATAACTGGACCATAGAATTTTTCTATATATATATATGTATATATATGTAGGCTACTTAATTCAAAAACCCTAAATAAATAGAAATTACATAAATAATGCCAAACACAACCCTAATAGGAAATGAACATAGTTTAATTTTTAAAAAATACACGATGCAGTCGGAAGCTTCCATCCATCAAATTTACTATTGGTTCGTATATTTTGTCCGTCCCCCAAAAAAATGAATTTTTACTTTACAATCCACTTGATGATATTTAAAATCTCTAACAGATATTACTTAGAGAAAGATGGGAAAAAGAAAAAAAAAACCATAACTATTTTATCTACTATATAAGACTAGTCTCTTTACAGAAAAACATTCTACAAAACTATTTTACCCATAGAGTAATATTTTTGGACAGGAGGACTACAAGATAACACAAATCGCAAATTTAATATTGTATTTTTAACATTTCCAAATAATCTTTAGTGTTTGCTAAATCGGGACTGAAAACCGAAATGGTGAAGTTAAGGGGTCATTGGTTCACCAGAACAACCCATTTAGCTCTGAACCAAAAAATTTGAAATAACTGGATGATATCATTAGTAATTTTAATTTTAAATATATAAATTATATAACATCTAAATTCATTTATTTTAATAAATATTTTTTTATGTTAGATTTTTGACATAATACGATAAATTTATGAATAAAAAAGAGAAATTCAATATAATTACAGTAAATGACTCTATAGTTATACTATTTACATAATTAAACAATAATAGAATTTTTGTAACTTGCAATGTTGTATTTTTTTGGTATTCATAATTTGAAAATCATTGATATAAATATCAAATTTAGTGTCTTTAATAGCTGAAAAAATAAAACTAGGGGTCAATTGATTAATAAAACAAAAGATGGGAGGGCTCAATGTAAAAGAAAAGTCAAAAAAAAGAAAAAAAAAATGGCAATAAAGGGCATAATCAGGTCTGTTTGGCTCCCTGTCTAGCTAAGCGCAGGTTTGACTGGGTTAGTTCATGTTTGGTTTTGCAGTATAAATGGACCGATTATCATTCTGGTTCACAGTTGAACCGCATCGACTGGCCAGACATGACCTATTTTTACAATACTGATATTCTTCCTGTTTTCTTCTAGCCTCATATTTAGCCCAAAACAATTCACATCTAATGTATTTGTTACACACTACATCACAAGAGTCCTATTTTTACAATACTGATATTCTTCCTATTTTCTTTTATTTCCTCGATCAGATGCTGGTTGACTTTCATATTGCGCGCTCGCATAGCATCGAGAAGGTCCGCTTCTAAGTTCACTACTATGGACATCTGCGCGACTTCTCATAATATCGCAAATCATCGAGTATAGAGGATATTCCCTCGATTGTTCCTCCAACAAAATCATGAGATGGATTCAATGAACCGACCAACTATCCTGTTTTCAGGAAAAATGAAAAGGCCAAAATTAGAATTGGAACGCAAGACAACTTAACATTCATTTAAAGGACAAATAAAAACTTGAATTGTTTACAAAAGTGATTGTTCAAGTCCCTAGTTGCTATTACAGAGGGAAGAGTTCTTACAGCATCTTGTCCAGCAGAACCATCCTTGGAATGACTCAGAGATGTCTCTCTGGCGTTCTTCTGCACTCCCGAGTTGCCAGTATAAGCCATGTCTTCCCTCAAAGCCTCATCATCTTCTTCCTCGAGGTTGATGCCAATGTACTCATCCGGCACCTCAGGGATTGGCTCCTCATCGCTTGGGCCCTTGGACAATACTATGGCGGGATCACCAGGAAACATAGTCATATCTTTAGGAGTACCCATCTTAACGAAGGCTTCGCACAGAGCCTCCCATAAAGGCAGTTGCTCACTGCTGAGCTTCGTGAGGACCTTTACCAATGCCTCATACATGGTTTTCTTTGGGATCTCTTTCAGGAACTGTTTGAACCACTTGGCCTTGATGGGCCTGTCTCCGCTAAGCCTCTTGAGACCTATAACAGCTACTCTGTGAGCTCCATACTCTGTAGCCGCCAAATTAACCTCCTCGATAGCTGCTGCCATGCCACCTGAAGATAACATCCTGAAGCAGAAGGCAGCACACCATTTGTGGAGGTTCTCCCTTGAGATATGCAGATCTACAAAAGCCCTCAGCTTCTCGTCCAATTCATTATATTAGCCTGCACAGAGGCTAACTCCTGCTCTTTGGCTTGTATCTGCTGATTCCTCTCCTCGCGAACGGCCTTCTCGATAAGCACTTGGTCCCTCTCGATCCGAGCCTGGACCAACTCCTCCTTTAAATTCCTCAAGTGCATCAAGTATGCCATCGAGGCCGCACTCATCTGTAAAATTTAGCAAATGAAACAAAGTTCGTCTGCAGGATATTGGCCAGCATATTTTCGAGAGATATAAAGTACTTACCCGCCTCACGTTGTCGGTTGTTGTTAGTTGTGCAGCAAACTCTTCCAGCAAGGGGCATTCAATAGTTGGAGGATTGCCAAAAGTATGAACTACCACAGTTGGTTCTCCCTTAAACACAATGGATGGCAGAATGGTTGCTTCCTCCACGAGCGGGCCCTTCGCTTTGTCCATGATAGGTGCCTTCGTGCTTGGGTCTACTTCTACTTGGGGAGTGGGGGCCTTTGTGGTTGCAGGGGGAGGAACTGGTCTTCTCCATTGCAGGAGGCACAATATTCTCTCCTTGAGCCGTTGACTTCGAGGCGACAACATCCACCTTCTTTTTCTTCTCCTTCTCCGAGACCTTCACGAGTCTCTTCCTTTTCTTCTTGGCTCCAACAACTAGAGTAGTTGACTCTTCTTCATCTGAATTCACAATAGGAAAGGGGTCTTCGTCACCATACAGTCAAGAACCGACATTGTTCGATGACATAACCTAAAAAAAGAAAAGGAAATATACAGAGATTAGTACCTTTTTCTTCCTCGACAAGGACATTAGTATCTTTTTCCTCCTCGACAGGAGCAGGAGGAATATAGTGCTGCACATCACTCCATTTAATGAGTTTTGGGTACTTCAGGATTTTCTTAAGATCGTCGTCCACCTCCTTGATGCTCTCGTCATCCTCCTTGGTCCAATCATCCTTTATCGTTTTGAGACCTTCTACTTCTCGATGGTTCCATGCAACGCAATATTTCTCAGAAGCCTTCACAAAAAAGTATTCAGGCTTCCATTCTGGTGAACCACCATACGCCTCGACCATCTTCTTAACACCAGATCTGAGGCGTCTTTTGACAATATATCAATCTTGAAACGGTGTCGGGGGACAATGACTTGCAAAAAGTACCTCCACAAAATCAGTTAGGGCTTCACCTTTACTCGTTGACATATTTTCGCAAACCCGGGGACAAAGGTTATCAAATTCGGTGTAAAACGAGCAAGGGGAGTTTTGTAATGTTGGACAATCTCCTTAAACAGAGGAAAGAGGGGGAATCTCAGCCCTAGATGCATAAAGCGGTCATATATGGTAATTCTTCCCTCAGGAGGAGAATTTGCCCTCTCGGTTCCTAGCGAGGCTCTAGCTTCTAGATCTAGGGGTAGATCGTACCTCATTTTTACACTTTTTACTTTCTCATCAGAATCTATGGTGGAAGCAAATTCATCAATGGTTTTCAGATCTCGGTTCCTGGACATGATTATCTGCTTATACCAGTAAATCTCGATCTATGCCAATCTACACTGGAATTCAAAAAAGTAAAAGGCTGCAAAGGAAACTAAGATGGTCAGATCTGAAAACTTCCTATTAGAACTGGCATCCACTCTACTTTCAAATTGTATCCACCCAGGGTCACAATTGTCTCCAGCAATGGCAACCTTCGATAATCAACTGAGTTGTCACACCAGCAAGAATGGGGCAGTTGAATAGGTCATTCCAAGAACTATTGAGAAAGTCTTCTTTAATCACAGCTCTTCTCAGTTCAGCAGCGGTGAACATTTCCGGCAACCCAAAGGCAGAGACACTATAGAGCATTTTCTGATTGGAGTTCTGGGGTTTGGGAGGAGAAAAAAGTTCTTTTTTCTGGCAAAAATGAAGTGTGAAGTCAGAGGAATCCAAAGCTTTATGCACTACAATTACAGCCCACGATCTGACAGTTCGGGCGAGTTTCATGGAAGCAATAAAGGTAACGCCGCCATTTAGGGAACGTGCCCACTAATGCTACGCGATTTAACAATTTGGGCGGGATCTTAAGGCGGGTTGCCTTCTTGGATTGGATCCTGAACCGGCAGCTACTTTGTCAGACCTGCTCGATGCAATATGGGCCATGTCTTGTCCACTTAACTTGGGCCGAGTCTAGGTCAGTTATATTTTGTGTCAACTCTTGTTTATTTCATATAACTAATACTTGACAGGGGCACTTGACGATGCCATATCCACCGAGGATTACTGGACCGGCCCATCAACCAACTATGGTCCAACCAACCTGATAGAGGCGGTTCTAGAACATGAAACCTAGTAGGATTCGGTATCCTTCAAGGTAACTTCATGCCTATAAATAGGATTGGTCACACCACAAGACGGGTACGCTATCTCTAGCACACAATACTACTCTCATGCGTTCTTTAAACCCTTTTCTGACTTAATCATCGGGGTGTCTACCGTCGGGAGACCCCCGAGACCCTCTTTTGCAAGAGACCCTAGTCGGAATTCCACTATCAAGCCGGCGATGTAAAACCAAGCTTCGTCAAAGTGCACAAGGCTGAACCCGATGTTTCGATCTCTTACTGTCTGGCTCCAATGAGCTAACATAATAATCCGGCCAATACATATTAAATAAAAGTCAAATTAAGAAATAAAACCAAAAATTTCTTTCAACTCTTCGACAATTTATGTGACTTTTAACTAGGCTACCATTTACTGACTTTCATAGAAATGCACCCACCCTTGTAGTTTTCCCTCATTAATTTAATTTTTACCCACTAATTTGTGATAATTTCCTCCCGATAAATTAAGTCTCAATACCCCAAGACGTGTACCATGGGAGCAAATTCTATCTCCATAAACCTTAAAACAACTCTCACTACCTCTAGAAACAAAATTGTTGCAACATTCAAAGTGTGATAATCTAATTGTCCATCGAAGATGCTATCAATGATATCCCAATAAGCGCGTGAGAGTAAATCTCTGGTTGTGCCTTTAAGGGCAAATTGTAATTTTGGTAATTTTCTTGGAATCTAAAAGTGGCTCTATCTTAGTGGGAAAAAATATTATATCTTAACAAGTCTGGTACCCTATAATATTATATTCTAGAAAATTTTGATAATTAAAAAGGAAGTGGGGAATAAATTAATAAGAATAAACTATTTAGAATTGTAGGGATCAAGTTTAACATGTATATTATAATTTTTTTTTTAAAAAAAAGTAATCTTAAGAGGTTAATTCATACCTAAAACAGGGAAGGATAAGCTCATTTTGGTAGCCAAATGCTTTCGGTTTGTTCGTGGTGAAGTAAGCTTTGTCATAATGGGACAGTGGTGAGCAATTCATGGCACTTTTCGGAATATATGGCCCCGTTACATACCGCTCTGCATATCTTTCTTTATATGGAAATTATGCAACAAATTGCTGCCTCTCTCGGATGTTACATCATCATCTGGAATAGCCAAAAAGGTGGCAATAATAGCTACACTGATCTTTGTTTTTGGGTAATTTGAAGGCGAAGAAACAAGGCTATTTTTGAGGGTGTTCAAATTCCCATATCACATGTGCAAAATGCGGTCAATGTTCACTTGCAAGGCCTAATGTTGGTGAGAGTGAACTCGCTTAGTAACAACAAAACCTCTCCCTTCTCTCTAGTAACTCGCCGGAAAAAAACCCTCCTCCTCCCCCACCCAACATTACGGTGGTTGGGGGAGTCAAAATTTGTTCTTTTTTCGTGTATTTACCCTTTTGAAGAAGAAGAATGCCAGTAGGCCGATGCCGCCGCACACCTTCACCGGTCAGCTCTCCACCACCGTCGCACACCCCCGACGCCACCACCACCGCACACCACCACCATCGGTGCATCTAGAAGATCTGGCCGCTGCAACTGCCGGTCACATCTTTGCCGCCGCCACACGACACCACCCATGTTGATGGGTGCAGATCTGGCCTCTAGATCTGAAGGTGCAATGGCGGCGGCCGCTAGCTCGCTCCCCCGACGCCACCACAGCCAACTCACCCCTCCCGACGCCACCACCACCGCACACCACCACCATCGGTGCATCTAGTAGATTAAACAGCACAACTGCCAGTCAGATCTATGCCACCGCCGCATGGTGGTGCGATTTTCTTTTCATTGCCCAGTGTTTTTAATTAAGATTCGTGGATGCTGAAAAAAAGATCGTAAGTAAGATACGTCTCCTCAATCTCGTTCTCTTCCTTCGATTGAGAAACTGACAGGCCAAATGTATGGTTATTTTCTTTTACTCCATTCGAGAGAAGGAGGATGCCCCATTTTATCCAAGAAGATCAATGGCAACTGGCACTTAAACTGGATCGAAAGCAGCTACAACCCTGCCCGCAATCACTTAGTGGAAAAGGAAGTGATCGAGCGATGACAACCAGGAGGTGGGCTTGGAAGCCGCCATCCTTTGAAGAAAGCCTAATGCTCACTGGTCTAGCTCCATGGCACCGAAAATGTATCAGGGCTCAAGTGATTCACCGAAGCGTTTGATTCGTCGAAATAGCCGAGTAGGGTTTTCGAAAAGAGTGTAAATCGAGGATTCGAAGAGATCTAGTATGGATCGTACATGGACGGTAGTTGGAGCTGGCGGCTCTCCCAGGGTTCCCTCATCTGAGATCCCTGGGATCCACTATTTTTAAAAAAGCCCTAAAGGGGAGCGTAACCAGCAAAGCACTGAACTCGCTTTCTCTGGTCTTGTGGTTCAGGAAGTTACATAATGGGGCAGTGAAGGTCGCGAAGTAGACAGCAAGCAGAAAGCAACAGCACCCACATTCTGAGCATTAATACGAGGACATTCTGAGCATTAATACGAGGATGGGCACCAAATCACCCATGTTGATGGGTGCAGATCTGGCCTCCAGATCTGAAGGTGACCGGCGGCAGCCGCTGCTGCTCCATGTCGACTTCGCTGTCCACGCACGCCTTGAACGCCACATACCACCCTTACGCCTCCAGAGCTACTGTTGTCGATCGTTTGCTGTGGCGTAGCCTTATGAGAAGCCACCACCAGAATAATGGCTACCGCCGCCGCGGAGAAGCCCTGCACTGCCAAAAAGCCGATTCAACAAAATACTTCCTGGTCAATGAACTCGGTCCAACTCTCAACCGGTTCACCTGAATCGGTCTCAAACCGGCAAATCGGTTATACCTCGGTCCTTAAATCCAGGCCAGCCAGTCATATCGGCTCGCCGGTCTTGATTACAAACAACCCAATTGGTCTAAACGATTATTTTACATGTTTGGTTCCGTTCAGATTTAGATTATTATATTTAATTGACTCTTTTTGAAATTAAAATTTTCCTGTATATCACTCATAGATTTGGATTCTTTACATGTCCACTAAACGCGACAGTTCAGATCTGTGATCCGAAAGAAGCGAATCACGATGGCAGGAGTTTATTCTTTTTGGGTTATTAGATAAATGTTTCTGATGAGTCCGGAACCGACATTAGATGTAATTTAGTTTAGGTTCAATTAGGTCTCTTCTGAAAGTATCAGTATATTTACTGATATTTAAATACTGTCTTTATGACAGTCTCTTGTACATGGTAAGTCTTAAGCATTGCCCTAATGTTGGTGCATTCTTTGGTGGTTTGTTTGCTTTCTAAAAAATCATTTATCGAAAGAAATTTTGCTAGTGTGCATTTTGTTTTAAAGAGAAGAAAAGTATGGTTGTGAAGTGGAAGCATCCAATGCAGAATTCTTATGTTCTCAATACCCACAACTCCTCAATAACTACAAGCATGGAATCATGCTATAATTTTTTTATTAGGCGTGAGAAAGAAGTAGATAGCCTTAATGATCGCTTATAAGACCATTAGATGATTTCAGTGCTTCGGCGTAATCTGAATTCTTAAAAAGTATATTGTCAAGTATTAAGCACTACAAAGTCTTTTTCTCAAAAATAGATAAATCAGGTCTCATCCCCATCAGGTACTGCCTTGGTTCCAAAAAAAAATGTTAATTCATACCTTCATCTATGTTTAAACAATGATCAGAATTTCTGAGTATTTTGAGTCCCATTTAAAAAACAAATGAACAATAAGTAAGGAAGAAATTGACTTCAATCCTCTTCTATGAAAGAAATTTATTAGACCAAGTATAAAACATATCAGTTGATAGATAATAAAAGGTATGATGATTGTAAACAAGCACCCATTTAACGGCCCTTTTGTAAACGAACATAGTCAATTTTACCATAATATTGGTACATACATTATTTGCTCAATCTATGTATTATCGATACTTTTTTTTTTTTTTCCCAAAAAACTCATTCGTTTTTCTTTGAATCTTCCAAATAATAATCGTAAATTAACAATACCCATACTTCGTAAATGTGGATGCGATTTTCCCCACATCCCAGATTCAAGATTTACCAATGAATCTATGGGATTTTCCCTTTTCAGCGGGATAAATTTCCTTATAAAAATTAAAAAGAATCAAATCATGGAACAAGTTTGTTATTCAATAAGAAACATGACGTGTTTTTTTTTTTTTTTTTTGGAATCAAGCAACTGACTTTGAGGACAGAAGATACTGATACAAAAATAGAGATCGAGTGTTAATAGGAAAAATACCTATGCAAATCACCAAGGACTTACTAACAATAGCTATAATTTTCTGGGTTCTCGGAAGTTGAACGTGCTGACGAGAAATGCAAACCATTATCATGTTGAGACCACCGTCGTTCGCTTGTCCCAATAGTTGAGACTTCCTATTCCCCGCTTAGAACGAAAGACGTGTACTTATAATAGGGCTTAAAGGAAGCCTTCTGATCTATGTTCATATATATGATCTGATTTGATCTAATGGACGCAGTTTGGGGTTCAATGAGCCTTCAAATCAAAGGATTTGATATGGATCGGATCTGGTATGGTGGATCTAATAAACTTCTATGGACCAACTCATTTTAGGCTTCAATGCCATCTGGTCTTTGGATCTGGTCTGATCTGATGGTTTCAATCCAACACCTAAGGATCCATGCATTTTGGGAGACTTCTGATTTCTGAAGATATATTCAGCCAAAATTGGGCTTAAAGATTATCCCAACGACATACAACATAGTTTTTGGTAAAGCCGGGAACCCCATCTCTGGGAGGTAAACCCACCACTGTCTACAATAAATTTTAAAATAGGATAATGAATCATGGGGCACATATGTATTTATAAAATTATCCTTTGATAGAGGACCATTATTAAAAATATTTTTTAAATTATTTTTTCTAGAGTGTTTATTGAATGAGTAATAATGCAGCTAAAAATTCATAGTAAAAGAAAGATAGTGACCAATGAAAAGACAAAAACTAGATAGAGATGGTTATTATCGGGAAGTCGAGAGAGCAATCCTTTTTTGACAATGAAGGAGTTATGAAGCCTTAACAACTATGTAACAATCATTTTAAAATCTAATCATTTTGAACTAACATTAGAAAAACTCAACTACAATATTTAGTCAAACCTATAACGATGTACTTTCTCTATTTTGGTACGAATCTATTGATGTTCAATCTTGGAGCACCCTGATGTCCTCACGCAAATCGAAAGAGGATGATGAATATGGGTTTTAAGTTGATCAGGAGCGTTGGTATCATGAACTATTTTGATGTAACCCATCGTGACAGTAATTCTGCCAATATTCTATTGTGCTTCAATTGGCTGGAAGGGCACTGTGTGGTCTATGCATTGATGAAACCTACTCCTTGTTTCCAATATTACACTTCACTTG
Organism: Oldenlandia corymbosa var. corymbosa; assembly: GCA_949775105.1. Lineage (NCBI taxonomy): Eukaryota > Viridiplantae > Streptophyta > Magnoliopsida > Gentianales > Rubiaceae > Oldenlandia > Oldenlandia corymbosa. Next base: position 22,513,165 of record OX459121.1, on the reverse strand, counting down.
GTTGGATTTCAATATGTTGTAGATCATTCGGCTGTCACCAATCTGTATGATGAAGAACTTGTGAATGATAATGATGCTGTGAGGGAGTCTGCTGAGGTTGAAATGAACTTTGATACATATGCTGTTGGACAAACCTTGCAGTGTCCATTGGATCCAAAATGGTTTTGGGACCATGAACTATAGGTTGTTGGGGCGCACTTGAACAAAGTTAAACATGAAGAATGAGTGAATGCAATTAAAGCTACTCTAAGATCCCCGCGTTTCAAGAATCAAAGAGCAACTCATCCTTCCGATTCTTTCGGCCCAGAATCTCAAACCATTGTTCTCCATTTACTGGCTGCAGGATTTTCAGGGCAATGGGAATGGAGTCGGGATGGATATTGAAGTGAATATTGTTGAAGTGAATTGTTGAGATGGAGTTTTTATGTTTTTGTGCTGTTAGATTACGTGAATTCATATGTGTTATGCGAGTACTTGATGTTTCAGTTTCTTTGGTTGAGCCACTGAAACTGAAATTATGAAGTTATGGATTTGCAATTTTTGAAAAAACAATACTTGCTCCATCTCAAATAAGGGTTCCTTTCATTGAATTTCCATTTTAGCACACACACACATATATATATATATATATATATATATATATATATAAATTCGTGACCACTAAATTACCAGAGAACTTCATCGGAGAAGATGCATAAATAATGACACTATGAATAGGCTACCTTAGTAATGTTATCCTCTAAGCTTCGATTTGAGGCCATGAATTGACACTATTATTCCAAAACCCTTGCTAAAATTTGCTAATAAATAAATAAATGACTACAAATTTAAACCCAAGCTAAACAACTTCAAAACAGGGGAAAAAGACAATGGAAAAGAGGAAATAAAAAAAAAGAAAAAAAAACTGAGAATAAGTACTTGGTATTCTAATTTTTTTTCCATGCAGGGATTCATATGAATGGAGTTGTGCGGAAAATAAAATTTTAACCCGTCTAGATTTATAGTTTTTCTCCATTTTGGGTTTAATTTATGATTATTATATATATGTGTATAATTGTGAAATAGTTTAACTTTTTTTTTCCTACAAAGAAATTTTGGCACCACGCATTGATGTATCGCTCTCTAAAAGTAATTCCAACCACTACACCATAATTTGCATCAAATTTAGTGTAAAAAAAAAGGTTCCTAGTATCTTTTCACATTGAATGTCGTTACACTTTAACTTTGATGCACCAAATAAACATTATTATCTAAATTTTATTCGTTTAGTTAAAAATCTTAAAGTTTGGTGATAATTTTATTATATAGATTATTTTTAAAAAAATTTAAATTAATTTTAAAAGTATCAATTTTCTCATATTTAATTTACTTATAACTTAAATTAAGTTTTTGAAAAATATATAAATATTACAGTCAATACGGGTCTTATTTTGAAGATCTCAACAAGACCTTTAATATGATATAGATTTCATAACACTATTATTTTTATAAGTTCAATCTCATAACAAATTATTTATTTAGAGGAAAGTAAAAAGATAGTGTATAAAGATGGTGCAATTAACAGTTTACCCCAAATTTGGGGCAACACCATTCATTGTATAATGCACTGATTTAATGTGTGCGTTGGTTGCGAGTTTTATATCAAAACTCTAAATTTAGTATTTTAGTATCTTGGTTAGAGTTTATCTAATAGAGAAAATACTTATTTCACTATGTTACACATTTTTTTTTCAAAAATAACAAGTTAGGCTTTCACCTTGATGTATCGTTCTCTAGGAGAGAAAATACTTATTACACTAAGACATTTTTTTTTTTCAAAATTAAGAAGTTATGCTTTCATCATCTCCATGACCCTTATTGCTTTATATTATTATAACAAATTCAATGTTAAATTACCAAGAAAGCCAAGATTCCAAGTAAAAAACCAATAATAGAAGCAAGGCACTAATTTGAGATAATACGGAGATTCCTAAAATATGTCAATGCATCATCAAATATTAGTTTGAAGTTCAGGTAATTCGTAGAAAAATTATAAGAGCAGAGACAAATTACAAAAATACAAGAGACAAAAAAGTAGAGAACATTGTAAAACATATCCCTACTATTATCGGCCAGAAAAAAAAAATTAGTTGCCCAAATCCTCTGTTCCAAAATGATTATCGAGTTTAGATATTCATTTTTCGTGTATATAGTATTAGAAGCGAAAATCGGAGAATAATTTTTGAATAAGGAGACTAGCATTCATAACCAACTTGGTGATATCTGCCCCGGTTGATTGCATCTTTGCAATTTTATGCCCGATGTGTTTCTTCAAGTGAAGCTATATTATCAGCGTTGCACGACACAATTATTTTGTGATATTTGGTACTCCCTCCGTTTCCTCTCATAAGACTTTTTTATTTGTATTAGATTTCTCCTAGTATGGTTTTTTTAATTGAGAAAAAAACCTAAAAAAATATTTTTGAATAATTATGAGAATACAATGAATGTGAAACTGTAGTTTTAAGGTTTTTATTCAATCAAAAAAATGTGTTAGGTGAAACATAAGACAAATCAGAATGTCTTAATAAGGACCCGAGGGAGTACAAGGATGGAATATCTCTCCTTCCCTAAGGGAATAGGCAATATCAGGATGTTCAAACTCGATAGTCACTTAGTAGTTTTGTGGCTAACTGAAGTGTTTCAAGCTGAAATTCGTAATCTCAGAAGAATTATATAAACCTTTGTCCTGCACCGCTGCCATTTACGATGTTTTGCAATAGGATTAGAGCCTACATCGTAAATGATGACAAAATCCCACAACAAGAGTGTGTTTGCTTCCGCTATAAGATCTCTATATATGCATGTAAAAGTGATCAATTGTTCTTCATGACGTTAGTTGTGCTAATTAAGTTTGGTAGTCATTAGATATAGTGGAACTGTCATTCAATTTCTGAGTTCAAGAATCGATACCACATACTATCTCGATGAGGGAATAAATTCTGTAATCGCCCGATGCAATTGCATAAACCGTCAAAGAAACCTTAAAAGCGAGACCCTTCTACTTGGTCCTGCGACAAACATGTTCAACCTCTCAAATAGAGTTAATATAATAACCTAAGTTGAAAAAAGTAATACATGGTTCAATAATTGTTACTGATTCTTTTATGAAGAAAAAAAATAATAAAATTAAGTAAACGATTCTTATCAGCGTGGATTTAGATATTTAGTGTATCCCTTCACAATAATCTTCTTCATATGGGTGACACAAGACATAATGCGTTACCTTTCAGCTTATTTTGGCTTTTGCCGAAACCGGAAATCCTCCATATATAGATGCGTCAGTTCACTCTTTCAAAAAGGTAGCAGAAATGATTTAAAAAGCATCGAAATTAAGAACCTTTACAAACTAATTACCACATCCAATGAGTTGTAGAGGGGGTGTTTCCGTGTGTTTATTTGATACCAAAAAGATAAAAGCATAAAACCCTAAAGAGGCGGACTTAGTTTACAAACCTTCTGTGGGCAGGCAAACTTACTCCATGGGAGTCGTTATTACCATCCACTTTCAATTTTTGCCAATGACGGTAAATAATCAATCGCAAAATTAACTTTTCTAAGTGCTTAGGTTATCTTGGATTTTATATGTGCAATGTATCATTCAATAAATTAGTTAATTTATTTTCAAGATTATTTTTTGGAAAAAGTAATTAAATTGCTTTATTCCTACAATATATATATATATATATATATATATATATATATATAAATGAATACAAGACTCGCAGAACTCGTTTTTCGTCCTTTTTTGAACCTTTGAACATGCCACCTTAATTTTAATTCTCATTTAGGAAATAAAAACCATTACAACACTGCATGTACACGTATACACATAGACAAAAACACACACACACAACCTTAAATATGTGCACAACTGTAGTGATACTCAATAGACTCCCATTTCAACATACAATCTGAGTCTATCTTACAAGCGGCGGCGCCGATAAAACCGATTCTTCACCCCATTGAAACCTTTCTTCTTAGGCTCATCACGATTCTCTTCCTCAAAACATCCTCAAGCTCAATGGAGACAATTAATCCAGGTAGTTTCTAAGGTAACCATTGTGATTTTCTTCGCTGAACTGTGTTGTTACTTGTTATTAGACAGCTTAATTAATTATTTATGTCGATGGACATTTTTATTTTGTGTGTGCGTGTGTGTGTGTGTGAAAATATAGCTACTGAGATTTTGTTCGGTGTGAATTTTGGTGACGACGATTCAGATTGAGGTGAAATTTAGAAGCATTGGTGAGATTCCGGCCAAAAAAAAGGGAGATTTGCATTGTTAATGACGAAGTAGACGGAGGAGATTTGGATGCATCACGTGTTTAGTCAAGTTGACAACAACAAAGCAACGACGTAAGCAACTTTAATTTGCATGATTGTAATTTGATTTTGGTGTTAGTTTATGTTATTGTAACTCATCAGTGATATTGAAGATATTTGGAATATGGGTTTTAATTTCATTTATTGAGCCACGGTATTTGAATTGGATTACTAAAATCTGAATAAATCTTTTTATAGTTTAGCTTGATTTCTTACTAAATTAAATCAACAACCAGAGCTTACCAATTTGATTGTTATCTGGATCGGGTCAAGTGAATTTCTTTTTTTATTTTTTAATTTTTTCTTTTTGTATTTTGATTTATCTTTTTTTTTATTTTGGTAATTCTTACTTTCTTTAATCATACAGTTGAAAAAAAAAAGTAACTTTGTAATCTTGTATGCTTGAGATCCAGATGCTCCGGGCACTTTTATGGTAGAAGATCTAGGATTTCTTTTTTTTTTTTTTTCATTACCAAAACTTACCTGACTTGTCAAGAAATTGAATTCTCCAGCTTATAGTTTAATTATCTTTATGTCCGAAAAGAAAAATAAAAGTTTTGTCAAAATTGATGAAAATTTGATTTATCAAAGTTATCTGGGCTTTAATTTGTACGTTGGGCAAATCCGTGTTTACAAGATATAATTTTGCATCATCACCAATGGATGATTATGTATCCGGTTAATCATTTACTTCAGAAGATAATTAAATTACCGGCCTAATTAAGATACAAATCTTAATTGTAACCAAAAGAAAAAAGATGCAAATCATAAGAAGAAAATGCCCCAAATTATTTATTTCTATATGCACAATTCATGATGGTATTACTATTTTCCAATTTCATTTTGGACCTACTGAGTTCATTACTCTTGTTTCCCTTTCCCTGTGGCAGCGAGGAAGAATTAAACAAATGGCAGGTTCAAAGAAAGGAAAGAGCAACAACAAGAAGAAAGGAGAGAAGCCAAAACCTAAAGAATCAAACTCCAAACTTTCATCTCATCAAGAGTCCTCATCCACACTTGAAAGTGTTAATCCTTCTGATATTGATGAAGAAACCAACAATCTATTCTATGAAGTCTACAATAACATAGAACTGGCATATCCGGCAGCCTGTGAAATCTTGTTGACATTAGGCTACAGTTCTTATTCAGCAACGTTAGCGATGTTGTGTGGCGGTAACATAGCCGGTGAAAAGGGAGGAAACATGGTCGCGAACATCCTCAAGAACTCGATCTCCTTCATCGAAAACTACCCCGTGGTGAATGGTCAACACGCCGTTGATGTACTTCCATGTTTCCAAACTATGCCTGACCTAATTCAGTGTTGGGTTCAGACATTGGTTAACCAAGCAGCTGGTCTTTATCCCGAGGCCACGCAGCGCGAATTATTGTTGCATGTTTTAGGTTGCAAATTCGTTGATGTTGAAGGGATTGTTAAAGATGTTGGAAATTCGAAGAATGGTGATGATGATGAAACCGATTTTGATGCATTCCTGAAAGAGAACATCAATGCACTTCGATCGGTTAATCTTACTTGGAAGCCTCATCAAGGTATGACGAATAATAATCTTTTGGGATCTCAGCCACCTAGAGGATCGAATGACAAAGGAAAAAATGTTATGAGTGGAAAAAACTCTGATGGTAAAACTGAAGAACTGGCAATCAAATTGGAAATGAAAGTGAAGGAGCTTGAGGAGCAAGTGAAAGAGAGAAAGAAGGGGCGAGAATCTTTGGAGGAGCTCTTGATGCGGCAAAAGATAGAAATTGCAAATGCTCACATAAATAGCATGTTGAAGATGGTTTTGGGATCAAGGAAAGTGAATGATGCACTTGATATCATGGAGGGAAGAACAAGTGAGCTTAGGGTTCAAAATCTGAGACTTCGTGCCGAGCTTTCGGCGTGTAGAGTTAACGGAGCTGAATCAGAGAGGAAGTTGAAGATCGCAATGAAAAAGGACAAGGCAACGATTAAGCAAATTGAAGCTCTTGAAGGAATGACAGATACCGTCAACAACGAGATTCGTGAGACGATACAAATGAGCCTCCAGCTTGATAGGCAGTTGCATGTCACTAAAGAAGCTAGTAATGAACTTGAGGTATGTTAATTTAGTTAGTTTGTGACGTTAAATTCGAAATTTAATTATCATATAATACTTAACTTACAAACTACTTCTGCCACCAAAAAAAAAAAAAAATCCACATCTTGTTTTGACATCTGTAGTAATACTAGTACAAATCTCAAAACTTAATGTGGCTTATATTTCTGAGACGGAGGAAATACATTCTGGTGATAATTTGGTGCCCTATTCCAGTAAACATTATTTTAATAGAAGAAAATTAAAATATGAAGAAAAACAAATAAGGAAAAAGAAACTATAATAAACTTTGAGTACTACATTGTTATTGACTTAAAATATAAAATAAAGGTAGATGCCATATTTATAGCTATACCTATACTATTGGATAAAAACAACTTTAGTGATAAAAATTACTTTTGATAATTAATACATTTTCACTAAAATAAATCTCTATCACTAAAATAGATTCCAACTCCACTATTGATAATTATCTTTAACATCCTCCCTCGAATTGTGTCGGTGCTGGAGACTCAGTTTGCTTTGATTGTCTTGATGACTTTCCCCATCATTAAGAACCGCAGTAGTGAAAAACTTGTAGATCGATTCTCAGCCTTGAGTGATTCTGGTCATGTTTTGGGCAACTTGCTTGATATTTTTGTTGTGTTGTTAGATTGTGGTATGACAAGTCAAAATCCTTCTTTTAGGAGAAGATTAGACTTTCGTCATAATGAGGATTTTTTAGATTGTTAGATTTTTACATGACAAGTCAAAACTCTTCTTATGAGAGAATGATGAGACTTTTGCCATAATGAAAATTTTTGCGAAATGACTCATTGGTGTTGTTCCTCTTTGTGAGAAACTGAAATTTGTGGATCAACTGAAGTTGATTTGTGAACAAAAAAAAGATAAAAATGATGGTTAATGGAGCAAAAAAAAAATTTGTGAATGTAATGGAATTGAAATGTGGCAGATTTTTTTGCAAACTGTGGATATTTTAAGGAGAACGGATTAGATTAATAGTATGTTGATATTTTTGGGATAAAGTATTGGATTAATAGTAGAAAAAGAATGCAAAACATGAATTTGGGATGAATTTGAACACATATGCTAATATCCATGAATGAACATGATTATGAAATCATGATTAGGATTTTTTCTTTGAAGATGACAAAACAACCAAAAAAAAAAAAGATAAGCGGAAGCATGAATCATAATTTATTTTTGAAGAAAACAATAACAGAAACAGAACAGAACTTGCTCTGATACCAAGAAGGAAATTACAATATGAAGAAAGACAAATAAAGAGAAAGAAACTATAATAAACTTTGAAGACTACATTGTTATTGACTTAAAATACAAAATAAAGGGAGATGTCATATTTATAGCTATGCCTATATTATTGGATAAAAATAACTTTAGTGATAAAAACTACTCTTGATAATTAATACATTTTCACTAGAAATTATCATTAAAATAAATTTCTATCGCTAAAATAGATTCCAATTCCACTATTGATAATTATTTTTAACATTAATTAAATTTTTTTTTTGGAGGAGATCTAGGCATAAGATCACACCTCTACCTCTGTACGCTTATATCTAGATTTCTGTTTTGGTTTTTGAGAATGTTGTTAAACAAATAAACCAATTTGGGTGCTAATAAGAACTGCTTTAATCCTATAGGTGAGAGTGAGGCAAGCACTGAAGCAAAAAGAGGAAGCGAATGATCTGCTCAAAGCAGAAAAGAGATCACTAAGAATTGCAAAAGAGGCTAGGGAAGAAATGTTAGCAACTTTGCAGCAAGAAATTGGGGCTGAAAGAAAACAAGTGGAGCATGAATGGAAAACTTTATATAGCGAATCTATTATCCTCGAGCAGGCCTTCGGTTTCCAAGATGAGCCGTCTTCCTCCTCTTCTTCTTCATCTCACGACCAATTAAAGACGTTCATCGACAACATCTGGGACAATGATTGTGACATTCCGATTCACCGGCGATGTATAATGTGCTTGAACAGGGTAGCCGGAGTCCTTTTCATTCCTTGTGGTCATCAAGTCATTTGTATTCAATGTCGTGAAAGAATCGTAGATGAATGCCCTTGCTGCAAGGAGCATATTCAAGAAAAGGTTAGGGTTTTTGGAGCCCCTTAAGGCTGCATGATTAAGGTATGTTATGATCATTTTAGTTTTTTAAACTTTTTTTGCCATAGCTTTTTCATGTCTAAGCTTTATTTGATTATCAATCATACTCTAGACAGAATTCTCAAGTCTTCTTCTTTTACAACTCTATCATTGACCGAATACATTTGATGTGGTATACATGAATGTGTTGTTAAGTTTTCTAATTGGCAACATGAATTAAAGTCTCTTTCAAGAACTAAGTTCTATATTTCATCTAGTCATTTTTAACTTCTGCATTTTGGAATAAAAAGAACTGTTTTTCATCAAAAATATTCTTGGATAGTTTTCTCCTCAATTTAATTTGCTTGGCTACTTTCATTTGTATCATGGAGTTACTTGAAAATTTGTGTCGTTCACAATCTTCTTGAAGAAAATTGCTAGAAAAACAAGTTTCGCATAACACATACAAAAGTCATATTTGAAAGTCAAATAAACCACGTAGTCTAACTCATTTTCTCTATTTAATTATGTCATTTCCATGTCATGCTAACTTTACCATGTTTGTAATTTTCTCTCTTAGCAAGATGTGGTCGTAAACATTAATCTAATAATGACATCAACTTTGTTCGTTAGGACACCACCTAATTACATGCAAGCATCCCAAATTTTGTTAATGAAATTATAAACATTTCTACATTTCCATTCCCTAATAATCGTTCGGATAAAACATAATTTATATATCTTTCTTTTCATTATTCCCCCTCTTGTAGGTGCATAGATTTATGAAGGCGTCTTTCCAAGGGATGTGGTTGCTGGGCTGCATTGGTCATGGTAGATGAATGACAAGAAACAAGATTGGAGGGATAAACATTTCCTTCATTTACTTTTCACCTGAATTTCCTTCGTTTGTGTTCTTTTGTTTTTCATCAAGCATGGAATGTAATTAAATTAATATTCACCTAGCTAGGCTTTTTTAAGCCTAAACTTTAAAGCATAAACAATTTCCTTCATTCTAGTGTTTGCCATTTCTGAAGAATGCAATGTATGAACGTTTATGATTGTAATGGCACAAAATGGAGAGCCGACAATGTGTAGCAATATCTAAAACTTCCGGTATCAATAATTGCTGGATAATTTTTAAAAAATAGCTAATCTCCATATTTCACAATAAGGTGCCTGTACGAAGGAACATATCTGGATGCGTATGTTTACTGGTGGATTGATTGCAACAGAAATTTTTTGGGGCAAAAAAGTTTCTGTATTACCTATTAATTTTCCCTTAGTGACTCAAGGCAGGAATTTTATTTTGTGCGGAATCGACATTGGCCTTCCTTTTCTATCAATAATTAGGGCTCTTGAGGAGAAGGGATGAGAAAGCAAATTAAAGGTTAATGCATTTCTTGATCCGAGAGAGTACTTTGACGACTTCACAAGATACCTGAGAGATGTGTGGCAACATATAAGACCAACAGCTAGGTACCTCAATTTACTATATTCATTTCATATACTACTCACCTCTGTCCTAAGAAATAGTTCATATTGAGTTTTTAAATTTAGTATTTAAAATAACATAAATCTTAAAACTCAATGTGTATTTTTTTACGGACAGAGCTAATATATAATAGATTTCCTTGGGGGTATTGGAGGAGAACATGAGCACACTCTATTAGTACAGTTAGCTGATGAATTTGATAATCATATATAACAACTTCTTGCTTTGGTGTTTTATGGTTAATGCAACGTTTCCTATCATAATATACATAGTAAAAAAAATCTTCAAAGACATCTCATTATTCTGCCACCATGCATGCTACATGCACTTGTAGCTCATTATTCTCCAAGCTCAAAAATCAAAGATGGTTCCAACAAAGAATTCCTCATCCCTTATGACCATTTGCAATGCAACTTTCTCCATTTGATTTTATGTTCCCTTTAAGATCACAAAGAATCATATTTCTCTTACCAATATGATGATTTAATTAATCATAGTACTTCCTCCGTCCTAAAATTATATTGTCTTATAGTACAATTTGTATTAAAATAAAAATTCAAACTGGACAATTATTTCGAGACGGAAAAAGTAATACTTAACTTGAAAGGTGTTTGAGGATGATGGCTTTGCTAGTGGAATTGCCATCGTATCTTGAGGAGAGATTTTGACGGCTAGATAAAATTATATCCCCGTGACATTCCAATGAATGATATATTAATGCCCACAAAACTGATATTCTTTCTATAGCAAGAAATCATGATATTATGTAACGTAAATGAACAAGAGAAAGATCTTGCTCTTTCTATCACAAAGTATTGCTATTTTTGTTGTACTGTTACTAATTGTGAAACAAACATGTCTCAAAGCACAAATACAAAAATCAGTTTTGGACGGAAGGAGTATTATTTATGATAAAAATGTTTAAGCTCCAATCATCCAAGTATGGTAGGTTACCTTGGGTTCAAGTTTGTTGTCAAAATTAATCGGAAGGGCATAGGTAGGCAATGTTAAAGATTCGACCATGATGACCGCTTACAAATGTTTGTTTGTTTTACTAATAGTAATAGTACATTTCTAAATTTAAGTTTGCTTTTTAATACATTTTTCAGATATTCTTTCTGTTTTCTTTTCACCTCAAAATTTAACCCAAAATATCATAAATCTAAAGTATCTTCTGCAGGTGGCGTCATAAGAGCTCAAATAGAAATAAAGCTTGCACGGCCGAACCCAATGTTTGTAATCTCTTTGGCCACCATTAATAACATAACTTGTCACCAAGGATAAATAAGTTTGTGGCTCGTCTCAACTGCACTTGGACTTGTTAAAATTTTCATCCCTTAAAATGATTATCATTTGATTTACTGTATCTAATAATTGACACTATTTTCTCTACTCTAAAATAAATGTTGTTGAACAACTTACATACAATTTAAGAGATATTTAAATAGTTATTAAATTACTAAATAATCATCAACCAACCTCATCAAATAAATAGTTATCATTAATACTCCCTCTTTTCTAATTTAATAGGCTCACTTTCCTTTTAGGGATTTTTGAAAATGTTGTCTCATTTCAGACATTAACAATAATTTTATCTATTATTTCTAATATGCTCTTGCTACTATCACTGAAATTTTAACATTTGATTGAATCAAACTTTCAATCTCATCAGATTAACTAACAACCACTAGTCATTAATAGGAGCATATTAAATGAATTACTCCAAAATTAACCATTTAAATTATACTACTCAATTTTTCTTAATCTCCGTGTTTGTCTAAATGGGACTATTGAATCGGAATGGATGGAGTATTATTTTCATTTGAGGGTAATATTGAAAAATTAGTCAAAAGTCTATTGGAATCCAAAATGACACTCATGTTAGAATTTTCCTATTTTGTGAAAATAATACTTATTTCAGAATGAAAATAGTAGTATTGTATGGTAAATGCAAAAAAATAAAGAATTATACTTCTTTTATCCCGAAATTATTTTTCATTTTAAATTTTTATTTTTAATGTAAATTGAACTAAAGAAGAAATATTAAATTCAAAAAAAAATTTGGGATAGAATGAGTAATAATTAATAAATTCCACTTAATCATCCCATCTCATTGAAACCGAAAAGTGTTGCTCTCTATCGAATTCCCGCCGTTTACAAACAAAGACAACTACCAAACCGTTCGAATATACTCCCTCCGTTTCTTATTATAAGACATTTTGATGTTGTTTTAAGTTTCATGTTGGATATTTTTTTAATTGGAGAAAAAAACTTTAAAACTATATTTTCACATTTGTTGTGTTCTCTTAATTATTATGAAATGGTATTAAGGTTTTCATCTCAATTAAAAAGACGTAATAGGTGAAACTTAGGACAAATTAAAATGTCTTATAATAAGGGCTAGAGGGAGTAATACTACTACAAGCTCATATTTTTCAAAACTACAACACCAAAAACGGGCAAATCTAAGCAAAACGTTGAAAACTCGTAGTGAAATCATATGTTTTGGCATGAACTTTCCCTTCATTAATCTTTTTTCGTTTGGCGCCAACATAGATCACCAATCCGGTGTCTTTCCCCGCCACCTAACTATTGTACGTACAACTTTCTGTACACTGATTTTCAGTTGTGCATTAGTAAATCTATTATAAAATTAAAGACATGAAAAGAAGGTAGATTTATGATCAAAATACGCGAGATAATGCAAAAGTCGATATAGATAATTTATGATCAAAATCATGTCTCTATTTCTTATGGTTCCCCCACGAATTTGGGGACCAAATTACTCAAAGTCGGTTATGAGAGTACTCGAAATTTTCTTTAATTCGTCGGCTATGAATTTATAACTTTGCATCACTATTGTTGAAAATTAAACGATGAATTTATAACGGCTATGAATTAATAACTTTGTATCACTATTGTTGAAAATTAAACGATGAATTTATAACGGCTATGAATTAATAACTTTGTATCACTATCATCAAAAATTAAACGATGGATTTATAACTTTTTATCACTATCATCGAAAATTAAACAAAACAATACCCATTGACTTAGAAGAGATCTACATCAAATCTTTCACAAATATAATAAATGCATTAAGTTGAGAGTTTCTTAGTTGTTATTCTCCCAGGCTGTACTTTTGGTTAAATCCAAGTTGCATTCTCTCATCGTACTTCATTTCAAATGTTAGTCGTTTTAGATTTGGAAAAATATTTTAAAATATAAATCATTTTAGGATTTCAAATCAAATTAAAATTTAAATTCTTAATTTTACCCCCAATAAATGATGCTAACCAAGTTTCATTCCCAGCTTATATATATCCTTCAAGAGAGAGAGAGAGTCAATGAGGGGTGAGGCAGAAAATCCAATTCATTTCTGCTAAATATTTGATTCCTGACAGGTCGAGTTTATTTTATAGAGTATTTCTTTGCTGCTGATCAAACAAAGTGAACATCTAGCATGTAATATAATCCACACCAAACATCTACAAAACCCATATTAAATGATGAATAATTATAATCATAGAAAATCAATTTCATTAAAAAAATCTACATAAATTTAATCCAGTTAACACAAAGTATATGATGAATAACAATAGTATTGAAAATGAATAATCATATCGAAGACGATGAATAAATATTAAGGCTCCATTTGGACAAGTGTTTTAAAAATTTGTTTAGAAAAGTCTGTTTGAACCAAAACTTAGAAAAGTACTTTTTTGGAAAATAATGCATTCGGACAAGAATTTTTCAAAACCCTTTTAGTAATTAAAAATATTAAAAAGTCATTTGGACTAGGTCTTTTTCAAAATTACTTTTTCTTCAAAATAATTTGTGAACTTTTTTCTTAAAAAATAAAATCATTTTTACACAAATTGTCATTTTCATTTTCTTTCACTTTTCTTTCCTAAATTTTTGTTTTCTTATTCGCAATTGTCTTGTTCCAAATTTTCTTTTCCACACTTTATCTTCCAACATAAATCAAAATTGGAGTATAATTTTAAAACCATTATGACTAAATTAAAGCATAATATTAAAACTATTCTAACTTATCAAATTAATAAGTTTGAAATATATTTATCGAGAGATTTTTATACGTCTCACTCTCAAAAGAAACAACAAATAGTTCATAAAACTTGGAATAAATACAAATATTTTAAATTCCACACATTCAACACATACGAATTCCACAATATCTAAACTCTAACACGCATTCCACATTTGTGTTACTATGGTCATTCGCCGGTTATTCCATTGGGTTATGGCGGGATTAGACATATCAACTTCTTCTACTTCACTTTGAAAATTGCCTCCACTTCGAGCTTCCTCGTCCATGATTAAATCTTTGTTTGCAAATTCATTGATGATATCATCTTCTAGCTGAAGTTCTTTGATAAAATTATGCACCACACAACAAGCAACGTTCCAACAACACTAATAACATGCTTAAGTATCTATTTCAAAATGTATATAACATTAAAGCCTGAGAGCATTGGGTATTCCAAGTACTCAGCTATGAGCTAATTAGCGTCCCCAATTTAGGCATAGTTTATAGTAAACAGGTGAACAGATTGAAAGGAGAGCATAGAGGTTTTCATCTACATCTCAACTGTGGGATACCAGAAACATATTTTGTATGGAGTTGAAGCTGCCTGAAGTACCAGAAACATCTCAACTGTGGGATACCAGAAACATTATTAATAAATGTACTGTGCTTAACTGCTTTGGAGGCTTCTGAAGTACCACAACCACGAACAGGAAAATGTATTCTCCCTATTGCTTTTGGAAAATAAAAGATAGACTACTAACGCATTAATGTACAATAAGCAAAGGAGCAACATGCCTCAGATCCAAGTCAGAGTAAACTTATAAGCATGACTGTAAGAAGTTCATATATTCTGCCTCAGCCAAAAAATAAATTGAATGGCAGAAGGCTCGCAGCAGATATACCAAAAAAGTTCATCAATTATGTTCTGCAGAGGGCATGCTAAGACCAGAGCCCCACAAAAAGAAGTGACTGACTCACAAATGGAAAATCTTGACAGGAAAAGTTGAAGGTTGAACCGATTTTGAACCTCTATGCATTAATAAGGGAACAAAAACCAGCAGAGTGTCTCAACAAATATTTCATACAAACAGGTAGGTTGGGAGAGATACTGCCTGGACACTCTATTGGCTGACAATGGATTTTCAGGCATTCGTTCTTTTACTGAATATAAAGAACTAATCATAAAATAAACAGAGTAAAGTACAATCACCACTGCAAGAATTTGCACATGCATGCAGATAAAATAAAACCCACCATTCAGCTTATCAGCTATCAGAACTAGTAGCGTTAAACTAATACCTTTGTGCCACAGGAACCAGAATCAGAACCCTTTTGATACATGCCATACAAGTATAGAATAATCTGGAGTACTTGAAACAGGAAAAAGAAAAGTACAATTGTTAAAAAGCAGTGTAAGAAGGAGAGGGAATCGTTCATTCACATCTAACAGACCTGCTCTTCTCCTCTTTCCACCCTCAAAAAATCTCAAGTAATGTAACTCTCATGAGTGTATCTGAAAAGAATGGGGGAAAGACTAGACTCTACAAAGGGAAACTATACAGAAAATCACCACAGAAACTAAACAGCATCAGGTTCCAATGGGAACATACAACATAAGAATCAAATTGCAGCCAAAAGACACAATATATTGCAGCCAAAAGACTCAGTACTCAGTTTGAAGTAAAGCTTGGCTCAATCAATCCAACAAGAGTTATACCAACAAACCTTAACTTTCACTTATAAAAACAAATTAGACAATTTCCGGGTTTCCAGGGAGGATGCACAGTTGGATACCTTTATCTGCTACAAGCCATCGGCATGAGTTATCAGCAAAGAGTTCAAGCTTCTCACCCGGTTCTGCTGAAGCTGCAAGTTCAAACTGCATCAGATGGTAGTCATCTCATGGTTAAGAAAGTCAAATTTCTGCAATGAATAGGAACAGTACCCTAACACATATAACAATATCAAAAGGGCAGGTCAAATTTACAGCAAGTAGAATATACACAACAATATAACACAACTGGAATTTAAGGATTAAATAACTATCTTGATAATATAATATTTAAGCACAGTTGGAATTTAGATACAGCTGATGTGAAAAGTCTAAAATATATGAAGCAACAAAAAGCCATCAACAAAATATAAAGGATGTTCCCAGTTCTACATAAGCTAGATAACTAGTTTCTTTCAATTCCACTAATCTATCAAGTCTAGAGCCTCCTAATCCAAGCGAGTCGATGTTCGCGTAACAATCTCAAAAAAATCCTTCTCCTTGCAACATCAGTGAAAGCATCGCTTGCTTTAAGAAACAAGTCCACGTCGTCGATGTCTTTTTTCCAGGTCATATAGAAGCTCTATGCATTTCTCGATCGAATGCTCCTCAAAAGCCAAGACTTGGGCTACTTGCGCGTTATACCTTTTCCCCTTTGCAAGTGCAGCTTCTGTAGCAGTTTCCCAAAACACATCCTCTTTCGAATTCCCCTTAGACATTTTCTTCCCTCTCGAGTCTCCCTCTCTATTCATATTACTATCCATCTGCCTCTTACCACTAGACTTGTCACCATCTTTCTCCCTTGTGGTTTCTAAAACCTTTGCATCAGCTTCCTGAGCTTCACTAACTTGACTTTGTCCCGTTGCCTTAGCATATGCACCAACTGAACCAACACTTTGAAATATATCAGTAAACTCATCGTTATATTCTAAACCATGTTGCTGGAATTTCTTGTAATTCTTGTTTGTCTGCAGTATCCATTTAAATGTATATAGTTATACATATTAGTGCAAGTGTAGAATAATTTATTAACTCAGGATATGTTTGATCTATTACCTTGATTAACTCTTTCCAACGTTCTTCAGAAGCCCTAACGGTTCCTTTTTGGTGATCCCACCCTAAACTAGTGCGTTTCTCTCGCAAATCCTTAAAAGCATTCCAGTCATTTCTAAAGCGATGAAATTTCTGACTCAGTTGCTCAAGGGTTTGCTTATAGTCTGATTTGGCATTAAAATCTTTGGTAATCTGGACCCAAAAATTGTCAAAGTTATTCTGCTTCATTTCGCCTTTCCTTTTATATTCCAACAGTAAGTCAACAAATAGCTTCACGTCTCCTTCAATCCAAACGGTCCGAGAAACTTCGTACTTGTTACTACTACTTTCACTTATCTCTAACATCTGAAGCTTAGTTAAGTTACATTATGACCGCAGAAAATGCCTTAAACTTAGTACACCATCATAAGAGAGTACTGAATCAATGGCCCCGTAATACATACTCCAAGTTATGCATGATAAACAGCCCATATTTTCATAAATCAACTAGGCTAGTGAATTGTAATAATCTCTTATCCTATGCATGGAAGCTCAAACCATACAAACATGATTAATAACTCAGTAGGTGTACCATACTAAAAAACCATTGCAACTCCAAAACAAAACACAAACTTAGAAACAGAAACAGATAAGTGAAGATAAAACATGATGTCATTAGAACCAAAATTATGAACATATAGGGAAGATAAAACTGAGAAAAAAAGAGGCAGAAAACTAAAACTGACAAGTCTGTGATTACCTTTAATTGGATTAACTATTCTTTGCTCCCAGCTGTGATTACCTTTAATTGGATTAACTATTCTTTGCTCCCAGCAGAGAAACAAATTGACAGAAAAATCAGATGTCAAGGTTTATACACAGCACATGTACACCATCAAACACAAAATTCTACATGAAGAGGAAGATACACAGCACATGCAACAACACACGAAGAGCAGAAGTTCAAGGATCTTAGTAGTTCTAATTCGAAAGGTCAAAGAATTACTTTTAGAGGACATTATAAACGTACTAAAGCAATGCTCAAACAGTAGCTATCAGTCATGAATTTCAAGAAAAAATCAGACCTGATATACCTAGCTTGAAGCTATTTTCATAGACAACCAAAAATCCATTAAGTCAACTGAGTTCTGGTGGTGAATCAATTTATCAAACAACACTAAAAGTTCTAACATTCTGTAGCCCACTGAAACATACTTATAAATTATAATGCCATACTCATTTTGATTCTTGATATTAACCTAATCACAACTCACTGATAAAGCAGATTCTGTTAAAAAATAAGGGGAAAATGCCCCTTCTTTATAATAGTTTTGTCTGAATTTAGAGATGAAATTCGTCATACAACATAAAAGCATAGCTAAGACCTAAAGAAACATAAACTATTCCAAAACAAATAAATGAAACTCTACGATGATTAGAAAACTATCACAATGAGGAGGTCAAACTCCACCTAAATTTGCGCTAGGAGCAACAAGCTTAATTATGCTCAGAACTGAAACATTAGGAAACATCACTATGTCCAGGAAATGAAAAAAATCTTTTTCAAATAAAATGTGACAGATTACTGACATAATCTAAACTACAACTCAAAAAATTAATCTGATGAGATAATGTTTTTGAAATTCCATATCAGCAAAAATCTTACATCACCCTTATAAAAAAAACAATAATTCCAAGGCCAAACCTTGAGTTTCTTTAACAGACGTAGAGCTTCCTGTTGAGTGGAATCAACAAGAACTGGGACCCTAATTTGCCCAAGCTGGCAGGCACCTTGTAAGTTATGCTTTGGTTCTGAAATTAAAATGCACAAAGATAAGTTCAGCAACCACCAGTATTGACACACATCAACGACCAGTTTCATCAACCACTAGTATTGACACACATCAATAGCAACCAATCAGTTTCATCAACCACCAGTATTGACACACATCAACGAAATCATTTTTTTTTAACCAGAATGGAATATCCAGAAAGGAAAGCAAATCAACAAAGACACGAGAATTTAACCAAAATCTCTAATTCGTGCTCAGCTCGTCAGCCGTAATGATTCTGACTCACAAAAAAAACCCAGTTCAAATATGAATCAATACGTAAAACCCACAAAAAATTCATACAAATCCCTATTGAAGTAACAAGGATTTGAGTGTATATCCAAGTATTAGAAGTGATTGAAGCTAAACCTAATCTAATCAAAAGAAAAAAAAAGAAAAAAGACGGGAATAAAAAAGATTACTAGAACAAGGTGTCGCCTTCTACTTCGTCGTCGCCGTCACGGGGAGTTTTGCCGTGGCCGTCGCTGTCACTGGGGTGCGGCACGGCTGAAGGAGAGATAGTGAGAAAAGGGGCGGCGGATCTAGGGCAAGAGTGAGAACATGCGTATTTTTCCCTTATATCCATTACCCGCTTTTTTCATAACCCACCCTCGGCCCGGATTCTGACCCGTGAACGGAGACAAAAAAGTATGTTTCAAATAATTGAGAAATACCCCCTAGTCCCCTACGTATTATCTAAAATGTTTGTTTCAAGCCTTCGTTTTTTCAAATTGATGTTTAGAAAAGACTTTAATTATTTTGTTCAAATGCATTTTAAACTCTAAAAAGACTTTTTAGGCTTAAAAGTCTTTTTAAAACTCTTGTCCAAATGGAGCCTAAAATTACATAAATCTAATTTAGCTAATAATAGTCGTGTACCATCGAAGAAACCTTAAAAGCGAGGTCTTGCGACAAAGATATTCAAGCTCTCAATTGGCAATCACCTTGGAAAAAGTAATACATAGTTCAATAAATCTCATTGATTGTTTTATGAAGGAAAAAATAATAAAAATCAAGTATAGTGATTCATAACACCGTGGATTTAGATATTTAGTGATTCCCATTACAATAATCTTCTTCATATGGGGAAGACAAGATAAATGTGTTACCTTTCTATTTTGTGTTGGTTTTTACCGAAACCGGAAATCCTCCATATATAGATGCGTCAGTTTACTCTTTTGAAAAAGTAGTAGAAATGATTAAAAAGCATCCAAATTAGGAACCGTTATACACTAATTAGCTCATCCAAGGAGTTTCTGGGGTCTTCTTTTGTGTGTTTATTTAATACAAAAAATGTAGAGGCAAAACCTTGAAGAGGCGGCCTTAGTTTACAACGTAAGCGAAATTACTCCAGGGGAGACTCAAAGAGTTTTTGTTACCATCCACATCCAACTAGCCAATGACCGCAAACTATCTACCGTAAAATTAACTTTTCTAGGTGTTTATGTTTTCTTGGATTTTATATACTTTACATACTCACTCTATTCCAAAATTATTGTACAGTTTACATTTTCAATTTTGGTACAATTTGAATTAAAAGTAAAAATCCAAACTCGATAATAATTTCGGGATTACATCATTCAATATACTATTTAATTAGTTTTCTACATTATTTTTCAGAAAAATAATTAAAAGGCATTACTCTTACAAAATATATTAAAAAGAAATACACGATTCACAAAAATTTTTTAACACATTTTTTGAACCTTTGAAAACCACCTTAATTTTCAATCCAATTTAGGAAATAAAAAACATTACAAATACACTGCATGTACACGTATACACAAAAACAAAAACGCACACACACACACAACCTTAAATATGTAGTGATACACTCCCATTTCAACATACAAGTTGCGTCTATATCTTGTGAGCGGTGGCAGCGATATAATCGATTCTTCACACCAGTGAAACCTTTCTTCTTAGGCTCACCACATCGATTCTCATCCTCAAAACATCCTGAAGTTCAATGGAGACAATTAATTAATCCAGTTAGATTCTAAGGTAACGATTTCGATTTTCTTCATGGAACTGTGTTGTTACTTTTTATTAGAAAGCTTAATTATTATATATATTAATGGACATTTTTATTGTGTGTGTGTGTGTGTGTGTGAAAATTTCAGTGACGGCGATCCAGATTGCGGTTAAAATCTACAAGCATTGGTGAGATTCTGACCAAATGAACTTGGGAGATTTGCTCAATTGATGAAGAAGTAGTCAAAGGAGATTTGGATGCATCATATGCGTTTAGTAAAGTTCACAACAACAACGAAACGGCGTAAGGAACTTTTCTTTTTACTGTGTGACTGTGTGAGAGCTGGATATGTGTGTGCAACCAGAAAAACGCATAAATCCAGGAAAGTTTAAGTGAATAGGGTATGGGTTCTCACTTTAGCATGATTGTAATTTTGTGTTGTGTTATTTATATCATTGTAGCTCATCAGTGATATTGGAGATATCTGGAAATAGATATTAATTTCTTTTATTGAGTCGTGGTATTTGAATTGGATTACTAAAATCTGCGTAAATCTTCTTACACTTCGGTTTCTTACTAAATTAAATCAACAACCACAGCTTACCCTGTATCTCAATTTCATTGTTATTTGGTGGGTCAAGTGTATTTCTTACTTTACTTAATCATACAGTTGAGGAAAAAAAAATTAAAACAAAAAATTTGTCAATTACCTTGATATCTTGTTTGTATGCTTGAGATCCAGATGCTCAGGGTATGTTAATGGTAGAAGATCTAGGATTTTTTTTCATTACCAAACTTCTGGATCCTCAGGGTATGTTAATGGTAGAAGATCTAGGATTTTTTTTCATTACCAAAATTACCTGACTTGTAAAGAAATTGAATTCTCCAGTTTCTAATTTAATTATATTTATCACAAAAAAGAAAAATGAATGTTTTGTCAAATTTGATGAAATTTGATTCATCAAAGTTAATTATCTGGGCTATCATTTTTATCATGGGCAAATCTGTGTTTACAAATATAATTAATTTCGCATCATCAGCACCAGGAGGATTTCTGTATGTGGTTAATGACTTATTTTAGGAGATAAATAAATTTCCGACCTAAGATTAAAAAAAAAAAAAATTCCATCTGCTCAATTCATCATGGTATTTTCCATCTAATTTTGCACCTGATGAATTCATTACTTCTTTTTGTCCTTCCCTGTGGCAGTGAGGAAGAGTTGAAAACAAATGGCAGGTTCAAAGAAAGGAAGGAACAACAACAAGAAGAGAGGAGAGAAGCCAAAACCTACGGAATCAAACTCCGAACTTTCATCTCATCAACTGTCCAAATCCACAGTTCAAAATGTTGTACCTGCTGCACCTGTTGATGAAGAAATCAAAGCTCTATACGAGGAAGTCTACGACAAGATAGAACTGGCATATGATGGAGCCTTTGACATCCTGCTGGGATTAGGTTACAGTTCCCCGTCGGCAAAGTTAGCGCTGTTATGTGGTGGTAACATAGCCCGCGAAAAAGGATTAAACATGGCGGAGAACATCCTCAAGAACTCGATCAACTTCATCGACAATTACCCCCTGGTGAATGGCCGACATGCCGTTGATGTGCTCCCATGTTTCCAAACTATACGTGACCTAATAACGTGTATGGTTCAGACACTGGTTAACTTTGCAGCTGGTTTGTATCCTAACGCCACCCGGCGCGAGTTATTGCAACATGTTTTAGATTGCAAATTCGTCGATGTTGAAGGGATTGTTAAGGGTGCTGGAAATTTAGATGATGACGAAACTGAATTGGATGAATTCCTGAAACATAATATCCTTGTGCTTCAATCTGTTAGTCTTACTTGGGACCCAGAGATTCAAGGTAAGAAGATTAATAATAATCCTTCTGGATCGAATGACAAAGGAAAAAATGTGAAGCTTATGAGTGAAAAAAGCCTTGATGCTAAAACTGAAGACCTGGCAATGAGATTGGAAATGAAGGTGAAGGAGCTTGAGGCGCAGGTGGAAAAGAGGAAGAATAGGCCAGAGTTGTTTAAGGAGGTGTTGAAAACACAAAAGATAGAAATTGCAAGTGCTCACTTAACCAACATGTTGAAGATGGAATTGGAATCAAGGAAAATGAATGATGAGCTTGAATTTCTGGAAAGGAGAACAAGTGATCTTCAGGTTGAAAATTCAAAGCTTCGGGCTGAGATTTCGGCGTGTAAAGTTAATGGCGCTGAATTGGAGAAGAAATTGAAGAACGCAATGAAAGAGGAGAAGGGAACGACTAAGAAAATTGAAGTTCTTGAAGGAATGAATGCTAGTGTCCATAGCAAAATTGGTGAGACAATACAAATGACCCTCCAGCTTGGTAAGCAGTTGCACGTCATTAAAGAAGCTAGTAATGAACTTGAGGTACATAAGCAATTACTATGCTATTTAATTTGTTGGTAATTTGGATAGTTTGTGACATTAAACTCCAAATTTTATTTGGTGTACTATTCTTGTAAACATTATTGTAATTAACTTATTTTTCGAGGAGAACTAGGCATAAGCTCACACCTCTACGCGTATATCTAGCTAGATTTTCATTTTGGTTTTTTGAGAATGTTGTTAAACAAACAAACCAATATGTATGCTCATAAGAACCCCTTTGATTCTACAGGTGAGAGTGGAACAAGCATTGGAGAAACAAGAGAAAGCGAATGATCAGCGCAAAGAAGAAAAAAGATCACTAAGAATTGCAAAAGAGACTAGGGAAACAATGGTAACAACTTTGCAGCAAGAAATTGAGGTTGAAAGAAAAAAAGTGGAGCATCAATGGAAAACTTTCTATCACGAATCTAGTATGCTGGAGGACACTTACGGTTTCCAAGATGGGTCTTCTTCTTCTTCTTCTTCTTCTCAGGACCGATTAAAGACGTTCCTAGACAACATCTGGGACAATGATTGTGACATTCCAATTCGCCCGCGATGTATAATGTGCTTGAACAGGGTAGCCCGAATTCTTTTTATTCCTTGTGGTCATCAAATCATTTGTATTAAATGTCGCGAAAGAATTGCAGATGAATGCCCTTGCTGCAAGGAGCATATTCAAGAAAAGGTTAGGGTTTTTGGAGCCACTTAAGACCGCATTAAATTGAGGTACGTTCTGATTAATCATCCCTCAAGACTCAATTGTCATGTTCTTCCTCTTTACAACTCTATCTTCGAACGAATATGATGTACTTGAATGTGTTGTTAATAAGTTTTATATAAAGGGGAGTAGTTCTGGAAATTTTTCTAATTGGCAACATGACTTAAAGTCTTTCAAGAATTAAGTTCTACATTTCATCGATTGTTTTAAATTTCTGCATTTGGAAATGAAAAGAACAGTTTTTCATCAAACAAAACTAGTGTCGGTACGATCTTCTTGAACAAAAATTGTTAGAAAAACAAGTTTGGCATAACTATAATAATGTTCCCGTAGAAGTCATATCTGTAAGTCAACTAAACTGGTAGTCTAACTTATTGTCCTAATTATTTCATTTCCATTGCATGCTAATTTTGCCATGTCTGTGATTCTCTCTCATAACAAGATGTCATCGTAAACGTTAATCTAATAATGAAATTAACTTTAATTGTCAGGACAGCACCTGGTTATACAAGCATCCCCAATTTTGTTAATGAAATTATAAAAAATTAATTTTGTACATTCATTCCCTAATATTCGTCACGACAGCACCTAATTATATATCTTTCTTTATTTTATTTTTTTTCCCTCTTCTTGGTGCATGGATTTCTGAAGGCGTCTTTCAAGGGATGTGGTTGCGGGGTTGCATTGGTTATGGAGGATGAATGATGAGGAACAAGATCGGAGGCATAAACAATTCCTTCATTTAATTTTCATCTTCGTTTCTGTTCTTTTGTTAGTTGTCGAAAATGGAACGTAATTAAATATTCACCCAGCTAGCCTTGTTTAAGCCTAAACTTCAAACTTGAAAGCATAAGCAATTTCATTTTAAGTGTTGGGATTTTCTGAAGAATGGGATGTATAGGAGCGTTATGCATGATTCTTGTAGTCGCACAAACTGGAGTGGCGTCAATTTGTTGCAATCATCAAAAACTGCCGGTATTAATAATTGTTGGACAACTTGTAGTACAAAACATTTTCAAAATTCTCCATATTTCAGAATATGGTGCTTGTATGAAAGGACATATTCAGTTGCATATATACTTTTACTGGTGGATTGACTGCAAACAGAAATTTTTAGGGGCGAAAAACTTACTTTATTACCTATTAATCTTCCCTTAGTGACTTAGGGCATGGATTATATTTTTGCACACGAATCCATATTGATCTTCCTTTTTGCCAAGGCCTAGGATTCTTGAAGAGAAGGGATTTGCATGCTAGAGAACAGTGGTTAATCCATTTCTTGATCCCAAAGAGGACTATAACGATGGTTTCCACAAGATCTGAGAAATGCCTGGCAACATATATAAGACCAACCACTAGGTACCTCAATTTACTATATTCATTTAATATACTAAATAAAAAAAATTTCCTTGGGGGTATTGGAGGAGAACTTGAGCACACTTATGGTTAGCTCATTGATTTGATACTCATGTGTATAACAACTTCTTTGTTTTGGTGTTTTATGATTGATGCAAAGTTTACTATCGTAATTTAATTACATTACTTAGTACAAAAAGCTTCAAAAATGTCTCATGGTTCAACACTACTACTACTTCAACACCATGCATGCTACATGTGCCCGCAGCTCATTTATATATTCCCTAAGATCAAAAATCATATGTGGTGTTTATCTACTGCAACTAAGAATTCCACCTCCCTTATGCCCATTTACAAAGCAACTTTCACTATTTTTATTTCAAGCTCTTTTAATTTTGAGACTGCAAAGAATTACATTTCTCTTACTAATACTACGATTACGGTAATTATAGTACTTCATCTGTCCCAAACTCATATTGTCCTTTTTTCGATTTTCACTTTTAATGCAATCTGTATTAAGAATGAAAATCCAAACTGGACAGTTATTTCGGAACAGAAAGAGTAATGCTTAACTTGAAAGGACTTTGATTATGATGACTCTGCTACTGGAATTATCACACACCTTAAGGAGAGGATTTCAAGCTCACGAAACTGATTTTCTTTCTATAGGAAGAAATCAAGCATGATCTTATGTCACTAAAATGGAAAAGAGAAAAGATCTTATTCATTTTGTCACATAATTATTGCTCTTTTTGTTGTATTATTACTATTAATAAAACAAATTAACATGGCTAATAACACAAATACATGAATCAATTTGGACGGAATGAGTATCATTTATGATAAAAAAAAAAATGTTTAAGCTCAAATCATCCAAGTATGGTTGGTTGCTTTGGGTTTAAGTGTGTTGCCTAAATTAATCGGAAGCGCATATATAGATATGTAGGTAATTTTAAAGGCTCGATCATGATGACTATTTAGCCATGTTTGTTTGGAGAAAGTTTATTGGTCGGCAGCAGAAACCCTTTCTCACCCAGCCCTACTACCCTATGTAGTCGAGAGGGCGTCTGGAAACGAAAAAGCCCTGGTTCGGTTCTAGTACATTTCTTTCTAAATTTAATTTTGTTTTTTTTTTTAAACATTTTTCAAATAGTCTTCCTCAAATTTAGCCCAGAACAGCCCAAATATAAAGTATATTCTGGACATGACGTCGTAAGAGCCCAAATAGAAGTCAAGCTCACATGGCGAAACCCAATGTTTTAATCTCTTAAATCCAACATTGATAACTTGTCGACAAGAGCAAATGAATTTGTGGCTCGTCTTAACAGTACCTTGACTTGTCCGAACATCTTTCCCCTCTTTGAATGATTGTCCATTTAATTTACTTTATTATATGATTGTTGATATTATTTTCTACATTCTAAAAAAATTGTCGTTTGACAACTTACATACAATTTAAAAAATATTTAAATAAATAAATAAATTACTATATTATCTTCAATTTATTTTGTTAAAACAAATAATTGCCATTAATATTATTTTCTTTTGAGAGTACTATTAAAAAGTTTGATCAAAAGTGCATTAGTGGCCAAAAATGACACCTATTTTAAATTTTTTTTTATTTTGATAAAACGACAACTACTTAATAATAGAATGAGTACTACATGCGAAAATTATTTTGAGGCGGAGGAAGAATTATGAAATGAAATGAATAAGTTCCACTTAATCATCTAATCTCATTGAAACCGGAAAGTATGTGTTGCTCTTTCTTAATCACCTCCATATATGTCAATTTCCCGCCATTTACAAACAAGGACAACTTCCAAACCGTTCGAATATAGTTACTACCACTAGCTCATATATTTCAACTACAACACCAAAATCGAGCAAATCTAAGCAAACGTGTTGAAAAATCGCGGTGAAACCACATGTTTTGGCATGAATTTTCCCTT
Source organism: Oldenlandia corymbosa var. corymbosa (assembly GCA_949775105.1). NCBI lineage: Eukaryota > Viridiplantae > Streptophyta > Magnoliopsida > Gentianales > Rubiaceae > Oldenlandia > Oldenlandia corymbosa. The sequence goes on along the minus strand of OX459121.1, from coordinate 22,486,023 downwards.
CATTAATCTTTTTCGTTTGGCGCCGCCATAATTCACCAATCATGTACGTTTCTCGGCCACCTAATTTTGAACATACAATTTTTCTGTACGTTGATTTTGAGTTGTGCATGATATATTTACTGAAATCTATAATAACATTAATTAAAGACATGAAAAAAGTTAGGTTAATGATCAAAGTACGCAAGATAATGCAAAAGTTGATGCAGCTAATTCACTTAATTTTTTTTATTATTTTTTTTTGCAGCTAATTCACTTTTAATCAAATTTTCCAATAGTAACCTCAATATACGCAAGATAATGTACAAAGACAAATGCATTTGATTCGCCGGTTATGAGTTACTCGAAATTTTCTTGAATTCGTCGGCTATGAATTTGTAACTTTTTATCACTATCGTCGAAAATTAAACGAAGCAAAAAACCATTGACTTAGAAGAGATCTACATCAAATCTTTCACAAATATAATAAATGCATTAATTTGAGTTTCTTAGTTGTTAGTATTCTCCCAGGCTGTGCTTTTGGTCAAATCCAAGTTGCATTCCAACATCATATGCCTTAAGAGAGAGAGTGAGATAGAGAGAGTCAGCGGGGCAGATCAACAGCCAATTCTCTTCCTTTTCTTTTTTTTTTTCTTGTTAATAATTCAAGAAATTTCAGTAACAGCTAATTTATTTAATTAAGTACGTACGAATCCTACTTAGGAAATCATAAAAAGAAAAAAAAAAATCATTGTACTAACGTGTAAAAGAGTCGAATCGCAGTCTACGCCGGTGTTATGTGAGCAAACATATATTACAGAAATGGTGGTTTGAAAAACTCTTTTATTAACTTGCAAAACGCAATTATTAATATTCTCCAAATTCTTTTAGTGATACTTATAATTAATTAATTGAAATATGCTGATGTGATGATGTATGATGATCAGTCAGCTCATATGATAATACCTAAACTAATCTTGTTGAACAGTGGGCTCTTGTCCCGGTTTAAGTCAACTGCCCAAACCGTCCGCAAACTACGTACTTTTTGCCTGAAAATCTTTACTTTGAAATTTTCGCCCCTCAAGTTGTCGGATTTGATCTCTAGTTTAACTAACAGCATCAATTTATGGACATGTATGCATTTCATTTCGTTACCAATTACTGACATTCTGAATGTACACATGTGATTTTACCTCGAATTTTAAATAGGAATTGAATAATGAAGACTTTATTTTGAAACATGCATTACTAATTCCTTATTTCACTAAAGTATTAAACCAGAACGTCCTCAAATATATGTACGTCATAACTATTAAGAGAGGATGTGTTAATACATCACTAGTTTAATTAGTTTGAAACGTATGTATAAATGCTAGTGTTAATATTTCAAAAAAATGCTAGTGATAATAAATTGATGTCCTTTTACTAATTAATGTGACATAGTTTATACACAATAAATATGACGATCACCAAGCACCTTTGATTGCGTTAACATTGTGTAGTACTCCTTCCATTTCAAAATGTAAGTCACTTTAACCGTTGCACGTAAACTAAAAAGACAATTATTTAACCATTAATTTATGTGTTAAATATCTATTTTATCCCTCATTAATTACATTGAAATTATAAGCAAGACTAAATAAAACTAGATAGGCATCATTTATTGATGGTAAAATTAGAAAAATAGTTATTAATTTACCTAGAATTTGTAAAATGACCTACATTTTAAAAAATCTCTCCAAACCTAAAACGACTTATAAATCGAAATGGAGGGAGTAAGAAACTAGGTGCTAAGGTCAATGAATTTAATTGTTTCGGTTATAAACTTATCTTGATTTGTTGAGAAGTTTCACTTCAGAAAGGGCATTTTTCAGACCGGTAGTTTAGCTTTTCTTTTTTTTTTTTTCCTTTTTTTTCAAATAAAACACCCTACAGGAGGGTTTGCTCAATTCAAAGAACTAGAAACACAAACCAGGAAATTATTGGACAAAACATGTTACTACTACTAACGTAATAAATCTTAATTAATGCACGTCGTAAATTGCCCAAGCATATTTTCCCTCTAACTTAGGGTGAAGTGATATGTTCGAGGTTGTTTGTTGAAGGTTATCATATTGACGAAGGAAAATGACAAGAAATTAAACCAAACAAAGGAGAAAAAAATTGCATCTTGACGAGTACGTGCTATCCACTCTGGTGTTTAATGTACTGATTACAACTTTGTAACGTAGCTAAGATAGTCTGAAATAATGTAGTAGTTCTGTATGGATGGCATTCGCATGCTTATCTTTGTAAGCATGCAAAAATGTTGTTCTGTTCTCAAAAAGCAAATTAATGTAAGAAAACAAATACTTTCCCGATCTTAATTATAATGTAAAAATTTGAAAAAAATTTACTGATCATTTATACCTTATAATTAAAATTAAAGAAAATATTACAAATTACGCTTTTTGTCAATGACAAAAAAAAAACGGATTATTTTTCTCAAACATGTGAAGCTAATTGATGTCTAAGTAGTCTGACATTTGACAAAATGCACTTATGGGAAAAGTGAAAATACATCATATGTATATATATGTATGTATGTATGTGTATTGACGAAGCATAGATTTTGACAAAGCATGGATTTGTATGGTGCTTAAGACAGGCGGCGATGATAACCTAGGCGGCCGCAGACGGCGTAAAACCTGCAAGACAGAGCCTCGGGTGTCTCTCGAGGATAGACTCTCTGATACTTAAGTAATAAGGGAATAGAGATAATAAAGAGAGAGGGATGTGTATCGTGTGTAGAAGGTGTAGAAGATAGGTAGAAGATATGTATTATGGGAGAGGCACCACCTCTTTATATAGAGGTGGTGTTACTTGTTTCCTGAAACCCTAGCGGAATAGGTTTAGGCGGTGGCTTAATCTCCAAGTAACCTAATCCTAGGCCCAATAGGTCTCGGGTTTATTTTGGACTCGTCAAGTGCTTCTAGCAAGCCATATTCCCGAGACTTGATGAGAAGGATATGGGTTGCTACGAGTGTTGATGTCTTCTCGTGGTGTTGCCTCAGTTCTTGAGTGTCACCTATAGAAAAATAAAGAGAGTAAAATGCCTCGAGGAGGTCTTTGTTCTAGTGAGTTCCTGATTGGCAGGGGGAAGCCTGTGTATGCCGAATTAGGAGGATGGCGCATAGATTCTCTTATTTAAAGGTGAGAAGCCTGTAGTTGCCTGTCGTGCAGGTCTTGTGGTTGTGCCCGACTAGCAGGTCTTTGTGGGTCGTGCCCGACTAGCAGGTCTTATTTAATTCCGATGCCCGACTAGCAGGTCTTTCGGTTCGTTTCTGATGTGGGGTGGTCCCCAATGCCTGATTTGAAGGATGACCCCTATATGTTTGGACGCTCGATATGCAATAATACGATGTATGTATCAAAAAGATATTGTCATATGATATAAATAATATGCTTATAATAAGAATAGCAGTTTATAAGCTTAGATTCGAGAAGTATAGTTAAAAAAGATTTGAGAAGTAACTCGGTTTTCAGTTAAATTGATTACTCGAGAAAGTGTTACCTCGATTCCGAGAAGGTATTATTTGGATAGATGAAAGTCGAGATACGTCTTCTCGAACACTTCGAGTAGTTATAAGGTGTTCGAGGGATGCTTGCCCCTTCGAGGAGATGTATCTTCTCGAACGCTTCGTGTAGTAATATGGTGCTCGAGGGATTGTTGCCCCTTTGAGGAGACGTATCTCTCAAAACTCCAATCTTCGAGATTGCCCCTTGCTAATTGTTCTTCTCGATCAGCTGTGGAGCAAGTGCAGCTCCTCGATTATTTGTGCAATTGAAAACTTCTTTGTGCTACTTGTCGGCTGACGTCTTCTTGGCCAAACAAAGATAATTTTTTTGCGTGATCTTCTTGTTGCCAAATCGGAGCAATGAATTAACACCGTGGTTACGAAAGATACAAAAGAAACCGTGCTTCGCTAAGAAATTTATTTGGTTGTGAAGACCAAACAAATCGGTCCCACTGGGCGTGCCACTTGACGAAGCATAGATTTGTATGGTGTTTAGGATGGGCGGCGATGATGACCTAGGCGGCGGCAGACGGCCTAAAACCTGCAAGACAGAGCCTCAGGAGTCTCTCGAGGATAGACTCTCCGATACTTAAGTCAATAAGGGAATAAAGATAATAGAGAGAGAGGGATGTGTATCGTGTGTAGAAGATGTAGAAGATAGGTAGAAGATATGTATTATGGGAGAGGCACCACTTCTTTATATAGAGGTGGTGTTACTAAAGAGGTGGTGTTACCAATTTCCTGAAACTCTAGCGGAATAAATTTAGGCGGTGGCTTAATCTCCAAGTAACCTAATCCTAGGCCCAATAGGCTTAGGGTTTATTTTGGACTCGTCATATATAGAGCAAGGTTTTTATCAGCCAGTCGAATATAAATCCCTTTGATTTGGTGATGTAACTCATTCTTTTGGTTCATCTTATTCAGAAAGTTTCATTTTATAAACTTTAGGAAATTGTTAAATGAACATTGGATTCAGTAATCGGCTCCCCAAGTTGAAAAACTAGACTCGGCGTTGCATTGCATGTTTTTGCCCACATTGAACTCGATTTTGGAAATTTGACCTGCTTGTCTTTGATTGAATGATAAATGAAAATTTGGGAGTTGAAAATTGATTTCATAGCCTTTTCTTTCCGCTTTCAATACAAGGGACTTAAATAAATTGAAACTAATTCAGGAGACTATTCAAAAAGTTTCATCGGGTTACAACGATTAGAAGTTCTACCATCTAGATTAAACCGTAATTGGAACATGATCAAACAAACGTTGGAAAATAATATGATTGGGGCTGTTTATTACGAAATGTATAATTTTAAGCTTGAGCCTCTTTTACTGTAACAAAAGAATAAAGTTCATTTCAAATCTGTATTCTCTCGATTTATTACATGTAGTGCAAATTGCATTCTAAAAAAAAATATACAGTCTATATATATTGAGATTAAAAAAAAAAAGGCAAAAACAAAGAAGATACACGCGCGCGGGCGCGCACACACACTTGCGCACAAGTTCCATCAGAAATGTCGCTTCCATGTTTAATAGTTTAACCAACTTGGCAGAGGGACAACCAAAAAAAGTTTTGACTTTGATTTATTCTTTATTTAGACTTTTACACATGAAATAACCCTTCCAATTTTTTTTATATTAGTAATATCAACGGTAAACTTAGTTTACCGTGCAATTTTTATTATATATATAAATGCTACAAAGTCTCTCATATATAATCTCCAGCTCCAGAATACTTCTGCAGGATAAACCACTATGGACTTCCCTGAACATTTTAGATGTCCAATTTCCATGGAGCTTATGAAGGACCCCGTTACAATCTGTACCGGGGTCACCTACGACCGAAAATTCATCGAAAAATGGCTCATTACATACAAGAAGAAGACATGTCCGGCCACTATGCAACCCGTTGAAAGTCTCGAAATGACTCCAAATCATACACTCAAGAGGCTCATCCAAGCATGGCAAGATGGTCGGAAATCGAAATCATCATCGTCTTCACCCTCGTCGTCGTCATCATCATCACCGGCACGTAACACCAGACATGAAGAGTTGGTTTCTCTACTCAGAACTATTGAGTCAACTCCATTCAAGGTTAGTCCTTTAAAAAAACTTAAGTCAATGGTAGAGATTCATGGAGATTATGATGATGAAATGAGGTTTGATTTTAAGAAATCGGGCGGTGTGGAAGTTGTTATTAAAATTCTTGTACAAATTTTGGCTGATAGTGGTTCGGATTTCTCCTCATTTCGCGCTTCTGAAGAAGCGATCGGGGTACTGGATCAGCTGGTCCAGTCACCCGATCCTAATGGCGAAGTAGAAAAAGAAGAGGAAGAGGATCATAGTACACTTGAGTTACTAATGAAGCCCGAGTGTATAAAATCCTTCACAATCATGCTACAAAGGGGAAGCTCGGAAACCCGATTTTCCATCGTTTCCTTGTTCCAGAAAATGGCAAAAGCCGATCACCATTGGAACCATGCCATAATTAAAGGCCAAGGAATAGATTTCTTCAAATCCCTTTTGGAAATAGTTTCCGATGAGATGTCTGGAAAGGCTAGTTCATGTGCATTACAAGTTTTGATCGATGTGCTCGATGCATCCAAGAGGAGTCGAGTCAAAGCCATCGAAGCCGGGGCAGTTTCTACCCTCATTGAGCTTTTGCCGGATTCAAACAAGTCCAAATGTGAAAGGATCATGCTCTTGCTTAAGGTATTATGTGAATGCGCTGAAGGAAGGCTGGCTTTCATTGAACATGGACTTGGAGTTGCGGCCGTTTCTAAGAAAATGCTGAAAGTCTCAAGTGCTGCTACAAAATTAGGGGTCAAGATTTTGTGGCTGATTTGTGGATCCAATCCAACAGAAAGGGTTTTGGAGGAAATGTTGATGTGTGGAACAGTGAAGAAGCTAGTGGTTTTGCTTCATATGGGTGGATCATCATCGACAAAGAATAGAATTATAAGGATTTTCAAGGGCCATAGTAATTTTTGGAAGAAGTATCCTTGTTTTCCAAGTGATGTCAAGGATTATTTGGGCTTGGGGCATGATGTTTGCTAGTGCAGGGTTCATCATGTGTGATTATACAAATGTAAATTAAGCTGAATTTTGTAAGTTTTTTGGGGGGTATACATATTATCAAAAAATCATCTTTTGAATACTTATGAATTTCTAATGTTTTCTCGAGTTATCTTTGATCCGCTACATTGTGAATAGTACTTGTTTCGTTTCAAGCATACAGAATTTTCCAAAATTATCATTTGTAGGCTTTTAGAAAAACAACACTGGTTCTTTCCCTTAAAGGGATCACTACAATGTAATTTTTTTTTTTTTTCATATCAGAAATGGGGTAAACCTATATCCATCTTAATAACCTGAAAAACCACAACAGAAGGTAAAATAATTTTGGCTCAGTGAGAAATATTTATGCCTAAGTTATTGCATATGCAGCTCTTCTATGAGATTCTGGAATAGTACTTTCTTAGGTCAGACGAATTTAATGTGTCTTTGAAACTCGGATCTTACAAATCTCGAGGAAACTTTGTAGAACCATCTCCATGGCACAGAAAAACTATGTTTGTTTATTTTTTTAGTGTGTGTTTTTAGGTGTCTTTTGTATTGAAAATGTAAAAAAGTGTATTAAAAATGTAAAAAATCATTCTGAGATGAGACAGTTAATAATATAATAATTTTAAAAAAAACCATCTAAAAATTGAAACAAACAAAATGTCTTCCCCTCTTGTGATCTAATAATCAATTGATGAACATGGAGTGAGTGAAAAATGCATGGTAATATATGGTTAATAGCCTTCGATTCTTCTATTATTGTATTCTTACCTTTTTTTTTTTTTTTACATGACCAAGTGAGTAAATTAATTTCTGATACTATTTCAGTATGTGTGAGGTTAGGTCTCTATATGGTTATTATTTGTTAATTAAGAATGTCCTACTATATTAGAAATAAAAACCACCATTTCAAATACCTCCTATGATTGCCACGTGACACATGAGTAAAGTACTAAATTGCCAACCATAACTAAATTACTAAATCCCCTTTGCACTTTATGTGACACGTTTTTTTTTAATTTTTTCTTTATGTTTCATTCAATTAGAGTGGTTTTCTTTTCTTAATTATGGAGTCTAAATTGAATTAATCAATTAGATTTTTGTTACAAAGTGTCAATTTTGTTTTAAGCGTATACCCTTCGGATGAAACTTATTACAAAGCTATTAAAAATCTCCAAAACTAAGTATTGATTTGGCACGACCAATAAAGAACATCAATAAATCATCTTACTAATATTTAAACTTATTAGGATGCTTTTATATTTTGTCTAATATTTACTTCAACACATATATTTAATTGAGTCTATTTATATTTAATAAGTAATGTAACACTTATAAAACATTTCTAGAACATACATGGCGAAATACAATTTCTTTTTTTGTGAAATACAAATATTTCTATGATCACACTTATAAAACATTTCTAAATCCTTCAAACATTTCTAAAATATATCGCTCCAAATACAAAATTTTATTTTTTTTAAAATATAAATATTTATAAGATCTACAGATAGATTGGGCCAGGGTCGCGCATTAGACATCACTAGTATCAAAAGAAGGTAAAACCTACAAGATAGAAGAGAAATGATCAAACAAAACTAAAGCCACGTAAATGTTGACAATTACGATTAAGTTGACTGACAATAAATTTATTAAGGCGTCAGACTTTTCCATTCATCAAAATTCTGTTAGCCAGCAAGTATTTTGTATTTAATTGATCTGTGAGCCAGCTCCAAGTGGCTGTACATAAACGTTTTCTCCACGTTAAGTGACTAGTAGTCGGCGTAAATCAAAGAACAAGTTTTTTCAGAAATAATAAAAATAATAATAATAATAATAATAATAATAATAATAATAATAATAGTATGATGATGATATATAACTAGCTATAGAGGTGAAATTCAAATTCAACGACGTGAAGATTTTGATTTAAGACCATGTTTTGTTCAACATATATTGGCTTTACCTATTGTTACCAAGACAATAAAAGTGATGCAGAACAAATAGCGTAAAAGAGGGTTAAAAGAAATGGAAGGAAGGAAGAGCGACTTGGCAAGGCCCAAATGCTGATGTGGATACACAACAGAGATTATTTTGTCGAAATTTGATGGTACTTAACTGGAGAGAAAATTAATATATCCATTTAAAATTATCTCACGATTATTAATGTAATGAAAGAACTTGAGATAATGTCATTTCTAGAATGTAATATTCCACTTTCTCATAATAATATTAACTTTTTTCCATTCGTTGATAAGCCATCAAGTCATAATGAAACAATTAATATGACAAACGGATAGTAAAACAAAGTCATTAGATCTCATAACATTACGGTTTTTTTTTTTTTTTTTATTCCTTTATACCATATTCTTATTTTACCATTCGATCGAACGATCTCTTTTGAAGCTTGGCAACGTTTTTCTTCCAGGTAAAAATCATTATCTACTCTCTAATTTCACGTTTCCAATTTACTTATGCTTCAAAATCTGGTAAATAAACAGCTCTCCAGTAAGGTTAAACAAAAATACAAGAGCTAGTATAATTTGAAAGAATTTTAAAAATTACGCAGCCTGATCCAAGGCATGCTGAGGGTGGGTGGAACTAACTTTATTATAAATATTATTATTATTATTACAACTTAGATTAAATCGCGTTAATGTTTACAATAAATGCTCTAGCTAATCTACCTAAAGAGATACTCCCTCTGTCCCAAAATTATTTTCCAGTTTATGATTTCATTTTTAGTACTTACTACTACTAGTTATTGATCAGCATTAATTCTTTAGATACTCCCTCTGTCCCAAAATTATTTTCCAGTTTATGATTTCATTTTTAGTACAATTTGAACTAAAAATAAAAACTCAAACTGGACAATAATTATGGGACGGAGAGAGTACTAAAGAATTAATGCTGATCAATAACTAGTAGTAGTAAGTTTTAAGTATTTTCACCTACGCCAATAAATTAAATGTTTTTTAAGTATTTAATGTAAAAATGAGTTTTCTTTATGTATCGTCAACACTCGACATCGAAACAGCAAAACGTTTATCAGATACGTATTAGGAAGAAAAAGTAAACCCTCTGAAAATGACATTTATTTTAATTAATTAATTAAGTGGCTTCCGCCAAAAAATTTTAAGTAGGAGATAAGATATGAAGTCTTGAAAATAGCTATCAGACAATGTCATGATTTTGATCGTACTCATATGAACACTTCCATTCATTGGGAGTTTGAACGGATGGAAACAAAAAAAAAAATAATAATAATAATAAAAATAAATAGTAAATCTATGTGAGTGATTTGAGGGCTACCATTTGATTGGTTTTGGAGAATCTTAGTTTAACAGCCAAAATTAAAACCTGATTTCTAGTTTGAGTTCATCAGTCATATACCAACTGCTAATTACGTAAACAGTGATTAATTTATGATTTCGGATTATATAAATCTCGATGAGTTGTGTCATTATTTAGATACCAAGTGTGCAATTCTTTTGGTCAAATCCTAAACTCACATGCAGACGCATCGATTTGTTGTGCTGGGTTTGAAAATAACTTAAAATATTTGATATAATTGACTTTGAAATAGTGAGATTAGCTCAGGTTTTATTAATTAAAGTTGTTGCAGCTACTACTGTTTTATTAAAATTGTTATAGCTACCATAATTTCGTTGATACATTAAAGGAGGTGAGACGTCTAGTGTTTCAAATCAACACATTTCACAAAGACAGAGTAGTATTTTCCGCATTATCATTTAAGGGAAAATTTGGTTGAAGGATCGTGGAGATGGTCAAATTAATAAAAGGGGTATGACTATAAAATAATTTTTACCAAGGGCAGTAAATTTTTTTTCCAAAACTTTTATAATCGAAACACTTTTATTTTTACATAATTATCCTCACTAAAGTTAGGGGGAAAAAAAAATTGGAGATCTTCTCCTTGCAAATTGGCATGACGATTCACGAAATCTCTAGTTTGAGTGAACCGGATTGTGATAGCTATGGTTACACCGATCATTTAAGGTTAATAACAAAAATTAACCTTAAAAGAGAAAATAATGTACTTACCGTATTTATTACATGATATATTTAATATGATAAAAAGTTTTATTCTATGAAGATGAGATACTAATTTTTTTTTTTCGCCGAGTTTATTAATCTGTCCATATACTCCAAAAAAAAAAAATTGTTGAATTAAAATAATAAGGTAAATATAATTCTTATTTTGGCACATAAAAGTATACATTGAGGATTGGAAAAGAGAAATGAGGTCATTGACCTGTATTTCGACCCTGGACAAAATTAGGTATGCCCCTAATTGTATTTTTCTTACAAATTCTTTTTGGACAGTCAAATATTCATCTTGCCTTTTGAAAATAAATTTTGCTTTTGTCATCATGCCTAATTTTCAAAACAACCAAAGGTGTGTCGGTTTCTTTGTAAAGGGTGACGAACCAGAATAAATATTATCCCTCAATGAACCAATTGTCAAATTTACAGGGCAGAAAATGAAATATGGATATTAGGTATAACTTATTACCTCATTGATTGCAATGTCATTCAATTGGTTTGACAGAATTAAGTAGCATTTGTATTACTTCATTGATAGATACTAGATAGGGTCAAATTTTAGTTGCTGAAACTGTCCACAGTGAACCTGGTTTTGGATTCCATGTATGACTTACTTATAAACGCTGAAATAAAAGCCTGCCAATTTGCAACAATAATTTATGCAAAAGGGAGTTGTAGAGTGAAATATGGCAAAAAGAGATGAGATTCAGACACATATATAGTTAGATACTTCTTTCTCAGTAAAGTTAGTTCAAGGGAGAAGGGAGATGATCTTATTCCCAAAGAGATGAAAGCCTGGCCCGAAAAGTTTGGATTCAGCAAAGGCAAGAGGCTAAAAGCAATAATCTTGCATTCAGACTTCAGAGAGTCAGCTGATTCTTCATGGGGAAGTATGGCAGTTGGAAAATGCACCTCAGGCCAGGAATTTGCAGCTCTGCTGTTTCAGATGCAACTTCTTGGTGAAACATAGGACACACAAATAAGATTCGAAGTAGTTGTTGAAATACTTCTGTGACAATGGCATCCCATCTACGAGTATTTCTGCCTTTGGTTTGAAGGTAAAGTTAAAAGCAGATAAGGAAGTTTAACAAATGACATCTGAAAATTTTCGGATTCTCAGAACCAGTTCGTAAAACATCAATTTACTTCAGACTTCAGTTAAATAGCCAATGAAAGTGACTGCGGTACCAAACAATGATGGCTAACTTAACAACTTTACTAAATCTGAAAGGGTATAACATGCTATAGAACTATTACTCAAAAAGTAAGATATTCAGAAGGTTGCAAAGCTATTTGGTGGAAAATCTATTGGCAAATTCTAAAATCATATATGGTAAATAAGTCTTGAGGCAATGATGCATATCCCTTTTGCCTTTTTTTTTCCTTCTTCTACACTTGCTTTTACATTGAAATTCCTAAAGCAAAATAAGTAGTAGTCTCCCTTGGATATCTGAGTTTATGAATTCAGACCAACCTATAAATGAAGCATAATCTGGCAGCAATTCCTTGTGTACAAAGGCAGTGCACTTTGATCAACCAGTTAACTCTTCCATTGAACCCTGTTAAATCAAACACGGATTAATAGTTACATCTGGCAAATTTTTATATGTTAAGAAAATCAGAAGAGAGTTGAAATTACCTGGGCAATATACTGCTCAGCATCAGTTCGTTTGAGGAAAACTATAGCTTGGCAAGCAAGATGGGCTGACTGATCACTGAGAGCAACATTTCCAATTTCCTCTAGCACCCTCACTTTAATAAGGGGGTCTTTTGGTGGCACCATATCCTAGCAAAGACAGGAAGGCACACAAAAATTATTCAGGCTTCTTGAAGCTGGAAATTTTAATATAAGCCAGTCTCCAATGTGTCATGTGTACATGCTTGAAATTAGAAGCATGCATGCAGTTGTATTAAGTAAGTGTTCCACATAAGATCGTCTATTTCTGTACTAGGAAGATCATGTGCTCTAGCTATAAGTCAAGATCATAGTCGGAGAAGTCCCATGATGCTTACTCCTAGAATATAAGTTTCTAGGATAAAATATCAGAAAAGAGATTTCATTACCACGGCCAGTTCAAGATCAAGTTCTGAAATATAAGATTGTAAAGTTGCACCATGATTCTTGAAATATTCTTTCTCAGAGCTACTGAGCTTCGTTTCAATTTCTTCTGGGAGAGCTACTTTATCAACTGTCCATCCCAACTTTCGTATAATTTCTGCGCGATTATACCTATTTAAAAACAAAACACAAGTATTATTACGATGGACTCTCAGAGAAGCTCCAGAAGAAAGAACTAAACAGTTTACATACAAATAGGTCATCAGACAGCGCTTGTTGCGGAGTAGAGAAAGATGATGAATGAGTGCTCCAGAGTTGTGAGCTTTTAATGCCTGTTTGTCTGATTCCTCCAGCTGCTGGTTATTCTGTACTTTCATCTCTTCAAGTTTCTTTAATTCTTCAATTTTCCTGTCGTTATATAAAGTTCGGTAAAACACTGGTTGATCCATTGCACATGTTTTCTCAAGAAAACTAAACAAAACAAAATAACCTAATCACAATTCATAAGAAACCGACCTTATTAATGGGGCAAGGTTGTGTAGATGCCCAGTACATTCTTCAATTACTTGGGAGAACAAGTCATCCTATGTTTGCCAAAAAAAGAAGAGAAGGCAACTCAATTAGAGAATTCCAAATGGGAATAAACCAATCATAACCTCTTGGCAAACTTAAAACAGCGGCAGCAGCAATAATAACATCCCGCCAAATCAGACATTTGGACAAACTAGTCATTTGGACGGACCAACACATTTTGATATGAACACTAATTGAACCGTATTTAACCACCCCCCAAAAAAAAAAAAAAAAAAAAAACCAACAACAACAACACAGAAGAAAAGAAGTTTGAAACTAAAGCAGAGATTGGGAGAAATCATATATAGATTCACAGAGAGAGAGAGAGAGAGGCGAACTTACATTAAAAGCCAGGAGTTGTCCAGGTTCTGCGCATGTAAGTTCCTTAACTAACTCACTTCCTTTTCTCCCATACATTCTTTGGTTGAAAACGAATACCTCTTACTCAACTGCAACATTCAGCATTGCATTAAATAAATACTGGTGAAGGCTTTGATTCAAAGATAATCAGAAGCACAGAGAAGGTACTACTACCATTGAAAATCATTTTCAACCACACAATTATTCGAATTGCTTGAGCTGCACCAACTTTATGCCTTGATTGTCAAGATGATAACAAAGTGGATATGTTGGCAAATCAATTTATTTGATCTTTAAATATCTCTGTCGCAGAAGGATAATTTTTTGTACATATTCTGTCAGTAAGAATCTTATATATGCTATAAATGTAGGGTTACTTGAATGCAATCTCATGGTCCCCTAAGCTAGGTCTATCTTAAGTAAATCCAAAAATTCCAAAGGGATCTTAAGCGCATACAATATATCCTTTCCAAAAGAAGATGCAGTAATTTCCAAGACAACAATCTGGGGTCGAACAAATGGTATTATTAATTTCTACTAAACCCACATCTTTATCAAAATTGCATCCTAATATAACTGGGAGATCAGAACAAAACTAGGAATTCAGAACAAACAACAAAGTCCAGTGAAACCAATTCATTGCAGAACACGACGAAATCCTCTAAAATTTTCCCCAGCAACAACTTAAAATCACAAGCTAAGTCCAGTAAATCCTATACTTCTATTGTAAATCCCATGGACCTGTAACTACCTACTTCCAGATACGAATTGAGTTTGGACACATATAGCTTCTTAATCAACAATCTTTTCAGAAATTTCAAAGTTTCAACAAATACAAACAGAATCTTGTTTGAAAAATCGATACAAGTTTAGTTCAACAACTGACAATGGCTACAAAAATGCCGAGGGAAAAAACCCAAATAATCACTTTGAATAACATGTAAATTTTGTAATCAGAAAAGACTGGGATGAACACACGAATTTCAATTCCATTTAATCCTTACAAACATCAATTTGTTTTTTTCCCGCTCACTGATACAACATTAAAGTCGGCAAAAGGGGAAGACTGCCAATAAGGGCTGGGAAATGGCTTTCCATCTCCTCTTAATTGAGTAAATTCATAAAGAATCCAAAATTTCTTTCCCTAAACAAAGCTTAGTTCTGGGTTAATCTATCCCCTCTCCTCCACAAAATTAATAAACAACAAGGCGGCAATATGAGACAATCTGAAAAAAAAAACAAAAAAACCCAAGGGATGGCCGGAGTTGGAAGATAAAAAAATTATCTGCAGTACCTGTAGTTCGGGAGAATTGAAAGATGTACGATCACCGGGATGACCGGAACTGCAATAAAGGAGGCGCCGGCGGACGGGATATGGTGGCGAGCTTCTTAATGTAGCGCTTTTTGACGCCGTGGATTATTGGAATGGACCCGATTGAAAAGTGTGATTGGAGAGTTCCCGCCATAAAATTGGGTTCACTGTGTGGAATGGGCTTTTCTACTATTTCAGCTGGCCCAATGACATTATAACTCTAATTTTCAACTCCTATTTTTGGACTGTCTCTTAGCTAATTTTGGACTGTGAAAAGTCTAAAAGTGTGTGGCCAGCTTACCTTTGGGCTTTGATTTTGATACGGGTGACAAAAGCCTCAGAAAATAATCAAACCAAGGAGCACCCTTTCCACATCGGGGAGGGTCGCCTCTCCGACCTGGAGCAAGAGTAGTAATCGCTTTATTGGAAGCGATTAAGAGTGATGGATTAAGGTGATTTTGAAGGAATTTCTTATGCTTACCGTAGATTCATGGATTCAAGCTACTATCAAGGGTAAATGGGAGTGGCAAGGTGTTTTGTGATAGTGTATTGGCAGAATATATTAAGAAAATATTGGATGAATATTGTGACTTTTAGGCTTCGTAGCCTCCTCAGTATGTGAAAGAAAAAAAAAAAAAAATCATTGAATTCCTTCTTCCATTATAGAGGTGATTCAACTATCTTTCTTCTTAGAGCATCCACATCAATTACACTCTATTTGAATGCCACATTATTATTTTGTCATATACTATTTTTTTTTTTCACTTCTTTGCCAACATTTAAACTCTAGCACACACATTTGTGTTTCAATTAAAAGGTATAAAAAAATAATAAAAAGGAAAAAGAGAAAAGACGAAAGAAAAAGAAAATGTGAAATATGCTTTTTTTACTTTCTTGACTTATTAAAATGCTTTTGGTCCGCAATAGTCAGACTCAACCGCTTGAATCTGTTTCTACGCATAAAATTTTTAAACTCACTCCAATGATGAGTGCCCATAAAATACTGATATTACACTGACATTAAATCTATTGTTGAAGATTCTTTTAAGAGCAACCAATGTGGTTGAAAAGGTGACCATGTCTTGCCATATAAGACTGAGTTGAACCTCGCACTCTTTACTTTATTTGTTCCTCTGTTAGTTTTACTCCAATTTGGGTAATATGTGTGGCCCACATATTGGAGACATTTCCTTTTTTTTTTTTTTTGAGAGCACAACAATGGTGTGCGTAGAAATTTGGATTTTGTAATTTTTTTATTTTTATTTTTTTTTGGGAGGCTGGCCATGTTGATCAAAATGTCAGGTAAGTGCAGATAAAAGACAGAGGGACGTGAGTTTCCTTATTTGCGCACTACACTGGCATAAAGTAAAAGATGGTTGTAAGTGGCACATAACTCAATTCTAGTTACAGCGTTGCTCTAATTTGGGCCAGCTGACTTGATAAAACCAGAAATTTGAGAAAACAGAGATCATTCTCCAATATAGAGATACAAAAATCAGCAAGTCAAGAACTTCAAACTTTTACTAAGGGTGATTTGTCGCATACTCAATGTCATAGTCATCTCCGTGTGCATCAGAGTGCCCTGTTTACCGCGGGAAAAAAGTGATATACCTTGTATTAGATTTGATAGAGCTTTTCTCGTAGGACTTGTCTCACTATATTCAACTGGTATTGACTTATTTTCATTCTTAACCTCGTCCGCCCACTTCTTGTAGGACTTGTCTCGCAATTCTGCTTTGTTGATTAATTGGGGCTAGTTTCCATGACAATGCATGTATTTCACAAATCTTTAATTTATAACTTCCATTTTCTTAAAACTCCCTAAATAGGAAAAAAAAAGGATTTTATTTCATACTCATAAATCTCAGATCTCTATTTTGAGATCCTCTAATGATTTGCAATGAGCTAAGAATGGATGTTAATTAGCTATTGTTGGGAGGAATATAGAACGTACGTCTTTTCGGTGTGAATTTCTCTAGTTTTGTTTACTGCATCCGCCAAGTTCATTATACTTGTGTCATGATTTCGATCATTTCAAAAGTTGTTTAATTACAAGATTTGGTTGATCATATTGGAGATTGTTATTGCATCGTTTAAATGTTTTCATCGTGTATACACTTTCAACATATATAATTGCTGGCTAGATTCTTGCACAAATTATTCAATGTAGGAAAAACTATTAGGTACAGTTGCTGCATCCTGGTTTTTAGTGTAGTAAGTATTAGCATCCCCTATTTTGGTGGTATAACTCCTGTAGAAATTATCTCTCCTCTCAAAATTATTACTTTACCTCTCTTATTGTATCTGGTTGTATAATCCTACGCGCTACAGTAACTGCACTGAATAATTTCTCTTCAATGTAGACCCTAATCGATTTCAATAGGAAATTTTGGAATGTTATACGAAAGTTAATTTCTAGTAGATAGCTTAATTATTCCATTGCGCGTATTGGAATTCGTTAATTATCATGGCAAATTAAAATCATATAGTCGGCAACGCTCGAAGAAGTTATAGGAGTGTCCTAAAACACAATCAGGAGAAGGAAAACGACAAAAAGAAAAATCAAAGATTTCCTTATTTTGTAAATCCAAACAGGATTAGAAAGATTTTACTATTATCAAGAAGGAAAAACTTGTCCATAAATGAGAGGCTTTATCAAACTTTTGTTCCACCAAATAATTATGGCGTCCCACATAGACAATGAACAAGAAAAATCATTACCGGAAAAAGATTTGGAGATAGTAACTCTTGGTGATGAGTACATTGAAAAAACTAGGACTCTTTATGAGAGGGTCTTAGAACACACAAAGCATTTACAGGTCTGGTTAAGCTACGCTAGGTTCGAGGCTTCTGCTGCAACTGAAGATGGCGATGATGAAGAAGAAGTTGAACAGAAGAAGAAGAAGAAGAAAAAGAACAAGAAGGAACAAGGAATTCAGCGCGCGAGACGGGTTTTCGAGAGGGCGATGGCTTACTTCAAAACTGCGGAGCCGGAATTGAATAAAGAGAAAAGGGCAATGGTTTTGGAAGAATGGCTGAAAGCGGAGAGAAGATTCGGCGAGCTCGGCGACGTTGATGCCGTGCTTGTTAAGTTGCCTATGTTACTCAGAATGACAAGGCAGCTTGGGACATCTGCACATTATGAAGAATACATTGAGTACTTATTCCCTGATGATGAACCGCCCTCCTCGATTCTTCAGTCTTTGGAAGCTGCGTACCATCAGAAGATGCTGGAAATCGTTCCAAACCAAGATTAATTAGCAACTTTTTTTTTTAAAAAAATAAATTTAGGTTCGATTAGTCGTTACCTTGAAATTAATATTCCTCCTGGAGAGTTTCTGGTTTCCATCTTCCTTCAATGATCTATGGAAAAAAATATTTTCATTGTTTGGACAAAAACCGCTGATTGATTAATTTGGCCCTCATATGTGGTGGAATATTGGTGGAACTTATTTGCCCAATTACTAATTAGCACTAACTCGCTGCTTCCTGATTCTATTTGATATTGATCCCCAAATGATTTTTCTTAAAAAAGTTTTTAGCAATGTTTGCAGGATCGTGATTCTATGCAGGATCGAAATAGGGTCATAGGATCGGATTGTAAATAGGATCGGTAAGATCGAAAAAGTAAGATCGTAAATTTTTTAAAAATTTATATATTATAAACAATTACTAACACTAATTTTTAGATTTTTTTAAAGCTGTATAATGCATTCATTCTAATTTCTAACTAAAATACGGGCGATAATTGTAATTTTTTGTTTAATCAATAATATGACAGACAATAGCATAAGTAATGTTCCAGTTACAAACTACTAGTACTTAATAAGTTGTGTATGATTATTTTAGAGTGATTAAAAATTATGATTAAGATTAAGAAGAGAAAAATGTCGTGGACCAAACACAAAACATAAACTAAAGAAATGCTTATGTCATCAATTGAGTCATTGACCAATTGACCATTCTTTTTCTCCCTCAAGGTCGCGTGTTAGCAGAAGAGTTCCGGCGAGAGAAAAAAACAGAGCATATAAACTACGAGATCCTTTTCTCAATTCTGATGGAGTAATCCTCCTAAACAATTCTAAAGAACTCAATTTCTTCAACTTTATCATTCTTTTCATCTTCTTCTTAAAGCTTTTTTTCATGAATTGAAGTAAACCAAACCCAACAAATTTTTTAGAGGCTGAATCGGTGGACTCGAACGATCCAACATGATTCTACGAGTTTTTCCGATCCCGTACAATCCTGCTTTGATCCTACCGCAAAAAACAAGTTTAATCGATTCAGTATCGATTTAGTGACCTAGGATCGTAGAATCATCCTAGATCGCGAGTTTGCAAACACTGGTTTTTAGGCTTATTGCCTCATTCCCTAGCTAGTAGCCAAAAAAAAAAAAAAGATCAAAAAGTTATTTGTTTAGTTTTGTGTTATGATTCATCAAAATAGACTTTCTATCACCCATCTTATTGCATGAGATGTCGTAAACGATAGCACATACATGTGTGCATGAAGACAGTAGGCTTTTTTTAAATGGTGTTTGATTTAGATCACTCTGTTCAACTCTTTGATGCCATATTATTGCCTTGAAGGAACCCAGAGACGATATAGTAGTACACTTGGAGTAGAAGAAGAAGAAGGAACAAGGAATTCAGCGGAGGCGCTGGATTACTTCACAACGGTTGAGCTGGAGTCGAAAGAGAAAAGGGCAATGGTTCTGGAAGAATGGCTAAATGCGGAGAGAAGCTTTGACGAATCCGGCGCCGTTGATCTGCTCCGTTTTAAGTTGCCTAAGAAACTCAAGAGGAGAAAGCAGATTGAGATCCCGGATGGTACATTATGAAGAATACACCGATTACTTATCAGTAGCAAGTCGCAACCTTGAATACTGAACCCTAAACCCTAAACCTACAGATTGTAGGCACTGATGAAAATAGCTAGTATGAGGTTTTTTTTTTTTTTTTTGGGTTTCATCGTCCTTTATTCCTTTATTTGTACAAGTGTTTATGTTACCTCCATAATACATGACAAGGAACTATGCACGTACCCGTACACAATAATTATTTTGCAATAGTTAAACGTGGCTTTCTAGTTAATGTGGTGAAGTTCAGAGCTTTGCAATGGCATGTGCTGGCAAGTTTGATCTTGGAGGAAATTCTAACTCTTCCCAATCTTCATCCTGTACTCTGGAGAAGTACTTGTCAACCATAGCTTCGTCGACTAGCTCCAACTTTGAAGGTTGCCACTGCAGAAATGGAAAGGGAGAATTGGAGTAGTGATGTTTGTACATTTTGTGAACATAATCAAGTAACGGTTTACCTACAAAATTATTGAAGCAAAGACAGACAGATCCATTTACCTTTGGATTCTTATCTTTGTCGATCAATATGGCTCGGCAGCCCTGCAGGAAGTTGTCGTTTATTAATTAGGATATCAGAGAAAGGAAGGAGAAGGACAAAAATGGATTAGATTCGCACCTCAAAAAAATCCTTGCTCATTTCTCCCCTCATGACATGGCAAACCATTCTATATTCCCGAGCTAGACATTTCCCAATGCCTTGAAGCCTCCCTTCTCTAATCTGTGTCGAACATCAAAAAGGACAACTGAGTTCTGTCACTTTTCACTACAGGCTTCAAAGTTTCCAAGTAGTACACAAGCCCTAAATGAACTCCCCATGAATTGGACATGATTCACTACTTCTCCTTCTTAATGTCCCAGTTTCAAATATTGCAGTCAAATTATACAGAAGTTTGTTATAAAAACAATTACGCATGAACCATATTCATCACCCACCACAAAAAAATGCGTAAGCCTATGCATGACTTAGAGTTGCCTTGTGAATATTGTGACAAGCAATTGTAAATACAGGCCTAACCGAACCAAGTAGCAGTCAACAATCCGGTCAGAGAAAGAAGGTTCACCATTGGAATCCATGAGGAGAAGTAATATGATAGTCCAACAAAGTCACTGTTTACCTCAAAATATTTTAACTAATTTTCACTGCGGGTGGATAATCCTAAATTAAATAACAAAATTGAACACAAGCCCATCATAGATTTTAAGCAAGCAGAAGAATCAATTTAAATTAAGGAACAATGCATGCAAAGGTGGTGGCCTAGAGCTAGGCTTGACCAAGACCAGAAGAATTTCTCCAAATGGTTAGGATTTTACCGATCTTAGTGAAATTTTAAGACTTGTAGGAGAAGCTTTCTTCAATGAGTCAATAGCTGATAAGATCCAGTCATCCTTGTTGCTTGCTGCCTCCCCCTCCTAAAGGACAGATTGTTAGACTCGGCTAAAAGTAAAGCAGAGAAATTTTAGAGTAACATAGATCGCCTGTTAAAGTACAACATGAGACGATCATCCTTCAACAATGGGGATCTAAATCTTACAAGGGCAGATAAAATCTCTTCAACAGTCCTCCGAGCAAAGCATTTGTTAATGATCTTCAACCTGTAGAAGTAAGAACCAACATTAGCAAATAAGAGTGGACACAAATTCAATAACACAAAAGGTTTTGGTTGAAAAACCCAGATTTGAAATAGAAACTTAGAATTTAGTCTGGATTGCTTATTTTACTGACTAGCACGAATAATACTTGAAGTCAGCAACACTTGATTGTAATATATTATGCCATAAGTCATATCATTAAAGTAGGCATTTACGAAGAAAGCTAAATTAGAAACCATTGGACTCAGAAAAGCAAAATCAGCAGCACTGAAGTCAATTTTAGATGATATGGAGAAAAAAAAGAACATAGAAAACATGATAGAATCAATGGTACTTAAATCACATTGCTCACTACGATTGGAGATATGTCAGTTATCAATTTCTGCAGCTTGTATAATAGCAAAAATTTACTAAGATTAGGGTTACTCATTGTCAACTTAAGAGCATAATAAAAAAACAGCTGGTTTTACCTATGGTAAGCGCTCGTTCCTTTCAAAATTGGTACTTGTGAAAATTTATCAATAATTGAAGAAATAGTTGCAAGATCACTCGAGTTGGCTCCATAAAGTGCGTCTTCAAGTGAGGATAATCTCTGCCCAGAAATGGACCACATTAGAAAGAACCATCACAATGAGATTCAAAAGAAGCAAATCCAAAAACTGTACACTAAAGTTATTCAGACAGTGCAAACCAAGATAATAAGGATCCTTTGAAAGCTTAAAAGTAAGCATTTTGATGGGGGCAAGGAATGGTAGAAGAACCCTATCAGTAAGTTCTTCCATATTTATGCCCAGGATCATCATGATCCAAGGAAGGGGCCAAAGTGTTGGGACTTTGGTTAAGTTAATCCTTTATTAAGCAGTAATTTAATTAGTTTATTTCAGTATTAATATTTAGGAAAGGGTATTTTAGTATATTAGTTATGCTGCAGGATTTTCTTGGAATAAAAAGGAAATTAGGTGAGATTCCTAGTTGTCTTTGGGTTAGGATAAGTTTTAGGCCTCTATATATGTACCTCGTTTGAGGGTTTTAGACAGTTATCAGATTAATAAAAATTCCTGCGAGCTTTTGCTTTCAACATCAGTTGTGTGACTCAACTAAACCCTTGGTGTGATGCCTAGGATTCCTGCGGTGTGACGCCAAAGGGCCCTAAGAGTGATTCTTAGGTTTTCTTCTCTTTTCCTACTGCTTATCTCTGTGTCCCTGCGATTTCTACCCTTATTCCCTACAGTTTTCTATTGATTTTCCGCTGCATAATACTGTTTAATCAGCCTAAGTTCTGATTTCTTAACCACCACGTTTTTGTCCTGCGTCACATTTTCAGCACTATAAGAGAACTAGTAACATCTTTCCCTTTGGTCAAAGGAAATGTCTTGTAGGGTGAATAAGTGAGGTCCAAAAGTTAGAAACTAAATTTCCTACAGAGGTCTTTTAGAGGAGCAACAAGATTCATTATGTTTAATTTATGAAATCTAGCAGCATCAATCATCCAGAAGAAGCACTTCAATTATCCTAAACATAATTCACCACCAAATAGAATAAAACAGAGACAAAATGACCTCTTTCAGAATTTATGAAATGATATTGAAATTTAGCCTAATGCTTACAGAGATTTTGTCCATTTTAACTACAGACCTAACTTAAAAGAATACTGTTTTTCAAATGCATGATTTGATGGCTCACGAACCGAAATTTCTAATGATAATACAAGTTCTGAATATGTTCAGAGTTTCTATATTGACCTTCTACAGCTAAATGAACATTACAATTCGTGGGACCATATTAATTCAGTTAAATTAAAGAAAACTGAAACGAAAACACTCAGCCCTTTTCCCTTTGGTTTGGGTAACCGAAAGCATACAAGGTGCAGTTGAGGTGGAAGGAAAAATTAATAAAACAAGGAAAATGTTTGGGTTATTGAATATATAGTTCACACTGGACATGCACCTCATAAGCTGCAAATCATTCAATTGGATAGTTACTTTGAACCATGCCCCTCAACCAAAATATAATATAATCAGGGCAGAAGTCAAAACAGCTTACTACACCTCTGCCGGAACATAATGAGTAGCAAGTCCACACACAAGCATTTCGGCACCATCAAGCCTATAACCTGTCAGGCCAACATATTCTCCTGCCAGAAATATTACACAAAGCTGTAAACATTCTGGATCTATGATGCAAAGTACAAATCCAAAACAACAAATGAATCACAAAATAGATTTTCATCAGATACAGAAAGATCACGAAAAGAAGATAAACAGAGTGGTGACAGGCAATCTATGCTGAAATATGGAAATTTAATAGATACCGTGCATGTTTGGAGCGATGTATATGCACAAGTTTGCCATGCAGAGGGCAAAGGAGATGAAATCATAGATTTTTAGCAGAAGCACATAAATGTGCCACAAAAAGAAGATAATTGTAAACAAGAATTACCAAAGAATCCAGGAAGTTTTGAAAGGAAATAGGAGGCACCAATATCTGGAAAAAGTCCCAAGGCTGTTTCAGGCATAGCAAAAACCTAGAAGTAAAAAATCAAGGAGAATTAGCAGAAGAAATGCAATGTTTAGACATAATTGGATTGTAATACCAGAGTGAACCAAGTTTCAACTTCAGAAATAAAACATTTGAATTGAACTAAATCCATCTGCAGTGCAGATAGAAAAAGCATGTCATACAACCCATTCAAACATGATCAAGATTTTCCACAGAAGATGAACAATAAGGTTAGCCAAGACCTGTTTGGGATACTTTGTGACTATATTGGAAACTGGCTGGCCAGTCTAAGTTTTAAAAGAGAAAAATGATAAGGTGTAACCAAAGGTGTTGTATTTAGGTGTATTATTAAGTTGAAGGTGATTAGCTTGACTCTTTGAACTTCCTCCTGAAGCTGGTAAAATACAAATTATAATCCAATTGAAATTTCCTGCGTTCATGACCGACGTCTTTCTAAAGAAGCAAATGAAAAATACGTATATTTTTCTTTGACATAAGTGAAAAATGAGAAAGCACTGAAACAATCATTTGGATTAAAGGCATGTTGATAAAAGTTAGTGTGTACTGTATTCTTCTTTTTTTTTTTAAGTGTTTACTGTATTCAACAGTAAGCAATTACAAAGAATCATGAAGCTTCTTCATTTTTTTTTTTTTTTTCCTTGCCTTCAATTTGGTACTCTTCCCAGTCAAAATATTCATTTCTTCAACTTCTTAGATCAAATGTCAAAATGAAATGAGAATATAAACCAAAAAAAAAAAAGACTGTTTACAAACTTTGCAGAAAACATGACAGAAACAAGAAAACACAGTTCAGCTTGTTACACAAGCCAACAACTGTTAGATTTGAAAGCATACAACAAAGGAAAAATACACACTCAGTTTCAAAAGATGCACAAAGCAGCAACCGTAACAGAGTTCGAAAGTGTAAATGAATTACAGGTAAGTCCTACATTCCCATAACGGAGTTGACAGACACAATTTCAAATTTGAAAGGTAGAAAGGGGGAAAAAAATGGAGCATAGAACATAAAATATAAAAGCTCAGAAGAAGCTGTACTGAGGTTGCCAATTCATTAGTAGGATACAAATAAAAGTTCGAACCTACACCATAAAATCTTATCCTGTAGAGTATAATAGGACAATGTAAAGTACCGTATTTTCCGTGGCAACCCGAAATCTACCATGAACCGAAACACCAGCGCCTCCACCCATGACAATTCCATTAAGTGTAGAAACCTTAGATAGGTATATCAGCTCAATGTGAGAATTAGGAAGTGAAGAAACTTCCATATCATCCTTCAAAAATAAAAAAGGTGAAAGTGAAAATATTCCATTGCAATCATAAATGAGCACCTGCGGCTTACTGTATGTTGCTATCAAAAAGTTTAAGGTGAACTCCTTTCGGAAAAAATGAGCACCTAATCTCCAATTTCCTGATACAGATAACGAGATACTGTGAAGTCAGTTATAGTCACTTATAATTCTGAATGAAATCTGAAGTTCTAGATTGTTAAGGTAGAAAGTGTTAAGAGGAAAGTATCGTAAAGGGACATAGGAATTCGTCGACAATAGCTCTGAGCTCTGAATTTTGTGATAATTAATCAGCTGCCAAGTATTTTTTTAATATTTGAAATTTGCAAGTTATTTTGAAGAACATACTCAGGGATAATGTCGTAATCAGTTATATACCACCTTTATAGTACTGATAACTTTTTTTTTTTTTTTTTGTTTTGGCTCCAGAACGATAACGGATAACAATCACTTTCTCAAGTTCTCAGAAGTTATAGATAAAAGTTTGCTCATGAGAAGGATGTATTTACATATGTATTAAGAACGTCATGTGAATGAATATGCAGAAAATTCATCAAATTACTATGATGAATGAAATCCACCAATGGCATGTTTAACATCATGGTAAACCAATTTTCAAAATAAGACACAGCGTGGGCTTTCCTAGATAACTCCAAAAGGTTGAGGTCATCTACAATAAATTGGAGTTAAGTTTCGGACTGTTGATCAAACGTGTGCCAGTTAAAACCAACCAAAATAAAAATGAAATTGAATAAAGAACAAGAAGACAGTTGAACAAAGAGAAAACTGAGAAAGAATCCACCTTGACTGATATCACGAACCACAGTAGCAACATCACCTCCTGCACAGAAAGCTCTTCCTGTTCCCTATTATGGCATTAATTTGAATCAAATCATAAAATTTGTTAACTAGGAGAGCTATACAAAAACATCATTTGATTTATATTCAGGGGCAGCACTTTTTAAGTGGAAAACCAACAAGGACAACATTTAACTAAACACCATTCTGATAAAAGCATTGGCACATATAGAAAAACCATTTGCTAGTGGAAATTAGTGAAAAGTACCTTCATGACGATTAACTTCACATTGGGATCCTGCTCAAATTCAAGGTAAAGGTCAAGTAGCCGAGAAATCTGAAACCCAGAAAAGAAGAAATGTATGACAAGGTTACTAATTTCAGAAAAATTCATAACAAAATAGAGTGCAAGGACAAATGGTACAGGCTAGAAATACAATTCAGCCAAAGGAATTGAGGAGCTTCACAGCTGGTAGACAGGATAATATGGCGTGAGAAGAAAAAAGGCTGAACAGTAATTATTTATCCACAATACTTTGTCAAGCAAAATAAATGCATAAATAAGGGTACATTATGTTTAAAAGAAAAATAAAATAAAATAAAGATACAAAATAAGAAAAGGAACAAATAGCAAAATTCAAAGCCTACGCCATACAAGAAGTATTTGACTAACATGCAAAACTCCAAAACAAGATATATTTATCCTAGGCACACAGTATACACTCCTTTAAGACACAGAGACACTAATCACTATGCAAAAACTGTCACTAAATGATCCTTGAAAACCTACACGGGAAACATTTATCAACGACAAGATTGAAGTACACCTGAACGCCACTTTTGAACATGATGGACCTTATTGTGACAGTATAGGTAAAAGGATACTCAGGTGCTACCGAGGAGCGAAGGCAAACCATGTTAATCTGCAGACAAAAGTCTGCTTACTGATGCACAGTTCACTTGAAACTTGAGGGTTAAGAAATTAACTTGGGGATTCTAAGAAAGTACAACCTTCTGCTTGTGCCGGAGCCCAGCCAATCAAGGTTCTCGACATAGCATTACAGTTTCAGACAGTACCAGAAGTTAAAATTTACTTTTCAAAGATTAAAAGACCAACTTTTTGAACATTACTGCTAAACATAGTGCACATTACCAATTTCAAAGGCATATCCCCATAAAATTCCGTGCAAAAGATGGATATCTGTTTATACAACTATAATCTTTAAAGAAAGAAAAAGAAAAGAAAAGGGAAAAGAAGCACTAAAACTCAAGCACGTCCACGAGGAAGGGAAAGAAAAAAACAACACATACCATCGGGTAATTCAATGCATTCAGTTGCTTAGGCCTGTTCAATATAAGTGTTCTTGCACTGGACTTTTCCTCCACCAAAACCTGCCAGAACCCATGATCAGTAAACTCAGTAAAAAATTAAAAAAGCCAAGCTACGCACCATAAATTAATAGTCGCCAAAGAGAAAATCACTATCTACTCCAAACTCCAAAACTTTAAAGCCCCTTTATTGATGTACTAAATCATGCAATCATGATCACAAAGAACTGTAAATGCAAAACCATCCAACATTCTAGCAGAATCCCATCATTCACAATAAAGAAAACAAACCTCAACGGGAAGAAACAAGCAAATTCTGGTGGTTCAATTATTTTAAGGCATGAATCCTAGATAGGCATAAAGTTCAGTCTTTGCAAAGTAACCCGACTCTAAATACAAAACACAGAATAAGAGCAAGATAAAGATGCAAAAATATCATTAAAGACACCATTTTTGAGTGGGAAACAGAATTACCAGGTCCATGTCTGCCTTGCTCAGAGCTGTTCCAGCCATGGTTATCCGTGTAGACATGGCTATGAAAGATAGTCTGCTTTCTTTGATAGTGTTACCAGGCAATTTTAATTTAAGCACATGACATCAGGTGCAAACGACGTAGTTTCACTGTTAATTTATGCTCCAACCAACAAAACTCAACCTTTATTTTTTGGGTTATATACAAAACTCTAACCTCCCCGAAAGGAATAAAGCCAAAAAAAAAATGGAAAATAAAGAAGAGAAAATATATTGACCAACACTGATAATTCAGTTGCTCTGAACCAAATCAAACAGTTACCACTGCAAAATCCATAGGAATTTCTGGTCTTGCTTTCAGTTTAGCACAAAGTTAGAATAAAGTGACTGCCTTTCTCTGTGGAACGATGGAATCAGGGAGAGTGTTTGATGAGAAAGATTTCCTGTCATGCTGTGGAAGCACAAAATTCGCTCAAGAGATGGTTTTGGCTGGGCCCTTTTCCGATTGTCAGCAGGCCATTGATGCTGCTAGAGACATCTGGTTCGAGAAGGTCCTCCCATCCTTTTTCTGTATCTATTTCCATCTCATCTTTATGAGTTCTATGATAATGGATATTTTTATGGTTTGTGTTTTTTTTTTTTTTTTTTGACATGTTGATTTGTAGGTTGATGTAAATGGCTGGCTGGAAGCTTTTGCAACTCATCCTAAGATTGGTGAAAGCCCTTCTCAGAAAGGCAAAAGCAGTGCAAGTGCTAAGTTCGTTTTCCGTCTCTCTTTTGTTTCAGTTCATTATGGAGTGAATTGTTGAGAATATGTAAGATATGTAGTGAATTGTATTGGCAAAGTAGATCAGACAACAGATTTCTAGGATATGGAATGATGTGATCGGTTCTCTTAAGTTCAATTAGTGTCAACTTCGGAATTAGTTTTTGGTGATCTTCAGTCAATTCTTAGATAACTGTTTGCCTCTCTTTGGAGAAGTGATTTATATCTATCTGATGATGAATGTCGTCTCTTTAAGTTGTTGATAAAGATCTCATTTGGGATGTTCGAAAGATTTTGATGCTTTCTGTGCTAAGTTTCTTTAGTTTCGCTTATAGTGGAATAACACCGTAGTCAGATGAGATACAGAACATTTTGGATTCATTTTTACCTGGCTACTGGTTTTGTGAATGAAATCACGTTGCTGTTGTTTTAGGTGAATGTATCATCAATAATTCATCGAGCCCTTTTTTGGCTATTTAGTGATTGGCGGAAAAGTCACTGTTGTTTCTTTGATGCGTAAGGATAAGTTGGCATAGTTGATCATTTTACTCCTGAAATTTGAATATCTGTGGATTAGACCTCTTAGATGTTTGATTGGGAGAGAGAATGAGAAAGTTTATATGACAGCTTGTCATTGCTTCGTTGGGGAGCAAACAAGCTGAGGACTGTGGAAGCCATTGTTTCTGTTTGGTCTTGTCTTCACATTTGTGAGTTCATTCAGAATACAAAACTTCGAAGGCTTTACTTTGCCATTTTTATTTAATAGATCTGTTGTTTACTTTTGCGTAATTTCGACTTCAATTTTGCGATAAAATCTAATCATGGTATTATGGATGAAAGGAATGCTGAAATGATACTACTGAAGCTCTCTTCTGTTGCTTATATGTTTCTCTGCATGTCTCTAAAGCTATGTAATCTCAGATGTTAAAAAATGGTCTGTACTTTTGCAGCTGGAGCAAGGGAGAACAATCAACAGCTTTAGCAACTGCCACTGATTCTAGCTTGCAGGTAATCTAAAATATCTTGAGTTCTTGATACACCAGCTCTCTTATTTGGAGTGCAAGTCATTGCCATTCACTGACCTTCTTTATTGAGGATTGTAAAGGGATCACTATTCTCATACTTATCTAATTTTACACTACATTAGCTTGTGCCTCATTCCATGTATTACTGGCTCCTCCTCTATTTTGCAGGAGCTAGTTGAGTGGAATGCTCGTTACAGACAAAAGTTTGGCTTCATCTTTCTGATATGTGCAGCTGGAAGAAGTACTCCTGAGATTCTTGGAGAAATGAAGGTGAATTTTCCTGTGTGATGGTCATAAATGTTAATTTGGCCATGAATTTTTTTTGTCGGATTCTCAGTTCTGTAATTGACTATGTAGTGTAGCTTCCTTTGTATCCTTTATGCTTTGGTTTTACAAAACAGATACAAGATATAAAAAAAAAATAATTAAAGAAACCCTAAGAAATTGAGGAGAACCCTCAAATTATTTTCCATATCTACATGAGCAACTTATTGTTTTCTTTCCATGTCTCCAATGCATTTTCTTATTTGACAGAGGCGTTACCACAACAGGCCACTGGCTGAGTTTGAGATTGCTGCCCAGGAGCAAATGAAAATAACAGAATTACGTCTTTCTAAGCTATTTTCAGTTACAGTAGATGCAGCTCCAAAAAACAAGGCAGAGCATGCCACCAACATTGTGACAAAAGCGGGAGGTAATTTGTTACTTGAAGTTCTCTTAATGTCAATGAAAGCATGTTAGTTTGGCTTTGTGGGGATAAGCTTGCTCCACTTTAGTGCTCTCTACGATTTAGCGTGATAGTTGACCTAAAATAGTTTTACTTTAGGGTGTTTTATTTTACAGAATTCTGCTTATGTGCAAATCTGAACTAGGCATTAGGTGGTTGTGATTCTTGGTCTATATTAACCTTGAGTCTTAAACTTTTGTGCTAGTTTGTTGTCTCTTGGATTCTATTTAGTATATTCTTTGAAACTCATCTCATGCAGTGAATGACTTTGATTCTTAAACTGTAGAAGATCGGATGAGTGTGATTGGAGCACATTTTCCTGCTGCTAGTGAAGTGTCTGTAAAATTACCTTCTCCAGCTCCCCCAAGAACACGCCCTCCTATCACAACCCATGTTCTGGACACTGCACGAGGCTCTCCAGCTATTGGCATTGAAGTGCAGTTGGAATACTGGGTAGGCAACGAACCACCATCGGTGTTCCATCAGAACATTAAAGGTGACTGGATAGTTAAAGCACGGACAATGACAGATAAAGATGGAAGAAGTGGTCCAATGTTCACGCAGGATGAGATTTTCAACCCAGGGCTTTACAGGATTAGCTTCAACACTGGTAAATACAATCCTGATGGTTTTTTCCCGTATGTGTCTATTGTCTTTGAAGTTAGGGAGTCCCAGATGTGGCAACACTTCCATGTCCCTCTGCTTCTGTCTCCTTTCGCTTTCTCCACATATCGTGGCAGCTAGTTTCCATGATTCCCTCTGCAGTCTGCACAAAAGGTGTAACCCAATTTGGCTGTATATTTACACTGTCATGCTTTTCTCCCAGTAACAGCAACAAGACATTCCTGTGTTGATTTGGCCGGTTAACTGAAAGAGATTTATGTGCAGTTTTATACTATATCTGATTGGAATAAGAAACTAAATAATGGAATTTCTCCACTATGAGGAGGTAGAGTCAATACTTAGATTACAAGGAGGCTAATAATTATCAGGTACCTAATTTATTTAAACCAAAAAAAAAAAAAAAGAAGAAGAAAAAAAGACACACACACACACAGAAAAAAAAAAAAAAAAACTTATGGGAATTAATCATGTTCCCAAAACAAGCTTTTGAGTACGCAGACCAAACATGGTTCTGGTGAAGATATTATGTGAAATTAAAAAAGAAAATCGTTTGAGACAATACTTAATTTCTCAACGCCAGTGTTACACATTTTCACTTTAATAATCAATTTAATGATGGCTTTTTGTGCTCATAATAAACAATTGTTGCAATTTATTATATATACCTAACAGGTGCATATTTTAGGTACAAACTTGTTCTCAAATTTCTTGTCAGTCATGGTAACCTATAGTAAAAAGCTTTGGCAAGAAAAAATTTGATGGAAACTCTTCTTTTTGCAAAAGTTAGCGAACAACCTTTATCAGATTTCACCAACCAATCCTCTTTAGAAACGCTAACCTAGCTAATTAGAGTTAATCATTAATTATTTTCATCATCAATGTTATAAATTGCCTTGGTCCATCTTGCATTCTACCTTTTTTTTTTTTTTTTTTAATTTCTTTCATCAATTCCCGTTTCTCAGCATATATAACGACATTCTCCCATGCAGTGTGATTGATTTTCCTTATCAAATTCTGTCCAGTTCTCTTCGTCGTGGGAATATTCTCCTAATTTGGTGACCATGGGAAAAGAAGAAAAGAAGGAGGAGAAGAAAGAAGCTGAAATTTTCACTGTTGTTTACAAAATGAATTTACATTGTCCTCAATGTGCTCATGATATTAGGAGACCTCTCTCTAGAACTCCCGGTAGGTATTCTTCCCGTTCTATAATAATTATCGTGTTTTAAAAATTACTTTAACTATTTAACTTAATTTATTATTATTTTTTTTTTTTCCATGCATGCCGATCTTTCGGACGCTGCCAGGAGTACACAGTGTAGACGTGAAATTTGAGAAAAATGAAATAACAGTGAAAGGAGCCATTGAGGCAAAGAAGATACATGCACGGCTACAGAAATGGAGCAAGAAGAAAGTTGAAATAGTATCAGAAACCAAGGTTGTGGAGAAAAAAGAAGAGAAAAAGGATGCCAAAAAGGTTAGTACGTACATTAATATTTTCCAGTTCTTAATTTAATTACAATATCTATATACTGCGTCGAGCTACGCACAAAGACATAAGTAGGCACGTTGTCTTTGTCTATAGATATTTTAGGATTATTGATAGTTTAAGGTAATAAAATCTGATGAGAAACCACCCGTTGTTGGCAATTAACAGCAGCAATCAGTATAAAATCATTGTGGAAATAAACTCACTTAATTAAGTTTCCCCTTTATCTTCTGCAACGTTTTTGTTTAATGTAACTATGAAACTTTTTTTGTTTATCGAAGGAAACCATAAAGACGATACAAATGAAGGTTTACATACACTGTGCGGAATGTGATCGCAATTTAAAGCGGAGATTATTAAGACATAAAGGTATTTTACATTATGTTTTTATGAGTAAATTTTAAGAAATTAATTCGTTTTCCAACCCTAGCGTTCAAATCAATCACTCCCTCCGTCCAATAAAAAAGTCCACATTGAATTTTTTAAATTTGTACTAAAATTAGTATAAATCTCAAAACTCAATATTTATAATTTTTTTGAAACAGAAGTAGTATTTTAAGTTGAAGGATTCACTAATATTCATTCAAAATAAAGTGTGTTAGGGTTGGTCGAATTGTAAGGATGAGCTCGAGATTGATCGTTATTTCCATGCAGGCATTCATAATGTGAAAACAGACATCAAAGCCCAAACTGTAACCATTGAAGGCGTGGTTGAGCAAGAGAAGATTATAACCTATATGCGAACAAGAATCCGCAAATTTGCAGAAGTCATACCACCCAAAGAGAAGAAAGAAGAGAAAAAGGAAGACAAGAAAGAAAAAGTTGAAGTAAAAGTCACTGAAAAAATAGTTGAATTTAAAGAAGTAGAGAAAGTTGGTGTGAAAAATAAGGATGGAGATAACCTATATTTTGTCCATTATGTATATGCACCCCAATTGTTTAGTGATGAAAATCCTAATGCTTGTTCCATTATGTAATTCAATTGCATATTTAGTGCACACAAAATGTTGTTTGCTATTACAATATCTTCTACTTTTTTCTTTTTCTGTGGTATTGGAAAAATGGATCTCTTTATAAAATTATATATTTGTTGGTACAATGAAAGAAGTAGATTACTAAAATAATAATTTGTTATAGATTTTAGATGCCGTTAAAAATGTCCACTAACTGGAATCTTAAAATTAAAAAAATATTCTTCATTTTAATCCTTCTGAAATTACCTATTCGTTTTTGCATTGTACAGTAAAGGAGCACACATTTTTTTAAAATTTTATGTTTTGCTACAACAAGTTTAATTCAACTCCTACAACCCACAATGATTTGATCTAACTATTAACCCAAAAAAAAAAAAAAAGGAGCGCTTTATAAGCCTGAAACCAGAAAAAGTACTCCATCCAACCAAATGAATATCCCGCATTTTTATTTTTATTTTTTTTTGTGATTTGTACTTCACAGAACGCAATCTGACCTATTTTTTCTAGACAAAGTGAATACTTTATTACATAAAATAAGAGAGACTATCACGTAATAAAAAAAATTAAATTAAGACATTAAGTGCACGGCTCAAAAAGATTGGCTGCGGCGTGTTCCAATCACGATATAATTAAATTTAGTAGATCATTTGGGCTGTTGAAGACCTTCCATATTCTTCTTCTTGTTTGTACAAAATTTTACTCTGGATAAGTGTTGTATTTTAATCACAAGGAGATTGAAGTAATATTCACAGGTCTATACGTAAATTAGAGTAAGAAATTATTATAATTTATACATGCAAAACAAAATTTGTACCAAATGGTCGTCATTCCATGCAGATTCAAAATGTGAAAACAGATATCAATTGCATTGTGGATCCTTTTGCATGAAGGCGTAATTGAGCTGAGAAGGTTATAACCTACCTGTGAAAAAGGATCCACAAAGTTGCAGAGGTCATACCAACTAAAGAGAAGAAAGAAAAAAGGGGGAAAAAATTGTTGAATTCAAAGAACTAGAGGAAAGATTGGCGTAAATCTTAAATAGTAAGCTTGATGTATTACGTAATGTAATTCTTTCTTTTCAAGTTACCAAAATTGTGTCACGATTCCAATCAAAAGTAAAACAAAATTTTGATCAATACTGTAGCCAGCTTAATCAGTGGCGGAACCAACTGCTCGGATTTGGAGGGACTGATTATATGTTTATGGTCGGAAAATATGGACGAAAATATATGGTGGAAGGTAAATTATAACTACGCCTAACGAGCCTTCCGGCCGACCGGGGGCTCAGTACCCAATCCCTTAACAGTTCTGCCATTGAGCTTAATCCCTCTTAACGGATTAATTAGTTAAGAACTTTTCTGACCATCCTAGAGTTTTTAAAGATTTTTTTTTCCGCTAAGATAACATAGAAGTTAAATAGACGATCTGACTACATATTTCATTTGTTCGAACACAATTTACCATCACTAGCTAATCGTCTGAAAACGATATAGGTTCATATATAACCATCTCCTACAACCATCTCAATTCTCAAAGGAAAATAAATTACACACGACATTCATTCAATTGAGAAGAATTTCAACAAAATCCAATCTAAATGTGAAGGGAAACAAATCTTCCCACTTGATAATAGTTAAATTAAGTGTGAGAAGAAACTTGGAATGGGGAAACATGAAATCAACAAAAATTAATAGCACTACTAATGCTTCATAATGATCAATAATGTCCCTCTTAGATAAGGCTATTAGCTCCCGTTGAGTAGACAGGGGCACTTGCCCCACGAGCGTGATCGCCGCCGGTGTCATGGTGGCGATCGTTTGTCATACTGGCGGAATGGCCCATGCTGCCGGCGGCACCGCCGTGGTGGCCGTGATGATCATCCATGATGGCTTCAGCAGTTGGAAGGTTGTGGGCGCATTTGGCCTCTTGTTGTGCCACCTTTTCTGCCGCCTTGGAAACATGCAAATCCATGGCGGCTTCTGCCTCTTTTGCCATCCTGATTTCTTTCGCGACTTGAACTCTTGTTTTAGCCATCTCCTTCTCTTCCTGATTTTTTTTTTTTAAAAAAAGAAAAGAAATATTCATCACTTTTTAAAAAAATTTAAATTTATTCATCAACGTATACTTTTTACATGGAATATTTCAACTTGATGGATAAAATAGAAAATGTAAAACAGATGATGCATTTACCGTTTTTTAAAAAAAAGTTAAAAGTCATTGGTAAAAGGGAAAAGAAGATAAACATAATTTTTTTTTTTGTTTTAATTTTGTAATGTAATCTCCTTACTTTCAACGGGATATTTGACTCTTAAAAAAGAAAGACTTCATCACATAGTGACATTAGCTTTGCTGTATAAATGGAGGAGATTTTTATTTTTCTTTTCAATTCCATGATGTCTAGTATGGTCAAAGATGGGCATAGAGCCATTTGGTCATTACTATTAACCTATATTACAACCGTTATACAGGCCAAGAAGGTAACAATTCTTTGGAGAAAGACTAAGCAATGTCTGTTTCTGTCATGTCATTACGCACTCAACTGTTGTTTGATCAATAAATACAGTCAAGCACATGAATTAATGTACGTTGAATAAATTAAAGTTACTGTTCAAAATCCAAATCTCACTCGTTGACTTTCTAACACGAGAAATAACCACTATCAACAATTAAACTGTGCCATCTGGAATACGACCTAAAATCTAAAATCTGAGTTTTTCTACATATGTTACGATCTACATGTTGTTTTTATCATATCAAAAAACTTGAGGAACAACCCATATAATTCGCTAATTAACCTATAGACTAATCAAATGTCGTAGACAGATAACTAAGAATTAAAAAAAAAATACTCTCAACTAACCGTCCTTGTGACTCTAATAGATAAAGTATTTGAGATCATGTTTTAGTGATTATTGGGAACCAAGGAACAAAAAGGATATGGAAAAATTAATCGGGTTGATTTTTTGTTACCTTTTCCTCCTCTTTAGCTTCAGCCTTAGCCTTGCGCATGTGGCTCATGTCATTGAGTTTCTCTTTGATTGCCTGCATTTTTTCTCTTGTATCTTTTATTTACTGAAAATTAATCTACTGAAATTAATCAAAGGATGATGAATAATTGCTAAGTACTCTTGTAAATGGTTTGAAATCGAAGCAATTCTCTGGCTATTATATATAGGTATCATGTGTGGAGCAGATTTCTATGGAGAAAATCCAAGTGATTTGGTCAAAAAGATCTGATTTATAGCATATTGTGGATAGAAATGCATTCCATATGTAAACTCTAGAGAATTTTATGCTTATTATGTATGTGGAAATTTGAATGATTCTTTTTTAATTTACGAACAAATCACTAAATCGACTAAATATCAACACGATAAAAAAGGAACCACAGTTTAGTACAAAGCGGGAATACATTCAGTTTGTATTATCCTAAATGTTTAATCTTCGCACTCTACAAAAAAGTGTAAGACCTTTTTGTTACCTTCAATCATTATTTGTTAAATCTATATTTTCCTGAAAAATTTTCAAAATCAAATCCGAGACACGCCTCCGACGGCAATGATAGTGCAACAGAAACAATGTAGCGGTTTAGTTTGGAACAGATACGGAATATTAAAAATATAATAAAAAATTTGGGGCTAGAAGTTTGATGTAGATCAAGTACAATAAAATTTAATCTACATACGACTGAGAATTTTTATGGTAGTGATTGATATTTTCAATTTGTTACAACTATTCATATTTTCATCATGTTAAATCAATAACTTTTATATTTTTCTTTTTTCCTCCATAGCAAAGAGTGACAAAGAAAAATGTGTCATTTTTATTTTTGTAATGTGTCATTTGATTAATTTTAAGTGGCTGGTATCATCAAAAGAAGAGTGGAAAAGTTTGATTAGGCTCTCAATTTCTTTCATTCTGCAAAGAATTTTGGTTTGCTCCTATTTTGTAATACATATTACATATATTCAATATCTTCAGCTGAAAGAAACAGAACCCCAATCTTCAGTGCTCCAGCATGATTGTTTCTTTCTTAAAAAAAAAAAAAATCAAATAATGACCAGAAAGACTGAAGTAGTAAATCACTGTAACGAAGCCCTTAGATATCTTTTCTTTGACTGATTGCGAGTGTTTTTCCTTTTTTAACACAACATTTGCATATATAAATATACATATATATAGAGAATATGGTTTATCATTAAAATGGACATAAATGATATATAATATTAGCTTTTATATATATATATATATATATATATATATAGAATATGGTTTATCATTAAAAAGGACATAAATGATATATAATATTAGCTCCAGAAATTTAACTTCAAATTACGTTTGTGATTGAAATATGATGTAATCGGCCGGTATCTCCAGCAGATTTTGTAACTTAGGTTTATTATACCTTTTGTCGTACCCAAAAACCCCACATCCGAAATTTACTTTGGCGGAATTATATTACCAGTTTTTTTTTTCTCTGGTACACTTGACTGTCTCATTAGATCCAATTTTGAAATCATCAAATATTCAGTCTCATCAGTTTCGATCCGATTTTATATACATATAAGCAGTCTTGATATATAACAAACATGAAAGATTAATTCAAACACAAAGCGCTTTCAACAACAACAAATAAAAAGTCCATTCATTAAGAAACTGTTTACACGATTGAACAACAACAAGAACAACTAATTGAAAAAAAAAAAAAACAGACAGACAGACTCAAGATTCAATCCTTGAAACCCTAATACAAGAACAAAACGCAAAAATCAAAATAAAACAACAGTTCTATGAAATGGACTACAACCTATAAACTTGCTATATATAGTTAGCCACTCTTGGTTGGTGCATCATCACCATCAACCACAGTCTCCGCCGGAACCTTAACCTTTTCGCCGTCGGCCAGAGCAGGAGCCAGACCAGGGTCAACTCCTTCTCCGGGTGGCGGCGGTTGATCAGCTTCTTCAGAATCCTGAAGGTTCGGATTGGCTACGTTTCGACGGAGTTCCAGCATTTGTTTCTGGGCTAAGTCGATCACGTCATTCCAATCGGCATCGCTAAGGCTATTGATCTTATCTTCATTTCCGATGCATTCGAGCAGCATCAAGGTTACTTCCATCTCCCTAATCTCCTTGTTCACCTTCTCCAACATGGCCTGGACCTCCGCGATCTTTGCTTGATGGGCTTCAAATCCCTTGTCGGCCATGTTTTTTCTTCTTCTGGGTTTTTTTCTAATAATATTGAATATGTTTTTCGGGGCTAAGATGATGGATGATATGGATGTGTTTTGCTTGGGGTTTTATAGGGCAAATGTTGGAGTAATTGCTAAAGTTGGTCAGCTGAGACATTTATTAATTTCAACAGAACATAAAGTTTGTTTTGGTATAAAATGACAGTAATTCCCCACTTCCCTCTTCTGGATTCTTCTTTTGACCATAATCTGTAACTTTTGATTTTGTTTTTTTTTTTTGTATTGAGGGGGTTACCGTCTTCATAGAGAAAGAACTACTCATCAAAATGTAATCTGATTTAGCTCAGTCAAAGTTGCAAGTAACATAATAAGAAAAGAACATGTGTTATATGGGACTTCATGCAATAGTAAAAGTCGTGAATTTTAGATTTTCAACAAGTCAAAAGAAAAATGATGAGCCACAATAAGATCAGACTACCTCAAAACCAATCGAAGTTATTCTTAAACCTATTTATGTCCTGATGTAAAATCTTTCACGAAAAATGTACAGATTATAAAATTAGCTTATTCACTTATATATAGTTACTTTTTCATTTCAATATATGTCACTGGATATATCACTTTTGTTTATTTAACTGTAATGTAATGGGGTGAGCCATCTCCAAAATCAACATCATTAATGAAAGGAACGACGTCAAAAATTATCACCTAAAAAGTTACTAGAGCAATATTGTACTATCTTTGTTGAAATCTTTCAATCGACAATGCATCAGTAAT
This sequence comes from Oldenlandia corymbosa var. corymbosa, assembly GCA_949775105.1. Lineage (NCBI taxonomy): Eukaryota > Viridiplantae > Streptophyta > Magnoliopsida > Gentianales > Rubiaceae > Oldenlandia > Oldenlandia corymbosa. Next base: position 22,446,630 of record OX459121.1, on the reverse strand, counting down.
TACAACCTATGTCTCATTGATTTCATGAATGTGATTGAAGCATATCAATATGTCTTTTTCATGGCAAATATGGTAGTCACCACTTTAATAAATTGTATTCACTATTGGTCATCACTAATTTGTTACCCAATTAAAACATGTTTGGAGTAGGAAAAAAAAACTATTCTTAATTTAGCACACTAATTCAATTAGAAAATAGTTTTTGGTGACAAAAATAAACCTTAGCTAGAGATAATTGTCGACATGCTGGCGATTTAGCAGGATTTCAAGACAAAGTCAATATGGTTACGAGGAACAATTACCAGCAGAAAATTCCTATATATGTTTTTGTGCCAGAATTTTCCTTTGAGTTCAAGAATTTAGTCAGACTTTACAAAAGAAAAACAAACAAACAAAAAAAAAAAGACTTATGATTTAAAGTAGGGCACTTCTCTTTAAACTAATGTTTATGTAAAAGATTTGTGTAACATTAATTGGGCTTCATTTCTACTGAAAAAAAAATCAGTAAAAATTTGACTAAGCTGTGAATAATTAAAAGTAACTCATATATGGTGTTCTTCAAAAAGATATCTCTACTGAGTATTCTTATTAATCTTGCAAATACAAATGTTTATAATATCTCTTTATCTAATGTCGACAAAGGCTCAATTATCAATAAACTAAAGTGGATTGATGAGGTTTCACAAGAAGGTGAGCTATAACCATTTGTATCATCTATGTTACTAAAATATTTCTTGACGTGTAAGCAATTAGGATTGCATATTAATGGATAAATATTAGGCGAGGTGAAGTGATTTGTATAAGGATGAAAAATAAAAAAATTAGAGTAACTAATATTTGTTACAAAAAGAAGTACAAATTTGAGGATCCATTCTTGTAGGCAAAGTTTACTAACACGCATATATGTAATAAAAATTGAACTTTTACGAATCACCAATACGAATCGATCTATGTGTACATTGATATAGTTTTTCTAACTTCATATGCAAGAAATGGATCTCTGGATACACAAGGATTTATCTCTTATTTAACTAGGTAAAAGGTATTAACGTGACTATAGTTTTGTAATATTCAAATAAAGGCGTAAATTATAATTAAATTTAATAATTTTTTAAGGGCATAATAATAGTTATGATAATCCTATACTTAATGACACCCTCTACCAATCAAACATGCCTTCATGCGAGTCTTTGATTTAGTACATCCATTGAAGAACCCTTTTTTCACAAGTTCTAATCAACTCATGAAAATCAATAAAAAAATTTAACTGTAAAACAAGGAACTGTTTTTATTTTTTTTATTAGTTCATTTGAATAGTTCAAAGTCAATCTTAAATATTCAGTTAATAATTAGGAGCAACCCTTCAAAATCATTTAATCAGATCCTTCAATTATGTATACTGTTGCTAATCTAGTACGTCTAGTTCAAATTATTTTGATTGAGATGCTCGTAGATATCGTTGAGACAGTAAGTTTCTCAAAAATAAGAAATAAATAAAGTTCACAGAAAAATAAATAGACATATAAATAAAATACTAAATATCATCTCCATATCAACAAAATGTGAAATATATAGATCACCATATTAAACTGGAAAATAATTATTAATGAAATGACTTTCTTTCCCTTTATTAGTTTACAAAAAGTGGTACGATTATCACCAATAATATGATTACATATTTTACGTCATAGCAAGAATTGTGATTGTATAATTCTCTTATACATAGTTGGGTAAGTAGTAGCATGCCTTTTTTTTTTTTATTGCAAATGAAACTTTGGATGATCACGTGATATGGCTAAATCAATGTGTGTGTGTGTGTGTCTATATATATATATATATATATATATGTGTGTGTGTGTGTGTGTGTGTGTGTGTGTGTGTGTGTGTGTGTGTGTGTGTGTGTGTGTTGTGTGTGTGTGTGATTGTACGATGTAATATAATTAATCTAATTACGATGTAAATTATTCAACCTGACAACTTTAACTCGACTAAAAAGTTTGATAGAGCTTCAATACAGCATCCCGTCCTACTCAAGTATTGGTTACATCATACGTTAAAATTTGAAATACGTAAGACTATATAACAGTTTCTAGACCAAGATCACAATTATCTTTTTTTTAATATTATTTATAGCATAGTTGTTTTCTTTTCCATTTTATGATAAATGAAACGTGTCATGTTATATACATGGAAATCATTATAATGGAGACTATTTTGGAGAGAAATTGTCAAATTCCATGATAATTGAGATTAAAAATAGAAATTAAAAAAAAAACGTTTATCTAATCTTCGTCGTGGTTTGCTATGCCCTAGAAGCACATGTACATTCAAAACCACATTTAATTTATAAAAGTTTTACATGATATTCATATCTAGATAAAGATAGAAATGTTGGTGTTTTTCATCCAAACAAGGACGATAAAAAAACCAAAAAACAAAAAAAAAATTTACAAAATCATTATATTGTGTTCCAAGAAAAAAAAAAATTATGAAAGACTTTTGGAAAAAGATATGCCAAAGTTTCTTGCTCGAAAATAATAAGAAACTAGTAGTAGTGCACATATAATGGAATCAACAACATGTGCTTATAACGTGAAGTCTTACAATATTAACAAGTTTTAGATTTGCCAAACAAGAGTTTGTTTACCAGCCATAGTGCATCATTTGCTGACAACACCCTATTGGTAACCATATGTGTTTTCCCGAGTTTCATGATGGAGTTGGAGGTTTTTACTATTTGAATAAAATGAATTATTACTCTATCACCTATGAACTAGTTGAGATTATAGAGTTTGGAGTTCTGATTCAACCCAAATTAATTTTATAGCATACGTAAGTCACAACTTTATTTGTGATCATGTAACATCTTTGTTTATCTTTCATGTGTTGTACTAATATTCTAAATTACATTTTATAAGTAAAAAACTTTTAGATAATGTTGCTCCTTGAATCCATTACAAGTAGGGGAAAGTTACGATTTATATATACATTGACAGAGTTCCAGCATTTGTTTCTGGGCCAAGTCGATCACGTCATTCCAATCGGCATCGCTAAGGCTATTGATCTTATCTTCGTTTCCGATGCATTCGAGCAGCATCAAGGTTACTTCCATCTCCCTAATCTCCTTGTTCACCTTCTCCAACATGGCCTGGACCTCCGCGATCTTTGCTTGATGGGCTTCAAAGCCCTTGTCGGCCATGTTTTTTCTTCTTCTGGGTTTTTCTAATAATTGAATATGTTTTTCAGGGCTGAGATGATGGATGATTTGGATGTGTTTTGCTTGGGGTTTTATAGGGCAAATGTTGGAGTAATTGCTAAGGTTGGTCAGCTGAGACATTTATTAATTTCAACAGAACATAAAGTTTGTTTTGGTATAAAATGACAGTAATTCCCCACTTCCCTCTTCTGGATTCTTCTTTTGACCATAATCTGTAACTTTTGTTTTTGTTTTTTTTTGCATTGAGGGGGTTACAGTCTAAACAGAGAAAGAACTACTCATCAAAATGTAATCTGATTTAGCTCAGTCAAAGTTGCAAGTAACATAATAAGAAAAGAACATGTGTTATATGGGACTTCATGCAATAGTAAAAGTCGTTTATTTTAGATTTTCAACAGGTCAAAAGAAAAATAATGACCCACAATAAGATCAGACTACCTCAAAAACAATCGAAGTTATTCTTAAACCTATTTATGTCCTGATGTAAAATCTTTCACGAAAAATGTATAGATTATGAAATTAGCTTATTCACTTATAATGTAGCAATAAAAAAATTTATATATGAAAAAATTGTCATTATGAAGCAATGTTGGCTTTTGCCTTTTTATTTATAAACCTTCAATTCATTGATATGAAACAATCTACAGCTTTTTTTTTTTTTTTTCTCTTAAGTCCTTGCCCATTTGTGGTTTCTGGTTATACTCTTTGTCTTATATGAATTTTAACCTCAGAAGATAAAGAAATTAAGCAATCCATTCTCGTTTGGCTCTTAACTAGACATAGATTGGCTATTCTGTAACATTTTACGATACTATACTATTCTTAATTGTAAATCTTGTAATATAAAAGGACTTGTATATCTTTTAATAAAGAGCTGGATTTAAGCACATATCCATCCACGTCTAAAAGGCTTACAATCAACAAGCTAAAACTAAAGGATTATCCAGTCGTAGCGAACAGATAATGCTTTAATCTCTAATAATATAGATATGGTGAGGCAAGAGCTTCCCCTTTTCACTTCAGTCTTAGTAGAAGATATTATCAAGTTTCAAAGAGTTTTGCATCCTATAATTTTGAAAAGGTTGATTGGCTAGGCATGTAGGCGCTTTGTTATCCTCATCGTAACAAGTTTATACTCATTTTCAGTAAATATAGCTTGAATTTTCCACAAAATTAACGAAAAAGCCATCCTTCCAGGCATAATCCATCCCCCAAAAATCAAATTAGGATAAAAATTTTTGCTAGATTGTATTAAAATTAAAGCCTAAGAATGCTGCCATCCATGCACTCCATTTTTATGCAACTCAATCCCTTGCACTCCATTTTTCTCCCCATTAATGTCATGCATGCACTCATAGTCAAATCATTCACCACATAATCTTAGTTCAACTATAATCTAAAGTGGCTTTACTAAGTAGCTTGTACTAAACAATCTCGATAACAATGAGCCTTATCTATTTGAATTGAAGCTTAATTTTATAGTAAAGTTTCGTCATTTTCTCTATGATTTGATTACCATACCACCATTAAAGTTTGACTTGCAAACCCAATGCCCAATATTCCAATGAATTCCATTGCAGTCTTTATCACCGATTGATTATGAACATTATCGTAAAGAACCAATTTTTCATAGTAAATTTCCTTAATAACTATGGGAATGGAAAAGGAAATCCCGATTTTACAATTTCCTTAAAGACACTCTTTTGCTCAGCTAGAGGTGTAATAACCATTTTTCTCTCAAAATACAACAGAAGCTTGAAATCTACCTTACACACCAAGCAATTACTTAGATTAATGTGAACTATAATTAGGAACGAAGAACTATTGATGAACAACATACGGAACTATTGGAAGAAATCTTTCGGAAAGCAAGAAATGAGGCTAGCTAGCTGTAATTTTGAGACCTTCGCAATGGCTAAGAACTTAAACCTTCTGAGTTTGGCCAAATTATTTGACTTTTTGTTAGTGTGCTAATTACTAATCCTTTAAATTCTTGAATAAAATCGTCAATTTACTACCAAATTCATGAACCTCTAAGTAAAGAAACATAAAAATGTGCTTTACTACTGAACTCATGAACCAGTTTGTAGCAATAAAAATGTTTGAAGACTGTCAAAATTCCATACAACTAATCTATTTCCTGGTTGGAGGAAATTTTATAATTCCAGTCACAATATATTGCTTGATTAGGCTATAACCGGTTCGTCAGCCATTCATGTGTTTGATTCGTGCAAACATAAATCAAGCTAATCGGATGCTGATTGCATGTTGTACTTGCAAATTTTCCAACTATTTTTTTTTAAAAAAAAACAAATTCTCATTCACACTTGGCCATTTTGCAACTTCACATGGTTCATTATCAATGCAAGTCGACGTACATTATTATGTTCTAACCCCTTAAAAAGGAAAAGGCAGTCATATGCATAAATTAAATTTATGAAGTATAACAAGACCCTCATCTCTCAATTCTTTTTCGAAAACCTTTCTCTAGTTGTAATGGTCTTTCTAAGTAATAAACAAAATACAAAAAAGAAAAAAAAACACAAAAAGGCCAAAAAGAAACTTTGGGGGATCGGGAAATGTCTCTATAGTACTCCCTCTGTCCCAAAATTATTGTCTAGTTTGAGATTTCACTTTTAGTACAATTTGAACTAAAAATGAAAATCCAAACTGGACAATAATTATGGGACGGAGGGAGTATTATACTAAGAGAAAAACCAGAGAGAGGAAATCAAACTTCTTCTCCCGTTGACACATAGGACAAAATCTTATGTGTCATTTTCCTATAGGTTGACACAAAAAATATTTACAACAATTACACTAATAGTCCTTTGAATTTTTAATTAAGAAATTATTACCAATTCTTAATTAAAGTCTACTAATTAATTGTGTAGTAAATTTTCTATTTTACATTCCCTAAGATTAAAAAAAAAACGAAAAATTTTTAAAATCTCAACATTAAATAAGATTGATTTGATAAAGATTATCCCATTGGCTTGAATAATGGCATTACGTCTTGATTTGATCATTAAACAATATTAATGATTATTTGAAATTTGAAAATAATAAATACCAAATCATCAATGATTCTTTAATTCAATATTAAAGCTGATTGATTTGAAAAAAAAAATTCGATTGGCTTGAATAATGTCATTACATATTGAATTGATCATTGAACAATATTAATCTTTTTTTGAAATTCGAAAATAATTAATACAAAATTGGAAGTGATTCTTTAATTGTGAAATCTCGGTAGACCTGATCCCCTAAAATTGATATACCAGCCATTAATCATCAATAGTGGGAAATCACTCTATAAAAATATTATATATATTAACCGAAAACCCATAATCCGCATGCACAATATCAAAAACTCCCATTCCTTTCGTTCATCCATACAAACAACCTCAAGCTCCTCGATCAATGTCAACCTCCAGAAGAAAAGTATTTTTTTTTCATCTTTATTTGTATCTTTTTTTCATTTTTCATTTTTCATTTTTTTTTTGTTCAATGCAACTATGCATAGGTGAGGAAAAATAAATAAAACAAATAAGTTGAAGGTATACTTAGATGAATGAAAGTTTGTGTTTCCTTTATGCTATTGGATACGTTTTAGTCCGATATGATGCCGAATTGTAGGAACTTTTACCCCAATATGAAGTCCAGAACGAATGTAGTTAAACATCGGTGGTGAAAATGACGCGGAAGAGTGATTTCCCTCAACATTTCAACATGCAAATCATTATTATCTTTTCTTATAATTATTATATTATCTCTTCTTTACTCGATTAATATTCATAATTGTTGTACTATTACATTTTCTCATGAAAATTTTTAATAATATTTTAATGCATAATATTATATTATACAAGTACAATTCAATGTTTACTTTTTTTTTAAGTATGTATGTATAATTAATATTCATATGATTCTATTACGTCACTCTAATTTCACAAATTTTATATTTTTTCAAAATATTTTAAAAGAAAATATATATATATAAATCCCGCACATCGTGCGGGTAACATCTAGTGATACTATAAAAAACGACCAAAGCCAGTTAAAAACAACTAATGCCTCTCAACCAATATGTTGACTATGAACAAAAAACGTATGATATAGATATAACTTCTTTTGTCTTAGTCATTAATTGTCTTATTGCTCCTAAAGTGGATTAAAACTAAGGATTACAACTGAGTTTTGAGATTCAGTAATAAGTATCCTTTAAAGAGGGAGTGAAAATATCTTCACCCAAAAAGGTTTTTCCTGAAAACAAACTATCAAAAAGTTTTTTAAAAAAAAAAATAATAAGCATCGAAAATTTTAATTTAGTAGTGACAAATTGGTTCAGTGATTACGAGCTGGGACAATTTTTAGGTGATTCTTGTCAGTAAACATACAAAGTGAACTTTGGTTTTATGTAAAATACCAAAATAGTCATTGAAAAGTTATAGTGAAATATGTCCTTAACTAATGAAATATTTATTTATATTCATCAAAATTTCCCTACTTTTAACAATTGCCAAATAAATAGGGTTATTGTATAATTCTACAGGTTCAAATATATATTATATATATATATATTTATATATATAGTTACTTTTTCATTTCAATATATGTCACTGGATATATCACTTTTGTTTATTTAACTGTAATGTAATGGGGTGAGCCATCTCCAAAATCAACATCATTAATGAAAGGAACGACGTCAAAAATTATCACCTAAAAAGTTACTAGAGCAATATTGTACTATCTTTGTTGAAATCTTTCAATCGACAATGCATCAGTAATTACAACCTATGTCTCATTGATTTCATGAATGTGATTGAAGCATATCAATATGTCTTTTTCATGGCAAATATGGTAGTCACCACTTTAATAAATTGTATTCACTATTGGTCATCACTAATTTGTTACCCATTTAAAACATGTTTGGAGTAGGAAAAAAAAAAACTATTCTTAATTTAGCACACTAATTCAATTAGAAAATAGTTTTTGGTGACAAAAATAAACCTTAGCTAGAGATAATTGTCGATATGCTGGCGATTTAGCAGGATTTCAGGTCAAAGTCAATAGGGTTACAAGGAACAATTACCAGCAGAAAATTCCTATATATGTTTTTGTGCCAGAATTTTCCTTTGAGTTCAAGAATTTAGTCAGATTTTACAAAACAAAAACAAACAAACAAACAAAAAAAAGACTTATGATTTAAAGTAGGGCGCGTCTCTTTATACTAATGTTTATGTAAAAGATTTGTGTAACATTAATTGGGCTTCATTTCTACTGAAAAAAAAAATTAGTAAAAATTTGACTAAGCTGTGAATAATTAAAAGTAACTCATATATGGTGTTCTTCAAAAAGATATCTCTACTGAGTATTCTTATTAATCTTGCAAATACAAATGTTTATAATATCTCTTTATCTAATGTCGACAAAGGCTCAATTATCAATAAACTAAAGTGAATTGATGAGGTTTCACAAGAAGGTGAGCTATAACCATTTGTATCATCTATGTTACTAAAATATTTCTTGACGTGTAAGCAATTAGGATTGCATATTAATGGATAAATATTAGGCGAGGTGAAGTGATTTGTATAAGGATGAAAAATAAAAAAATTAGAGTAACTAATATTTGTTACAAAAAGAAGTACAAAATTGAGGATCCATTCTTGTAGGCAAAGTTTACTAACACGCATATATGTAATAAAAATTGAACTTTTACGAATCACCAATACGAATCGATCTATGTGTACATTGATATAGTTTTTCTAACTTCATATGCAAGAAATGGATCTCTGGATACACAAGGATTTATCTCTTATTTAACTAGGTAAAAGGTATTAACGCGACTATAGTTTTGTAATATTCAAATAAAGGCGTTAATTATAATTAAATTTAATAATTTTTTAAGGGCATAATAATAGTTATGATAATCCTATACTTAATGACACCCTCTACCAATCAAACACGCCTTCATGCGAGTCTTTGATTTAGTACATCCATTGAAGAACCCTTTTTTCACAAGTTCTAATCAACTCATGAAAATCAATAAAAAAATTTAACTGTAAAACAAGGAACTGTTTTTATTTTTTTTATTAGTTCATTTGAATAGTTCAAAGTCAATCTTAAATATTCAGTTAATAATTAGGAGCAACCCTTCAAAATCATTTAATCAGATCCTTCAATTATGTATACTGTTGCTAATCTAGTACGTCTAGTTCAAATTATTTTGATTGAGATGCTCGTAGATATCGTTGAGACAGTAAGTTTCTCAAAAATAAGAAATAAATAAAGTTCACAGAAAAATAAATAGACATATAAATAAAATACTAAATATCATCTCCATATCAACAAAATGTGAAATATATAGATCACCATATTAAACTGGAAAATAATTATTAATGAAATGACTTTCTTTCCCTTTATTAGTTTACAAAAAGTGGTACGATTATCACCAATAATATGATTACATATTTTACGTCATAGCAAGAATTGTGATTGTATAATTCTCTTATACATAGTTGGGTAAGTAGTAGCATGCCTTTTTTTTTTTATTGCAAATGAAACTTTGGATGATCACGTGATATGGCTAAATCAATGTGTGTGTGTGTGTGTCTATATATATATATATATATGTGTGTGTGTGTGTGTGTGTGTGTGTGTGTGTGTGTGTGTGTGTGTGTGTGTGTGTGTGTGTGTTGTGTGTGTGTGTGTGATTGTACGATGTAATATAATTAATCTAATTACGATGTAAATTATTCAACCCGATAACTTTAACTCGACTAAAAGTTTGATAGAGCTTCAATCAGACATCCCGTCCTACTCAAGTATTGGTTACATCATACGTTAAAATTTGAAATACGTAAGACTATATAACAGTTTCTAGACCAAGATCACAATTATCTTTTTTTTAATATTATTTATAGCATAGTTGTTTTCTTTTCCATTTTATGATAAATGAAACGTGTCATGTTATATACATGGAAATCATTATAATGGAGACTATTTTGGAGAGAAATTGTCAAATTCCATGATAAATGAGATTAAAAATAGAAATTAAAAAAAAATGTTTATCTAATCTTCGTCGTGGTTTGCTATGCCCTAGAAGCACATGTACATTCAAAACCACGTTTAATTTATAAAAATTTTACATGATATTCATATCTAGATAAAGATAGAAATGTTGGTGTTTTTCATCCAAACAAGGACGATAAAAAAACCAAAAAACAAAAAAAAAAATTTACAAAATCATTATATTGTGTTCCAAGAAAAAAAAATTATGAAAGACTTTTGGAAAAAGATATGCCAAAGTTTCTTGCTCGAAAATAATAAGAAACTAGTTGTAGTGCACATATAATGGAATCAACAGCATGTGCTTATAACGTGAAGTCTTACAATATTAACAAGTTTTAGATTTGCCAAACAAGAGTTTGTTTACTAGCCATAATGCATCATTTGCTAACAACACCCTATTGGTAACCATATGTGTTTTCCGAGTTTCATGATGGAGTTGGAGGTTTTTACTATTTGAATAAAATGAATTATTACTCTACTCGCCTATGAACTAGTTGAGATTATAGAGTTTGGAGTTCTGATTCAACCCAAATTAATTTTATAGCATACCTAAGTCACAACTTTATTTGTGATCATGTAACATCTTTGTTTATCTTTCATGTGTTGTACTAATATTCTAAATTACATTTTATACGTAAAAAACTTTTAGATAATGTTGCTCCTTGAATCCATTACAAGTAGAGCAAAGTTACTGTTTATATATACATGACCATACAAAGGTGAACCATCGTATGGTACTACATGCTTTATATATAGTTTCATACATAGAATTTTTAAACTCTTACAAGCCCGACGATATTAACTGTACCTTTACATTTTCTTTAAATTAATAACGAATTGTTGAGTTTGTGACATAACAGATAGGGAATATCCCGTCGAGGATACTACTATGGTTGTGGAAGAAAGCACAACCTAACATTGTCATTATAACTTTTATTTCCTTCATTTTGTGTCAAACCATTCAAACCATTGTTACATTGTAGAACTTGGGGTTATAGAGGATTTCTTAAAGTGCAAGTACTCAAAGAGGTTTTGTTAGGGATCAATTTTGTTGCTTTAGATTAAATTAATTCATTGAGTTTGAACTTTTCTTATTTACCAATGTGTAGCAAAAAGAATGTCAAGAAAAAAAAAATACTATTCCAAAGTATTGATGAGTGATATTATTTATCCTATCTCTCCCATATATACGATTATAAGAGGGTGGCAATTTCTTAACTTGCTAGCTAGATTTTTTTTTTTTCTTTCCTTCTACTTTACCAATTTTAAAAGTCCATTACTTCTCCACAAAAAAAAAGAGAAAAGAAATGCCAATCCAGTTGGACCGTATGCATCGACAGAACCCTCATTGAAACAACATATACAAATATATATATATATATATATATATATATATATATATATATCCTACTATGTTAGAAACAAAAACCTCCCTTTCAAACACCTCATTTGATTGCCACGTGGCATGTAGAAAGTACTAAATTGCCTTTTTGTCTAACCATAACTAAATTACTAAATTTCCCTTTCCACTTTACGTGACACATTTTTTTTATTTTATTTTTTCTTTATGTTTCATTCAACTAGAGTAGTTTTTTAAATTGAATTGATCAATTAGGTTTTTGTTACAAAGTGTCAACTTTGTTTTAAGCGTATACCCTTCGGATGAAACTTATTACAAAACTATTAAAAATCTCCAAAACTAAGTATTGATTCGGCACGACCAATGGAGAACATCAATAAATCATCTTACCAATATTTAAATTTATTAGGATGCTTTTATATTTTATTTAACATTTACTTCAACACATTTATTCAATTAAGCTATTTATATTTAATAAGTAACACTTATAAAATATTTCTTAAATATACATGGTGAAATATAATTTCTTTTTTTTTTTTGTGTGAAATACAAATATTTCTATGATCACACTTATAAAACATTTCTAAATCCTTCAAACATTTCTAAAATATATCACTACAAATACAAAATTTAATTTTTTTTCAAATATAAATATTTCTAAGATCTACAGATAGACTGGGCCAGGGTCGCGCATTGCGTGACCAGACATCACTAGTATATATATATATATATATATATATATATATATATATATAGATAACATGCAAAGAAAAAATTGGACCTATAATATATCTAGTCGTTTCAATGCCTTCCCAAGTAATCTAATTACAGATGACAAGATATATCCTTTGAAATCATCCTCTCTTTGTACATAAAAACATGCATTAATATTAGTATCAAAAAGTGTTCCTACAGCAAATTTATCTAAAAACAAGTAAGAAAAAATTTGATTTTAAAGATTAATGATTTTAGTTAACGTTAAAAATAGATAGGCCCCTTAAATAAAAGATTTCTTCTAAAAAAATTTGGAGTTCATAAGTTGAAAATGAATAGTTTTATACATTTGAATTTCTACATAATAATTCTACATAAACTTTTCGTTAAATTGTAAATTATTTCAGTCGGAAAACACTACAAATGTGTAAAGTATTACCTTCAAAAGAATTATAGATTATTTATTTGAATTGTTTGGGTTAACAATTTAGACTATTGGGCGATAGGCAATAGAATGAAAAATTAACACATATACCCCTAGCTTAAATTATCTATTCCTCTATTGATACTTTCTATTTCATGATTGTTAATTATCAAGCGAGTAATCACTCAGATGTAAGACCAAATTCCAAAATATAATATGGTCAATGTGAATAAATAGATCGCAATAATGTACTAATTCAGTGCCAGAATGCATACCACCAAAGGGAAATAAAATTTCAATTTTGTCTCAAAAACATAAAAATATTACAGGTCAACATAAATGAATTTTTTTCTCTTCTTCGTGTATGGAACTTGCCAGCTTGGATACAGAATAGTCAACCGTTCACAACCTTACAGTTGATAAAAATTTGAACCAAAGAAAAAATCTGTAAATTTAGAAATATTTGATTCTCTTACTTAAGGTACGTACTAAAAAATTATATCAGCAACTGAAAGAACTAGAACAAGGAAAAAAATCTATAATTTGGGTAGTGAGTATTCAGATATTAATTTTAATAATTTTCAATCATTTTTTTTCTATAGTTATAAGTACGTTGTATTTGAATTTGGACTTGATATCTATGCTTAAAGTCTAAAATGATTACTGAAAAACTTTATGTTTCCTTGAAACTACAATTTTCATTTGAAAAGTATATATTCACTAAATTTTGTAACATATTTAGATGTTAATCTCTTCAAAGATTTCTCAAAAGTAATCATAATCGTGATTGTTTTCTTTTTCAGTAATTTAAAAATGATATCCTTTTCACTATAAATACAATCATATCATATCTTTCAGCATTAATATATTATTTTACATATTGTAATTCCTACAATAGATTTTTACTCTAAAACGGCATGTGCAGAATATATTTCATATTTATAGCTTGTAATGTAATTTAGTAGGCAAATTTTTTTCAAATTGTTTGCAAAAACTAATAAAAATAGTGGTGTTTGTTGACTTATTTTGGCTAACTAATGGGTATGCAGCAATACAAAATGAACAAGATGAATTGAGAGATTATGGTCACAATTTCTTCTGTTTAATAAAATTAATGTAGATCTAACACAAAAGTTCCCAAAAACTTTTTATAGATGAACTTAACACAACAGAACAACACCAAAGATAGACTCTAAAGGAAATACATGAAAATGCAACCATAAAAAACAACAAAATTCAAGGTTAAAATCAACCTTGAATGGAAATGGAAAGAAAAAATATTAAGAAAAACCCTAATTAAGGAACGCCGCCACTACCAAAGCCTGATCCACCAGCTCCATTGTTATTCATCATGTTGAAATAGTTTGAATCGAAACCACCAGCATTTATATGGCTTGATCCAGCACCGTCACCATTACCACCATAGCTAGGTCCAGCCCCATCATTAAAACCACCACTAAAACCACCACCACCACCAACAAGGTTGTTATGGTAATCAACATTGAGTGGTGGTGGTATCATCTGCTGATAAAAAGGGTCGTTGTAAGGCCACCCGAGATCATACAAACCATAATTCTGCACCTGATTATAGGGAAGATATCCATCATTACTCATCGGCATCATTCCAGTCATTGCCGGAGGTGGAGGAGCCATCACCATGGAAGAAGAACCAGCAACACCATCCATTTGAGGATCCATCAACATCGCCATCATGCTTATTTCCGCCGGTGGAGCAGGAATAGGGGCAGGCGGAGCAGGAATAGGGGCAACAGGAGAAGGAATAGGGGCAGGAAAAGCAGGAATAGGGGCAGGGAGAGCAGGAATAAGGGCAGGAGGAGGAACATTATCACCACCTTGAGGAAGCCCACCAGCATCATCAGCAGCGGCACCACCCTCGCCATTACCATCCTGCTTCTTGAGAACCGCCAGCCTCCGAGTGATCTCCGCCACGTTTCGCTTAAGGATAAAGCCCACATCATTGCAATCATGAGATTTGAGGCTCTCCGGGTTGTTTTCGCCACTCAAACACTGATCAATAAACAAACGGATCTCCGTTTCTCGACTGTCCCTCATGATTTTCTGAATCTGTTCTTTGGTCTTTTCAATCCTCTGTCGAGTGAAAATTTCTTGGTCAACCATCCTTTTTCCTTTCTCTGACGCGGGTACTGCCTTAAACCTTGCCAGGACTTGATTCAAGGCGGTGGGATCCTCCGGCCAAACCTCCGGCTTCTCATCGTACGGCCCATAAAGCACGGCGGCGGCATCTATCCCACAAAGGGTACTTAATTCTTTGACTTTCTTCATCAACCCTCTTTTCCTTTTCTTGTAAGAAGCTTTTCGATCTGAAGGGTTAACAATGTAAGCAAGCCTCACTTTTCTCCTAGTCATGGCTGTTTTTTGAAAGCACAGGATTTTTTTTCCTTAGAAATGGAGATATGTTTGAGAATTTGTTGTGGTCTGATGATGCTTATTTATAATGAAAAATCATGAACAGGGAGATAGTGGGAAAAGGGTGGGGACTGAGGTGGTGAAAATAAATCCACGTCAGAGGAATTAATGGCAATAGATTCTTAGTTTGAATGATTTGTCGTTTATTTGGACACAAAGTAAATTTTTTGTTGAACCACATAGTCAATGGCTTTATGCGCTACAGCGGTGATAATTATCTCATCCAATTTCTTTGTTTTGCAAACTTCTTTTTTTTTTTAATTTTTGAGATAAAGGTTGATTCAATTCATTAAATGAAAAAAAAAAGATATTTGTCCAAAAAAGTCATATTTATCATACTATTTAGCTTAATAAGTACTGCCTTCATTTTAAAATGAATATCCTTCTAGAAATTTTATTAACACCGAAAAATATTAAATAAGGTGGTTAAAATACAAATTCAACCTTATTGAATATCAATGCCACTCATCGTAATACCAATAAAGTTTGAATTAAAAGAAGTTTTGATGTCTAATGCTAGGGTAATGTTAGAAACAATGAACAAACGATGTATCGATTTGGTAAAATGACATATATCTTGAAATTGTTTTGCTCAAAATGGATGGAGTTATAATCTTGACTAAGATTATTTGAATTTTTTTTTTTTTGAGAATTTTCATTTACGTTAAAATAAAATTACAAAATTATGGTATAACATAGCGTACAAATAAGTATTTGTACATTGAAACTTACTAACATGTTACATTCCAATTCCAATCAATTCTCCAAATTTTACACACAACTCTAGCCTGTACGAAATCTCAAATAAAAATTTTTGTTAAATGTATCCGAAGGAGTGGGTTTGCCTATGGAACTCGAAATATATTTGACAATGCCCTCTACAATTTGTTTATACTCATTTATGCTAGTTTAACTGTTATTAGGGGTGTCAGTATCCGACATGATAACCCAATTTACATAGATGACATGGTGTGATTAACCCGAATTAAATTTTTGTTACATTTGTGTCCCAATCAATTTTGTGAAATATGTGAAATACATTACTCAAATTGAACTCATAACTAATATAGACCCTACTTGTCATAACGGATCCGTCTAATTATACAATTATTTTTGTTTTAAGCATTTAGCGAAGGCATTTGGACACGGTTCAAGAATGATATTGTTTCTCATAGTTTGAATTTTTTTTTTTTTTTTTTGGCATTGATAATACCTTATATGCTAGGACATTGAATTCAACAATTCCTAAATTAATTGATCCAACTTAGATGATACAGTCAACTTTTCAAACATTGTCTCTCACTCTAGTCTCCATTTGACTTATTTTTAAACTCGAGAAATGCTTTGTTTTTGTTAACATTTTCTATATATTTAGTACTATTAAAACTTTACAAATTTAGATGTACAAAAGTATTGAACAAGAAAAGAGAACTTAATGAATTCGATAAAAGTGACTTACCGTAAATAAGTTTTTTGAAGGTCCAGCAATTTTTTACCTTTATATCATTGATCTAGATTGTATTTCATACTTAATTGTACTTATATTTTAGAAAATGGTATCTTGTTTGTTTAACGCCCAATCAAAAGAAAAAGAAAATCCAAACTACCATTTTTCCCTTTAATCAGATGCTTTCAATTTTAAGAAAATTAAGTTTCCTCCTCATTGTTTTCTATGGATGGAAATTTCAAGAGAAACCAGGGCCATTGTTTAATTTCCAAAATCTTTTGAAAATCAAATTAATTTTGTTGGAAAAAAATAGTAGTATAAAGAATATCCAAAACATAAGAAAGAGTATCTCTATAATAATAGATTAGATGTTAGACCCGTGCGATGCACGGGGTTTATTTATATACATTTACATACAAAATAAAAAATTACAAATTGGAAGTATTCTATATATTGCACATTTGCATAGGAAAAAAAACGTAACAATAGAATAATTATTAGTGTATTAAAAATAAATAATGCTATGCCATATAATTAAGAACACATAGATTTGATGATATATATTCGGGAAGAAAAATTTTAAGGAAATTGGAAAAGGAAAAGGAATTTATTCAAAAATCAAAAAACAAATTACAAACATCTCAGTTTCATCCAATTGTTTTGTTAAAACAATTATTCACACAACATGATAAAATGACTTAAAGGACTTAAATTAATTTTTTTAACGAACATAAAGGACTTATTCACAAATTGTCTTGTTGGATTGTAGCTTATGCGTCACTTTAAGAATGACACTCAATTCCTCTACATAGTTTTTTCACTTATATAATAAACTATAGATTACTTAATGTGTGGCACAAGATAATTCAACAAATAAATTTTGTACTTCAAGTTTAAAATTATGAGCATTAAGTATACTATTTATTGAGAATCATTTCATATGGTGCTTGATAATTTGCAATGAATCATATACTTAAATTTAAAATAAGATGTATGGGAAGGAAATTATTTCAAAATAATCATGTTTAAATCAAGTCGTATATATGGTAATTGCGGATAATAATGTAGTTTTGTGTTTATATCATTCACCGCTTTACGAAATCAATCTAGAAATAAAGTAAATAAAAATATTAAGAAGTAAAAAAATCAAATTTGAAAAATAGCATTATAATAATCAATCTTTAATTGATACTTCGAAAAATCAAAGCGGCGCAGCGGAAGCGTGGTGAGCCCATAACCCTCCAGTCCCAGGATTGAAACCTAGTTTTGATACTTTTATCCATACATACTTTACATTTTCGGTTTTCCTGAAGGAAAAAAAAACTATTCATACTTTTATACTACTTGTTTTTCGAAAATGGAGTTCATAGATAAGTTTACATTTTATTACTATTTTATTTCTTACATTACACATTTTTCTAATAAAAAATGGTTACTTTACTTGTTTCATAAAATAAGTTAAAGGAAAGATTTATCCATACATACTTACATTTTCCGGAAGAAAAAAACTATTCATATTTTTATACTACTAGTTTTTCGAAAAAGGAGTTCATAAATAAGTTTACATTTTATAGCTGTTTTATTTTATACATTGCACATTTTTCTGAGGAAAAAAACGGTTGCTTTACATGTTTCATAAAATAAGTAAAGGAAGAAAAAAAAAACTATTTGTATTCTTATACTACTTGTTTTTCGAAAGAGGAGTTCATGAGTAAGTTTACATTTTATTGCTATTTTATTTTATACATTACACATTTTTCTGAGATTACGTGTTTCATAAAATAAGTTAAAGGAAGATTTAGGAATTTGATGTCCAAAACTCTCTTAACGAAGCATTTTACGAACTATGAAGTACAAAACAAGAAGCAAGTTGTTAGAAGATAATTATATATATATAGTTTAATTATAGGAAAAATTTAGATAAAGGGCGGTGGAGGACAAATAATTAATAAAGACTTAAAGACGACACTACTTTCGAATAAATTGTATTAGGGGCATAACAATTCAGCCATACAAACATGGCTTTACATATAAAAAAACTTATTAATATTAATTTAATTACTTTAGAAGTTTATTAATTTATTTTTTCATAAGCCTGATTAGCATAAGACTACTGAAGTAGTTATTGATTAAAAAAACTTAAACATAATAAATTTTTATATTATTATATTTTAAATTTTTTACTAATATAAAATATATGGTATTAATTTTTTTGAAGAACTAAAT
The DNA here is from genome assembly GCA_949775105.1 of Oldenlandia corymbosa var. corymbosa. NCBI lineage: Eukaryota > Viridiplantae > Streptophyta > Magnoliopsida > Gentianales > Rubiaceae > Oldenlandia > Oldenlandia corymbosa. The sequence continues at coordinate 22,427,720 of OX459121.1, read as the reverse complement.
TTATTTTAAGTGTTGTAAAATATCTTGTACGACTCATTTAAATATAAGGTTTTGGGAAAAAGAATTTAGAAAATTTTGATTCATGTGAACGCAAATAATCATTTACTTTGATAAAATTGACATTATATGGAAAAAATAAAACCACTTAATAAAAATCAGGAAATATTAATCTTTATTTTTAAATTCAACATATTTATATTATTTTCATATTAGTATTGAAATATTATCATACATACACTTTGGAAACAGATTTTAATTTATGTGTTAAAATCAAATGAAAGAAAAAAATAAAGACCTGATTTCAAGAGTTAAAGTCATGTTTGGATTATTGAATGATTATGCCCTTAATACAAATTATCCTAGAGTGTTGCCCTCTTCTTTTTTTTTTTTTTTTTTTGGTAAACATGTAAATATATTGATAAAGATAACCAAAAGGATTGCATATTTACACACCAAAACACCTCTATTACATTGCTCTATCTACTTCTTTTAACCTGTACAACTATATGCTAAACAACTCAGTCTGAAAATCAGCATCCAGTGCTGTTCTTTTAGGCCCTGTACTGTATTCTATCCTCCATCTTAACTCCTGCTTTATATGTCCAGATTGCCATTTCATCTCTGCAATTTCCAGCATGAATTCTGGCATTCCTCGCCTTCCATATATTGTATACTACTGCAGCCATTGTTGCAAAAAGTAGTCCTCTCTTGCATTTCATTCTTTTCCAACATTTCAATACAAAAGTTCTCCATTCTTTCTGTTCCATTACTAGCTTTTTTATGCCCAACCATTGCAGTGATTTTTCCAACAGTAAAGCAGAGAATTTACATTCAAAAAATAAATGTTCAGCCGATTCTAGAGCCTGCTGACAGAAAACACACTCAAAATCCCCAGCCAGAATATTCAACTTTCATAATCTCTCTTTGGTTAACAATCTGTTATTCCAAAATAGCCACACTATGAAGCTATGTTTTGGAACATTAACTTTAGACCATATAAACTGAGCAGCATCCAGTTTATCACACTCTCCTAACAGCCAGTTATAACCAGAGTATACTCATATACATACCTGAACTTGTGTGCCTCCATCTTTCACCATTAACTTCAGTCTTCATCAGATCCTTCAATTTCAGAATCTGCTTTCATTGCCAGCTAGCTCTCTGTTGTGGTTGCAAACCCCAAAAGTTATATTGCTTTATACACAGTTCATGGATCCACTTCACCCAAAGATTATCCTCTTTTTGTGCCAAGCTCCAAACTTGTTTCATAATGGCTGCCTGGTTCCATTTCTGTGCATCTTTGATATTCAAGCCTCCATTCTTCTTATTCATGCAGACCCTTTCCCAACTAACTAACGGCATCTTACTTCCATCTTCTTTGCTCCCACAAAAGAAGGTCCTGCAGATTCTATTAATTTGCTATGTTACAGTCTGCGGAAGAATAAACATCTGAGCCCAATAATTCTTCATAGGCATTAAAACAACATTAATCAGTTGCAATCTTCCTGTGTAGCTGAGATTTTGGGTACTCCAACATTTAATCCTTGCAGTCATTCTCTGAACCAGACTATCACATTCCACTTGATTCTATTTTCTTGGTGATAACGGAACTCCCAAATATTTCACTGGCAATTTCCCTTCCCTGAAACCAGTGATTTCACAGATTTTTCTTCGTAATTCCTCTGAAACTCCGCCAAAATACACATCTGGCTTCATGGAATTAGCCACCAACCCTGTGGTCTCTGAGAACTTTTTCTAAACCTTCACCACTTTACAGATGGTATACTCACCTGCTTTACAGAAGACCATAAGGTCATCTGCAAAGCAGATGTTTGTTAATTTCAAACTACTGCACTGTGGATGGAATTTAAAACGTCTATCATCTGCTGCCTCATTGAAAAGATGAGTAAGGTGCTCCATAATGAGTACAAAGATCAGTGGAGATAAGGGGTCCCTCTACCATAATTCCCTTTGTCCTTTGAAAAAACCACAAGACTCGCCGTTAAGATTTATCGAAAATGAAGTAGAGGTAATACATTCCATCACCATTGCTGAGAAGCTTTTTGGAAAACCATAGCCATCCAACATCTCCTCAAAAGACATCTCTTACTGATATTTTTTCGTCCATAAACCCTAATCAGCTCCACACAGTCATAGGCTTTACGCAGATCTATCTTTAAAAGACATCTCTTACTAATATTTTTTCTTCCCCAAACCCTAATCATCTCCTGTGTGATCAGGACATTATGCAGTATCAGTCTTATACTCACAAACGCACTCTGATTCCCTTCAACCAAGTCTAGGAGCACACATTTTAACCTTGCACAGAGTATCTTCGATATGCATTTGTATATTAGTTACAACATTCTGAGGCTGATCAATTTTCAGGATTAGAGTCAACAGAGTTGAGTTACACTATTTTAGCAGTCTAACTGTCTTGAAAAACTCCATTATCACCTCAATCACATCTGGCTTAATAATCCTTCAGCCTCCTTTATAGACCCCGCTGCCATAACCATCCGGGCCAGGACTCTTATCCCTATTGATCTCCCACATCGCCTTCTTCACTTCATCCGATGTCACTTTTCTGATAAGTTCAACCTATTGATGCCAGCTCAATTTCTGTCCTCTGTCAAAAATCTGAGGTTCATATTGTTGTCGAAAACTACTCCGTCCCAACTGCTGGTGGAAGTAATTGATGAAGTGTTTTTTCACTTTACTCTAATCTGTGACAGTTTCTCCATTTTCCCCTGCTATAAAGGTGATTCTGTTCTTCATGGTCCTGATCCTGAGTTTTGCATGGAAATAAGCAGTATTCCTATCTCTTTGTTTTATCCATTTCTCTTTCCCTTTCTGAGCCAAGAAGCTTTCTGCCGCTCTACTAGTCATCATATATTCCTGATACCTTTCTTTTTCCTCCTGCTGTAACATTACATCATTAGGATTAGTATTTAAGCTCATCTGGATGTTTTCCAATTTCTCCCGTGCCATCTGTGGCTGGTTTTGAATTTTCAAAAACTGCGTTATGTTTAATCTCTTCAAAACTGGTTTAATACATTTTAGTTTCTTTGCCAGCTGAAACATCTTTGTCCCTTTAAATTCTGTCGCCCATCCTGCTGCTACAACTTCCATAAATTTTTTAGCTTGGCACCACATGTTGAAGAACTTAAAAGGAGCTATTCTCGGGTTCATCTTTGTATCCGTCTGGACCATAATTGGGGAATGATCAGACACCCCTGGAGTAAGTGCAGATCCTATGGAGTTAGGAAATCTCAACACCCAATCCCCATTCACCATCACCCTATCAATTCTTGAACAAATTCGAGCTGCACCCATTTGTTTGTTACTCCATGTATACCGCTGACCTTGTTGCTTCAAGTCCTGTATCTCACACTCCTCAACGCATCTCCTGAATCCCTCTATTTCCTGTAATCCCACACTAGATCCCCCTAATCTTTCATCTCTTTTAAGTACATTATTAAAATCTCCTATGACTATCCAAGATATATTGACAATCCTAGCTATGCTGATAAGGTCTTCCCATAAAAGTTCCCTTTCTACACAAGCATTAGAGGCATATATAACAATACAATAAAAGCTAGTACTATTCCCCAATATTTCTACATGACAGTGAATATATTGAGCTGCCATAGATATGATGCTTACCTGTAATACATTTGGCTTCCAGATAAGGCAAATTCTACCCTTTCCCATCCCTTGATCCTTCATTACATAATCATACCCTGCCTAATACATTCTAATCATAGCTTCTACTTTGACTCTACTCATTTTAATTTCTACTACATCAATCAAACTAATATCATATAAATGCAAATTTGACTTAATACTTTTTGCTTTACTGGGTATTAAGTCCCCTTATATTCTAGTGAAATAGTTTAGGCATGGATACCTGGATCATGTGTGGAGCCCCTGCTACTTTCCTCCTCACAGTGAATCCCCTGCTCATCCTCCATATACACAACTGATCCTATATCCTGTTGTGCATGTTCCTCCAGATCTAGCAGTACAGTGAATCCATTCATCTTTTCTTTCCCTTTATCTTTTCTTCTTTCAAATTGTGATCCTTGGCCCTCCATCGTTGGAGAAAGCTTCTACTTCTCCTGAGTTGCATCCGGGAATCTCATATGCTGAACAGCTTCCTCTTTTTCATGGATTTTAGTTTGTAGCCGTGCATTGTTCTTCCCTCTGATCACCTTTCTCCATTCTTTCGTATCCTCCTGCTTCTTATGTACTGCTTCCTGCTTTTTCACTTCCATCTGTTTATCTGTTGTTTTCTTACGACATACTTCTCCACCGTGTCCAAAGCATTTATAGTAAGAGCATTGTGTTGGTCGCCATTTGTAGTATACTGCTTGCTCCACTAATTTTCCCTCTTCATCAATAAAGTGTGCAGTAAGTGGAGGGTAATCTTGAATTTCCACGTCTACTAGAACTCTAGCAAAGTTAGCTCTATCTTTAGCAACTATGCAATGATCAGCTTCTATAGGTTTGCCCAATGGACTTGCAATCCTTCCTAGACTTGCTGGGTTCCAATATTTGAGATATGACCCATGAAACTGTATCCATAGTGGCACATGTCCAACTTCCTTGTGATTTACTCCTTTTTCCACTCGCCATGGCTTTACAATAACTGGATTCAATCCTAGATAATTGATTGGCTCCTTCAAAGCTGCATCAGCAGCTTCCATGGTATGAAAACGAATAACAAAGAGGCCACTGGGAAGCATTAGTACCTTGTCTACTCCAATCGATTTCCACAAGTTTCTGTAGAAGCTATCCATGACTTTGAAAGGTGGATTCGCTCCAAGAACAAAGCTCAATATGGACGACTGCCAATATTCAATCTATGTTGAAACATCAGTTCTTTGAACTTTAGCAACTTTTATCCCATCTTGCTCCTCTGGTTCTACATACACCAGTGGTACGGCGGGATTCCGAAATCTTCTGGTTTCCGACTTATCCCACACCGGATTGGATTTAGGTTTTTGATTTTCTTTCTCTTCCGGCGAATCGAGCTTTTTTGCTGTATTTACTCCCAACAATTCACTCAGCATTTTTTGTCTGCTCTTCCAATCCCCTCTCCTTTCCCTGAATTGCATCTTTGATTCCAATCGTTGCCCTTTCTTCATGCCCGATGAGCTAGCCATTCTGCCCAGATCTACTTTTTGCTTGCTTTTTTCTCCTTCATATTGATTAATTCCCGTTGCCCATCTCCTACGCTTTCTGTTTCAGTAACTTTCTTCGATTTCCCACCCTTCCCTCTTCCTTTCGCCATGGAAAGCGTAAGTTAGCACTCAAGATGTTAACATGCGCCCAGAGGACATTCGAGAAGAGAGAGAAATTTTTTATACTAATGTTGATTTAGATCACTATAATAGTGTTGTCCTCTTTATTAATTATTTTTTATCTACTGCCCTTAATCCAAATTTTTTCATAATTATATACTCTCATTTGATGTCCGGCTAATCCAAATTTGAGTGAAATAGATTTTTCTGAAAAATAAAACTCTTAAAGAAGTATTTTATGAACTATTAAGTACAAAACAAGAAGCAAGTTGTTAAAAGATAATTATATATATAGTTTAATTATATGCTCTCTTCCAAAATTATTGTCCAGTTTGGATCTTAAATTTTAGTTCAATTTGTACTAAAAATGAACATCCAAACTGGACAATAATTTCGGGACGGAGGGAGTATATGTTTCAATGTGTGCTTGTAGATTTTAAGTTGAAACTGAAAGTTGAGATGGATACATCTAACAGTTGCTTATTTAATCAAATAATAATAAAACTACGAAGCTATTGAGCCAAGACTAAACAGCAACTAGAATTTAGGACGTATGAAAGTAGTCTTTTCAAGTCACCTTGAGAGAAGAAGTGGGAGAGAATGTAACCATGGCAACTTCATAATATTTTTAATCGGGTAAAACAATTGAACAACTAAACTCTCATGTTTTTACTTTGATATATATTTTGATTTATCCATGTCAGCATAAAATTAAATTCACGAAATGTTAAAACTTGTTGGAAAATTTTCCCGTTGTTTTTTGCATCTACTTATCAAAGTCAACAAGGAAGTCGACAAAGATAATATTCTTTTGTTTTGTACCATTTTAAATTTTATTTTTATAGTTGTACTTATGTCTGGTTATTAATTGATTCCTATTTTCTTATGCCAGAAGTCTCAAAATTTTAATTTTTTGTATAAATTTTTCCCGAAAATGTTTTCATCTCATTATCAAAGCCAAGGAGAAATTCTAATGAACAATAATTAAATTCAATGGTTTTTATCATTTTCACATTTCGTTATGGCATGATAGTCCAATAATTAATTATTTTATGAGTATCAATATAAAAGTCTCTAAGTGCTTGTTTGCCCAGCCTTTTGAAGGCCAAAAAAAAAAAAATTCCTTTCCCACTTAAACACAGATAGTCTATACCAAAAGGAAATTTAACACCATTCATGCAACATCTTCATTTATTTTTAAAACTTATTTTACTAATTATTTTTTGTTATTCTTAATAACCACCGCCGGGCCACTTCTACCCACCGCCGGATCATCGTCGACCGGCGTTGGAGGGGAGTGGTATGGCAGTGGATGGAAGTGGTCCGATGGTGGTTATTAATAATATTATTTTATTTAAAATACTATCCAAATAACTTTATAAATTTCTACTTAAACCACATTTTAAATTTCCTCCTAAATCCAAAACCAAATAAAAATAAAATATTTTCCAAACAACAATTTGGTAGAATAACATTTGAGGTTGGCTGCTTTTGTGAATTTTACAAAGTCAATAGGAAATTTGAGGGAAGCCAAAATCTATGATTTTGTACCAGTTTATGACAGTAGTATTTTAACCAAATGCATCGACATTTCTTGCACGATGTAACGGTCGAAGTGGGCCCAGCCTCCCAGGGCCGGCTTTAAGGAGAGGCTATTAAAGTTCGGGTTTTAGGTATATCATATTATTTAGGGCCTCATTTTTTAAGATTTTGTTTACTATAATTATTTTCTTAAAAATATTTTATAATTATTATTGAAAAGATAATAAAAAAGACTAGCATTTTGTCCCTCAATAAATACGTACTCATTTTTTTTAATTTCATAACATACTATGTATTATTAATAATTCAACTCTCTTTGCAATAATAATATAATCATATTAAACTATTATTCTAGTTTTCAATAGCAGCCAACAGAATATGATGAAATCATATAATGAAACTAGAAATATGTTATGAGTTAAGATTCAATTTGGTATCCTCTTTTCCAAAAAAAAAAAAAAAATGTCATAGAGGTACTTTTCAAATTGTTTCCACCATTCTAAAGTTGCAATGCAGCAACCTTCTTACATTATTATAATAATTAAATTAATATTTTAGGTATTAAAGTATTTTAATGAAAATTTTATTTATCTAAATCCGACTATTAGAGGAACCCGATTCAAATTTCGCTTGAAACCGCAACATGCATTGTGCCAGCTCTGAGTGGACTAAATTATATAGTACTATCTATTTCCTAATTGATAGGTAGATTTTATTATCCAACGAAAACTTGGATGCGGAAAAAAAAGATTCATGTAAAATGAAATTATTGACTTTTTTGAGTTTATCCAATTGTAAATTTGAAATTTTTTTATTTATCGGTATATCAATGTAATAGTCAGAAAAATGTTAATATTTGTTAGAAATTTCCCCCTCAATTATGCTGTTCTGGGCCTAAGACAGACGGGCACCACAATTTCTAAACGGGTTCGAAGAGGAGTAGATGACCTGCTAAATCTTGGCCCAACGGAAATGCCGTTTGTAAATGGATTAATACTCGTTTTCCAGTACTTTATTCTCGTTTGTTGCCAACTAGGCAACTTCCATTTTGTCAGTGGTATTTTGAAGAACTTTTCTCCAACCAAGAAATTTTCAAACCATATTTCCGCAGCATCTATAAAATAATATTTTCTCTATCTCAAAAAATTATCTATTTTTTGAATTTAAACCATGCAATATAAAAAAAAAAATCTATAAAACAAAACGAATCATTCTTTCTTAGACGGATATAATATTTGCTATGTAGCTAATTTGCAAACCTTTTGAATGTGTTACGGTGTATATATTTACTCCCTATTCCTACTTATAAGACATTGATTTAATTCAGTTTTAACTTTCGTAACTTAGATTAGGAGGGAAAGAAGTACTCCCTCCGTCCCAAAATTATTGTTCAGTTTGAAATTTCTCTTTTAGTACAATTTGAACTATAAATGAAAACCTAAATTGGACAATAATTTTGGGACAGTGCGAGTATTTTATAACCTAGAAAATAGTTGTAGCGAAAAGTAGCACTTTGGCTTCTCTTTTCATTCTTTATTGTTTTTAAAGGTGTAAAATTGTACGATTAGGTTTCTAGATAGAAACAGGCTTTAGTTACGTCAAAAGCTTGGTTGGTATCATTAAAATTTAAAACTTGTGTCCAATCACTTACAGTATTTCATCGCATAATAATGCAATTAATTTCAAGTTATTATGAAGATGGGAAGGCCAAAAAACTTTGTACATTATGATTACTTATGTTGCCATAACGCAGTCAGACAGGAAAACAGTGGTTTGGCGTGTTTTGGACATCAAAACCTGAATGGAAATCCAAATCTGAACCTACTTCAAGAAGCCTCCTGACCTGGATTACGTTTTTGGTTATTCAAGAACTGGAATTAGTTTCTTTTCCTTCTTTTCTTTTTTTCAAAATTCATTGAAATTAGGTTTAACTCAAATCGGGGTCTTTGTTATCATTTATAGCATTTAATCAGATCTATATATAGGAAAATAATAATTAGATTAGCGATATTGTCAGGGCAATAATTAACCTCCAGAACAAAATAGTGATATTTTTTCTATATTAACCTAACAAGTCTAAGTTAATTTTTCTCCCACCTCATCTCCCCCAATCCTCGTTAGTCGTAACCACCATGCTGCTCCAAACCGAAGCCACTTTGCTCCACCACAAATACGATCATTTGTCCTCTTCTCAAACTTTTTTTTTTTTTTTTTTTTTGCCATCTTTATAGACTAAGATGAAAGGACCCCTAATATTCATCATCTTTAGGTTCGATCTATGGAATTAGGAATTCAATTAGGTATGCCGCTTGTGTCATGAATCACAACTATCTTTCCGATTAAAACTAATACCCGAAAAGATTGACGAAATCGTGCGGAAAATAAAGAGAGTGAAAGCAAGAATTTTCTGCGGAAAAAATAAAAACGAGAAAGCTAATTAAAGAAAGGATGTTTCAAATCCTATTTCTCGGGTACATACTTTTCCTGAATTTTAAAAGCTCTTTCGGAGAATTCAATGGTTCCACGGGCAATTTGATGGAGATTCAAGAGTGGGAGTGAGCTTATGAATATACTAAGCAGCCGCAGAGAGAAACTCTGCTTTTATTTTCCTTCACAGGTGAAAGTGCGACATTACTCTACAAAAAGAATACTTATGGACAATTGTTCTTGGAAAATACTTCAAGGTTTTGGCAGAGTTTAGGAAATTGAGACTCAAAATCAATCTAATTGTAGTATTGCAGATGCGACGGCAAGATTGGAGTTCCGCCTAGCCGAACAGTAAAATCATAACCGCCAGAGAAGAGTTGGCGGAAGGGAGAATACAATTAACATTAGATATATAAGGGATAATTTAAGCAGAATGCCACTTTTTTGCTCTGGATGCTAATTATTGTCCTTGAATATCACCGACTTAATAATTAATATCCTGCTTAGTTCAGTAAGAATATTTGTTTCGGATAAAAAATGGAAAGGTTGCCCATTTTATTGATTAATGTTACCAATAGTGTGTTCCCTCCGTCAACAGAATGGATTATCTTCAAGCCAATAAATAACTTCGCTGATTGGCTTTTTCTCTTTCTTTTTTTTTTTGTTTTTCTATGGTGAATTTATAATTCCCGTCTCCATAGACTTTCTGAGTCCATATATAATTTCTTACCCTGATTTTGAAAAGTTTTACCCAACTCTAAATTAGAAACTTAAATGAAAACTTACATAAAGAGACTGAAATAGGATGACATATAAAACCTACCACGTCATATCGGTTTAGCAGATTCCCAGAATTTCAAGTGTCATTTCCAATCTCTAAAAACAAATTCTCTTATATCACTTTTTCGGTCTCAAAATAAGAATAACATTTATTGTACTACATTAATTTAACAGGAAGGATTTTTAAAAATTCATCATGCTTTGTTAAACTCACATGCAAAAAGCTTCCTGATCTAATCAAGATCGCAACATCAAAGAAAATGGCAGCTAGAATATATCAAAGGACACTAAACCATTGGATATGTATGTAGCAGTAATAGACATAGTGGACTATTCTGAGACAGATGGAATATAATAAACTACTGAACTCATGAGTTTAACCCAAAATTGAATTAGATGTTATCTCTGTCAGAAGCCATGATTGTATTTTGGCTAAACATATTAGGAGGCAGTGCGCCTGTAAAGCTTCAGCATTAAAAGCTTTTGAGAATGAAAATGATCATACTAAATCTGAACAAGCTGTAGTTCAGAACTTAAAAATTATGGAAATCATGTTGGTTAGCCTTTGGAGCAACAACCTGAATATTTATACACTAAATTAATTGCTCATCATTTGTTCTAAGCAAAGAATCTTTGGTAAGATCTTGGTGTAAAGAATAATTAAAAGTAATCATGCAAGGATAGAGTGATTTGTATAAAAATTGAGTCTCATCAACCCTTCCCTCGTGGCATAGATAATGTAGAGGTGTAGGGTAAAAGAAAGAGTCCCAGATCTCATTTTTGTTGCACGGAGCAACAAAACAATCATTTTAGAACAGAAGAAATGCTTGTTGCAATACAAGTATAAAAACATTAGTTTAAAATTCATCATTAATGTGTGGTAGTTTAACTATAGTTACATAGACTATTTAAAACCAAGGCTCTTGGGGACTTGGGTACTACATGTATTATGTTTCTTCTGGTTCTACTTATATATATCTTGAAGCTAGGTGGACTTGAGTACTAGATGTATTATGTTTCTTCTGTTTCTACTTATATATATCTTGAAGCTAGCTCAAGATTGCCGGACTTTTTATACTCCCTCCGTCCCTTGATTATTGTTTAGTTTGGGTTTTCATTTCTAGTTCAAATTATATTAGAAGTGAAATCTCAAATTGGACAATAATTTTAGGACAGAGGGAGTATATCAATAATGTATCAATAAAGAAATTGTATGTTTTTTGGATTTGTCTGTAAATTATAAAACAACCTTATTTTACTATTGAGACCACCGTGTAAACAATAAGAAGATGGACCTGATTCAGAGCTAACTAATTCTTGTTCGTGCAAATTAAGTCATACACGACTAATCACATAGAAGACCCAAATTGATTATCAATTTCCTAAGAAAACTTTATCCAAAAACAGAAATGACAGTATCCAACAAGGATGATGAATGAGAGAATTAAAGCAAGTAGCAGAGGGGGAAGAACCAACAAAAAGAAATTCATGCATCCTTTTAAACCCATGCCACCCCTACCGACCTGGGGAACACAAGATGTGATGCTTGTCCTAAGACTAACATTATTTTATGACGGCTAGATAGATCATATGGATTATTTTACAAAAAAGGAATCCATCAAAAATTCAACACAATTTTTTTTTTTTTACATATTCAATCCATATATATCTAACTTAAAATAATAGAAGAAATAATATATCAGATAAGCAAAGGTAGATGAATAACAGTATGAAGTTTAGTAAAACACCATCTTTATTTTTTATTTGGTCTCCTTTGAACAAGTTGCTTTAAACAAATCAATGGTGGTTTAGAAGTGTTAGACTAAAAAAGCTACACTCAATTCAATTCTTTTATCTAAAAATCAAACACTCAGTAGTTCCACCATAAGATTACTGAGACCAACAACCTTTAAAAAAAAAAGATGGATTTTTCACAAATCAAACTTCAAAGAGTTAATCAAACTAAAAAGTCTAAAATCCCCAAAAAAAAAAAAAAAGGAAAGAAACCAAATCAAATAAAAAAGGAGAAGAAGAAGAGAGAGCTATAAATGTACAAGATGGAGATGATTATGGTGTTGACTTGATGGAGGACTGATTTCCCTAACCTTTTAATATGATCACAAGATGACCTAATACTGCGGTGGCCGTCCGGCCGAGTTTCCGGTCCATCCTCCTTCCATCGGAAGTTGACCATTTGGCATATTTAGTGGCAGATTTAGAAAAGGAAGCCCTAAAGATGGATCAGCAAATTGATTACTTCCACCACCACCACTTGTAGGAGTACCACTTCCACCACCGCCACCGCCACTGCCAGAACCGGCCGGCGGCTGCATCGCGACGGAATCATCATCGTCCAAAGGAAGCCTTTCATAGGCAACATTAGAAAAAGAAGCAGCAATCACAATAACCGGACCCGAAGCAATCAAAGCCCCGACAACATTCCCTCCCACCACTTGACCTTGTCCACCGGCCAAATAGATGGTCAAACTGGTGGCGCCCGGAGGAGCCGGAGGCGGCAGGAAGGATCCCGAAAGCGACAATATCTCGAACCGGCCGTGCAAAGTCACGACGGAGCCAGCCGCGGCCGGCTGCCTCAAGCTCACATTATTCACCGTCCCGCTCCCACTCAGTATACAAATCCCTCGTTGCCTCTTCCGGGCATAAGTCGCCACCGACTCGAACACGTCACATCCCGAGCTGACTTCCAGTATGTGGGCCCGGAGCGTGTTCGCGCTCTCCCGGGTGATGATCACCGGCGGTTTAGGCTTGTTCTTGGACCCCGGCGGCCGGCCTCGGGGCCTTCGGCCAGCAACATTCTCTCCTGCGTTGTTGTTAGTGCCTAGCTCAAGCCCTTGATGGTGGTGGATGCTGTCGTCATCATTCTCGCCTGAATATTGGTTCCGGTTACCGGAATCATCCTCGGAGTTGTCCAATGGTCTTTGGAGCTGTAGATCAGGCCTGTGGAGCTGAGAAACAAAGCGAGATGCTGAGCCTAAGTCTAAACCAGCCATACACCAAAAAAGAGAGTAACAGGAAATCCAAGAAACTAAATTAAAGTATGATATTAATATAAAAAAAAAATTGGATTAATTTTTTTTAAAAGGGTGTATAAATATCTGGTGAAAATTTAAAGAAAGCACAAGAATTCAAACCCTAGAGCGAATAGAAAACAAAGAGAATCGAGTGGAGAGAAAAGGGAAAGAGAGATGATGATGAAGCCAAGAAAGGAGAGAGAGAGATAGTGGCAGATGCAGCCATTCTTACAACCTAAAAGTATAGATTTAATTAATCAAACGATTAAAAAATTATTTTTAAAAAGTAGTGAAATTAGTGGACGAATTTTTCTAATTGCAACAGTACATTACAATTGTTTATTAATGTTGTTGCTTTTAGGTGAGGTTAAATAATACGGTAAAAGACAGCTTCTTAATTCTTAGTGTTTGATATGGTTCAAACAAACTACGATAATTATTACTTTCTTGTGTTTTAAAAATCATTATGTAATGGATGAAAAATGTTACTACTAATTAAGTGTTTGTTAATGGGCACACATGCACGATGACAAATAAGTTATTTTATTTGTGACTAGACACTATTTTTTTCTGTCATCACCTTAATTGGCGACCAAAAAAGAAAAGAATGCTCCATTTCATTTGATTAAAAAAAAGTCATTTCATCGTTACGCAAAAGGAAGAAAACATGGCTACCCTTTAAAAAATGAATCAAATTGTGGGGAAGGGGCAATGTTCTCAACACAAGTATTAGGGCCTTACCCGTTTAGCTTATTCTGTGTATGTTTCTATGACTTGTTGTAAGCAAGTTTTCGTCTATTCCTCTGTAGATTAAAATATTAATGAGAGAATGAAGATTATGAGGGCTGAGAGTAAATTAACTATTTCGTTGAAAGACACATAGGAAGTTACTATTATCCTTTTTTTTCCCATAATAATAATAATGTCAAAGAGAAGTTACAAGGGGAGCGTAACCATATTTTATGTACTTAGATATGGGATGTTTATAATTGCTACCCGAATTAATCCTATATTCAGGAAATAGAATTTTTGAATAAATAATTTTATCGATAAAATATGTTCTTATCAAAATTCAGTACACTTACTATTTCGACTTAGTACTCATTTTTACCCTTTATGTTTTGAATAAACCGATGATCACATTCAGTATATCTTTCTTGCTTGTCCTGTTACTTGTGTTAAAAGTTGCACTCTTTCCGTTCCAAAATTATTGTCCAGTTTAGATTTTTATTCTTAGTTCAAATTTGTATTAAAAATAAAATCTCAAACTGAAAAATAATATTAGAACGGAGAAAATACAAAATTAAACAAACATTTTGAGACAGAAGACGTGTATGAAACCTCTCCTTTGATGGAAAAAAATTCAATTTCAGCTAAAAATGAATGCTTAAGAATTTTGACGTTAAAATTAATTAATTAAGTGTAGTACAAGTTATGAATTTAAAAAAAAAAAGAAAAAAACCATTGGCTTTCTTTAGATGAATCGTAAACTGTCTCTGATTTGAATTTCTTTCTCTTTTTTTATTGGAGGGTGGGGGTTTCAATAATGATCGCGTGACTTCGTTATTAATTTCTAATAATTGGAAGTGCAGATAGTAGCAGCATATTATGCCGGTAAGAGATGGTTTCTGGAAGTTTCTACAGGTATTTTTATGATCATTCCTGATTATTTTGAACCCCAACGAACTTCATGATAATAGATCCGCTCTAAGTAACCGAGTAAACGTTCTTGCCCTCTACAGAAAACGTACTCTTGTTATAACGATTTGTTCTAAATTTTATCTAATATTTAATTAAAAAATAAAATTTTAAAAATATTTTATAATATTTGAAATAACACAGTAAATGTAAAAATAAAATTTTTATATTTTATTTTCAATTAGAAGAGCATACGAAATGAGATTTATAACAAATCAAAATACCTTATAATAAAAACTGAAAAAGAGTACATTGTTAAACTTGATTAGCCGATCAGTTGTTTTCCTTCTTTTTTTTTTTCCTTTCGTCAAAAGAGATCATTAATTATTCTTACTATACACATAAAAATTGTTTTATATCTCTGGTGTTAATAGAAGAGGTAGACACCATGGCCAAAAAACGATTTTTTCTATAAAATAGCTCATTGAGAATTATTGAAGCGCGCGCAATAAATGTGTGATCCCACCCGGGAAATTAAAAATTAAAAAAAGTAACAACAACATTTGGAAAAGTTTTATCAAAGGAATAATGAAGAATAAAAAAATGGTCGACATTGAAGTGATTAATTATTATGATGGTGATAAAGTTGTGAATAAATAACAAACGCCCCAATTGGATAATAATAACCAAGCGAATCAAGTTGCCAAAAAAAAAAAAACTTGCGATTCTCAATAGAAAGATGAAAGTTGTTGAACATTAAGACTACGATTAGATGAACAGTAATACCTAGATCAGTGTTGTACTACTCAAAACATTTCTTTCTTTTTTCTTTAGAAACACAGAATTTCATTTAAATCGTCGTAATTGATTCAATACTATGAATCACAAAAGATAAAGGCCGAGTTCAACAAAGTTAATTAAGTATATGGCTAGTTTTGCTTTTTGATACAATCATCTAAAATCTAATAGAATCCACACAAAAAAAAAATAATAATAATAATTCTAGTAAAGTGGAAATTTATTATGATTGTCAGAAACGCCCAATTGTAATTCATAACACAAAGGTGGCACATTACAAATCGGTGTGCTATTTTTAGTAATGGGATGTGTATTAATTAGAATCTACTAATTAATACGACGTGAATGCAAAGGAAAGTGATCATAAGATGCTTAGGTATAATTGTATTTGTGTTTTTAAATTTCCTCAATAACTGATTTAACCCTAACATCCTTCTGTTATACAAAATCAATAAACCTTATATTGGTAAATATAATTACTAATAACTATAAACTATGACTAAATATGATTGATCATTATCTAATTAACGAATTAGGAAAAAATAAAATCCTTCGGATAGGAAGAAGGGAACGCAGGATGGGGAATATCACGTGAGATGTTGGCCACGACATAACAACAATAACTTTCAGTATTGTTTAAGTTTTGGTCAAACTTATAAGATAAACCCGCAGAGACCGGCCTCGTGGATAATAATCTACATAAATTTACTAAACAATTGTCATTCAAAAGTGGAATATAAGGTCCACCCAATCTTTATCTATTTAATTTTTTCACGAGTAGCATTATTCAAAATGTTAAAAGAGTTGTCTCGGTTAAGTTTAGTCCAGCTATCAAAGAGTTTTTGCACAAGAATAGGATTGTAAAATTGCGACGTGACTACTAGAAGATTGTAAAACTGCGACGTAAAGTGAATTTTTGCCATTATAATGATTTAATGTTTTAGGCTTTGGCCTCATCCATTGCACAAAAAAAAAAACAAAAAAAAGTGGAATCTATTGTACTTAATTAAAGCAACATACAAGAAGGATAGGTGTCAGCTCCACGTTTAATATTTTCTCATCAACGGCCACTTTCAGTACAAAATGATTTCTTTCATGTGGATTCCTAAAAATTCAAAAAAAAAATCCATAGAAAAATGAAAAGCAAGCCCTCCGTCAGTTTACCATCCTATCCTATCCTAAATGGATTTGATTTGATTTGCTAATTTAGTTCCCAAATTAAAATCCCGGGCCAAATTCAAAATATCAATCAATTTATCCTAAATCTTGGCCGATTGCTTCAGAAAAATTAAATGGATGCTAAAGATGAGGAGGTCGTGTGAGACTCAAATCAGTGCAAGGGACATCAACAACAGGGAATCTATTCGACGTCGAAACGGTAACAAGCCGGCAACAGAAATAGCAGCAACACAGATTCAGATCTGACTGAATCATCAATGAGAAGAAAGCTACCAGGGACCGACCAAGCCAAAGATGAACCACCGAGAATTGGATGAACGGCCAGTTAATTGGCTAGCAATGAAAATGTGGATCTGGTGAACAATATTGAAGAAGAAGATCAAGCCACCGCGGGGAAATAGTTTTCAATTTGTTCTTCATCGTCAGCTCCTTAGAAGAAATGGAGGATGCTAATCAAAAGGGGTCGAAAAATCGTGCAGATCTGACCGAAAGCAGACCCAACCACCAGTTTGGAAAAGATTCGATCATTTTACCTAAAAGACATACGGCAAAAATGGCTGATCCTCCACATGGTACTATGTTTCTTGAATTTTTAATTTCTTGAATTTTCTTCCGTTACAGTTCTGGCAATAACATCTGAAAACATTTTGGGATTCTGCAGTAAGATCCTACAACCTTTTGTGCTCTTCCAAAATATGGAGTTCTATCCAAATTGCTTTGATTTAGTGTACGCTAATAATTGGTTTGGACCTGGGACTATACAAATAACTAGCGTGAGGCTTTGGATTTTAGTTCAACCCGATTAATGGATCTTCGAATTGAAGAAATGACTCGAGGTTAGGGGGTTAAAAATGTGGATTTGTCTAAAATCTTCCAGCGATTTGCATCTTCTTTTAGCGACTTAATCTCTTCCTGCTCCAAATCAGAGCCATCAAGGGGCGCTGCACTCAAAGTCTGGTTTTTTTTTTTTTTTTTTTTTCAAGTTTTAATTCGGTGAGCTATTACAGCACTAATGATGATTTGAAGTTATCAATTTGGGATAACAATTTTGTATTTTGAATTGTGACTTTACTTTCTATTTGTGTTTTACATAATTACACAAAAGGTGAAAGTTGTTTATTGCTTTTCAAATGTATCAGTTGGATACCCTATTCTTCCAAATAAATTGATCTGCATCTCTTGATGTTAGGCTTCTGCTGGAGCTACAAACTTTAGGTTGCCCGAACCAAATTCGTTTGTCTGTAAGCGTGAATCCGGCAGGTGTTCTTAATGACATCTCTAATAAACTTATGCACAAAATCAATAGGTGTGCTATGTTTCAGTTTCTTTTGCTTCCATTGGATGCTATTTGTTTTATATGATGCTTTGATAAAGGTTGAAACTTTTTAGTTTTGTTTGGTGAATTCCTGGATGTTCCTATAGATTAAACAAGATTTTCATAGGGAGCCTCTCTCCTCTGACTAAAATGGTATATGGCAATTATCTGTCTGAATGTTACCTCAATGAAAAAAGCATCTTAGATTATTTTTACCTTCTACCACGTATGAAGAAAAAGTTGACAATCCTTCTTAATATTATTGGAATTACCAGGGGTCATCATGCCATCAGAGGTTTTGAGGGAGGTGCTGTTTAAATTTAAAATTAAAGAAACAGAATTCAACTGGTCATTGAGAAATTGAAAACGTGGTTTTCAATGTTGTTGTGTCAAAACTGGAGGGAAAGTATGAGAAAATCGTTAAGAATCCTCAAATTTCTGGGAGAATCGCGCCCCCTACTTCAGTGAGAAAGGTTCAATTTCCTGTAATTTTTATTGGTTTCTTAGTTTGTTTGCGTCGTTACTTCAGATGGATAATTTGTGAGTTAAAAATTAGTTGATAATGTGCTTGAACTGAAAAATGGAATCTTGCTTTCATGGAAAAGTGTACTATTGAATATCGAAACCTTAAATATTCCAGCCCATTGAATTTGTTATTCTGTATTCATATGCTTTTGATTAGATATTAGGACAAAGTTTTAATGGATGTGTATAGAGTGGATATTATTGTTATGAATTGATCAAGACTCTGGGTTTCCCTATTTCATTTTCAATTTATGATAATGGAAAAAAATCATATTTTACATTCCAAAACAAAATGAAAGTACTCTTTTTGTTATGTTTTTTAAATGAAAAAAACTACGGCGTCTACGACAAGCTCTGTCACCAAATAAATCCAAGGTAGTTTTGTTGTTTTAGGTAATTTAGTCTTTAGGTGAAAGTTTAAGTTGTCAACAGCATTGATCTAAGAGAACCTCTCATATCAACTTGAATTTTGTGTTTATATTGTGTAGTAGAAGTCACGAAAAGGAAAAATGTCAATGATCCTTCTTGCCTCACCTATCCTGAGATATTTTATAGTTGAATACGAGCTAGAAAACTAGGGGAATCAAAATTTATATTTCAATGTGAGATATTTCATAATTATCATGGGATTATGTTCATTACATTATGTGGTTTTTAAGTTTAATTTGGAATGTATTTTTAAAAATATTTTCTGGGATTAATCCATCTGTTCCTTTTGTAGATTAAAATTATTCACTTGTGTGAGGAGAGACATTGGCCTAAAGATTGGTGCATAAGCCAATGAGTCACTTACAATTGAAGTACTACAAACGCAAATGAAATGAACTTCATTTTGCTTATTTGCACAGGAGCTGCTATAGAGATGCACACTTGCTGCTTGCTCCAGTAATTTTTTTGTTTACTTAGAAGTGAAATTACTTACTATTTTTTATTTGGTTCTTAGAAACGGGATTTTTGGTGAGGTGGTGACAAACATGGCTGAGATATATATGACCGCTTTTATAATTAAATAAGCCGTTGATTTGTATTTATACAAATGAGCCTTTCTTCCTCCCAAGTATATATATATATATATATATATATATATATTTATTTATTTTTTTAGTTATGAGTTTTTTTTTGGTTAATTTTTTACAAGAAAATTTAATTTACTCAACTAATATCATATAATATTTTTAAAAAAAATGTTGGACCTCTGGGCATTCGTCCGAGGTAAGCATCTAGTATAATATTAGTACTTAGTACTCTATAGTCTATACTCTATACCGATGCATATATGACCAAAATACAAATAAAACATATAACGAATGATCTGTCTATGATCTAAATTCGTAATCTTAAATGAATAAGCACTAAATGAAAAGTATCAAACCAATAGCTTTATTGATCACTGTTACAAGGACCGTGCATGTTAACATTTGAACCTAAACCGCAGTTGATCTAATTTGAATGTCTTAATTATTTGTACCAAATGCATGCTCGCGGTAAAATGCTCTTTCCTCTTCCTTTTACGAGTCTTTCTCTGTACAGTTTTCTTTTTCCCCCATGGAGGAACTTGCCAGTAACACTTGGCTTTTGACATCAAAATTTCTTCAACTACACCATCCTACACATCTGCTTTCTCCTTTTAAGTTTCTAGTCATTTATTTCCTTATTTCAGGCTCACCAAAAGACTATATATATCTAGGTCGTGTCGATCGGTCTCAAATCTCAATTAATTGACAAGTTGCACAGATTATCCTACTAAATGCATAGACTTTTTCACCAGAAGAAACCTACATGTGTGTAATTGAACGTGGAAATTATTAATTTACGAAAAGCCATATTTAGTTGGAGACACAATGGGGCGCTGGGGGGAAAATGTTCCCCACTGGCTCCACCATTTACTATTTTTTTGCTCGTATTGAAATTATTATTATTTAGTATTTTGTTTTAATCATATTTTTTTTATAAAAAAAATAATAAATTATGCACTGTAGTTTGATTAGAATGTCCTTAGAATTATTTGTCCCATATAAAAAGTAAGTCAAAATAGTCCAACACCTCGATTCACATGATATACTACACACAAAACACATATCCAAGAAATGTTGATTCATTCACGTAATACAATATGTTATGATGACAAAAAACATGTGTTTTCTTTCAATCATGATTATTTTCATATAATTGGAATCATATAAAAATACCAGCCGTTCCAATTTTTTTTGTTTGTCAATATATATATATATATAGGCCTCTTGAATTAAATCGGTATAATTAATAAACATTATCTACTTTTTAGAGATAATAATCTCAGTTTGGTTAGTACTATATAACTAGCTGAAAGTTAAGGTCCTTTCGATCCCTGCATTCCAAATTATAGTTATAATTATTAGTATTATATTCCTTGCGTTATAAATTAAAATATAGACTTTTTTTTAGGGCAGAAAGAATAACATTTAGGATATTTATTTTTGGAACGGATGAAATTCAAGGAAAAGAGCAAACCAGTCGGAGAAATGGATGGTTGTTTGGTCTGATACTGTGATAACCAAATTCAGATGTAGATGGTAGTGTACTTTCTGGCAATAGTTGTTGGATTTTGGATGCATTTAGGTTAAATTTTGGGAAAGACAAAAGGCCAACCCCCAAAATTCATTTCTCTCAACAGCCAAATATAAATGAAATAGTTCGTATATGAAAGCAGCCCTCGTGGCAATGCCCCCACAAGAATTCGCTCCCAGAATTTTCGGGCGCCTGACCCAATGAGAGGGAGGAGCCACCACATTACGTGGTGGCCGGTGGTGATAGTGCTCATGAGAATCCAAAGGCCGGTTGTCACAGCTGACCCCTTATCTGACACCCCACACGAACCAACTGTTCATTCACAATATTGAATCACACTGACGACCTAGAGTTTCCGTGTACCGTAAATTTTTATTTTATTTTAGGACAAAAAGTGTATAACGGTAAATTGAGAATGTAACGATCCACAATAAACTATTCCAACTTAAGTTGTTATCACTTCTATTTTTTAATCTTTGTATTATACATATTAAGAATCTCAGTCCCACATTGATGTTGGAAGAGACTGAATATCAATATAAAAGTATATGGGTTACTCTCCTCATTGTCAATTGGTTTTGAGGTGGAACCGCATAGGCTTTTATATGGTATCAGAGCCAGTCCGCCGACATTCGGACTTCAAAAAAACCCCCCAAAAAATAGGGCTGAAACATGAGGCGGTGTCTGAGCTAAAAAAAATAATAGGTCAAGCCCAACCCAAAAAATATATTGGGCTTGCGGGGGAGTATTGAGAATTCCAACATTAGCGCGGGAAAAGACTGAATATTAATATAAAAGTATATGAGTTACTCCCCTCATTGCCAATTGGTTTTGAGATGGAACTCATGGACTTTTGTACAATGAGGGGTTTTTGTACAATTGGCAATGAGGGGGTAATCTATGTACTTTTATATTGATATTCAGTCTCTCTCAGCACCAATGTGAGACTGGGATTCTCAATAGTATATATATATATATATATATATATATATATATATATATATATATATATAAAAAGTAGTTCGTGATTCAAAGAGTACAGTTATCCTTACCATTGATTGATATTAATATTCCAGAATTGAAATCTGGTGCAAAGAGACGCATATATATATATATATATATATATAAAAATAAACACTCTCGAAAACTAGTTGACATTTTTCTAATAGTTTTAGAGATGACTTTCCACTTCCGGATTCTTCCTATATAATGAGATCATGTCGGGAAACAAATTTTTATTTTAGTAATTTCTTTATGTACCCATGATGGAGTTAATCATTTCTGAAATACTACTTCCGTATTTGTTCTACTTGTCGCAATAAGTTGTGCACAAGATTAAGGTAAATAATAAGTGAAAGTGTAATTTATAAATGTAAATATACTTAAATTGTTTCTCTAATTAAAAATGCTAGAACTAGCAAAAATTTAATACTTTAGTTCAAAAGTAGGTAATTGTCACAAATATAGGCTATTAAAAGTTGGAAAACATGAAAGTAAAATTTATTAATAGTACATAGAAAATAAAATGTTACAGATGGAAAAAGTGTTTGATTCACCTTAACATAACAGTGAAAAAAAAATGGAGATAGTAACTGTTAATTGAATTGGAATTGACGGAGAACCTCTGTAATTAACCAGTGGAAGGTTTCATTTGAATATGATGATAAAGCCAAAGTATTCATCATCATATATAATACATCTCTGTTTTCGACTGTTTAACATTAGGGTTTCTCAAATCTAAATCTATATAAAATTTTGTTCAAGATACAAGATTCATGTTATATTCACTATCTAATTTCTAAATGAAATGTTTCATATACTTCATCGAATAAAAGATATATTGTATGCGGGGAAAAGAAATACTAAAACTAAATTCTGTGACGTTTGTACATTTCGACGGCTGGAAGCTGCAAATTACGATTTACAATGGATCGGCAAAGGTGATTTTGAGGCTTAATCTGAATCAGTTTGATTGTAGTTTACCAACTTACCTATGTCTCCAGGGTACATATTTTACACATAATTGTCTTCTTTTCAAATAATTCGTCAAATGAAATTATTCAATCATTGCTAAATGCAGATCGAGATTAATATTTTTTATAAACATAAAAAGGGCAACCTAAATTAACATTTTGATCCAAACTAATGTGAATATTAAAATAAGATCCTCTACGATAATTGCTTTTAATATACATTTTTTTGCGGGATTGAAGTGGTAAATTGAATTGGTTTGATAAGTTTTGAACCGACCTGGTAATGACAATAATTTTTTTCATGATAGATTAGTTAGTTGCTCAAGAAATTAGACTTTAAGAGAGGTTTCAACAAAGGTGAGCTATATATGGCCATTGGCCATCATTTTCAATACTCACTGCAAATTGCAATTTGAGATCAGCAGATGATCGAGGGCGAATTGTCGGCTTTTGGCATTATTAAATTATTAAATCATTGATTTAATTAATTAATTAATTATGAACAACTTTTCTTGGTTATCTCAACAACAGGGAAAAGAGAGTCACCATCAAAGGCATCAACCAATCAAATCGCGTCTACGGACGCAGAAAAAGTAATTAACTTCCTGTTAATCTCCTTGCTTAAGTCCGGGGTCCCCACCATTCTTTTCCCTACCTAATTAATTAACGTTTGCTAGTAGTATAATAGTACATCATTTAAATTAATTAAATCACACCATCTTAAGAGTCTTTATTTAAAGGATTAAGCTAAGTCCAAGGTTTTGTCTATGTGACAATACAAATGATATCACCCCAGCTGGCTTCCTTTGTGGACCACAATTTTTTTATCATATTAATACAAACAAAATTAATTAATTATATAGGTCTACAACTAATTCACACACTCTCAAATTTAGAGTCTGTTTGTTTGTTGTATCAAAACGGTACAAACAAACCCAAGCCTTATGTATAAGTTAAGTCGGAAGAGTACAAATTATGTAATGAGAAACATAAAGAATATTCAAAGGAGAACAAATGGGATCACATAAGCATAGAGAAAAAGATAATTAATTAACTAATCTCTTTTTTGCCAAAAAAAAAAAAAAAGAGTAGAATATCGGGGACGAAGTTAGAACCAATAATTTAAGTGATTTGTGGATTATCTATTGGAATAAGAGGTGGAGAATGCTTTGATACCACCACTATTGGCGTGTGTTAGCCGATTGAATTATTACATTATTATAAATAAATGGAGAAGTGACATATTATTAACAAAAATCCAGAGATTCCTCCCCAATTTTATTTAATAAAAATTGTCATCGTAGTACTTGAATTTCTTTTTTATTCTGTGGTTGGGGTGGAATGATATGATTGATAGAGCATTAAACTCAGCATGATTCCCTGGAACAATCATTTGTTGATGAGCACCTAGCTAGAAGAAACTCTTTAATTAATTAATTAATTAATTAATTTACCTCTTATAACTTTAAATATGTTTCTTTTTTATCGTTACTGTGAATTTTATTTTTAATTTTTAACTTATAAGTTAGATCCTCCAACACAAAGAGTAAATTTTGATATCTTAGTAGAGTCAGCTAAGAACAAGATTTAAGATTTTAAAATTGTAGTCTACATATGCGGCACCAAAAGCAAAATGAATGGTTTTTTTTTTATTTGACTTATTAATTAGTACAAGCTATTTCTTAAACTTTTACCCTATGGAACGAAGTCAAAGATTATAAATATAGTGTTAGCATCTAAAGGATAAAATAAAAAGAAGCAGTATGATTTGAAGGTTAATTGAAATAAAGTATTACGTAAAAGTATACTATTAAACGTGCACACGAGTATTACTATTTTTTGCAATTTTGTATTCCATGATAATTTCTGTTAGAAATGACAGGCAGTACTACTTTTTTTTTGTTTTATAATTATTACACTTTGCAATTAAGATGGTTTGTTTCTTAACATCGTGATTTGAAACTTTTAAAAAATATAGTATTGTGTTGTACGTACTTTCACTACAATTACTAGAAAATCAAGCTTTCGTGATCCATTACTATTCGTTGCTCGATAAAATGGTAACTTTTGAAAAAGTATAGACATATTTTTTTGGTGTTGGTAGTCAATATCTGTCACCAACTCCTTATTCACACTTTTTTATTAAGTCAATTATTAATCTAGCAGCAGAAGAAGCGGCTGATTAGGTGCATTATACGTGATTTGATTCATTCTTTTTTTTTCTAAGTTAATGAGAATTAAACGATTTAAATAATGGAGATTAATAAACCCTTCAGCAACCGAAGAATTGTCGCTTGTGAATTACGGGGAAAAAAAAAGGCATGTCGCCCTATTTTATTAGTATCGTAAATTTTGAAGTTAAATATATATGTGATGTGATAACATATATAGGTTTGGACGCTGCGTGCATTTAATAAAAAAATTAAAAAAAATAATAATCCCTAACCTTATAAAAGATATCCCCTTTCAAAAAATATGAGGATGTTTTGTTGTATTCTTATGAGAGAAATGTAATTTGTCATTAAGGGTATGTTGCTGGTGTTCCTCACCTTAAAGATTTTTATATATCTCATCCTTTTTGCCAATGAAAGTTGAAAGCTCCCATAGGGTTTGATTTTGGATATTGTTTGCTCTTTAAAAATGATTTGAGGAATCAAATGCTGAGGCGAGTTCCACATTTGATGTTGAGATTTGGATTTTGTTTCAAATACTTCCTCTGTTCTAAAATTATTGTCCAGTTTGAAATTTCATTTTTAGTACAATTTGAACTAAAAATGAAAACTTAAACTGAACAATAATTATGGGACGAAGGGAGTAATATTTCAGTAGCAAAGTTTTGTGGGGCTTATTATATTGTGAATTTAATCACTTTAAATCCGTCACTGGGTAATCTTGAGTTAGAAGATGGGAAAATATTCTGCTCTCAGTGGGATAACTTTCAAAATACTTGTATGCTGAATGTTATTTGTTCATCATTAGGTCCATAATCCAAATCGTAGCATCAACCTTGTCCACACAACAGGATGTCCCCAATGGACTCATTTTGAAAGCCCATTACTTTTGTTTTCAGGATATTATCATGAATGAGGCAAAGTCATACTTACTACTAATATTTAATTAGGCAAAACAGGGGACCAAAAAGACAATCAAATTACAAACCTAAAGATCATTGATGAAAAAGGTCACACTACTTGATTAGTCCAGTATTAAATTAGCAGGTTCATCCATGAAAACTAGAATACAAATTTATGTATTGGTCTAACCAAAGTGGTTGTGGTGGAGTGGAAGGGACTCTTCTGCCTTTAACATTAGGTCGAGGGTTCGAATCTCGCCGTGGACATAAAGTAACCTTAAAATATTTTAGCCAGCTGTCCCATCCAACTTTAAAATACTTTAGCAATCCGTGTCAATTTATTAGATATTAATCAATACATACAAGGTACAATGTTTCACAAGCTAAAAGATATTAATCTCCTCATTGAAAGAGTTTCTGCTTCTTCCAGTGGTATGCAGCTTCCAACATTTTGAGACTTTTGTTAAGTGCTTCCTCAGGGAATAAATAGTCCATATACTCTTCATATCTACCCAGACCATCATCATCCTCTACCTCTATACGCCTTCTTTTTTTCACTTTCTTCGGCAATTTCGCACTAACAAGATCAACTTTGCCAACAGCTCCAGCGTTTCTCTCCACTTTTAGCCATTCCTCCAACAGCATTGCCCTTTCCTCTCTAAGTTCCGGAGCCTCAGTCACAAAGTAATCGAGAGCTCTTTCAAAAACACCTCTTGCTCGCTGAATGCATTGCTCCTTGGCCTCTTCTTTCGGCCCTTCTTCCATAGCTGATGCCTCAAACTTGGCATAGCTTAACCAGACCTTGAAGTGCTTCGTGCGCTTCAGGAGCCTCTCATAAAGCGCTCTTGTTTTTCCAAACTCACCTTTGGATATCTCGAAATCAATGTATGCCTTCCACAATACCTCAGGCAAGTCTAATGCGGGTTGTTCAATAGCAAGCTCAAAAATCTCTCTTGTTCGCTCAGTTTCAAGTAAAGAATTTTCCATTTCAGCAAATTTGATCCAGCCATTGCAATTCTGTGGAGACCACGCCAGATACTTCTCAAACAGCATACGGCAACGGTCTATATTTTCCAGCTTCAGTTCCATTTCAATGTACTTCTCAAAGATCTTAACCTTTGGGGCCCTGCCAATAGCTTCTCCAAGGATTAATCTCGCAGCTTGAAGATTCCGCTGTCGGATCTCAAAATGAGCTGCCAACCACCATATCTTTGCAAATGTGAACTTCTTGTGTGGGATAGTACTTAAGCATAACTTGTACACTTTTCTAGCACCCTCCATATCCTGAGCTTCAAGCTCCTCAAACAAAGCGTAGTTAATCCACAAATAAATATATCGCCCCCAATACCGTTTCTCTTCAGCTGAGGAAGCTGAGCAATTGCTCGTTTATAAACGTTCCTAACATTTTCTTTACCTCCAGCATTCTCTTCGAACTTAATGTAATTAAACCAAGCATCATAGTTGGAAGGGTTCATTCTAACTTCCTCCTCGTACTGAAACCTCTTCTTCCGCAGAATGGCATCTTCAATCTGCTCACTGTTTCCAAACCGCTTTTCAAAAGCCACAAACTTGTCATACAAACCTTCCTCCCCTGCTCTCTCTCTGGGGATATGATCAAGTGCCAATAGAGAAAGATGCCTAGCTCTCTCCACGTCTCTGCACTTCTCCTCAAACTCGGCAAATGACATAAACAACCGGCCGGCTTCCTCGTCGCCAACAAACTTGTTCGCTGCTCTTTCGAAACACTCTCTTGCTAGACGAATCTCGCTGTTCTTCATCTCAAACTTGGCATACCTAATCCAAGAATCTATTCCAGGGTGACAATCAACGAACCTCTCAAAAATCGCCCGAGCCTCGCGACTTCACTGTACCTCCACTCAAACCTAATAAAGGATAACCACGCTTCATGTTCGGGATTCCAGCTCATCCACCTCTCGAAAACACGCCGAGCCCTGGTGACATTGCCGAGGGTTTCTTCCATGTTAATGTACTTGAACCACAACTGATCGACCCGGGGCAAAATCGTCACATCTCTATTCCACACATTCCGGGCATTGTCAATGGACTTACTTCGCATCTCAAATTCAGCATATTTCAACCACAGAGTATGATCTCTGTGATGTACCTCGAGGGCTCGTTCCCAAATCGAACGGGCACGTTTAAAATCTTTACGGGATTCTTCCCACTCGGCATACTTTACCCAAACGCTTTTGTCCCATCGGACACGGCGGATTTGATCTTCGAATTCTTTCCGCTTTTGAAGGCGATAATCGTCGAGTTCAATCGAATCGGTTATTCTCTGTTTATTGGCCGGATCAATCGGGATTCTTGCCCCTGCCGTGCTTCACAGAGGATCTGCTCGGCGGTGATTTGGATCGGAGCCGGCGACATATTTTTGACTCTGGTCGGCCGAGGTAAAAACCCAAAATTTAGGTTGTGAGAATCCATGGTATACTACGTACAGTGTAAAGTGGAGTACACGAATCGAATATCTCTCGGTATTTATAAATATTTCTCTCTGGTTTGTCGTACCTTTTCCTAACCCTAATCGGAGTACAATGTGGCAAAGGAAACTGAAATTAAAAGGACATCCTTACTGTAAAAAGAAATTTCCTACATCGTTTAATACTATGTAGATATGGTAATAATAAATATATAAGAAATATTTTTATCCTCTTTTACCTATACATTTTTGTAATCAAAATCAATAAAAAAAAATCCCAACCGACTTACGATTATGCAAAAACCGACTATAAATATCAGCTCACAATAGGTTCATTTATTATCCAAATAAATCTGAAACTCTGTGGATCAATATTTCTGGCGGTGACACACCATACATGAAAATAGTTTTCGAGCAAAAGATTTTAATGGTCGATGTTTCTTAGGCAAATTCGAATATTCACCAACATTAGTAGTAATATGAGACTCATCATGTGCTTCACTACTGTTGGAACTAGAATCTTCATCTTCACCACTTTTCATGAATTCTTCAAGTGCATTTCCAGCATATTCAGCAGCCTCTCTAACCACCATGTTTTCCACTAATTTATGTAGATGGGAACTACCTTCTCTTTTGTGGTCTCCTTTCAGTATAGAAGCTAATTGCACCAACTCTGCCTGAAATTCGCTCAATTTTGACTCTTCATCATCTCCGCCTACCTCCCTGTCTACCAACTTTATTGGCTCCGGTAGTGTGACTGTAGTTGGTAATTAATTGAAATATACATGAAAATTGATGTTATTGTTAGAAATAATCAAGTTATAATTTTGTGGTGAGTATTATGAAGAACAAATTAATACTCCCTCCGTCCTAAAATTATTGTTCAGTTTGCATTTCCATTTCTAGTTCAAATTGTATTAAAACTAAAATTATAAACTGAACAATAATTTTGGGACAAGGGAGTAAATAACAAGAAATTTTACCAGGACAATCCGTTCTAGGGCTATTACGAGTGAGAACACAATCGAAAGTGGCAGCCCATGCATCTCTCTTTGTTAAAAACCCTTCAAGATTGAAAATCTTCTTCACTGTGGCTGGGATCGAGGAATGCTCGAATTGTGAAGTTGAACTTGGACCTACTGCCTCATGTAGAACTGTAATACGTACTCAAGAACATGAATCAGGATATATATAGAGTAATGGGCTATAGTTCGAGCAGTATTGACTTAATTAAAATCCTCTCTAAAAAGATAATCAACTTTGATATATTAATAGAAATTATGCCAAAACAATGAATCGCACTGATAATTACTATCGAAGTATGTTTATGGTAGAAATTCAATCACTACGAGTACTCGTAATTAGATCACGTGAATTATAATGAGACCAGCATATATTATATCCACGATATAGAAGGCTTCTTAAGTCGCCTTTTTCAAATAAACGTTTGTAGCGATAAATAAAATATACTATTACAAATAATTAAAGAAAAAGAAATCACTAATAGCAAACTTACCGGTTCCAGGATCAATCCAAGGTGAAATTAGAATGGCAGGAACCCTAACTCCAAGTCGATCAAACCCAAAATTATGTGGTGGGGGACTTATTATGCCATCAGGGTTGGGAACACCGATGGTGGGCGTCGGAACATGGTCATAGAATCCGCCGTGTTCATCGTACACAACAATGAACAAGATTTCATTCCATTGTGGGCTTGATCGAAGTGCTTCATAAACTTCTTTCACAAACTTCTGGCCTTCGGACACATCATGGGGTGGATGATCATCATTTGCGGGAAGAAACTTGGTCCCAAAGTATCGCTGCTCAATTACAACGTAGTTTGGTAGCTTCCCCTCTTCGCAGTGCCGTTTGAAGTTCATATCAAATTGGTGGAAATTCTTTCGGTACTTCAACTTTCTTAGGTTCCTGTTTGATTTAGAGAGCCTAAATTTAATCTTATCCATTCACATCATATTATATAGCTTCTCATTTTGGAAAGTTTTCAAATCAATTTTGAAATATTGTTTTTATTTATTTTTTATTTTTTTAAATTGGATGAATAGTAATTCTCTAGTTACTTCTAGTTTAATTCAAATTCATGACTTATTAAAATGAATAAGAGTCTTATATCATTAAACTGCACCTCATTATCATATTGTTAATCATTTTATTTTTAAATAAGTTGTTCATTTATCGATCAAAATCAGATCACGTGTTCAAACCTTTTTCAAGACAAGTAAATATCAAAGCAGATTGATCGTTGATTTGTCCCCTTTTCTTATGGATTACAGAGCTGGCACATATTCCCTCAACCAAATATTTTGTCGTTTTATGTATTCTGCTTAATTAATTTTCTTGATCAGAGATATACTCAACATTTTTTATTGTATCCTCAACCTGCTCAATTATCAATATACAAACAAAAAGATCAACCTAAGCAGCAGATTATTATGGCCTCTAAGAAAACAATTGACCTGTGTAACATCAATGAGTTTGTGAATAATATTTGAAGACAAAAGCGAACTGGCTACCTTTAATAAAATATACTACAAAATAATTATCTTATTTATCGCAATGTATAGAAAATAAGATTTTTTTTAAAAAAAATGTAAATCAATAGAATAATAATTTTTATGTCTCATAACGTGCTATCTATAATTCTGTCAAAAGCATAGTTTGAAATGGGAGATTTCGCTGTCTCGATCCTCACCTTTTCATGGCTCCATAAGTATGTGTATTCTCTCAATCCTGATCACTAGCCACAATATACGTTTGCTTTAACTAAAAGTGAAGTAACGTACTCTTTTATAAAACAATTAATTATTCCTATTCGTGAAATATAGAAGAAATTCATTATCATTATGCAGCATTCTAGGCAAGGACACCTTAGAAACAAGAAACTGCTGTTTAGTTCTATTTTAAATTTTTATCTATAATTCTTCAATTTTATTTTTATTTTTTTAGCGATAGAAATGACGAATTTATCTTCTTCTTCTTTTTTTGTGAGGGAATCACGAATTTATCTAGACATGATTAAGTGATAGATGTAACATCATTGACACAACCACCTTTTGAGAATACATAATGTTAACTTATATTATTTCGATTTTTTTTTAAACTAAACAACTAAATTCGTTGTCTTTCTCATCAATTCAAGAATGTGAAATATAATACATGCTACGTGTCATTCCATTTGCAAACATCAATCACTAGCTAACACGTTTAAGATTTACAGTAAATAAGAATTAAAACGAAACTTTTTTTTTTCTTTTCTTGAACAAGAAGTCTGGAAAAGGGATGATGAAAAGGTTATGAAAAGGTTACCTGAAGAAAAGGGTGGAAGGAGGGAACTGGTAATAAACTCCAAAACTGAATCCACTTTGTTCCAGTGACTCAAAAATGGTCTTCTGTGGATATCCTTCAATCATCATCTTAGTATCATTAATCACAGCACCATAAGATGTTGCGGAGTGAACAAACAGCCGATTCGGTTGCGTCAATGTCGGCGCCGACGAGAACCACCGATCACAAACCGCGAATTCCGACACCAGCTCTTTGAAAACAGGCAACAACTCCGGCTTGTACCCGTTCATAACTTCCGACGACATCCCTTTCAGTTTCCGTTCAGCATTCTGAACAAAACCCTCCATCGTAGGAGGAAGATTTGGCGAAGGCGGCGAAGATTCCGTCCATTGTACGCCAAATATTTGTTCATATGTGTCTTCAAATGAGTGGCCCGGATCTTCTTTCACCTGACCCGATTGATCGCCGAAGTAGAGTCGATTTGATTCAGGAGATGGAGTTAGCAATGGGTTTGATTCATTTCCGGATACACCATCGATTTGTGGGTTATGGGATTTCTTCATCCATCCTAACACGTGATCAAACGATCGGTTTTCTTGGACTAAAACTACTACTGTTTTGATTGGGTATTGGTATTGCTTTTCAGTCTCAGGCATTTCGTTTGGTAAAAGGGACAGGAAGAATGTTTGATATAGAAATCAAAGCTTTGTGAACTGTATAAATTGAGCAGAATGTGGAAGTTGGTGACAAAAGAAATCAATTAAATACTAGAAAAAAAAGTTGCAAAATTTGGTGGTGCCAAACTAGGTGATAATGATATGTTTAATTAGTAGTATATCATACTTTACCAGTTTGCTTTACCAAAATAAAAAAAAAATAAAAAAAAAAGTAGCGTCTCTAACTGTTTTTTTAGCTCAATTTGTTGAGCAAACGCAAAAGGAATACAAAAAGATGGATTAAGAGTTCAAGGGATCACGTTTATTGGATTTAACTTTTTCCTTATCCTCTATATAAATCACCCATTCACGTATATCTCCTCATAAAAAGGAGTTTAAAACTTCTACATTTTACATATCTTGTGTGCTTAAACTTTCGTCTCTTTAAGAAAACAATGTTGCATTAAATGGAGGGTGAGTTCTCAGACTCTCAATTTATTTATCGCGAAGACTAAAAGAAAATTTTAGTTTCCTTTTCTTTTCTTTTTTCTTTTTTTATTTTTTTTATTTTTGCATATAGTACGGGTTCTATGGTTGACACTTGACACTAAAACAAACTTATTGATGAGGACGTCGCTGTTTAAGTAACTCTAGTTAAATGTGTTGGTGGAAATATGGGTAGTATTCGCAAAGGTTAAGGAAAAATGGAGGAAGAAGAAGAAATTTGATGCTCGTGAAAACACGATCTCCTTAAAACAGATTTGTCCCCTCCTATGGTGCTTGAAGATCTCGAGCAACTGTTTCCTAGGGGAAACGTAGAGACTATTTAGCACAAAGAATTTCTACTAGCGAACGAAACTTAGAACACGATGATGAACACCGAAACAAAAAGAAAAAGAAAGAAAGGCTCGAAAGAATACTGAAAGAGGAAGAAGGATTGGTGTGTAGAATTATGAAAAATGAGTGCCTATTTATAGGCTGGAGAAACTTTTGAAATGGCACCAAAACTTCAAACGGTTTTGGTGTTATAATTCTTTCAAATGTCCCGAATTTATGGCACATAAATAGCCAAAATTTTTTGACAATCAAACAGTCAAAAGAATTCATTCTGCCATTTAAACAGTATTAAATTCGCCATTTATTTGCTCATTCAACAGCAATATTTAATTGTAACGTTTCAGCAATATTGTAACAGCAATATTCAACGGCATTCGTGTTCGCAGGTCGTGCGCACACATGAGTCAAACTATTTTGGTCCCGAATTGGACCTCCATTTGCATTCCCCTGCGCGGACGTACGCGAGTGGGAGAGATGTGGTATAGTATTCGCAAGTCAACTTGCAAGTCAATTTTGGGCTCTCATTTATAAAATGAGCTCCAACTCTTCTTAACACCCATGTGGGACAAAATCCCTTACCCTTAACTCTAATTTTTTCAACTCTTGAGAAACTTAATTCTCATTCACTTACTACTCATTTCCAACAAAAAAAATCATGTTCTTCAACCCGAAAATGTTATTCTAGTTTTTGAGTACTTGTAGCAGTACGTATATAAAACTAACATCACCATTTTTATAAGTAATGATGTATAGTAGTAGTAGATCCATTAAAAATTAGGTGGATATACAAATTTTCCTAGTAAGGATTTCTTATACCGCTATGCTATTTATTTTTTTATTTTTTTTTTATCATTATACTACATCTCTGTTTAGTGGACTTTTCTACTTACCCTACTGGGTTTTTGAAATTACCAAGCACACTTCGGAAATTCCAATCCGATAAATCGTCTATACTTTTAGGAAATTATTATTATTATTATTATTATTATTATTATTATTATTTGATAGCATAGGAAATTCTATTTACCTGAACCAAAGTTGGATCTCGGGACTTGGGAGAGGAATTTCTTCAGAGGCACGTCTATATATATAATTTTAAAATTTCCCAAGAGGGGAAAAAGAGGATCGAAGCTAAAATAGAGTGAGCGGTCAGGCGTTGGAGTTGAAGATAATATTCATGCTTGCGACGCATTTGACAAGGGCCACGAAGTTCACATCCAAGGCGGCTCCTTCTCAAGCTGAATTACTGTTTAAGAAGTATAAGATCATTAAGGAGAAACTCAAGGTCCACACAAAGGAAAGAATTGAACCAAAGTATGGCAATGCTGCTGATAATAATGACTACAATGATCAACTTCCGAAATAACTTTTACATGGTCAAACGGAAAGAGAAGTCGAATATGACCGGACCGGGTCGGATCATAAAAGGCCAGCTGGAAGAAACCCTTGTTCCTCGGAGCAAATATGAAGAAAACGGTTACATCAATAACCACAGGAGCGCTTGGGGGTCTGGGTGGAAAGATCATCAATGGGGGATATGAACGCTGAAAAACACATTGCACCGGAGCTGCTGGTATTGAAGCTGGTGAAGGTCTTTTGAGGGCTAACATTGCTCGCAAAGTTGTTACTGTTGATCAAGATACGCCCGCTTGAGTGAAGGAAACAAGGTTTGCCTGCTGGGAAACTGATGTCCTTGATGAGATGAAGGGAAATTAGCTGAAGCACTCAAGGAGGAGGATGGAAGGAAGATGGAAGAGAAAGATGAAAGAAAACGGGAATACAATGTGAAGTGGAACGAGGATGTCACCCTTTAAGAGGAGATGGAAGCGTATAGGCTGCAGAGACTGCATCGGTGCTGATCCAACATATTTTGTTAGACCTACCTTCAGTTAACATGCATCCAAAAGTTTTGAAGTTTTGCTTAGATTGCATGAATATAAAATCAACTCTAGATTGATCAATGTCTTAAAACTACAACTAACGTGTGTAGTTTGTCCAGAAGGGTTGGTGATTTTGATATGAACTTTAATCAATTTGAAAAGAAAAAAAAAAAGAAAATATAGAAGGTTATATAGTATCTTAAATAAGCCTCCCCCTCCACGAATTCAATCTAAATCAAGGGGTCAAATGTGAAGCATGCCGTGAAAAGCTTGTAAACTAAGAATGCATTCTTCCTATTGTATGTACTAACCCATCGGGTCCAATCACTCTGATCAAAGTTGTCAGTCTTATATACACTAGATCAAATATGTGTGTAAACAAGATGTAAAAGAGTACTGAGAACTTTTGTAGAGTATTTAAAAATATTTGTGTCGCAAAACATTCTTCATTTGGTCATGTTCAACATATTTGGCCAGTCTCCTACCGCTTAATGCCATGACCGTAGGAACGGAGGATTATTTCTATCACTATCGCCAGGAGGGATAACTTGGGAAACCAAAAAAAAAAAAAGGAATGAACAATGAAGGAATCATAAATCAGCTTCTGCATCTACATCTGAATCATCTGATTGCTTAGACCTCACCTTGATACAAATACATCTCGTCATAATTAAAATCCCCTTAGATTAGATTTTCAGCTTAGTCAAATTGAAGGACAATCAAAGCAAACAATATTCTCTGTTCACAACCTGTAGAATATTGCTCCATCTAGCACCGCTGTGATATTGCAAGGAGCCAAGGTCTTGATCAATATTTCTTCATTAGAAATGCTCAAAATTTCCCTCAATCAAAGGCCACGAGTCCATTGATGCAAACTGGAGTGAGGGTTACTCCAGATCGAAGAACATACTCTAAGCAACGAACCAAATTTTGGGACACTCATCAAAAAATGTTTACTACTGGATAAAACTATATTCATCCAATAATTTGACGAGCGACAAGTAGTTCCAACGTGGAATGCGATGCAAATGTGATGAGAATCTGTTGTAGATGAACATTATTTATTACTCCTAGGGATATTAAAAACCAAAACCCGATGAAAAGTATTATGGGACGAAAGGAGTATTATTTTCATTCAGAAGTATCAAATACATTTCCAGGGTTGAAGATTTTCCGGTCACCGACTAATGTATGCAACGATTACAGTAATATCATCAGGCTTTCCACCATAATGCGCTTCTCCTTTCACCAAGTTACTATTCACTCTATAAGGACTAACACTATATGGATTCATAGATTGCTGGTAAGCAAAGTCGGCTATATTCCAAGCCAAAATTTCCGGCGAAACGTACGTCTCCCGGCCATCCCTAACCCGTCCCTTGATCTCCGTATCGTGCAAATTATCGAACAGCCCGTCCGTCCCGGCCACGATCACGTCGCCGTCTTCCACCTCGCGCACAATCTCCTCCACCAAATCCATCCCGTCGTTTGTTTTCCCCAACTGGTACGGCCTGTTAAACGAATGTTGTTGCACCGGCGACCGGTAAATGATTACCCCGCCCCGGATATGAACAAACCCGCTGTCTCCGATGTTCACCGCCCGCAACTTGCCGGCGCCGCCGTCTAGGGTTACGATGCATGCTGTGGATGACCCTTGGGCTTCGGTTTTCGTGAAAGCCTCATTCAGAACGGATTTTGGGTTCGGGTTACTACTCCGGGTTTGGATAGAATAGACCGCGTGACCGATTAGTTCTCTAGAATATTCGCCGGAGTCGATGCCTCTCTTACTCCAGCCGCCTACACCGTCGGCCAACCCGAAGGTCTGAAATTCCGGCAACAAAAAGTGGGCATCTTGTCCTTGGGGTTTTGATGGGTCATCCTTGGATATATAAAAGGAACCCATTGTCATCTCCAAACCCTTGGTTAGATCAACAACGCTGCCGTTAATATCATCTTCTAGTTCTAAGCCGGAAATCGTTTCCGCCGCCGCCGCCGTCGCCATCTTTCTTCGCCACCTCGCCGACAAACCCAAAGCCGCTTTTAAAATGTTAAGTAGAATCGCTAGTCTTCGACAAAGACGATGAAGCGGAACTTGTAACAAATAATATTGGGGTTTCATACTTTTTTTTAAGGATGATTGAGGGGTGTATATATAAGGAAATAATATTTGGTGTTTTCGATTCATATTTGGATTTGGCTTCCTATCATCACCATGACCTTATCGTAATCGGAACCTTAGAAATTAGAAACTTAGTATACCATGTTAAAGAAACCTAAGTAATTAAAAAATCGGAACGTAACTACAATAAAATCTCAACAACTTCATGACGTTGGGATCCAAACTTTTAGTATCAACTCCGAGAGTTGACAATTTTATCAAAAGAAAGTTACTAATTTTATTTTATTTTTTCATCATCAACAACAGTAACTAATTATCTCCTTTGGTAAATTTAATTAACCAAATTTTATTTGATAGAATGAAACGGGAAAATTCCCAGTCGATTCATCATTAGTATAATCGTCCAAATATCGTTGATCATGAAGTCATTCGAGGACGCATGCAGTATATTTTGAAGAGCACCATCATCTCACTGAAGTGATTGATCCCACAATAACAGTATTTTAACTTGCAAGCGGTTATTTCTTTTACTGTAAGGCGGTGTCAAATAAGTATTAATTGATTTCTTTAAGGAGTTTGTTAATTGAGAG
The DNA here is from genome assembly GCA_949775105.1 of Oldenlandia corymbosa var. corymbosa. NCBI lineage: Eukaryota > Viridiplantae > Streptophyta > Magnoliopsida > Gentianales > Rubiaceae > Oldenlandia > Oldenlandia corymbosa. The sequence goes on along the minus strand of OX459121.1, from coordinate 22,389,757 downwards.
AGAAGAAAAATAATACTCCCTCTGTCCCATAATTATTGTCCAGTTTTACTAAAATGAAAGATTTTATTTTTGGTCAAACTTAACTATATTTTACCTTAAACAACCGGATATACCCCTACATAAGTAATTGTTTAACCACTAAGATTTTATGGATCATGTTTTTTACTAAGGACAAATGTGTAACTTGATCTATAAAAAGTCAAATTGGACAATAATTTTGGGGACAAAATTTTTTGGGCAAAGTGGATAATAATTATGAGACGGAGGGAGTATTAATAGTAGCATTCACACCAATTTGGAAAAATGATTACTATATCCCAACTTGGAGTTACATAAGTTTTTTCTTGGGAAGTGCAATATTTTTTAAGCACCAGATGATCATCATTGTAGTACGTGCTAAATGTTGTTATATTTGTGGCTCCTTGCTTCATTATTATTACAGGTTTAGGCATCCATTTATTACTTTTTGGGTATAGGATCACTTCGAATTCAAGTTTTCATATCGATAAATATTACTCTCTCTTTTCTGAATTATAAGAAAGTAAATTTAAATTCATTTTAGTATGAATTTGTGAGGATTGTTATGAACTCTTCCAAGTTAGTCAATGAGCAAGAGTCGACTTTTACTAATGCGGAAAATGTCTTCAGAATTTTATTTTATTTTATTTTACTTGTTGTGCAGTTCTAAGGAACGACTTCAAGAGTTTTAAATACAACGAAAAAAAAAAGATAAGTGAGATATTCTATTAATTTTTAAATGTTTTTTTTTTTTTTTTTTTTGGTTTTGGGAATGAGAGAGAGACGTCAGCAGAAAAGGCAGATATTACACAGATGAATTGTAAATATATGCAAGAGATAATTACTATATAGAGATGGTATTTTTTTCCCCCGACTCTAAATTAGTGATGGTTACATGTTGACCTTATCTAAGTTTTCGGTACACAAGTTTTTTTTGACATCGGTACACATAAGTAATTCTAACGAGAAAAGAAAGATATGGGCAAAGGAGTAATATACACTTGTGACTTTGTAAGGAGGATTATATGCGATTTGTGTTGTCGCTCCATTACCGGTGTGGAACTATGGAGTTTATTTCAAGGGCTACAACAAAGTTGGACATTGGGTTTCCGACATATTATTGTTGAGGTTGATAATACGAGTGTGGTTAAAATAGTGGAAGGCACCGAAGAGGTCATTGGTGTACACATAGAACTAGTGTTGGCTAATAGGGAACTAATGAGAAGGGAGTATAATATAGTTTTGGATTATGTCTATTGGAAACGAAATTTTGCTGCGAACTCTCTAGGTAGCCTAACTATGACATGTCCAGGAGATTTTGCATGGTCGGAGGAACCACCATCTTGTGTTAAGCCTTGATTACAACATGACATTATTGATATTTTATACCAATATTTTATAATAAACTAAAAACTCCTAAGCGTTAGCTTCCTTCATTGCAGCAAAAAAAAATTGTATTTTTGGTTATCATTATGATATCGTAATAGAAACTATATTTACATAGGAACTTTCCAACGCGTCATATACCCCAGCAGCGTCAACTGCTCAAAAAAGTTTATCTTTTGTTTATTTGGTAAAAAGAATAAAAATTTAAAAATGAGGGTCTTCTTTTATTTTGTCGCCCCTTTTTTTGTTAGGGCAAAATTTACTTTCAGCTAATGCAAAGAGAAAAAAAAAAAGTTCAATCAAAGATGCCAATTAAGCAGCATTACAAAGATGCCAATTATAATATCTTTTCAATGTAAGTTTTCCATATAAATGAAAGCTCAATCAAAGATCTTAACAGGTTTGGAAGCTGACGAACTAGTTAGCAAACTGCAAAAAGCTTAAGACCATAACCAAGTTCTCACTCGCAATTTGTTCGGACTAAAACAAAGTACTAATGCACAAAAAGAAAAGAAAAAATTATAGATCTCGTTCCTGATGTATGGATGGAAAAAAGAAATGATTGACCAATATGTTCAAAAATTTACATTAACCATTTCCGGCACTATTTCTTTTTTACAATGATGGTAGAATTTAGTCCTTGGTGTTTCCTGTTTCTGGAAGAACCACTTCTGTAAATGTGAACCTATTGGCAGCACCAAACATGTCAGCGAGTTGTAAAACTGTTGTTTGACAAGTCGAACCACTTGGGAGAAAAGTATCAGGAAGTTCAGGAGTGCATTCAGGCAGAAATTGTAGCTGTCCAGATGTTCGGGCATACAAGCCGAGGACTGCTCGACAAAATATGAATCTGCAAAATCAAAGGAAACTTTCAACTTCATAAACATTAAGTACTGAGTGCTGCAAAGCTCTGTTGAAAGTATCCAAAGATTCATCTGCTTTTGCTACTAAATGAAGTTTACATTCCGGTGATATCGAGCAGTTATAATTTCCCATTGACGCATTTGCACATCACCGTGCTCAAAAAAAGAAACTAAACTACAAGTAAAGGAAAACAACAGCAGAGTAAGCATGTTGTGGTTACCTCAAAATGAGTCTCCTAAGGAATGGATCACCTAAAATTTGTGCCCAAACAGGATTAAGGTCATCTGACAGAGCTAGTAGTGATCCCCAATGAGTTAATGATGATGAAAGTAGCTCATCGGCCTTGTTGTATACATCCTGAAAGAATATCATCAATTAACCTTAACAACCATTACAAGCGGAAACTTAGAAATGAATGAACAGCTTTGGTGATTGACACACCATGTCAATGTCAGAGCTCGTAAAACCAAGTAGAAGAATGAAAGCCTGCAAAGGAGCTGCAAGAAAAATGGTCAAAGTACTTCCACTTGGCTGGCGAGAGGACTCCGTCACAGGTATGGGCAATGGAGAAGTGGGAGATAGGAGTATGGCAACCGGCTCTCCTTTTTCTGATCCAGATATAACCTGTTCCAATTGTACATATATTATGTTCTAAGTGAAAATTAGTGCAAACCCCTGGATGCAAAAGCGCCAGTTTCTTTTTTCAGAACTCAAATTGTAAGAAGAAAATACAAATGATGCAGCTACTTAGCGTGAAACTGGAAAGTTTTAAAGGCAGGAGCCTGAGCCCTGAAGCATACCTTGAACGCTCTGCTGATGTCACTGTCAATCACGAGGAAGATTGGAGTCCTTGTAAATGGGATTAAATCACAGGGATAAATGCATTTGGAACCTGCGAGATTTAAGTTTTATAGCTCAAGGGTTCACATAGAAGGAAAGATACTGTATTTGACATCTCGAAGGAAAATTGACAGCCTTGACATGAAAGTAAGAATGATAAGCCAGAGATATGAAGAGACTTGCACAGACCGCTCAAGAAGGAATTCAAATACAATAACAAATTCATTTCCCGTCATAAAAATCTTTAGATAATTGCTTATAGCGCTGAGCAGTCAGTGGAACTTTAAATGATTTGCTTTTACTGTAATTACAATTATAGATGAACATCCCTTGTTCGCCATTTATATATCAAGAACTACCGCCTATAAAAGAAAAGCACCAACGAGACAAACAATTTCCAAGGTAAAGTTGCTTATCAAGATAAATGTTCTTTCTATTCTCAAAAGGAAAACTTCAGTCAAAATTTGCAAAAGTTTGAGATAACTGGTGATATTCAAAGGACTTGCTTCAACACCCATAAACCAATCCAGAAACAGATCCCATAGCAGAAAATCACAGATGCACAAAACTAAGGTAAGCTTATTTAACTGAGAACCATGCTTGGTTTTCAAACATAACAAGGACGGCCAAATTACTGTAAATAGATAATAAATAACCTTACAAATGTGAACCAATCAAATAAACCAAAGGAGGAGTTAAAAGTTTTAAACGAGAAATAACGAAAAGACATGATTATTCTAATATCATCCATAAAAGTTACCCAGGTCATCTGATTGGCAAAATACCTCCAGTTCCACGTCCACCAATATTTAATGATCCGGCATGGTTAGTTAAGCAGTGTGCTTCACTTTGAGCAGAGATAGGATTTATGTGATCACTTTCAGAGTTTAACAAGTATGTCGAGGCAGTTCCAGAGTGCGTAAAATTAGACTGATGACCCTGGAAGCTACTTTCATTACTCACTATTGTCGTTCCTGTTTGGAGTGGAGATGACATATTCTGTCCACTGATTCCTAACGCAAATCAGAACTACAGAGGTTTAAAGAGAATCCTGATGACCTCTAATAAAGAAAAAATTAAAAAAGAAATAAAAGAAAGCAGCAAACACGGATGAGACATAATCTAACCTTTATCAGCTGAAGCCGAAAGGTATATCAAGAGAATACCGTCAGGTTGAAGCTCCTCGCACATTGTGGATAACACCTGTATGCCGTAACTTTAGACATGGATGAAAAACTAATGCAGAATATGACTTTTTCCAAGAATCACATGACCTCACACTAGTTATATTCACACATTAGCAATGCCAAAGTTTGCAGTAATAATACGATTACAATCCTAAGGGTGCTCATAACTGAACTCCGACAAAACTCCAGCAAGTCCGGCAATCTGTAATAATTTAATCTTTTCCAAGCTCTGCTCTCAAAGATATCCAACTCATGCAACATTTTTTAAGTCAGACAAAATTTCATCTATATGCCACCTTGAACTTACCTGCGACATTGAAGTACTAGACAGGCCTGTTGTTGACCAATGGGTGGGTATCTTAACCGTGAGATTAATAAAACCTTATTGGTAATATCTTCAACTTAAGTCCCACCGAACCCTTTCAATTCCTATACGATAAAAAGGAGAGTAATCTACGACATGACCCATTTCTTAAGTGCTTACCCATGGATATTGGCATGAAGCAGATTATCCATCGGCAAATCTCGAGACTTTTAACAAGTTTACCAATCAAAAACCATAATCATAGAGAGAGGCTAGGAAAAAAGAACTCACAGCAACTAAATGTGTAACAGATGGTCGATATAAGATAGCTTTACGTGGATTGGGAGGCAAAGTAGGATCAATCATATCCTGGGAAGAGTTCATGCGACTAGGCCCTAGAGCCCCATTCTGAGCAGTTCCGGAAGGAGCAGTACTCCTCTGGTAGAAAGAACCACTGGGCTCCCACTCCAGGCATTGTAGCATTCGGAAAGTGTCAAGAGTGAGTTCTGAGAATTTCACCTGAAGTACAAAGGGAAACGAACAAACATCAAGAGAAAGTCAAATAAAGTAGGAAAAACCACAAACTGAAACTAAGTAGTTCCAAAAAAAAGCAACCAAAGTTTATCAATGCGATGACAAACATTATTATTGTTATCCAAGAAAACAGGCACTGACCTCGTGAGGGTGGTAGCTACACAACAAAGCATCTCGTAGCTTCAGCTTTCTCTTTGCCTGTATGGCATTTGGCATAGAATCTGGATGAAGATCCAGCACTACACTATATCTTACCGGCCTCAAATTCATGAAACTTGTGTCGGCTTTAAGAAATTTAACTATTTCTTGAACCACCAGCTTCCACTCTTTGAAATCAGTTTCCTGAAAATAGGAATGAAACAATTCAGTTATTGATAAGGAGGGAGGAGAAAAGAATACAGTGTATGAAGAATGCATCACATATAGTTATCTGAAATCTCTCATAACTCCTAATCTCACAATGACACCCCCATCTTGTATCATGATTGCACCGCAAATTTTGTGAGAACAAATACAAGAGTTGCATATTTGGCTATCTGCAAGTAAACTATATCTTCTCTTCAGCTAATGCTTTAATTCATTTAGGAGTAATCTTGGCTCAAATCAGAAAGGAACAACTGCTTTTCCATGAACTCCGTATGAAACCTTTTCACAATAAACTTAGAACTACATAAATCTTCTCTGTAAAACAAGCAGGATAGTGCATCTATGAATAACATTAAGAAATTTTTTTTAGCTAAGTAAAGAATCCTAACAAGGGCCATCAGTATTAGATATTTATACCTAACAGGTCACTTGTCAAGAAAAGTCCTAAACAGAAAAAGTGAATGGATTTTGAGTGTCGCAAAAGGAGAATATGACACCTAAGTGTGGAGGAAACTTAACCTGGAATGTTCTCTTGCACTCATCAAGAAGCATTTTGAGTTGATTTACCAACTGATACACCACTTCTCGACGATTTAACACCAAACAAATCGTCAAAAACCGAGCCAGAAATCTTAACTGCTTGAAAGCGATATTAATGTCTTGAAACATCCCATCCTTGAAATACTCCCTTGTTAATATTGCCTCGTAGAATATATAAGATTCTGATAGGTAACTAGCCTCGCTTGTTTTCATATACTGCCCAAAATAAAGCTGGCCAATTCGAGAAGCAATATCGCCAATCTCCCATCTTTTCAAACCTGCTTCCACCAGTTTCTGACGGTTCTCTTGTTGAAATTTCCACAGTTGTGTATAAATCTTAAAAACTTTAGAAAAGTACGAATCGTATCTGGTACAAATCATGAAAAAACCATTCAGTTAGAAACAAAATCTAGCATACCCCAATTTCATACACCATTAACTGGACAACATCAATGATAATGTAAATAAATGTCCATACATGAACCAGAAAACTAGTAATACAGAGAGTACAAACAATCCACTTAAATGGAATTACAAAATCATTATCATGGTCCAGGTTTAATTCAAGTTCAAATAAATTGACATCTAAAACAGGACTCTGAAAAATAAAAAGCTTTAATGGAACACCATGAAACTTAATTTCCCCAAGAACCCATTACGCCAAATTACAAATACTTTTTCCTCCTCCTTAAACTGATTCAATCACATTTCCAAAACCCCATGATCCCTAGTTGCTTAGAAACACTACACTAATCCATCAGTCAAACTTAATTATTCTGAATTTCTTCTCAGCCAAACTAAACCCACCAAAGAATCGGTAACCCATATCATAAAAAATGGAAAGAAGAATAGAAAAACTAAATGAAACTCCAATTTACCTATTACGTTGGTAGTAGGGTAAATCTCTGATCTTGGAGAACTTCTTATCAGCCTTTGCTACCAGTGACCAGTAAACTTCACTGACCGGAAGATTACTAATGTTGCTATGGCTGTTAATGTTATTGTTAGTGCTATTGCTACTGTAGAGATGAGGAAGCTGTTGTTGGGACATCTTTCATGGATTTAGTTCGATATAATTCAATTGGGATTTTCTTCAAAAAGATGTTGAAACTGTTCTTTTGGTTTTGAACGAGAGTATCAAACTACGAAATCAAAGAGTAAAGGACCTGATCAGGTTTTATAGTAGCTTCCAGTTTAATCCAACATTACTACATATGTGTTGCTTAAACCCCTTAGGTTTCATATTTTCCAAACGATGCGCATTGAGTTTTTTGCAATATATTTCCCTTTTACTAGAATGGACAAAACTATTTCTGGTTGGCAAGAATAGATAAAATACGTCTATCAGATTACGAAATCCCAAAGTAAGGTACAATAGACTACGTGCCTTTGTCCTTGACATCGGATAAGACTTTCGGATTTCTGAAATGCGACTTCTTAATTTCAATTAAACTCTCGAATTTCAAAAATTAGATAAATTTAGGGAGAATTATTAATAAAGGCGCCGAAAAGATGATTATCTATAGTACTTAATTAAAGCAGCAAACAAAAAGGACATGTGTCAGTATTACAATGAAAATTTTTCAGTCAAAAGTCATTTTCAGTACAAAATCATTTTTGACACGTAGCACTCTAAATAATCAAAAAAAAAAGATAGAATAAATAAATACATAAATCCCTTAATTATAGCTACATAAAAATATCTTAATTATAGATATATACTAATCCTTTAAAACAACAATATTTAGTTGATAAAATCAAATGTAAGGAAATCCCCTTAAATCAAGTGAAACACCAGTAATGTCTTCCCAATCCCCAATTTTAAAGAATCTCTTTCATTCCCCTCCTCTCTCACACTCGGGCCTTTAAATCAATTACTTAAAATTTAACATCAATTATCAATCCATCTCTTTCTACAACAGAGAAAAAATAAGTTGTCATGAAAGAAATTTGATTTTTTAAGGATAATTTTTTTTTTATTCTTCTGTTGCAGATATTGGTTTATGATTTATGTAAACCCAGACATAAGTTAACTGTTATAAATTAAATATTGTAAATTTGGGCATAAATTTATGTGTAATAGCTCACTATCTGTCTTTTCAATCGATTTTTTATTCTTCTAATTTTTTTTTTATTTTTTTAAGAATGATTAGTATTTTTTATTTAATCAATTTAAAAATACAAGCGACACCCCGGACATTCGCCCAGGGCAAGCATCTAGTTATTCTTAAGGGCATTACCATTTTTTTATTATAAAAAAATTTTAATGTTTCAAATTACTTGTTTATCCTTTACCCAGCTAGTAGTAATCATCTTTTATTCCTTTTTCTTTCTATAAAACTAGGCTCTCTAATCAGTTTGTTTTAAAAAAAATAAACCCCCACCTCAGTAATAAAAAATACCCAGTAAACTCCACCTAAATATAGGTAAAACCCACACTTACAAATCCTTTGGTGGGAATTGAACCCGAGTCTAGTACTAGAAAGCACAACATCCTAATCACTAGACTGTTATTCAATTCCCGACTCTCTAATCAGTTAGTTCTAGCTATGATTGGAATCCTCATTCTTCATTTGCTGAAAAATTGTTGTAGCATCATAAAGCGCATGTTGGATTTTGTGCGGCATAACACAAAATTAATAATGAAAGGGAAATATAGGCCATAAGTTTGGATTTTCTTACGGTTGCAAATTCCTAATAGAATGGAAATCGTGGTTTTCATTGGGGTTCATGTTTTCCACTATTAAAACTCAAGAAATTAAGACAGTGAAAGGTAATCTGAAAGGAGATACCAACAAATTAAAAGACCATGGGCCACTCAGATTGATTGGTTTAATTTAATTATTTAGACTAATACTTTGAATTGAGAGGAGAAAAAGAATAGAATTATCGCCCTGAGACCGAGTAATTTTTTTGTTTTTTTCTTTTGTTTCTTTTTGTTGAGAGAGAGTCTGATTAGTGTTCACTGGAGAAGAAGAATGGGTTAAATAAATACTAGATGGTACCCGCACGTGTGCGGGATAGATAAATTATGTATAAAATCAAATATAATAAAAATCAAAGAAATATTTTATATTTTAGTAAATTGATATATAATATAAAAACACTAAGTTAAATAATGTTACATTAAAATTAATTTTTATGCGCTACTTGTTTACAGAAGAAAATAAATAGATCCATATATTAATCTACGTGTTAAATATATTTTATTTTCGTGAATCATCAACATATATTTCGCCATATTGTCCCAAAGAAAACATCAAACATTGAAATCATTAATTAAGATTGGCAAAGAAACTCACCGTGATGTGCATTCGAAAATTCTTGTTTCAGAAAATATTTGCCCATAATTTCCAAAAATTAGAAGCGAAAAACTTTTGACACAAAAAAATAATGATTATTAAAAAAAAAACATAAATCCTAAAAAAAAAAGAGAAGAAAAAGAAGAAAAGATTCCGGTATAAATTGGGATTGCAACCTAGTTGAGTTTTATAAGCACACTTTATATATACATAATAATTTTATTCACATGATTAATGCGATTGGAGTGATTATAGGCATACGTTTATATTTGATTTTGTTAAAATAAAGTAAATGGATATTCCTGTATGCAATTATGACTGATGATATATCTCTAAAAAATATTATCTACAATTTTTTTAATTATTTCAAATTTTAAAATAATATTAATATCGTTTAATGATCAAACCAATATGTAATGGTATTATTCAATCTAGTCGGAAAATTTTTCAAATCAATCAGTTTTAATGTTGAATTAAAGAATCACTGATTATTTTGTAGTTATTATTTTTGAATTTCAAAAAAGCATTAATACTGTTTAATGATCAAACCAATATTAATGGTATTTTCAAGCCAATCAGAAAATTTTTTCAAATCAATCAGCTTTAATGTTGAATTAAAGAATCATTGCTGATTTTGTATTTATTATTTTTGAATTTTAAATAATCATTAATATTGTTTGATGATTAAATCAAGACGTAATATTATTATTCAAGCCAATCGGATAATCTTTTTTAAATCAATCTTATTTAATGTTGAGATTTTAAAAATTTTTCGTTTTCTTTTTCATTTTAGAGAATGTAAAATAGAAAGTTTACCACACAATATATTGATATACTTTAATTAAGAATTGATAACAATTTATTAACTGGAAATTTAAAAGACTGTTAGTGTAATTATTGTAAATATTTTTTGTGACAACCTATAAGGAAATGACACATAGGATTTTGTCCTATGTGACAAAGGGGGAAGAAGTTTGATTTCCTCTCTCTGGTTTCTCTCTTAGTACAATACTATAGATGTGGTAATAGGAAGGTTAAAATAGTCTTTAAGTTGTTAGAAAACTTAAGTTGTATATATCTAATTTGTAAAAGTCATAAAAGTTAGAGATGTCCTCAATAATAATATTGATCTTTGTGATGCCCTTTTTAAAAATTTTCCCTTATCTAATTTGTAAAAGTCATAAAAGTTAGAGATACCCTTAATAATAATATTGATCTTTGTGATACCCTTTTTAAAAAATTTTCCATAGATTTATATCCGTCCACAAAAAAAAAAAGAAAAATATTTCGACTGTCCACATATAATTTAATTAAAAAAAATTCATAATCGCCTGTGGGGTTCATGTTTTATAGTTTCTTTAAGAAGTAGACTGAAAAAAATTTAAAAAAAAACACCATTAGGTTTCGTCATCACTTCTAAAATCCTCTATCATTTGGTAATACTACCAATACTATCGACAAGGGAATCGCGACATGCTTGACATCTCTCATGACCGGAAGTTTTATGTCGCGTGCTAATTAACAAGTTAAAATTGGGGTGTAAAAATATTGAGACATATATAATTATAATTTAATCCGTTTAACTTTTCATTGGTGACTTAAAAGAACTATGGTTATAAGATAGTTATAATGGTATATGATGAAAGCACCATAGAATTTTGACCAAACCTGATAGGGCTTTTTTGTAATTTACTATTTTTACTCTTCTTCTTCTTTTTTTTTTTTTTTTTTTGGAAACATAGTACTTTTACTTACTCAATATATAAGATAGGCAAAATCATATTTGAGTTTACTTAATATTTCTGGAATTAAATAAATCCTCTAGTGACAGAGAAAGTTATCTCAAAAGCTCTATGTTGTATCTTTAATCTTTTAAATACGAAACCAGACTAAAGTAAGACTCTGCTTGATAAACTCATTCAATACTTAGATTTAATTGATTAAGTGGTTAACTGATTGCCAGTGTGTTGATAACGTGATCTCAAAGTAATTTAATTTATTAAAAACTTAACAAATTAAGTATATTTTTTAACTTCGTTTGATAACTAAAAGTAGGATGTCTTTATAAATTAAGTATGTCTAATATGCAAATACAAATGTGAGTTTTTAAAATAAGTGATAGGCGTATTATTTACTATTACTTACTACTAAATTGAGAACATTTTTTCCTAATTACTTGATTTTATGTTTATATTTTTGATGTTGTATCTTTTATTCATTTTTATTAATCTTGGCATGTATTTTCAAATTAAAAAATTATATAAATCATTTTTTATTATTTAATATATAGGTATAATTTTTAATATAAAAATTAAAAAACGAATAAAGTCCGTGATAATTATATATTTACCATAAGGGTATGCTATTATTTTTAAAATAATTACATATTTAGAATACATAAATTCATAACAATAATATTGTTTTTATTTTCATAGTTTCATACATATCATCTCTTTTAGGAAAAAAATTATAAGTTAATATCTTAAACATTTTTTATTTAAGTCGTCAGATTTTGTTTGTTTTTTTTCCATCAAGCAACACAAATTTCACTACAACAAAAATAAACTATTAATACCTTTATAGTGGGACACTTTTTCTAAAATGTGTCTCATTATATGTGTATTAGGACATTTGCTAAAAAGTATCTTATTAAAAATGAAAAAGTGTATGCATATTATGAAACACTATCATAAGTGTACTATGTGGGCTTGCTTATGAACTATTACCCTACTTAATGGGTCACTTTAGATTGTCTTAATAAGTGACAATCTAATAATACACTTTCAAATGTTTTATGACTTATTGTGACTCGACTATAGGAGACACTATTTAGTAGTGTCTCACGCAATGTGAATCACATGTGTCCTATTACACCACTTATTGAGACACAAAAAAATGTCTAAACTACTCATTTTTGTTGTAGTGTTTAATTAGTTCAGTGTTTATGATTCAGTTTTCAAACTTCAAGTTTCAGATGTAATTAAGTATTATGAAACATGGCCCAAGTAATTGATTATAATGTAACTTAGTTGTTATTGTGATTCCAATTTTACATATCCTCTACCCATTTTATGTGAGTTGTCTCATTCGATCATCCATTCAATAAATTAGATTTTTTTTGACAGTTTGATTAGTATTTTTTGTTTTGGGTTGATATCAAAAACACCTTTGAAATTTAGCTTATTATCTAAAATACCCTTATTGTTTAAGAAAATATAAAAAAACCTCTAAATTGGCAAGTCAATTATCAAAAGGTACTCCTTTGACTGAAATTTGATGTATGCGCACGAATTTAGTCAAAAAAGAGAAGTGTCGAAAAGACTTTTGCAACCCATAAAAACCATCCTTAAATTATATTCTTTTTCAAACTCTGATAAAATTAAAAATCCATTTCTAAATCCAAAATTCACCTTTCAAGGACTTGTAAAAAGCTAAATTTTGTCTTTAGAAGTTGATATTTGATTTTAATTTGAGTTTGTAAAAAAATTTCTGAAGAGTTTATAGGGATACACACGTTTTTTGGCAATTTATCGACTGAATTCATTTGCAAACATTAGTTTTCAGTTGCGGGAGGATCATTTTGATAATTGACTTGCTGATTTAAAGATTTTTTATTTTGATTTTTTTAAATAGTAAGAGTGTCTTTAGATAAATAGTTAAACCCTGGGCAGTGTTCACTTTTTTTTTTTGGTTGAAATTTGATTAATATCATTTTTATTGATGCTTATATCTTCTTAAATTCTTAATAAAAGTTAAATAATTCGAACAAAAATGATTTCTTTATGAGATAGAGATTATATGTATATGTCATGTACCGGAATATGAAATTAGAAGAAGATAATAAAACAAAAAGAGATAAATTTCGATGGAAAAAAACAGAAATCAAGAGACCATAGTTGGAGACTTGAAATGATGGAGGCTATTTTTGATTGGAGAATTTTTAGATCACCAATTCGCCATCATCAACCATCACAAATACAACCTTCTTGCCTAGTCCCTTCGTCCATCACTTCAATGCTACTTTTAAGTTTTGATAACAATGAGAAAATGTCGTTAACAGAATAGGAAGAAGACGAAGAAGAAGAAGGGGAAAATAAAAAAAAACTTTAAAAAATTTCCAAAGTCTTCAACGACCCACGTTTTGACTTTTCAAAACGACAAAACGTTACAGAACAAACACCATCATCAGTGCCCCTCGGCATCTATTTTTTCTCGTTCACAACCCACCAAAGAAAAAAGAAACTATTTTTTTTTTTGAGTTTTGTCATCTGGGCTTTCTTCGAAACTTTGATTCCTAGACTTCCAAGAAAAACCCAGTAAATTGAGGTACATATTTGGTCACTTTTTTTTTTTTTTTTAGCATTTGTGTTGGTTGAATTCTTTCAGTTCTTAGAGTTATTACACTCCTATTGAATTCATTCCTTTTGATTGTATCGTTTGTTTGTTCGTTTTGGAGCTTCAATTCTGTATTGAAATTCTTTTTCTGTTTTTAACCATGGTTGATGTTTATGTTGGTTTTGGTTTGTTTCCATTCAAGATAAAGGTTGCAACTTTTTGTTTTGGTGGGTTGGGATACTCACTGCCTTTTCTTTTTCCCCATTTTATTTAGTCTTTGGTTCTTGAACGTCTTTGACTTCAAATTCTTTATTTCTTGGGTTTTTCCCCACTGTTATTCTGTGTTATATTCTGTCTTCCTGGTTCCCACGTCTTCTCCAATTGTTGATATGGGTTATTCAGTATAAGTGGCTATGCTTGTTGATTTGCTCTTCATGGAATTTTAAAGTTAAAAACCTGTACTGATTCCTGATATGGGTTTTACAGTTTTGCATCATGCAATTTAGTGAGATGTTTCTTGTTGTTCACTTCTTTAAATTGATATGATTCTTTTGATTTGTTTTATATACTTTGAAACTCCAGAGAATTAAATTCTATTTGTTGTAGTTTTGTTTCGGTTGTCTGCTATAATAGATATTAGCATGGTTCATTTGATATGCCCGTTATAAGTGTATGTGATTCCCTTCGATATACGTAGTCATTAATTATTCTTGTCTGGATTCAGTTATGCCTGGAAGAACATTAATATGACCAAGCTCAACCCGATTTTCACTATTTCAGAAGATTATTACTGATCACTCAAATGAGTTGTTGTTTGAGCAATTATTGTAGTATTCTGTCGTAGAATTCGTTCAACCCCTGAAGTAGTTGTTGGTAGACTAAGAAGTAAGGTGGGAGGTTTAGTTTGTCTGTGTCAAGCAACAGAGGGGATTGACATCTTACTTATCATATATACTTTTCACTTATCATTTTTATTTTGTGTAACTGACTACAATGATGCATTGAATGATTTTCTGATGTTTGTGCTTATCTTGTTTGGTGGTAGGAGTTGTTTTGGGGAGGTTGAGATTGAGTAACTGTATGTTTTTCTGAAGAGATGGAAAGAGGGGTTCCTGATGATGATTAAACACAATGATTGGGTTGCTTTTGAATGTCATATTCTTGAAAACCATATTTAAAAGATTTTATGATATCTATGGGTGATGTATCCATGAACGGAAGCCTAGAACCTCACCCTCCGCTTGCAGCACAGAGCTCTGATTTAGCAAGGTATGGCTCAGCCTCAGAAACTGTTTAAGGAATCTTTACACTTATCAGCATATTATTTGAGCCAGCATCTATGTTTACAGGTTGGAAATGGAAACTAATTCTGGACCGAAGAAACTTAAGGGAATTGACAGTATTGAGGACCAAGAAGCTGTGGTATTGCAACTTCTGAACTTTGTGATGAATCTGTATATGAGGACTTTCATTTTTCATTTCTCTGACTATGCTTGTTGGTAGGAACTTTTTTCACGAGTTAGGAGTAAAGAGAATGAGATTATGAATCTCCGTGAGCAAATTGCTCTTGCCAGTATCAAGGTATTTCATGTTGGTGAATTGGCTTATTTTACATTTGGCATGTTTCTACCGAGCATGGCTATTAACTTTCTCCTTCTTGGTCAGGAATCTCAGCTGTTGAATGACAAACATTCACTGGAACGGAAATTTTCGGAGCTTAGACTGGTTGTTTTATCTTCCCAAGTTTTCTGGTTTACTTTTATCTAGTTGTTATTCTCTCTTAAGGATCAATGATTTAACTATGTTGTTGACAGGCCCTTGATGAGAAGCAGAATGAAGCCATAACTTCTGCCTCAAATGAATTGGCTAGGCGAAAAGGTGATCTTGAAGAACATTTGAGATTGATTAATGAGTTAAAGGTAGATTCCTTTTCTTTCTAATTTTGCAATTTCAGATCTGATATTGTGAAAAATGAACTGTTTTACAAAGACAGGACTTTTCTTTCTTCAGTTCAAGAGCTATATGAACCATGCTAATCCATCTTTAAATAGTTTAACACTTGAATCTTTCTTTGAGTATGATTAATCTGTCACGTAGGCTTCAACATCCCTATGATCTTGGTTTATCATAAGATTAGAAACAAATGTGTGGTGTATTAGAATTTTGGTTTACTAGGTCTATTGGCTGAGAACAAAATGTTTGTGATTTCTTCTTGGCTGCTACAGTTACCATAATTGAATCCTATTGAGTTTAAATAGAGAATGATGGGAGATTATGTTATCCACTGTTATAACTGGGGACTGTGGGTGTTTCTAGAATCTTATTCTTGTTATATTTTGTCTTGTCTTCTAATAAATGTGGATTTTGGGCTGGTGAATGGCCAGTTTTCTTGAACTTTACCAAAAAAGTTTCTGTTTCTCTTGAAAGTTATGAATTGTCGTTGAAAACTTGAAGGAGAGTTGAAATCTCTGTAAGTCCTTCTACTTGAGAGAGAACATTCAAGTGTGTTGATCAGACCTTGAGGGATGGTTTTAGTACTTCTGATTACATGGGTAGTGAGTGTGGTACAAAAATTATCTTTCTATTCATGTGGATATGCTTCCTTCCAGGGACTGCGAGCTGATGTTATGTTCTAAAGATAAAATTAAGCATCTACTTATTGAGTTATAAAACATTGAGTTTGCTTCAATGAAAGAACTCTGCAACTTCCTCAAATGCTTGTTTGTATACTTTAACTGGGGTAGCAATGGTAATTTTGGTTATAGGAACAAGCATGATAGATCGTGTAACGTTTGATGTTCCATTTGCTCCTTTGTAATTGGATGCTTTATTCATTCCCTCTTTGTTTCTATGCTTATGCGTTTATGGTTAACGTGCCATTTAGATTGCAGAAGATGAAAGATACATTTTCATGTCATCTCTACTAGGATTATTGGCTGAATATGGCGTTTGGCCCCGTGTTACTAATGCATCTGCTCTTACAAACAGCATAAAGGTTAGCATCCAAATAACTTGTCTCTCCCGATATTATTCTGAAATACGAATACCTTTTTTATTATCCCAGTTTTGTTTTGAAATGATGTTGAAATATGCTTGTCTATGGGCTGTGATGCAGACTTGTATTCTTGTAACAGATCCTTCCGACACTGAAGGAGAACTTCAATTTTACTTTTGTGTGGATATGCCCTTTGTGAACCATCTTGCTTTTATATTCTAATTTATGCATTTTAAAATCCCGTTGTTTCTTTGGAACTAGCAGTTTTCCTAAAACTGTCTATTCAACTGTATAACTTTACCCTGTTGCTACTCTTTAGAACATGTACTTTGTTTACTGGCGATAATAGAAAGAGATTCCAGAAGTCTGTTTAGTCTGATGTACTTTTTTGGAATTTTGCAGCATTTACATGATCAGTTGCAGATGAAGATTAAAAATTTACATGTAAGATATTGTTTATGATAATTAATTGAATTTCAGTTTGATGACCGTGTGACATTTCAGTTTGTTCTAATTTGTGCTGTAAAATTTTAATTAACTTTCATACTTGTTACTTTACTTGAATAAATACTGGGACCTAGGTAGCTTACAGAATTTTTACACACCAGTACACTTACATTTCATTGCTGCCATCTGTCTTTAATAGTCTTTGTCATACATGGTCGGAAGCACATTTTACAGTTCTCTTCTATCCTTTTGGTAGTATTAATGATCTGTACTTTTGATTTTCACTTAATATGAACCTATGCTAGTTTGCACATTTCCCACTTCTGAGTCAGAAGTCTGGTATATTAATTTTCAAAAGTTCATTTTTTTTTTTCAGCACCAAGTTCCACTTAATATGAACCTATGCTAGTTTGCACATCTCCCTTAAAAAAGATATTTGACAACAAATCTTTTCGGGACAGGATAGAGTTGAAGAGCTAAATGCAATGGCTGGAAATCAGACCGGAAATGGATCTCATAGAATCGAGAACCACGGTCATGGTCACGTTGGTCAACTTCCAAATAATTCCATGGTATTTTGTCTTTAAATTTCAGATTTTATTGCCTGGCTCATGAAAATATTTTGCTTACTTTGTGCTGTATTTAGGCCTTTTATTCTTATACAGCATGCTACTTTTCATTTCCGTAATAGCACTTACTTGGTACTTTGCCTGTCCTTTGAATGAAGGGTGTGGGTGGATCTTCGGTTTCAAACCACTACGGGAATGGACATTATACAGGTGCAGCTGATTTGCCACAATATATGCGAGCTAATGATGGCCAACAAACAGGAAGCTTGATGCTCGATCGTGAAACATATCAGTCCCCAGATATTTTTAATCATCCCAAGCCAGCATCTAATAATGATAGGTAAGTCTGGATATGACATTTCGATCAGACTAATAATTTATTATTAAGGCTATCTCTGAAATCTAATAATACTAATAATTTATTATTAAGGCTATTTCTGAAATCTTCCTGCGTCACGGTTTCTCGTGCTCTTTGATCTAACAGACTAGTTACTTATCCAGAGTTTATAGTCCCATTTTTTTGCCAAAATGACAAATCATTTGTTTGAAGATTTTTGATAACTTTTAGAAAATGGTGTCACAGATTATTTTTTGAAAGAGTTCTGATACTCTCAATGAATTTTTTTAATGAATCCAACACAACCCATGTATAGTGCCAACATGACTCCTCCACATCACTTTCCTGTCTCCCTTTAATTCTTTTATTTTATTTTTTTCCTTTTTCTTTTAATAATTATTATAAAACTTTCTTACCCTTCTTCATATAACTCAGAAAAGCTATCTTTGCTGTTAATTCTTCCTTCTTGCCCTGACTCGGCCACCCACTCCGAAAGCCCATCGTCAATTGCTTTAGGTAATGTCCAGCTCCTTCGACTCGGCTATGACATCCACTTCGCCCAAACCCCTAGGTCACCGGTCGGAAAAAGTGCTAGCGTTTGGATCCACAAAGAGGCACTATCATGAATTCGAATCGAGGGCGGGTCAGGATAAGTTGTAGACAGTTAAAACTCAGACGAAAAATTTGAGTTTCATCATGGTGGAACTTTAATGGAAAAGAAATGTTTTGCTTTTTCCACAGCTAAATCGTAGTTTCAGATTTATTCATCTCTGTTCTTCCTTGACGATTAATACTTTTGAATTGATTCAATTGAATGGTCATTGTTTAGTTGAGTTTGCGATTGGTAAATTTAATATTCATCTCTGATTTGTTTAGACGTAAGATAGATCTTATTTGGATTGGGAAGAAGGTCCGTTCAACAGTTCAACAGCCAGATCGGATTCGTTAAGCGTCCGTTCAAAAACTTTCGTTGAGACAAACATTTTCCTTTTTGAAAATAGTATTGAAGATGTTATTTTGCCAAAAATATTGTGACTGCATACCTACCTAAAAGAGAAAAATCCGTAATTCTCTCTTTCAAAAGTGGATATTTTTATGCATGTCAGGTTTCTCTCAGTATGCAAATGATGTGATGTAGGATTGTGTAAAAGAAAAAGTTAGTAGTGACTAAACAGTTTAATTGTAATACAACATGTTAGCCCACATCCCACTATACTTATGGATCATATGTTGTGTTGTGCTCTTGGGTCATAATAATTGTAATGAATGTGTAACTAACTTATAGAACATCTCCTGCTCATAGTGGATTGAGCAGAAAACAATGTACATTATGAATTGTAAAAAGTGTCATAAATTAAAAAAAAAAAAGAGGATCATAAATTGAAGTGTAAAACATCCTCTGAACATAGGCATTTGAGCAGAAAAAAATGTAGAATATATTTTGTTGATTAAGAATCATTGAAGGAAGAATTATTTCATTGCATTTCCTTTTATTTGCCTTCTCTGAGTTTTAGTCTTTGATCAAGTTGTCTTATTGATCTTTGCTGTCTTATGATATTTTTTACCTCTTTCCTCTTAAGCAACATTTTTTTCTTTAAATATTTTTTAGAATTTTTTTTTATTATTTGTAAGAGTGACTTGGCAAATGTTCGATTCCTGCTTTACTCAGCTATAGTTGTTATTTTGATGCATTTGGCTGAGTGCGTATCAGTAGGTGGCTCATTTAGTGAGAGTAACGTCTGATTGTTCTGCTTTAATACTTTAGGTACTTTTTCATTTTCTTTTTTGCGATCAAGGCTTCGCCCACGTTTCTTTTTCGTTCTGTTTTTCACAGTATCCAATTGATAAAAATAATTCTTTCTGACCAACAAAGTTGCAGGGGTTTTGCAGGTTCGGAGGTAGATGATATATTTGATAGAAGTGGTATAAAAATGGGATCAGAAGAGATGGTTAATGATCAGTTCTACCATTCCCATCAAAGCAATGATAGAACTGGTTCATTAACATCTGAAGGTAATACAGTTTCTAGTTTATTCGAAGACCGAAACCAAAAGCTAACGTTTTTTTCCCCAATATGGTTCACTTATTGCCTTCGTTCTCTTTCAATACACGTGTTTGTAGCCAAGTTCGTGTAATCTTGCAAATCTAATTTTTATTTAATTTTATTTATTATACTGTTCCAGGAGAGGGTCCTGGGATAGAGAACTTTCAAATTATTGGCGAGGCTAAACCTGGAGGGAAACTTTTAGGCTGCGGATTTTGTGTGCGTGGAACTTCTCTTTGTATGTTCCAGGTAAAAATTCAAAGGAAGGGTGTTTCCATATGTCAAACGTTTGGGTAGTCCATTTTGTTTAACAGTATCAAATCTTTTTCCTCTTTACCAGTGGGTTCGTCATTATCCAGATGGTACAAGGCAGTATATTGAAGGTAGTATTCTTCATTTCAACTTCTCCTCGAGTATTCATAGTATTATGAGCTTTTGCAGTAATACTTTCAGAGCTACTTAATGCCTAGCATTCTGAAAAAGAATTTTTTGGTTTTTTTTATTTGTTTTTTTGTTTTGTTTTTTTTTTTTTTGTTTGGCCTCATATCAGGAGCCACCAATCCAGAATATGTCGTTACTGCCGATGACGTTGATAAGGTTATAGCTGTCGAGTGCATACCCATGGATGACCATGGACGCCAGGTAATGCACGAACTTTATTTCTACCACGCTACATTTCATTATTCTGTTTCTTAGGAAATAATAACTGGCATAGGCACCTCAGTTCCTGAACTAATAGAAGCTATAATCTCTTTGGTTGCAATTATTGTTCATGAAGTGTATCTGGTTGATAACTAGTGTCATACTATCCGGAAAATAATTTTGCCTGTCAACATCTTTATTTCTTACCTGCTATACATACTGCCTGGGTAATTCTGTTCGTTTCTTTTAATTGATCTGATTTTGGTTTGGGAATGTAAATCGAATCTTCTTTTATCCTGAAAAGTGAAGTTTGAACCTATAGTATCGTATGCACAAAATTGTGAAAGCGAACCAATTTAATTTGTTGCAGTGTTATTTATCTGCCACAATATTGGAATGCAGTCTTCTTTTGTATCTTTTGTACACAAGATGTCTCACCTAATTCGACAGTTGCAGTAATTCAGCCACTACTAGTCATAATATTCGTTATAACTTGTGAAAATTCCATTTTACTCCGCTACCTCCATAACGATGGACCGATGCAGATAAAGCCAACGTAATTGACATTCTATAAAAGATGTTCTGTTCAAAGCCCAAGCAAGTTGATTAATATTCCCGGCTTAGTTTTTCCAAATAGTTGGGATGCTGTATCTTCACCGTTTTTTCAACTGTTATATTATTTTGAGCCCTGTGACATCATTACCATGCCATGAAAAAGAAACATGCAGCGCAATTTAGAGCCACATGTTGACGCCCCCAAACCTTTTGGTTTTACTCCCCAGATGTTTGGCAGGAGGCCTGTAGTTAATGAATCTGATGGGGTATCCTAACCCCAGCCATTTTACTGCCCGTCTTGAATAGAGGGTCCGTGATTAGTTCTTTGTCTCTCTATCAAATTGAAAGCAAGCATATCTAAATTCCTTTCAGCAGGCCAATGCCATGAGTCATCACTAGGTTTTGCTATCCCCTGCACCCTCTTCTGATAGTGGGATAGATTACTCGACAATTGTAAACGCTCGTTCTTAAATCATGACCAATCATTTGGGAATTTAACTGCCTGAAACTTTTTGCCTCTTAACACGATGGTATTCTGCATTTCATCCAATAGGATTATTCATCTGGGAGATATACCTAGTATTTGTTTTGATTTACTCCCAGATTGATGTCTTCCAGTTCCAAAAACCTCTTCTTTAAGTGTGAAACATAGGACTCTAGCTCTCTTTTGCACTGTTATTAATCCGTTGGTGCTTTGGAATTCATTCCATTAATTTTTTGGTTCTTATAACTCCTTAGGTAGTTTAAAAGCATCTGGATGAGTAAAAGTGGATACCACTAATGACACTTGTGATTGGTTCTGAATTCCGTTTCCCTCATAACTGATAGTTTTGGTTTCAAAACCACAGGTTCCTGGTTCCTCGATAGATAGAATTGGTACCAAAGAACCTAATGGATAATATTTTTGGTGGTTCTGATTCAAGTCAGTTCTGGTTCTGGTTTTACTTTTGTTTGTGTTTTAGACATTCACAGGTTTTCGGTTGATTGTCTCAGTTCTGTAATTTTCAGAATTAACATTGGTTGTGAAAGTGTACTGCATTTAAAGATTGAAGCGGAAACAAAGTATGTAAAGATGTGTTTTGATGTAGCATGATCCTGAAGTATGATTTAATATAAATAAACACTCACAGTTGGATCAAGGCTTCTTGATGTTTTTGCTGTTGAATCTTAGAAATGTTATTTTCTACATGGACTAGTTATACATGTATGTTCTTTGTTAGTTACTTTAAGTTTTTATTTTGTTATTAATCGATATACTGTTACTGTTGCAATTTTGTTTTAAAGGAAGGGATCACAGGACTTTTGTCTTTAGACCTTGGAACATCTTGAGACCTTTGCGCCCCTGGATTTTGGTCTATTCGCTCTTATTGAATTAAAATTCACAGAATAATAATTTCAGAATGACATAGCAAAGGCAGCTAATAGCATTTTGCCTCAGTCTAATGAATAATCCTTTGAATTTTAGTATAATTTCAAATTATCATATGATGATACAATGTGTCAATTTTCTGATCACGATTTCAGCCTGAATAGTGCTCTACTGTTAAAAATATATAAAATGGTATCTCATGTTTCTTTATATCCCTTTTTCGTTGTCTAGAGGCTCCAGGGTTCCTTTGTGATTATGTATTGGAAAATGATCTGGGCTGACAGGCAGGCAAAAGTTATTCTGAGGAGTCTTCTTTCATACATTCAGTTATATAGTGGCTTATGTATGCTTTAACCTCTTTGAAGTGTACGAGTTTGTTATCTGTTATGTTCTTGGCTTATGAATAACTTCCTTTCAGGGGGATCTTGTCAGATTGTTTGCGAATGACCAGAACAAAATAACATGCGGTAAGCTTCTTGTCACAATAAAATTATTGTTCATCCTAAAACGTCAACCCTTCAATTATGATACCGTAGTTATCTGCTCATCATTATATCATTTAGAATGCTTGCTAGCTAGAAACTGTTCTTTATGCCTGATTAGGTGAGAATATGTTATGTAGATAGATTGTTACTTTTGTTCTTATATTTCATTGTTCAACTGAAGAATATTGTCCCACAATGCAAATACGTAACTCGAATCATAATATCCCCTTATATGCGTGGTGTTAAGAACTACTTGGTATTTGTATGCTTCTTTGAAGTTTCACTGATATTATCTTGTCTTTTTTCAGATCCAGACATGCAACTGGAGATAGACACACACATTTCAAATGGCCAAGCAACATTTAATGTTCTCATGCTTGTATGTGTTCAATGTAACTTGGTTTTAACTTCAAATGCACATGATGCCTGTTTGATCTGAACTTGTGATGCAGGAAGATTTCAGAAATATGGGTAGCTTCATATTAGGTTTAAGGAAAATAGCTGGAATCTTCTTAGATAAAGTTTCCTTTTAGTTTAATTTCCTGTTTGTTATATTACCTTAATTATGAATTAGTTTTAGGCAATTTTAGTAGCTTTAGGAATAAGCCAGGCTTCTCTATAAATAGGGTGGTTCTGCAGTAGTTGTGATGGACGTTATCTTGATATTTTATAAATCCAAAGCTTTTTAAGCTTTCAAAGACTCACTGTCTTTCTGAAATCCCTTTAGCTAGGGTTTGCCTATTCTGTCTAATTTCAATTCAGCCCCTGTTCCCCATCAATTTGGTATCACGAGCCCCAGGTTTCGATGGCACGCGAAGGCTGTGTTGCTGTCCCTAGGAGATTTCAGAATCAGGAATATGTGGTTGGGATTGAAGAATTGGGACGAGAACTTGTGCAACTCAGGTTGCTGGTACAGAACCAACAACGTGACAACCGTGCGGCAGCACGAGGCTTGATACCCAAAGGTATCGAAGATCCTGATCTACCGGAAGGTGTTGATGAGGTGTTTAAACATAAGGTAGAAGAGGTCAGTCCGTTCCATGATCCCGGAGATCAACACAGTCAACTTGATGAACAATTAGATTGCAGTGATTATTCTTCAGACGGTAATAAGGTAATATGAAGGATGGGATTTTCTCGTATGGATTAGATAATGATCCATGGGAGAAGCATGATCTTGATTGGAACAATCTACCAATCTATGATGAGTACCCGGAAGACCGGGATGAGTCTTCGGATGTCTCTGAGGAGGATGTTATTGAGTTTGGTGAGCCTTGTCTTTTAAGTGATTTAGAAAACAAGGAGGGTAAGGTGTGTTCCCGGCAGATTGGTGTTGACAGATTTGATTTGGGGTGCCAGAATTTTGTTGAGAGTGCAACAGCTTTTGGTTATGTCCAGGAAAGATTGAGTTGCACCCAACAAGTTCAGGTCTCCGAGCTTGAAGAGTTTAGCGCATTGTTTGTGGACGTCTCTAAGAGCGTGCTTGTCAAGAATATGGTACTTTTAATGAAGAACCATAATTTCCACAACAGAAAGAGGTTGTTTTGGACTACAATGATTAAGTCTTTAACCCTTGGGAAGAATCAAGGAAAGAGGTTACTGAAAGAGTCTGCAGGATGTCCTTTTGATCGAGGAAAGCTGAGGAAAATTGTTTTGGAAACACAGATATCAGATGAAAATCAAGTTCTACACAATATCAATTTTTATCAAATAACTTTGTCCAGGAAAGTGTTTGTCAGGAAAGTGTTTGTCTGTGATTGCTATGAAGACATCAAGTTCTTTATGTTTGGAGGAGGAGAAGAAAGAAGGCATTGCAGTACTTAACTGGAATTCCTTTTGATAGAGGAAAACCCAAAGCAAAACTCGAGCACGGGTTTTCTTTCAAGCATGCAGGAAGATTTCAGAAATATGGGTAACTTCATATTAGGTTTAAGGAAAATAGCTGGAATCTTCTTAGAATAAAGTTTCCTTTTAATTTAATTTCCTGTTTGCTATATTACCTTAATTATGAATTAGTTTTAGGCAATTTTAGTAGCTTTAGGAATAAGCCAGGCTTCTCTATAAATAGGGTGGTTCTGCAGTAGTTGTGATTGACGTTATCTTGATATTTTATGAATCCAAAGCTTTTTAAGCTTTCAAAGACTCTTGTCTTTCTGAAATCCCTTTAGCTAGGGTTTGCCTATTCCGTCTAATTTCAATTCAGCCCCTGTTCCCCATCAACTTGTTTCATTGTGGTAAATTGTGCCTTCTAATATTTGTTATCAGTAATTCTGGATCTAATTATCATTTATAGTTGATGTTGCTGTGTAGATTTATGAATTTCCTGTAACCTTCTACATTCTCTAGTACCAACTTGGGACTTTTCCATGCTAGTGAGTGAAATTTGAGTGCTGATTATGGGTGATTCTTTAAATTCAAAGAATGCATTTTGCTAGGATTAAGTAAGTGATAAATCTTATCAGCAGTATGCTTATTACTAAAAAGGGAAGAGAAGAGGTGTATTCTCTTATCAATGAAGCGGAATAAAACTGTCTCCTACAAAATAGAAAGAAGTTTTAAGTTTCAAATGCTTGTAGATCACTTCAAATGCTTGTAGATCACTTGCATTATGCAGCATAGACAGAATGCTGTGGTTATATTCTTTAACCACCTACTCTTGAAGGATTTAATTCTTGTGCAATCATACCTGTGATGTTGGTTGTCAGTCTGGAGTTAGTAGTTAGCTATGGACTAATTGGATGACTTGCACTTCTAGAGTACCTGAGTACAGTTTTCTTAGCATAGAGTTATATCTATTATGTAGTTTTCTTGTTTGTTATGAAGAGAAGATATGCGTGAAAAACTTTGAATTGTTAATATGTTCCTTTTGTGGTTTACCTTTTGGCGTGTCGTAGCATCATGCTTAAGAATTTAGTAAAACTCATTCAACTACTAGCTTAACCAATAAAGGGTCTACGTAAATGATGCAGCAGATATCTTTGTGATGAGGAACTCAGTCACAGATATCAAGATTACAATGGCATATAAGAGAATGTTCTAAATCCTGAAAGTTATTGTCTCACAGCTTCACATGAAACGTTGAAGATCTTTTGATGGGAAAGTGGCATTTTGTGTAGAACATCACATTATAGATGAAAATGGCAATTAGGAAACACACTAATGTCAACCCAGGAGGCTCTGCCCAGTCTCTTCTTCCATTTCCTAATGTAATTATTTACAACAGCATGCATACTTGTTAGAAGAAAATAATTGCATTGGTTCTTTAACAATATGGATACATTTCAATGTTGATTTCTTGTTGCCAGTTTTAATATGTGGTTTAGTTCTCTTGAGCGTCGGTGGTGCATCCTCATTTTTAGATTTCCAATGAGCGTTGTGTATATGCCTTTGCTTTTCTCTTTGATGGAGTGATTGGGCAATTTTGCCTCTAAATTATTCTTTTAAGATGGGGTGTATAAGAAACCTTTGAAAATTTTTTCTGACTAATTCTATTTTTTTGAAATTAGTAGATTGTGGTTATGTGATTTCCTCGCCTTACACGTACATTGCATGGAGAAGTAAATTTTGAACCACTGGAGCAAGTTTTGATATGTGAATTATGTGTTACCGTAACATGGCTTGCCTATATTCAATTGTTGACTACCACTTTTGCTCTGAATCTATGTAATGGATGTGAATATCATGCTTTGAATTTTCTCTCATTTTCTTGCAAAATTAGTTTCTAATTGTTGACACTTGCTGTTATTTAGGCATTTCTATTTCTGTGTCTTTTTGCGTTTGCATTACTAATAACTTCACTCTCAACCCCCAACTCTTAAACAGATAGATTCTTCTGAAAACTGGGAAACAGCCACCCTATTTGTGAGACGATCTAGTTTCCAAGTTAAAGTTTACAGAACACAGGCCGTGGTGATTGCAGAGAAGTTTTCGAGAGACTTAGCGGTATGCTCTTTATTATGAATCTAACTTTTTGATTAAATTATTATATTCTATGCTAGGGATTTTTTGTTGTAGATTATCTCCTCTATTAAATAATTGTACTAGAATAAATTTTTATCGAATGCCCTCTTCGTTCCTGGGAATTTAGATTTACATTAAAGAATTGCGTTATGGTAACTTGCTCTCCCAGCTTAGTTATATTTTCTTCTACTAAATGTTTGATAAATATATTTGGACAGTCAAGATGCTGTTTGTTTTAAAGTTTTTTATGCAATAGCTGGCATTTTTCGCAATATTGAACCTTCTTATGGTCTGCAAGTTTGACAATTGGATTTGTAGGTTATTAGTTGAGTATTAGTCTGATGCCCGCTTTTCGCAAAGACTAGTAGCAATATATAAACCGTGAAAGCTCAAAGCCAATATGGACCAGTCAAAATACTACCCTGCAATTCATTTATAAGTTTATCAAACATACTCAGAACATGATGGCGTTTAAAGATGTGTTATTAACGACTTTCTCTCTTTCCTTTTGCAGATAAAAGTTCCTAATGGGTTATCATCACAGTTTGTTTTGACTTGCGCAGACGGCTCATCACATTTTTTCAGCACCAACAATGATGTTCGGTAAGTTTACTGCATAATTTCTGAAATAAATACCCAGTTACTCTATTACAAGTAGCATTGATTGCTATGTTGTTTTTTACTGTGATATTTCCTGGACCCCAACTTGGTTGGGAATATACTGTGTGTGTTGATGTTGACTTTCCTTTTTGATCTTGGACACGGCTTTGTATGGACAGTAACCTTAGGATTGTGCCTAATACATACTTTCGAAGTGATTTATGTAACCCTCTAGTTTCTCCACAAAAGGGTGCAGTGTGGAATAGTTAAAATTCTAAGACATATTTCTCTTCTTGTTGCATTCATTAAGGTTCCCAGTTCCGACAATGAAATCATGGTTGTTGCTTTCTTTGGCAAACTTTAATTACTTTGTGGTGTTGATAACACATCTCTAAATGCCATCAATTATTTTGTGGACTGGCTCTCTTACCTTTTGCAAATTAATTGTTGTCAGTCTCTTAAATGTAGCTCCATCAGTGCTGTGCAATTCTTGTCACATTTTGATGTAATCACCGCTTTTCTTTAGCTATTGTGCATTTAATGTGGCCTTTTTTTATTTGTTATTCTTCCCCTCACCCAAAGCATTTGCTCTTGCAGAATGCGTGATACGCTTGTCTTGACAATAAGAATTTTCCAAAGCAAGGTAATGCTGACATACTCTTTACAGATGTGTGTTTGATGTGTTTCATATCTTTTTGTTTGAGGCGTTGAATTTTATTCCCACTTACTTTCATTGACCTGGAGTAATGTAGATAGTTGGATTCATTTAGTAACTTCATAGTTTTATTTTACTTCAAGCAGGCATTGGATGAGAAAAGGAAAGGGCGGGCTTAATTTTTTTCATGAAAAGTATAGTTTGTGTAGTTAGGTAATTATTCTTTGTAGCAAAATGGAGAGTGTGAGAACAATGCTGTATATGCACATATCCCTTGTATACCAATTTTCTCTCCCTATTAATAAAAAAGACGTGGTTTTTTCCTATCCACGTTCTTTGTTGTAAGAACCCCCTGTTTTACATTGTACAGTTGCAGATTGCAATTTGAGTTTTTAAGTTAATCGAAAATGGTTTTGTTTCGCATGGGGTTCTGGAATTAGCTTAGTAACTAGGAATTTAGGATCATCTGAACTGTATTACCGTTCATTAGTCCGCTTCCTTTCATTACCAGGATAGTTCATACCATCTTAGCAGATAGGGGACATCCTGAGATCGAGCAGCGACACATTGTTACTGTGTAGTGTCATTGTAGAGATGTGAAGTTCAGATGTCATAAACACGGTTGGTAGAGATGTGAAGTTCTTACCTTTATTTAAGTTTTAGATCGCCCTTCATGACTGCTTGAACTTGGAAAATACTAATTTGATGTTAATATGCTTCCACTAGAGAGTCCGAGTTGATTCTTATATCCATATTCAAGACAGAGTAGATTATTATTATTAGCTAAATCAGAAAAAGAAAAAAAATAGACAATGTCCTTTTGCCCACGTTTGAAATGTGTAGAAAGCCAAGTTTTATTTCTCTTTTATGAATGATATAAAATGGATGCGTATTCTAGTCGAACAAGATTACTGGGTTTTCACTAAACTGTTTGATTTAACAAGCATTTTTCTTGTATGTTATGAGTGCCTTTTTGTATAGTACACGCTTCCATCTTCTTACTCGAATTTTGTTTCTGAGGACACAAAATTGAACAAGAAGATTTGAGGAAACAAGCTATATATGTTATTACTACTTTTTTAAGTAAACGAATACAATTGTTGAGTAAAAACAAATATCGTTTCACTAATTAAACACGATTAAAGAAAGTAAAAAGTCATCTTAACATCTTTAGGTCGACAAAAAGCAGCCACCCCATGACATAAAACAATATCAGTTTCACTCGATAAATTGTCCCAAGAAAGCTCAGCCAAGAAGGGAAATTAAACAAATGCATAACAATGGTGTCTTATTGAGTGATTTTGCAACAACCCTTGAGTCACTTTCTCGAGTGGGACAACCAACACTTTAGTTCTTTTCTTCTTTCCTTTTGTTTTTGTTTTAATGGTCGTAGATGATTTTTTTTTTTTTTCTTTGAAGGTGTGGTGTACTCCACACATCCAAAAATATACTTCATCAACCTAACTTGGACGGCAACAGTGTGCTGATTCATCACTTTCATCAAAAACCCAACCAAACATCATCTATTTGGTCAACAAATCATCACACACATGAGAGATCAAAACCAACCAAAAAATTTTTTTTTAAAAAAATTGTATATCTATCCGGTATCTATTATTGATAACAGTAACAAAATTTATTCGCTGAATTATAAGTATTATAAGTATTACGATGAATATAACACTACAAAAAAATTCCAAATAACGTTAAGTAAAGCTACAAAAGAATAAAAAAAAAAGAACAACAAAAAAGTCACTCCTAAAAGAATAGAGTAGAGAACACCTCAAATTCCATTTTGCTTTCCTTACCCTCTAAGCCCCCTTAGAACACACTCCTCCTTTCCACTATTTTCTCTCCAACCATCTTTTTTCTCTTTAGCAAAATCAAGCCCTTCTAGCTATGTGAATGATGGGAAATCATTCATAGGATTGCTTCAGATCTTCACTGGTTTTGAGGCTATTTTTCCGGCTGAGATGGCCTCTCCTTCTGCAGTTAGTCCTTCTGGTTCTTTTGCACCTTATGATGCTTACAACAAGGATTGCTCACAAGGGATATGTAGCATTTATTGTCCACAATGGTGTTACTTGTTTTTCCCTCCTCCTCCTCCTCTTGGAGGTGATGATGATGGTTCATCAGGTACCGCATTTTCTCCTCTGATCATAGCGATAATCGGCGTTTTGGGAAGCGCTTTCCTTCTAGTCAGCTACTATACCATTGTGACAAGGTATTGCAGGAGAAGAGGCAGTAGGGATTCACACACAGAATTCGAAGCGCATCGGGATGAAGTTCATCAAGATCAGTGGCAGGTTGCAAATGCTGCAGGTGGTTTGGATGAGTCTCTCATTAAGTCCATCACAGTTTTCAAGTACAGGAAGAGTGACAAACTGGTGGATGGAACTGAATGTGCTGTTTGTCTGAGTGAGTTTCAAGAAGAGGAGAA
Organism: Oldenlandia corymbosa var. corymbosa; assembly: GCA_949775105.1. NCBI lineage: Eukaryota > Viridiplantae > Streptophyta > Magnoliopsida > Gentianales > Rubiaceae > Oldenlandia > Oldenlandia corymbosa. The sequence continues at coordinate 22,358,983 of OX459121.1, read as the reverse complement.
TCTCAGGCTGTTGCCAAAATGTTGTCATGCTTTTCATCCTCCTTGTATCGATACTTGGCTCAAATCGCAGTCGAATTGTCCGCTTTGTCGCTCCAATGTTCATCCTTACGCCCCTGTTTCGCCATTTCCTGCGCCGAATCCTCAAACAACTTCCTCTGCTGTTAATGTGTCTTCTCTTGAAGTTCATAGAGAAAATGATTTGGTTTTTGTGGTGGAAGATCAGCAAAGGGATTTAGTGTCTGTTAGCCTGGCAGGCCATGATTTTGAAGATAATCTTCCTAAGGATACCCTTCTGGCCAACATTGAAATGGGAAATTCTGAAGACAGAAACAGAGTAAATGATGGTGATGATGATCAAGAGGCAACTCAGCAATTCAGAAGATCAGTGTCATTAGGTACATTTTCGCATCGGCAGGGCAATCTTTTGGTTGCTGATATCCTTAGAATTGGTGAAGATAACTGTAGCTCTGATCATCTAGAAGGGATTTCGCGATCCGGGATCGAAATCAAATCATCAAAAGTGATCCAGGATGGTCAGAGAAGTAGCAGGGAAGGGGATATGGTAGTAGCAATAAGTCCTGATGCAATGAGGAGATCTTTTTCAACTGGAAAGATTCATTTCTAAATTGGCATGATGAATACAGGGCAACTTCACAACTGAAATGACAAGTTGTGTTCTTGTGATTTGTGAATACTAATTTGTTTAATTTACACACTTGTAAAGAGTTTTTCCAGATTTTTTTCCTTTCGTACCAAATCTGAATCATAGAAATTAGTGATTATGAGCGTAATTATTGCACCAAGATTATCATCAATTTGGAGTAAGTCTACCGGGAAAATTTCAAGTCTAATTTTTTTTTTTTTTACCAGTTATGTGATTTGTTGTTTCATTATTTGATTGAAGGACACAATTCTCATCAATTCCAAATGTGCTTGTTGCTTAATGCCCGTTTCTTCTAAGCAGAATAAGAGAAGTTGGTTGGCCTAATTATTCATAGAACCAAGAGGTAATACACCAATGTGGCAATGACGAATGACCGAAGCAAAGTGCACCTGCCATTGAATGTTTAAAAGTGCATTATGCGCTATTTGGTACACCAACTCTATGCGTATGCATTACTTTAAAGTGTACTTCAACGGGGAATGTTCGGTTTTGTGTCACTTATGTACAGTGAAAAAATTTATAGTGAAAATTTTTAATGATTTATGTGTAAAAATAATTGGCATTCTACTTGTCTTGGGAAAACTTAATTAGTTACTAAAATTTACTTTAAAAAATAATTAGTGTCCTTCTAACTTCCTCCTCCATTACCGGCACAAATTTCAATCCACCGACTGCTTCCTTTGCACACCCAACTAGGAACTTTAGTTAAACACCGGGAAAAAAAATATTCTGAAGAAAGCTTTGAATTTCAGGATTTAGAATTCTCGAGACAAACCAGTATTCATAGGTCTAAAGCTTTGATATTCAGATTTTTGCGGTGTTGCTCATATATAAATGACACATGCATGTTCATCGAATTAATTAAAGCAAGGTTTCCCCAAATTAAATCGTGAATATGCGCAAATTCCTTCAGCTTTTGGCGAAATCTGCATGAACCGTTGGAGCTCTGCAATCAAACGTAGAATATTGTCCAAAATTTGACAAAACTATATCCAATTTCGTATTGATATTCAATGGAGACTTCTCCACGTCCAATATTCAATGAAAAAACAAGGAAGACAAATTAATTTCTAGATTTTTGTTGGGTTTTCCTTCTGCGGTTGCGAGGGGGGAGGAGAACTGTCGATTTGAGGAGGGGGCTGGGAGAGGTGAGGAAGATGAAAAGTAAATCATATTTTTAGGTGGATAATTATATCTTTTTACTTTAAATTTGTTTTGGATGCTAAAATTTGTTTTGACAGAATCGCCACCCTAAAAAAAATTCTAGTTAGAGTGTGAGACTATAAATTTAAAATTCGCCTTTACAGAAAGTTAATCAGATACAAAGGGCGAAATCCGACCAACAAAAGAATTTCTTGGGAGACTCTAAAACTAGCCTTGACAAGAAGAGGTGAGTTACAATTTGAAAGTAAATTAAAAAAGGGCTAAAATCCAAATTACACTGACTAGGATCCTAGGAAATCCTTTTGACATGAATTGTAGTCGGCAACCCATAAATGGATCAGTTGTTGATTTCAAAAGCTACTCACAGTCACAGCAAGTCATGGGAGAGCCGGGGTAGGAGAAAGAGAGAGAGAAAAAAAAATTTAAAAATTCATATGATTAAGGGAGTAAACGAGAGATGTGGGAGAGGGGAAGATGAGGGGGTTGACTTCAGGGGGTGTTTCGGCCAAAAACATTTCCAAAAAAAGATGTGGACAAAAATAATTTTTTTCTATTTTTGGTGGACAAAACTAGTTATCTCGGATTTGCTAAATTCGAATCTATCCATTTTGTACTAGATACAAATAGAATTGATTCATCATATAGTTGTAATACAAGGAGATTCGGGTTTGCCAAATCCGAATATAGTACAAAATGGATAGATTCGGGTTTGCCAAATCCGAATCTAGTACAAAATGGATAGATTCGGATTTGGCAAATGCGAGACAACTAGATTTGTCCACACCACTCTGAGACATATATTTTTATCCAGGTCCTTCCATTGAAAATTATTTGGGTATAAAACTCGACTTCAGGAGGGGTAGATATGGAAAAATAGAAAAATATGCCCTGGATGCTAGAAATTATTGTGGCAAAATCGCCTCCCTTATATTTATATCAAACCACAACAGAGATTATAAAACTAAATAGTTGTATCTTTTTTTTCATAGCGTTATGGACCGCATTAAATTTTTATTCGTGCTAAATAATTTATGTGAAAGAAACAAGACAACACCAAGGGAAGAAATTAAGGACAATAATGATCGGTCAAAACAAAACGGTAGCATTAGTTCACTGGAGGAAATTAAGGAGTAGCATAGGTAGTCAAATCATATTTGTAGCAGTAGGAAATTCCTCCCTCATTATAGATTTTAATGTTGTATATTTTCAGTTACATTTGGTATAGATAGAAATGTTTTGTTTATAAAGAGATGTAATGTGTAAATGAGAGTGTATTGAAATGCAAATACATTTTTCAAATCTTATCAATTTCATCAAAATACATTGATAATGAAAAATCAAATAAGATTTCAAGTACCAATAGTCATTAGAAAACTTAACGGTAAAACCTTTCAATATAAACTTTTGGAATGCGTCTTGTTCTGCTGAAGCTATGAAAAGCGACGACCAAGTTTCGTTGACGTACTTTTCCATTGGCCATGGAATATTGGAACAAAATTTAAATATTACCGACCAGTCAATTTAATTTCAACAATATTGACTTTCCTAAATTAGAAAAAAAAAGAAAAAAGAAAAGAGGTTTGTAGATAATTAATTTTTTCCGAAAGGGGAAAAAAAGCAAAGGAGGGAAGTTCCGATTGAGATTAGGATTTTAAGATTTCCGATGAAGGTTAAGGAAATTGGGGGACCTGAAAAGTCTATAAATAGAGAGGTAATATTTGGTACAAGGTATCTATCGTCGTTCTGCCGTGAATTTCAATCAGAAAGGAAAGAAAAAGAAAGTTGGCGAAGGCAAGAATCAGAATATTCAATTCTTATTATTATTAGAAAGAATGGAGGTTTCTCCGGGAGGTTTTATTACAACCGTGAAACTGCCGAGGGCCACAAGATTAAAGAATAAGGCGCCGGCTCCCATCCAGATCACCGCGGAGCAGATTCTCCGGGAAGCCCGGGAGCGGCAAAAAGGAGCAGATTTTCGCGCACCAAAACAACAAATCAATGATGATACAGAACTCGACGAATATCGCCTTCGAAAGCGAAAGGAATTTGAAGATTTAGTTAGCCGGGTGCGCTGGAACAAAAGCGTTTGGGTGAAGTACGCCAACTGGGAGGAATCACAGAGAGATTTCAACCGGGCGCGTTCGGTTTGGGAACGAGCCCTCGACCAAGATCACAGAGATCACACACTGTGGTTGAAATATGCTGAGTTCGAGATGAAACACAAATTCGTTAACCACGCTCGCAATGTTTGGGATCGAGCCGTGTCGCTTTTGCCTCGCGTTTCTCAGTTCTGGTATAAGTACGTACATATGGAAGAAATGCTGGGCAATGTCGCAGGGGCTCGGCGTATTTTCGAGAGGTGGATGAATTGGCAACCGGACCAGCAAGGTTGGCTTTCATACATTAAGTTTGAGGTGAGGTATAACCAGGTAGACAGAGCTCGGGCGATTTTTGAGAGGTTTGTGGAGTGTCATCCAAGGGCAGGTTCTTGGATTAGGTATGCCAAGTTCGAGATGAAGAATGGCGAAATCGATCTAGCAAGGAACTGTTACGAGAGGGCCGTGGACAAGTTGGCCGGCGACGAGGAGGAAGCTGAGCAGTTGTTTGTGGCTTTTGCTCAGTTTGAGGAGAAGTTTAAAGAAGCTGACAGAGTCAGGTGTATTTTCAAATTCGCACTCGATCGTCTCCCGAGAGGCAGAGCACAACTCGTATATAACAAGTTTGTTGCTTTTGAGAAGCAGTTTGGAGACACAGAGGGAATTGAGGATGCTATTGTCGGGAAGAAAAGATTCGAGTATGAGGACCAAGTTAGGAAGAATCCCCACAATTATGATGCTTGGTTCGATTATGTACGGCTGGAAGAAAATTCTGGTACTAAAGAGAGCGTTAGAGAAGTATACGAGCGAGCTATTGCTCAACTTCCCCCAGCCGCTGAGAAACGATATTGGCAGCGGTATATTTATCTGTGGATTAACTACGCTTTCTATGAGGAGCTTGAAGCTCAAGACATTGAGCGCGCAAGGGAAGTGTATGCATTATGCTTAAAGTGGATTCCCCACGAGAGATTCTCATTTGCAAAGATGTGGTTGTTGGCCTCCCAATTTGAGATCCGCCAGCTGAATCTTCCAGCTGCAAGATTAATCCTTGGAACAGCAATTGGAAGGGCCCCTAAAGGCAAGATCTTTAGGGAGTACATTAAAATGGAACTGCAGTTAGGGAACATGGACCGTTGCCGTAAGCTGTATGAGAAGTATATCGAATTCTCACCACAGAGTTGCTACGCGTGGATCAAGTACGCGGAACTTGAAAAATATTTATGCGAAACGAAGCGAGCTAGATCCATTTTTCAGCTGGCTATTGACCAGCCTGCCTTAGACATGCCTGAGTTGTTGTGGAAGGCATACATTGAGTTTGAGATGTCCGAAGGCGAGTTCGAAAACACCAGAGCGCTCTATGAGAAGCTCCTGGAACGAACGAAACACCTAAAAGTCTGGTTAAGTTACGCCAGGTTTGAGGCTGAACAAGAATGTGACCTAGGTGATGATGAGCACAAGAAGAAACAACGTCTCCAGAGAGCTAGGCGTGTTTTCGAACGGGCCCTTGATTACTTCATCTCTTCTGCTCCGGAACTTAAAGAGGAAAGGGCGATGCTGTTGGAGGGATGGTTGGATGTTGAGAGTTGCTTTGGAGTAGACGGCAACGCTGATCTCGTGCGCGCTAAGTTGCCAAAGAAACTCAAAAGGAGAAGACGGATAGAGACCGAGGATGGCAGTTCGGCGCCTGCATACGAAGAATACATTGATTACTTCTTCCCGGATGAAGAAACACATCACACAAATACCAAGATTTTGGATGCTGCTTACAGATGGAAAAGGCAGAAACTCAATGTTCAAGATGATGGGATTTGCATCTGTTAGTGTTTTAGTTCCGAACCTTCTAGTACGTATGTACCCTTGTGGCTATTGTTATACATATTGATTAATAGTACGTATGCTTTTCTTTTCTTTTTTTTTTTTTTCCAATTTCTTCTTAACAGATCTGAAAAAAGGAAAAAAAAAAATTGTCTTTTGGTGAATCAATGCCAGATTGCGTGTAACTATTGTGAAAAATAATTCTAAGGACAAATGATAAATTGAGAGCGTACATTATATTGAGAGCAAAATATATTGTCAATTGTTAACATTACTCTTACATAAGATTTTAATGAAAGAATTGAACCTATTTATCCTTGTCCTTATAGTTAATATAAAGGCACAGTAGGCAAAAAATTAAATGACCCAAGAAATATTCATGACCACCTTCAAAGCGATCTCGTCCTTTGGATGGGTTCAATCCGACGGTTAGTATTTAATCATTAATTAGGGGCAAAAACAAAATTCCATTAATTCAGAGGATAAGTAACCGTAAGTTTTTGAGGATAATAAGTAAAAATAAAAACCCACAATAAACAAACATAATTTCTTGAGGGTAAAAAATAGAAACCCCCATGAAGAAAACGAAGTCGTCCCTTTCCTTTGCTTAATTTTTTCCCAGAAAACCCCCAACCAAATAAACGACGTCGTGTCTTCATCTTCACCAGCCTAAACAAAACTCCTCCCTCTCCTCGTCGCTCTCAGAAATACATCTTCCCGACTTTCTCTCCGGCCACCCTCTGACGGAAATCAGCCCATCGCCTCGTTCCCACCGTCACCACAACACTGCCGGCGGCGTTTCCACCAACACCATGGCCTCGGGCCGTGGATTTATTCTGGCCCAACAAGAAAAATTTTTCGATTTTCTTCTTCAAATAGGATTAGGAAATCACTATAAAAAAAATTTCCCAATTCCAAATCGTCCCATGATTTCAGAATCGCAATCGGATTATAACTTCAAAGTTCACAACCGGTCTATAAAAACCCCATCAATGCCCACAAATAGAACCACCCCAAGCTCTCTCTACAGCTTTCCAACTCCCGGCTCGTAACAAGTAAATTTCTCATTCTTTGCCACTATTTTTGGATGAATATTTTTGCAACTCCCGGCAACTATCCACTGTACCTGTGTAGCATCAAGTAACTAGCGTAGGCTCAATTATTTTTCATTCTGCATCACTATGTTTTCCCTTCAGACTTTAAGAAATTTAGGATTATCATTGGTCTGAATTGTGTGTGTTCATGATTGAGTGTTCTGACCTGCTATGAGTTTGAAGTTGATCGATTTTCCATGCGTTTGATTTTGCTCCAACTTAATTTTGATTCCATGCTTTTATTTGAAATTTCAGTTTAAATTTGAGTGTTGATCAGCCTTATTTTTCTCCGTTGGAATCCTTAAAGTTTATAGCTTGATCACTGTTATTATCGTTGCGATTGTTTAATGAGATGTTGCGTGTTCCTGCTGTTATTTTTGGACGAATATTTTTGCAACTCCCGGCAACTATTCACTGAACCTGTGTATCATCAAGTTGCACATGAATATTTTTGTTTGGATTTTTAGTAATAATTCCAACAGACACCGTGAAGTTTGCCTACATCGTTGCTATTGTTCTTGTGATTATTTCAGTTTTGACTAATTAAATCATGAAAAATCATAATTACAAGGTTGATTCTCGTGTAGTTTTGCATGACCTGCTTCCCATTTTGATTCTCTGATTATTGTTGTAATTGTTTTGATGTGTTGTTGTTGCTCTTGTATGTTGCATCTCCTGGTTCTTTGTGTTTTTCAGAAATCAAGAATTATATATATACTTTTTAGTTCAGTCCTTTGTGTTGTTGATGTGATATTGTTGTCAGTTCTTGCTTCCTTGCTTCTTTTTTATTTATCTTAAAATAATTGACAAGGAAATTGTGATTCATCAACAATTGAAAATAATCAATTGAGCTTCTTTTTTGGTTTTCCTGATTTCAATGCGTTTGGTATTGTATGTTGTTCCCGGTCACTCCATTGTTACGTGTAGCTCTGCGTTTGGTAGGATTTTATGATTTTTTGGTTATTTCCCATGTTGCCTTTTCAGTAAAACCATGCGTGCTGAATAGCCTACATGGCTTTTGACGTGTTAAACTTAATGTCTCCTAACTGTTCCATGAAAACAGATTTCGGCTCCTCTAAAGGGCAACCTCATGCATCTCTCGCGAAAGAAATTTTTCCAAGTCCAAGCTTTTTTCTTCTTACACGGGTATTTTTTTGGTCTTATTGTATTTCTGAACTCATATTACAACTGCAAAAAAAAAGAGAATCCTTGATTACGTACCTTAACACTATGGTTTTTGTTGCTTCCTGCGTATTTGTTTAGAATGGCTCCTCATTAGGATCTCCCCATTCTTTAATGGTTACGATTAGATTGCTTATGGCGACTTCAAAGCTGTTGTAGATTTTGATCAGGGTTCACTGGGTTGCTCCTAACAACATTGTCGAGTTTGACCTGCTTTGTCTGTATGAAATCATGCTGATTAATGCTTGGTGACATGTCATGTTGAAATAACCATCCTATAATGTTATTTTTGTTTGATGAGAATCTGGCTAAATAAAAAATGTTAGAACACTATTTAAATATTGTTTAGATTTAGTATTCTTTGCTTATTGCTAATATCTGATAGTTCTAGGGTATTTTATTTGTTACCGATGGCAATAGATTTTTTGTCGCTGTCTAGAGTAGGCATAAAAAAGGCATCACAAGGGTTGCAATCCGCTGGTGCAGGGGCTTTACAGTTTGCCCTTGCAATTCACCAGCCATAAATTAGTAGGGACTTTACAATTTGCCCCTTCTGATGCTTGCTTGAGGGATTAGCCCTGAAAATTTTGCCACTTTAATTTCTAGCTTTGCTTGTTTAGCCCTGCATTATCCTCTTCTAAGTTTTTTTCTGATCTGCTTATGACGGAAAAGAGGCACTGTCATTTTAGATCTGAACTTCTTGAATCCCTTTTTCTTTACAGTTTATGTATGAAAGTAGCTATCAACTTAGGCTCTCTTTTTAAGTATGTCAGCACATCGAACTCTCAAAACAGTCGCCTGTTTGTGCCCCTATTTTATTTGACAGTTGCTTTGTTATCTCTATATATTAAGTCTACTCCAATAAATAGCCGGACTAGGATTAAGTTATTTCTCTTGATTCTTTTGTGATGAATTTAACTCTTCAATTCCATCATTTGGTTTGAGTTACAATTGCATAATTTATATGGAGTTTCCATTTCTTTCAAGGGTAAAAAACTTGTATCTTGGAGGCATTGTTACCTTTCTAAAGTGAAATTCCTAGCTGTATCAGCAAGCTATATATTTTTTTGTCTTTGACTAATTGTGTCTTCAACAATAAGAGTCTTTAAGTAGTTATATTCTGTGCCAGATGATTTTATCAAGGGGTTGTGAGTATGGGTTATCTTTTAACATGAGTATTGTATTCATTAGCATTTTTGCAGTGGGTGGTAACAAACAGGTTACAAAATCTTGGTGTCGTACTAGACCTAGTGATCAATCTCGTGAGAAATTAAGTGCAGGCTTTGGGGAGCAGAACACAGGTTTAAGCATGCCTAGCACTTTTCCTGGACTTGAGGGTACTATACCATCCAGGAATTCGAGTTCCTATGGCAATAGGTGGCTTTCACAGGCTACAAGCTGGGCAAATACCGATAATGCCAGGACATAATCCCTTCTAGAATAGGAATCCAAACTATGCAGTCTAATTTAATCTCATCTCAAGGATGCAACTGCTGTTGCCTCATGGACCTCCTCGCGTCATCAATCAAAATTAGCATAGATGTATATCAGCTGCAACCTAGAATAAAGATTAACCAACTTTCTTGACAATTTATTGCAGAAGCAATGCATCAGGCGTCAAATTTGTTCTCTGATGAAAACTCGTTTAAAATATAAAGAGTTTTCAATCACGATGACTATAATTAAAAACTATTACTAGATGCTGAAATTAACACCACAAAGGATTAGGACCCTGAAAAGAAATTTGCACATAAAAAACAAATGAACTTCCAAGTAATATAAACATAATAGAGGTTTTCACTATGACGGGTGTCTATTCATTTTTCTCTTAAAGATTATTATTTGCCTGTGTATTGAATCAACAATACCCACACCGCATATCTTTCCCGAAGAAAGTAGTGAATAAGGGCACTGAAACAGCAAAGCACACAAGGCTTACCATGTTTCTCCAACCATGGCCTACCAAAAGGCAAAAGCACTAATTTATCTCTTTGAGCAGACGAGATAGCAAGATTTCATTTTTCTTGATATAAACACAAATTCAATTTCTGTAAAGAAAATTTGTACCTCTATACCGTTTAAGAGAGGAGAACTGTTTACATTTATTTTACAGTGATGAAATCCCAATCTCGTTCCCTGTTAGTTTCCCCCTTCCTGAACAAAACTTTTCCAACTAAAAGATAGTTCTTCCATTTCCTTAAAACTTGAAAAGCTATCAAGAGATCAAAATCAACATTTATTACTCAGAGACCAAATCTTCCAAATTATTCCAAATATTTTAATTGATTAAACCCAACACTTTCTTAAATATTTTAATTGATTAAAAACAACATTTAGAATTTGAGAAGCTACAATGTCATAGTAGTTTATATAACGCTAGAAGAACGGTGTCGAGTTCCATAATCACAATTGCTCAAAAAAGGAGTTTAAAAATAATTAAAATTGCCATTAGGATTTTGTGACTAAAAGGAAATACCATGAACAAAAATAATTTAAAAAAGAAAGATAATTACAATTGCTAATAAAATAGTATTTAAAAGTAGTAAAAAATTACCATTAGGAATGCAAACCTATGACTAATAGAAAATACCATGGATAAAAATTAAAAATTGAAAGGAAAAAAATAAAGTGTACTCCAGAATGATAAAATAAACAATTTAGCTGTTTTGGATGATATATTTTTTAATTTTTTTTTTGTTTGGATTGTTTAAATCCCAAACAACTCAAACCAACGATTAATAGAAAATACCTTAATTTCTTTCATAATTTGTGTATAATTTGAAAATTATAAGCCTAATCTGTTCATCTTATCACTTTAATTCTCATAATAACAATCAAATAAACTGATTTAGAAAAGAAACTGGTCGCGCAACGCGTGACGAGACAAGCCTAGTACTTAATATAAAGGCACAGTAGGTAAGAAATTAAATGCCCAAGAAATATTCAGGGCCACCTTCAAAGCAATCTCGCCCATCGGATGGATACGATCCGACGGTCATTATTAAATCTAATTAAGATTAAAAACGACATTGTATAAATTTAGTGTACAATTAACCACAAGTGTCACAGGTTAATAAGTAAAAACTGTCGGATGGGTACCCATCCGACGTTCATTATTAAATCATTAATTAAGGTTAAAAACGACATTTTATAAATTTAGTGTACAATTAGCACAAGTGTCATAGGTTAATAAGTAAAAATAAAATCCCAAAATTAACAATCGTAATTCCACCAGGTTAAAAAGTAACAACCCCCATTAAGGAAGCGATGTCGCCCCTTCTGCAAGCTAATTTTCGCCCAAAAACCACCAAACTAATAAACGGCGTCGTTCGTTTCCCTCATGCCTTTCAAAATTACCTTTTCCCGGTTTTATCTCCGGCCACCATCCCTCAGAAATCAGCCCACCACCTCGTCCCTGCCATCACCACAACCCCGCCGTCAGCGTTCCCACGGATACCATGTCCTTGTGCAGTGGATTTGTTCTGTCCAAAAAGAAACAAATTCCGATTCCCCCCCTTCAAATACGATTAGGAAATCCACTAGGAAAAAAAATCCAATTCCAAATCCCCTCGTCGGGAATCATCCACCCGCCTCGTTCCCACAGTCACCACACCATCGCCGTCGGCTACTCCACCGACATCATGGTCTTGGGCCCTGGATTAATTTTGGCCCAACAATCAACAATTTTCAATTACCACCTTCGAACACGATTAGGAAATCACCAGGGAAAAAAAAATTACCAATTGCGAAGTCGATTTACAAGTGAATTGTATTCCCAATCGGATTACAATCGGATTTACAATTGCAATCCGTTCTATAAAAACCCCAGCACAAATTAAACCACGACATCCTCCATTCACAACTTTGCAACTCTCGGAGAACTTCTTTTTATAGCTTTGCAACTTTGCAACTCCATCTACACTATACAAAACCAGAATTCTTCGCGATGAACAGGAGGAACCCGAAGGCCCAGGAACTCAATCTCATATACAAGGATTTCCCCCAGCACTTCGTGTGGAACAAGCAAGGAAAGATATGGACAGAGAGAAAACAGGGCAGAATGATAGAAAGGATAGTGTCCTTTAGTCCAAAAGACAATGAGCGATACTACTTATGGCTGTTACTCTCGCACGTGCGGTGTCCCAAGTCCTACGAGGATCTCCGAACCGTATATGGCCGTGAATACCCCACATACAGAGAGGCCGCCTTGGCGCTAGGGCTCCTGAAATCGGACGCATACATAGAAGAAACAATGGAAGAGGCATCCATCAGTGAGCTGCCGAAAGCTATGTGCTGCCTGTTCGCCATTCTGCTCGTCTGGTGTTCGCCGGACGACCCTAAGAAACTATGGCACAAAAACAAGGACCACCTGTCCAACGACATCAGCTGGGAGTACAAAAAACGACACCGAGTAACACAGACGTTTATCGAGAAGAAGACCCTCAAAGAAATAAACGTCTACATGATGCAGATTGGAAAAGACCTGACAGATTTTGGTTTCGGCCAATCAGAGTTCGACGACGGTGACGCATCTACAACAATGAGAGAAGACGAAGTAGAGAGGAATTTCAAAGTCGCAACCGAAGACCTAACGCTCCATAAACAGCTCAACGTCGACCAGAAGAAGGCGTACGACACGATCCTCGAAGCGATCTCGTCCAACACCGGCCGCCCATTTTTCCTAGACGCCCCAAGAGGGACCGGGAAAACCTTTCTGTATCGGGCCCTCCTAGCAGCAGTGAGGTCAAAAATGACGCGGCGCTCGCAGTCGCGACATCAGGGGTTGCAGCATCAGCCCTGCCAGGCGGACGTACAACACACAACCGTTTTAAAATCCCAGTGAACGACGACGAGGCCTCCACGTGCCAGGTCAGCAAGCAGAGTGGCGTGGCGAGATTGATCATCGACTCCAAACTGATCGTCTGGGACGAGGCCTCGATGGCGAGAAAGACGAGCCTCGAGTCGTTCGATGCGCTGATGCGCGACCTGATGGTAAACGAACTGCCCTTCGGCGGCAAGGTGGTCAGCTTCGGTAGTGACTTTCAGCAGACACTCCCGGTTATCAAGAACGCTTCCAAGGATGAGATGATCGAGTCTTCCATACTCAATTCTCTCCTGTGGCCAAGTATACAAAAGCTGAAGCTCACAACCAACATGCGAGTTGCACTGGATCCGTATTTCTCCTCTTTCCTTCTCAGGGTTGGCGAGGAAACAGAACCGGTGGACGAATCATCCCAAATGGAGCTGCCAAGAGAGTTCATGATACCTTACGACAACAAGGAAAGTTCGCTGAACAGGTACGCTGCGAAGACCCAGAATAATTTATCCTTGCTAAATTAGATCCTTATTCTCTCTTCTACTATCTTTTAATTGCAAACTACAAATTAAATTAGATAACTACAACCTAACCTAACACACTCCCTTACAGGTTCGTCGCATCCGTATTTTTAGATCTACAGTACTACGCAGACAACCCGTCATACATGATGAAGAGGTCCATCTTGGCGCCTACCAATGACGCAGTCGACGCACTGAATGCAGAACTGATAGACCAGTTCCCGGGAGACCAGCACGTCTACATCAACGAGGACCGGACTGAAGACGAGAGGTACCAAGACGATACGAAGATTTCCTAAACTCACTCAATCCGAAAGGCTTGCCCCCTCACAAGCTGGTAGTGAAATACAACAGTCCCACAATGCTCCTTCGTAATCTGAACCCGACAGAAGGTCTCTCGAACGGAACTCGATTGTTGTGCAAGAAGCTGGGAAGGCACGCAATCATAGCCGAAATTGCTTTCGGACCGCACACAGGCAAAAAGGTGTTCATCCCGAGGATCCCCCTCAAATGCGATGACATCTGGGTACAGGGCATCGCGTTTAAAAGGTTCCAGTTCCCCATCAAGCTTTGCTTCGCAATGACCATCAACAAGTCACAAGGACAGACGCTTGAATACGTCGGCATATATTTGCACGAGCCGGTGTTCTCGAATGGACAACTGTATGTCGCCTTATCCAGAGCCAAGACATTAGTGTCGGTGAATGTCCTAGCAATGCCTCCTATGTTGGACGAGGTGTTGCAGGACAACAACAAGACTCGAAACGTGGTCTACAAAGAGGTCTTCGACCTCGCCAAACAATAGGAAATATCACGACACAAGTATTTTTATTTTTTTAATTATTGAATTCTTTAGTCCTTCACTACCTACATATTGGTGTTCCTTTTACTACAAATAGTACAGAAAAAATTTATTACCGTTACGTTTATTCACAAACATATCTCACAATATGTTCTTCATCACAATTTAATCTACTCTATTAACTACAAATATAGATGCAATAAGAAATAACGAGATAAAAGAAAAGATCAAGCACGAGACCACACAGGCACTTCTTACTGCCAAAAGAAAGATAACTCAGGTCATCTTCCGAATTACTTTTATCAACACAAGCTCAGGAAAAGAACCATATATAATCAAAAATCCATTAATAAAAATTAGTTAAAAAAAAATCAATATGAACCCATTGAAAAGATGAACAACCTGCATGAATTACCTCAGAATTGAAGAGATTGGAGTAGGAAAATCACCATCGGAACCTCAATCTTTGGCTTCTACCACCTTCGCCGGTGGCTATGGTCTGCAAAGGATGGTGGAAAATGATGAGGAGACCTTGGAGGGCGGCGGAGGATCCCGGTTCCAAGTTTGATTCGTTTAATCGGTATTGCGATTCAATCGACGAGAATAAAGACTATGTACGAGATTGAATAACCGATTCAATGGGCGTGGTGGTTTGAAAAGGAGTTGTCGCTGATCGGGAGTAGAAGAGCTTATGCAACCATCGTTATAGGTTTGGGGGGGGGGAGGAATACAACGTCGTTTTCTTGGCCTGGGAATTTTTTTCCTAAAACCTGTGCTATTTTTTAACCGAAGGGGAATAAATAAAATTTAGAAACAAAATTTGGATTTTGTATTATTTATTAGAAGGAAATAAATTATGAAATCCCGGTTTTACCCATAATAAGTTAATGACATCATATTAACCCCATCTGACGGACGAGATCGATTCGACGGTGGTCCTTGAATATTCCTTGGGCATTATTTCTTGTCTACTGTGCCTTTTATTCGCGACCGAATTGGCACAATATGTTATTCATCACAATTTAATCTACACTATTAACTACAAATATAGATACAATTAGAAATAACAAGATAAAAAAAAAGAAAACAACATATACGAAGACTGGTCGCGCAACGCGCGACGAGAAAAGCCTAGTTTTCCTTAATAATCTCCATTTTAAAATCTTAACATAGTTAGAAAAGATACTCACGAAATGTATTTTACTTGTCACAAAAATCTAATTACGTAACAGCAATTCAAAGCATTTACATCAAGAACTTGAAAGGCATCCTGAAATCTAATTCACATTAATAATTCAAATCCCTAAAATAATTCACATTAATCATCAAATCCCTAAAAGGGAAACACCTCCAGGAGGCATACCACTCGTGAATAGAGTCCGCCCTCCTGGTTTTCATGCTATATGATATCAAGTGCCAACTATAGATGTGGACTATATCGCGATCAAATGGATGGAATCATACAAGTGCAGTATTCTTAAACCTGAGACTAAACTCATCAGTAGCAATAACATCCTCAGATAGATGTGGCCGAATGCTTAAGCCACATTGGTTGTCTTCCTTCCTGAGTTGCCATATTTTAACACAACAAAAAGATTCATCGTTGGCCGCTTGCGTGATTTGGAAGTACATGAGGTGTCCCTGTGAAACACCACAATTATTTTTAAAAAATACTACATCATAATCCTTAATAATACAAGGATAGAAAACAATAACAAAGCACAATTTACAATTTCTGTCCCAAATATATCCCTATAAAGTTCCATCAAATTGAAGAGATCTCGATGTGAAAAGTAGAGGGACTCTAGATGGTGGAAGTGAATCGGATTGACTAGCAGGAGAGGTTGGGGTTTTAATCAAATATCTTATGTTGATTTTGTTTTGTAATCTGATTGATTGCCACAAGTTTTATGTTTATTTATGACGAGTGCATATCCACTACCACTATTGGACCGGCCCGTTACTTAAACAAAGAGTTCAAACGACTCTAGTAGGGCGGCGGAACAACATGAGTACGAGTAGGATTCCGTCTCCGTCAAGGTAAATCCAAGCCTATAAATAGGGTTGGTCACACCACAATTGAGGTACGCTATCTATAGCACCAATTCGCATACACACATTACTTCACAACCCTATTTTCTGACTTAAGCATCGGAGTGTCTACCCTCGGGAGATTTCCGAAGCTCTGTTTTACAGGCAACCATAATCAGAGTTCCACAGTTGAGCCGGAAGTGCAATTCCAGGCTTCATCTAGTGGCACATCCAGTGGGACCCAAGAACGAGGGTTTGTGTCACAAAGCTTGCTCAAGCTTTCAACGTTTCTTCAATCTGTTACCACCACTCCAAACTAGGATTTTTCTGAGACGTGATGGCCGTAATTGACAACCCTCAATCCAGTGCTGCATCAACGGGTAGGCAACAAAGCCCCGAAGACAACGAAACCCTAGCGGGATTCCAGGAGAGGCAGAGACGGAAGAAAAATGACCGGCGGTCGAGAAGGGAAAAAACCCTCACCAGGCCAACTAGTCGTGGGGGTGAAAGGGAGGAAGATCCGAACGATCGTCGCAGGGCTCCCGATCCACATCACAAGCAGCTACTCATCGAGATCGAAGCAGAACTAAAAAAGTTGAAGTATGATAATTCCTTCAACCAGGGGAAAAAAGGTATATACTGTCTTACCTCGACGTACAGGCACAGCGCTGGTTCGGAAAATTACCAGAGGGGAGCATCAACAGTTTCGAGGATCTATCAGTTAAATTAGCCACACGATTCTTCCCTAGCAAGCAGATCACAAGAATGTCGATTGACTTATCCTCGATCAGGTAAGGACAGAATGAGGGCCTGTCTGACTTTCACCGTCGGTTCACTCGAGAGACTCTCCAAGTAGACTACCTCAACGACAGAGACATACAAAATGGGTTCATCCAAAGACTTAACCCATTCGGAAAATCTGCGATTTTAAGGGTGAAGTTATCTACCGAACCTCCTCAAAATACACAATAAATGTGGGCCATAGTGGAGAGTTACATTCAGCGAGAACAGACACTCAAGCGGTCACAAGAGTCCTTCTCGCTTGAAGGGGATCGAGGGGGAAAGGATAGGTACAAATCAACAACAGAAGTTAAAACATTATTGCCTAAGATCGACAGACAGTTGACTCCACTGCTAAAGTCTCGACGAGAAATACTCCAGATTCACAAGGATGAATTCCCGGTTCCAAAGCCTTTGGCCCATAATCTGAACAGGTCTACTGATCAATACTGTGAATACCACAAGGACCATGGCCATGATACTGAAGACTGTAGGGAACTTAAGCGAGAAATTGAAGCTGGAGTAAAGTCTGGAAAATTTCAACAGTATGTACAAGGTACACAGGGAGATCCTTGAGGAAAGGGAGGAAAGTTTGCGGTACCCCGTAACTTTCCCAAGCAAAATAACAATCGTTGTCCTCGAGGAGATAACCGAGTAAATAACTGGCAATCGAGGGGCAACTCACAACAACCTGGCCAACAATCCCTCGACGGGGGACCACAACCTATCTAGCAGGTTCCTCCCCCTGATCCTGCCAAGCAAATTACTCACAATGTGGAAGCTATGTATGGCGCCTCACTTGAAGTTCTGTCTACAACTGCAGTGAAGGCTTCGATTCGAGAAGTAATTAAGACTCCCTCCCCCCCCCCAATAACCGAGCCATAAGCGGTTTAAGGGAACGAAACGATAGTTTTCGCAGATAGCGATGTGGTTCCTGGCATCTATCTGCACAGTGACGCTATGGTTATCGAAGCCATCATAGGAAATGTCCACGTAAGCCGCATATATGTCGACAATGGGAGCGCGGTTGATATAATATACACTGATTGCTTCAAGAAGATGAACATAAAAAACCCAGATTGGTGCCCTGCCATGTTACCACTAATGGGCTTTTCGGGCACACGATAATCCTTATCGGAATTGTCAGGCTTCCTATCACGGTAGGGTCGCATCCTCGAAAAGTGACTCTAACAATGGATTTTGCCATAATCGATGCACCATTGCCATTTAATGTGATTTTAGGATGGCCGTGGATGTGTCAAGCCCGCGCTGTTTGGTCCCCCTACCACTTGGTCATGAAATTCCCAACAGAATATGGGATAAGAATGGTGCAGGAGTGCCAACGCAGTTCTCGAGAATGCCTTCTCACAGCGGTTAAAATTGGGAAAAAGAACGGTAAAGCCGGAACTAGCTGTCACCACATTAGGGTGTTACTCGGTTCAACAAGGAGTATCACCAGCCGAATCCAAGGAGGAGAAACAAGTTATGGATCTCGACTATCCTCATCAGCCACCACTCAGCAGTAAGACGGAGGAGTTGATCTTGGACGAGAAAGAACCTGAAAAGACAATCCAGCTTGGAACATCTATAGACGGAATGTTGCGAGCCGAGGTAATCGCCTTGCTATGCGAATTCCGAGACATTTTTGCATGGTCACCATCTGATATGACCGGAGTTCCTCGACAAGTCATCGAGCACAAGCTGAATGTGGACCCCAATGTCAAGCCAATCAAGCAGAAAAAGAGGATTTTTGCTCGAGATCGCAATTACGTTATTAACAAGGAGACGCTTAAGCTAGTTCGCGCCAACATCCTCTGAGAAGTCCTTTGGTCAACATGGCTGGCCAAGCCGGTCCTTGTCCGCAAACCGGATAACTCCTGGCGCATGTGTCAAGACTACACAGATCTTAACAAATATTGCCCCAAGGATTGCTATCCTTTGCCCGTCATCGGTCAAATGGAAGTGCAATTCCAGGCTTCGTCAATCTATTTTCTGTGATTTTTTTTAATTGAACTTGGCATCACCATTGAAAAGTAGCAGCAAGATTTCCGATAGCAACGAGTAAAATTTTAGTGAAAATGAAATAGATGATGGTTAATTGATACAGAAAAAATTATTCTTTTAAAAAAATTAAGCACAAGGGTAATGTTGATATTTAAGGGGCGACAAATAGCATAACCCATCTATTTCAATTTAGACGAAACCACAAAACTTGTAATCAATAAACTTTCATCACTATCAAGGAAAAGTTGTGGATTTAAAATTAATAGGCTTAAATTCATTTGATAGATGCATACTTAGAGATCACGAAAAAAGTGCATTAAACCAAAACGTCATTCATACCATTCAATCCACTGACTAATATTGTCCTATGCAGAAGGCAGGAAATGTCTGACAATTGACTCAGTTCTACCTTGCCTTCTTACCAATATACCATTCAGATCTTCCCTCTGACATGTACCTGGAAATGCAGCAGTTTGTCACGGTAGCAATCACTTGCTTCGCAAATTGTATTATTTCTTAAACTTTTTGACTCCATAGCTACCTTGCAGTCTCATTTTTTTTTCCAAATGAGACTAATGCGTGAAAGAAATTTAATCATTAACATTGAGGGAATATGAAATTCCAAAAACATCATTCTCCAACCACGGTTTGACACCCGGTTTTCTTAATTAAGATTTGTTTAGTTAATCCGTGATTTCTTTTGCTTATTTCTTTTTAGTCCTTTTGCTATGGGGTAAATTGTGGGCATTGAGTTAAGGAGATGCTGACATTTGGATTTTTTGGACAAATCATAGAACCTAAGGATTTTTAATCCACCAGCAGGCCAATATAAATGTCTTGGGGAATAAGCTAGGGTTTCATGAACTCAATCTCCCTTCAGCCTCCACACTCATCCGCTACCAAACAAGACCTTCTTAATTTCTTCCACCATATCGCCAATCGCAACAATTAGTGGCTGGATGTATGATCATAAGAGGATGGTGATATGGTCGTAGTTAGGTCCAAAACTCCCTTGCATTCCTAGCTAAATTTAATCTTCCTGCATCTTGCAATCATGGGCAAGGCTCCTAAGGATAAGATGTTCAGGAACTAGGAACCATAACTCTGGATGAGAAGTCACGATGCCTAGATGCCTGGAGCAAAAATGCAGAGGAAGAACCCAATTCCAGGCCGCCAATACCACCCACAACACCAATAAAATGAGCTCCCTTGAGTTCCTCGCTAATCATTTTGCAATTTTGCTAATGAGTTCAAACTATTGTTCATCTCAAATTTAGCGTATGTATGAGTTAAAACTATGAACTTGTTTTTCATCTCGAAGTCAATATATTATCATATTCAATGTTTAAGATCTCTATAATCTGTGTAATATTTATGGTCTCTCTCTTTGCCGATTCGCTTGCAAGAGTGTTGTTGGTCTAACAATGCCGTATGTAGATGGTAAATCCCTCATCCTTTTCGGCTTTTGCTCTCAGAAATCACACAACCAATTAACAAACAATGTAACACTAGATGTTCTCCCTCATCTCCTGCATTTTTTTTGCTAGATTTTTTTAGCATTCCTTCTGTCTAAAAACTATGGACAGCCAGTAATGGTAGAAGAACTTTGTATGCATCATGTATGTGACATAGTATTTTCACTCTTGTTCAATTCTGGTATACGAATTTCTATTTATTGGATTTGATTGAATGACTTACACTAAAATCCATATTTTTAATTATTTTTTTTAACTTTACAGGCTTGGTCCCCTGCATCTATGGTTGGACTTGTAGTGTGAGAGCTTGTTTGTATTTTGTAATGTTACTTTTTCGCACCTTCTGCCAAATGCAATTTACGTTTGGAAATGCACCCATAGAGTATGAAGTGGTCAACGAGTCAGATTTGGGAATGCAATTAACTAAAAACAGTAAGAATGCATCCCAAACAAGCCTTAACCAATGCTAAAAAAAGGAGTCTCCAAGTTTTCTCGAAAGGTTTGATCAACTTCCATCTTTAGATGTGTGTTTTTCGAGCTTCAACTATACAATTTCAGAATCAAAGTCATTCTCTATACGAGATGAGTTCTACAGAACGCACTCTATAGAGTCTGAGAAACTGCTAACCAGATCATTAAGGTTCATGGTTGATCTAGAGTAAGAATCTACAGACTAATGGCTAATGACCGACTTTGCAAATACGCATGAGGAAAGCTGTTTTAGATAAATTGTATAGAGCACTAAAGGGGAGCAAGCTCGTCCCCCCACGAAGCAGAACGGACACCCTTCCGTCAAAACTAAGAGAGCATCAAGTACCTAATAAACTCCTGATTTTGTCGCAATATTGTCGCATGCTCTGCCTTGTTTTTGGGAGCTGCATCTACTGCAACTGAAAATAATTGAAGAAGACATGATTCTGTTAGTTTCATTTGCCCCGGAGCAGCAATGAAAAATTCAAATGGTGGCATGGTTTGGCGCCGCTGTTAAATGAGAAACTAGATGAAGAAATGGAAAGAGACAGTAAGTTGCTTATAAAACTATGGAAAATAAATTGAGAGTTTCCCTCATTTTCTCATTTTCTGAATGAGTATTTACTCTGTAAAAAGTTCATAGCACAAGAGTTCACCTTCATTTCTCCAAAAATTTTGGAGGAATACTTACCCCAGATGCGCAGATTAGAAAAATGAAGCCAAACTTCTGCCAGTAAAGAGCATTCCACTGAACTGGCTGCTGCAAAATTGAGGAACACTGTGGAATGAGACCCAAGCTAACAGAGCATTCAATTAAGACTGGCATTGATACTGTGGTCCTCTGTCATCCCTCAAATAACAAGGTGCAAATGCGAATAGACAGCATCACAGAAAAGAACTGGAATATCAAGATAATTAGTATCACTCTGAGCTAAAACAGTGGCAGTTGCCAAATTTGTTTGACTTTTCTTCCTCGCTCCAATTAAAAAAGTAGAGATCATCTTTTCATATT
Organism: Oldenlandia corymbosa var. corymbosa; assembly: GCA_949775105.1. Taxonomy (NCBI): domain Eukaryota; kingdom Viridiplantae; phylum Streptophyta; class Magnoliopsida; order Gentianales; family Rubiaceae; genus Oldenlandia; species Oldenlandia corymbosa. The sequence goes on along the minus strand of OX459121.1, from coordinate 22,337,056 downwards.
AGTGAGGATATACCTGATTGCTGTAGAGACATAATGGAAGGACTATCACAAAAGCAACAAAGGACTAGCTTTGGGGCTATCATTTCAGCATTTGCGCCTAACATGTCTGATTCTATTTTTAAATAAAACTGAAGTTGAATAACCAAAAATCACTAAGACCTAAATGGGCAGGCTAAAGCCCTACGAGCTTTGCATCTAAATGAACTAACAGTCTTTAACAGATGTACATGTGAGAATTGAAGCATGCAAAGAATCATGACTACCCTAAAGTCCTTGCTTTGTTTCCACCAGAAGGATGCCATGTAACTAACTGACATGAAAAGTTACTTATTCTCTTTTTCCAATGGAACCTCAAATAAGTCTAATCCACGATACTAATTTCAGAAATATAAACAGATAAAGAACAGCCAAACAAGGGGTGAACCAGGGATTGATAATCCATTCATCTACAATAAAACCAAAATGTTTTCAGTTGACCATGAAATAAGTGGCGAGGCAGGCTAATGTTGATTTTTTAATGGTCTGTATACTCCATTGGCAATGATGAAATCTTTCTGAGTGGCGTAAAGATTTTTTAAGGCCTAAAAAGAAATGATAAACTTGGATTCCCCAAACGAAAGACATCAATATCTAGGAACTATCCCAAATGAAATCTTTCTTTCTTCTCAATCGAAAAGAGAATAAATCAGTTCCCCCAACGACAGGTGAATACTCCAACAAGAACTTACCAAACACCACCAAAAACTAACACGGAGTATCAGAATTGACCTCGAATTGAAATCGTTCCATATCGTAACAAACTAACAATCATAGTCTAAATACATTTGGCCAATACCACATAATACATATCTAGTTATTTCTAAATCCACAATGAACGAAATTAGAAGGAACAGAGAGGGAAAATTGACTTAGCATTTATCTCCTCCTTATTCATCAACATAAAACCCCATCAAAACCCCAATCAAAATATGACTATAAGTTAGTTCAGATGGAAAAAAAAAAGTGAATACCAGAAAAGCATGGGAGACCTTGATGAACTGAGAGATGTCCTGGGGTAGCCTCGATAGCCAGCTGACAAACGGAAAAGGGCCCCAGCCAAAACACATCTTGGGTGAATTTTGATACTTCCATCATTCATACCAGAAGACAGATTGTACGTCCGGGAAACACAATCAAGAACATAAGAAGAAAACTCCCAATTCGAGGGCTAATTTTTTTATGTACTCCGCTCAAAGTACTTGTTTGGACGTCAACTTACATTTCATTTTCCCACTTAAAAGTGGAAAGTGTTTTAAATTGAAAACTAAATGGGAAATAAAAATGTTGTTTGAATATTGGTTTTGAAAAAAAGTATTTTGAACTACATTTTGAAATATCAAGTACAAGTCATCACTAAACAATTAAATACTGTCAATTATAGTCACTGAAAAAAAAGAACTTTTCCAAAAATAATCATTCAACAAAAAAATCCTGTCAAATTTGTCACTGAACTATTTGTAGTTCTAAAATGGTCATTACACTAACAAAAAGTGTTTCAAGTTGGAATTTAAAATGTAAATCAGAAAGTTGTTTGGATGATGTTTTTCTTTTCCATTGGGTTTTGTGTTTAAGAGGTAAAATGAGTTAAAATGTAAAATGAGTGGACGTCCAAATAACTTTTTCGGAGATTCGGTGGTTGTTTTTTCACAAATTGATTCGAAACTTCAACCTTTTGAACTCCAGAGATGAAATTGGTGATAAAGATTTAATGGCGGTGGCGGCTTCGGGATTTTGGATGGTCGCGGATGACGTCGACGACCATGGAGAGAAAGAGGCAGTGCGTTAATGGGAGAGGTACACATAAAGAAAGACTGGACGGAAGGCAGTCTATTTTCACCATAAGAGATTAGGGTTAATATAGTCATTTCCTTGTTCTTGCCATCTGACTTTTCAGTTTAACCAGTCAATAACCTTATGTTATATTGGGAAAATTTGATTAAACAAATTAATAAAAAAAAGTATGATTAAAAAATATTTGTTATGAAGGGTAGTAATTTATTTGTCAAAAATTACAAAATAAAAAAGTGATTTGAATAGACAGTATTATCCTTATCATTTCTTAAAAAAATATGAATTCCAAATCGTTTTTAATGAATTGATATATTAACGAGCTCCTCATGCCGGAGGCTCTATAACTCACAAGCCCCAAAACCCATGAGTATTGGAGAACTGAAATCTATGCCATGAAAACTTGTTGAGTGTTTTTTTTTTTTTCAAAAACCCAAAAACGGCGCCACTGATATCACATCTCAAAATCAATTCATCCCTTCTCAGATCTTGCACATTCATGGCTTTCATGGTTTCCATCCAGATTTTGCATATAAGAAAACACACCAGTACCACCGTATATTTAAACTAATCAGCAAAGGATTAAAAATCAATAGGGTTTTGGTAATCAACATGATTTGTAGATAAAGGAAACCACCCCAAAACCAAATAAGAAATCCATACACAAGTATATTGCCGCCCATTCAAATTAGATGCTAATATAGAGTTCTTTGAGATTCAGCTTGAGCATTGAGAGATTCGCTCTCTTCAGCGACCATCCCCCAACCTTAGCCATTATTTGCCTCTTATGAATTGAGAAGTAGTCTTGAAAACTGTTAAGATTTAATATTTTGTTTCAAAGGAAATTCCTGAATCTTTAATATGCTAATACAAACCTTCAAGAACCCTAGAAAGTTAATCAGGAAAATACACCGAACAAGCAACAAATATACAAAAATAGTCTTATGTAATTAATGATTTTAAAATGGTAATAATAATAATAATAAAGAAAAGAGGATATTTTTATGTCATCAGAAAATTATATTGATTTTATGATTTTTGACAAATAAATTATTGCCCTTCATAAAAAATATTTTTGGTCATACCCTTTTTATTAATTTGACATGTTCTACTAACCTTTAAGCAAATTTTCTAACACTGGATTAGGCAACTCCTTCAAATGATCATCCCCAAAACTCGGACGAGGACGGCACGTGTGCCATTAAATGAAACGAAGCGTTTGGGGTTCTCTTACACGTGTAAACTTCGTTGAACTTTACATTCTATATGACTGGATGAAATGAAATGGACAAAATCTTGCGGGCTGCAGTCATCCTGATATTTGATGGGTTGGACATCTTATAAACGGGTCTCTTATACATGATTTTATATACTCCCTCCGTCCCATAATTATTGTCCAGTTTTACTAAAATGAAAGATTTTATTTTTGGTCAAACTTAATTATATTTTACCTTAAACAACCGGATATACCCCTACATAAGTAATTGTTTAACCATTAAGATTTTATGGATAATGTTTTTTACTAAGGACAAATGTGTAACTTGATCCATAAAAAGTCAAATTGGACAATAATTTTGGGACAAAATTTTTTTGTCAAAGTGGACAATAATTATTGGACGGAGGGAGTATAATTATAATCTTGTGAGCTGCACTCATCCTCGTATACTCCTATTATTTTATTTTTTTATTTATAAATTAACGGGTCTCTGGTATTAATGGATCTATAATAAATGGGTCTATATTTGGCCAATTATAACCAATTTTTAAGAACCACGCAATTCCTAAGAAACTAGAGAATAGTGCTTTTGTGTGAACTTGGATTTTTTTTTTCATTAAAAAAATAATCTTTATTTATTCACAGTGTTGCAGACGTAAAGAAATTCTACACATAACAAGAGGTTCACTTTTATTATCTTAATTTTTTCCCAGAAACTTGGAAATGAAATGTACTATAGAGCATAGTAAAATTCAAAAAAAAAAAAAACAATCGAGTATTTAAAAACATGTTTTAGCTTATGAAAACAATGATTAATTGTACATGGTTTAGCTTCCGAAGAAACTTTTGCGTTTACAGAACAACCAACAATGGACATCTTTTGATGATACCCTGGTAAAAATAGTACTCCCTCCGTCCAAAAAAAAAGTCTAATTTGAAAGACTAAAATATAAAATTTAGATGACTTAATCTTGTAGATTAAAATGTTAATATGAAAAATTGAATGAAGTTTCATGACTATTTATCAACTCAATATTCAATTTTAGGTTATAATAATCTCATAACTCTAATTTTAAAATTTACATTTATTAAATTGGAATATTTTTGTGGGATAGGAAGTATTTTTTTCTCTTCTATTTTCCGTGTAAAATAATGAGCCTTACTTATACAGCACAATCTTTCTTTGTATTTTTTTATTTTTTTTGTTTTGGCATATCAATGAAAGTGTCTGAGGATTCAATTATATAATTTTATTCATATTTTTTAAAAAAATGTATTAATAGGATTGTACAATTTTTTTTTATTTAACCGATTTAAAATACATGCGGTCACTCGGGAATCCGCTCGGGCAAACATCTAGTAGTTTATTTAGTATATGTACCAATTCTTGTTTTTACTCATTTGTGTTGGTAAAAAAATTTAGGAATTTTAGTACCCCGCCAGCCTATATAAGAAAAGAGACTAGCCTAGGTTAACACAAACTCAATTTCACTTTCCACATCCTTCTTCACTCATCCGCAGCAATGTGCTTTTTCTTCCACTACCACACACAGTTTGGATGGATGGTTTGGTCCAACACCTAAGCTCCCTTGAGTTCCTTGCTAGTGATTTAGGTCTGTGCACTTGTTTCATCCCCCGCATTTGATCCCGATGTGTGTATCCACTGCGGGCATTCGATGTTATACAACATGCAAACCAGGAGGGTGGAACATGTTGTTTACCTCATTCTGGTGTTTTTCTCTTGGGCTTCCAGTTTGGCCTATAACTATTCCCCTTGTTTAGGAGCTTTTGAGATTATAGGGGATTTGAATTATTGTGAATTAGATTTGATGATGGTTTTTAAGTTCCTGATTTAAGTGATCTAAATTATTCTGAATTTGATTTGATGGTATTTGAATTCCTATGTAAGTGATCTGAATTATTGCGAATTAGACTTGAGGGTGCTTTTTAAGTTCTTGATGGAAGTGATCGGCATTATTGTGTATTAATCTGAAAGTGATCTTCTCGATGTAAGTAATTGGGTAATTGATTTAAATAATTAATGTGGATTACACCTTCTTTAAGTTCTGGAAGCAAGTGATGCAAACCATAGTGAATTTGACTTGATGGTGCTCTTTAAGTTCATGATGTAATTACCGATTCGTTTTAATGTAAATTAGATTTAAAGTTTATGATGTCCATCATTTGCTATAGTTTCCGCTATGTTAATCCCTCATCCTTTTCGACTTCATCTACCAATTCCGTCTCAAATTTCAAACTTTGCTCTTTGGAACTCAAGAAGGGGCTTTTACTCAGCACACACCCAATTGACAAACGGTGTAACACGAGATCGTTTTCTTAAAAAAACAAAAATGTAACACGAGATGTTCTCCATCTTATATATTCTGCCTTTTTTGCTGGTTTTGTAGTATATTCCTTTCGTCTAAAAATTTTGGTATTTCTGGCTGCTCACAAAATGACACCTATTGGACTCAAAATAGCATGATGATCAGATTGAGGACAATACATATTCATCTTATAAACAAACATTGAACACTTCAGCTTGTTTATTCTCCTTTCTTTTCTTCTTTTCCAATGTCACAAAATTTGGGCATATATAATCTCAAGAATAACTTAAAAGAATCGATTATGAATTAGTCACTTGCTTTTTACGGGCAATATGAAGGAAAAAGGTAGAATGCAAGAAGGTGGATTGATTGGGGGATCTGATGACAGTGGTTCCATGATTCATGAAAAACATGGGTCAAGTAACCAGCCACTATATACTGACTGTGTACGAAATCGTAAGAATTCGAAGGAAAATGTCATGCGAAAAACATTTAACTATTCATTTTGTCCCTTTCTAGTAAAGTTTTTTTTTGAACTAGAACATATAATAAGGTGAACAATTGAAAAATAATAGAGAGAGCAAAATGTAATGTCACGCAGCTGTTGAAGAAATATAAATTTGACTGCAAAGAACGTACCCATAGACATGATGAAATTGTTCGATGACTCTGATAGGAACGACCGACATGAGGAAATCACCTGTTCGGAGTTTGTTAAAACCAAGGGCATTTGTCACGTGAGCAATCAACTTAGTATGTTTCATCTTTCCTGAAAAGATGATTTTTTTTTTTTTTGTAAATTAAGTAAATATAGGAGTATTTTATTTTATTTTTTTTGGGAAAACAAACTATATATAATTTGAACAATGCAAAGGAGTATTGGTCCTATTGCTAATTAAATTGTTAATAGTGTGCATTATTTTAAAAAATAAAAATGGATCAATAATCTAAAAATAAAAAATGAAAAAGGCGGAGGAATAAAAATAGAACTACTTTACATTAGTATACCTTTTCACTCCTTTTTTTTTTCCTCTCCTTTTTAGAACAAGCATGTCACAGATTTGTCTACAAATTGATTAAACTCGCAAAATTATTGAAATATAGTACTTAACCAACAAAAAATTGGAATACTTAATCAAAAACATAAAGGATATACACTCACCAGAGTAAAGATTGAAAATACTAAACAGACTATAAATGAATTAAATCTCAAGTCAATTGCAATTTGAAAAAGTAGGAAAGGAAATCATAAAATTAATGGGGAATTGAGCAAAATTATTTGAAGTGTTATAATATGATTTCGTGCTGAGCAAAATACCATCTTCGCCGTAGAAAAATTTGTGTGATTATAATTAATTTAGTGACCGGTTACAAATGAAACCTACTACTAACTTGCTAATAAAACTATACATCGATCAGATGATCAGTACCCGACCCTCCTCTCCCATCTTTCCAACCCCCATGAAAACACATCTTCCCGATCTTCCCTTCCAGGGAGAGGATATGTCTAATAATTTTCCTCTCTCCCTTCTGAAATGTTTTTTTTTTAGTTTACATTTTTTTTCCCGTTTGAATTTGTTTAAATCGTACTTTTTTTGTTTTTGAGATTTATATAATTTCAAGTACAATTATAAAAAATTCAATATGGATTACTACTTTCGTCCCAAAAAATAGTCTATATTGAGTTTTCAATTTTGTACCATTGTTGAACTAATCAATCAACAACTTCATCGTTTCTCCAAATAATTTTATTTTTTTCAGCCATGCCAAATCATTCTGGGTGAATGCTTAACTAATACTCAGGGATTATTAAAACGTTAAGTTATGCGTTCACGTGATATGTTACATTTACCAGTTCTTGTATATACTTCTTGGAACATAACTTGTAGCAGAAAATGGCAAAAACTTAGTTCTCTCATATGTTTGTTCTTCATTGCAGATTAGAGAATCAAGGCTTTTTTAGGCATCGGGGAAATGTCAGGTTCGTGAATATATATGTGTTTATATATATATATATATATATATATATATATATATATATATATAGAATGGTTTGACACGTCACGAGGGGAGAATTGAGGAAAGATTTTTTCGAGCTGCAAATCTAAATCCATCTATGCTTCTCCTGAATATTAATATTGAACATCAGGAACTTAAAAAGGTAACCTGAAATCTGATTCACAATAATTCGAATCACTAGAATAACTATTTATCAGCTCCTACATGAATAAAGAAGGTGGAATAGTTATGGGCCAAACTGGAAGCACAAAAGGGTTACGTATATGTAAATTTTTTCTACTAACGGTGTAAAAATCTCTGCGATTGAAAGTAGTACACGTTTAAGAAATACTAAATTTTACTACTGTTTCTTGTGGCATTTAAGTTTTTTAAAATTGTGAATACAAAGATCTCTAGTGTCTTTGGTGTGCCAAACTATAAAAAATTAAACCCCCCAATGATAAAATAACTTTTAGTAGTAAGAAAATTATGAAGTATTAATAAAGTGAATATAGATGTTCTTAATTGAGAACAAAGTATTTTGTTTGTAACTTTTTTTCACAGTACTAAAATGCATTTTTATAATTTTTGAGGCACTTGTTTTTGTTGATTTTTTTGGCTCTCCCTAAGTCGAGATTCTGGCGCTGCCAGTGCTGATGCGAATTTCTTTTTCAGCTGTTGAGCTTATGAATATATTCTGAAATAAAATATTGTTTAGGGTATTAGTAGTGACAACAAAAAGGTTAAGAGATAAAAAGATTATTTTATGGTCCAATGATCAAAATAATTATTTTTTATTTGATAGGTTTTGAGTAGATGCTCCCGTGTGCCTATAAAATAAGACTAGTCTTAAACGGTAGGTTAACATATAGCATTTCCCAAAAGGCTCGTTTACAGTAACATCCGCCACCACATCTACGCCATCGCTCTACCTCTTCCATCCACCACTAAAAACAGTACTCCTATCAACTTTCTACAATCGCCACCACACGCGCTTGTTCTTCCACTTGGAAGTCTGGTCAAAGCTACGCTAAATTTGACCATTCTAGAGCAACAGAAGAACAAGGAACAATGCATTCAGCGAGCAAGAAGGGTTTTCGAAAAGGGCGCTGGATTACTTCACAAGACAGCCGGGTCGACAACATTATGTGGTCGGTGTTAAGTTGCCTAAGAAACTCAAAATGAAGGCAAATTGAGACCTAGGAAGCTACATTTGCATATCAAGAATACACCGACTTATTCCCTGATGAATAACCTACCACAAGTCTCTAGATTTTGGAAGCAGCTTACAGATTAAAGAAGCAGAAAATCGTTCAAAACGAAGATTAGCACCATTCGCTAGTCGTTACCAGGAAAAAGGGCTTTGGATTTATCAAGATTGTGTTATGGGAACAAAGGGTTGTTAATTTTGTGAAGAATGGGTGACGGAACAGGGGTTTGATCGGAAGATTGTGTTATGAGTAATGGAACAGGGCTTTGATCGTAAAGATGGGTTCGACCTTTTGGAAGATATAGAGGGCTAATTTGAAATAGAAGTTTGGGTCGGCGGCTCTACTTCAAGGTATTTTAATTAACTTGGATAAGTTGTAGCATTTTTATGGGTTTAAATTCTTATTACCCTAAACTATAAATTTTTGTAATTAATTTTTTAAATAGAATTAATATACTTGTACAGTGAAGACGCGATCATCACAATGAATGAAATGCACGAACATTACAGTTAATCAACCTTCCTCTAAAGGTAGACTATATGTACATTATCAAACCACTTTACTTTCTCAGTAGAACAAATTAAACTTCAGGATCACATTCAAGACTAATCTTGCTAATTTGGAAGGAGAGCATGAAAAAATTGAATATTTCCTCCGTTCCATAATAATTATTATTTTCACTTTGTAATACTTCACGTGCCCAAAAGAGTAATCCATATTAAGCCTGATCCAGTGCGATCGACTCCTAAAGACCAGACCGAATTTTCAATTCAGATAGATAGTGGAAAATTTAGTTGGAATAATGATCCAAGAATTGTAACACTTGATGCCTGATGCAATCAACTTAAAGGTGAAAAGAGGAATGAATGTGGCAATGTGTGTCACCGTTGGATCCGGAAAATCCAGCTTGCTCTTTATGTATCCTAGGAGGGATGTCAAAAACAGTCAAAGTTGGTGAGGATTAGTAGTACATGTCCTGAGGAGCAATGAATATCTGTGGAAAGAAGATTGGTTCGATTATGACGGCTACCCAGCGCTCCCATTTGTCATCCTTGATCAAATCGCCAGGCTGATATCCCGGCATGGGGACCGCGTTCTGCAGGATTGCGAATCAATTCCGAAGACTATAGAATTTATTGCCAGCGTATCAACTAAAGTCGCACTTCAGAATCAACCTGGGGTAATTCCTTCCTCACCGATAGTTTTGCCATAAATTTTGGATGATATGCGGTTCAAGATTCTTTCTTTTACGTTTCAAGATACTGAGTAGTAATCTTAATAGATAATTTTGGAAATTTCTGTTATCTATGATAGATAATTATTACGATACATTTTGCATGAGGCTGTATCCAGTATACCCGGAGGCACCGTGCCCCCCTCCTATTTTTTGCATTTTTAGTCCTTATTGTACTTTTTTCTCAATCTTTCTATATTTTACAAGTTTAGTCCCTGTGACTTTTTTTCTTTCTCCTTTAAAAAATATCTCCAATCTTTCAATGACCATATCTCATAATCCGTAAAGAATTAGAGAACGTGTTATACATGAAATTATAGTACTCGTCGAGATCTATTCAACAAAATCCATTTCGAATATTTTTTTTTTGAGTTTAAAAATGATCAAATTTCTTTGGGCAGAATTAAGTTGGATATCCAGTACAAACAAGTTGGATAATCAGAATGAACACAGTGGATAACCAGTACAAACAATTTGGATAACCATGTAATTCGTTGGATAACTAGTATGCACGAGTTGGATAACCAGTATGAACAAATGGATAACCAGTTCAAACAATTTGGATAACCATGTAAATCTATTGGATAACCAGCATTAGCGCATTGGATAATCCAATACAAACCAATGATTGGATAACCAATACAAACGAGTTGGATAACCAACTTAGTTTATTATTTTTTTAAAAAAATAATAAAAACAAAAACCAGGTTGGATAAATAATACTAATTAGTTGGATAATCTGTCCATCAGAATTAAGTCATTTTTAAGCTCGAAAAAATATTCACTATGGATTTTGTTGGATAGATCTCGACGAGTACTATAAATTCATATATAATTCGTTCACATATTCTTCACGGATTGGGAGATATGCTCGTTGAAAGATTAGAGTTGGATATGCATACAAACCAAATGGATGGATATTCAGTACAAATAAGTTGGATAACTAGTATGAACAGATTGGATATCCAGTTTAAAAAGATGGATAACCAACTTATTTTACATTCATATTATTCTTTTCCTTGTACCTTTTGATTCGTAAAGAATTATAACACGAATTATATATGAAATTTATAGTGCTCGACGAGATCTATCCGATAAGATCCATGCTGAATATTTTTTTTGAACTTTAAATGCATTTAAACTTTACGGGTAGAAAATGAAGAAATGTGTTTTTCGTTTTTCTTTGAAAAATGGTTATCCAATCGGTTTGGACTGATTATCCATTCTGTTCGTACTTGTTATCCAATCATATGTTTGACATTCACTCTTCAAAAAAAAAAAAGATGGATATCCACCTCTATTCTATTCTGCCCGTCAGAATTAAGTCATTTTTAAGCCCGAAAAAATGTTCACTATGGATTTCGTTGGATAGATCTCGACGAGTACTATAAATTTCATATATAATTCGTTCACAAATTCTTCACGGATTGGGAGATATGCTCATTGAAAGATTAGAGTTGGATATGCATACAAACCAAATAGATGGATATCCAGTACAAACAAGTTGGATAATCAGCATGAACACAGTGGATAACCATTACAAATAATTTGGATAACCATGTAAATCCATTGGATAACCAGTATTAGCGCATTGGATAATCAATATGAACACATTGGATATCCAGTTTAAGAAGATGGATAACCAACTTATTTTGAATTAAGAAGTTGGATAACCAAATGGATAAGTAGTAGAAACAAAATGGATAACCAGTTCAAACTGATTAGATAATCAGCATGAACACAATGGATACCAAGTTAGAACAAGTTGGTTATCCATCTTGTAAAACTGGATATCCACCCCTATTGTGTCCATCAGAATTAAGTCATTTTTAAGCCCGAAAAAATATTCACTATGGATTTTGTTGGATAGATCTCGACGAGTACTATAAATTTTATATATAATTCGTTCACAAATTTTTCACGAATTGGGAGATATGCTCGTTGAAAGATTAGAGATGTTTTTTTTTGGAAGAGAGAGAAAAAATGACAGGGACTATACTTGTAAAATATAGAAAGATTGATAAAAAGTACAATAAGGGCTAAAAATGCAAAAAATAGGAGGGGGGCACGGTGCCCCCGGGTATACTGGATAATTTGCCTTTTGCATGATTGACGGTCCAAGATTCCTCCTTTTGAGTGAAATACTGATGATGATTAGTAGTAATAATCCCAATAAATAATTTCCGATATTCTTGTGATTTAGTATTCAAGATCCTGTTTTTTCGCCTTTATTGATTCTATTTTCTAGACTAATAGTAAGGCCTAATAGTGATAATCTCAATATAATTTCAAATTTTTTTGGTTTCTCAATATAATTTCAACTTTTTTTAGTTTTTTGTGTTTTGGGCAGACTTTGTGGGAGTCAGACTATGAGAATTTCATGCTAGAGGAGGGGATTGAATATCCCCTCATAGCACCTAATCCAGTTACATATCTCCCTTATCTCATCAACAGTAAAGTTATCTCTCAGCCTAATGAAACCAAAGAGGATTTCTGGAATAGGTTGAATCTAGAGAAGTATAGTGTCATCAGCAAGTTGATGAAGAGTTGTCTCACAACAATTGAGATCCGGATCTTAAGTAAGTTTTTTTTTTTTTGAAAAAAGAATTTGATTTTAATCACTGCCTTTATTGCTCTTTATTGTTAATTTAACTCTTTATTGTTAATTTGATGTGTGATCATGATGTTTACTTGTAGCTGGTGAAGTCTTCAATTTTAGGCCGGTATTTGTTGCTTTATCCAGCTTGCTCCTGGCTTTTGACAAAGTGAGAAGAGAATGAAGGCGATGAAAGGAAAAGGAAGGAGAAAGAGGATGAAAAAAAATGAAGGAAGGCAAAGATGGAGTGACAAAAGAGCGGGACAAAAAGAGGATAAGTATGGTGGAGTTGATATTGGAAAAGTTAGGATTGGAGGATGAGCTTAAGGAATTTGAACACTACTCTCATGTGATTGGTAGAGTGTCGATCTGTCCTAGTTGTTACTCAGGCTATGACAGAGCCATTGATTTTGAATGGTTGTCATGCCAAGCAAGGCATAGTTGGCATTCCAAATGCGGTGATGGCTGGGAAAGAACAAATCCTGAGGCAGTTAGAATTTGTTTTTACTGCAGAGAGCAAGGCGTCGACCGACTCGGGAAGATATAGATTTTGAGGAGCAGCACTATCATATGTGGTACACATTTTAGTTTCTTTATCATCATTGAGGAGCAGCTGTTATTCTTCTCTTGGCTGTTATCCCTTTTGTATTTTAGGATGATCAGATTGTTGTGAAGGTCTACCTTACTATTATTTAAAAACTTTGTCACTGAGAATCAGGAAGTCCATAAGTTGTAGTATATCTTTTAAGTGAGGTTTCTCACATAGAAATATGTGTTCCTTTTTTACTGAGGGTGTTAAATGTAAGTGTGTGAAAATCACCCTTTGAGTTATCTTCTTGGTGAGAAAGGACATTAACACGTTATAGAATCTCTATTCAAAGTTGGTTTGGAGTATAGTAAATGAATCTTAAGCTGAAAATGATTGTATACTTTGTAGTTGAAGGAAGTATCCATCCATCTGCATGAAGCTCTCTATGTTGCTTCAATGGCGTGACAATCGTCACTGGAGTACTTAATCTGCAGTTGTCTTTATATCTGAATCAATCAAGTTTTAAAACTATTCTAAACACCAAGAATCCATATATAGTTCATATCATCTCTAGGGACTAGAAAACAAGTATTAATAGTTCATATTTTACTAAATATTTATAGTAATTAGTATTTTTTTTTTTGTTAGGGTGTTTATCAATTTATGGTATTGTTGGGACATATAGATATTTAAGAGATTTTCTAAAATATTATTATCTTATCATTTTATCGATTTTTATCACTTTTTGTATTGGTCTCAAGTTGGGACAGGAGAAAATTATTAATTGTTAGAAGTTATTAATTTATCGATTATTAATTTACCAACGTTCTACTGTATTATATTTTTAAGATAACTATCAATTAAAAATAAAAATGAAATATACATTTTACCTCTCAGTAGAAGTCAAGGAAATATACATGGCCGTTTCACGATCAAAATCGTTGAAATGTGAGGTTATGACCATCAAGGCATGAACAGCCAGATATAGTTGATTAAAATTTGATATAACGATTAATCAACATTATAAGAGTAAAATTCGGGATGTTTATAATACCACCATTAATTTAAAAGTCAAAGATATGTTCACATATAATTTACTCGACGTCATCTATGGAGTCCTAAAATTAGAATTCAATCACTACGCATACAAATTCACTCTAAAAAAAAATTATGGGAGGAAAAAGTTACAAGAAAAATGACAAGAAATGATTACACACCATTTCTTAATAATTAGGAGAACACAATGAATCTAAATATATAGTTTTAAGTTTTTTTCTCCATCGAAAAAAACGTACTACGTAAAATTTAAGATAAATCAAAATATCTTATAATAAGAACCAAATGGAGTATGAGTGGTTTAGATTAAACCCAGTAACGGATCATGAGTTTGATTGCTAGCATCCGAATTCAAATCCTCTTTTGTTCTTTGCAGATTTGATTTATTTTGCTTTCGGCCCTTTGAATACCTATTAATTCCATGAACCATACATAAGTGTGTCAACTTTTGTTTATATATGTTAGGATTATCTGTTTCTATGTTTCACTTTTATACTAATGTCAAAACTTTCATAAAAAATCCTTTAATATTCATACTAATTATATTTTGCCCGAAACATACCCTTTTATTGTCAGGTGCATCTATTTTATTGTGTGATAAAACCTAAAATCCACGTGTACCTCTATTAGATATTATATCAAATTTATATACAAAAATTTTGGATGTGGAAATTTCTTGCACGAATGTATGAACAATTAATTCAAAGTTCAACATGAAGATAAGGAAGAATAATTGAGATTAGGAAAGCGATTTTATTTTTATTTTCAAAATGAAAGATAATGGAAAAGAATAGTGAAATGGTGACATAACTGGAGATGAATAAAAAAATTATTCATTCGCACTTTCTAAGCATGTGTGATACTCGCTCTCTTTAGACTCACAATACAATAAGGACTATGGTCTATGTTATCATTTGCCACCAAATTTTCCACATGTAACAACCTAACCAGTAAAAACTAAAACTTGTAAGCCTCCCACCAATGGTAGAACTTAAAAAACCAAAAAAACAAAAAAAAACAAAAAAAAACAAACAAAAATTGATTCAAGGGCATCTTATTTCTAAACATGGATGGGGATTAGGTTCATATATGTCATCTCTGCGAGGAGGTGTCTCAAGTTGCATACCTTTTGGCATCTACATACTACAGAAATGAGTTTCCCAGAATGAGATCCAATAAACACAAAGACTTTGTTTCCTTTACATAAACGCATTGGTAATGCATAAGCACAAGACTCAATATGAGCTCTTCCCACAACGGTTTGCATATACTCCTAACATTTCAAAATGTTGGTTATTTTAGACTATACATGTCAACAAAAGAGACAATCATTTAATTATTAATTTATATGTTAAATACCTAATTCACCCATCATTAATTATTTTGGAACTATAACCAAGATCAGATGAAAAGTACTTAATATTATTTATTAAGGATAAAGTTGAAAAGTTGATCTTTAATTTACTTTAAAATCGTAAAACGACCTACATTTTGAAATGGAGGGAGTAACATTTTCCTCGCAGACTTGTTTTAGTACCAGAATCAGATTTCCAGCATTTTGATATGTTGCAACGGCTGAAGAAACTATTTGTATGAGAGTTCCCACCCCAAAGCCAGAAGTAGTTTTTTTTTTTTTTTGAAAATGGTACATAATATTAATTGGAAGTACCTATACTATTACAACATGTTAAATTATACGTTATATTATGTAAATCACTCACATCATTACGACTTATCTTAACTATCTCACAAAACTCCATGGACGACATTAGACTATTAACAAATGTACAATTTCTTGTGCTTCCACCAGGATCGGGGTTTGATTTAGGTCTGTTGCAAGAAGTTTACAGTCAGTGTAAATATGGATGTGAGTGAGACCGAGTTGAATTTCTTCTCTTAATACCATGAGACATGTGAGAGCCTCCGCCTAGAAAGGAGAGAGAGCCTGAAGTTCTGAGGCTTTAATTTGCATTACTGCTCCCTGCGGTGATGTAATCTTCCATGCGCCAGCCGCCATCAAGGTATCAGGATGGAATGAGCCATCAAAATGAAGAAGAGCATCAATGTATAATTGTTGGACCTGATGAGATGAGATTATTGAGTCTGATGGAGAAGTCCTCAATGTAGAATTCTGATTTAGTCTGAGTAGTCTTTGCTGATGCTACTGATGTTCCGCCTGGATAAGTCTCCAAGAAAGAGTAGGATTTTGGGTGTGGTTTCTCCAGACTTTATCATTTCTGTCCAGCGAGATTCTCCAGAAAATGTGGAGAAAAAGATCAATATCCTTTGCAGATGGTCTCGACTGAATCTAGTCAATATACCAATCCAGGAGATTTGTAGTCAGGGAGTCGTACACAGATTGGAAAAGAGGATACGCGAAAGTCCAAATTGCCTGAGAAAATGGACAAGTGATAAAAAGCTATCTTCCTCCTAGAGTCCAAATCAAGGACAAACTGTAGGAATATCAATTCCTCTTCTATGCAAATCTTTTTTTGTGGGTAGTGCATTCAGAACCACTCTCCACAAGAGGAGCTTAAGCTTCAGTTGATCCTTAATATTCCACAATTTTTTTCAGGCATTAATTTCATCATACTGAGTGGGACCATTGGATATACCAGATGTTGGGACCAGATTTATGGCTACAGGATATCCAAAGTAAACAGTATAGCTCCCATGGAAAGTAGGAGTCCAATGCAAATCTTCATTGTGAGAATGACGCTCTAGATCAATAAATATGCTTGTGATGTGAGGGATGACATGATCTGGGAATATTGTTCTTAGGAACTGTACCTTCTACTGACCATCAGGTATGATCAGGTCCTTTACTTTGATTTGGGAGTGAAGAGCTAGAAAGGAATCTTTTTGGATGGGATTAGGATGGTTGGGAATCCAGTCGTCTGCGATATGAATATCTTTCCCTAAGATCATCTTCCATTTAACATTATTTTTCAGTAATTGAGATCCCCAGAGTATGCTTTTGTATCCCCAGCAAAGATTATTATAATGTGGAGGAGATGGAAAAGGGCCGTCTTCCACAATACTTTGCACGATATAACCTAGAAACTTGGGATTGGGGATGAGATATGATCTTCCATGTATGTTTGGTTGGGAGTGCTTGATTAAATTCTTTTGATGATTTCAGACCCAAGCCTCCATGAAATTGTGACTTAGCCATTTTCTTCCAAGATCTCCAGTGAATGCCCTTATCCGAGTTATCCCCATTCCAGATGAATTGAGCAATGATGCTGTCAGCTTCTTTAATTTTTGATCCCGGTAGTTTAAATACTCCCAGAGGATAAAAAGCATGGCAGATAAAGTAGATTTGACTAGAGTAAACCACCCAGGGAGGCATAATAGCTTAGTTTTCCAGTCTACAAACTTACCTCTCAATCTTGATGTAATGTGTACTGAAGATCTGCTTTTTCTTTTGATTGAAGTCTATTGGCATGCCTTGATACTTGCTGTGAAATTGTCCCTGAGGGATTTGCAAGGTGTTATGGATGAAGGACTTCAATTCCTGAGTAATATTTGGGCTCCATAAAATAGAGGATTTCAGGAAATTAATTTTTTGCTCTGAGAAAGCAGCATATTGATCAATCAGACCCGAGAGGGCTTGGATTGTAGATTCTTGACATTCAATGAAGAAGAGGCTGTCATCTGCATACATTAGATGACTGATTCTTGGAGCATGTCTGCTTATTTTAATCCCCAATGCTGGAAATGATTGAATTTCCTCTCTGATTGCTGAGGACAAAACTTGCTGACATAGAATGAAAAGGTAGGGAGATAGAGGACAACCTTGTCTGATGCCTTCAGTAGGGGAGAAAAATGGAAGTTGTTATCCATTGAATTGGATAGAATAAGAGACTGTAGAGACACATTGCATGATAAGTTCCACTACTGTATTAGGAAAACCAGCATGTTCCAACACTGACCTGAGAAAGGGCCAAGAAACACGATCATACGCTTTGCTCATATCCAGCTTGATTGCTGCCAATCCTGTCTGACCTTTTTGATGTCGTATACGTTCTACCACTTCATTTGCTATCAGGATATTCTCATTGATATTCCTTCCCGGAACAAAACCGTTTTGATGTTCATCGATGAGTGAAGGCATGACCTGTTTAAGCCTATTTGTAATCATCTTAGTGATGATTTTGTACTTTACGTTACAAAGACTAATGGGTCTAAAATCAGAGGGATGAATCGGGGAGGATGATTTAGGAATTAAGACTAAATTATTTTGGTTCCATTCTTCTGGAAACTGTTGCATGTTCATTGCATCCAAAATTGCATTCTCCACCTCTGTTCCAATGATGACTTTGTATTATTGGTAAAATCCTGCCGGCATTTCATTTGGCCCCAGAGATTTCCAGGGTGCCATTTGTTTGACTGCACTCCATAACTCTGTAGCTGTGTAAGGATGATCAAGTTGCTGGAATTGTTCAGGAGTTAGGACTTCTTCAAATTTATGAAGCAAACTTTGGAAAAAAGGGGATGTGGATGTAGACGGTGATGCAATCCCAGGAGGAGATTCTGAATATTCATAAATATCAAAGAAATAATGCTGAAGGAGATTACCGATTTGGCTAGGGCATTGGATCCATTCTCCTGATAGTGCTTGCAATTCTGTAATCCATTTACTACCCTTTTCCTGATTCGCCCATTTATGAAAGAATTTGGTATTATAATCCCCTTGCAAAGGCCAAATGAGGTTTGCTCTTAGTTGCCGATAATCCTATTGATGTTGAAGGGTAATGTCCAATTGTTGTCTTCTTTGTTGTAATTAGGTTAATAAAAACTCATCATCCTGGTTAACCTCCCACTGTTGTTGAGCTGTAGCTAACTCTTCTTGGTGTTTGAGTACCAATTTATCCAGATTACCAAAGGTATTCTGACTCCAATTATGTAAGAAAGATAAACTATGATACAATTGGTAGGATAGCTTTTGTTGGTGATCTAGGAGAGACAAACCTTGTTGGTTCCAAGCTGTCTGAATGAGGGAGGTAGCATGCTGACATTTAGTCCAAAATTGCTCAAATCTCTTCCTTTTTCGTGGTTTCTTACTTTTTCTTCTTTAGATGAACCAATGTTGGACCATGATCAGATGTCATGCTAGGGACATTTCGGATAAAGGCCTTTGTAAACATGTTAATCCATTGTCTGTTGACAAAAGCCCTATCTAATCTCTCATAGATGGCATCTTGATGTTGCCTTTTGTTGGTCCGTGTATACCAGCAGCCAATGTGCTTCAGCTTTTCCAAATCATTGTGTGAAATGAGAGATTGAACTCTGTTGGCATCTTGATCACGAACAGGCCGACCACCACTCTTATCTTCCTGATTAATGACTTCATTAAAGTCTCCTAATAAGATAGTAGGATAGGATACACGACTTTTGGTGTCAGTAAGCTTAGACCAAAATTCGGATCTCCCTCTAACAGAAGGCCATCTATACAAAAAGTTGCAATCCACTCGACTCCTGTAATTTCAGTGCTTTTAGTAATAATCACATTAGAGTCCTAGTGCAACATATCAAGCTTGACACCATCTAACCAGAATAATGATAAACCACCACTAATACCTACAGGTTTGACTATTAAAGAGTTCTTAAAAGATGAAGATCGCTGCCAGGCTTCCATACAAGGCTTTCCTGCTTTGGTCTCCATCAAATACAAAATACCAGGTTTATATTGTCTGCATAATCTACTTATTACATGATGAGATGAAGTATTATTCATACCCCTACAATTTCAGGACAAAATATTCATGAAAACAGAGGCGGTTGATCTGGCTCAACCACCGCAAAGCGCTTCAGATTGCTGCCTTCACTCTCAACTGCTAGAAAGGCAGACTGCATCCCACCATTATTGCGTTTCCTTGGAGATTCATGTTCCTCATCCTGTGCAGTATCAGGTCCTCTCTTCCTGTTTCCTTTGGAATCATCAGTTGAACTATCCACACCATGTTCACCATCACTGGCAAATCAGCAGAGTCCAAATCTACATCACTAGCCAGCGTCATGCGTCATCCAGTAGTCTTCAGGTTGATACTGGATGTCTTTTTCCTGTTCCTTCTCGTGGACTTCTTCCTTCTAGCTGGAGGGCAATAGACAGACTTTCCAGATGACTGGTTGAGGGATTTTGGTTTCTTGTGGATTGGAGCAAAATCAGCTTCAGTGTCTGAAACTGCCTGATGGATGATCATACGGTGTGAGGTGACACTGATCTTAGAGCCAAAGTTTGATATATCCTCTCATGGGGGTGTAGCCATTGTCCATCCTTGAGACCTAAGATCAGAACTGTGGCAAGATCGTTTCTAGGTAGCTGCTGAGCTAGCTGCTCCAGTACCAGAGCTAGCAGTGGAGGATTCAGAGACACCTGAAGAAGGAGACAGAGTGCAATTGTGCAGCAAGAAATTCATCCAATAATTCAGCCCTGATATCAGTCTGAGAGTCTTCTGAGAATACCATATCACTAGAGTGAAGGGAGAGCATGCTATGATCACTATCACCCAGGGAATCAGTAAAGGTCACATCAAATACAGAGACAAGGGAATGAGTTTCAGGGGTTGGGAGGAAGTCGGGGACATTTAGGATAAACAAGTCAGGCATAAAATCCATATCATCTAGCAAAGTGGCAGAAGGTGTAGTTTCTAGAATGTCATAAAAGGATGCTGACATATAGAAATGATTAGATGTAAAAGAGTGGAACGACTCAGAGGTACCTTCTGATGGAGAATCAGGAAACTAAGTAGGTGATTCTGGCTGATTAACCCGAGAGGAAGGAGAGAGTGACTATGCATCCTCCATTGCAGCCGGTGCAGCCATGCGATTGGGATCATAAAATACTGTGGAAGTCGCGCCTGAAGGTCCAGTCACCTGATATGTGGGAAAAAGGCCGTTCTATGGAGGAAGATCATCATCTACAAAATTATCAGCATTCATGTCTGCTTGATAATCATCATCATCTCCTCCCTGCTCATCATCCTCATCTCCTCCCTGGTTGCTATCACCACCATCTGAATCAGAGGAATCGCCAGGAGCCCAAGGCTGTAGAGGATCCTCTTCCTTTTCAATGATAGTAAAACCATCCTGTACATATCGTTCTGGCATCCAAGAGTAATAATCTAACATTTGCTCTACCTTAAACTATGGAACTAAAGTACTACGCCTTTTCTGATGTGCATGGGCTCTTAAAGAGCTAGTACACAAAGTTTTTGCCACATCTACTAACAGAGGAGAATCAAATTGAACTGTCTTCTCAAAAAAGAAGGAATCCAGAAACTGTTCTAGAGCATGCTTCTCAAATAGACAGCAATGTTGCAGGGGATGGCCTAGTCTACCACAGCGTTGACAATAATTATGCATGTGTTCATATTTGCATCTAATTTTCCCAATTTTGCTATTACGCTTAGTAAAATGAAAATATGGAGTTAAGGGGATACCTGTCTTTATCAAACCTTAGCTCTGACATACGTAGCCTTGCGTAAGGAGACACAATCCTCTTTAAGAACAGCCACTTCGCCCACACGTCGAGCCAGATCTGCCACCCCTCGATAATTTATCATTGAGATAGGAACTCCATGCATGCTCACCCAGATACTCAGTTTCTCAATACTTATTCCATCCAGAGCCAGGTCCTCATTGTCATAACAAAGCCGAAGAATGAGCAAACCTCCGTCCACAGCATATGGACCATTATCCAGCATCATCAGAAGATCAGATCTAGACAGAAACTTAATGACAAAGAAATTTCTGTCATAATGGAGGACCATGTGTACACCGGCCAGTTAGCAGTCAGATAGCATTGCATGGTCCGATCATCAACTTCCTTATCATCAATAAGAAAGCCCAGTAAAGAATATCGCAGGTTTTCTCTTGACAGGCGAGTAGCATCATCAGTAATCTGCATGTTGTGAGTTCTAAGATGCGAGCGAGGAATAGATCTAGGATCAATATCTATTCCGGGCCTAAAGCCATGATCTTCCTCTGAAAATTTCGAACCTTGCACTGACATTGTTGTGACCGAATCTTCATCAAAAGTATGTCTGTAAGCCATGTGAAGTCAATAAAACTAACAGAAAAAATACAGCAACCCCAGATAGAAACAAAACAGGGAAGTAAATTCACTATAAAAACACTAGATCTGGTGGCAGAGGAAGTGGAATGTTCAGCCAAGTCAGTAAAGGAAGAGGAGGGAATTAAATGAGACTGAGGGAATATTGGGAAACTACAATATCGCTTGAGTTGGCCAAATTAGTTTAGAGAAGACCAAAAGAGCCAAAAGGGTTCAATTTTCCAAATCCAAAAGGTCGAAAGCTTTAGTGTACTTTTATCAGGGAAAGCAACATCTGAGAAGGAATTTAAATTTAGAAAAGGACAATCAGATCATGAAAAAAACAAAGAAAGGTAAGGAGAAAAGGTAGAAGTCAATAGGTTGGATATATTAAAAACCACAATTAGAAGCTACCTAATTTTTTATAAGAATATTTTGGAAAAAAAAAAAGAGAGATGAGTTTTGCATGTTGGCCAAATGGCAAGAACCATCTGAACAACCATACCACCAAAGGTTTTAAAATTAAAAATTGGAAAGCGGATTTAAAGAAACAAGGTGTTGATACTGATTATATTTGGATAGTGGAAGATGGAAGTTTTGGTGATTTTGTTGTCAAGGTGTTTTCCTCTAGTTTGAGGTAAACAATACATTCTCTTAATAGAAATTTTTAGAGAGAAGTACAGCCAAAAGTAATTGTCTCTTGAACTACCATAAATTTGAACAGAGGACAAACTATCACTACTAGAGTAATCATCTATTTCAAACGATCTCGCTGTGGTTTACTTCCATAATGGCAAGCCATGATGAGGCAAATAAGATTGCTAGAAGAACAAAAAATAAGAGATGTTCTTACAACTCTACCCAAATGAAACTGTGTTCAA
The DNA here is from genome assembly GCA_949775105.1 of Oldenlandia corymbosa var. corymbosa. Lineage (NCBI taxonomy): Eukaryota > Viridiplantae > Streptophyta > Magnoliopsida > Gentianales > Rubiaceae > Oldenlandia > Oldenlandia corymbosa. The sequence continues at coordinate 22,314,125 of OX459121.1, read as the reverse complement.
AAAAAATTAAAAATCTGCTAATGAACGTATTATGTCATCAAATCACCTCCCCAAAGTAACCTACAATCAATCTAGGGGTCAGAAAAACAAAAATGAAAAGATACCTATACCCTTGTGCCCCCTTAAGATTAATCCTGATTATTATAATTTTTGGCGAGACAAAAGTTAACATTTCAATGCCATGAAAAGATGGAAAACCAGAAAATGAGAACCATCACACAGAAGACCTAATAATGGTTAGAGTTTCAAGTTATGACTTTCAACAGATCATGATTCCACAATTGTTTGTAAAATATGAGCCTTCAAACGAGAAGCAGCAGCAGCAGCTCATAATCCACCTTCCCGGAAGAAGAAATAGATAGCGATTCAGCAAATAAAATGTGGTTACAAACCACAGTTTGTGGAAGTTTGTCAACCATCCAACTCCAAATCAAAAACTGGAAATGTTCATCGCAGTTTTCCCTTTGCTTCACTACCAGGTGTGCTTCAACGAGTGAAATTTCCCCGTGATTTTTTTGGCAAACTACTTCAGCCTTAACTATATCTGCAGTCTCCATCAATATGCTCTCTACGATTCTAACTCTTCTAAAGCAATTAGTTTCCATTGAACTTTATTGCGCGGCCCTTCCTTCCAATGAAAATAAGCACTAGAAAAAACCAGTTTTGAAGTAATACTGAGGTTTCTTCTTGCTATAGGTGCTGTAGCCCTGGGGAACTTCAATGTGAGTAAATGGAGTTCCGGAAGGATGATCAAAATATCCAGCAGCGTAACACACCCCACAGAATATTTCCACGGGTCTTAGGTACACGTTCTTCAATGAGCACAACACCAAGTTACAGAGTAGAAAACCAATTGGAACTCTGCCAACTGACACATCTTCCAAAATTACGGGCAGCTACATGCAATCGAAATACGTACAGTCATGTGAGACCTGTAGTTTAAAATAAAATTGTTCAAGGCAAAAAATTCACACTCTGAAAGTGCATTTGCCAAAGGCGAAAGATACTCTAAAATTGCATTTGGTAAAGTAAGACTTAAAATGGGACCAATGCTTATCAAACTCAAACCCAGTTTAGCATTTCTAAACCATTTGGGGGGAGGTTTTCAATGTCACTGTTAACATTTTGTATGTAAAGCCCATCCACGTGCCCAGATAAAGAATGCACAAAAAATCAGAGCACAAAAGAGTTTTCAAGAACAAATCAATTGGCATTCCAGAAATGAATCATAAAATCCTTCATAGGGCAAGAGAATAAAACTAAATCTGCCTGCATGGAACACAATCGCAATTACTTTTCAAGTTTGGTAGAAGCAATAAAGTAAAGCCATATCCCATCATCCACATTGCAGATGATCGTGTGAGATCCAAGCAAAGAAAGTACCCAGCCAAAGCAAAAAGATCACAAAACAACACAAGAAAGAGCATGAATAGCTGGATTGACAAAGAGATAAAGTGACCCATTCTCACCAATGATCCTGCACATTGCTAGAAATATCTGCCTCAGAAGGAAGAAAATCTGGAGAATAAAAGAAAGTATACCAAAAAGACTTACTACTTTATTTCAAAAAAACTAAAAGCTACGAACTGATATATGTGAGATTATCCAAAGTTAAGATCCCACCATTAGGCAACCATTATCAAGAACTTTTCAAATTTTCCTTTCAACAAGTAAAAGTATCTTTTTATCGATTTGAGAAACAAAATCAAATTATTTTCAAAGAAATAGTCGTATATGTTTTCCTATGGCATACAAAGTTCTGTCTTTTCCGTAATCTGCCTCATACAACAATCTAGGAAGGACAGTTCTGCCAGACATTTGATGTTAAAATCTAGGAAGGACTGAGGAAAAAAGCACCAAGGGGAAAAGAAATGCAAAGTAATCAGCTAACTGAATTAGAAGAGCAATTGACATACCATTTCAGCCGAACCCTGAACATATGTTCCTCAAAATAGAAAGCATGTGTATGTGCTCTGATAATTCAACAAGAAAGATTCGCATGGTCATGAAGACAGAGCCACACCGTTGATTCGACGCTCCCATCTTTTGGAAATCCACCACAGTAATCTATTAGTAAATGTTTTGTTTACAGTTTTCTCCAAGGCTTTTACTTTTTCTTTCATGTTACCCCCCATAGACGTGCATCATTAAACTCAATCTTCGTGAATGGGGCAGTCATGAAACAAGAATAACATTTACCAAATAAATTTACGTGCACTTAAGGTCATGAGACATGCTTTGATTATTTTGACCAAAAAGTTACTTGGATCAATATGAGAAAAGCCTTTTTTCTCCTCTTTTTAAAGGGAAGCTTATAAGAGTCATAAGTAGCAAGAGTTTGACCCTCCTTACCTATGTAATACAATATAAATTCAGAACAGCAGTGTCAGGCAGTAACTTCATCAGTCCCACATAGAGACAGGTGAAAAACTTCACCACATAAAACCAGTACTCTGAAATCTCACAAAATTGGATTTTGCAAAGGATGGAGAACTGTTCTCACAAGGATGGTACCGCCACAAGGCTGTTCACAGCATACATCTGCCAACAAAGAAAACAAAAAACAAGACATCTGGACAATTACAAAGAAATGAGGTGAGCTTTGCATCGAGTCATAAACAATTTTAAGAAGAAAAAATTAATTTTCAAACACTTAAAGTTCACAAAAATTAGCCAAAAGTTCCAGAAACAACATCAAGGTCCAACTTATGAAGTTATTAAAAGATTCTCAATGTGATGTAGTAGAACTGACACAAAGATAATCTGAATCTGTAGGAAAACAAGGCAGAAAACACAGGGAAACAGGAGTTAAACTGTAGGAAACAAAATACAGAACCTAAGAATCACTCTTAGGGCCCTTTGGCATCACACCGCAGGATTCCTAGGCATCACACCCAAAGGAGGAGTTGCATCACACCGCTGCTGTTGAAAGCAAAAGCTCGCAGGCATTTTTATTCATCTGATGAAATGAAAATTCTCCTCGTATGAGGTACATTATTTATAGACCTCAAACTTGACCTAAACCAAAGACAACTAGGACTCACACCGAATTTCCTTTTTTACTCCAGAAAATCCTGTAACATAGCTAAACTACTAAGACACCATTTCCTAAAATTATTACTGAGAATAATAAACAAACTAAATTGCTGCTTAATAAAGGATTAACTTAACCAAAGTTCCAACACTTTCAATCCTTCCTTGATCCCTTCCTTGGATCATGATGATCTGTGGCATAAGTATAGAATATCCTAGTGATAGAGTTCCCAGGCCCTATGTCCACATTAATATTTCCTTGCTTTAGGCAGATGCATTTTTTTTGGATTTGTTGCTTATGCTTTTGTAGCCTTATTTATTATTTATTGAAGGTTTGCCATGTAGCTTTACATACAGAATAACACAATATGACCTAATAATGATGTGGCATGTGAAGCTAATGTGATCACTTGAAGTTTGTGAATAACATCATCTTTGGATCCTAATGCAATACTTTGTGAGAAGAAACTAGTTTCTTTTAATTCGATTAAACCATGACATCCCAACTGATTGAACATCAGCATTTTAGTATAAAAAATTTAGCTCCTGATCTTTTGATAACTACTAACCATGAGCTTTCTCAAAGACTTTCAAGGACCGGAATATGTTAAAAGATTCTTTTAGTTTTCCGCTGCGTACTACTCTTTAACAGTCTGATTCCTTAACCACCACGTTTGGTGCTGCGTCAAATATCTAATGAACTTGTTTAATAATAGCCACTGAATTCAATATATTCCACAGAAGTCTTTCAGGTCTCATTCAAGACAGTACTGAAGTTCAAGATCTAGTTAACACAGCACACAGACACAGACACAGACACGCGCGCGCGCACACACATGCACACACAAAATGTTCACTTTTGCACAAATTACCTGTAAAGAAGTCAACAAGAAGAAGTATATAATGTTTGAAGCCGGTGATGAATTCATGCATAAGATCAGATCAATGAGGCTTGTGGATGTCTTGAAAACTAAGTAATCGTCCACATAAATGGGATAAAGGTCTTGCATCCATAAGAATCGATTTAAAAGACCTGCAAAGGGCCGTCAATTTGTGGTATGTATAAATAATAAGCAAAACTACCACGTAATGAGATAAATAGACAGGCTTTCCTGCTTCCGAGCCACATACACCTTTTGGCTTTCCAGTGGATTCTGATGTGTGTATCAAATAACAAAAGAGTCAAGAAACTTCACCTTCGGAAAGCCCATAGTCTGTTGAATAACACAACCTAAGACACACATCCATAAAACAGGACTTTCGCCCGAAGAGGCAAGCCTATTTAACCTATCAAGCTGGTGGAAATAATCATCACCACCCGAGAATTTACACCCTATAACAAGATCATCACTAGAAGAAGACACAAGTGACAATCGTTTCTTTGGGCCAAGACCGATCAAGCAGCATGAATGCATCTTCCCACCTTACGACAGAGAGCACAGCAACAATGTACTCCACCAAGGATTCCATGAATATTCCTATTATCTACCAAGGATTCCAGTAGAACTTGAAATCTCTGATAATCCAAAAACACCTAGCACTGTCACATTGCAAGAGAAACTAATCAAAGTAGGTAGTCTTTAAACAAAATAACATTGACAATTTGACAGTAACTAGACTGAAATTTCATCATCATGAAGTAAAATTTCAAACTCAATTCTCAATGAAGCAGTCCTAAAAATCTCTTCTTGATCGTATTTAATTCCAATGTTTTGAGAATATATTTTCTCCAAGAAACCACAAGACACAAGTCAGACTACGTGGAGAATGTACCTCAGGCGACAACTAAGAACTTCGACTGCATGGTGAATTTTAGAGTACCCAAAGCACTGGTTGCCTATGTAAAATGTAGCCTATGAGGGACGGTGCAGGCAGCGTTGTTTGGGACTCCATCGACTCTTTAACTCTAACAGAGTAATGTTTGCCAGTCTACGTCATACTTATTGTGAGGCTGTCAGGAAATTAACTTCACGCACCGGAAGCATGTTTAACGGCAACTTCAACCAGTGATTTTAATGCCGCTTGGTGACATAAGTGTGACATGCAGCACTCCCTTCATTGTTCTTTGCCATGGTCATTGGTGATGTGTGGAAGGAAGAACCAAAGAAGAAAGCAGAGGAATGTGTCAAGAACCAAAGATAGCCAGCCACCATCTACTCAACCCCCAAAATTTTGTTATTCCCAATCAGTTGAATTAGTTATACTTGGATGTATTTTCTCACAGGAGAAAGAGGGTTGGATTTATCTTCCTCAATAAGTTATTAATTCATTACATTTCAAAGGTTTGACAAATCTGATCCATTGCCATGTCTAATACTGATTCCCTCGCACAAGCTTCTAAAGCCAAAACTCCTATTGAGTCTTGGCATCTTTTATCAGTTTCTTGCTGATCCTTGTCTCTTCAGAGGAGATGAGAATTAAGGGGCAAGCAGCAAATCTCTCTGATCTTCTTAGACAAAAAGTGCACAGAAACTTACTGACCTTTTGACCCAACTGCTCCCTTTCTTTTCATTAATCTGTAAGGCAAAATAGCGAAAATTGTTCATGGGATGGTTTTGATTGATTGGCCAAGATCCCTGGTACATCTGAGCTTCGGGTTGCACTTTGTAGAAACATTGTCAACTGGACCCGTATAAAGAAGCAAACTTTCTTTCAATGGCAGATTGAGGCAAAGCTTGCACATGTTGCTGGAAAATAAGGAATGCACTGGAGCTTTGGCTCTTTTGTTTGAATTTATCAAAGATATGAGAAGACTGGATGACTAGTTGCTTTTTGGTGAGGCTGGAGAACAAGCTCCATTTTTGTTGTGATCATCTTATAGCCAAAACAGCATTTACTACTACCACAACGGCAGCAAATGCAATTTATGTTCTTCCAACACAGCAGGTCACGGTAGATTTGCAGACTGGGATCCTCCAAGCTGAGGAAAATGGATTTGCTATTAGGCATTCAAAGCTTTTAATTCCCTTGAAGATCCTCAGGCCATGTTTAGCTTTTAGTACGGGTTGCTGTGCAGCCTGGCTGATGACGTGGGTGAAATAATATCATCAGCCATGGATGGGTCCTAAACTTGAGCAATGAAAGCGGTTGCCGATGCTCATTTGAAACACTCCCTTATGCTTGTCCCCAGAAATCCGATTGTCCACAGGCGCCTTTCATTACTCTATGACAAGATGTTGAAGCAGAATTTGCAGGTTGATCGAACCATTCAAAACTCAAGTTGCTGAATTAAGCGGGTTGCCAGCTGCTGACCATGTCAAGAAGTTGTCACAGATGATTCTGGATAAGAAACCTGCTGGAACTCTCTGTCAGGGGACTGGTTGCCTTGTGATTCTTGACAACCCCAAAGCACATGCCATTTACCCAGGCACATTGAAAACCATTGAGAACATGGGCCGTGGATAGCTTGTTTAACAAGATCTGTCAAGATCATGGCTTGATATCCTCCTTCTCGGAACCCCTGCACTGCTAAGAATTTGAACACTGAAATCTGAAAATTTTGAAATAAGAAATTACCAAAATGACACAATTTACAAAGAGCAAGAGATTTTCGCTGGAAACACCCTTAAAAATGTAAATTTCCATACTCTTGCAAATAATTTTAGGAGCAAAGGACTCAATCGAGCAATGGACTGAATCGAAGTATATCAACGAACCAGAAAAACAAACCCTAGCTGAAGGCAGAATAAGCATGGCGCAAAAGTGGGGAGCTTAAAAAAGTATTAAAAATTCTCACAACAAAACAATTCTCACTGCTAAAAAGATGACAGGAACAAGGGACTGAATCGAACTACATGAACGAACCAGAATAACAAACCCTAGCTGAAGGCAGAATAAACGCGGGGTGGGTCAGGAGGTAAGATTAAAAAATTATCAAGATTCTCAAAACAGAAGAGTTCTTACTGTTAAAAACATGCTAACAGCAACAAAAACGAATTGCAGAAACAAGCAAAAGATGTATGTCAATAACTTCAAATCTCTTTCTAATTAAATCAAATCGGATACATGAAGAACTCAAAGCGCACCATCAAGTCTAATTCAAATCAGTTTACATCACCAACATCAAGAACTTAAAAAATGTCTTGTTTACATGAATTAAACCAATTACATCAATAACTCGCAGAGCACCCTCAATTTTGATTCAGAATAACTTAAATCACTTACATCGAGAAGATCACTCTCAAATCTAATTAAAAAAAATTCAAAGCACTTACATCAAGAACTTAAAAAGTATCCTGAAATATAATTCACAATAATTCAAGTCACTAAAATGATTATCAGCTCCTAGATGAATAAAGAAGGTGGACCAGTTATGGGCCAAACTGGAAGCACAAAAGGGATACTCCAAACTGGAAGCACAAAAGGGATACTCCTCGACGAGGTATACCACTCGCGAATAAAGTCCGCCCTCCTGGTTTTCATGTTGTATGACATAAAGCAAAAACCATAGAGGTAGACTACATCAGGATCGAACGGATGGAACGATACAAGTGCAGTATTCTTAAACCTGTAACGACGTAACTTATCATCAGTAATAACATCCTCAGATGTGGTCGAATGCTTAAGCCACCATTGGTTGTCTTCCCTGAGTTGCCATATTTTAACACAACAAATGGATTCATCCTTGGCATCTTGCGTGACTTCAAAGTACATGAGGCGTCCTTGTGAAACACCAATACTGGAATAACCAGGACCACCCGGGATGCACTGGCCTCCAGGCCGGGCTGAATCAGCCGGCAACTGGATAATCCGCAACGAATCAGGATCGGCGTAAGGATCGTACGCTATAACGGCTCCTAGTTCAGGGTCCAACAGATGCAGAGTGGCATTCAGAACAACAGAATGCCGCTGATATGCAGGACAAATCGGGCATTCAGAGTGCACCCTCAAGTCTACCCAACTTCCGGTCTCGGAAGAATACATCTGGAGTTCAAGAAACGGTTGTGCAATGCAGGGAGGAGGACAAATAACAAGTATGATTCTAAAACTCGCAAGCCTTCTTCCGGCGGCTTCTTCGACTTGGGTAATCAAAGCCACACTGATAAAACCGACTTGAAAGTTGTGGGGAGGGAGTAGAAAGCTCTGCTTGGTCATAGAACTACATATGTAATATTCAGAGCTGTAATTAAAGCAGAATCTCTCAGGCCGAGTTTGTGCCTTACCCAGCAAAACGAACCCGTTGTGGGATCCTCGGATACGTAATTTTTTACCCTCCTTTACTGCTTCTAGTTTCAGGGGAGTCGAAAAACTATGCCATAAAAGCAGCAGGAAATCAAGGGAAGGGTCAATATATTGGGAGGGGTTTCTTATCAAATCCCTTAAAACACCCATGAATTCCGAGGTTAAAAAGAAGAATCGACAGTGTGGTGGCGGCAGCGGCGAGGGCTGTCGAGAGAAGTACAGAGCCCGAAAAGATGGATTCGAGATGAAAGACAGACATTGTTTCGAAACACACTTGAATCTGAACACAGTCTCAATTGGAAGTCTAACTAACAATTCAAACAAAACCGAGTCTGTTAAATAACAATTCTCACCGCCGTCGCCTCCGTCGCCGATGCCGCTGCCGCTGCCGCCGCCGCACTGGTGCCCGATCTCCTTCTCTTGCTACAGCCAACCAATTCAAATCGATTACGGTTGTCGTCCGAGTTTTTTGAAGTATCCATTCTAAATACGCTCCAGAAGACCAAATCGTCTGAGTTTTTCAAAAGATAAATAAATAAAAATTCTATTGTTCAGAATGAAAGGAAAATTGCCCCAAAATTCCCAATCTTAGGTTTTTAACTACCGGGAAACTGGGAACAACCTTTGGTGTCGACGATGTTATATTGTTGTTACCCTCATATATATAGGGCAAAACAACAGTTCCAACTTGGACTTGGATTATATTCGACCCAATTCCATTCGGATTCGTTTCCTCTTTTTTCTTTCTCTTTCGAAAACCAAATTCTGATTACCTGCTACTTAGTCGTTAGCATAGTACTCCGTCCCTGCTTCTTCTTATTCTTTTTCGTCCTCAGTTCTGTTCCCATAGTTTCTGTTCCGTAGAGTGTTCCGTTCTGTTCTTCTGTCGCGTTAGGTACTCAATTTCCACAGCTGCTTCTTCCGCTGTTCGGTTCTGTTCGATGTCAATTGTGTCACCAACTCAATCATTCTGCCAGAGATTGCTATCAATTTCAACAGCCAGCTTATTTTGTTGATCAAAATAATAAGCTTTATGTTCTTCCATCCGTTGATTCCTTCTGGTATATGGACACCGCTTGTGATAACACTACGACTCTAAATCAAGGTACTCTTACTCATTCCAAACTCCTAACACTACGACTCCAAATCAAGGTACTCTTACTCATTCCAAACCCCTATATCAGTTCTACTCGTGTTGTCATTGGTAATGGTCATAATTTACCTATTACATCAGTTGGTCAACTTCCTTGCTCTAAGTTTTGATTTCCTAGGGTTTACTATGTTCCTTCACTAACCAAAAATCTCATATATGTACGTCAATTTGCAACCGAAAATCAACGTTCTGTCGAATTTGACCCCTTTGATTTTTCTGTGAAGGATCTTTGGACGAGGACCCCTCGTACGTTACAATAGTGCTGGTTCACTTTACTCATTCCCATCCACTCTGCTGCCTCACTCTCATGCACAGTCTTCTCTGTCTTGTCCGGCGTTTGCTGCATCTGTCTCCTCTCATGTCTGGCATTAACGCCTTGGTCATCCAAATTCTTCTGTTTTATCTAGCTTAGTGTCAAGTCACCGACTTCCTGGTTCGGTGGTTTCTTCAAATAAATTTAGTCTTTGTCAGGCTTGTCAAATTAGGAAGCATCATAAGCTCCCTTTTATGCCATCTTCTTCGGTTACTTTTAAAGCTTTTGATATTATGCATACCGATGTTTGGACTTCTCCATGTCTCTCATTTAGTAGTTTCAAGTATTTTGTTTTTTCTTGATGATTTCACTCATTATTTATGGGTGTATCCACTCAAAAATAAATCTGAAGTCCTAAGAAATTTATTGACTTTTATTCTCTTGTCCAAACTCAATTCAATACCCAAATAAAAACTCTTCAATCTGACGGTGCAGCTGAATATGTTCACTCTCATTATCTTCAATCTTTCCTCAAATCTAAAGACATCACCATGCGTATTTCTTGTCTGTACACTTCTCAACAAAACGGCAAGGCTAAGCGCATGAATAAAACTCTCCTCGATATGGTCCGCACTCTTCTTAATCAAGCTCACTTACCAAATGAATTCTGGGCAGAGGCTTTACACACTAATGTTTATCCGTTAAACCATTTGCCTACCAAATTCAAAAATAGTGTTGTTCCTTTCTCCCTTCTTTACGGTCATCCACCTAACTATAGTTTATTAAGGGTTTTTGGGTGCTCTTGTTTTCCCAATCTATCTCATTTAACTTCTCGTAAGCTCCATCCTAGATCCGCTCCATATATTTTCCTGGGTTATCCTGAGTCTTATAAAGGCTATCGTTGCTTTGACCCTGCTTCCCGAAAAATTTATACATCTCGTCATGTTGTTTTTTATGAAACTTCTTTCCCATTTTCTCAACTTTCTTCGGTTAAACCGCTCCCCACTCTTAGCTCCCATTTTAGACATTCTTCTTTTCTTATTCCATGGTCACTTCCCTCCACACCATCCTCTACCGTGGTACCTCCATCTATTCAACAACAAGTGTCATCCAGTCCATTAGTGTCTTCAGATCCTACACCTTCTAGTTCCTCACCAAATAATTCGGGTCCTCCATCCAACCCTCCCACTCATCAGATGGTCGCCCGCACTCGGGATGGCACACGTAAACCTAAACAGATTCTCTCTCTTACCACTACTACATCTTCTTTACTTCCTCCTGAACTAAAATCCTTCACTGAAACAAATAAATACCCTATGGCGTGCTGCAATGAGCGATGAATATAATGCTCTCCTCACCAATAATACATGGGATTTAGTCCTTCCTCCTGTTTCTGCTAACATTATCAGCTCCAAATAGATTTTCTGAGTTAAGCTCAACTTCGATGGTTCTCTTGATCAATGTAAAGCACGTTTGGTCGCTCAAGGCTATAATCAGAAGCCTGGCCTTAATTATGATCAAACATTTAGTCTGGTGGTTAAACCCGTGACAATTCGGACTGTCTTAAGCATTGCTGCTTCTTGTAAATAGCCCGTCCATCAATTGGACATTAAAAATGCATTTTTGCATGGTCATCTTGTGTGATAATGTCTCTGCCACATACCTAGCTGCCAATCTAGTTAATCATGCCCGAACCAAACATATTGGTCTAGACATTCATTTTGTTCGTGAACGTGTTGCTGCTGGTCTGCTTTGTATTCTTCATATCTCCACACAGTCCCAGCTTGCAGATGTTTTTACCAAATCCTTAGTTAAGAATAAATTTTATTCGTATAGAACCAATCTAGGCATGATTACTTCTCCTGCTACGATTGCGGGGGATGATAGAATATATAATCACAGAAACTCTAATTAGAGTTTCTGATAGTCGGCTAGGGTTGTAACGTTGATGTACTATAAATACCACATTGTATCACGTAAATAACATACACAAATATTCTTTCCTCCTAATCTGAAATTTTTTGAACTAGATAGCTCACCATAAGGCTAGTAGTGAGAAAGCAAAATTTTCAAGTCAGGAACATATTAGGATCGGTTAGTCCTTAGAATTCTAGCTACGTGGAATGCATTCATACCATTCTAAAGGAGTTGAGCAATATGGGTGTGTCATTTAAAGAATAAATTAATAAGTACTAGCTGAACCAAGTAGCTTGCTCATCTTAGTAACATGATTCAGCAAGGATAGAAAAAAAAACGTGGAAAGAAGGCAAGTGGGATGCTGGAATAGTGGCCAAAGGACAAGCTGAAACTTAGGGTTTACTAAGCAATTGAAACGAGGAGTTGTTAGGTCTATGAAATGGTAAGTAAGGGGTCTACGATCTAGACTTATAAGCAAAGAAATCTAGAGCTGAACTAGTATAAATAGAACCGGGCTTCTCATCCCTTACACACTAACAAGAAAAAAAAAATAAAACGCAGCAATATAGTGAGAAAGAAAAAAGAGTGAGGAAGCTCTCTATTTAGACGAAAGGAGGGGAAGGTGGAAGGAAAAACTAGCAGGTACAGAGGAGAAGCTATCACAGCAGCAACCGTAGAGAAAAAGCTCTAATTTAGAGAGGTACCTAAGTAATCCATCCTTTAGTTTATTAGAATTTTGAGATAAATAATGTTTGTATCAAGTGGTTTCTGTAGATTATGATCCTTATACATATATTAGTGAATTTAGAATGGTCAGAAATAGAGTAGCAGCATAGAAAACGACGGAAAGTTAGCACACCCGCAACCGTTGTTCCTGATGGCAGCACCGTATGGGTCTGCTAAAATTAATGTAACTCTCTGCAGAAAATTTGGATTTAGAAGAAGTTTGTTGTGTTGCAAACTAGACTCTTAGGGTTTTCTAACGGTATATAACATGTACCCTGCATCATTTTGTAGTGATGAAATTAAGTCGTCAAAAACGTTTGAAAATACTATTTACTTTTAACCCTAGCACGAAAGATTAGTGTTTTAAGCTTTAATGTTCAGAACGTTTATCATATTGTTAATTTAGCATTATTTCATTCTTAAATAATGAATTAGGTATTAAAGAATGAATTTTGTACTTTATAAGGCTTAATTTTATCTTAAAGACTTTATATTAATTCTGGCCAACTAACTAACACATATATTAAATTATTAAAACTAGAACTACTAAGATATATGCATAATTATATATAGACACGTACATAAATACAATATGTATATGATAAGATAATTATTAAATAAATAGTATGAATTATGGACAATATGTAAGTATTTATTTAGTGTCATTCAATACGTGTTGCAGGCAACATTTCCACGAAGGTGACAACTCCAAATAAATAGTATTTGTTACTAATTCTAACTTTTTTCTAAAATATTTCAAAACTGGGAGTATGGATATATTTGAGAAGACACTACACACGAACACATTTTAAAAAAAGAAAAGTATTTTTGAATGTTATTACTAAGCCCTAAAGGTGATCTTATACGCCTTAGGGTGTATTTGCTGAGTGACTTATTGTCTGTCGTTGTTAGCTAAATGTGGAACTGTGTGTGGCTATAAGCCATATTTGAATTTATATGTGTATGCTTAACGGTCCGAGACGACTAGTTAAGCAAATGTGTCATGAGCCGGCAGGATTCTCTTGAGATATCCAGTCGCGACATGGTGTGTTGGGTGAAAATTAAGTTTATTGGTACCTTGTCAGAAAGGTTGCTCCTTTTGACAGCTTATAAGGTCTTCGTAGCCTGACTGGAATTAACGGAAATGGCTAGGGTTAGGGTTTAACTATTCTTGCCGTATCGGCTTTTGGATAATCTCTGTCCATGGCCTTTTTAAAATTCTATCAATTGCTTATGTGGTATAATATGCCCTCATCTGTTATGTATTTTTATAATTATATTTTGAAATGTTTGATTATTTCTGTTCCAAAATATATACTTCTAATAATGTGAACCTCACCGAGCTTGGCGCTTACCCTTTTATTTTATATAAATATCTCTCCCAAGAGCCAAGTCACAGGAACATAGAGCATGATAGAATATCATACCTAGTGATGCTTATTATAGAGTTGTAACGTTAGTCTTTAGTTTATAAGGTTGCAATAATGATAGGGATATGATTGTATTACTTATCTTGTTTCCACAAATAAGGGACCTGTACTATTGTACCTATTGGCAATTGCCAACATCTAATAAGATATTCTTTTTACTCTATATTACGGCCCATTAATTACTTTAATAGGTTTAGTGGTTAGCCAAAGCGGTAGTACCTCGACTCATCGATCTAGAATTACTTTGAAAGGTATCCAAAAAAAAAAAAAAAAAGGTCCGGTAAGCCGGGATAGTTACATATATCCTAGTATTAGCTAGTATGTGTATCTGCTTAAAATTATTTCATATTTTCTTCATTGAAAAACACTTCAATTTATTTGATCAACCATCATCAAATATTCAATTGCTCATCACAGCAGTAGTAATCTTAGTATAATAAAATCGTTGTTTGGTACTCCATATATCCCAAAGAAATAGCTTATATCAAATTTTGAGAATTGTACAAAAAAGAAAAATAATCTACGTTGGGGGTTTTGAAATTTGTACAATAAAACAAAGAAGTAATATTGTTGCATTACATAGCTTTCATTTGTCTATTTATCCTGAAACGTTTTTGGTGGCATAGATATGAATATTCTCTGGAAATACGTACATAGACTTATTAGATATGCAAAGGGACTCACTTATTTTCTTGGAGTTACACTTTTGTCTTACATATTTTCACCAGCAAAGAAGTGGAATAACAAAACTCGTTTTCACAAAAATCCATGAAAGTAGTTAAATTAAACGCGTTTGTATTAACGATTGAATGAAACCTTGTGGACAAATGAGCGAGAGAGAGAGAGACTAGTGTGGTAACTTTCTCAGTAGAACAAATGAAACCTGAGGATCACATTCAGGACTAATCTTGCTTATTGGATGGCAAAAAGAAGGAAAGCAAGACAAAATTAAATATATCCTCTATCCTATAACGACAATTATCTAATTTAGATTTTAACTTTTACAATAATTTAAATTAAAAATAAAAATCCAAATTAAAAAACATTAATTTTGGGACAAAAAATTTTTTTTTTTATCATCTTCTCCCTGGATGGAAAGACGTGGAAGATGATGTTGTTTTCCATTGGGTTGGAAAGATGGGGAGAGAAGGGTCGGCTAGTAAATGGATAATTTTATTAGTTAGTCTATCATTATATTTTCCTTTCCTACTTCAAATAGTTAGCTCTAACTCCCCCATTTTATAATTTCCTTTCCTACTTCAACTTGCACTTGACTGAGTTTTAATTCATTTTTGCTTTATTTAGTATTTTCAGTCTTCATTCTGGTGAGTGTACATCCTTTTGTTGATCAAGTGTTCCAATTTTTTGTTGACGAAGTCTTTCATCAGTTTATATATTTGAATAATACTGCAAGTTTAATTTGTTGACAAATCCGTGACATTTTTTTGTAAAAATTGGGGGTGGGGAGGGGAAGAGTGAAAAAAGCTATAGTAGTTTATGAAAGTAGTAAAAGAGACGGTGAGAATTCTCAAAGCATATATAATTTGTCAATGATGAATCACAAGTCACTCCCATAATTTAAATTCTTGTAGCGCATATTGAACCAACGATCATCATACTCATATTCATACTATATTATAATTGGGATATATGGATTTTAGTTTGGTAGTCCTCAAGCATAATTGTTTAGTCTATTGTTCATTTATTCATGAGATCAATACAATTAATTACTATAATTTTATTTAACTCTTTATTTATCCAACACTAATAGTTATCATTGTTAATCATCATAAAGGTTTTAACCTTTGGTATTCATGAAAAGAAGGACCAAAAGTATGAAACGGGAGAAAAAAATACACGAAGTCACAACGAATTTGTAGATTATGTTGAATTATAAAACTTCAATTCATTGAACTTTCACAGTTGCAACTGAATTATCTTCTACTCACAATAGTGTTAATACATTGCAGTAAGATAACCTCAACTTTTGGTGAAATTTGAATGATGGGTTGTGTTTGAGCTATTGTTGTGGTGCTTTTTTGCTCCCTTCTTCCACCGTAAAATTGGGGTGAACCACCATCACTAAAGCTCAACATACAAATAAGCACCGTACCTTGAAAAAATTTACTTCACGCTTTTAATTACATGATTCACAAAAACATAAATAAATAAATAAATAAAATCATATAGTGAAACTTTATACTCAAAATATATAATCACGGCAACTTCATTCACGTTCAAGCCCCCTGGTACACTATATATTATAATTAGCGAGTTTGGACAAGTTTCGTAGTCATTTTTCTAATTAATTTTTAGCAGTTTTATTTCAAGTAATATAATAACTGATGAAGATGGGAAAATAACTACATCATCTTATTAATTATTATTGAATTAATGCATAATTTAATTGGTGATCATCATGGAGGTGAAGTTGAAATGATTTTACACATTAATTTTTTAGTTGTTTTCTTTTTCAACTAACTGATGAAAATGATGAGATGTATGACTTTACATAATTTGCGAGTCTGTACAACTTTCGTAGTTATTTTTTATGTATTAATTTTTAGCAGTTTTATTTTCTAGTAATTGATGAAGATGAGAAGATAACTGCATTTTATTGTTAATTATAATTTATTTGATGCATAATTTAATTGGTGCTCATCATGGTGGAGAAGTTGAAATGTTTTTACACATTAATTTTTTAGCCGTTTTCTTTTTGAAGTAACCGATGAAAATGAGAAGATGAATGCCTTTATTATAAATTATAATTAATTAACGTGTAATTTAATTAGTTCTTCTTATCATTAAGGAGAAGGTGAAATATTTTTTGATTAACACAATACGCATCTCTCCTTTCTTGTTAATTAACCCATATAAATAATCTATATAAGTTTCTCGCAAAGACGTGATTACTCTCTGAATGACATTTTGTGACAATATCATTAGTTTGCACGAATAGATCATCATCAGTCTCATATGTAGTTCAAGACATCAGGTGATTTTTTTTTTCATGTTGGATTACATTACATGTACAATTTCGTCATTGAGTTTTATATTGCTTCAATTTCAACTCAATTCTAGATTTCTAATATTCTTATGCTCTAAGTTTAATGTGTTATATATTGATTATTATTATTCTATTTGTTAAAAACTAGATGAGTACAAATGAATTGAAAATCTAAAATTGTCGAGAAATTGGATCGCTGGCAAGTTGAGCTTGTAAAGTTATGTGATAATTCATGTGATGTGATTCATGCGAAGTTCTGTGCAAGTTTTAAACTTATTCAAAACATCTAATTTATTTGCTTGTATCATATGTTAGATGATGATGATTTAATGAATTTGAAGAAAATACATAATTTCGCACAAAGTCATTTTTCGTTATTTATGTGCATTTTCCCCTATTGATTACTGGCTTATACTTTCTCAATTTACATAAGTACTCCCTACAATATTATTTCTTTCAACTTGATTTTTTTTCCATTTTAGACGTTCCAAAAATTGTTAATTAATTTTTATATAATATAATTATTTTTTCTCATTAATAATTCTTATACCCCATAATTATGATTATGGCATAGGACACGCACGAAGCGCTTATGTTCTCACTAGTATATTATAATTGCACAATGTTGTTGGAGTTTGGTAGTAGCTTCAAGTATTAATTATTTCTTAAAGTGATTATCTATGACTACCTTTCATTAATAATTTACCAATTAGATGGGAATTATTATGAATTTAATCTAAGAAGGGGAGCAAGAAAGATGGAGCAAGAAAATACTTAAATTCTTTTTTTAAAAAATATTTTTTGATAAAACATTATTTTGTCAACTATTTTGTGAAGTCATTGTTGATTAGTAATCCTTTAATATTCGGACTTTTAGTCTTATTTCATTAGTAATTTCTCCTTTAATATTTAATTTAAAGATTATAAATAAATTAATATCCATTATTAGGTGAATTTAATCGGTCTATAAATCTCTTTAAGCCTTATGGTTTTTTTTTTCTTTTAACTTTTTGTCCAAGAAAATGAAAAGTTTTAAATGTTATAATTGGTAACCCTCTAATATTCCAACCTTTTATTTCCTTTTATTAATAATTTTTACCTTTATTTTAATTAATAATTATAAACAGGTTAGTATTCATTATTAGGTGGATTTCATCCGTCAACAAAAGGTTTCAATTACTTTTACCTCTTTAAATTCTCATTGTCTTTTCGTCTTTTTTTTTTTAATATTAAGACTTTATTAATGAAAGTTTGAAATATTGTTTCGTAACTCAAAAAGAATACTAAGAGTTTTGATTCTTGAATTTGTTAGTATATAATTCCTAACAATAAAAAGTTTGTCACATTTGCATTTTCTTTCTTTTAAATTTCTACCTTCTATACTCAACGACGTCTCTTCATATCGATCTCATTAGAGGTGACTGCCTGATCATTATTTTTTAATCAGTGTCATGTATTTCTCGTAAAATTTTTAAAAATATTTTATTTATTTTTTTAATTGTGATGTAAGCATTTGATTGTGTCTTACATCTATTTTCAGATTGTGATATCATTATTTTATTGTGTTCTTTTATTCGGTTTTTATGTCAGTTAATAAATTTTTCACTATGTGGTATGACATGCGTACGCGCGAAGCGCGTAAATTCCATCTAGTCACTAATAAAACCACAAAAACTAATCGACGTATCTTATTCTAATTAGAGAGGGTTTAATCCTGATATATATTAATTGTTTGTGTTTGTATTTTTAATATAAGTATATCTTATTTCTGGGAAAAAGAAAAGAAGAACAGTAAGCTGTCCCGCTTATTGCATGAACAAGAGCACAAGAAAAACAAACACCCATTAAAATAGGTAAAATGGAGGAATGGGGGACGACTTGTTCTTCTTATAGTTTGGTTTGAAAGGTAAGGGGCGGCTAGTGACACAATTTTATTTAGCAAATTGGTTTGGTTTCTAACTAACCACTAAATTGGAATAACGATTAATGCTCCTTTAATCAAAAAAATAAAAATAAAAAATAGTTCTCATCTTTTTTTTTTTTTAAGAGATAAACTCGATTGCTGAAAATCAACCAGCTCTGATTGATACAAACCGTCCAACAATGACTGACAGAAGAATACAATCACTAAACTAATCACTAAACTAGTTACTAAACTATTACAACTGGAAACACACAATAAAACTTTCACCAACCAGTTGTTATTCTTGGGAGGAAAGATCCTTCAACGGCATGGTTCTATTGTTGGATGTACAATGGAACAGACTAAAAATCTGAACTCGAATAGGCCACTAACCATCAGATTAAAGCACCAATTAGTAAATCTAGATAATAGATTCGCCGTGACTGAAAATTCTCGAGCCAAACTAGCCATCATTAAAGACGACGTGCGACAATCAGCAGATCGGACAAGATCTACTGAGTCACAAAAAGCAAGATCTACTGAGTCACAAAAAGCAAACAACAGATCTGGCTCTGTTGGTGCACTACATTCACTCAGTAAAGAATCAAACCAGGATCTATACCGAGGGTGGGAAATCCCACTTAATTGAATTAAAAAACAACAGTAAAAATACGAAAAATAAAATAAAAATAAAGTAAATAGATAACACAACATCGGCTAATCAACAGATCGCGTCTATGATACTGGCGAAGAAGCATGTTTGACGATCTGGGGATGGAGCAGAGCAAGCAAACAATCACCGATGGAGATTTGGAGTTGGAGATTTGACGGTTGTTGTTAATGACACTGACGATGGTGCGGATGATCACTGTCAGTGGATAGATGTGTATTTTTCTGTTTTTTCTGGTGGCCCATGATCAGATCCAGAGAGTAGCGGGATAAGAAGAACATTGATTTTGCTCCCTCAATCACCGTTAATGGAGATTGGGAGAGGAGATTTTTTTCTCCGGTGGTTTTTTTCTTAGAGAGTGGAATTATGTTTTTAAATTCCACTTTATGTAAAGTGTAAATTATGTGTTTGGGACAAAGGAAGTAGTTTATATTACTCAGCACGAAATCATATATCATATGTATCACTTCAATTAAGTTGATCGACTTCCCATTTACAAATTCCTTTCACACTCCAATTTGCAATTGACTGATAGTCTGATATTAATAAATAGTTGCTACATACGTTTACATCTAATCTGAACACGTCTTCTTGTGTTATCCAAAATGCAGGATAAATTTCCAAATTCAAACATTACCAAACTAGCAAGATTTATTCTCTTCATCGTATTTTTTTATTTGGAAATATTCGTCATGTTTATTATTATAATATTACAACAACTAGAAAAAAAAAAAAAATCAATTCGTCTTTTTGCAGGGTTGTGCTTACTACATCTTCTAACATTAGAGACATTATCCACCATCATATCAATTCTTCCCCACAGACAAACTCCCCACTTTCTCAAAGTTATTATAACTTCTGACACTCCTCTCAATCCCAAGCCGAAATCATTCAACATTGATCATCAAACAAAACAAATTTCCACAATACTATCTAGAAAATTATCATGGGTTCTAAGCCAACAAATAATCCATTTCCCATCAAAACCATAGTGGTCCTAGTACAAGAAAACCGCTCATTTGATCACATGCTGGGATGGATGAAAACCCTCAATCCGGAAATCGACGGCGTTGCCACCGGAACCGAATATTCCAACCCTGTGTCCACCTCCGATCCCAACTCCGGCCAAATATTTTTCGGGGATAAATCCGTGTACGTTGACCCGGACCCGGGCCACTCGATCCAAGAGATATACGAACAGATTTTCGGGGTGCAATGGAGCCAAGACGTGGCTTCCAAGCAACTAACGCCCACCATGCAGGGTTTTGCACAAGATGCTGAAAGGAAACAGAAAGGGATGTCCGAGACCGTGATGAACGGGTTCAAACCGAACGCGGTGCCGGTTTATAAAGAGCTGGTGTCGGAGTTCGCCGTGTGTGACCGGTGGTTTGCGTCGGTTCCGGCATCCACGCAGCCGAACCGGTTGTATGTGCATTCGGCTACTTCTCATGGTTTGAGCGGAAATGATACAAAGCTTTTGCGGGCCGGGATGCCTCAGAAAACCATATTTGATTCCTTGGATGAAGCTGGTCTTAGCTTCGGGATTTACTACCAAGACCCTCCTTCCACACTTTTCTACAGGTTATTTTGTTTTTATTTACTCCCTCCGTCCCATAATTATTGTCCACTTTTACTAAAATGAAAAATTTTATTTTTGGTCAAACTTAACTATATTTTACCTTAAACAACCGGATATACCCCTACATAAGTAATTGTTTAACTACTAAGATTTTATGGATAATGTTTTTTACTAAGGACAAATGTGTAACTTGATCCATAAAAAGTCAAATTGGACAATAATTTTGGGACAAAATTTTTTGGGCAAAGTGGACAATAATTATGGGACGGAGGGAGTATTTTATTATATTGTTATTGCATTCATTGAAAAAATCATACAAATTACTTTTCTACAGGTTATTTTTATTTATTTATTATATGATTATTGCACTAATTGGAAACATTATACTCCCTCCGTCTCATAATTATTGTCCAATTTTACTAAAATGAAAGATTTTATTTTTTGTCAAACTTAACTATATTTTACCTTAAACGACCGGATATACCCCTACATAAGTAATTGTTTAACCACTAAGATTTTATGGATAATGTTTTTTACTAAGGACAAATGTGTAACTTGATCCATAAAAAGTCAAATTGGATTATAATTTTGGGACAAAATTTTTTAGGTAAAGTGGACAATAATTATGGGACGGAGGGAGTACTAAATACTAACTCTAATGTCTCAATCTCTTTTTTTTTTCCCCCTTCAAAAGATTAATATGGTTTTATGCAGTATTGTTGCTTTACATGGATTTGTTTTGTGCGTTGATTTTGGAAAATTGATTTGATCTCTTCGTCCTAATATTCTTCTTTGGAAATACCTATACGCATTAGATATGAAAAGGACATTTTTGCTGTATGTATTTTTAAATTAATTTTGGAGTCACCTACAATAAAAATGGAAATGATAAAATTGTTTTTTCCCCCTCCATTTTATGCTTAGTGTTATTCGTACGTACGGTAGTTAGAATTTTAAAAAACATCAATAAAAATAGTTCAAAACACGCTAGCTCCCTAACAATAAAGGCAAGTACTCAACCTATATAGACAGATTTAATACTTAAGATACTCATCGTTGGCTTTTAAATTTGTGCCTTAATTATAAATAGGACTGATCCTTTACAGAGGGAAATAAATTTGAGGGGGGGGGGGGGGGAGGGGGGGAGCGTGTGAATTTGCAATAAGCCTGAGATGGAGGTAAAGTCCATTTGGTCTAATCTTTTGTACCTATCATCCAATCTTCGCGGGATGTTTTCTAGTCATTTTAACATATTCAATTTTTCCTACCACAAAGGAAAAAAAATAAAAAATTATGATGATGAATTTGTAATATGGACAAAACAATCTGAAATGGAGAATTTTTTTTGTAGATATCTTTTTTATCATTCGGTGTCAATATCAACCAAAGTTGTATGTGAGTTTGGTAGGACGGCTAGACCTTCCTATTTGGGGGTGGCAAATATAGAAGTTCCTCTCGTCAGTTGGGTTATATGAAGAATTCACAAATGAAATTTCTAGAAAAAAGAATTGGATGAATTGGTGAAGTTTAGAAAGCCATGTGAAAAATTGTACATATCAATTAGCTAGCATAGATTAAATGGTAATGAAACGAGCACTAGATATGTATAGCAAGTTGTGTGGTGCTGATAGCAAAGTCTTTTCATTAAGAAATGTGTTAATGAAGTCATTCCTTGATGTAAATGCATATATAGATAATTTGAAAGGAATATTCGATATACGTCTGTTTTCCATTTTCTTTTGGCAAAATTTATTTTTAAAAAATTAGAGCATTTAGTAGGTACTCGAATATTCTTTCTCATATTAGTTGTTATAGGAGGAATGATATTGCAACTATGTTTTTTCTTTTTTTTTTTTGGGGGTAATAGTCTTTAAAATCGTATAGTCTTTGATGCAAAATTGCAAGAATGGAAAGAAATATACGTGGCCAACACGAAGAAACAATCTACCGTCTAAGTGCATTGTATAAACTGAGCTAACAAGAAGTTATTATAAAATTGGCCGGCCTCCTCTTAGCTGATCGATTGTTCGTTAATATTATTTTTGGGTTGGCGTTGACATAATGTTCCAGATATTATGGCAAAATTCCGAGAGTGAAATGCAGTGTCTTTATGTCCCAAAATGATAATATAATGATAATATACAGTAGTAAATTAACATCACTGCAGTCATTTTAGGATGGTGTGAAAAAAAAAATCCAAATCTTTTAATGGAAAATGTAAATGATCAAAATTTTAGAGATATTGGGAAAATTTGTAATCTGATTGATTCTCATCCAGAGTGATTGATATGTTAAAAGCTAGAAAATCTACTTACTATATGCAAAGTAAATAAATAGAAAGTAAAATTGTATTCTTTGGTAAAATTAATTGACTTCACTTGTATATAATAATTAAATATGTTGTTCAAAGGAGTCTTGTTTATTTCTCTAATCATATTTCTCGCTATGATATATATTCGGGTGGAGAAAAAAATGTAACTTCGTTTCTATTCTTATAGGAATCTTCGGAAACTCAAGTACTTGAACAACTTTCACCCTTTTGATCTCACTTTCAAAAGGCATTGCAAAGAGGGAAAGCTTCCAAATTATGTAGTGGTTGAACAGAGGTACTTTGACCTAAAGATATTGCCAGGCAATGATGATCATCCTTCTCATGATGTGTTCGAGGGCCAAAAATTTGTGAAACAAGTCTATGAAGCGTTAAGATCAGGTCCACAATGGAATGAGATGGTATTTGTAATTGTATACGATGAGCATGGTGGTTTTTTCGACCATGTTCCGACTCCTGTCACCGGAGTTCCTAGCCCTGATGACCTTGTTGGACCGGAGCCTTACAAGTTCCAGTTTGATCGCTTAGGAGTTAGGGTTCCAGCCATCTTGATATCTCCTTGGATCGAAAAAGGAACTGGTAAAATGCACATTAATTCAGTAATTCACTCAAAATGCATAAAGTTTATAAGTTGTCTTAGTTAGTACTTTTAATTTATTGTGTACTTTTGTTGATGAATATATTTGTTGCAGTGTTACATGGACCATCTGGACCATATCCAACATCTCAATTCGAACATTCTTCGATTCCTGCCACCGTGAAGAAGATTTTTAACTTGAAAGAGTTCCTTACCAAGCGCGACGCTTGGGCGGGAACTTTTGAGAGTGTGATCAACAGAGACAATCCAAGAACTGATTGCCCTGGTAAAATTTTTTTTGCACAAATTATTGCTACTTAATAAAAAAGTGTTCTCTTTCAGTCTCTCTATCCAAAATTATTGTTCATTTTAGGATTTTACTTTTAGTACAATTTGAACTAAAAATGAAAATCTAAATTAGACAATAATTTCGGGACAGAGGGGAGTAGTTCATTTTTTGAAGCTTCATGTATTGGTTGTTTGACTGGATTTCATTCATGCAGAAACTTTGATAGAACCTGTGAGATTGAGGGAGACTGAAGCGAAGGAGCATGCTAAATTAAATGACTTCCAGAAAGAAATGGTTCAGATGTCAGCAGTGTTAGGGGGAGACCATGAAAAGGACATTTATCCACACAAACTTGTGGAAGACATGACTGTTTCTTCAGCAGTGGAATATGTCAACACCTCATTGAAGAAGTTTTTTGATGAATTTGAGAGATTGAAGCAAAATGGAGCCGATGAATCCACTATTATTTCTTTACCTCTACCTGGTGAACCTATTCAGCCAAAGAAACAAGCCAACTCTCGCTCTTTTGTCTCCAAGCTCTTTTCTTGTGTTGCTTGTAACAATTCATAAACTTCACCGTAAGGGATCGTGTTATATAGTGCCAAGTCTTGCTCATGTAACATAATCTCTTCATTGAACTAGCAATCTTCCTTGTGCTGTATTTTGTTGCTCCAAGATTTACGTGTTTGATTGGCATTGCTTTCAATTCATAAACAGTGTGGAAATGAATATTATCTTTTCTTCCTACATTAAAATCTTGTAATTTGGTGATAATTTTCTGTAGTTTATTTTGCAATTGCATTTGATTGCAGAAGTATCAAATTTTTTTTTTCGTTTCTGGTACATATTTATTTTTATTAATAACTAAAACTAGATTTATATCCTATGGGTCTTATTTCAAAGATTTCAACAAGATAATATTATATGATATAAACTTTCGCAATGTAATTTATTTTGTAAGTTTAACTATACAGTAAAAATGTATTCAGATTAAAGTAAAAAGATAATGCACAAAAAATAGGGTAATAATAATTTACATTAAATTTGGTGTAACAATATTTATTACATCAAAATAGTTCTCGGATTTAGCGTCTTTGCTCAAATGTAAAAAATTTACATTGAAACATAGATGTAGTATTTTGGTTTTTTCTTTTAGTAGGAAATATTCTTACAATTTTTTCCGATACAAAAAAGGAGGTAAAATACCTAAAACAATTAAATTAAAATATTCCATTAGTAAGAAATACCGATAATACAGTGCTTTAATCACGACTTCAACCCGTTCGGTGGAATGCAACCCCAAAGAAGAAGAAGCTAAATGCAAATATTCAAGATTATGAATTTTAACTTTTTCTAAAATTAATTTTGAGAACACGAACTTCCACTTTTTTTTTCATCTTAAAGTGTTCACCTTTGAAATTGTTGAAACCGTAAAGATTATTAAGAGCTTCTTTCTTTTTCTTTTCTTTTTTGTTTGAAAAGAGCTATTTTATATGCTATTGAAGACTGGATAGCATCATTTAATTTTATTAGAATGTTTTTTTCCTCTATCGTATAAAAATATTGATATTTTTAAAATTATTTTAAGATATATTATTATAATTGTCATTTCATTTGAATAATATACTCCCTCCGGTCTTTAATATAAAGCATTTTGATTTGTCATACGTTTCACCTAGTACAGATTTTTTATCGACAAAAAACCTTAAAAATATATTTTCACATTCGTGGTGTTTTGTTGATTGTTATAAAATATTTTTAAGATTTTTTGATCGATTAAAAATACGTATTAAATGAAATTTAGAACAAATCAAAATACCTTATATTAAGAATCGGAGGGGAAGGGAGTAGTTAAATGTATTAACAGTGGATTTGGAAGCAAATATTAATCGAACGAAGCTCTTCTTTAATGTAATTAGATGCACAGGTCACATGAAAGGAGGAATACGCATTCCACAAGCACAGCATATGCTGAGTATCACTTGAGCATCTATCCAAATTACCGTTTAATTACAAAAGAAAGTTCTCAAATATACTAGAAAATGAAAGATCCATTATAATTGGAAGCGTGCTGAAGAGACCAAAAAATTCGTGGAAAAAAATGATACAATTAGATATATAAACATAATCTAGTTTACGTCACGTAACAGAAACAGAATCTGAGTTGTTAAGTGAAATATGCCGAAAGAATCATCAGTCTATTTCTTCCCCAAACTTCGAATGTGTGGAAATTGGGCTGGGAAATTAGTGTAGTCATTTTTTTATTGTTTTTTTTTTTTTGTTTGTTTTTGAGTGTGTATCTTGTATATGTACAATATAGAAATTGGGTTGGAAATTTTTTAGCTATATGTTTCATGTGTTGGACATATTAAAAGGAAAATATGTATTAAGTGTATATATATATATATATATATATATATATATATTAAGAGCATATTATATAAAAGAAATAAATAAAAAATTCTCATTGTGTGTTACAAGTACATTATAATTAGATTCCTATGCTTCCCCACCCTCCCCCAAAAAAAAACTACATATAGAGAAGATATCTTTTTCCAGCATTTGACGTTTAATTATCACTTTAGAATTATATTTGATACTTACTCTATCCTTAAAAAAATAAAAATAAAAAAGGCAAAATTAAATTGTAAAATTTGCATTTTTTTTTTTTTTTGCACAGAGGGAGTGCTTTATTAGTTTTTTGATTGGACCTTAAACAGATACAAAGCTCATCACTCAATAAAATTATTCTGAGCATGCAACACATACTGCACATAATACTAAAACAACTAAGACTAACTTTCCACATACCATTTCAACCACACTTAACTTTAAATTTATACTCAGCACTCAGCAGTCGTGATCAGGAAGCCAAATGTAAACCATCCTCTTTAATTTATAACTCAATTTCAAAATTTATACCTTCCTTTCAAGTTTAAAATTGCAATTTTGACTGAAGTAGTATTCCTGGCTGCTACGTACCAATACATCTAATCTAAACACGTCCGACATATATATATTGTTGTTATCCAAAATACAAGATTTTCAAAATAATTCAAATGCTTCTTTCTATAAAAGAAATCTAATCCACCATCAATTCTTTCCACAAGCAAAACTATCCATCGTCCTCATTGCTCATTCCTTTCAAAGCTCCATCATGGGTTCAGAACCATCATCGAATTTCCCATTCCCAATCAAAACAATAGTAGTACTAGTACAAGAAAACCGCTCTTTTGATCACATGTTAGGGTGGATGAAAACCCTTAATCCGGAAATCGACGGCGTTGCCACCGGAACCGAATATTCCAACCCTTTGTCCACCTCCGATCCTAACTCCGGCCGGCTATACTTCACGGAAAAATCCATTTACGTTGACCCGGATCCGGGTCACTCGATCCAAGATATTTACGAACAAATTTTCGGGGAGCAATGGACACAAGACGTGGCTTCCAAGCAACTAAAACCAACCATGCAGGGATTTGCACAGAATGCTGAACGGAAACAGAAAGGGATGTCCGAGACAGTAATGAACGGGTTCAAACCGGAAGCCGTGCCGGTTTATAAAGAGCTGGTGTCGCAGTTTGCGGTTTGTGATCGGTGGTTCGCATCGGTTCCGGCTTCCACACAGCCGAACCGGTTGTTTGTGCATTCGGCTACTTCTCATGGGTTGACAAGTAATGATACAAAGCTTTTGGTTGAAGGGTTACCCCAGAAAACCATATTTGAATCTTTGGATGATGCTGGCCTTAACTTCGGAATTTACTATCAATTCCCTCCATCCACACTTTTTTACAGGTTTTTTTTTTCTTTTTGATTAGTTATTTACATGATTTCTTAAAATGAAGATATTCCGTCCCTTACTACTCTCTCTGTTCCAAAAAAATAACTATATTGAATTTTTAAATTTGTACTAGTTTTAGTTCAAATTTAAAACTCAATGTGGAGTATTTTTTTGGAACGAATGGAGTATTTGTTAAAAACACAAAATTAAGTTAATTTTAGTTCAAAATTCGTCAATTACATAAATACGTATGCAAATACCAGAGGAAGGATACTTGAAAGGGAAAGTTCTTTTTCATTTTTTCCCCCTTTCTGAAGGTATTTGAATTCCTAAGAACTTGCGTCTAGATAATATTGTCTTCATTTCAAAACTATGGGTTGATATCCTGAGTGGAATATTCTTTTTGTAACGTACCTAGATCCATGGACGTGGAATGAAATATGGATTGGTAAAGGACATTTTTTTGGGGTTCATTTTGTTCTAAAAGTGACACATTTGGTTCCTTATATAATTAGTTTTTCACCTATGACTAAATGGGAATAACACAAATTTGTTTTCTTACCTTTTATGGATTTGATTCGATTGCAATTACGAATAAGGAACAACTAGCAGTTGTTGAAGCATCCCATTTTGGGAAAGAGCTGATCAATTTCTTGTAGTTATATATTGTGCTCATTACTACCACGTTGTTAATAGTAGCACAATGCAGAAGTATATAAAATTAAGTTCATATGATTTTTGTGCATCATCATTATGGCATCGATCCCTCGATCGGGAGTTCTTTCTCAGGAGCTAATGTATTCTGAGTGCTGATAGGAGTGTATTGAATCCTTCTGTCATAATTGTAGTTTTAAAAAAATAATATATATTTTAGCTTAATCACCGGCCATTAGTTAGTTTGTTTCACGTTTGTGTTAAATATGCAATAATCAGTTATGATGATAAATGGTATATGAACAACAAGAAATCAAAATCATCAGATAAAGGATCTGTTGATCTAAATCTTTTTCTTCTACTAATTCCGAGTCAATGTGATCAACCCAAAACGATTTAGCGACGTATATATTCCCTATTTTGGCTGAAATATCCGTTTTATGAATTTTTTTTAAAAAAAGAAAAATTCTAGAAGAAGAATGGGATGATTTCGTAGAAAACTCATGTGAAAAGTGTGAAGATATGAAGAAGCAGCTAGCTAGCGTAGCTTAAGTGTTAATAAAACGAGCAGTAATTGGGGTGCCCTGTAAGATGTAATCAAGTTGTAAGCTGTGGTGATGACATCAAACTCATGGGGTGCCTTTGATTGATCATTACGTGTTAATGGAGTCATTTCTTGATGCACTTTTGCAGTACGTCCTCCATTCTCGTCTAAAATAGAGTTGTTGGACGATCATATATAATTTTTTACAAAGAAAATCAGTAAAAGACCTTTTTCATCATATCTTATGGACCAATTAATATAGAACATTTATTAATTAGCTAGGTACTGCTTAATTGTTAACAATGGAAATGGGATGGAGGGGTATCATCAAAAAGATAAATTTTCCTTTCAGCTTTTATATTAATGTTTCATCAAAAAATTGATTTCATTTATCTATGTTATTAATAAACTTTATCTTACGAGTATTCTCTTGCTGAATTTTTTTTTTTTTTTTTTGGGAATTGCTCTAATTAATTATAGAAATCTTCGGAAACTCAAGTACTTGAAGAACTTTCACCCTTTTGATCTCACTTTCAAAAGGCATTGCAAAGAGGGAAAGCTTCCAAATTATGTAGTAATTGAACAGAGGTACTTTGACCTAAAGATATTGCCAGGCAATGATGATCATCCTTCTCATGATGTGTTCGAGGGCCAAAAATTTGTGAAACAAGTCTATGAAGCGTTAAGATCAGGTCCACAATGGAATGAGATGGTATTTGTAATTGTATACGATGAGCATGGTGGTTTTTTCGACCATGTTCCGACTCCGGTCACCGGAGTTCCTAGCCCTGATGACCTTGTTGGACCGGAGCCTTACAAGTTCCAGTTTGATCGCTTAGGAGTAAGGGTTCCCGCCATCTTGATATCTCCTTGGATCGAAAAAGGAACAGGTAATGAACATTTACTTCAAAAAACATTTTGGCGGTCTCTGTCAATACTCGCATTTTACTATTTACTCTGTTGCTGGATGTATTTGTGTAGTGTTACATAGACCATCAGGACCATATCCTACATCTCAATTCGAGCATTCTTCGATTCCAGCAACCGTCAAGAAGATCTTCAACTTGAAAGAGTTTCTTACCAAGCGCGACGCTTGGGCCGGCACTTTTGAGAGCTTGATCAACAGAGACAATCCAAGAACTGACTGCCCTGGTAAATTTTCTGCACAAATTGTCACTAATCTTCATGCTTGGAGTTAACTTTTGTACATAAGCTTGATCTTTGAGAAAGGTGAGTTATTTTTGAAGATTTTGTTTCTGCTGTTTGACTGGATTTCATTTTATGCAGAAATTTTGCCTGAGCCTGTGAGGCTGAGGGACACAGAAGCCAAAGAAGATGCCAAGTTAACTGATTTCCAAAAAGAATTGGTTCAGATGACAGCAGTGTTAGGGGGAGACCATATCAAGGACATTTATCCACACAAACTTGTGGAGGACATTACTGTTGCTACAGCAGTGGATTATGCCAATACTTCATTCAAGAAATTCTTAGATGAATGTGAGAGATTGAAGCAAAATGGAGCTGATGAATCCACAATTTGTTCTTTACCTCTACCGGTAGCTGATCATTCAAAGAAACAATCCAACTCGCGTTCTTTCATTTCCAAGTTCTTTTCCTGTGTTGCCTGTAACAATTCCTAAACTATACCCAAAAGGGATGATTATGAATGCTGCTACAATTAGATCATGTAATGCATAAATATTCCTACAACACTACATCATCTTCCGGTAATTGTATGTCCTGTAAAGCTTCTGTACTCCTTATCTTACAAAAAGTATGGCATAGGTTTGAATTTTGAGGTATCAGGATGTTTCATGAAGGCTAGCTGAACAAAGAAGGAAGGAATTCAGCATACTCAATGCTCAGTGGCTAACTAATATTCTAAAATGAATGTTAGTTTTCCTCAGTGGATAACAAATCTCATCTGTTGATCCTGAATTTGCATTGAACATGAGTAAACTAGACAATGCTCTAGGGGGAAATTGGTTACTCCCTGCATCCTAAAATTAGTACAACAAACAGGACAGTCAATTTTGATAGAGGGAGGGAGTACTTAAGTTTCAGGTGAGGATGACCTGCTGTTTACCTCATAACATGAAATGATGGATCATAAACCAAAAGAAAACAGTTCAGCCATCCAACATCTAAAAGAAAATGTTCCGGGAAGCATATAACTCCGAAATCAACAAGGCCTGAGGGCCGTGAAACGGAACATGTTCTTCGGGCATCAAGTCGTATATGGAAACAAACCGAAAGAAAAACAAACTGTTCACAACCTTGTCCATGTTCTCAATGGTGTCCAATGTGGTGGCTGGGAAAATGGCTTCTGCATTGGGATCATCAAAAATCACTAGGCAACCAGCTCCCTGATCCAGAGTTCCAGCAAACTTCTTGTTCAGAATAATGTGTGACAACTTCTTCTCGAAATAGTCAGCTGCAGGCAACCCAATTAATTCAGCAACATGAGCTATTTCTGCCCTTGAGAATGGTTCAATCAACCTGCAAAGATTCTGCTCCAACAAGGTGTCATAGAGACAACAAATAAGGTTCTTGTGGTGTGGACAACCAGATCAAGTTGAGGACCCTGGCATTGCAATTGCAAGCCCCACATTGGGTGATGATATTATGCCACCAACATCATCAGCCTGGCAAACCATGACTTTGCACAGCAACATGTACTTTGGACTAAACATGGCCTGAGGATATTCAAGGGCATTCAAAGCTTCAAATGCCTCATAGAAATAGCTATAAGCTGTCTTATAGTCCTTTTCCTCTCCATGCACAATCCCACTCTGTAAATCTATCGTCCCCTGATCTGTTGCAAGAACATAAATTGCATTTGCTGCGGTTCTGGCAGCAGTAAATGCTGCTTTGGCTGCTTGATAATCCACTCAAACAAATATGGTGCTCTCCAGCAAGTGCATCTCAACAAACTACAACTTGTCACCAGTCTTGCAATCAAAAGACAAATCCAGTCAGACCTAATCAACTGAATCGATTTCCGAGAGGTTATGAGTACCGGAAGAAGGTGGTGTAGATGGTGGCCGGCGAACTATCTCAGCCTGAAAGTGGCGGTGATGCGAGGAGAGGTTTTGGACTTTTGGGTGTATGGGGAAATTTTTTAAACGAAGAAAGTGGGTTTTCAATGATCTAAACGACGACGCATGGACGGGTCAAATCATGTTTATAACCCATTCCTCTGTTCTTATCTTCCCTTTTACACACCACCACCGACCATGGCGAACAACAATGAGCGGCCGCCGGAACGGGAGGCCAAGCGGCCTGGCTGCTGCATATCACACTTGTTTCACTACTCGGCATTAAAATCGCCGGATAAAGTCGCCGTTATACATGCTTCCGGTGGCGCGAAGTTAATTTCCCAGCAGCCTCGCAACAATTACGCCGGTGACTGGCAAACATCACCGTCTGTTACAGTAAACGAGTCAATTGAGTCCCAAACAACGCAGCCTGAATCGTCGTCGTCCTCCCCGCAGCCTCCAGTATACGAAGGTGACCAGTGCTTCACGTACTCCGATATTCACCGTGCAGTCGATGTTCTTAGTAGTCGGCTGAAGCGCATTCTTGATGGGGGTGATGATTCTCAGCTCATCAGACCTGCTCAATCAGGTATCCTTGGGGCTTAATTCAATTATTATGTCTTGTAGCTGCCGTAGTGATGTTTGTACCAGTTTAGTTCCAAGATAAACCGGTGATTAGTTTAGTTAACTGTATCAAAGGAATCAGTTAATTGCTTCCATTCCTTGTGAGCAGATGTTTTTCTGAATCATTGCAGTGAAATATTAGCACCAGAAGTGATTCTTGGACTTGGTTTACTTGAGAAATGATTTTGAAATTGTACTTATTGTGAAAATTTCCGTCCTCCAAATTACTGTCGTTATGTCAAAATGATTAGTTTCTCTTTTCAATCTGACTGAATGCTCCGGTGTTTTTGAATTCTCAGAGATTTCAAGTTCTACTGGACAGCGTATTAAGTTTTCGGGGACCAAATATATTCCAAGGAGAATAGGAATATACATGGAACCCTCTGTGGAGTACATTGTTGGTGTGCTTTCTGTCCTAAGGTGTGGAGAGGCATTCATGCCACTTGATCCATCTTGGCCCAAAGAAAGGATTCTGTCTGTTGTGTCCTCTTCTAGAGCCGATCTTGTTATAGGGTGTAAAATCTCGGGTGATGATAAGTATTTCCACCAGCTTGACAAGTTAAATTGGCTAGTCTCCAGCGGTCATTGTCCTGTTCTTTGTATTTCTATGACAGATTTTGTCATACAACATGATGAGTTTTGTGATCTCCCATGGCCTTGTCAACCTGAAGTCTCAAGATTTTTTAGTTATTTGATGTACACTTCAGGATCCACAGGAAAGCCAAAAGGCGTTTGTGGCACTGAAGCAGGTTAGATTGTTAATTGGTTTCATGATTTAGTATTTTTGTGTTATTCATCTGAACCAAATTGTTCTGTCAGCCCTTTGCAGGTCTTTTGAACCGATTCTTTTGGATGCAAGACGTTTATCCCCTGCGTGGAGAAGAACATCTAATTTTCAAGACATCTACAAGCTTCATTGACCATGTGCAAGAATTCCTATGTGGCATGCTTACTAATAATACCATAGTTATACCTCCATTCAATGAACTCAAGGAAAATATACTTCTTCTTGTTGACTTCTTGCAGGTGACTGACTTATCTTAAAATTGTCTTTGTTAACTTGATTTAGAATATATTACCTCAGTATTGTGTAATGAGACCTAAAAGATATCAGTGAAACAATCAAATTTCTTGTTTAATATGCAGTATATTTTTGAAGTGTTTCCTTACTGTATGCAGATTCTCTGGATATGGTATTTATGCCTTTGTATCCTTCTTTATGAAGGTTTGCAACGTAGCTTAGTCCAGCACTCTGTGTTGCCTATTATTGATATTCTTTGTAAAACATCTATCATTCTTTATCGTAGGAGAGAACTCCTTAATACAGTGGAATGATTATTGCCTTCTAGTCAGTAAATAGGAGCACATCTTTGGTCCCAAATGCAATGCTTCATGGAAAAATAGTAGCTGTGTTAGGTTTCTACACGAGAAGGTAGTTGGTGGAACATCAGAGTAATTTGAATGAGAAGCTGCACATTTTACAATTTTAATTTCCTTTATCCCCTCTATCTGCCTATCTCACGGCTTTAAATAAATTGTTTTCGTTTGATAATTACCCACTTAATGGGATGAAAGCTTGTTGTTCTAAAGATTTTTCTGGAATTGGTATACTGAAAGATTCATAATATTTTTGTAGGAGTTTATTTCATCTCTCTTCTGCTACATCACGCTGAAAAATTGTTGTTGTGGCCACATAAATAGTACAACAATACTGTTACTGTTAGTGTCAGTGAATGTATTGAATCTTAATGATTTGAGAACTAATTTTATCTTGTTTATGACCAAATGCAAGTGTAACATTTACTTACAGTGATTCAGACATCAAATGCTTTCGTTTTGTTGATTGACAGATGTATGCTGTGAGCAGGCTTGTGGCTGTTCCATCACTAATGAGAACGGTTCTTCTTCCATTGCAAAGTCCAAATTACGCAAGACTGCAAAGTAATTTGAAAGTTCTGGTTTTAAGCGGTGAAGTTTTTCACCTGTCCCTATGTGAGACTCTGATGAAGTTACTACCTCATACTGCTGTTCTGAATTTATATGGTAGTACAGAGGTGAGAAGGCTCGAACTCACGCTACTTATAAGCTGCCTTTAAAGAAAAACCGAAATCAACTTTTTTGGTCAAAATTGCTCCAGAGAATGTGTGTGTGTGTGTGTGTGTTTTTTTTTTTTTCTTTTTAAACCTTAAGTGCATATGAACCTACATGATGAATAATGTTCTTGTTTTTGTGATTGTCTTCTCCCTTGTTGAGTTCAAGGGAAAGAATAGCAGAAAATGTAGGAGCCTTTGAGAAAAAAGTTTAGATGAGATCATTTACTAAATCCCTTACTATGGTGGACACCTGAAAGATGGAGCATTAAATTAACCAACGATATGGCTGTCACTTACCATATGCCTCTTTCTTGTTGAGTTAGTATGCATACAATTCTACTTTGATTACCATGGCTTACCATGGCTGTAGGAGGTGGTTAATCACAAAAGATAGGCTGACAGGTCACTTTTGTTGTTCTATTTTAGCTAGCTGATTACTTATTAATTTTTTTTCCCCGTGCCCCGGTAATCTTTTTAGATTCCTTCCTAAAGTTAACATCAAGAAACTGGGCCAATTAACATTGAAAAGAAATGAAACTGTTAAGGTTGTCTAAGGTTTAAAATGGAATGTGAAAATTCTTTTGTTTCTTTTTTTCAATTATTTAATCTTATTCATGGTGTACTTTTTCCCCACCGAAAATTTGGTCTCATTTCTAATCAGGATAAAAATTTTTCATGTTGGAAGAAAGAGGAAATTTTCCTTTATAATTGTTGTTCATCCGTGGAGTTTCAAATTTGGTTCACCTTATTTATGTTTCTTCACGGCTCTAATTCTCTTCTCGATAGAGTCGCAAGTCCTGACATTCATCCCTAATATCCAAGTGTCCTGCAAAGAATATGCATCTTTTATATTAGAGTGAACCATTCGTGGAGACAATAGAGCACTTTAACTCTTACTTTTCATATCAGTGATTCAGTGTACAGCATTCTGGAGATGATTATAGACCTCTTTAACTCTTTGTCTCCCAAATATTCTGGCTCTTTCTAGTTCTTGTTTTTGGACTTGGCTGCTTAGACCGGGATCTTGCAGAATGATTGGGATTGACACTATCATTTGTTAAGTGTAAAGCATCAAAAATGAAATGGCTTTAACTTATTGCTTCGCCCAAGCGTAGAAAGCAATAACAACTTGTGGTTGATGCATGTTCAGTTTAATTCTCGTCTTTTGTAATAACTCACTAGTGGAATTGACACTTGTATTTTTTATACTCTTTGATGGTTTGTTTATTCTCCTTTTCTTGGTTGAACTCTGAACTTGGTTTTGTAATCATTGGTTCCTTGTAAGTCTTTTCTTTAAAAGATGGAATTCTAGACTAAGTGCCCTCTTTTTACCTGTAATTCTTTTTGAATCTTAGGTTTCAGGTGATTGTACGTATTTTGATTGCAAGCAGTTACCAATGATTTTGGATAATGAGGTTGTTTGCAGCGTTCCGATTGGGTTACCCCTCTATAACTGTGATGTTGTGCTCGTTGGAGAAGATGCACCCAGATACGGGGAAATATGTGTTCAAGGACTGTGCAATGCTGCTGGATACTATGATCATCCTTCCATTACACCACTTTCTTATGTCGAATTGCCTGAAGAAGGCCGCACACATAGCAACTTTAAACATCAGTATTACTTCAAAACCGGTGATTTTGCTAGACAACTTGATAGTGGTGTGCTTATTTTTGTCGGAAGGGAGGACCACACCATTAAGTTCAATGGCCAACGAATTGCTTTAGAAGAGATAGAGAGAACATTGATTGAGCATCCAGATATAGTTAATGCCGCAGTGGTTTGCCAGAAGAATCATGGAGACGTTTCGTATATTGAAGCACATGTGGTGAGAAAGCCAAAGGAAGACTCTAATGAACATTTTGAATCTTTGATCCGGAGATGGATGTTCAACAAACTTCCAGAGGCAGTAGTTCCAAGCCGTGTTATTTGTGCAAAATCCTTACCTCTTTCTTCTTCTGGGAAAGTGGACTATAATAGGTTGCTTCGGTCCTCATTTTCAAAGGAACGGTCGGGGCATACAACTGACGAATTTCAGGATCATGATCTATTAAAAGCCATTACTAAGGTCGTAGGTCTAAGTACAATTAAGATTTTCTTCATGTACTGTTCTTACTTTCTGGTTTTTCTTTCCATGTCATTGATATGCTAAATTTTGTATAAACCAAAATTTCTGGTCATGAGGATCTGAAGGGGAGTATAGGAGTTTAGATACTTGTTTTTTCCTATGGTTCCTATATGCTAATTGCAGGGCAATTGGTGAGGGTGGCACAGTGACCTTTGAAATCATATATACTGACTACTTAATATTCAATGAACAATTTCATTGGGGTAGAGTTGTAAAAACATCTCTTATATGTCATCCTGCAATACTATTTTCCTCGTAACTAACAGTAATATGATGTTTCATCAATTTCTTGGACCTTAATAACATCTCTTATTGTGTTCCTTTATTACGTGCCCTGTGGTTGACTGGAATGTAATGTTTCTCCAATTCTTTGACCTTGTTGGAGCCAATTGAGAAGCTTAAGTATGAGAATTAGCAGAACCAAAGAAAAATTAACAATTTTGTGATCTCATTCACTGTATTTCGTAGTGATTAAGACTGTTGTTATAGATTTAAAGATGATTTCTGGAAGACACAGCAATTTATTTTTCCATTTTAATTTTCAATATCAATAACTTTGCTGATGGTGCCAATTTGTGTGTATTCTGCTTCCGTCTGTTCATAGCTGGAATCAAAAGGCTTTCTTCTTAATTGAAAACCTTGGATACCTCTCTAGCTACGGCATGTCCGCTACTTTCAGTAAAATTTCCCCATGTGAAACTGTTTGGCATGAAGATCTATGCTGTACTATTTTAAATTTGTATACCTGATCTAGCAGTCACACCTCTTTTCTTGACCTGATGATTATTCCATGGGAGGTTTGTTAATATCTGTTTATTGTTTGTTTGGAAACAGGTCTTTTGTGATGCCCTAATGGTCGAAGAGGTATCTACTGCTGATGATTTCTTTGATATTGGTGGTAATTCATTATCCGCAGCATATGTTAGTTACAGCTTGGGAATCAATATGAAATTATTGTATGCCTTCCCAACTCCATTGAAGCTTCAAATGGCTCTTCAGAGGAAGATAGAATTATCCAGTAGTAATCTTGAAATTGGTGCTAATCTAGAAGTCAATTCTGGAGCAACACATGAAATTTATGCACACTCCATGATTGCTAGCTATCATGAAAGGAAGCATCAAGGAAAATCATTTGGAGTAGTTGATTATTCAAGCACTGATTACCAAGCGAAACGCCTCAAAAAGGATTTGAATTTGTCTGTTTTCCGAGAGTACGGTAGTTTAAAAGATAACTGCTTCTGGGATAGTAACTTTCTTCATACAGATTCTTCCTTCAGTCGCTGCAACAAATCTACACGCGGCAAAGCTGGTACTGATGATAGATTGAGTTTGATAACCTTGTCTGGACATGTTCAAAGAGAAAGAAACTTTTATATGCAACAATTGTGGAAAGTGCATATGGAGTCTTGTGTTGATGCATCACCACTTATTGTATGTAAAGGAAGCGAAGTCTTCCTTTTTATTGGATCTCATTCAGGGAAATTTGTTTGCGTAGATGCCAAAAGGTATGGAAGATTTGACTCCTTACTGATCACACTTATGAATCTAAATATTTTTACGAATTTTGAAATGACAATGGTAGCCATATATACTGCATCTTGTTGGTTTCTACACATGTATAGAACTTGTTTACTGTAGACCAAGCGAAGAGTGACATGTAGCATAACGCAACAAAAGGGTATGATGATGACATAATTTGGATAATCTTTATGATAAAAAAAATGGTGGGCGTGAGATATAAGCTTATTGTTGCTTTTTTTTTTTGCATTTACAGCTTTCATACATTTGGATTGTTACTTAGGTTGCTTTGAATGGGAAGACGAGCAACTAGTTGTGCAGCAAATTGCTACAGAAATTGTTATCTTTTTATAACAGTATACATATTGATAAACATAATTTTGTGTTTCTTTTGAAAGAGTGAAATGGTTAGTTGTTGTTACTTAATTCATTATAGCACTAGTTCCATCAATTATTTCAAACATTTATAAATTATTTGAATTTCTTAGTATGATGAAGTTATTTTTGAAGTTTGAGCAATTGGCTGAGCTCTTAAACAAAATAATGCACCGTCACAAATTTTTTCAGATGTTAATGTAAATTTATTTTGAATACTATTTTTCCATTGATATAGCTGAATAAATTATTTGTTGATCTTTCTATAGATTGCTTGTTTAGCATGGATGAGTTTGAATATGCATGGATGAGTTCGAATATCACATAGTAAAAGCACCTGAACTTTATTTTATGCCCACTATTCTCCTAATGGAATATTCTCTGATAATTGATTCAGTGGTTCAGTCTTTTGGGAGATCAAACTAGAAGGAAGGACTGAATGTTCGGCTGCAGTTGTTGATAACTTCTCTCAGGTTAGGTTTTAGCTTCTCAGGTCTTTTAGCTAAGTTCTCTTTTTCCAATGTGCGCTGATCAGTTTGTGTTTCCCCAGGTTGTTGTTGGGTGTTATCAAGGAAACATTTATTTTCTAAATGTATCAGATGGCAACATTTGTTGGAAGTTTCGAACCGGTGGTGAAGTAAGACTCTCCCAATCCTTTCTGTTTAGCCAGATTTTGCTTAATCTATCTTATGATATGGTACGCAAAAAATCCTCATTAGTGAACTTTAATATGAAACACTTGCCTGGGCATGTTCCTTGTGAAAGCTTAGTGAACTTTGACCATCTGCCTATTCAAGACCCCTTTCCTTTCGTTGTGGATATCTATTGCCTACCTTGGGGAATTCATTTGGAATGATGAATCTGAGATAAACTACTTTCATTTGGAATGATAATCTGACATAAGAGCTGCTTCATACAATCTTTTCTTTCTGCTTCTTAGCTTTCCTTGCCTTCCCATTTTTTGTTCTATACCTTCAAGCTATAGTGTAATTGATGGTAT
The DNA here is from genome assembly GCA_949775105.1 of Oldenlandia corymbosa var. corymbosa. Classification (NCBI taxonomy): domain Eukaryota; kingdom Viridiplantae; phylum Streptophyta; class Magnoliopsida; order Gentianales; family Rubiaceae; genus Oldenlandia; species Oldenlandia corymbosa. Next base: position 22,274,325 of record OX459121.1, on the reverse strand, counting down.
GTTGTGTTTCACTCATTTAAGCCTCCACCCTGCATCAGTTTCCCAGCTTCTACGCTTCTCTTTCTTCGTGATTTTTCCCTCTTCACTCGAGGAATCTTTTCTTTCACAAGGGATTAATAGACTCTGATTTTCAGCACCTTCTCTCCTTAATAGCTTGGAATGATCAGACTTGTTTTTCTCTGTCAATTATGATGTGACATGCCTGGTCATAGGCTGACACATGGTATTGAATTTTGCTGGCTGATTTTTTAATCAAGTTCATGTACATGTAATTTCCAGGTTATAACTATAGCTGGATTTCCATTTTCTTTTAACTAATTATTTCATTGGCATGAAATGATTGGATTTTAGGAAAATGAAATCCTTTAAGTCAATGTCATGTAAGGCAAGGACTTCTTGTCTACGTTCCCCAGAAAAACGCTTGAAGAGGGACTTAATTCTGTCAGAAGTCTCTTAATAGTTCTGGTTAGAAAGATAGGCACCGGCGTCTGACCCAAGAAAAAAGAAGAAAAGAGAAACTGTTCATAACTCCAACTCCCCCTTTATATATAGGAAAGGCGATCACAAGGTAGGCACAAAAAACATAAATAGTTTATTCATCAACTTCACCATAAATATTGTACTTCTTGGTGCTGAAAGTATGATAAGTTTTATCGGATAGACTCATACACCATGTAGTATGAAATTTGTTTCTACATTTCTGTCATGAGTTTTCTAGTTCTCAGTATGATTCCTTATGTTATCTGGTGGCTTGTTGTGTCCTGATATCAGCCCCTTGCGTCTCGAAGTTGATCACATATTGTTTCAAACTTTACATTCCAAAAGTTAGTTCATGCTGAACCTAAGTTAAACTATGATGAATTTAGGTGGAGCTGAACTTTGTGGAAGTGACATTAGTTTTCATTCATGTATAGTTCTTTACTAATCACTACTACAGTGAAATTAGTGAAATTATCAGTGAGCAAACACAAGCCAAACAAACCTAAAATCATGTAAAAACTTTGTGATGCCAGTTAACATTACCCTGTCCAGCTGTTTCCAAAATATTATGGTCTGTCTAGGTTGCCTTTCTGGATGTATAGTTCTTTACTAATCACTACTACATACTATAGTAGACTATTAGTTTTGTACATGTGACCTCCTTAGTTGATTTACTGTAAGCTCGCTATGTTCTCTGAATTTTTTATGTGTACCTTAGATGGCTTGCTCTTTTTTTGAAAGTCTTTTGGTTCTTAATATCCTCGTTGCTGTCCTTTCTTTTTATATAGGTCAAATCACAGCCATTGGTGGATGAACAGAGACATTTGGTTTGGTAATTTTCTTCATTCTTTGTTTTGAGAGCTTAGCTTATTGTAAGTCTGGTGTACTCGGTGAATGTCTTTCCGTGTCTGCATGAGTGTGTTCTTAGCCTGTAAAGATGGACTAGTCATTTTTCTTTCCCGGTAAAGTGGTCCTCAAGGTGATTGTATTATCCAAAAGGTTTTACCTTTGTGATTTTCTCAGCAGGAGTAGAAAAAAGGGTTTTTTTTTTTTGGGTGCTGTTCCATGTTTACCATGCTGAATTGTTTGGAATTTTGGAGGGCTACCTAGAATGAGTGTGTGAGCAAATATACTGAAGTTCTTAAAGTAAGATGGTCTCAGGAGCTAGCTCTTGACATATTTACCAGAATCTGAACTTCATAATTCATTGAAATGTCTGGAATGTTTCTTTGTTGCCGTGGTTTTCATGGATGTCACCTTTTAGCATTGACAGCCTGTAATAGTTGGTCTTTTATATATAACTTTACATGGGAATTCCATTGCCTTACTAAATTTTATGGGCCACCTTACTCGTTATAAGTTTCCTTTTATTTATTGCTTGCTTTGTTTGATTTTCTTAACCAAAAACGTAGTATTTTCTTTACTTAGAACCTTCTTTTATTTAACTTGTCTTATTATGTATGTGGACTCCTTTAATCTTGATAGCAGTATAACTTCGAATTCTTACTTTATGTTAACTGCAGGTGTGGATCGTATGACCAAATTCTATATGGTCTTGATTACAAAGATCATTGTTGTACTTATAAACTTTCTTGTGGGGGCAGTATATTTAGTGCACCTGTCGTGGATCAGGTTGGTTATCCTTGTTTTTTCTATTTTTTCTTTACTTTTTGACAAATTGATTTGCAGTTGCTTCTCATTGATGTAGAATCATTTATTCAAGTGCAGTGCCTTATTAACAGCATATCTTCACTTGTTGGTTACACCTATTGCATCTTGTAGTCAACAATCACTCAGTAATTGATGTTGCAAAGACTCCTTTCGCTCAATTAGTCATCAATATGAAGATGTTATTGAGCCAGCATGAATGTGTATTGTTTGTAAAGCTTTTCAAGAGAGTATATCTGACTATTTCTAAACCTAACCACTTCTGACATCCACTGCAAAAGGAGATCTAGTTTTAGGAATAGTCCAGTTCATATGCCTCATCTAGGTTATAGTTTTAAATTGTAATGCCAAGGATCAGACTAGGTAGAGGGAACTACTATCTATAAGATCCAAGTAAATTAAGGTCTGGTATAGAACATCTTTTAGGTACAAAACTAGTATTGAAGTACTCATTCCCTTCTCACGGGGAATTTTGTGTTGTTCCTCATCCTGTGAAATCTCACAGCTTGTTTGTAGTTCTTTTCTTTTTGTGTTGCTTTTTTTTTTTTAAATGAATGTAAGTATAAATTATTTCTCTTTGGGGAATTTTGAAATGTAAATTGAAGTCACTGTTGAGCTTTTTACATGGTATGTTGTGTGTTTGGGATGCTGGATTTTTACCTTCATTCTCCAGATGTTACCATTTATGACACTTTGTTTGCTATCTGACTCCACGTGCAATCACCTTTCAGAAGCGTAAGAAGCTCTTTGTGGCATCTACAAGTGGCTTAGTGACAGCAGTTGCATTAAAGGTAAGAGCTGCCATTTAAGATAATCTGACCTTTGAACATGTGAAACTTGTGATGGAAAACCGAAGCTGTCTTGGTTACATGGGAAAATCCTCTTATTGATTTTGAAGATGGATGTCAGAAAGTGACCACTTTTTTATGGGTTAAGGGGCCATTTTTCCTCTTGTTTCTTTCTTCTTAATAGAAGTTCTGTTCTTCATTCAGACTTCGTCATGCAGCAAATTGTGGATCCAAGACTTTGAAGCACCTGTATTTGGATCTCTTTTGATCAATTGTTCTAATGGAAATGGTATAGTATGTCTACTCTACAGTGAAAAATTATATTCTTGATTGATAGCTGATGTGCGATGTTTCGTGCATGCATCCCTGCTAGATAATACTGTCACCAACAGTAATATCTGGAAGAATGTTATCTGCTAGTAGAATATTTCAAAGGTTTGTTGAGCCTGTAGATATCACTCTCAGGCACTTCAAAACCTCTTGATTTGTTATGTCTCTTCTTCTTTTTCTTTATAGGAACACAATAAATCTTGCCGTTGTTGAGATGACATTCCGATGTTAAAAAGTTCAGTGATTGTTTTGCAGTTATTTGCTGCTTGGTAAATGGTAACGTGGTGGCGGTTGATACAAACGGATCCATTGTTTGGAAAGCAAGTTGTGGTGGGCCAATCTTTGCTGGACCCAGCATATCCAATGCACTTCCTTCTCAGGTGATTGTATGTTGTAGAGACGGAAGCATATACTCTTTCGAAATGGAAAAGGGAGATTTGCTCTGGCAGCATGATGTTGGATCCCCAATGACTTCATCAGCTCATGTGGATGAATTCCTGGAATTAACTTCTGATGCCTCTTCTCAGCCGGATAAATTAGTCTGCGTCTGCACCAGTTCTGGAGTCATCCATGTTCTCCGCATCAACTCGGATGCAACGGGAACGAGACAACAGAATACCATGGTGCACGAATTTTCCCGATTAGAACTAGAGGGAGACATTTTCTCCTCTCCAGTTATGATTGGTGGCAGGGTTTTTGTTGGTTGCCGCGACGATTATGTATATTGTTTCGGAATAGAACCCAATATAGACCGAACAAAAATGTAAACAAAACAAATTAATAAATTAATAATTCACAACCAGCTAATTCCTTATTCATCAGGATAAATTAATCTTTTTCTTCGCATGATTTTCTTCTGAAGTAATCCAATAGCAAGTACCCGAAAATTTCAATGCGGAACCAAAAAACAAACAAATTTCGACATTTTGGCACCTTTACGTATCTGGGCAAGTCCCATTATCCATTCCTTCACCATGTTTCTACCTAATTCACTGGCAATGGAAACCCAAAAGAAAAAAGGAAATAAACAAAATAATACCAGAAGTTATTGATGCCCTCTTCCTCTTCCTCTTCCTCTTGCTCTTCCTCCCCTTCCTCTTCCTCGATTTCCTCCCCTTCCAAAGCTGCCTCGAAAACTTGATTTATCTGGCTTCAGCTTCAAATCTTGGATTCCCCTTCTCTTTTGAGGCAGTCCATCCCTGTCATCATCATCATATTCGCTGTACTTTGCTTTACTCCGGGAAATGAAAGAAATTTCACGTGAACCTCCTGCACCCACTTTGATACCATTAGAGTTGCTAACATTTTCTTTTGTCATAGCAGCCACTTTTTCCCCTATTGGAAGTGCATCTTCTTTTGCTAGTGATATGCTTTTAGAGAAGGCTTCGGCATGTCGCTCATCAATAGCTTCATACAACTTTGGAACTCGTGATTTGCTTCCACCTCCTAGCCCATCTTCTGCTTCTGACGATGCATCTGAATCAGTGTTTTCCTCGTCTTCCCCCACAAGCTCAAAATGCTCACCAATTAAAGATGATTGCTCAGTAGTAGATGCCACTGGATGTAAGGCGAGAAATTCTGGAGAATTCATATCAATCTCATAGTCCTGGTCGGTAAACAATTTTGAAAATCGATCATCATTCATGATCTCAGCTGTGAGTCCCTTCTTCTTCTTGGAGGCTTTGTTCTTAACATCATCAGCACCTTCAGCATCTTTCTTCTCATTCTCGGCTTCTTCCAAAAGTAGCTTAGATGCTAAAACCCGGTTAACCTTAGGCAGTTTTCTCCTAATCGTGATTCTTGATTCTCGTTCTTTTTCCAGTTTTTCCTGCTTCAGTTTCTCTATGTAATCTTTTCTATCCAACGAATTTGACCAACCTAGAACCCTTTTATAAAGACGATAGTCAATAAAGTAACCGTGCATATATGCCCTTAGACAATTACTACCAACCAAACTGGTCAAATTTAGCTTCTCAAGGTCCTCTTTCGTCAAAAATTTGAAATCATCGTAAATGGTAGTTTCAGGATTCTCCTCTAGCTCCTCTGTCAAGTTGTCCAGGTGAGAGCACCACTTTGGGGCAGGTCCAAGGGCTGGTACAAAATAAGAAGGAATTTGGCTGTTGTCCAATGCCAGCAACATCAATCCACTTCCTTTAAATACACATAAATCATTGATATTCCCAGCAGTCGGCTCAATGCTCGTCATACCTTCTCCTGTCTCAGGGTCCCAAATCCTGACAATGTGTTTATCAGCAGTGATTAATTTTGTTGTCCCAGAATTCAGAGTCTTGTGCCACTTGATACTCAGTATAGGGTTTCCATACATGTGATCCTTTACTCTCAAGGGCACTGAAGACCGCAAGTCATAGATTAGCACCTTCCCAGAACTACTCCCAACACCCATGAGGTAACCTCCATCTTCGTCAAACTGTAAAGCAGTAACCTCCTGATCATAAACATCCCCAGCAGGGGAAACAGCGTCTATCCTACCAACAGAGGACCTAGCACGAACATCAAAGCATTCTACAAAACCATCCTCACCACCACAAGCAACCAATCCATGAACCTTACTTCTAGTCACAACATTTAATGCTTCAGACTGGGTACTAAGTGGAGAAAGAAACCTACCCTGCTCTAGGTTTATTCTATAGAGATCAGGCGATGAAGCAGCACATAACAAGTCACAAGACCAGCAATCATACGCTAAATCCCTTCCCATCCTAGGTATTCTCAAACTGTAATGACTTCCATATTTAGCATGGAGTGAGACAGAACGATCGGCACATAAAAAAGCAATCTTTGAATAATCATCACTTAGTACCTCAAAATTAACGATTTCTGAGACTAAATGCCTTTCAAACTTCAACGAAAGCTCACGTAATTCATATACTTTGACTTGTGGTGGGTAAATACCTGAAGCAATAACGTAGTCCCCGTCGGATGTTACCTTAATTCTGCTCGTGGCAGTCTCGAACCTCAAATCTTGTATCAACTCCAGTCGCTGCATGTATTTTTTATCTTTCCGGAGAGCTTTAAGCTTTTTGGTTGGTATCCAGGTGGCCAACGACCGTTGCTGGCCGGTGACGGTGTACATCTTCACCCCATTTATCACCGTGGACTTGAGATTCCCACCTTGATTCGCCATTTTTCGTGCAAATCAACTACAATTGAATGAAGGAATCAAAAAGATTAAAAGATTAACCTTTTAAAAGAACTCGAAACAACACATAACCAACACATATTGCACGCTTAAATCACAGGAAACTGATCCCAGTAAGTAATCCAGTTGACATTAATACCCACAAAATTTCCCTTTTTCATTGATGCTTAAATGCCACCAATATAAAATATCAATCTCACATGTGCTGAAAAAGAGAAGTTTCATACCAAGATTGAATTTTGTTTAACCTCCAAATCGTAACAGGCATTACCCGCATTCATATTACACAGACAGCAACAATACTGCAATCTTTCTTAAGAAAGATAATCCAATACAGCCCAATCCCCTATGGGAGGCGAACTCTTCTACAAAATGTTACAATTTATATATATGTAATATTATGTAATGCAATATAGTGAACTAAAAATGTAATTTCAACATTATAGGTGTCAATGATAGATGATATATGAATAGATATGGATTTTAAACTGAGTCTGATGATTGTTGCTGAAAAAATTAACACTCCCTATCTAGTGGCAACCGTAGCATAACAAGATACACTAACGAAAAAAAAAAAACAGAGGGTCGGTAAAAAAAATAAAAACAGAGGGTCGGTTCTATAATCTATATAAACTAATACAGTAATAATTTGATTTTTCAGTAAATTGCAAACCCATATACAAACAGAGCATAATTCATTGCAAAAGCCACCAAACAACATCTCAAATGGGTTCAATCAGAATCATATTAGAAGGAATTGAGGTGATATTTCATTAAGTAAACTGAGTCTCATGATTTTTGTTTAATTTTTGCAATTCAATCATAAACTTTCCTCAAAATTAAACTCAGTTTTGGAAAAAAATTTGTTGTGCACCGACAAGGTGACTCTGGAGAGAAGGAGAGAAGAAGGAGCAGAAGAAGAAGAAGCAGGAGGAGGTTGAGACATACCTGATTCGATGACCTTGAGGAGTTGGATTGAAGTAGCAGCGGCAGTGCAGCGATGTGGACGCGAAGAGGAAGAGGAGGAAGAGAGACGGCTTACAAATTAGGGATTTGGGAAAAACTAATCCGACTTGTTTTTTTTTATTATTTTTTTTAAGGACAAAATGCACTTTTCATCTCTCAATTTTTTAGGGTAATAAGATCGAATTATCATAAATTTTTAATTGGTAAAAATAATCCCTTAAAATATTTTTTCTCATCAATTTTGATTAATTGAACAAGAATTTTTTCAAATTTAAAATCTTTAATTTTTTATTAATTTCCTAAACAGTAAGTCCACTAGTTTGACCCAAACAAAAAAAGAAATTCTTTTTCCTTTTTCCTTTTTCATTTCTTTTTATTAAAGTTTTTTTTTCTCAACAACAAAAATATCAAAAATCTTTTTTCTTCTAATAAAATTTCTTATTTATTCCCCAAATTTCTTAAAAAATATTTTGTTTGTATTACTGATTGATTTTCTCTACAGATTTTCATTTTTTTCTTTCACTAAAATTTTAAATTTATCATTTTTTCCTTAATTCCCATTTTTGTTTTCTTTTTTTTAAAGTTAAATTTCTTTCTTTGTTTTATTGTTATTATGTTTTATTTTCTTTTTCCCCATATTTCATCTTATATCTTGCAAAAAAAAATTTCTTCAATTTTTCAAACTCTCATTCCGATAATTTCTCTTTTTTTTTTAATAATTTCTCACTGATTATGGGACCCACTCCTTTGATCCAGCAAAATTTTTTTTTTCTTTTTTCAATTTAAAAAAAAAAAAACGATGGCGACCGGTGCCACCGCTACTGCTGCCGCAATCAAACTCCTCACAATAGAGGCAGCAGATACGAAAAAGGCTTCAGGCGGCATCCGATTCTTTGCTTCGACAACAGCAGAAGAGAGAAGCCACACCGGCGGGATCGTCATCATCATCGTCGATTGGCAACGTGATTAATAGCGGCGGTGCAGGAGATTGACGCGAGGAGGTTTATCAAAAGATTAGATTCATGAAGATTAGATTAGATTCAAAAGATCAGGAGGTTTATCCGATTTTGGTACCAGTTGCATTTTCCCATTTTGTTTCAGAGAAGATCAAATTAATTAATCTCTACCAAAAAAATACTCTAATTCCAACACATGATGAGTTATCTCGATTTATAATTGTTGTATATATGTGCTATATTTCAGGATTTCGTGACTCTCTTTTCCGGATTCAGTACTTCTTGTCGTGTAAAACCAACCAATTTGGGGACTAGTGGAAATTCTGGAGGTATGGGTGTCTTGATGATTAGGGTGCTGGTGGTGAAGAGGGATGATATGGTGGTGGAGTAGCTCCTCGCGGTTTCGGTGGTGGAGGTGGATGAAACGGTGGCGGAGTATTAGCTTTGGGTGGTGGTGAATGCCGATGATGTTCTATTCTTTTGTTTTTTTTTTTTCAAAAGAAAAGAAAAAAAAATTTTGTTGGGTCAAATGAATGGGCCCCACTGCTTAGGAAATTAATAAAAAATTAAAGATTTAACTGTCAAAAAATTTGACCCGTTAAATTTAAAAATTTCTGTTAAATTGATCAAAATTGATGAGAAAAACATTTTAGAACATTGTTTTTATCAATTGAAAATTTATGGTGACTTGATCTTGCTACGCTCAAAAACTGGGGGACAAAAAGTGTATCCGGTCATTTTTTTAAACTGAGTAATACGTGAGGCGAGCGACTCTTGCGCATCACGCCACAAGCAACCAATCCATGAATCTTATTTCTAGTCACAACATTTAATGCATCAGACTGGGTACTAAGTGGAGAAAGAAACCTACCCTGCTCTAGGTTTATTCTATAGAGATCAGGCGATGAAGCAGCACATAACAAGTCACAAGACCAGCAATCATACGCTAAATCCCTTCCCATCCTAGGTATTTTCAAACTGTAATGACTTCCATATTTAGCATGGATTGAGACAGAACGATCAATACATAAAAAAGCAATCTTTGAATAATCATCACTTAGTACCTCAAAATTAACGATTTCTGAGACTAAATGCCTTTCAAACTTTAACGAAAACTCACGTAATTCATATACTTTGACTTGTGGTGGGTAAATACCTAAAGCAATAACGTAGTCCCCGTCGGATGTTACCTTAATTCTGCTCGTGCCATTCTCGAACCTCAAATCTTGTATCAATTCCAGTCACTGCATGTAATTTTTATCTTTCCGGAGAGCTTTAAGCTTTTTGGTTGGTGTTCAGGTGGCCAACGACCGTTACTGGTCGGTGACGGTGTACATCTTCACCCCATTTATCGCCGTGGACTTGAGATTCCCACCTTGATTCGCCATTTTTCGTGCAAATCAACTACAATTGAATGAAGGAATCAAAAAGATTAAAAGATTAATCTTTTAAAAGAACTCGAACCAACACATATTGCACGCTTAAATTACAGGAAACTGGTCCCAGTAAGTAATCCAGTTGACATTAATATCCACAAAATTTCCCTTTTTCATTCATGCTTAAATGCCACCATCATAAAATATCAATCTCACATGTGCTGAAAAAGAGAATTTCCATACCAAGATTGAATTTTGTTTAACCTCCAATTCGTAACAGGCATTACTCACATTCATATTACACAGACAGCAACAATATTGCAATCTTTCTTAAGAAAGATAATCCAATACAGCGCAATCTCCTATTCCGCAATCCAAACAAAGAGAAAGAATCCCAAAAACGAACCAAACGAATAAACCCACATCAAACAGCGACATTACAGACAATATCAGCCAACAAATGATCAAATTAACTCACCAGATCACCAGATCTGAGTAAGCTCCCGATTCCCTCTCCTGCGCAGCCTTTTTAACACATGGAAAACAGAGACCGTTGAACCCAAATCTCAGATTCAAAAGTCCCCCTTCACCAATCCAATATCACAATGGGAACAAGAGAGAAAACTGCTGCAAATAAATTCAAGAAAGTTTTATGTTCTCCCCTCGCAGAAAAAAAAAGGGCCTTCTCAAGAATCTCAACCAAGGCCACCAAAAACCTCTTTTCTCGTCTGTAAGTTCTCTGTACAGATATTAATTAAAAATTCTTAAAAAAACCAACCAAAAAATGAATCAAACAAAGCCTTAGATTTCAAAAAGCAGTGGCCATTTTGCGCTTATCTTTCCTTCAAATATTGGAGTCATGTTCTTTATCAAAAATACTACTACTACATTATAATGGATGAAGGAGACGAATAGAAGTATAAAGGGTACATGAATGTATGTTTCTCAATTCTTTGTGCCATGTTCATCATTTGCCTAATTATATATGATGTTGCTCTAATTGTTTTCTATCCCTGTAATGTAAGCTACTTTTGATTTATGAATTTAAAGACTTACAACTTGAGGAAGGTTAATTTTTAAACCTATTTCAAAAACTTTTGGAAGATACAAAAATTAAAAAATAAAATAAAATAAAATTCAAATTTAAGTTAAAATAAAACTGATAAACACTGTTGAAGAACTGAATTTGCGGTGATTTAAAATAATGAAATAAAAATTTGTGGTGACTAAAATCGGTGAAAGAAATTTTGTACAAATACTCCTTAAACTTTGGGGACCAAAATTGAGTTTTATCTTTTTTCTGTGTCAAAATTGGTCAGGCCCATTGTTTGGAAGAAATTAATAAAATATTATACATTTAATGGGTACCGTTAATTTCCTCTAAATTTTGTTAAAAAGATAGTGAGAAGAAATTTTACGTGAACTTATTTTGTTTAAGAAAAGTTTTTGCTGACTTGGTCAAATTACTCCCAAACTTTGGGAACCAATATCGAATTTTATCCTTACAAATACTGTAAAGGTTTGCTTTTTAGTATATAATATTTCAACTACAATCTTTTTGCTCATTTACGAAATAACTTTTATATAAATAATTCAAGTGGTGTACTTTATTCTTATTATGCCGCGTAATTCATAGTAAATCTTACAATCCTTCTATATTAAGAGAGAAGAATTTCATAATAAACTTAAGCATTCTGCATAATTGAAAATTTTTTAATAACACGTGTTACAATTATAAAAGGTTGTAAAAAAAAGTTACTATTATTAAGGTAATAACAAGATTAACATTATAATTATTATTGTTACTACTTTTTTGATATTTATGACCAGAATCCTACTCTTTTTCTGATATCTATAAGATACTAGTGATGTCTGGTCGCGCAATGCGCGACCCTGGCCCAGTCTATCTGTAGATCTTAGAAATGTTTATATTTGAAAAAAAAATTATATTTGGAGCGATATATTTTAGAAATATTTGAAGGATTTAGAAATGTTTTATAAATGTGATCATAGAAATATTTGTATTTAACAAAAAAATGAATTGTATTTCGCCATGTATGTTTTAGAAATGTTTTATAAGTGTTACTTATTAAATATTAATAGACTTAATCGAATATATCTGTTGAAGTAAATGTTAGACAAAATATAAAAGGATCCTAATAAGTTTAAATATTAGTAAGATGATTTATTGATGTTCTCCATTGGTCGTGCCAAATCAATACTTAGTTTTGGAGATTTTTAATAATTTTGTAATAAGTTTCATCCGAAGGGTATACGCTTAAAATAAAATTAACACTTTGTAACAAAAACCTAATTGATCAATTCAATTTAGACTCCATAATTAAGAAAATAAAACCACTCTAATTGAATGAAACATAAAGAAATTTTTTTTTTAAAAAAAAAAAGCGTGTCACGTAAAGTGCAAAGGGGAATTTAGTAATTTAGTTATGGTTGACCAAAAGGGTAATTTAGTACTTTGCTCATGTCACGTGGCAATCATAGGAGGTGTTTGAAAGGGGGATTTTTATTTCTAATATAGTAAGATTTATTTTAAAGAATTAACTAATTAATCCTAATCTAGAATCTTTTATTTGATCCCAATCTTGAATTATTCAGGATACTAGTTCTTACCCCGCACGTTGTTGCGGGTTGTATTAGTTATAATTTTAAAATTACATAATAAATTGTTTATATATGAAAAATTACATCTAAATTATGAATAAATAAAAATTAGAATCATTAAAATTATATTTGTTCATAAGTGATACAATTCTCAAGGACATCACAAAAATCAAGATCATATTTTATTAAAAAAAAATTAACAACGGTATGCAATGTTAAAAGTACCCACTAGTCTTAATTCAAAAAAAGTTGATAAAAATCTATGATAGTCTTGTGGGGTATTGTATATGTCTTTAGATTTATAAGAAATATTGAAACCTTTCTACTCTTAAAAACTAAAGGTAGGGATAAGCAAAGATTAGGAATATAAAGTTCGTTAGGTTTTAAACTTTTGAAAAAGTTTTAAGATTTGTGGATAGACAGAGATTAAGAGTTAACAAATTTTATCCGAATAACAATAATAGTTATTATTATAGTAATAAATGAATTTTTTGTATAGACTGTTAAAATTGTAACATGTGTCATCGAAGATTTTTTAATTGAGTCACAACACTCAATTTATCTTGAAATCCTCATCTCTAATATACAAGAATTGAACTCATGTCAGCAACAACAGTTAAACCCATTCACAAATTCTTCCTTTAAACTGAAATTTATGGGAGATAGGAGCCAATCCATTGTTTTTTATGTTGCATAGGGAGGATGTGGCCGTTCATGGTTATTCTCATTGAAATGCGGTTTTGGCACGGACACTTGGTCCAAGTAACGATAATAATAAATGGTTTTCGAATGGTATGAGCGCTTTTGTTAAGAGTCAATTTTTTTTTCTCATTTTTTTCTTTTCTTGATCAAATCTTGGATTCAAATCTCAATTCTTCGTTATTGCAAGATTAAGGCACCTTTTAGATTAAGATTAGACCATTTTCATAATAGACACTTTCTATACATTATTATACCGGCAGTGCAACGTACGAGACAAGCATTATTATCTATCTTATTTTCTTACCTTTTGAGGACGGAAGATTTATGATACAAATTTTTGTGTTTTGCTCCTCTACCAAGTGCTGAAAGCCCGCTATTTTCCTGAATGTGACTTTATGACTGCCAAACTCCGCTTGCGTCCATCCTTCAGTTGGAGAAGCATTCTCCACAGAAGAAATGCTCTTAAATGTGGCTCCCATAAGAGAATAGGATATGGATCAGCAGTTGATATTTGGGAAGACCCCTGGATCCCGAAACCTTTCTCGTTCAAACTCATCAGCCCGCAAAGTCCTTTCGTAGGAATCTTGGACTGCTAAGGCACCTATTCTGGCCAGATGAAGTGAATATGATCATAAACATTCCTTTAAGCTCATCCACTACAAAGGATTTTTGGAGATGGCATTATACTTTACATGGCAAATCCACAGTGTCTTCTTGCTACAGAGTTTTACAGTCCCATCCTGGATTCCAAACCAGCTCGATTCCAGGTTCGTCGAATACAAATGGAGTGTGGAGCATAAATATAGCTCCGAGAGTTAAGCATCATCCATGGCGTATAGTAACTGACTCCTTGGCAACACAGCAAAACCTGCTTAAAAGGAGGATAGATACCAACGGACAATGCAAAGGGACACTATACAGGAAGACCTGAAGCATGTTTTCTTCACTTGGAAAACCGCAAAAGATGTCTGGTCTAGTAGCGATTTAAGCGGGCAGATAAGCTACCCCATAGTTACAGACATCAGGTCTTTCTTAGTAACTTTAATTGAATCTCTACCAGCAAGGAAACTGCCCTTGTTTGTATCCATCTACTATAACATTTGGTTTGCAAGAAACACTCTGGTTTTTTAGAATCACACGCTCCAGTCCAAATCAATCCTCCATATGAGCATCTCTCTGCTAGAATCATGGAAAGAAGCACAACTGCATCACTTCCGACTCCACCAATGACAAATAAACCAACAAGCTCCCTGGATTTCATGAATGGAACTACCATATTCTTTGATGGAGCAACAAACCGAGACCTGAATACTTCGATGTTGGTATCCTAATTTGGCACTCTACAACAGGATTTGTCGGCTGCTATGCTAGATCATACGAAGGGTTGTTCGCCCCATGTGTAATCGAAAGCTTAGCCGTGCGTGAGTCTATCAGGTTAGCAGCTGTAACGGGAATCCAGCAACTCACCTGGTCGGAGACTCGTCAGTGATTATAAAACGATTACAATCTGAAGAAACTGATCTGTCTGACTGGGGTTTAATACTTGCACATATTAAAGCTCGTTTTCAAGATCATGTCCAATTTGACTGCAAGTGGATTAGCCGTAAATTTAATGTGGTTCCCCATTGTTTAGCACAATTTGCAAAGTATAAAAGAGACTTTGAAAAATTTTGGGATAACATTCCTAATTTTGTACCTCATTGCTTGTAGGGCGCTTTCCCAGTAAATTAAATGAAATTTCGCTTTTACTCAAAAAAAAAATAGTACAAATCTCACAACTCAAGCTTTATTTGTTTTAAAAAGAAGGAACCATGGTGTATCACAAACGAATGATGTATGAGATCATTACAGCCAATATCCGGTAAAAATGTTGAGAGGTACATCTCAGGAGATTTCCCTGCATGTAGCTAGAGTGAGAAGCTAGTGCCTAGCACAAAGGAAAAATTGGCGATCCAACCTCTAACTTTACTCTTGCCATCAATCTTACCTTATAGATTTTCGGTTAGTCAATTCTATCCTGTATGTTTGAAATTTTCACTAATTTCATCCAATTGGTCCAATTTTCGTCAAATTTAGTAAATTTTTATTAGTTTTTTTTAACAAAACACCCTGATAGTTTCAAAAATTATAAAAATAACCTTCAAAATATGTAAAAATAACAAAAAAAAAAAAATCTATTTTCACTTTTTATTCAATTTTTTCTATTTCATTTTATTTATTTTTACTACTTTTCATAACTATAAAAATATACTATATGATCTTTAAAAATATTTATTTATTTATTTCAAACTCTATTTTTTACTTGCAAACTATGTGAGTTGGGTCCAGAAGTGATTTTGTCATTTTATATTTTTCAAAAAAAAAAATTCAATTTTATCTTTTAAATTTTATTCTTTGTTTTTTACAATTCTTCTTCTTATACTTTCTAACTCGTATATGTTGGTACTAGTATATTTACTAAAATAAATTTCAAGAATCAATTTATCTTTTGTTTTCCAACTTCTATATTATAAAATAATTTTTTTAAAAAAATAATAATCTGGTTTATGCTGAAAAAAATCGAGTTGAAACAAAAATGAAAATTAATAGCTTATCATTGTAAAAAAAAAAAAAAGCCTAAAGAATCAGCTAAGACAAATCTTTCTTCCTTGACTTCCTCTAATACGTAGGTTACTTACAAAATATAAATTTTACTCACTCTACTCCAAAATAATTATTTTATTCGTTGTAATAAGACAATCATTTGAAACAGAAAAAATACTAATTTAATTAGTCCACAACGATGAAATTTTAAGAATTTGGTTAACAATATTTTTATTCTTTTTTACTACTTATTATTGTTAATTTACCAACGGCTAAACTATACAAGCAATCATTGATTTTCATGATAAAGATAAGTATATGCCCTCGTTAACAATGTATTTTTTTAATATACTTTTATATAACCTAAAAGTTGAAATTCAAAAGCTAAATTGTTTCTTGAAATTTAGTAACCATACCAGTACCAACATATACAAGTAAAGAAGTATAAGAAGAAAAATTGAAAAAATAGAATAAAAAATTTGAAAAAAATATAAATAACGAAATTATTGTTGGATCCAACTCACATGCTTTGCACATGAAAAATAGAGTTTGAAAACAAATAAATATTTTTTTTAAATATCATATGGTATATTTTAATGGTTATGAAAAGTAGTAAATAGAAATACAATGAAATAGAGAAAAATAAATAAAAAGTAAAAAGGGATTGTTTTATTTTTTCACATATTTTAGGACCTATTTTTTCAAAAACATTTGAAACTATTAGGGTGTTTTGTTAAAAAAAAAAAACAAGCGAAAATCCTTTTTTTTTTTAAGAAGAAGAAATACATGTTTATTACGTTAAGGTACCTAGGCTATTACACTGCATTCTAGAATACGCTAGATTATGATATCCCAAACATCAATCCTCCGAACTTTAACTATTACACATGAATGAAATTTAGCTTTTAAATTCTGAATATTCATAATTAATTCCTGAACTTCTACTGAAAAAGAGGATAGACGTTGGTTGGGAGTGCGTTCTAGGTAGTCTGTATTAACTACTACATCTCGGATACCAAAATTCCAAGCTTCCTGAAGTGTCATTAAACATGTAGTTGCTTCTGACTAGCATACTGAGAGGGAGGGAAAAACTGCTGCTTTAATTTGCATCAATAGGCCCGTGGATGATATAATTTTCCATGCTCACGCTGAACGTCTAGTGATTGGATGGAATGATCCGTCAAAGACAATTACTGAGTGATTCGCTTTGGCAGTCGGAGACAGGGATAGAGGACTAGAAGAAGAGGCCGTATCCTGAACTTGTTGGTGACAGATTGAGTCCTTGAGTTGATTAAGTTCTGCTTGGATTGTTCTCCATGAGATAATTGGATCCGTACATTGGGAACGCCAAACCTTGTCATCAATGTACAACTGAAACACATCAGAAAATTGATTGTGGTTTTTTCGGCCATCAATCGCCAAGGAGATGATTAAGTTG
Source organism: Oldenlandia corymbosa var. corymbosa (assembly GCA_949775105.1). Classification (NCBI taxonomy): domain Eukaryota; kingdom Viridiplantae; phylum Streptophyta; class Magnoliopsida; order Gentianales; family Rubiaceae; genus Oldenlandia; species Oldenlandia corymbosa. The sequence goes on along the minus strand of OX459121.1, from coordinate 22,257,256 downwards.
CGATGAGATGTAATAGTCTAAGTAATATAAATTTTGGATTTTTTTGAAGTGAGCAAAGAAATTTTGATGAATATTTCTCTATTGGGAGGAATCCTCGGGTTAAAACCATGGAGAAAGAGAAGGTAACCTAAAAAGAAGAGAAGTGTAAAGTTACTTAAAACTACACACTGTTAAAGTTAGATTGCAACAAGATACTAGGGATTGTGAGATGAAACAAGAAACATGGAAGATGTTTGCATCTATAGACTATGGATATCATTTTCCTTATCAGTTGTCGTTATGGATAGGGTTTAAGCAATAGACTACGTATATCATTTATAGTGCATCTTGTTGATTTCTTCATATGTATAACGTGTCTAGTGTAGACCAAGTAAATTGTGACATGTAGCATAAAGTAAAAAAAGGGTTTCGGGATGAAAAGAATTTGGATAACTTAATGTTAAAAAATGGTTGGCAAGAGATATAAGTTGAATGTTGCTTTGTTTTTCATTTCCATATTTAATATGATACTTTGGCATCCTTGCTTTAAATGGAGAGATGAGTAGTTGAGCAGCAAATCGTTATAGAAATTGTCATGTTTCTGATAACTATATATATATTGATAACATTTCTTGATTAATTAATAGACGTATATGGATGGTGCAAGTAAAATTAATATCAAAAAATTTTTTAGACACAAAATAAGTAAAAACATTTAAGCACGATAGTATTGGTTTCTTGATACCGTTTTGAAACTACAATATTGGTTTTGGAATTAACTCAACTAATCATTTAAGAAAAATAAGAAAAAATTAATTTCTTTAATAGTTATATTTTGAACAATCTTCATAACAAATTTTGGATGTATACACCCGATACATCCAAAGAGCTTTTGGATGTATGTACCCGATGCATCTGCAGGCAAGTAGAAGATTTGTTTAAATGGAGAAAGACTTGTTGCAATACCCATCTGGAATTGATGATAGAATTGGCATTGCCTTCTTAGTTGGAAATCACTAGTTAGGATATAGTTTTGATGATCAAATGAAGTTTTTCAAATCGCCTATCTATTCCCTCTGTCCCAAAATTATTGACAATATTGAAAATCTAAACTGTACAATAGTTTCAGGAGAGAGGGAGTAATTCCTAATTCAAATGAGGAGTTAAAACACGTCTTTTACCCATCTCCCAACTACATTTGACTACAACTTTCATTAGTGTTGTCAAATGCCCCTTCGGGGTTGTAGGGGATGTTTTCAGACCATGAACATTTCTGTTGTTGTTGCTGCTCCTCCTCCTCCTCCTCCTCCATAGCTTCCTATCGGTTTCCAGCAGCTCTAGTGCTCGATTCATCCTCATGTTGACATCGATTAAGTTGTGAAGAGATTTGATAGTCTAAGTAATATAAATTTTGGATTTTGTTGACATGAAGAAATAAATTTTGATGAGTACTTCTCTATTGAGAGAAATCCTCAGGTTAAAACCATGGAGAAAGAGAAGGTAACCTACAAAGAAGAGAAGTGTAAAATTACTTAAATGTCACACACTGTTAAAGTTGGATTGCAACGAAATACTAGGGATGGTGAGATGAAGCAAGAAAGATGATAGATTTTGCATCTATATACTATGGATATCATTTTCCTTATTAGTTGTCATTGTGGATAGGGTTTAAGCAATAAACTATGGATATCATTTACAGTGCATCTTGTTGATTTCTTCACATGCATAACGTGTCTAGTGTAGACCAAGTAAATTATGACATTTAGTATAAAGTAAAAAAAGATTTCATGATGAAAATAATTTGGATAATCTTAATGTTAAAAAATGGTTGGCAAGAGATATAAGTTGAATGTTGCTTTGTTTTGCATTTCCACATTTAATTTGATACTTTGGTGTCCTTGCTTTGAATGGGGAGATGAGCCAGTAGTTGAACAACAAATTGCTATGAAAATTATCATCTTTCTGATAACTAGACATATATATATATACATATATATATATTGACAAACACTGCATGCATAATATTGATAAACATAATTTTGTGCTACTCTTTCAAAAAAGTTGAATGTCGTCGTTAGTTCTTGTTAATTGATTCATTATAGCACTCTTATGTCAGCTAGTGTGTGTATGTGGGTGTGTGTGTGTGATGTGAATTCCATCAATTATTTGATTTTTATTTATTTTATTTTATTTTGTATTTTTTGTATTTTTTGTATGAGAAAGTTATTTTTGAACTTTGAGCAATTAGCACAGCTCATAATCAAAATAATGCACCGTCACAAAATTTTATATGTTAAAGTAAATGTATTTTGGGTACTATTTTACCATTTATGTTTCTGAATAGATTGCTTATTGATCTTTCTCTCCATTGCTTTTATAGCGTTAATGAGTTTGGGCATCACATAGTAAAAGCACATAAACTTTACTTCATATCCACTATTCTCCTAATGGAATATTTTTTAATAATTGATTCATTGGTTCAGTCTTTTGGGAGATCATTCTAGAAGGAAGGACCATGTGTTCGGCTGCAGTAGTTGATAATTTTTCTCAGGTTTAGTTTTAGCTTCTTAGGTCTTTCAACCAAGTCTTTTTTTCAATACACACTGATAAATTTGTGTTTTTCCAGATTTTTGTTGGGTGTTATCAAGGAAACATTTACTTTATGAATGTATCAGATGGCAACATTTGTTGGAAGTTTTGAACCGGTGGTGAAGTAAGACTCCAAGTCCTTTCTGTTTATTGATTTTCTTACTTTTTTGTATGCAAGATCTAGTTTTAATATATCTCATGATTACTTATCTATAATAGTTTGCACATGGGTTGTATGGTACACAAAAATTTCTTATTAGTGACTTTCATGGACGTGTTACTTGTGAAAGTTTAGTGAACTTTCAGTATTTGCCTGTTGATAGTAACAACAGCTTCCAATTGCACGCATAGTGTGAAAACATTTGGGCCATCCACTTTCCTATCTATATGATCATGCTTTGATTTATTGTGGTTCTTTGTACATATGAACATTATCTGATCAGACACTTGTATTCTCTACCTTCCCCCTTGTTACCAGTAAAGAGTCCCAACATAACCAAATTACCTCCATTCATGTGATAATTATTCATTTCCCCGAGCCATTGATTACTTAAGCCTTAGTGATCATCTATGCCAGTGACGGGACGAGAATTTTCAAATCGCGGGGTCGAAAATAGAATTATTCAACCACCACCTGAGGGTCAAACGGAAAAAATTTCAACTAACAGACACCCTACTAGGGAAAATCCGGCCAAATCCGGCCAGTCAGGGGGAGGGGGCGATGGACCACCCTGACCCCTGGTGTACGTAGTGATGATGTTTTCGTTGAATCACTTCCCCAAAAAAAAATTTATAAACCTAATTAAAACTATAGTGGTAAGCAGGGTCGTTCCACAGGGACGGCAGTCAACCACTCAAAATCTGATTAAAGTGCAGAAAGAAAAGAAAAGGAGTTGAACAGATTGTCACTTGGAAGAGTGAGAATAGTCACTTGATAGAGTGAAGAGGCAGAAGGGTCAATCACCTTCCTACCTTTATGATCCAGTTTTGATACAAATGTTCCTGTAGTGTAAATGATTAGTTGTTCGATCAGTCACTTATATTCTTTATAATTCCTTCCAGACAGAATAAAGAGTCCTAGATTGACTACCTTCCAGTAAATCATTAATCTAAGCCATTAAGTTCGTAAGCCTTTTATGATTGCCTATACCATTCACCTAACTTCCGTTGATGTCTGGAACTGCAGGGTAGATTTCCTCCATTGTCATAGACTAGATTAAGCAGTTCTAAGGTTATGCTTCCCCTTCCAGATCTTCATAACCATGCAAGCACATTTAATTAAGTGTCCAAGTTAATTAGAAGGTTAATTAAATTACTTATCTAGGCACAACACCTCATCAAGGAAACTGAATCAAAACCTTCACATAAAGGTAGTAGGGATTGAACCCTTAACTTTGTTAGCTACTCATATTTATTGAGTTAAACATGAGAGCAACCGAGTACAAAAGATAAGACATAAGTCTATATCAAAAGATTAGAGGAGAGAAAGGGAAGATGGTAGCAGGGACAGTTTTTGTCTGTTCACTATGTCGAGTGGCGTTCACCATTTGACAGAGTGACAATTAGCCTTGTTCCTGCTACTACCATATTTCTAACCAACTGACTAACTACCTAACTACTGTCTTTTGGACTAAATCTAACTAACCAATCTTTTGTTTTTCTAACTGTTATTGGCTGACTATTTATAAAGATTTGGAGAGTTTGGATTGGTGGAGTTCTGGCCTTTTGTTCAGCAAAGTAGAGGAGACAGCAAGTTGCAGCAGCCAAAGGCATTTGTTTATTCAGCAATTGGCAAGTTGTTGTCTTCTATGGGTAGTTCTTTCCCTCTTCAGCCGCAATCAGCCATCTTCTACTTATCATTGCTACTTCTCCTTAGTCTTCTTTTCCGGCGCATTCCAACCATTTGCAGCCACAAATCTCCATTTCTTTATTCTTTATTCGTCAGCAGCCCAACTAGCAGCAGTAGCAAGCAGCAGCATCAGCAGCATGCTTCCTTTCATCATTGTATTTCAGCCCCCAATTCAGTCCAAATTTGTCTATCTTTTCCTTCTGTGTCTTCTATGATCACTTGCAACACCATTTCTAACATGACTGCAGCAGCCAATCCATCATTTCAGCAGCAGCAGTCACAGCAGGTAAGTAGCAGGTTGTAGCTGCTGTTTTCCACACATATGCTCCCTCTTTCTCTTCTTCAACTTGCAGTAGTTATAACTTGCAGTGATGGCGAAGCAATTCCTTCCTTTGGCAGCAAGAATTTGGCCTAGGCTCTTCCTGATTGATAGCAGCAGCAGCTACCATTCTTTCTCTCAATTGAGTGCGCCGCTACAGATTCTTCCAAGTTGTAATCATCTGTTGTCATTTTTCCTTCTTCAGAATGCATTTCTCCACTTACTCTAGCTCTGATCGACCTTCCAGGAGCTCAATTTCCATCAACTTCCATTCCAGTCCATTTTGATGCTTTTTTGTGCAATTTGACCCTCATTTATGCTAATTTTCTACATTAGCCCCTTGAGATACCTGAACTGCAAAATTGCCCCAAAAGTAAACTAATCCTAACTAATTGACACTAAATTATGAGCAGAAATGAGTAAAAAATGTGTGCAAAAACCCTTAGTTCCATCACTGACCTATGCCAATCAACTAACTCTTATTGATGATTAAAATCGAGGGTTGTTATCGCTGTTGTCATAGACTAATTCAAGTAGCTCTGAATTTATGTTCACCCTCTCAAGATTCCATAACATAGCATACACAATTAACTAAGTGACCAGTTTAATTAAAAGATTAATTAAAACACGTAAACTAGAAAAATGCTTCATATAAGAATTTGAATAAAAACAATCACATATAGATAATAGGGATTAGACCATAATAAGAGTTTAGCTATTCATGTTTATTGAGTTAAACATGAGAGCAACAAAGTACAAAAGATTAAGCATGTTAAACTCAGAAGGTTAGAGGACAAAATAGAGAAGAATGGTAGTATGGCAGATTTTGTCTGCTCACTTAGAGAAGTGTAATTCGTCACTTGCCTGAATGACAGTCTGCACTCTTCCTATTGCTACTCCTCTGTTTTCTCTCCTAACTAACTCTAACTAACTACTTTTTGGAACTGTTCTAACTTCCCAATCTATTGCTTACTTCTGGCATTGGTTGTTCTATTTATAGAGAATTGGAGAGGTCTTGGGTTGGTTGCTTTTTCTGGTCTTCTTCTTGGCAAGAGAGTAGAAGTGGCAAGTTGCAGCAGCTGGGAACGTTTGTTTATTCAGTAACTTGTCAAATTGCCAAGTTGTTGTCTTCTCTTTGGCCGCCCTTTTCCTTCTTCGACCATAATCAACCACCTTCTTTTCATCATTGCCTTATCTTTGAGTCTTCTTCTCCGGTGCCTCTTCACCGATTTCTGCCACAAATCTCCATTTCTTCTTTCTTTAATCCACAACAGCAGCATAAGCAACTTGCTTTAGTGCAAACATCATGTTCTTCCCTTCTCAGTCTCCAATTAAGCCTCCTATCTTCTGCTCTTCTCTTCCTTATTTCCTGGGATCATTTGCAGCACCATTTCTCACCTCCAGCAGTAGCCAATTCTTCCCTTCATTCACGGACAACAGTAGGTGGCAAGTAGCAAAGCAACTATTGCTTTATCTTCCATATTCTTCCTCTTACTCTTCTTCCACTTGCAACAACAGCAACTTGTAGTGATGGTGTAGCAATCCTTTCCTTTGGTAGCAAGATTTTAACACTCCTTCCTTAATCAGTCGATTTCTGCCCCAATTTCCAGCAGCTCCATTTTCAGCCCTTTTCAAAGATCTTTTCTGCAATTTGGCCCAACATTTCCAGCATTTTCCACATTGATCCTCTGATCACCCCGAAATATAAAATTAACCTAAAAGTAAACTAATTCTACTTAATTGAATTTAATTCACAGGTAAAAATGAATAAAAATTGCTTGTTAAAAGTAGTTTAATTTTAAGTGTTATCAACTAACTCAACAGTATATCAGGTGAATTATATTGTGTTGTGCAATCCCTTGGGCTAAATACCCCATTGGGCTTGAGGAAGCCTATTAGGACAAAGAATCTCACATCTCAAGGATAAATGATATGTCACCTGTTTATAAACTCCTTGAGTCACCCTACTCAATTGCCAATTAATGTTGAAATGGAAGTCCAAGTGATTTTTGACAGATCAACTCGATAAATTGTCGTGGAACGATACTAAAAATGGTATCTATTCAGTGGAAACAGGTTATTGTGGAGCTTAGAATCTAAGACATTCAAATCTTCCTCCAGTCTTTACTCTAGAGAAATCCTTCTGGAAAATGATTTGGAGATCATCAACACCATCAAATGATCAAAATACAAATTGTTGTTATGGAGAGCAATCTGTGATGCTTTACCTACCAAAGTAGAGCTAAATAAAAGAAGTGTTTTAATGCCATCTCAATGCCCCAGGTGTCAGGTGATGGAGGAGGACATGATGCACTTGTTTTTGAATTGTGAATGGTTAAAAGGGGAGTGTATGGTCTTTTGGATTCAGTTTTGATGCATGTTCATTTCTATCTTTTAAAGGATGGAGTTTACGTGTGGTCCAAGGAGTGCAAAAACATAGAGGTACTCAGTCATATGCATATTCTTTGGTTTTATCTGGAAAGCAAGAAACTAAAAGGTTTTGAATGCTCAAAGTTGGGATGCGGGTTACATATGGGAGTTGATCATAAAGGACTTTGAAATCAATCAAAGGCTCCTTTTCATGCTTGAAATCAAGCAGAGATTAGTGCATGCTGGAAGGCAATAAATGAGACATGGAATCCTAGTTTGATAAGAATCATAGTCAAGTCGAGCGGGTTGAGCTTTATTGGCAAACTCACATATGGCAGTTTACGTCTCTTCGGTAATACAAGCTTTAGTGCAACAAATTCTCCTTATCAAGTCTAAGTTTCAAATGTGTGATATATGCGGAAAGCCCTTAGAATTATAATAGATGAAGTACATCAGTTAGTTTTTATCATGTAACGTTGTTGTAATTGTACTTCATGTTTTTAATGAAAGGTATTTGTTTCAAAAAAAAATTAATTACTGTTTAAAATAAAACTATTCAATCAAAAGATTTTCATTTTAGTATATTTGATAACCAAAAAACTGAACATCTCAATGATTAAGAGTGGTGAAAGTGTTGTACAAAACATAGGTGTTGGCTTGGAACAAATGAAGATATTTTTCAAAATAAAGCTTTGAGTGCAGTTCAAACTTTGAAGCAGGTTGATTCTTACGTGAAGAACATTGAGGTAGCTGTGGTGTCCAAAATTGGAGGCACTCAATCAGCCAGGGAAACAATTATGATTAGGTGCGAGTGTCCGCCAGCTGGATGGATAAAAGTTATTACGAACGGAGCTTTTGATAGCCATTCGGGTTTGTCTTCTACCGGGGGTTGCTACGCGTGATCATTATGGGAAATGATTGTGATGTTTTCTAATGAATATTGACTTTGCGTCTATCATCAGAACCGAGCTATGGGGGCTATTTCAAGGCTTGCAGATACTCTGTGATTCGGGCTATCGCCAAGTTTGTGTGGATGTGGATAATCAGAGCATGGTAACGATGGTTCATGCAGAGATGAGCCGATAAGCCAGCATCGAGGTTTGGTTTTGGGAATTCGTAATCCATTACAAAGGGATTGGAGGGTTGAGCTCCGACATTGGTTCCGTAAAGCAAACTTTCAGCGGATTTTATGGCATCTTTAGCTGTTGATTGTCCGCGGGACTTGCAATGGCTCGACAATCCACTACATGGCATTCTACACTCGTTGGAACACGAATTCATTGGTGTTTCCTATCCGAGGAATATGTTATAATTTTCCTTTTTGTACCAAAAAAAAAGTTACTCCCCCTGTCCCAAAATTATTGTCCTGTTTGGATTTTTACTTTTAGTATAATTTGAACTAAAAATGAAAACCCATACTGGACAATAATTTTGGGACGAAGGGAGTAACTCTTACTCATATTGCAAATCTTATCAACACTTTTAGTTTTTGTTAATAAGTTACAATTTTCTTCCCCATTTACAATTGCGTTCAACTTTTTACCATCTCTGGGCTAGCTACTTGTATATAAATATTTAATTTTAATTATAATATTTTGATATCTAATAGGAGTATAAGTTCATCATTTGACTATAATTACAATATTTTTGGTTTTGTATCTTTTTTTTTCTAATCTTCAAAATAATCAATTATAGTTTTAGTATAACATTTTAGTTTTGCAAATGAACAATTTCTCAATAGAAGTTTAAAAGATCCAAAAGAAAATAAAAGTAAAAGGTAGCATGAAAAAGAAAAGGTAGACCACAGTGTGATAATTTAATGCATAAATTTTGGGGGAGGGTCGGATAGGTGGTTAGGGGATTAAGATAAGGGATGATTATTATCAAGACGTCGAGATTTTGATTTTCGCTATAGCCATCCAATTATATTTTTTTAAAAGAATGTATATATATATATATACATATATATACATACATTATAAATATATATATATATAATGCATTTATTAGGACGAAAACCAACTAACTCACTCCGCAAATAATCTATACTAACTTTTTAGAATACGAGTTTAAATGCTGCTGCTTCTAAAGCTGTAACAAGTGTTCTCTGTAGGAATGGTAGAAGAAGTTTTCCATAACCATGGACAGATTTAGGGTAGGAGCCGTAGAGGCCATGGCCTACTGAATCCACCCTAATCCATTATAATTATTAATGTAGTTATTATATTTTAAATTTAATGTATGAGAATTTATTTTTTACATTTTGGGCTATAATTTTTGCAGATGTTATTCTCTCTTCATTATGGGCCAATTAAATCTAGTCCAATTCAAAGAAAAATCTTTATAGGCTAGGTCATATTTTCTACCCTTTTACTATTGCCGAAATTTCCCCTCTTATTTAATTAAATATTTTATGTTTTGAACAAAAATCTTAGACTTTATTTGGAGCATCTTTTAAAGAAAAATCACATACATCGAACACGGTGAATTTTTTTTGGATATATAGAATATTTAAATTATGATATTAAATTTTTTTCGTTACTACTAGTTCATATTTGATGGGATGCAAAAATCTTAATCTCTACATTCATCTATTGGAAAAAAGTTTTATGTCAAATGTTTGAACTTTGACATCAAAATAAAGTTTTGTGAGTACTATGAAAATTTGATTTTTTCTATGGGTGCCTGATCGTTTTAGTCCCTAAATGATTTTCCGGTTCAATTTTTGTCTCTAATGTTTTTCACATGATAAAATTAGTCCTGATAGTTTTTTTTTTCTGTTCAAAATTGGTCCTATTGGCCGGACCCGGTTACTATTCCGGCAAAATATGATTTTTAAATCACATATTTTCCCCAAAAATTTGCAATTTTATCAATTTTACCCCATTTTTTAAAAAAATTTTTAATTTAACGTAATTTTAACTTTAGCACATCACTTTTTTTAATTTTAATCTATTTACTTTTATTTATTCAAATCAAATCTTTCTATCCAAAAATATAAAATTTCCTATAATATTTGCTTTATTCTCTCTCTTTTTTTGTGATAAAAATGAGAGAGAATAGGGTAAATAATGTAATACTTTTATATTTTTTAGAAGTAAGATAGGATTGGATAGCATATTTTATATGTCATATTTTTATTGGATGTTTTCATTCCCCCTCGCCTAGTACTAAACCAATTATCATATCTTTTACGATTTTACTCATAAAATCAAAAAAATAATTAAATAGTACAGTAACTTATTAAAACAAGTATAGAATATTAAAAAGATAATAATAAATAATATTATATTTAATAAATTTTTTATAATAAACTATTTTAGTAAAATTTACATTCACAAATATTGTTCAAATTTCTTTTATGTTTTTCCACTCTAACGCTTTAGTTTTACTCGAATAACCACCTTCTTTCATATTAAAATTTTTTTTATTTATGATATTCATCTTTATAATCTCTTATTTGACCTTTTTACCTAACAAAAGTTTTCTAAACCTTATTAGATTTTATCTTATATATATTTATCATGTCAAAAGAAATTAAAATAATGAGGATATTCGATAAACAATTTTTTTTTGATGTTTTGATTTTTTATTGGCGTAAAAGAAACACATAAGGTAAATCAAATAGTGTTCTAATTTTTATGAGGTGAAATATAAAATAAAGAGTAAAAAAAGATGACAATGATTTATCCCAAATAGATAATTGGATTGGACAGATAAGGAAAAAAACTCTGATTTTGCATTTTTTTTTTGAATTCTTACAATATTTTATCACAAAATATTTTATTAATTTAATTTATTTATTAAATTTATTTTATTATTTATAGATATTTTCTTTTTTATATTATTATTTCATTAATATTAGAATTTTTGGAGATAAAAATAGTGAAATTTGATAGTTGCTTAGGTAATAGCTAGGCTAGGCGAAGAATAAAATAATCGGAGTAAAATAAATAAATATTTTAGTATAGTTTTTAGTTTGTTCATGGTAAATGTGATAGAGAATAGGGTAAATAATACGATAAATTTTACATTTTGGTATTGGAAGATTTGATTTGAAAATATAAAAGTAAATTAAGTAAAATTGAAAAAGTGATGTGCTAAATTTAAAATTGGGTTCAACTGAAATTTTTTAAAAAAATTAGGGTAAAATTGATAAAATTACAGAATTTTGGGGTAAATTTATAATTTTAAAATTATATTTTGCCGGAATTGTCGCCGGATCCGGCTAATAGGACCAATTTTGAACAAAAAAAAAAAACTATCATAACTAATTTTATCACGTGAAAAACATTAGGGAGGAAAATTGAACCGAAAAATACTTTATGAACTAAAACGATCGTGTGCCCTTTTTCCATTAATGTAATACGGCCCCAGTAATTTTTGGTTGTAGATCCACTACTGCCCATAGCTTTCTTTCATATGTAGAATTGCCTCATGCTTCTAAAACCAACCTAATTAATTCATCCGTATAATATTTAAAAAATAATTCAAAAGATGACTATTGTAGTCCTATAGATGTCATAAGTACGTGTAAGTTAGTATCATAATTAACCTGGAATTAGGTTCACAGTATTGCATAATAATGCAAAATTGCTGATGGCAAAATTTGGTGTGTTGGGTAGAGAGGGTAACTAATGTTTATAATAATTTATAAGTAATGTAAGTGAGTCAATCGGGTGACACATGATCAAGGCATATTTTCTTGTGTCTTAATCATGCAAAAATATGTTAAATAATAAAAAACAAAAGTACTTGGTCACATAATCTCACACGTAAATATTATTATTACTTCCTCTCTCTCTCTATCCATGTCGATGTGACTTCTTCCTTAATCGGCCAAAAACTTGGATTAATTATTAATTTCTTTAATTTCTTTGCATGAGTATAAAATAGTCAACTATCACTAATTAATTATCATTCAAATATATACATCATCGATCATGACTTGTTGTCCTTGTTTTTGGTTTCTTTAGGTCTATCGTTATCTAATATTCCCAATAATACAATGGTTAATTGTTTTTTGAAAAAACCAAAACCATTTTAATTAGTTTAGGTTATTGCCAGCTTGATAGAAGAACGAAACAAAATGTATTATGTAAGGTACACTGGACTGTTAAGCTATACATCTGTTATATTGCTAGCGCGCCTCTACCTACCGGCAGCAGATTCTTTTAGATACTGATACAAGTTTGATCCTTACTTTGGAGCCTAAATATATAACCCAGTGGCGATCCCTGGTACGTTTTGAATATTTGGTTAAGAGGTGACTTTTAACAAAACGAACTATTGAAATGGGATAGAAAAAGTCGTGGTATACTGTATTACCTAATTATTTGACACTGCAACTTTTTTTGTTCAGATCATCTTGGAAAAAATAAAAATTGGAATCAGTTCTGAAATTGGCCATTTCGCATAATTTAGGTCCCAAAAAAAAAGAGAAAAAAGAAACAAAAATCTCCCATTGATCGCATTATTTATCGAAGTTGAATATAAATTAGTGTAATTTGAATAAACATGCACAAAGCGACCAAAACTTAAAAGAAGTATTTGAGCAAAAAGGTGACAAGAAACTTTTCCTTTCTTGCTTCCTCTTCCCCCTTCAATTAGGCAGTTTTTTACTTGCTAAAAAGGTTCAACTCAATCATGGAAACCTAATATGTTCATATATTATTTGTATTAAAGTTAAGTTATATATATATATATATATATATATATTTGAGGAAAGAAAGTTGTTAAGTTGGTATAACCACTTTGCCATGCAGAATCCTAATTGGTGACTTTACTAAATTAATTTGAGAAGCTACAAGCCACTACTATTGCTGGACGGCATATCTTTCTTATCGCAATCTACTTAATTTATTATCCTTCTGCATGGATCTTCCAGAAGAACAAGAAAACAAGAAACCAAAAAAGATTCTTCTTTTGTTTATTTGGTAGTTTGCTTACTCATGATTCCAAGATACAAGCTTTATCCTCAAATTAGTTGACACATATGCTTCATGTATATACATGCATCATTTCTCCAAGCATACAGAACTCCCTATACGTTCGGAAATATATGTCTAATTTTCGTATTATTTTTAATTAATACAACAAAACTTACAATTATTTTGAGAAAATATTTCGTTCATATTTTATAACATTTTTGGGTTAAATGGCAGTAATGTTAAGGTCTCAGTAATTAAACCTGAAGTACTCCCTCCATTCCAAAATAAGTGTCGTTTTGACAAAATGAAAAAATTCCAAAATAAGTGTCGTTTTCAGATTCCAATGCATTTTTTGTAAAACATTTCCAAACATACCCTAAAAAGGAATAATATTATTGGTGAATATTTATTTTAATGGGGTTGGTTGAGGATATTCTAGTAATTTAGTTACTATATTTAATGTTTTCTTAAACTGTGTGCAAACTCTAGAATGACATTTATTTTGGAACGGAGGAATTACTATACAGTATATTTTCTAAACGTCTGCTTTTAATTAATACAACAAAAACTTTTAAGTGAAAGTAGCTCTGCTTGGAAGGTTTTTTTATGGTTTTTTCAAAATAATTAAATAATAAATGTCTCATCCCAGCATACCTTTTTATATTTCCAATACACCTTTTTATATTCTCAATATAAAAAATACCTAAAAACACACATTAAAAAAAACGATCCAAACATAGTAATCACCGGACCGGCTAATCTTTCCGACCGAATCACATAAATTGCTTGTAAGTAGCACAATATGTCATTTGGGCTTTTTTTCACCGACGAAATCTTTCAATGAGAAAAAGAAGAATGTGTTTTGATCTTTGAAAATGACTGCACGCATAAACAAAAGATGTATACAATGACAAGAATGGTAATTGAGGTGGAAAGAAATATAATGACAAGAATGGTAATTAACTGCTCCTTCTATCTTATTTTAATAATCCTTCTTACGACATTGTTTGATAAGTTCAATTATATGGACTATATAAAATGGGACAAAATTAAGTCTTTGTTTGTAAACTTTTTCCAATGGTATTTTCAGAATTTTTTTTTATATAAAAATTAATTAGCATACTTTTTTAAGTTCAATTAATTAGCATATTTTTCCAATGGCAGAGAGCTGTCGATAAATTAATTCTAAGTATACTCAATTATTTTTTCCCCTTTTCCTTCTCCTGGAAAACATAATATAAGCCGTGGTGCAATTGAGGGATGTGGAATGGGTAAAATTTTAAGAGCTATCTTCAACCTAATTGGACCGAAATGACAGAAAAGATGTGCATTACATAGGTAGTCATGTAGAAAATTATTGGTCATGTGTGAGAGAGAGAGAGAGATAACGAATTATGGCACCAAAGAAATGAAGACAAAATAACATGAATAAGAAACTTGAGAATTTATTAATATCATCCTTTATCCATGAAAAAAATAAATAATAATAAATGATAATAGAATGTTACCAAACAATATCTTTGTGAAAAATTATGTATATATCATTCCCAACATTACATGTGAACATTCCTCTTTGCCGGGTTTCCCTCTCAATTTGACCATATACATCTATCTCCAAATAAATATAAATAAAAAGAAGCAAATAATATACGTTTTATAAGAAGGAAGATGATTAAATGGAGTAAACATAATGCGTTTATTCGAATCGATAAAAAATTACTGTCCTAGTAAACCTAAACAAACAAATAATATGCGTTTTATAAGAAGGAAGATGATTAAATGGAGTAAACGTAATGCGTTTATTCAAGTCGATAAAAAATTACTGCCTTAGTAAACCTAAACAAGTTCTAAATATTATATATCTAACAAATGATCACAAGTATGTTAACATCTCGAAGGTAGGAATCCAACTTTTCGATCGACAGTAAATTTTTAGAGCAATTCTTTTTCTTCTTTTTTTTTTCTTCTTGAATTCCATCGCTAATTAATTTGATTTATTTTTTTCCTTGGAAAAGAAGTTAAGAAAATAAATAGTCGAACATGAGCTGTCACTTAGAAATGATTGGCATCGCTCGTTATATGTATTGCTTCTTAGTAACGGAACTCAGGATGAGAGAATATTTGCCTTGTCAGTAGCAATAAATTAACACGTCAACTTCCCCATTAATCCATTCCATCAAGTTCCCTATTTGTATCGGTTGTCCGGTGTATGTAATTTTTTTTTACAGAGGTAGTGGAAAGAGTAAAAAAATCATTAAAAAATCATAAGGGATAAAAATATAATTTTAATAAGAACATGATAACGAAATAAATAATCATAAATCATAATATTTCACATCAGTCACTCTTTATTTTTTACTATGCACATCAAAATGTAAAAGTTTGATAGAAGGAGTAGCAAATATACTATTTAAAAATTCCAGAAAGAACCTATTAACACTCAGAAAAAAACTAAACAAATGGACTCCGCTCATAATGAATTGTGTTTTTAGTTTTCAATATAAGTTACCAAAAAAAAAAAAAAAAAAGAATTCCAGAGGCTTCTTTATTAGTGGTGAGAAAATAATGGATTGATTAATAAACCTTCGTTGGAACATTTGCATAAGCAAATTGCATGGACTGATGAGCTTGACACGTGGACAGATTGTCTCTTATTATGATTGATATGATATTCAAATGCGATGGGGGTGATAGAAACAAGCTGCAAATTGCAAAGTCAAAGCTATTTTTTTATATTGTAGGAGTGCAAAAAGAAAAAGAAGCGTTTTTTTTTTTTTCCCTTATATTCTTGAGAATTTATTCGCTATTTATTTAGCTAAAATTATTTCCTTCGAGCCAGCAAAACCAAGCACAAAAAGTAGGGGTTTATGATTTTTTTTTTTTTTCATTCTCTATTACAAGCTTGATATTCACTCTTCTTAATTATATATAGTATGTCACTAATTTTCAATTGCAATAATTCGAAAATTGATGATTGCTTGCATTATTCTTGTATTAATAATTTACAAAATTTGGATGATGTGTAGTTCTTGACCATTATGTACTTTAACAACTTCGCAATTGATTAACTTAATTGTGTATAGTTACAAATAGAATAAGCGAAGAAACAAATCTCAGAATAAAGATTACGAGGAATCTATCAATTCTTACATCTTTATTGCATAAATGGGAAAGAAAAACTTAATAATAAAATCTAGCGAATATATATTGGAAACGGGATAAAAAGGAAAAAAAAATGCTTTCTTTGGCACAAAGTTTGATCAAGAAATCTTTCGTTCCAAGTCTTTGAACAAATAGAAATAATTTTTAGGTTTTTTTTTTTTTTTTTGTAATTTCCATTTCGGAAAATTTTATTATCCCAAAAATATTGTTTAAAGTAAATAAAAAGGTACGTAACACCATCTTATATATATTCCTAATCTTTTCTTGTGCAACAACAGATGGACCCTTCATTTGTTGACACAAAATTCCAATCACTTGTCACTTAAACAGTTTCTTTTTCTCCATAACTTGTTAAAGTTAAAAGCTCATTAGTCCCAACAAAGAAATGATTACAATAAATTTTGGTCCTCTCCATTTCATATATAGACAGTGTACCCAACTTTAGAGGATCAATGAGATTCTTTGCTTTATCTATAGTCTAATCTTTTCGTTTCATCTTGTCAATAAAAGTTCTGATTATTTGTAAAAATAATATGCTTACCACATACTCCTCGCGTTCCAAAATGATTGTCCAGTTTGAGATTTCACTTTTAGTACAATTTGAACTAAAAATGAAAATTCAGACTGGACAATAATTATGGGACGGAGAGGAGTTTTATTTTGAAATGAGAAGAGTGAAAATTGAAAGTAATCAAAACTATCTAATCATATCTAATAAAAATTTAAAATTAAAAATGTGAAATTTAAACGTACTAAGATTTTTGTTTTTTTTATAAAAAAAATTATGTTTATCAACTAATTAAAAACGGTTGGTAGTCACTTTGACTCTTGAGAGCCCTCATGTTACCGTTTGACTGCTGCCAGATTAATCAAATGGAGACTCCAACTAAAGCTAGCTCTAAACCCATCAACTTCTTCTTTCCAATAATTTTTCTAAATTAAACAACCGCCGTCCTTTCTTTCTCTCTGTCCATTTATAAAAGCAAAACTCTTCATCAACTCCATTTCAGAAAAAAAAAAAAAACCCTTTCAGAATCCACTGTTTTCTCTGTTCATATTGATTAAAAGGAAAAAAAAAAAAAGGTATGGAGAGAAAGAAGTTGCATATATTTCTGTGTATATTTCTCTTCTTCCATCATCATCATCATGCTGCTGCAAGACCTTCTTCATCTTCTTCTGTGAGCCCCATCGCCACTATTCCATTCAGCGCCGGCTTCTCCCCGCTTTTCGGCGACGCAAACATCAAAAGATCGCCGGACGACGCCTCCGTCCATCTTCATCTCAACCAACTCACAGGCATGCGACACATCTTTATTCTTCTTTCTTTGCAAAATTAGAAGTCGATTCTTTCGTCCCAGAAAAATAGTGGCATGCACATGTACATGATCAACCAGAATAAGTTATTGATTAGTTTTTTTCCTGATATAATATTAACAGGTTCTGGGTTCAAATCATCTGATCTCTACAACCATGGATTCTTCAGTGCCAAGATTAAACTTCCATCAGATTATACTGCTGGAATTGTAGTTGCGTTTTATGTACGTATCTTTGTTTTCTGTTTTTTTTTTCTTTTCCGTTAATCATCATACTATTCTCATCCTGTTTGAACTAAAACAGTATAACAAACCGGGTTTATTTTATTAGGTCGGAGGAAGTATATATACATAAATATACACACGATGATCATTAAATGATTTATCTTCATCTTTTCCCCTTTATTATTTATGGGTTATTATTGAAAACAATTCTTATTCTTTTTTTTTTTTGGTGGGGTGTAGACTACAAATGGAGATTTATTTGTGAAGAACCATGATGAATTAGATTTTGAGTTTCTGGGGAATATAAGAGGAAAACCATGGAAGTTTCAAACGAATATGTATGGAAATGGAAGCACAAGCAGGGGAAGAGAAGAAAGATATCGTCTTTGGTTTGACCCTTCCAAGGAATTCCATCGTTATAGCATCCTTTGGACCACCAATAAGATCATGTAAGAGCCTAACTCTATCACCTTTTCTCTAATCTTTCTTTACTAATTTTCTCAACCACTTCATATTGAATTTTATTCGTCTCTTTCAATTTCTATCCCTTTTATGAAATTGATCGATTACGGCTAATTTTAAAACTTGACTATTTCAATCCATTATTTTAATAGGGATGAAAGTTCAGTTTTCATACCTTTTATACGTGTTCTAGATAGATATTAGCCCTGCATAATTCCAAAGCCTTATATTTATGTGGTAATGGAAAGATAACAACAATCTAGATAATACTCCTTCTATATATCCCATAATACAATAAATTTGATTTTTTTTTTAATTTTTTATTCTGGATAGGAAGATTCAAATTAATGAAGCGAAAAAGTTCAAAAAAAAAAAAAAATCCAACTTCAAAGTTTTCAAACATTCTTGCTTCGTCGCATGTGTAAACTCATAATGCTCAGTAGCAATTTTCTTATTATATGCGCTTTGATTAGTGACTAAGCTTTATATTTCTCGGTCCATTATTTGGCACGCGTAGATAGAGACATACGTATGTGATAGTTCCCTTATGATAAAAGGCTAATGTAAACAAACAATCATCTCATATTCCCATTCATTTAATAAATTTGTAAGAGTTTACACTGTTATAATGCAACGGTCATTAATATACTTGTTGAGAGAGAATGTCTAACTTTCTGAATTTTACATATTTTTTAAGGTATAAGGAACGAGGCAAAAGCCTAAAAGAACTATATATATACACAAGTATACAATTTCTAAATTAACAAATTTAAGTAAAGAATTAATTTGAAATTTGAGTGGAATTATCTCCAAGCAAGCAAGTTAGTTTCACTTACAAAACTATGCACTAATCAGTCACATCCAATCAATTTCAAGTTCAGGTAGCCGCTTTTTTTAAAAAAATATTATCTCGAGCAACCTAATCCATATTGTTTATTACGTACTCCCTATGTCCCAAAATTATTGTCCAGTTTAAGATTTCACTTTTAGTACATTTGAACTAAAAATAAAAATACAAACTTGACAATAATTATGGGACGGAAGGAGTACTATTCTATGTTGATTTTGCTTTTCTTTTCTTTTCTTCCTTTTTTTTTTTTTTTGGCTTCTGAATTAATTCTCATCTCCAATTCACAAATTTCTTATTTACAGATTTTACATAGATAATGTACCAATTCGGGAAATCATGAGGCATGAATCAATGGGAGGAGACTATCCATCTAAGCCAATGGGGCTGTACGCCACCATATGGGATGCTTCCGATTGGGCAACCTCCGGCGGCAAATACAAAACCAACTACAAATACGCCCCTTTTGTAGCCGAATTCACCGACTTCGCGCTTCACGGCTGCGCCGTTGACCCTTTAGAGGAAGTGGTCAACGATCGATGTAACGAGAAAAATGATCAACTCGAAAACGCGAATTACGCTCGAATTTCTCCCAAACAGAGGACGGCCATGGCTAAATTCAGACAGAGATACATGTATTACTCGTATTGTTACGACAGTTTGAGATATCCAACTCCACCACCGGAGTGTGTGATTGATCCGGTCGAAAAACAAAGGTTTAAGGAAACCGGAAGGTTGAAGTTCGACGGGAAACAAAGGCGTCGTCATTATAAGGGAGGAAGAAGTCAAGATTTAGGTACTAATAAGAGGATTTATGAGAACCAGGATGATGAAGAAGAGTGAGATATTACAAACGCAGGCATTACACATTATTTGTAAGTGTGTTCATGAATTATAGTTGTATAAATTGATCTGAATTTTTGGGATTTTTTTTTGGGAGTTGGTATAGTACCATAAGATGCTATAGCTTGGATTGTTTTCATATTCTTGAGGTGATTATTGTTTACACATTGGAATGTTGTATCTGTATATATGTAATCAAATGTTGATCATTGGTCATAGCAATAAACAGAATGATAATTCACATAATAGTAATATATTTTTTAAATTTTGTACATTTATATTTTTGGGCACAAAATGTTATATATTGGTCATAGCTAGCTGGAAACTAATAGTAGCAATATTTTTTAAAATTGGGTACAAATGTTATATAGACTCGATTTGATAATATGTACTCATCAAATACGATCCATATAATAGCAAATGATGCTACTATGGAGCAACAAATCACAAACATTGACTTTTACTACCTCCATTTTTAGTATTTCTTTCGAGATTGGAAGACTTCAATTGATTTAATAAAAAATAACTTTTAATTGAATAATAATTTTAGAATCGAGAAAGTATCATTCATTCTTTTTATCTATTTCAATTTACACTATAAAAGCTAATAAAATAAAATAACTATTGTATCGTCATAAACCGACATGAATTATAATTAACCCCAAAATAATATATTATACCGTGCAATAATTCTTATACTGGTACAAATTTACATTATATATATACTATAACAACAACAACAACAATCCAGTATATTTCTAACTCGGTTAAAGTCTGGGGGTCAAGATGTACGCAGTCTTATCCCTGTATATCAATACAAAGTGACTGTTTAAGTAGTGCGACCCAAGATGCATTGGTGCATTAATGTATTGATTTTCGGAAACTTCACCAAATTAAGAAGCGCCGGAATTTAGATGAGCCATTTTAGGTACAATGATAAATAGTATAATAAGATAGTATAATTAAGGCTGCTGGTTAATCGGGTCAACCTAACCAACCGCCCGACCCGAAATGCATTCTGCTTAATCGGGGTGGCTAATCAGTTTAATTGGGGAAATTTCAGCTCTACCCGATTAACCGATTAGCTAACTCGGTTCGGGGTCGATTTTCAGAAAGGTTAATCGTGGTCGCCCGATAACCCGAATAATTTAATTTTTAATTATTTTTTTAATATATATATATATATATTAGACATATAACTAGGGTTGACTGGTTTTATTTTCCAATCCCCTTTTGACTTTTTATTTCTTCCTGGCATCCAGCTCTTCACTCCCTTTTTTTCCTCCTTCGGTGTGAGCTTCGCAGTTCGCCGCCGTTCCTCCACCGCTCCACATCCCACTTCCCTTCTCCATCGCTCCACATTACACTTTCTACCTCCACGGCTCCACCTCCCACCTCCGCAACCCTTCAATTCCACCACCAATACGGTTCTCCTCCAAAAAAAAGAGAGATGATTTTTACTTTCTAAATCTAAAATCTTTCATTGATTAATCAGGAGATCAGAAATCTGTAACAAAAAGTGAGAATCGAGCATGCGAAAATTGAAGAATGGTGACAAAAAAGCAAAGAAAGAGAAATGGTTACAGGGATGAATCCGAAATTAGAGGTAATTTTTTTTTTTTTTTGGTTTCTGAGCAAGGGATGTGGTCCCCCCTCCCCCAAAGCGGACGTTGTAATTCTTGCCATTAAAAGTTCATTTTTTTTTTGAAAAACAAGGAGATTGTAGCTCTGTTGTAAATTATAAAATTCTGTGGGATCTGTGTATAAATTGCAACAAATGAATGGAGGAAGAAAAGAACTTCCGAAACCAGCCTTGTTTAAACTGATTAATGATGATACTGATAATGGTGTTGACTCTGTGTGTTTTAGAATGTGAAGAAGGGTAGGTTGATGAGGAAAGCCATGAACATTGGAAGATCCGAAGATGATGGTGGAATTTTGAAAGTGGGGAAAGATGGGAAAATGCAGAGAACGTTGTATTGGATTCGGTTCAATCGGGCACTGAACCGAAAACCCGATTGATTAATCGGTCGGTTCTGTTCGGTGCATTAAAATTTTCGATTTGGTTTCGGTCGGGTTTCGTGGAGGAAAAAATTCGATTAAGCTGAACCGAACTTCACCCGAACCTATTGAATTAGCAATCCTAAATATAATAAGATATTCAATGATGATAAATATCATAATAAGATATTTATTTATTTTCTATTTACTAGTTACCATTATTATAGATGTTCTAATGCGAAAGATTTTTGAAATTAACAATTTTTTTGATAATACAATAATTTAATTTTATTTACAAAACAAGTGAACTAATCATCTTAATCTTGTATAGAATTAAATTTGTTATGATAAACAAAAAAAATTGTTAATTTGAAAATTCTTCCACTCATCTTAATCTTGTAAAATTAAATTTGTTATGATAAACAAATAACAGATAATTAAATTCATTATATTTATGACATCATTAGTTCATTGTATGTAATTGCATTCATAAAAGGTAAATATAATTATGACGTCATTATTTCATTGTAATTGTATTTTCATTCAGTTTGAGGTATGATCACCAGAGCTGTGATATAAACACTTGAAGAGCAAACCACCCGACCCGTCAACACGTCTTCGCCACCATCTTTAACGGTTTTCCCCACCATCGCATCCCGGCAACTGCCACCGCCGCCGCCGGCATGGCAGAATTTCTCGAGTTAGAAGCCCAAGATGCTGTACGGATGCCATGGAACGTTTTGCCAGGGACCAAAGCCGAATCCGCACAGTGTATTATCCCGATCTCCGCCATTTATACGCCCTTGAAACCCCTCCCGCCGTCCACCCCAGTTGTGCCGTACACCCCACTGCGGTGCCGGAATTGCCGATCAGTGTTGAATCCCTTTTCCATTGTGGATTTCTCCACCCTCACTAGTAAGCTATGGATCTGCTGCTTTTGTCTTCAGAGGAACCACTTCCCGGCGGAATACCAGGGTATCTCCGAGTCCAATTTGCCGGCGGAGCTTTTCCCAAGCTACACTACTATTGAGTATGAGGATCAAAATATAACTGCCGGGTCTTCCGTTACTGGTCCTATATTTTTCTTCGTCATTGATACTTGCATTATCGAGGAGGAGATGGGGTACTTGAAATCATCTTTATTACAGGCACGTACCAATTGCTTTTCCTTTTTTTTTGTTTTTGATTTTTTGTTGTTCTTGTCAAAGAGTATGCATTCAGAACCGGGTTCCTGGAATTTATTATTTCCGGGACGGGGGCTATGGGTGTGTGTGTTGGGTGGGTGGACTTCTGGGATTGCCTCTTCCTTTATGTATCAGTTGATAAAACATCCTATCTCTTGTATAGAATGCAGTCTTTTGAGATTCAGAAGCTTCAAGTTTATCCATGCTGGTCTATTTCTGTTCTAGAACTTTTTTTAGCCACAGTTGTTTGATATGTTATGTTAGTATGCTTGGTAGAACTGAAGTGTTATTGTAGTATGGGTTAGAGTCAATTTAAGTTGAACGTTACAAATATAGTTGGTCTTGATGAATAAATATTGTAGAGGCACATTAGAATTTATAATTTAGGACCCTAAATTTATCGAGAACTGAGAAATAGATTAGCGGAAGTGTTTGAAGGACTGTTGTTGGCTGAGATTGCTCAGACCAGAGAAGGTCTCAAATCCAGTCAGAGGAGAGATGAAAGCTGACCTGTTGATAGTTCCTTTGTATTGATAACAACAACTAGTGTGACACATCTTAATCTGTTATGTACGTTCAGAAAGCATGCATAAATTACGAAGACTCTTAATCAACGTGTGTATGATGAAAAAAACCTTTGTAAAGAGAGAAAAGGATAGTATTCGGTACAAGGCATGCTAGCTCAAGGGAGTCTCCGTATCATAAATTAGAACTTTGGTTAAAAGGTAACACCATTATGATGCTTCAGATTTGATTTGAAAAACTTGGATGCTGCGCAATAGGCATGGTCATGATATTGAAGTGCAGCAAAGCGTTTTAGGAGTTAGATTGTCTCAAACTGTTAGAGGATATGTTAGTATGTGTTGAGATACTTCACAGCAGTATTGGAAGGTGAGCTGTGACAATTTATATGATAGGTACATTTTGAAGCCTCTATTAAAATGTTCAGGAAAAAAAAGGATTCTTGATATTCAGGAATGAATGTTAAAAATGTGAATGATATGCGGGAAGTCTCCGACATTATCCTCATTGAAAATCATTAGAGTTCACTAATTTTGGAGAAGAAATGTGGTTCTTGGCTCTGTGTGTGCTTGTGAGAATACTTTTGCCTTTCTGGACTCTTATGTAAACTTATGGTCTTACTGTTATCAAAAGGAAGTTCTTTCTAGCTTTTATATATACTTTACGGAGAACATAATATTGTTCTGGTTGCTGGCAAGTATTATATAATCTTTACGGAGAACATAATATTGTTCTGGTTGCTGGCAAGTATCTGGGTAATCTGAGCTGATGTCTGGGGAAAATGGAGTCCATTTTAATAAACTCAAGTAAAGTCTAGTTTGCAGATCAGACTAAAGTGAGGTGATGCTGAATGTGGAGTTTGATCCTGGTCTTGATTCAGAATAAAGTAGATTGTTTTAGCAGCCATATTATACTCTCGTTTAGAGACGTTGCAATGTATGGAATATCAATGCAATGTAGGGCATGTAGATGAAGATAATTTTTTTATTTTTTGTTTTTATATATTTTTTTATAAAGTTTTGCAAGGCTGAACAAAATTAAAAAGGTAATAAAACGTATATATGAAGGAGTTTTTGTGGTAGTCCCATGTAAGGGAGTTTGAAAGGCCTTTGATTTACATTAAATGGTGCTATGTTTTGTAGTTAAATGTTTCCATTAGGTTATCTAGTGTAAATTACTTGTTGCAGACTTTTGATGTGCGAGTGAATATATAGTAAATATTTTACAAAGTTCTGATTAACTTTTAGATGTCTTGAATCCATCCTCTTTCCCTTTCTTCTCAAATGAGTGGACAGATGCAAAAAATGTTTTTGGGGGGGATTTACTTTAAGACTGGTCATTGATGACTAAGGTTTTAGTTTTTACTGTTAATGTTATCCTCGTAATTAACAGAGAACTTTTTTGACACTCTTTTATCTCCAATTCTTGTCAAAGAATGTAACTCCGTTTTTCTGCCTAACTACTTACAAGGAAAATGTTTGATGTGCAGGTAGTGGGAATGATGCCTGAAAATTGTCTTATTGGTTTGATCACATTCGGTACGTATGTTCATGTTCATGAGGTAGGATCTGGCCAGATTCCGAAGGTCTATGTTTTCAAGGGATCAAAAGAGGTATCAAAGGAGAATGTTTTGGAGAGTCTAGGTTTATTGGGTGGTAAGCCAAAGCCAGGAAGTGGAGTTATCGCCGGTCCAAGAGATGGCCTGTCCCCTGAGAGTATTGCTCGTTTCTTGTTGCCTGCTTCAGAATGTGAATTTGCGTTCAACTCGGTATGTTAATATTTGTGGTTGCAAGTACTATATGCACAGAAGAATTGAAGTTGTTTCAGTTTATTATGTGCCACGTGCTGCAATTTTGAGCAATCTGTGTGTTTCTGATAATGCTTTTTCATCCATAAAGTGATACGTAGTGATCAGAATATACATGGTTTGGAGCATTTCTGGAATAGGGTAAAAAATAATCCGCTTAGAACTTTTCCTAAGATACTTTTGCATTTTTTAGGTTCCACTGAATCTCGATTTTTCAGAGGCTTTATCATAAATGTTCACTTGTCATGTTTATTCATGAAATAATTGCAGTTCCTCCCTCTGATGTATTAAATGGTATTGGATAGATATTGGAAGAGCTTCAGAAAGATCCTTGGCAAGTTCCAGCAGATCGAAGGGCGGCCAGATGCACTGGTACTGCATTAAGTGTGGCTGCTCATTTGATGGGATTATGTGTTCCCGGCTCTGGTGCCAGAATTATGGCATTTTTAGGTGGCCCACCCACAGAAGGGCCAGGCTCTGTAAGTAATTTTACAGAAATGTTGGACGCGATGTTTTACGCCTGAAATTGTTTCGAACTATTTTATTCTTCAAAATAAGATTTTCCTGGATGTGTTTCTCTATTTTTTTTCTTTTTCGCGATCCTTTTCTTGGGGAATCTGTTTTCTCTGTTATTCTCCTCATTAGTTGTGGCTGTTAATTTAATAATTTAGACCGGTAGTGTGCTAACTATATGGTGTAAGACACATACATGATATGAAGAATCTTTTGCTTGTCTAATTTCTTCTTATGACTTTTGGTTGGTAGTTATAGTTTGCTGAGGAATTGTTTTGTAATTTTGCAGATTGTGTCTATGGATTTGTCTGAGCCTGTACGTTCCCATAAAGACCTGGACAAAGATAATGCACCATTTTATCATAAAGCGGTGAAATTC
Source organism: Oldenlandia corymbosa var. corymbosa (assembly GCA_949775105.1). Classification (NCBI taxonomy): domain Eukaryota; kingdom Viridiplantae; phylum Streptophyta; class Magnoliopsida; order Gentianales; family Rubiaceae; genus Oldenlandia; species Oldenlandia corymbosa. The sequence continues at coordinate 22,230,962 of OX459121.1, read as the reverse complement.
TATGAAGGAATATCTAAACAACTTGTTCATCAGGGGCATGTACTTGATGTTTTTGCTTCTGCACTTGACCAGGTATAAGAATCTGCTTTTTGGTATAATACATTTTTATATTTGGTTGATCACTGACAAGGTTTTGGTTTGGTTATACAATAGTCTGGTGAAGGATGCTATTAACTTTTGAAGTATATTTCTTTTAGGCCCGTGATATTTTAGCTGTCTTGTTTTGTCAAAGTACTGGCACTCCTAATTTTATGGTTCTTAAGACTAAAGAGTAATTGTTTGTCAGAAGGATAGTCCTGATTAAATGTGGCTATAGCTACGAAATCTGGCTTGCTCCTTAGGAGTCTGTTATACAATTTGTGTATTGTATGACATTGCATGAGTTGCATAGTTGTAGTAGTTTACCAAAAAGATATCTTATGTCAATTAGTGTTATTGGAGCTCATACATGTAACAGTAATCAGTAACTCTGTGCTCTTGTTTCGCTTCATCCCTTTGAATTTAGTTGCACCGTTTTAGACTTCTAGTTGATGTTTCCTTTTTGCTGTAGTAATTATCCTTGAAAGCACAATGGAGCATGAGAAAAAATGGTCTGGAAAATAAACATAAAGAAGTGACACCATAGTAGAAAGAAAAGGAAGTATGTATCAAATCCCATTTAGGGTTGGTTGGGGTTCATGGGTAGTTTAGAAAAGGCTGTTGGGATTTTCCAACTAATAATGTAAGAAACTCATAACCCTAAAACTGGAAGGAAGGAATTTTCTCTTCCAGGTATTGCTTGTTTCCCAGAAATAATTCATGTTGTTTTCCTTGTTCATATGCATCTATAATGAACCAAATGAATGTATCTATCCTATCAATTCACCATACTGACAAGAGTTAGTTTGTTCCCATAAATGCAGAACTGTTTCTGTTTCCCTTTTCCGTTTTTTGAATTAGCTTTCTTTGGCCCAGATAATGGAGATATAAGTTGTATCAGAAATTCATAATTGTAAAACTTTTCGCTAAAATATAAAAGGAATCCATGGTAAAAATTCATTCATTTGGCAAAATACTGCTGACGCAGTTTACTATAGCAAAGCAACAATTTTTACAAAACTCCTTTGATTTTTCCCTTCTGCGAAATAATTCTAATATTGGGTAAAACTTTAGAAAAATAATGCTGAGACTTATCCCATTTCATACTTTTGATTGATACTTGGGGTGTCTAAGGTTAATAAATTTGATTATTTGCCCTTTGGCAAGTAGGAAACTTTTTGTTTTTGAAGTATCATTAATGCATCCTGAAATAGTTCACCAGCTTCCTTTTGCTTTTGAAATTTTTTTTTTTTGTTTTTCTTTTTTTTTCCTTTTGAATTATGATGCTTTTTGTTAAGCAATACAAGCCTTTTTTGATTTTTTTAGCCTTAAAAGAAAAGAAAATCATGAAGGAGGGCAATAAACTTTTAAATTCCTATGAATGGATTTGTAAGAGTGTTGCATTTTGGGACGATGTACTATCTTTGTGTATGGGAATTTACCTTGTTATCCTCTCTAAAGAATTTACTCTTCTTGAACACTAGAATGTGCCCTTTGTATGTGTTTGAAAAGTTTAATTCATCTTTTCTTATTTCAATCCTATTAGGCTCATACAGGAATTTCCTCTTTTTCCTGAATGTCATTATGTACTTTCAGCTGGTCTAGAGTTTTAATGTTAATGTTTGGAAGATGATGAATGAATTTTCTCTAGGTTGGGATTGCTGAACTGAAAGTAGCAGTAGAGAAAACTGGAGGATTTGTCATTCTCGCTGAAAGTTTTGGCCACTCAGTTTTCAGGGATTCGTTGAAACGTGTTTTTCAGTCTGGGGATCATGATCTTGGATTATCTTCAAAGTAAGTTTGATTTGGTTGCAAATTTGTTGTTTGTCTTGAATTATATATCAGTAATATAGTCAAGATGATCAAGCCACTGGCCAACAATTCTATATTCGTCTACCTTGTGTTCGTTTGTGTCTTCTTCTCATTTATCTGTGTGCATGAGTATTTTCTTCTTCCTTCAAAAATATTGTATTTTGTTACTTAAGATGTTTAGCTACATACTACAGTTTCATACCATCTCCATCTACTGCTGCCTGCTGGTTCCATATTCTTTCATTGTTCTAGTAACCTCTTAGCTTATAGCTTGAGATGACATTATATGGTTTCACATGAATAGAGACTCAATTTCTAAGGTTCTTCCTGAAACGAATAGAAGTGGTATCTAACCATTTTCTTTCCCCCCTGAAGGTGACAAACATGTTGTAATCTATAAAATTATGTGCCCAATCATTAGGGAATAGTTGATGGAAAAATTTGTTACCGCTTGAGAGCCATCTGACTGTTACATAATCGATTAAGATCTACATTCTTGTACAAAATGTGGTTATGCATTGCAATGGCTTATTTACTTTTTGATTTGTGTAATTTTTTGGCACTTGAAACATTGTGGTGTTGTTAAATAAAGTTATGAATGGTTTTCACTTTCTTGAGCACTTAGAAGAAGTAAATATTAATCTTAAATCCACTTCAGCGTTCTTTTTAATTTGGGGAAGACATTATAGAAGTTGAAACCATGGCTTTGCTGCGTGGTATAACTTAAACTTGATGTTCATTTCTTCTATTGTAGTTAGTAGAAAACAAAATAAACAAAATTTACATGTACTTTTTGCCGCTTCCTGCACACACACACACACACACACACACACACACATAAACACATACATACATGTGTACATTCATGCTGACAGACGTATATGGTTATACGTCAAAGAAGTAGCAGACTAACCAATTGACTACACACACACACATACATACGCTTCCTGCACACACACACACACACACACACGCACACACATAAACACATACATACATGGGTACATACACGCTGACAGACGTATATGGTTATAGGTCAAAGAAGTAGCGCACTAACCAATTGACTACTTATGTGACCTGAAAATAGACAACCAAAGTTGCATTTTGTTAATTGCTGTGCTCTCTGTTCATCATCATTTGTATTTTATAGTATTTAGCATGGAACAAGGGGAGATATCTAATAGTTCTGTTGCCATTCAACAGTGGAATATTTGAGGTTAACTGCTCGAAGGATATCAAAATTCAGGGGATTCTTGGTCCTTGTGCATCACTTGATAAGGTAGAAGCCTGAATTTCCTCTTCACCTACAAATATGTGCATATTCATTTATTGTTTAAATGTGCAGAAAGGGCCTTCGATCTCAGAAAATCCTATTGGTCAAGGGAATACCACAGCTTGGAAGATGTGTGGCCTTGATAGAACCACATCATTATGCTTACTACTTGAAGTTGTAAAGAAGGAGAGCCCAGATGCTATTGCTCAATCAGCAAACAACCTGTTTTACTTCCAATTTTTAACCTAGTATGTATCAGTTAAATTTCTGGTAGAGCATTTTCTCCCAGCTTTCTTTCACTATGAAATTTGTGGACCTAAAAGAGATACTGTTTTGCAGTTATCAGCACAGTAGCGGAAAAATGAGACTTCGTGCAACTACGTTTTCCAGAAGATGGGTTGCTGGTCCTGGAAGCATACAGGTGAACATCTAAATTTTTAGCAAATTTTTACTGCGAGTTTTTTTTTATTCACCGGGACAACCATGAAGCCTTGTAAGTGATGTTTGCTCAGCTGCTCTTTGTCTCATATCACGCTAACAGCTGCTCCTCTACAAAACTTCCTTTGAATAAATGCTACTTTTCATTCCCCTTTGCCACTTGGGTTAAGGCTTATCCTTTTCTGGTTTTTTCCCCTTCTTTCTTATCATTTCTTACCTGGTAACTAAAGACCTATGCCTTGATCACTTTGACTGTGTTTCTCTCATTTTCTTAACTACTGAAGTTAGCATCACTTTCTTTCTAATGCATCAAGGTTGCTCTGTTTCTAGTGGCTATGAAAGCCCACTGAGGCCCTGTCATGCAATTGTAAAGTTTAGGAAACTAAGGACGTTGAATTGAGCAACAAATTGTACAAATATGTATAGAATGGCAGAAAAATGAGTGAGAAATAAATTTCTGAAGGTAGACAGGCACTTCTACCTGTTTTTCACTTACTCGAACTTAGGTATATTCCATGAAATTGTTGTTTAAAAAGCATATCAGCATTCTGGCACATTATGACATTCACACTGTGAAGACTTCCATTAAAAAGGTGATGATATCTTTGAAATTCCTAATTTCCTATGCTGAGCTCAAAGGCGCTTGTTCTGTAAAAAGTTGAAAGATGATTTCCCTTTTGTTATGTTTTTCTGCTTGGCGAATGGAGTTAGGTAGGGTAGTGTGTGGTCTTTGTATCCAGATAAACAGTCTCATTTTGAAATTTGGTAAATAAAATGCATTTTTCTAGTCAACCATAAGTAATCCTCGTAGATCTAACCCTGGAAAGAGTTAAAATCAATATGAAAGTGAAGTCTGATGTCTGATTTCTTATATTAATTTTAGAACGAACTTGGATTCCACAGTTAATGTATAGCATTTCACACTTCAATTAGTTCACACTTACAATTAGTTGAAGCAGGTAATTAAAATACAGGCTACTTTTTCGAGTCCGCCGGACATCGGAATGATTGTGTGAGCTTGTCTCATTATTTTTCCTGGGCTTATCCCATTAAGGTGGGTTTTGTTCCTCCAGGTTGCCTACTTCTCTGGGCTTAATTAAGAGCCACAGGATAATTTTAAAAAATGACGGGGATGGAACATGGAATGGAATGTAAATGGACAGTTATGATATCGTTGAATTGTGGTCATTTGTCGCTTGTTGCTTCTGATTTTAAATCTTTGTAGAGACATAATTTTCAGCCCACCTGTGAACACTCTGGATTGTAACATGCATCTGAAACACTCTGGATTGTAACATGCATCTGAAACTCATGTGTATCTAATATGTAGGAACTGGTGGCTGGATTTGACCAAGAAGCTGCAGCTGTTGTCATGGCACGCCAAGTTTCTTTCAAAATGGAAACTGAGGTGCGTTTGGTTTTTAACTTCTCAATGGTGCCTGCTATATGGTACCGAAGATATTTTACCCTTGGCCTTCATCTGCTATTTACCAGTCCTTTAGTTCCCAGAATTTTGTTTCCCTACAACTGGGGCTGTTAAGCATACGTTGGACCATTCTTGTACTCTGGTTGGCTTTCCTACTGAGAAACACATGTTTTTATAGTCGTCCCGTGACTCAGGTTGCCGCCGGGTAACAAAAATTTTCAATTTGGAAAATTATGGAAGCATTTTTCGCTTCAATATTTGGTTTTTGCCAGCTGTTTCAGTTTCGTTAACTTCAAGGAGTTCCTTTTGGTAAATGTATGGGATGGTTTTACACCAAAAACAACGTACTGTCTTTAAAAGATTCATATTTTCCCCCTGTCAGCCGGAGATTTGCTCATGAAATCATGATTCTTCATTGTCTTCTTGATTTCAGCTCCTTGATTCTGAACTATTATTTGCTACTCAATTAATTAAAAGTAGCAAAAAAGATTTCAAACATTTTCTTGTCCAAACATAAAGCATGTGGTCCATAAAACACCTGGTGAAATGGAAGAGAACCAATTTTTTGTTTTCTTTTTTCCATGTATTATACCTTACCATCTGTATTTCAAAACTGGAGATTTACTTTCAGATGGAGGGCATCGATTAAGACTCTGGTTTGTGAAAATTGTTAATCTTGACTGTTTCTTTACTTTACTTGAGATAATCGGGAACAAAGAGTAAACATAATCTGTTATTGTATCTGAAACACTTCATTGAACATTGATGAAACCCCTGGCCTGGCGGAATCGACGAATCTATTTCATTGCAGGGTTCAGTGTGGCTTGGTGGGGTTCTTTTATACTTTGGGTTGTTTTTATCACTGCCATAGTGTAATATTTTAAATTATTGTTATTGGAGGGAGTGAATGTATGCTGTTGGCTTGTATGCTGCCTAAATTTTTGGTGACAGTGTGTTGATTTCCTATGTTTCATTTTCATTTTGGCCCTTGTAATTCTTTGTTACTGATTTGAAGTTAATTGTTCTGCTTCTGCAGGCTGAATTTGACCCCATTAGGTGGTTGGACAAATCTCTGATTCACATATGTTCTCGATTCGGTGACTATCAAAAGGAAAATCCATCTTCTTTCTGCTTATCTCCTAGATTTTCAATATTTCCTCAGTTCCTGTTTAACTTGCGGCGCTCTCAGTTTGTCCAAGTATGTTCTGTATATCATTCCACGTTAATCAGGCTCTATTGATTCTGTAGTTAGCTTGGTGGTATGCACCTTTCTAATTGAGTTCCACTTTCATTCTGGATTATGTCTGGAATTCTGGTTTCAGGTTTTCAACAATAGCCCTGATGAAACAGCATATTTCCGAATGATTTTGAACAGGGAAAATGTGGCAAATTCAGTGGTTATGATCCAGCCATCCTTGATCTCTTACTCTTTTAATTCTCCTCCGGAACCAGTTCTACTTGATGTTGCTGCTATTGCTAGTGACAGAATTCTTCTTTTGGACTCTTATTTTACGATTGTTGTATTTCATGGGGCAACCATTGCTCAATGGCGAAAAGCTAGATACCACGAACAGCCTGAACATATGGTAAAGTTGTTTGTACGCTTTTTATCATTTTCCTTTTCCAATAACTGGAACTAAAGTTGTTTGGCATGTGCCTTTTCATTACCTTGGATAGTGAAAGGGAATATGAGAACTTAAAATAGTTAAGATTTCTCTATATATTAGGTTGAAATGGTCAGGTGTTTAGGTTTTTGCCCCTGGTTAGGCTAGTTCATAGGCAGTCATTGTTTCATGGTAACAAAATGTCTGTGCCTGTGAACATTGTGGTTGAGTAAAATATACAGTTCTCTTAGTTAACCAAGAATAATGTTATAACAAATGAACAGCTGTGACTGTTCCATCTCAAAGCAACTTTGCTTCATGTTTCTGAGAACTACCTGTCAGCTTTGTTGACTTTTGTAATTTGGCCTCTTTATTCTTCAATGAATACTTTTATATCTCAACAAGCTCCATGTATTTTGGGTTACGTATCACTTAACCTCCATATAATTGAGTCTGGCACAACACTATGTTTTATACTAATTTTTGTTGATTATTTATACAGTCTTTTAATTGCAACTACAAAGTTGCGTTTACCATATTAAACAACTTCGTAAAATGTTTGTGAAGCTGTAAAGTGAGACTAATAGAATGTTTTGCTTGCTACTCTTTGGGACATAGTCTGATGGCTAACTTGTGCCTTGCCACCTAGGGGAAGGAAGAGTAACAGATAACTTCTTATTGTGCAGTCGTAATATGACATCCAGGCTTAATCAGACGGTCTCATATAGTGTTTTAGATCCAAATTTAGAGCGGTTTTGGCTAGGCATGTGTCTTTTGACTATCTCTATTGTTCCTAACGTAATACTGCTTGGAGATTTGGGACATATTGAAATCTGGAATTTAGAGAGATCTGAAGCTGATAACCAACTGTTTGCAGGCATTTGCTCAGTTGCTACAATCTCCTCTTGATGATTCAGAATCAATTATCAGGGAAAGGTTTCCAGTACCTCGTCTTGTCGTCTGTGATCAACATGGCTCCCAGGTTAGTTAGCTGTTACCTTGTGCAGATCAAGATTTATTCTTATTTTTTTCTTTTGAAACTGGGAATCAAAAGTTGTACCCGAGACCAAATTAGAATTTCTTATTTGTAATTTGGGTCTTTTTCTTTTGGATGTGTGTTAAAGAACAACTAAGTATGTAACGATTGAGTATGTTAACTCTTGAATGAGTAATTAGGAAAATGACCAAACAATTGCAAAGTCCTGTTTCAGAAGAAGCTTTTATCATCATCAATTTATTGAATCACCTAGCAAATTGCCAACCACTGTAGTCATTTAGTATAGTTTATTAGTTTGATGTCTGTATATCAGTTATACTCTGGATGGGCCTTTCTTTATTGTGCACCTTGTGATTTGTTGCCCGAATTTTTTACTTTTTATTTCTTTTCTTTTGGTGTGTTTTCATGAGATAGCAGTTCAAATATTCTGAATTTTATCTCACACTTATTGTGAAAGTATTATTCATAGAAAACGTACCAACCTGCTGCTTGCACATTAGGTGAAAAATGCACTTTTTTCAGTCTATGTTTCTTCCTTGTTTGTGTCTTCTTATTATTTTTCGAAACAATTATAAGAGAGATAAGTTAAGCTATGTGGAATGTGATAAATGTTGGAGCAACTTTTCCATTAACAACAATTCTTTCCGGTAAACTCAGTAATCTACTCTTGTTCTCAGGCACGTTTTTTGCTGGCAAAGCTTAACCCTTCGGCAACACACACTTCTGATACTATTCGTGGAGATGTCATATTCACCGATGATGTCAGTTTTGAAGTTTTCTTGGATCATCTTCAGCGGTTGGCTGTGCAATAGATTTCTTCTTGCCTTGTTCCAGAGGTTAGCAATTAGGTGTTATACCACAAATTTTGTAGACCTTTCATCTGGATTATTTGTACAGCAAGGGAGAGCCAAGTTTTCGATTAAGTCCAATGAACTTTGAGATTTCTACGGATAGCTTTTAATGCTCATTGTGATCTTAATAATTGTGAGTTCTATTCCATTATGGGTGTTGGATTTACTACAAAAGTATGTCTTTCTGTTCTAAAGTAACAATTATTAAGATTTCTTATTTCTCTGAGTAGATTTCTCCAGATCCACTGGATTTTATTGTGTTATAGTTCGAGTGTAAAGATTACAGACAAGTATGTTCTAGCTTTTTTTATGTTTTTAATTGCTCAACAAACAGAGCTTTTTTTTTTTTTTTTTTCTTTTTTGTTTTTATTTTTGGTGATAAAGGGAATATTCATGTGGGGTATTTATGCCGTGCCAAATTTCCATGTGAGGCTTTAAACTGGTTGGTTTTGGAAATTGCGGGTCTTGCTCAAATATGTATATTCACCTATTCAGCAATATGCTTGATGTAAATTGGTTGTCATTTTTAATTTTGCATACCTTCAATCTGAACGAACTTACTGTTGGAGGGAGGGAGGGATTGTTGGCTGATGGAAGTTGTCCATTATGGTGTGATGTTGGTGTGATCGTACACATTTTGCAGGAATAAATTAAATGGAAAAGGACTGCTCGTTACACAAGTCTGCATCATCTGAATCTGATGAACTTTGTACATTTATTTATTTGACAATCATGCTGTTGGCTATTTATTGTGAACAAAAACTTGTAAGCTGAACTGATTGTCAACGGCATTGACAAATGTAGTTTGCTAATGAAGTGATTCAACATACAATCATTAGGAAATGTTCTAGGATGTGTGGCTACTTGTTTCCTTGTTCTTAACAACCATACCCTTGTACCAGCTCATGAACTTTGCTATAAATTCTGTGGAATGAAGGGAGGACATGAAGTGTTAGTTTTTCTCTTTCCCAAAAAATAAAAAAGAAAAAAACAAGAAGAAAAATGAGTTTCTCCATAGAAATAATGTTAACCCATTTTAGTTAATTTCAAACATGCTTGTGAACTTTTGCTATTTCCATGATGAATCTGGTGGTGATTTTGTCCAAATTTGAAAATGTGAACTTGTGATTTTTGGATGTAGAGTGGGCAGAGTAAGTTTGATTATTTGAGATACCAAAGAAGGGTGACTGAAGAAAGTGCCATAAAGAAAGATAGCATCTAAGAATCTGCAATTCACCACGCATTCAAAGCCTGCTTTAGACCCGGAAAATCAATATTATTAATCTGAAAACCTCTTAAACTGATACATAAGAATGCGTCCATGGATGTTGGTGTTGTAATAGTCAAACCCATTTAAAGTTCTTAAAAGTAGTGGCTTGAGCTTGCTTCTAATGGTTGTGAACAGATAAAATTAAGGAGCTATTGTCCCTTAAGGAAGCAGACATAATGTTTGTTTCTGTTTCAATTGTAAGATTTTCTTTACCTTCGATCCTCATAAACTGGTGGATGGCCTTTTTAACTGGATCTTGTAGTCTCTTACCCATTTCTTCTTGACGGTGTGCAAAAGGATTCCCTGAATCATCATTTTTCTGCATAAGACAGTAAATACAGTTTATGCTGCGTGTTTTTCCATGGTTTGGGAATTAAACAATATAAATAAGTAATGGATTCACTTGGTTTTTACATTGTATTTCTCATACAAACTGTCAATCTGCTTCCACAGTTGCTCATCCAAATTCTTCTTTAGTTCTTTCACTAAAGTCTGCAGAAAACAAGATATGCTAAATGCTGCTCATTAGAAATCGTTATTAAGGAAAGGACTCCTGAGCTCTTACTTCAAAAATGAACTCAGCTGATACGTTATGCTCTATTAGGTTCTGGAGTTTGCTGCGGATGTTGTATAACCTGGATATTGCATATTTCATTAGTGTAAGACTTTTCAGTTCCTGGTGACATTTGCTTTCAGTTTGTTGGGAAGCCAGTATCCATTAAAGTGATAAAGCCTCTAAAAATCATAGCTCGTGCATGTTTGTGTGATATTGTAAACTTACTGCTTTGGGCTTTGTTCCTCTATCACATCTTTAGCAATGTTTGCCATGTCGTCCTCCCAACCAGTCATGATTTCTTGATCTTCTGCCAGGTTACTGCTGCATATATATTTTTCGGTACAAATTTAGTAAATGGTAGTATGACAGACAAGGTGTTGGGGCTAACTTTTTAATTTTAAAAAATAAGTGTGTGTGTGTGGGCCTGCGCATCTGGGTGTGGTGATGCGCAAGTGTAGTTCTCAGTCTTCATGTCTAGGCAACTATACTTGAAGTGCCAGGTCGCTTCAAATGAGCGTATGGCTTGTCTTAGGTTATGCTTGGAGCTTCTAGCAATCGTGGCAGCCAATTTTTGTGGCAGTTGTATTCCTTCCTTTTCTGCTATGAATCTTAGAACATCAATTATCTGTGGAAAACCAGAATAACATGTCAAGCAAAGATGTAATAGTAAATAATAATTGTTCATTAGATGTCTGTGCTTCGTACTTCTTCATCGGAAGGTGGTAGAAGTTGAACAAGTGTGCAAAGTGAACGTAATGGCTCTATCCTTGAGGCATCACTACAGCAAAAGAAGATCTTATTGCAAGCTTTATACCGTTCTAAAACCCACTTGATATAGAGTAGGGCTTCAGTGGGAAGCTTGTCTGCATCATATAGAATTACAGCTGCATGGTTTCGAAGTTTAACAGAAACACATTAGTGTCTTTGCAGTCTGATATTAGACAATAGCTTTTGGAATAGAGTGGTTAATGTACCTCTACAGTTGTCATGATTGCACAGTGAAGAATCACCTGTTGATTTCTTATGATTCCCACTTTTCTCCTTGATGAGCTCAACAATAACATGTTTCTCATATCCCCTCAATTGTGATATATCGATTTCAACATGTTTTGATGATTGCTTTATTTTTACATTGATGCTGCCTATTGCTTCCCCCTGCAATATATATGATTAGTGAATTCTAGGATTGATGCTGCACTTCCAGCTTACTCTGATTTTCTGTGTTGGCTTTTCTTTCTTCTTATATTGCTGCATTTCCCTTTTAGTATTTACTTTTTACACTTCCAAGGTAGTTATAAAAGGTCTCTTGGCAATTTAGAGATAAGACACCCAAAGTAAGATCAGTATTCCTGAAGATCAGGCTTTTTATTGCAAAGTCAATGGATCTTTGGAAACCTTGCAATGTCTCGTTTTAGAACTGGACAATCATTTTTGGAATGGAGAGATTAATACATTTGGAGATTCTATCTTCAGAGGGCTAAAAAGTCCACCCATGCATGTAAAGAACATAGTAAATTAAGACACAAGGAAGATTAGTGAAATGTGTTCAGGTCAAGGGAAGAGTAGATTGTACCTTCAGAACAAATTTCTTGCTCTCTTCTTGTGCCTGTCCATAAAAGGAAGAACCATGAAGAGATTACACATTCTAACGCATCGTGAACTGTATAATTGAGTTGAACTGATTACTTTTAAGGCCTAATTTTCATCATAAAACATGGTGCATCTTACCTCATCAAAGCAATACCATGTGATCTTCAAGATTTTCAGTTACAAGATAATTATGCTACATTAGGTTCATGAGTCGGATACATGACAGCAGTAGACGTAAAGGAAATTATTTGCAGAAAAGGTGTCATTTTGAATTCGGTTTGGGACTAAGTTAGCAGTAGACATGAATACCAATGTTGTTGTCTAAAGAAATTATTCTTGTGGATAAAATTTTTTTGGGTACCTACCTGTACGTTATCTTCACCAAAAGCTTCACGAAGCAAAGCCCAAATCATGGTTTTCTTGCCAACCCCTGGCAGTCCTTCAAATATGAAATGACCACAATTTTCTGCGTTCGACAGCACCTATAGAAGTTCAATATTTTAGAAGGTCAATATTTTAGAAGGTCAATATTTTATCAATAAATAACAGTGTTCTCCAGTTTGCAATTGAGGAAAGGATAACTAATATGAGGAAGGAAGGGGAGCAAACATGTGTCAGGATGTCTCACCATTGCTTGTAGTTCTAATGCTTTATTTCGATTGCATAGAAAGTCCTTTAAGGCATACGGTCGATACTTGTCAGCCCATGTGTATTTTCTCTCTTTCTTTGGTGTGTTTACCTCTGTATCAGATTCAACCTTTTCAGAAGTTGAAGCTTGACTCGGGGATATGGGTATGTCTTTTGATGCTTTTGGAGGTTGTGATGGTGGCACTATTTGAACTTGTTGGACTGTAGTGGCTGCCTTAATTAGTGTATGAATGTGTATCGGTCTGTGCTGCTGCGGCATCCGTGGCCCTGGATGAGGTGGTGTCGGTGGTGGTGATGGTGGCTGGAACACTCTCTCCCTCAATGGCTTCTTTCTGTTCGAAGTGGCAATGGTTATTTCTTCCATGTCTGTGTTGAGCTCCTTTGCATTTTTAGAAGCCCTTTGTCTTGCTAGTGTTTCATCTGCTGCTTTTCTTCTCAATGAAGATGATGATGCTGGTAAAGACGAAGTAAAGACATGAAATTCCTGGGAACTTTTAGTTTTTGGTGAACTGGATATGGCGATTTTCTCGTCTCTGTCTTTGGAGAGAAAGCAAGAACTGCTCCATTCCTGGACTTTATAAACGAAACTTGTTTTTGTGCTTGAACTGAAGAGACTTCCTGTATGGCTCTCTCCATCATGAAATGGAGATGAAGGCCTTTGTCGATTGAGCGCAAGGGATTGATCAGTCAGCCCTTTGTAATAAGGACTACTAAAATACCTCTCATTTTGCCTGTTAAACTCCTGCAGACTCGCTTCTGTTAAGGCTGTTAAGGCTGTTTTCTTTGAAGCAGCTGATGAGCTGGTCTTTCGTGTTATGAAAGCACTAACTTTATGATGCCAAGTCCTGGGCGAGTTTTCTGACTTGGAAGTCCGGCGAGAAAGTACATCGGAGTGAGATGGAGACAGGGGAGCCCCTGAGATCTTAGGGACAGATTTAGAACGCGGGATCGATGGACTTGGCATCGATTTTTCACTCGGAAAAATAGTTATCCAGTCGCAGAAGTGTTGTGGGTGTTAAGATTTGGAATTGTTGGAAGTATGCAAAGTTTTGATAGTGTTAAAATTTGGAATTGTTTATTTTGAATGAAGTTCTGTTTACAGTTGGATGGTTGGCGGAATCAGCGAGGGGAAAAAACCTGACGTTAATAACAACAATTTGGGTAAAATATGATGCACACCCAATAGTCAACATGATCAAGTTTGGAAAAACCAATGCTCCATGAAAGGTAGTTTTGGAGTTTTGACACCCATTGAAGCCAAAAATGCAGTAAAATTTGAGGGCTCTAGGTTAATCTAACACTTCAAACCATGCCTCAAAGGGAAACATCATATCACAGATTCTAAAAAATGCTTTGGCCAGAAAACGAGCTCGAAGAACATTCTGGGTTTGTCTTTAAACAACCTTTTTTTTCCCCTAACTACCAAAAGATTTTGCATGTTCTATTTTGTATGGTCCATTGTGTGATTGAGAGAATTTGAGGAAAACACAAGCCTTTTGGCATTATTGGGAATTTAATCCAGAAGCAGTTCTAGTTACGACTTCGAGATGCCTCTGTTTGAGTTTAGTTGCTTAACCAAACTATATGTATGAACAGAATATAAATCCCTAGTACCAGTCACACTTGAAAATCGAGGAATGGGATGTTTTTGGACTCTGTGAGTGGTCATGTGCATTAATTTAGTAATTGCCTTCGTTTATATATATATATATATATATATATATATATATATATATATAGTACCTGTGTATATTTATCTATTGACATTGCTGGTTTACATACATCTCAAAACAAAAATCTACTTTATTGTAGTACTTTTACGATTTAGTTTTCAGAGTGAAGAGAGAACGACCGTCAAATTTGGGCAAAATTTTCTTGCTTACACTGTTATTCTAAGGTTGTTTTTTTTTTTTTTTCATACTGCGCATGATGTCCCAAGTGCATTGCACGCAGACTAATCCGTACCGAGCCGGGTTGGTCTTATTTCGGAGGAAAAGCTCTCCTAATATTACTCTTTCCATTCACAAAACTCGAACATGAGACCTCGCTTAAGAGAAACAAAGCACCTTACCACTTTGGCCAAACAAGTATTGGTTATCCTAAAGTTAAAACCCTTCAAACATCAGTTCTCGAATTTGCTTTCCCTTAAAAAGGCCCAATTTGATTAAGGAAAGTATGGATTTAGCCCATCAAATACACAAAGTACCTTCAGCAGTGTTAGTATTTTTAACCTGAACAAGGAACTATAATGGTAAGCTCGTTATTATATCTATAAATTTATCAAATAATCTACTTACTAGTTAAAAAATATTGGAGTTAAACACATATTATAATTATTCTTTTCTTTGGTTTTAAATTATCGGTCTTACCACTTCACTTCCATCCTTTTCTCTATTATTATAAAACTGAATTTCGCTATAAATGAGATGCAATAATCCGATTTCATAAACTATTGACAAGTGGCCCTCAGTTCAAGTTCATAATGAAACTTGTATTAAGTTACACGAAAAGAGAAATTATAAGTGAAGATCTATCAGAGTGGATATACATAGGATCATTATTTTTTATTGTTGCGCAATAAAAAGATTATTATTTTAAAACTCTTAGAAAGAATTTGATGATAATGGAATTAACGGATCGACCGGCTACCTTTCCTTGACCAGCAAGGAATAATTAGATGCTACCAAAGACCAAATCCATGCAAAAACTTTCAGGTCGGAACGGAATCATGGCCTAGCTGAAGAGGAAAGAATAGTTTTCCCAAAACAAAGACGTACGGAGAAACCAAAACACGACTAACGGTTGCGATTTGCATCTACTATAACGAATCTTTGGAATCATGAAGACAGTAACTTTCTACAGCGATTGACATAATACTACTGTACAGAAACGTAATAAGTTTTCACTTAAAAAATACCAAAAAAAAAAAAAATGTCACATCTGACAACGAACAAACATTTCAACATTATCCTTCACATCTCTAATGTAATTTAACCAATCAGTTCTTAATTAATTGATTAAAATAAACTTTTATCCACTTACTCATTAAAAACGTTTCCAACAATGAAACAGCAAATGTAATAATGAAATCAAAATAATCAATTGCAACAATTTTAATTACCATTACGTAAAACTCCATCCAAGAAAATTAACGCAACATTTTTTTTTCCCCACACCCTAAACATCAGCCTTGATGGATTCACTGTATCCAGTTTGATCATCATAGAATTTAGACCAAAGCATAACACCTCCATACTTTGGAAAATCTGAAATAGCCGGAAGCACTTGGGAAACAAGCTCATCAGCCGGAATAAACCCCCCGCTCGGGGCGGCATCAGGAGCCGCCGGCAAACCAAGGAAAATATTCCCAGCCGGGATCGAATTCCACTGCTTCCAAGCCTCCACAAGGTTGCCGGAATCCCCACCAGAAGAATACTGGCACGGCGGATTGTTATAGAATTGTACCCAAACAATGTCAAAAACGCCCGTCTCAAGCGCTTCCCCGAGCCATTCATCGGGGAATGGACACTGAGGCGCGGCGGTTAAGTAAAACTTCTTGTCACCGAGCTTGCTAATAAATCGCGAAAGCCGTTTGGCGAGAACGTCCCAATGTTGGGACGTTCCGCCTTCAATATCGAAATCAATTCCATCCAGAACAGCTTGGCCTAATGGTCGGGAATCCGACTTTCCACCTAAGAAGTTATTCCAAAGGTTGGAAGCGAATTCTTTGGCATCTTGGTCGGAGGAAAGGAAGTATCCATCAGTTTCTCCTCCTCCTATGGAGAGAATGACTTTGATTCCTTTTGCCTGACAGGATTCGATCTCCGGACCTAATTTCGCGCATCCATTTTCGACCGATGGATCGCAGTAGCCCGCGAAGTTGAGCTGAGGATCGCGGCCGTTTCCGAAGGAAGAGAGGAATGCTAAGTTGACAAATTCGTATTTCCCAGTGGCGCAGGTGTCGGCTAATGTGCCTTCGTCATTTTGGCCCCAATAGATGGCCGTGCTGCCGCCGCCACCGCCACCGCCACCGGCATTTGATTCCACCGACATTGCGAGTAAAACTAAGGCTACCATTACTGCCGCTGCTACTTTAGAAGCAGCCATTTTAATTCTTTAGTGAGTTTTCAACTAAAGAATTGATAATTTGTTTGATTAATATTGGTGGTGATAATACTTCGGTGAGTGTGCATGTGGTATTTATAGATGAGAATTAGTTCAGTAATATTGACTTTTTCTTTGCATTACTAGTGAATTATTATTCTCTGTCACAAAATAAATAAGACAATTATTTTAAGACGAAAACAATGATTATTTTAAACGTGTTTGGTTTGTTTTTGTACTCGCCTCTTTAATTTGGATGAACAATATATGGTCAAAAGAGAGAAACATTCGCAAAGCTTTCATTCTACTCCAGTTAAAAGTTGCGTCACTGAATAAAAGAATATTTTGATTGAGAATCTAACTACAATTAAGTACAAAGTGTCAAATTGGATGCATGTTTAAGTTAATTGATTTATTTGAAGACGAATGTGTTTGGTACAATTATGTAAGTACCCAGCCAGCCTGCTGTCAAAATTGTCCTAAATACAGTAATTTGATGAATGTCCTTCATCGAAAAAATGTGGCTTGGACACCAATATTTACGATGAACACTTAACAGTATGGAACTCTTGTCACTTCCAAGTTTGGTCGCTTGAAGACTCATTCGTTGTTGGAACTTTTGTTATATTCTCTGTGTCCTGACATGCACATGTTCAATTCATTTCATGCATGTTGATTAAGAATGAAAAGAAAAGGACTTGTTTCCCAAAAAAAAAAAAAAAAAAAGAAAAGGACTTCAGGTGCATTTGTTAGGAATGATCGATTTGAGTAATTCTTTTTCTATGAAAGAAATAAAAAAAATTTTCAAATAAGAGTGATGAAGTTCCATTGATTTTGAAATGAAGAGAATAAATTTTGACAATCTCAAAACCCAGAACGAACTTTTTTTTGGTTTTTTGTTTTGCGAGAAAGGGAATAATACTATTTTTAACATACCTCAAGTCACCACAATTAGTTAATTCAATCCAATGCACAATGATAGACGGAACCCAAATGAAGGTCCTAATTGAGTATATGTAGCCAATGCGAGACAATGTCTCGGCGAAATCAAACCCTTTAATTCACATATTTCATCTTCACAGTCTAATCTCTTGTTAGTAATTTCTTAATTCCACCGTTCACGTACACTTAAATCAAACCCTTCAATCAAATCCCTGTTTCAAATAAATAGTCAATATTAAAATATTTAATTTTATATTAAAAATAATATAATCTCAAAAATATAATGTGAATTATTATTATTTTTTTTTTTGGGATAGCGGGAACATAAGGCAAATGAGTTTTCAATTTAGCAGACCCGGTCAACCCGATCGATGAGCAACATATATATGGCCCATGAAAGACTAAGTCATTCTAAGACCACCAGGAGAAAAACAACTTGACCATGCCTCTACATGTACGTTTCACTTTTTTGTTTTAAAGGAAGATTTTTTTTTTTTTTGTTTCCCGATTCTACATGCAGGCCAACTTAGACACAAACACTGTTGAGTGTCATGTGGCAAGAATTATGAATCTTACATTGGAGGCATGATGACATGTGAATCAGTTAATAAGTAAAGTGGACTCAGAACCCATTATCTTAAACTTTTGAGTTTAGATTGGTCTTATCTTATTTATTGAGCTCCATGTCGAGTTTTCTCCTCCGAATAAATCTCCAACAAACACAGACGCAAGCAACTTCTGAAACCCTTGTGTTATTTAATTTTATGACTCGTACTCTTTTTGTCCCAATTTAACAGTGTAGAATTTGTTGATTTAAACCAGTATAATTACATTATAATAAAAATTGAAGAGATATATATAATTGCTTTCTCCTTTTTTGTTCACATCGGACCTTTAATTAAAGAGATATATAGAGATGAGATAAAAGGAATAATAAAAATCACAACAAACTAAAAGCACTTTACTGTCGTTACTAGCTTCTCTTTTTCTTCTTTCCTTGTCTCTTATATATTCCATTTGTGTGTTGGGGTGGGGTTGTTCAATGACACTTCTGAGATTTTTTTCAATTTGATGAAAAAAAAAAAAAACTGAAAAGAAAAAAAAAAAGATGTACGTAGAATCGTACATCATTTCAGTTTGCAAATGGAAAGAGGCGACTGAACAGATAATGCCTTGTGTTTGAGGTGCCTAACCATAATAGGGAAAGTTTGACCGCTCCATATATATGGTAAATTGAAATTTCAGTTCCTATGCTTTTCAGACGTATTGAATGATATTGATCATGATTTTTTTTTTCTTTTTTTTTTTTAAAGAAATACTTCGATAGTTGGGTTCATGACTAATTTGATGATTGTCGTAGAAATCACTTTATTGCTCTAAGAGTTCCATTTCTTGCTGAAATTAACTCCTATTTTAAGTTTATCGTACCCCAAAAAAAAAAAAAAGAAGAAAAAACTTCACATTATATCATTCTTGCACGCAATTGTCCATTGGATATAATGGATTTACTCTATAAGTATCTTCTTGTATAACTAAATTTTTACAGAAGTTTATATATTTCAAAAAAAATGAAGACAATTATTTGAGAAATTAAATACAGTAAGCCGCATTTGCATTTTTTTAAAAAAAATAATAAAATATATATTGAAAAAGAAAATGCTTATTTTGTTGTTTTGTTGGGAGAAAATTGTTTTGTAAAACCCTAATGTGTTTATTAAGATCAGCAATTAGCAGTTAAATACTGCATATATGATCCAAAATTTTAATGAGGACTGACTAATTTCCAATGAAACAGAAACCAAAAGAAGGGAGGAAAGAATTAAAAGGTGCATAATTAAGGATCAAACTTTCCAAGAGTCTAAACCATGAGAAGTTTCAGTTCATTACATCTAACATTTAAGCTGACAAGTCGATGAAATCATGTTTCTGGCAAATGATCAAAATAAAGTGCTCAAAGCTCCAAGACAGCTAACTATATAATGTCCTCAACTGATCCGTTCTTATGCTAGAAACAACCTCTTCCTGATCATCATCACCTGGAAATGAAAAACCAAAATGACAAAAATAACTCAAAAGTTGAAAAACTTTCTTGCTTGAACATACACCATGAATCAATGGACTTAGCAAGTTATCAAAAAAAATTTAACCTAAGATTCATAATCTAGATACTAATTCAATCTTCAAATTAATACTTTGCACTAGCTGTTTAGGTATTTACATATAGAACCATAACAGATTGGCAAAAAGGAAAGGAAAACTTCATCAATCACAGAAGAAAAAAGTTCTTTACCTAGTAGCTGCTGGTTGGTTGAACAGAAGGGTACTGTTTGTCCACAACCTCAATCAGCTTATTTGCTATAGCATGTGCATACACCGTTGAACCTTCAGTTATCTGCAAAATTTCATTCAAACCTTAATAAGAAGAACAAGAAGCCTAAACAAAAAACTCTTGAAAGATTATGATAAAGGGTTCACCTTGGAGTTGAATAAGAAGCTGAAATAATCACCAATAAGGCCACCGGCAACATGGTGGAGATCCAGCTGAAGGTCATCAAGGACTTTGGAAACAAGGAGGAGGCAGTTGATCCTCTTTTGCTGGACCAGTTTGACAGTGACTTCATCATCAATTATGCGGACATCCACTTCTGTAGTTTTGGACTTCCTGTGGAGCCATGAGCTTCTTATTGCTGAACTGTAAGGCTGTTGATCAAGATCATCCTCAGTCTTCACAGATGCCCCGGTATCCGCACCATCTTCTACCTTCTGCCTTTTCAGCCTGTCTCTGCTGCATCTTTTTTTCTCCACCAGGATTGTCAGTTCTGCCACTGTCCTCTTTAGCTCATTGATATACTCAATTGCATCTCCAACCACTGAAGCTCTGTCATTCTTGATTACATAAGAAGAAAAAAAATATCCCAAATTAATGTCAAATTGACTGAACCCAGATACAGATCTACAATAATAATTGATCAACATGAAGAAAATTGATTTCTTTTTGTATACCTTGGAGGGACTGGGAACCAAACTCCTCAGAGCTTGGTACTTATCATTCAACTGAACTCTCCTTTGCCTTTCTGTGACAAAATGTTTGCTGTCTTTTCCATCTCTTGCTTTACCAATGCATTTCATATCTGCTGTAAACTCAAACACCCCTGTTTCAAAACTCCTCCCATCTCCATCTTGGAATAATCCACCATTAGTCTCTCTGTCATCCATTCCAGTACTGAACAAGGAGGAGCCATTCCTTGGACCTCCCAAGTTGTATCCATGGGGTGGTAAAGAGTGCATCAGTTCCCTCAGCAAAGGTGGCTGTGGTGGAAGATTGACAGGAAGCAAAGGGTCATACACAACAGAGGATGATGGTGTCCCACCATCTGCTGCCCCGCCTGAGAGATCTCCAAGAAGGCCTAATGAAGACAAGAAGTTGTTTGAGGATTTGTGGTGGGGTACTACTGGTGCTGAAGCAGCAAAAGAAATGGATGAACTCGGGAGCAGAGTGGATGAACATCTTGGTAAAGGGAGCATGTTGAGCAGATCAGTTGTTTGTGGAAATGGGTTGTCAGGCAATGGTAGGTTGAAGTTCTGATGCTGATGAATACTTTGCATTTCAAGCTGCTGCTGCTGTTGTTGATGGTAATTGGCACTAAAATTCATGTCTTCCCAGTTGGATGGATCACAAGAAGATGGAGAAATTGAATGGTTATTGCAATTGCTATAACCACCAACACCACCACCCTGTTGTTGTTGTTGTTGTTGTTCCATCTCAATATTGAGTTGCTGTTGAAGCTCAATCTCCATGGCAGCAGCAACCTGTTGATGAAGTTGGGAAGAGGTGGGATTTTGGTGGTGGAAAGAAGACTGATGATGATGATGGTGAAGGTTAGGATGATGATGATCCTCCATGGAAAAGCTAGGGCTGCAGTTTTGCATATGAGTTTGTGAAAAACCATCCTCAACCATTAGGCCTCCTCCTCCGCCTCCTCCTTGCTCTATACTACTACTTCCATTGGGATCATAACAAACACTTTCCACAAGCATCTTCGTGAGATCAGAAAGAAAAAACAACCACAGTACTACTTTTCTGATTCTTTGTCTCCTGCTTTTTTTAGGGTCTGAAAAAAATCTGCCCAAAAAGTGGCAAAAGAAAGTAGTAAGAGCTAGTACTCTGAAATAAATGCCAACTGAAAGCATGTATATAAAGTACAAAGAAAGAACCAAATCGATCTGCCGAAAAAGTGCCACTTTTTTTAGCTTAGGCTACCATTATTATTAGCTTTAGTTAATATAACCCTTTTAGCTAGCTTATAGTGATAACCTTTTTCCATAAACAGGGTTCAAGAATGATGCTTTCTAAGCTAAAATCAAACCAGAATGATCATGATGATGATGATGAAGTAAAAGAACAAGAAGGGTTAACCTTTTTTGTTTGCTTAGCTTGATGATTTGCGGAGAAGGAAGAGATTGGTTGTGGATTTTGGAATGATGGTTTATTGAGCAAGAAAATATAAAGGGATCATGGAGTTGGTTTGGTTTGGGTTAGGGGAAAATATGAGTTGATGAGATTTACCACTAATAGTAACGCAATTTCTTTTTCTTTCGTTTTTAGTTTCCAGTGTGTGTGTGCGTGTTTAATTTCCTTCCTATTTTCTTTTTTTTGGTCATTTTGGCTCCCAAGAAGGGGTAGTTTGTTTGTTTGTTTGTTACAGGGATTCTTCATAACGTGTGGGCCCCGCCTCATGATCTTCGTATTTCAGAACTCCCTGATTCCGATTGCCCCTCACAAGTCTCTTTTGGCAATATATGGTCAATTTTTGGTCAATAAATTTCAGAACTGTATTTCCTATGCCATCCTTGGCTACTTTACAGTTCTCTTTACATTTGTATCCTCCCATCTACACCACCCCCCACCACCACAAATGGAAGAGGTGTTTTGGACGAGATGAAAGCATTTTGAGCAATTCTTACAAAATTTAAAAGTGTAATTCAGTAATTTGAAATTTCGATGTTGTTTTTATACTCTTGACCACCTTGTTAGTGAATTATTTTTTATATATGTCAAAAATAGCCATTACATTGTATTTTAGTAACGAATTAACATTCGGTAAAAAATAAAATTATACAAACGCTTATTGCAAGTGGCGTAAAATAGTTTTTCAAAGACTATAGATATATCAGAATACTTCCACCTCATATCACAGTCTACATATATATCAACCCCTTATAGATAAATTGGTGCAATAAATCAAGATTTAGCCTCCAATGAGCATACATTGGGCAGAGAGGATGAATCATAGCTTTAAATAACTTCATCAATGTAAATACATCATATGCAGCTAGGCTAGCCATGGAATATTTTCACATTACAAACTATATATGCGCATTCGGTCCAAAAATAATTAGAGTTTTCTTTATTATTACTAAAAGTAGTTTCACAAATAGATTATTTTCATGGGACAAAATGACAATGAGCATTTGTCAATGATTATCCTTCTTTTTCTTTGGCGTTTTTACATGAAATTAATTACCTGTATTTTGCTTGTCCTACCCATTTACGTACATCGGAGGTGTAAAAACTAACAAGACATTAGTGAACTTTTCTTTGGGGAAATCAAAAAACACAATTGGCATGAAGTAACAAAAAAAATAAAAATAAAAATAATAGTAATAGTTTTTATCTTATTCTATTTTGGTTGTTTCCTGATACAGGAATTTCAGGGAATAAGGGAACAAGTTTTGGTTGAGGCTTTTGTATCCCTTTCGGAGACGGACCTGTGCCACCACCGCCAACCTTGGGTTTTTTCTTCGATCTTATCATTTTCTGCCAATTTTTTTTTATACCAACAACCATATTATGGCAATTTTGCTGCAAAATGTTTCACTCTTATGCTATACGACTATATTTATCTTCAATTACGTGTTTTGAATCCGTTACATTTTAATAGTTTATTTTATTTTTTTTTAAATTAGTAAAATCATTATTATATAAATGGGCTAAAATAGCCCAAACACTGTTTTTTCATAGGCCAAATGGTGTACCATTCATAGACAGCAATTCTATACCAATATTGTTTCTTGAAAATTTTATGAACGCCAGGTGTAAGCTCTTTGCTTAAGTTTCAAACCTAAACTTGTACATGATATTGTGAAGCTAAAAGTCTGGTTTGTTGAATTATATAATCGTGAATTGCTTTAATTTTGAGACGGAATGAGTGAAAGTTTTAAAAAGGATTATCGTCAAAGGATGCTTGGATTGTTGGGATTATTGAAACCGGGAGCAGAGCAGTTAACTCACAACCATGGCAGTGGGCCCACCTCTAAATATTGGCCAGTGAATAACTCCATGCAAATCGGGCATTCTAACTAACCTAAGCAGCCGTTCAGCCACTGATTACTATTAGTATTACTAGCTATTTTTCCGTCTCATTTTAACAGTCGATTAGGTAATAAAATAAATTATCAAAACGATAAGAAACTAAGAAAGATCCCTATATACTATTCCAATAATCATAACAAGCCTTTTAAACTGAACATTTGTCGGTGTACGACATTATAGCTGTCGATCCCTTGACAGTTCTTCATTTAGTATGTGGTTAACTCGAACTTTTCAAAGTTTTCAAACACTAAGCTATCCATAATTCCTGTGAGAATTGGAAATTAGAGTGGATTGCTCCTTCCTTCACTTTATCAAATTCATTGTGTACACGAAAATAAGATCTTATGTCTCACTATTCGTGTACAGTTCATATCACTTTGATCAAACGTTTGTACTTCCAGGATGCATTTTGGATGTAGATAGTTGATTTTCACACAAAGTCGATTTACGATTTACTAATGAGAAAGGGTTGATATGTAAAAGGAACCAATCAAGGAGTATTAGAAGCCATTTTGTAGGGAGTCATGAAAAGTTGATGATGCGATTTTTTAGAGAATCAAGTGTGAAACTCCAGCTGTTTTTTTTCCTTATCAGTAAGCCTCCGTTTGGAGTCTAAAGTGCCCTAATTTCTTCTGCCTCAACAAAACAAACCCGATGAACCAGCCTCTCTGGTTGTAGAACTTTGAGTCGGGTTCTATGGTGGGATTCTCATGGTGACTTGGCACGTACGTATATCATACATGTCCCGAATATGGGTGGCGTACGTACTTATTTGTAGTATGTATTACTCTATTCGTCTCGTCTTAAAAGTTTATTATTTTGTTAAATCGTGTTTTATTATAAAATAAATTTTTACGACAGAAAGGATATCATAAACTGTTGAAGGGACAAAAATAAATACATTTTGATATGAATTCTTGAAACTATTATGCTAGTATGCATAAATACTTGTGCATTTGGTTAGATATGGAAGTGGAGACCAGAGGATACTAATCATTAGTAGAGATAATGAAATCCGGATTCATGCAGCTTTCGTGATTATAACAAATTTTAGAGGTGTTAGAGTAATTAAGACGAGGTAATTAAAAATTAGTTATTGAGTTTACTAGAAAGGGCTATTGCCTGATTAACATATTGGCCAAAAAAAAAAAAAAACGTAATTCCTGCTGATTTTGTTTCTTTTCAGTTAACCAAATCAAAGAGAAAAGAAAATGAATTAATAAATCAAACTTCCAATCCTAAAGTTTAAACGTTTCTTATTCTCTCTTAAAAAAACTTTACTGATTTTGATTAATTTGTGATTTTGATTAATTTGTAATTCTGACTAAAATTAATGCTTCAGATAATCATCAAACTCGGCCATATTCTGTCATATGACAATTTATAGTACTTAGTCATTGCTAATTTAGATACATTTTAGGTTATTTCTCTGAAGACGATACTTTATATATTCTGTATGGTTTGAAAAAATAGATTTTTTTTTTCTTTTAACCAAAAAAAATGGAGTAATTCAAGTTATTCAACTAGTACACACCACTCACAGGAACGATTCGGTTACTCTTGCTAAACATTTTGACCGTGACAGCAAGCATAATTACACAAAGGGAAAATCATCATTTTCTAATTAAGTACTAAAATGTAACATTCAAAATAATACATAATAACTAATTAAATTCGTCAAAGGGAAAAAAAAAAAAAATCAAAGAAAACATCATCAACGGTCTCCCCTCCCTCTCTCTCCATTGCCGAAGACTGAAGGTAGTTAAAAATCATGCTCTTTCTACTCTGATGGAATCGAATATTTCTTAATAGAAGTTGGAAAACGCAAAACGTGCCTTCCCAATTATTTATTCAAATGGAATCTCACCAAATTAAGGTAAAGTTAATCTCAATCCTATGTTGAGACATTTTGCCTAACAAGAAATTGCAATCTTATAACAACAAAAAAAAATGTCATTGGAAATTACTATAGTATAATATTTTTGTCTTATACTATAAAAAAGTTTGGGAAAAAAAAAAGAAGAAAAGAAATCTATTTAAGTAGTTATCAAATTTCGTTAGTTGTAGAACAATATCTAATTAAAAACACGATTCTTAGTTTAGAACGAAATGAGGAGTCGCAAAAGAAAGAAGAATGTTTATAAATCCATGATTATTCATTTTTAATTAATGTATCCATCCATCTGCTGCAACTTTTTATTTCATGAAAATCAAGTTCGGAAAACCCAATGTTGATTTAATGGATACTTATGACCTGGTCAACCACACAAGAAAATTGGAATTAAGTCTGATGCAGATTCAATTTATTACTGATGATTCTAAATACTTTCAATTGAAGACCTTCACAGACTTCAAGCAATGATAAAAGTAATGAATCCGCGACTATCTAAGCAATACAAATTCGTAAGACTTCTTTATCCTTTTTAGCTCGACGAAGTGGACCATTAACGTAGAACGTTGGTACAGCCTCCCGTACTCATTATAACGTATTCTGATATGCTCTAAGTTTCACCTAAATTATTTTTTTCGATTGAGAAAAAAAACTTTAAAACTACATGTTCATATTCATTATACTCTTCTATTCACCAAGAAATATTTTTAAGATTTTTTCTTCAATTGAAAAAACGTACTGGCTGAAATAGAACAGATCAAAATCCCTGATAAGAATGACCGATGGGTATTTATATGTTAGCTAGCCAAATGAAAGATTACCAACAGCTAAGAAAATAAACCAGAATTGGATTCTTCAATTCAGGAGAGTCTATAAGGCAAAACAGAAAAGTAACAGATGAAATGTAGCAATTCTCTCCCAAGAAACAACGTTATCGATTCAGAGGAAACCAGAGTTCCCGGGGTTCTTTAAACTAAAATCTCCTCAAGATCTTATGCATTTCCTTGGGCAGTGATAACAATATGTTTGCAGATTGAATTAGATACCAAGGCAAGAAACGTGTAGCAGTTATGGAGATGAGGCAACCAGTGATTCTATCTTTCAAAACAAAAAACCAGAGTTAGTTTCGAAAGAATACAAAAACCACAAAGTTAGAAGCAATATAATCCAACTGAACAGACTAATGAAGGATCCCCTGAAAACTGAACATCTCTCCTGGGCTGGTTTGGCGAAACTATATAATAATTGGTTTCCCGATAGCTAAGAATTGCAAACAAAGAAGTCATCTGCTGGTTTAGCATAGACTTGTCGGAAAAACTATAGCTCAAGTTTTGCGTCATAAACAAGTTTCAAAGCGCGTCGCGCCCTACTGTTTTCAGGGTGCAGATTCACAGTTTGATTTGTTTGTTCTGGGAAGAATTTTGATGCATCTTGACAACCTGGCAATGATGTTTGAGTATGGATAAGAGATGGGGAAGTTCAATATCTTTGGACAATGAAGAATTCGAAACAGAAACATCATAGACTTGTGAAATTCCCAATATACAGAAAGCTGAACCATCAAGCTAATTCTAACAAGCTAGGTAGACCTGGGAAAAAAAAAAAACAAAAAACACATGAGGGTCTAGTTCCTATGGTACTTTAGGTTCAACAGGCAAGGCGAAATTGAAACTATGTAAGGATCAGATCCAATTCAAAAACAGATTGATGATAGTCAACCATAGTAAGGGGCTAAAAATATTTTTGGTTGAAAAGAACTCTGCATAAATACATCCTCAAATAACGCGTTAGAAAGGGTAGTGACTGGAACACGTAGTGAGCAGACAATATATTTTCCAGAAACATCAGCGGGATGAGAATCGATTTGAAGTAAGCAATTCGTCGAGCTTGCAACAATGACTGAAATATCACATCAGCAGCACGTTGGATTTACATGAAAATTTCAACATAATAATGAAGGTATATGCTAACTGGCTTCTTATTAGATCATCTTATCATAAGTCATAACTCTTAAGTCGCAGGTTTGGCCCAACCAAAGTCTACTTCATATGTTGGAACTCCGCACCTACCTATGAAAGTTGTGAAGGATCAAAGTGCAATTTGAAATGAAGGAAATACTCCCTCTATCTCATAAAAATGATCCATATCATCAAGTTTTGAAATTTGTACTAAAAATAGCACAAATCTCAAAACTCAATGTGTATTATCTCAGACTTTGTTGATCTTCTCCCTACATCAACTTTGCACAAGTTCAACAACTAATACTGTAACCTCAACCCTCCAAACAACTAATACTGCAACTTCAACAACTGATAGTTATAATGAAATTCATATTTTGTGTTTTCTTGGATTGAAGATCATTCATCAATCACATTAAAATATTCACTGGCTGCGAGTGAAAGTAATTCATCTGAAAGCAGAGACAATTCCTCTTCTGAAAAAGTAACCCAAGCTTCTATTCCTTCGTCATTCCTAGTGTTGGTTAAAAAAACCACACCATCAGTTAAGGTTGCAGGACCAAAGGAAACAGGTTTGCCCCAACCAAAGTCTACTTCATATGTTGGAAACCTGCACCAACTAGCAAAACACTTATCTGTCACCATCATTGACGACGACGGTGGTGGATGTAGTCGTCCTTTTCCCTTTGTAATTAGCAACATTTTTAAAAAAGGAACTGCACGATTAAGAACATAATCCTCATTCAATTGTCTCAATGCTTCACCTGTGAGCTCAACCAGATCACCATAATAATCTCGATCTTCCTTATAGTTTTCGTCAGAAATGAATGAGGCAGGAGCACAAAGTGAAAGGTTCCCGAAAGGAAATTCATCATATTCACAAGATGAGGCCAGCCTGGTCAATCTGCTTCTCATGTTAAAGGTATGCCAGATCCTGAACTCTGTTGTGGCCTGGGGATTTTTAGCTAGTTCAACGTTGATAAAGTGTTTCCATAGAAAACCGGAAACTAGTTCAACCCGAGTAGGATTCAGTAATCGTGATGATGATGATGATGACGACGACAAAGTAGCTTGTTCTTTCAATGCTATCAGCTTTTCTTTGTCGAAAACAAACCGCTTCCACACCAGTTTTCCTTTCTTTGCTGTCTCAGTTGATGTAAAATCAACAGTATGATCAACTGGAGGAAGAAGCTGCCTCCCAATGTCAAAGTTGGGTTTTATCACTACTTTATTAGCACTACTATTTTCGCTGCGGGTTAAGGCTGCCCAAGAATTCATGAAGCTTAAGGCTGACGAGAAATCCGATACCTTGTGTGACATGCATACCCCAATGGCAGAGCCTCCACAACCAAAACATGTGATTTGGACTGCAAATAGTATTTCATTTTTCGAGTAAAGATCACATAGTTTGACATGATCAGTTCTGCAAAAAATATATGGTTCAAAAGGTAAGTACTGCTCAACATTTTTGGGGGGAGCATTGCGGACTGCTTCTGATAGTGACGCATCAACCTTGGCTTCCACAAATAGAACTCCAGAGTCATCACAATCAACAGAAAGAAGATCCGGATTCAGCTTTCCAGCCAAAGGGTAGAACCTACTTAAAGTCTCAGATAAAGATTGCTTTAAATGTAGGATTGTTTTGGAACTAGGAACATCAAAATTAGTTTCTGAATCAACCGGCTGTTTTTGATAGAAAAAAAGAAGAGGAATAAAACGATATCCCTGACACTGGTCTATAAAAGACCAGCGCAGTTCTTTCTTATCAAGCGGAGTTGGAGACGATGGTGTAATCAGCTCCATAGATATTATATCTACCTTAGTTTCCATCTCTTCTAGCCTAAGCATCTAAATCTGATTTTCACCCCTAAAAACTCAGAGCCATGGCTGTACCTTAAATAGAATCCTTGGGACTGTAAATCGTATTTTGTAGCTACCTATGAAAGTTGAGAAGGATCGAAGTGCCATTCAAAGTAAATGCAATAGCCCTTAGGTTCAATCCAACTGGCTATGCAACATTTATCTGTGTTAGGTAGCGAATTAGTTCATTTGGTCCCCAAGCTAAGATCAGGCATGCAACTACTTCCAAAATCACTAATCACAGTATCACACTAATCCATTTTGATATTAACATGCTTTGACTTTCGTAATTTATGGAATGTAATTTTATGGGGCCTTTTAACTCTAGACTAGAGTACCAAGGGAAGGCCAAAAAAACAACTTTAGATATATTTACAATTCGATGAAATTGGGCAAGATGCATGATATACACATTATTTCATTCTTTCATAAAAATTCAGACACTAAAATGTCCGTAAATCAAATCAAAATGCAACAAGCATTTTTAACCAAAAAAAAAAAATAATAATAAAAAAAAATGCAACAAGCATACTACATATACATACGACTTATCACTTAAGCACAGAAAGTTTGAAGGAAATCCCGTGAAGAAAATCATCTTAAATTCCCATACCTCGTAAAGGAGTCCTCGAATTGATTGATCAACAGAGGGAAGAAAACCTCTGATGTTTCAGTCCTATTACCACAACTTGAACACAATCCCATTCATCAGTACTCTGTACAATGTAGAAGCCGCAATAATTCATTGAACTCTGAATGAAGGACTTCACTTTTGGGCTTATGTTCTGCCATACCTCTGAAAGTCATGGAATGTTACTGACAGGGGCTGAAATCTGGTCTCTTCCTTAATTATCTTTTTTTTTTTTTTTATTGTTTTGTTTTTGTGTCTAAGATTCTTGTTATGAGATTATTTACTC
Organism: Oldenlandia corymbosa var. corymbosa; assembly: GCA_949775105.1. Taxonomy (NCBI): domain Eukaryota; kingdom Viridiplantae; phylum Streptophyta; class Magnoliopsida; order Gentianales; family Rubiaceae; genus Oldenlandia; species Oldenlandia corymbosa. The sequence continues at coordinate 22,200,374 of OX459121.1, read as the reverse complement.
TATCATAGTATTTCAATACAGAGACAACACAATTCATAAAGTATTTTGTCCAATCGAGAAGTCATCATGTTTGATTGAGCAATGAATATATAATTTCAGCATTTGGATGTGCTTTGTCACCCTTCCGAAATTCATGGACTATACCATTCAACTCAATGGAGCTGCACCCTGGACTCTTCTTCATTTTTTTTATTTTCATTGTCTTCCTCAACCTTAATGCTTCCTTCCACTTATCTGCTGTAGCATATATGTTTGACATAAGCACATAGGCTCCGTCTTCACCAGCCTCGGCCTGAGCTATATGTTCCATTACAATTTCAGCAAGCTCATATCTTCCGTGTATTTGGCAAGCACCAAGTAATGTTCCAAAAATACAGGCGTCAGGCTGAAAAGGCATGTTTTCGACTAACTCCATTGCCTCCCTGACAAGGCCCGCCCTTCCCAAAAGGTCGACCATACACCCATAATGCTCTATTTGAGGTTCTAAGTTGTAAACTTTGGGCATGTCCCTAAAATATTTCCGGCCTTCATCCAAGAGCCCTGCGTGAGTACAAGCAGACAGTATACCAACAAATGTAATTCCATTAGGTCGAATCCCATCTTCAAGCATCTCAGAGAAAAGTTCAATTGCCATATGTCCTTTCCCGTGCATGGCCAAACCAGATACAATAGCAGTATATGTATACACATCTCTGGACATCATACTTCCAAAAACACCAACAGCATCTCCTATGCTACCACACTTTGCATACATATCTATGAGAGCATTTCCAAGAAACCCTTGCACTGGGATTGAATTTCTTTTCAAATAGTAATGAACCCACTTCCCTAATTCAAGCACACCTAAATTTGCGCATGAATTGAGAACTGCAGTTAAAGTGAAGTCATCCGGCCTAAAGTTTAAAGCCTGCACTTTCCTAAACATATTCAGAGCTTCTTTATAATCCCCTTTTTGGGCAAGCCCTGATACCATAACATTCCAAGAAACCACATTCTTGACTGGCATTTCATGAAAAACTCTAGCCGCAGAATCTGCGTCTCCACATTTAAAATACATATCTACCAAAGCATTTCCTACAAAAACATCATAATTAACTTTCTGATGAATAACATATTCATGTAACTTCTTACCAAGACTCAAATCCCCCAACCTAGCACATGCAGATATCACAACAACCATCATCTTTCCATCAGCCCTGTTTCCGGAGTCGCGCATTTCAAAAAATACATTGATCGCTTCTTTTAAATTCCAATTATCTACATACCCTTGAACCAAAGTAGTCCAAGACACCAAGTCTGGTTGAGAACTTCCATCAAACATCTTCCGAGCGTGTTGAGCATGGCCCAACGCACCATAAAACCGCATTAATGTGTTCAAAACATACAAATCCGAAACAAACCCAGCTTTTATCACACAAGCATGAACCATTTCCCCTTGTCTTAACCCACGCAGTTGTGTACATGCTTTGAGAACAAAAGGGTAAGTGTAGCTATCAGCAATTAATCCCCTTTCCAACATTTCACAATAAATTAACAAAACAAATTTTGAAGCCACCTTATCCTTGGAATCCGAAAAGCACCTGATCAATCTATTGTACTGATTTACATCTGAATTAGCCAATTGAAGAAAAAGGGAGTAAACGTACCCAAGGTCTCTGCAAGGTACAAAAGAAGCACACAGATGTAGCATCTTGGTGAATATTAGTTGTCGGGTTTGGAGGGATGGATTTGTTTTGATGATCAATGAATGAACTTGTTTCACCTCCTCTACAGATTGGCATGACTCGAGGAATGAGAAATTCATCTGGGATTTATATGAATAATTGTGGGATTTCGTTAATTGGGAGTTTGAGCTACAAAAAGAAGGAAATGATGAAGAAACGCTAATCATGGTTGAAGCTTTCGATGGATTCTGTGGATGAGAGGCTGGAAATTGGATAAAATCTATGGAAGAAATATGGCGGGAAATTTCCAACAAAAAATGCCATATACCTTTTCTTTTCCTTTTTAAAATTTTTTTTTTTCTTTTCGGAAAAACTTCAGGCTTTCACCTCCTTTAAACTTTAAAGCTTCTGGTTTATTTGATCGTCGTTTAAAGCTCTGAATCGGAAGGTTGATTTCGGAGCTCCACCACCGCAATTTGAATCGGCCGTCTTCATCCGGCGACCGGGATTTTTCTCCAGTTTCATTCTTGTTCTGTTTGTTTAATTTTGTTTTTTTCTCCAGCTTCATCCTTGGATTTCTTCTGGCTTATCGAATTAGAACGATTCGGTCTCAATTATTGCTCCCAATTTCTTCTACCTTGTGTTCTTGTCGGTGAGTTTAATTTGTACATTGAACGAGGCCGCGATAATGCCTTAAACATTGTGTGTCAAACGTTGCACGTGAGCTGTTTGTTAGAATGCCCATGTTAATGTTGTTTCTCTTGGGCAGGAAGAGTGGCTTGTCAGTTTGATTATGGCAAAGGGTTTGATATGGGCTACTGCAGAGGACTTAGCACAGAACAGGGGAAGAGTACTTTCGTTGTATAGACAGATTTTAAGGAGCCTCAACTCTCCTGCTTTGCCATTGAATTTGGCTGCAAGGTTGGCTAAGAAAGCTGAAGTTCGTGTCATGTTCATGCTGGGTGCTGAAGAACGATCCCTCCACAACATTGAAGATCTTATCGATGCCGCTGAGTATTCCCTATCGCGTCTGCGAAAAGGTGAAATTCCTAAGCATACCGAGTAGTTTAGTTGTGGGATGAAAAGCGAGCGATAAATTGTGGTAGATTATGAACTTTTGTCCCTCTTGTCATACAGAACTAACTGTCCCCAATATAAACTTTGATAAAACAGTGATAAACAAGGAAGTGTCAATGTAGTAATGTTGTTTCGGATTAAACACGCTAAAATGTTTGTTTTATGTCCTGCTTAATACTAGTATTTTTCTCTTGTTGATTAAATGAGTGTTTCTGTGTTGATTGCTACAACATGATTAGTTAAGTTATATGATCTTCTTAACCGGCCTGAAGAAATTGAGGAACTCTATTCAGTTGGGGAAAAGATAAGGACACAAGATTTCTTTCATACACATATTTCACTCCACAGAACATGTTGGCACATAACATCGTTCATAGACCAACTGATGGTAAAAGAAAAGAAGCGTGAAGAGTTATTTAGACATGCTTCTTGATGGATTTGCTATAGCCACTTTGCACATCATAATACCTAGACCAGAACATAACACCTCCATACTTGCTTGAGCGTTTAATTTCTGGAAGCACTTTCGAGATCAGATCCGTTGCAGGAATGAATCCACTTCCTGCAGCAGCTGGAGCAGCTGGTAACCCAAGGAAGATCTTGCCTGCATGGATCGAAGTCCATTCCTTCCATGCACTGAAAAGACTGCTTGGGTCTCCAGCAGAGTACTGGCAAGGGGCATTATTGTAGAATTGTACCCAAACATAGTCGAAAAGACCAGTCTGAAGGGCACCACCAACCCAGGCATCAGGATAAGGGCACTGAGGTGCTGCTGTCAAGTAGACCTTCTTTCGCTGTGTGCTATAAGCCGAAAGAGATTTAGCTAGAACATCCCAGTACTGATTGGTTCCTCCCTCAATATCAAAGTCAATCCCATCCAACACCGCATCTCCTAGAGGTCGGGAAGGTGAATGCCCCCCTAGGTAGTTTTTCCACAAGTAAGTAGCAACTTGTTTAGCGTCTTTAGCAGAGGCAAGATAGTAGCTCCCCGCTGCACCTCCAATGGAGAGAATCACCTTCACTCCTTTGGCTTGACAGGATTTGATGTCAGAGCTTAAACCAACGCAGCCATTGACAGATGGATCACAATGTCCTGCAAGGTTAAGCTGTGGAGTTTGTCCATTTCCAAATGTACAGAGAAAAGCCAAGTTCACATACTTATAAAGCCCCGTGGCACAAGTCTCTGCTAAAGTTCCTTCTGTTGAGTTGTCACCCTGACCCCAGTAGATGGATATTCCACGGGCGTTACAACCCGCCACAAGTGCAAACAACACGAAGAAGGAAACTTCAGCCGAAACCACTGCTTTACTTGCCATGTCCTCTGTAAGTACTGTATCCTATGAACTTTTGAAGTTAGCTCTGCATTTTGGTTTGAAGAACTCCCGGGCTTTTTATAGCAGAAGAAATGCATGTACAGGTGGGGAAAACGCTAAGCCAATGCCATAGTTTTGTGAGACGGCATAGATGGAAAGCTAAGTCAAAAACATTCATGGGGATTTGTTACAAACTGGCGATCATGACTTCTTGGATCACATTGCTGGTTCTTTTGCATATCTCAACTTCTTGTATTTCTGCCTTTCTGCCAAAGAATTTTGTCTTTTCATCTGCAAACCTCCTTTTATTTATCGCTGTTAAAGCCTCGTGTTAAAAGTGCTTCATTTACTAAGTAATAGAATTGGAAAAAACAATGGGAAAGATACCTACTAAGAATCCAAAAGGGACTAGAGGAATGTAGAGTATCCAACAATGTCATTTGAAGGGAATCTGACTAGATCGTTTCTTTCTCCTTCTTTTTTGGGGGAAGTGAGGACAAAATCTGAATCTCAACTGATAGGGATATTGTTATTTACCTCTCAGGTCTCAACCTTGTATTTCACTAAGTTAGATTTCAGAAAGTTTTGATTCTGTAGAAAATACCAATAAAATTAACCAATTTTTGGACATTCATCTCGTGCCAACTCGGACTTGTGGAAGTGATGTATTTATTTTATTTGATAAAATATTGACCAAACCTTTATACCTAAGAAAATTTCCTATTTATTATGCACTATAGTATTTCGCATTGTTAACACTAAAACATCACCTTTTTCAACCAAAATAAATAAATAAATAAAAAATGTGTGACTAATTAATCGAAGTGCATCTCATGCTAATCCATCTCTCTTTGGAGAAATGGGGAACTATTCCCATTTCCTCTTAGCCTCCGGCACTCATCTTGAGGTTTGGCTTACTTCTAAAATACTTTCAGCAGTTATCTGCTCCGCTCTTTAAGTGTGATTCTTAATTGATTCTGAGAGTTTTTATTTAAAAGTAAAAAAAATAAACATAAAATAATTGGTTAATTTTCGCCTCAAATCCACATTGTTATACTAGCTCACTGCAGGAAGTTTAATATGATTTTCAGACAAATGGCAAGGGGAAAAAAAATAAAAAAACTGTTTTGAATCATTTCAAGTTATTAATAATTAAGGAAGACATAACTAAGGAAAACTTATTTCTGCTTAAACGTAATCCATTATCGTTTTATTAATTGTAATTTAGTTTTAATCCCCGCAGGATTCATGTTTTTTACTTATAATTTTTCTGGTTTGCTTAAGTGTATAACTTAATTTTTTGTAATGAATGTGATTCATATATTTTTCTAGATCTAAAATATCATGCTTTAAAACCAAAAGCTATGAGATCATGAAAAAAATAATGCTCTGTTACTTGTTATATTACGACGATATTCACGTACTTTACCGACTTATTGCCTGTCTTATTGATACGTTTTTACGTTGTGGGATATAAATATACTTCACAATCCCAGGACAATTCACGTACTTTACTCACTTATTCCCTGTCTTATTGATACATTTTCAAACCAGGACAATTCATATGAAATGCAAAAGTTAAATAATTAACTTTTTTTTTAACAATAAAAGAAAGCTTACGTCATACATTCAAATAATAACGTTTCAAAATTACTGTCTAATTTGGATTTTTATTTTTAATTCAAATTGTACTAAAAGTGAAATCTCCAACTACACTAATAATTTTGAGACAGAGGCAGTACAAATTAAGTTAATCAATGTGGCTTGCACTTTTAAGCAGCGCTGCTAAGATGGTATCTGTGTATCACCATTTACTGGAGAGGCCAAATGAAATTCTATTTTCATGGTAACAAACTTTTAATCAGATTTTGTTACATCCTAAGATCAGAATTGCGGCCATCTTAAAGATTATAAATTCTACCTAAGTCCTAATCTAGTGTGAGCATGTTTGTACAAATCCTACAAGGTCAATATTCAGTTAATCATATCATTTAGTTCTCTATGTAATTATGGTATCCTAAGTACCTTTTTGAGCTTGTCCCTTTTATTTTTTTCAGATATAATTATGCACAATATATAATGTACTAGTTTTATGTTTAACCCAATTAGAGAGTACTGGAAAATAAAATTTTACCGCAATATTGATTTCTACAATTAACAAATTAATATAGTTGGATATTGCAGTCAATGTGACTTGTGCCTTTAAGCAGCGCTTCTAAGATGGTACCTTTGTGTACTGCCATTTACTGGAGAGCCCAAAATGAAATTCTTTTTCATGATAACCAAAACAAACCATTGGTAATGAGGAATGCAGTGTGATAGTCATTCAGGGTATAAAAAATTAGAAGGTCAAAGGTAGCGATGAAGACGCTTGAGAGATCGGATGTGGAGAAGGAAGATGATACATTTTTATGTTTGTTTCATTTTTTTATGGTTTTTTTTCTCAAAATAATATGATAATAACTGTCTTATTTTAACATATATTTTTATATTTTCAATATACTTTTTTTAAATTTTCAATATAAAAACATCTAAAAACACATACTAACAAAACGAAACAAATATACTAGATTAATAAAAATTGAACTGGTCTTACAACTGAAGAAGTGCTGGGTCTACTTAGATGATCAACGATAAATTAATTAATTGCGCCTGGAATATATATAATTGGGTCTAGTCAATTTCTTACTTTCTTTGCCAGCACATAGGTATGTTAGCTACCAAATCTTCAAAAGGCAGAACCACGCTCGCAACCTTTAATTACCAGAGCCACATAAAGTTCTGCTAACGTCCCTCGACTCGTGAGTAAGGGTTAATCCGAGCAGCAAACGTCGCTTTTATAGCCGGTGTCATCATCTCGATTTGGGTTTCCTTCACTCATAATTTTCTTTTCTTCTTATTTATGTTTTGAATTCTATAACCATGTTCTACTCATCTAAACGTGTACAATTATCAAGAAGTTAGTTACTGTTGTAACTGGCGGACAAACATAGTATAAATATAAAAGCAAAAAAAAAAAAGTAATAATACTCCTTATGTATCAAAATAATTGTGTTTTTTAGATATTTATTTTTAATACAATTTGTACTAAGAATGAAAATCTAACTGGACAATTATTTCGAGACAGAAAGTGTACGCTTTTTGTAAAATAAAAATAACACAAAAAACAGTACAATTGCAAATTATAATGTAGATTTTCTTTTGAGACAGGAGTATATGTGTTTTGGTGGCCCAAAAAATCAATCCTTACCACGTATGTATTTTTTGAATAAATGGGGTTAGATTTTTTCAGTCACCCAAATTAGTACTTGAAGCTACCAATTTTGAAGAATTTTCCTTTTGCCCCTGCCACTCGAACCGAACCGGTTAAGTCATTCGGTTCGATTCACGTGAGAACGGACAAATTATTATTTTTTATTTTAATGTTAGTTTATTCGCAGTATCGTTATATGTTGAATACCTCGTACTTTAAATATTATTAACAATATTTATACTTTAGTACTTAAACTCTCGATTTTATATTTACTTGAAAATAAATAAATAATTAATTTTTACTTGAAAACAAATTTAAGATTATTTGTTAAGTTAATTTATTGAATTGATATTAAAATATACATTTTGCTTTAATCATTATTTTAAAGATAATTTTTAGTTAAAATAATAATTATACATTTATAATGAAAAGTAATAATTGTACTACAAAGATTGTGAAAAATATGTGCAATTAGATTAACTATTTTTTGTACTACAAAGATTAATGATACTTAATGTAACTCAAATAATAAATTATTAAAAAATTTAATGACCTAAAAATTAGATTAACTAATTATAACAAAAAATCTAAAAATTAAAAAAATAGCAATGAATCGTATTGATATTTTTTAATTTTTAGACTTTTTTAAATAATAAATATTTCTATTTTTAATTACACAAAAAAAAACAAAAAATTTAAAAATTAAAAAAAGGGCCTGACCGGTCCAGTTCACCACATTTGACCGAACCGTGCCCTGCCGAGCAATCCATCCGTCCCGGTACCGAGACGGGCAATGAACCCGTTCGGGCGAACAAGAGGGTGCGTTTTTTGCCGGGACAGGTGGACCGCCCGGTCGTCAATTTTTTTTTTTTTAAATTTTCTCTCTAGTCAAATTGTTTGATTTGAAAAAATTATTGGGGTAAAATAATCCAATTTTAAAATATATAACTTCAAAAAGTAAAGGTGGTGATTTTGAAAATAAACACTCTTTTGAATTACATCGACATGGAAAGACTTGGTCAAGATGTAGACAAGATTGCAGGTAGGCCTAAAATATACAGGAGAAAACCTAATGACGTGACTTTGAAGGCGACACCCAATAAAGAAAACGTAATACGCAACAAGTTTACGAAAAAATGGGCGGACACGCAATGAAAACTTCCTTGAAGATTCATTTACTAGGTACACATAATTTTTTAAAAATAAATCCAGTATATATAAGTTATTACTGAGACATAAATTTATTATTCTCTCCGTCATATAATTATTGTCCAGTTTAGATTTTCATTTTTAGTACAATTTCAACTAAAACTGAAAATTTAAAGTGGATAATAATTTTGAGTCGGAGGAGGGAGAGGGGACTATATAAATATATGTAATTCAGAAGCTGCAAGAACCCAGTTGGTATGTATGGTTTTTTTTTTTCAGTCCAAGAATGAATACAAATTACTGATGAGAAGGAAAAGATGACAATAGAGCCAAAAATACATCCCACATTTATCAAGCCCTCAGAAAAATCAGAGGAAAGTAACCCAGCTGCTTCTCTTCAAGTGGACGAGATTCTACTGGCCATTGCATTTCTTGCTTCTTGTTTTCTTTTGTTGCTTCCATATGACCATATAAAAAGTACTACTACTACTACTACAGGTTCAAGTAAACTTATTCCGGTTCCAAGGATTATTTTCAAGGGAAAACCATCTCTTTTTCACGCATTTGTCTTGGCTATAAACTTTGCCTTCACTGGAGCATTCATTTCCGTTCGCACCCGCCAAAGGTACCCCAAGTTTGCCAGAAATAGTCGCTGGCTGTCCGTCGTTTCGGTTGCAGCTGCGGTCGCAATATTTACGCTCTCATCACTGACCTCAGTCCTTGTTTTCGGTAGCTAAAAAATCTTTCTATTTATTGTATCATTTTAGTTCAGCAAACACCAGATCTTTATTAGAGATCGATCTAAATTAATATGTGCATGTTTTGAATACCCAAAAGCTATCATGTACTCGAACAAAAAAAAAAAAAAATTTAAACATTGTCCTTGAGGAAAAGTTTGAGTATCGGTACAATAACAACGCGTTTCTTGTTTCTTAATCATCAGCCACATGGCACTAATTATCATGCGCTAGCCGCATCATGCATGAAGATAGTACCAAATCTTATTTAACGCCGGCTAAAACTTTTGTGGTGTGAGAATCTTGAAAGATCGACCGAAAAAAAAAAAAAATTGCAACAAAAAAATATATTAATATATTAATAAAAAAATTAAAAACTGAAAACAACAGAACCAGTTTTTTCTGTTTCAAATAAATGGTCCTTTTTAGATTTAAAGTTGTACTATAATATATACTTCCTCGGCCTGGGCTATTTTAAGGTATATGTACTACACCTAAACACTTGATATTGCTGCCCGACTAATATTAATTCGACTTCAAATTAACCAGGAATTTTTTTCCTGCAGATACTTGTAGCATGTGTTGGGTTATAAATACACTCAAATTAACTAATTAACACAACCTGGTTACAATTTTGTGGGGGAGAGGACATGCATGCAAAAGTTCCTACAAGTGCAATATCTGTGTGTAGCTGGGAGAACTAGTTGCAGTTCCCAGTTTATTTACAAGTATAAAATGATAACAAATCAATCCAGCAAAATCATTTAGTGATGCATGTTGTATGCAAGGAAAGACATATCAACCCATTAGCATATGACATGTCTAATTATCAAAGTTAATGATTTTGTATTTTTTCATTAGTGTTAATAAATTTAAGATTTTTAAGACGAGACCAATTGGCAGCAAGCTAGTGCTATGTCGGAGCTAGGGTCTTTTATACAGCTAAGTATATAGGTTAGGAGTTGGATAAACTTGAGTTCCATTTTTCTTTTTTAATATTTCGCATTAAGATGTGTGTAGGAATGGAGAGAATATTAACTAAAAATATAAATTATTAATGTATTTCTGGTATAACGAAAATGTAGCTTATAGCTAGGTTGAGTTATCAAGGTGTAACATGACACAAAAACCTAAGATTATTAGTTCTATCACGGTAGAATGAAAAAAAAAAAAACGAAAACCTTGTTAGTCATTTATGAACCTTATTATACTAAACTGATCACTGGACCAGTCCTGTAACTACCAGGTTAGATCATAATTAATACTACATTTGTCCAAAAAAATAATCTACATTGAGTTTTGAATTTTATACTATTTTTAATAAAAATTTGGAAACTCAATGTGGACTATTTTTAAGGGACGAAGGTATTAATTATCATTAATTAATTAGATAATTAGGTTCATTGTAACATGGGTTTTTGCCTTGATAGGGTCATATATATGAGCGCGTTACACGCGATAATACAGTAGTAGAAGAGAGATCCAATTAATGGGTTCTCTAATGAATTCAAGAAAAACATATAATTAGTCCAAAGGGTTGATTTGTAACAATCTCTCTCTTTCGTTTTTGCGTGTGATCGTCAGAAATTCGACGTGTTAATCTGGACAAAGTTTCTACACTTAAAAAAATGCATTTATTCAGTGACGCGCGTACGGCTTTTTTCTTAATTCGTTGAATCAATTTTCGATTTCGTAAGCCAGCTAGGGTGAACATTGGAAACTTAATACTCCATTCAGTCATTAATATAAGGCATTTTAATTTGTTTTAGGTATAGCCTAGTACATATTTTTAATTGACAAAATAACTTTAAAAATATTTTATAACAATCAAGAGATTACAACGAACGTGAAAATATATTTTAAAGTTTTTTCTTCAATTAAAAATACATAATAGGTGAAATCTAAGATAAAATCAAAATATTTTATATTAAGGATCGGAAGAATACACTACATATTTAAACAAAACCACCATTGAATGATAAAGACTTTTCTTATTCTTTATAAAGCCCGATAACGACCCTAATTTAATTTTCCACCTCTTCCTCCGCGTCAATTGGCTGGGGAAGAAAATTAATGTTTCTTGAAAAGCCAGCTCTTCTTATTCCTTACATATCAATGACGCCTTCAGTTTACTTTCAGAGAGAAATAAGCCAGCTTAGGTTAGCATTCATATGTGTACAGATTAGTCATCGTCTTTCTTTGTATTAATCTAATGCGTAGTTTGTAAACATAGTTTTGGTTTTATTATTAGTTTTGCCAGAGAAACATTGGACTTTTTGATGTTGCATTCGATGTTAGTCATCGTTTTTGTTTTATAATACTTATATAGAGTGGACGGAGCGGCCGGATAGTACCTTATGTTTGGATACAAAAGCTTAGGGTATGTTTGTTTCGTTAGTGTGTATTTTTAGGTATTTTTTTATTAGGAATATAAAAAAGTGTATTGGAAATGTAAAAAAGGTATGATGAGATGTGATAGCTATTATTTTATTAATCTAAAAAAATTATGAAAAAACTAAACAAACAAAGCCTTAATTTCGATAGTAGTTATGATACATCGTATGTGAAAAAAATCCAAAAATAAGGGTTTTGGAAAAAATATTAGATACAGCAACAACTATATACAATTGTTTTAGTACAACAAGTACTATAACTCCCTATTATGTTGGCATAAAAACTATCATTTTTCTCTCAAAATTACTATTTTATCCTATTTATTATGCTTGATCAGCACACTCACACTCAATATTTTCTCAGGGTTTTATGTACATTTTACTAATCACCTTATATGTATACAATGATTCCGCCCAACGGTTTTCTGAGGATTTAGGAAGTTATGACAAAAACCTAGGTTATTATAATTATAGAAAAATAAAAATAGCTCACAATTTAGTTTGTGAATTGTAATAAAAACAGTACAATTTACAAATTATGAGTAGTGTATGTGGATTTTTCTTTTGGCACAAAAAAGTATTATATATAGATTAACTTGTTTTCTAACACGAATTGACACCTTTACAGTTTTTTTTATTTATAATTTTGGCAGAAACAGTCGATCATACAGGATTAGGGCTAAAATATTGTTTAGGGACAATTAATCTTCAACAAAGTTCGTTCAATGTCTCTTGACGCTTTGCACAGTTTACCAACCACGAGAATAATACTCTGGATGATGTAAACTATCTTAATTTCAATTGATTAAATCAGGCTTCCTCATCGTCAACTTTTTTTTTTAAATTAATTACTTGAAACCTAACCCAAGAAATTTCTCTATAATTGCCATGAAAGCGACCTGAATGATAATCCTAATTTTATTCCTCATTCACTGTGTCCCACTTATATCCTTCCAACTCCGCATCAAGGCCATTAATCCATAAATGAGATCCTAATTAATTTGATTCCCATCACAACATAATTTAGCTAAAAGATTCTTGTTATGGAGCATTAATATGAAGCCTCGCATATTTTTAAATATTTTATTTTGGGTTTAAATTTGCAATATACCACTCTTTTTTAAAATTTTTTTCCCTATATTTAGGAAGCCAAAAGGTTGGAAATTACAATGTAGATTTAATGGCAATATGCCACTCTAGCTAGCTAGAGGCTCCATCTAACAATAAAATTAATTTTAATTTATATCTTATAGTAATTAAGACGGGAGAAATGTATTTGTTAATGACGGAACTCCCTTAATTAATTTCAGTTGCATCGATTGATATCTATGCCAATCAAACTTAATCCCGATTGATAAGAGAACAAAATACAGTAGCATATGGATTTAGGTATGAGTAAAGTGGTTTTCATTTTTTTCATCCGGATAAAAGGTGAAGAACACTATAAAAATTCTGAACAAATGCATGTCCACATGTCTGTATTGTGTTAGTTTAATAAAATAGACTACGACAAATTAAGAAACTACATGTAAGTTTATACGGGAGTAAACTTAAGGATAAATTAGTTCGGACGAAACTTGGGGACCACATTAGATTTGGTGTGAATCGTGAATTTTTAAATTTTTGTACAAAAAATAATAAGCTTTTTTTTTTTTTTTTGGATAAAACTGTTAAACTTTGTATTAACTTCAATCAATAACTGAAAAATTGTATAAGTTTCTTACCTATTACAAATCTGTAAGAAATTTATACATTTATTCCAATCAGAACTAGTCTTTTTTTATCCTTACTTTTTACTTTCTTGCATTTAGACTGAATGCTCCATTTTATTGTCCTTTTGTATGTCCTCTAACCTCAACTCTGCCTACATCTCCTTCTGTCCAAATCTGCGTCCATTTCTCTCTATCCATATACTATAAATGATAGCATTAATACCAGCAAACAACACCTTCTGTCTCAGATTATTTTCTTTCCATATTCTCAGCCATCTTTGAACATTCAGCTCAGTGATTGCATATCTGATTCCCATCCAAGTCTTCATACCCGTCAACAGTTCCTGTGCATAATCACACTTAAAAAATAGATGATCTACTCTGTCCATTTCTTTCCTACATAGATGGCAATATTCTTTGTGATCCACTAGTATGTGCAGGTCCTGCAATCTCTGAGTTGTGATCAGCCTCTTTTTCCAAGCTAACTAGCTAATAAAGCTGTGCTTAGGAATACTAAACTGACTCCAATTGATCTTGGCTGCTCTGCTTTTGCTTCTTTCTCCTCTGATCCAGTAATAAGTTATTTTAATTAGCTGGAATTAATTAGCCTGGAAATGGGATGGTTGAAAAAACATTAATGTATGTGGCCTCCTTTTTCTGATTAGGAATATGTAAAGTATAACGAAGATGTTGAAAGTACAGAATCCCATGAGTTCCATGTTGGCAATGAGGAGAGTAGCCCATGAAACTTATATATTGATCTAAAGTTGTTCCCACTATCGATATGGGATTCTAATATTTTCCCGCAAGCATAACGTATTTTTTGGGTTGAGCTTGTCCTATTTTTTCCTTAGCCTAGGCACCGCCTCGCGTCTCGGCTCTATTTATTTTTTTAGTTTTTTTAGAGTTCGAATGTCGGTGGACTGGCTCTGATACCATACAGAAACCCATGAGTTACACCTCAAAACCAATTGGTAATGAGGGGAATAACCCATGAAGTTTATGTATTGATACAGAGTTGCTCTCACCATCGATGTAGGATTCTAAAACCTGTGACTTCATCAGCTAAATTGACCTTGAATTATACTGTAAATATTTTTATTAGTCATAAATCATCATGAGAAACTACGAGTCGTAGGGCTGGGGTATGCTAATGGGGGTATTAACTGCTTTGCCTTAAGAAGTCATTAGCGCGTGAACCATATCATCAAATCAAGACAAATTCATATTTGAAAACATAATACACTTGTGATTTTCTTATCAATTAAATTCACATTTGTCAGCGATAGACCAATTGTTACTGTACTGTTATGACTTTTTTATCAGAGAACAATTATTTTAGATATCCAATATTATAACTCCAATTTTTTGACTTTCTTATGACTAGTTTTTTTCTCCCTCACCTGATATTTGTTAATTATAACGACTATATTCTTTCTGATCACATCTCTAACGTTTAGGTCGCTGGAGTTCTTTTCCGAATTCAGATCGTTTTTCATCAAGTTACATTTCTACCTGATCATAGAGTTTGAATACCGTTTCCTGCTTTTCTGAATACCTTTTGTTTTCTTTTTCCTGGAGACCGCTGATTAATGCCTTTCTTCTGGGAAACTGTCTTCATGAATTTCAATTGCAGACTTGCAATAGTTTTATACTCTCTCTGTACAAGAAAAATAGTTTATATTGAATTCTGAAATTTTTATTAAAACAACAAATCTAAAAATTCAATAAGGAGAGTAATAAAATCGGATTCCATCCTTACTGACTAATAGATATACTATATGTGTGTGTGTGTAGAGAGAGATGAAGAATTTTTAGCACCAAATATAAATAAGGATTCTAGTGCCCAAATCGAAACATAATTTATTTTCAATGTTACAATTCTATAGAAACTGTAAGACATAAGGAGTGAACAAACACAGCAAGAAGAACAAAAAACAATAATTAAGTGAAAAAAAAACACGCGAAGTGACCTTGACGGTAATACCATACGAATTTTCTTTTCTTGTCTCAAAAATATTATCTTCCTTGAACTATATAAAAAAAATGCAAAACACATAGAATATATAGAACGAGAAAGACGGGTGACTTGTTCCATATTATAATTCAATCGGTATAAGATTTAAACAACAGTCTAGACAAACAGCCGTCGCTGCCTTTTTATATTTCTAAGCATATGACAAGTACAAGCTGGAAACAATCAACTTGGAACAAACATTTCGCTTTGTTTAAACCAGTACGGTATCCGGCGAGCATATCTCTCTATTTCATGTAAAAATTTCTCTAGAGAAAGTATTCCAAAACAAAATTCTATTCTTGTGTGGCAATCATTAATCATGAAACAAGAAAGAGCCAAGCTATACGATACTAGAGAATGGTTAATTTATGCACACAAAGAAGGTACAAACTGATGGTCTCTACCTCTCATGGTAACCCGTAAATCCTTCATAACCAAAAAGTGAACGGTCTTGTCAAACTGTCCGCAAACGCAGCGATGAAGAATAATGTATCAACACTTACGATGTCTTTTTGAAAAATGGAAGAGGTCTTTCATGAAGTCTCTCAAGACCCCAATTACCGATCGATGCATAGTACGTACTGTAAGATATGTAGAGTTAAAATAGGATTCCACATGGCATTCATGTTAAGTTTTCACGATCAAATCGTCGTGATGACGTGCCGACTCCCGAAAGAGACTTTTTCCCGGCCAAATAATTTTATAAGAAATTGTTTATACCAATTAGGATATATACACACACACACACACACACACACGAACAATAGCACTACAAGTTTGAAAGGCTGTTTGCGAGGGCAAAACCATTTCTTTTTCTTCCATTTGGTTTTGTCTCCAAACTTCCCCTTATTATAGAGTAGTTATTGCCATTCATTCTCCAACCATGGATACCGAGGTTGACTACGAGTTCAGCCGGATTATTATCCATCTTTGTGATTACTTGTTTTACCAGCCGTCCAGCCCAAATAAAACATTCCAACAAATTTAGATGTTTTTGTTGTCACTAATATATATGTAACGGCCGCGTGTCAAGAGGAAATTTATGTTATTATACCTAAGACTCGGGTATGGGTGTCAGGTATGGATCGTGGATGTGTATAAGGTTAACCGGTTTGAACAAGTTCCTTCAAGGCTCAAGCAAGCTGATGCCTTACACAAAGGAAGCATGGCCTCTCACTATGGTTAGACCTTTATTTGCGTTGCGAGAAGAGATAGGAAGAAGCCGCTGTAAGATTGTTCTTCTGACCATCTCCCAAAGGGATGCCGGAAATGAATATTATACTCTCTCTTTCAATCTCTCGCTTTTATTCTGTATGAGTGAAAATATTTGCAATTTTGGTCCCTCAACTTTCGTTCTGTGTGTTATTATTATTTGATCGATAATGTGACGACACTTTGTGAAAGTAATTATTGGGGACACTTGCTCAATTTTCTACAAATGCTATGTTCTTATTTCAACTGCTCAGTAATAATCAGGATCTAATTAACCAGATAAGTGCATGATTATGTTTTTATGAAAAGGTCTCTACAATTTTTTATCTATGGTAGAAAAGTTTTTAGTCTTAACATATGAGTATTTTTCTTATTTTGTCAGGACACTAATTTTTTGCAGTTGCTCGAAAATGTTCAAAATTCAATGGATGAGTTTTCTTAGAAATTGAGGGGAAAAAAATCAACATATCGACCAAACCATTAAGTTTTAGTTAAATATAAATCCCCATAACATCGTCTCACTTATGAATGAATTCAATGTAGCCAAAGAGCTTTATTACTCTCTCTCTCTCTCCGTCTCAAAACGTGATTGTCCAGTTTAAATTTTAACTCTTAATACAAATTATAATACTAAAATAAAAATCTAAAGTGGACAATTATTTCGAAACAAAAATGTAGGATTTTATTAAAGAGTCTAATTGTGACATGGTTGCAACCGAGTTGGACAAATTAAAACAACCTCAAAAAGTGGAAGAATTTATGGACAAGATTAAATCGAGTATGAACATGGTGGTAGAAGAAGAACTAGTTTTTAAAACTTTTTTCCACTTCTTTATTTATTTCTTATTATTATTTGTTTGTATGTGTGGCAACAAGTAGGTTCTAAAGTTCACAAATAAGTTGTATTGCATTCCTTGACACCAAAATGTCATACCAATTAACAAGATTAGTACTCAATTGATGCAACACATGGATCTCTTACTCAATTCCAGATTCACAGAGGCATTGAAGATTTTGGTGTTGATTAGCATGAAACTGGCATCTCCAAAGTGGTGAAACATAGCCGCCAGGAGCTCTATACATATGGATTGTTACATGCTAACAGGTTCTATGCTCCGTATTTTGGTGTTATTTCCAATGCATTTTCTTCACTTTTTTTTAAAACCATTTTAATGGCTGCCTGGAAAAGATCGGAAAACAGTGCGTATGCAGCAGAGAAAGTAGAAGGCATAGATGCAACATGCAAGGATTGATTTTAGATGCAAAAGAAGAGGTTCTTCTTCTAAATGTGATCAAAGGTGAAGTACGTAATTTACTTATCATTTACAATAGAATAAAAAATTGTTTGAAGGTCTATAAATTGAAAATATGATTAACCTTATAATTGTGGGAATTTGAATCTCTATAAAAATGAGTATTTTCAAGCTAAAAAATTCTGATATAAGGAGCACCATGCTTATTCAAGTCGATATTAGACTTAAGATTTTGATACTTATTACTCAAGTTTTTCTAATAGAAGTTATTAGCAAATTTCTTGAATGCCTAAATATAAACATCTCAAAATTAATTGGCAATGAAGAAAGTAATACATAAGGTTTATATGTTGGTTTCAAGTGTCTCCATCTTTTCATGTGGGACAAGTATTTTTTTACTTATTGTTGTTCGAAGGAGATTTTAACACTCTCTCTCAAGTCCAAAAGGGTTGAACAAGGCCCTTTGAACCATTGAAATTTTTCAAGCCTATTTCGGGTTCAAGGCCAGTTTGGGTTTTTAGTTTTATCCCGAATCTGCCGGGTCAGTCAAAATTCACCCACAAGTATACGGGATTGTAACCCACTCTGATACCATTTTAAAGGATTAATTATAAGTTCGGATGTAGTTTCATCTCAAAACTAATTGGTAGTGAACTAGGAGCATATGTGATTTATATATTAATTTCAAGTGTTTCCGTCTTCCCATGTCACTTGTTTTTGTTTAAAGAGAATTTTTGCAGAATTGAATGATGATATTGATCACATAATTAACGGAAATTGGCATTACTAGGTCTTTTTATGATTTAAAACCCCAATCATGACTCTTGTGAAATTTATAGTACTGGTAAAGTGTTTGCCACTTAAAAGGTATAATAATCATACTACACTAGTCTCCAAATAATTATTTAATTTGTTTGAATTTTAAATTTTTGTATGAATAGTATTTAAAGTGAAAAAACTTCAAATTAGTTAATCATTTTAGGGTAGAAAAATATTATTTCGGAAATACTCATTATAACCATTTGATCCTTTCGTGGAGATATTCTTTGATCCTAACACAAGAAGATCTAAAAAGGAGTCGGGAGCGTAAAAGAAACGGAAGCATTGGATGGGAACAGTTTAGAATTTGTCATTCTAGCCAGTCCCTTGGCATTCACTTCTGGAAAGATATGGCTGATTCGAATTGAGATGGTATAATTAGTGAAAATGTTTATATGAGGCAGAGGTTCCTTCAGAAGCTATGGTTTTTCAGGATTGATTTCTGTTGCTTTTGATATTTCCAAGAATTGCTATAGGTGAAAAGAAAAATTAGAGAGATTCCCATCTTCAAAATTTGAGGACATATAACTAATTGAGGTCGATTAAACTAATTTGCATGGGTCATTTATTGAGGGATCATTCAATGAAAACCGGTGGAGCGGAAGGGTAAACTCAGAGAAATGGAGTATATACTATATACTGACAACATGATACATAAGAAGAAGAAGAAAAGGCAACAGAAAAATTATGAAATTCTATTTAGGGGGAAAATGGAGTTTCAGCATTCCAGCAGAGAAAAGGTTATTGTATACAAGTGAGAGTACAAGAGCAAGTGCAAACCAAATCATGGGAAAGATAGCCGTAACAAAAGGTACGCGATTAATTAAAATGCAAAATTAATGTCTACATTATTGGCGAAGGATTTCCTACACCACAATAATGGTGGGTTAGGGTATTAAAAAATTTTGAAATAGAAAAGTAATAATTAATTAGAGAAAATGTGATAATTATTTTTTTTTTTTTGGGTTTAGGAAATATATATTGTAGGATTGTGGTGTAGAAGATTCTTAATTAGCCATTATTGTGGTACTTTTCTTTTCTTTTCTTTCTTTCTTTTTTTGTTTTTGTTTTTGGCCAACTTATAAGGAATTTAATATTCGAAAAGTTATAAACTTGAACACTGCATTTTTTAAAGGTAGTTCTCTTTCTCTCTTTCTTTTTTCCCCTTCCTTTTGTTATTAATTAGTACAACACCCAGAGGCTGAAATTTACATTGTAAAAACACTAGGTTAATAAGAGCACGGATGACGTCGAGTTACCCTCACAGATTCTTTATGGCAAGGTTTTTAGTCTGCAAAATTAGTCTCTTTAAACATACTAGATTTATCTCCGTACGCTGTTCAATTTAAAAATAAACTACAAAAATTACTTTCTTTGTGACAAAAAGAAATATCTAAAATAGTATGTCGTATAAAAAATACATAAGGTGTAAGAATAAATGTTAGTGGATATCTAAATAGTAAATTTTTTTTGATTCTCTACTTTTTGGCAAAGAAAAATGATTTTAAAGGGAAGGGGGGTTTGGAGAAATCTTTAAGTATAATTTTTATAGGACAATTAAATGTACGTATGTTTAGGTTATTTTGAATTTCATAGGAAAAAATAAAAATTCATAAAAATCATCATATATTTCACTTAAGGTGCAATTCCTAACAATTTTATTACTTCCTAACTTTTGCACCAAAAAAAAAATTAATAAACTATACTTAGATATTCCAATAGAACTGATCATAACTAATAAAATATATTTAGATATTCTAACCAAACTAATCTTAATCAAGTTATAACGTACATATACTCATATTTTTTTATCGAAGGAGAAGTTAATATAAAGTCAAAATAATTAGCTAGGGTTTCAATTTTGTAAATAGTAGTGTAAATAAGATCAACGGACAATCTTTTATTCAAATTTCAACATTAATGTATAATATGATGGAATATAGTAAATTGTTTTGACATTGAAATATGGTTACGAATTTAATTTAACTTAGTTACAATTCTTTTTACACTTTAATGAAATATGAATATAGTGATGATATGTGACGCAATAATCCTTAATTAAAACCCTATCAACATGCGTAAATTTAAAACTCTACTTGGATATGAAGTTCAACGTAGGAGATATATCCTTACGATTAATAAGAGAACCTTTGAGTACTAAGGGAAGGAACTTTTAAGTGGTGGGTTTCGATCGTTTAGGAAGTAAAAATGAAGAAGAAGAAGATGATTTTGGAATAAAAAGAGTTCAATTACTTTATAGTAAAATAAACTCTTTCTATTAATCAAGTCTTTGGCTACTATTACAACTTTCTCTCTTTCTACACACCCTTAGATTAAGGGTTGAAGCCTCTATTTATAGTAGTACATGTAACTTTCTACAAGTTTTTTACATCATTATCAAGATATTTTGTTCCTAATACCCTGTCTTTTAATACTTTTTCTTCTACTTTCTCCACTTTCTTTTCTAGATAATTCTTATAAATGCGATTGGTATTATAATAAAATATAATTAATACAAATGGCTTAACACAACAACTTCGATAGTATAATATTAATTGGTCTCATCAAGTTTATTCGGTAACACTCACGAGATGCTTATGCATTGATGACTTTAGCTTTACGAAGATGACTCTCAAAAGTGGGCTTGCACATTGAGTTTCAAATTTAGGGCTATGGGTTTGTTATTGTGATTCGACCACTAAGAAAAAGAATGTCATGTTCCCAAACGAAACATGTGGACAAAAAAAAAAGACAAAAACAAAATTAGTCATGCCGGCCAGTGAATTGATACCTATCCCATATGTGACCAAATTATGATGATGATATTTTGAAAAGATTAAACATGACCTTGCCTGCGATGATGAAACGGCAATCGGTGAAGAGATGATGCAACGGCAATAGATGAGGAGGAGGTTCAAGGTTCTTTGGCTCTAATACTCTAATATTGTTGACTTAACCACAAGTTTTTTTATTTCCCTAGACCAATTGTTGTTCTGTTTGATCCATCAACATAACATTTACTCCCTCTGTCCCATAATTATTGTCCAGTTTGAGTTTTTATTTTTAGTTCAAATTGTACTAAAAGTGAAATCTAAAACTGGACAATAATTTTAGAACATATAGAGTATTAATTTTCCTTTTCTAGGCATTTTGTTTATACTGAAAAAGAAAAGATTAAAGATGCATGAAGTCAAAGTCAACAGGATGACTCGTATTAGAAAACATGCATGGAATATACTAAAAGGTGACGGGAAAGATTGATCTTGATGCATATAATAAAAAAAGTGGAAACGCCATTTAAAAAAAAAAAAAAAGGTGGAAACGGGATTAATGTTATTGACTGTTTCTATAGATTTGAAATTCAGAAGAGGATATAAAATGGGCAAAATAGGTTCTTTATGAGCATTCAAAAATAGGTGATCTGTGAGAGGGAGAAGGAGGGGAATGATGAAACAATTTAAGATATGAAGAAGGTGTTGGAGATCAATTACAAGTCTTGGGAGGCATCTGGACATAACAAAATTCGATAGCCGTAGGTATAGGAGACATGTATCCAGGACTTGCGACATCCTTATATTTTCCTATAGCATTTCAATTACTTCCCTTCAACAGAATGCCCTTGCTATTGGTTTCACTTTCACTTATAAACGACAGGACTGGGACATACAAATTTTAGTGACTTCGCCAGCATATAACGACTAAAAGGCGGATATTTTTCAGTTGTCGAATAAGAAGTTGCAATGGTGCAACTGTTCACAGACCATGATAAAACCTTAAGTACTCAAAACTTTTGATTGAAGAAACACATACTAAACATTCAAAGGGTAGTCAGATTTTAATCACGATTTGAAAACTCAATTTCTCATTAATTTTTTGTTGTTTATTTTCCCACTTTCATATCAACAGATTAAAGATCCCATTTTATATGAACCCTCCTGGCTCTTCTAGTGTGTTTTGTTTCTAAGGTTTGGTCCGAACAAGTTTGGAATTGAACAAGAAGGTAGCCCTTTTAAAGTTTCTTCGGCCGTTACGTTCAATTTGCATTTTGTTCTATACCTTCAGGTTTATGGCTAACTAGCAAAATTGAAATTAAAGAATAAGTGAGAGTTTATACATTTTTGTAACTTTTATGATGAGGAGTAAAAAGTTAAGATCATTTATATAACAAGAAAGAGATACAAGAAAATTTCACATATTTAACTAAATCCATTCCTTCCATTAATTTAAGATTAGATAGATATATAGTTTACATATTAATTCAACAAAAATATTTCTAATAAGTTTCCTTTATGTATTATTTCCCAACAAAAATAGCTATATGTTTAAATGGAAACATGGTAAGAGGTCTATAGGGGATTTGAGAGTGAAGGTTGAACCAAAACTAAAATGGGCATAGAAATTGATGTACGTAAACAATTTTGATCAGCAACAAAAGGCTCCAAAAATGACCAACCACTGTGTTAATGAAAATGAGAATCTGGAATTTATATGAATACTAATTAGTCTATAGGGTTTATAATACAAAAAAAAAAACATATCTACATAGCCTTTTAAAAAAAAAAAAACTTACCACTACTTAGAGTAACCCTCTAAGGAATTCGAAAAGGAAAACCAGAAACAACAACAGCCCAATAACATCTTCGCCAGATATTGTTCTTTGAAAGCCGCTTCTCTGAATGGATTTATCAAGCAGTACTTGCAGTCCATCGATCTAGTTCAATTTTGTTTAGGAACAACAGGCTTAGAAATGATATGAACAAACTACTGATAAGGTACTTGTTTTTATTTTTATTTTTTTGTTACTGTAAGAAAAAAAACGAGACAGAGCTAACTTACCGGCAGCCACAATCTCTCTTAACCCGCAAAAAAGGTCATATAGAAAAACCGGAAAAATTAGCCAGGGCATGATTTTTTGCCAGCCTTCCAATAGTGAGCTGAGGAAGGTAAAGACTGCAAACGCTCCGAAAGAAGCACCAATTAGCTCCATCGCACTTGAAAACCTTGGATTGAGATAGCGGCGAACAAGCCCTACCCAAGTAAGAGTGACAGAAGAAGTCACTGCCGAAAAAAATATTGTTCTTTCAACCGAAGAAGAGTTAGCCCGGGCAAGGAAAGCCCCGGAAAGTGCCCCGTTCAAAGCCAACACAACCTTTCCCAGATCTTGTTCTCTGAAAGCTTTGGTTATCAGGTTACCAGCAGTGGCTTGAGGATCACCATTAACTGAAGCGATTACAGGTTCAGGACCCGCTTCAGTATCTTTGTGGACGGGACGTCTCGGTTGAATCCATTGACGGAAGGCAGTGATGTGTTTGCGGATGGAATCCATGGAAGTTGGAGTGAACAATGGGGCTTTCTTTCTGATTGATATTTCAGACAAATTCTATGAAGGATTTAATAGAGAAGAAAATGTAAAAAAAACCTAGCCAGCTAAAGACTGAGTAAAAAATCCTCAACTTGGTGGGGTCTTAGCTGACAAGGCACTGACATTTAAACCCACTAACAAGGGTTCCACTGAACCATTCTTCCATTTCAAGTGTTTCTATAAGGACATTCCCCTCATCCTTAATTATAGTAGCATCTAGGTAGTATTCCCTCCATTCCAAAATTATTATTCATTTTGAGATTTCATTTTTATTACATTAAAAATAAGAATCCAAAGTGGACAATAATTTTGGGACGGAGAGAGTATAAGAAAGGAAGAAATATTGCAAAACCTCTTACCAATTGTCGCCGAAACAGATACTTCGTCCAGGCTTCTCAGGATTCCCTATCTTAGAAACCCCCATTTAGTATAAAGAAGGGGGAAAAAAAATAAACTTGCAAATCCCAGAAGAAAGATTTGTTGCACAAATAATTGTTGGGAATTCAAGATAGCATGGATGCAACGGCTTTGTCATTTTTTTTTTCTTATGTTTTACTGTCCTTTTTTTTTTCTCTGTAAACTACAAACAATCGGTAAGACACTTGCCGATTTCTCATTGACTGTCACAGGAGATCTCGACCTCCAGTAGGAACTCTTCTCATTTGAGCTAGCCTTCACCACTTTCTTAGTTGGAGTACGTCTCCTCTCATCATCACGTATGATCAAAAGTCCAATGTATATATTGTCTATATTGGATTTCATGATGTGATAAGTTTGAAATTCATGAGATGGTTTCCAAATTATCGGAAAATGAAGGCCGTGATAAATACAATGCATGTATCCAGAAATGTGTTTCGAGTTTTGATATCTCAACGTAAACTATAGATGCTTGGCCTGGGCGAATGTCCGGACGACTTCCGCTCAACTGATTCTCCTATTAAGGGCTCTATAGGTTTTGAATTTTCTGGATAGGGTGTAAAATTTTTAAAATTTTCCTCATCGCATAATAATATTTTATTCACTAAGTATTTTGTTGGTGACAATTGTACCTTTTATTTAATGAAGAACAATAAAATCTATATTCTTAAAAAATAAAAATAATAACTTAGAGGCCCTGATCCTAGGTTGGCAAATCCAAATAAAATAAAAAATCATGACCAAGAAAAGGATCAAAGTCTATAATACAATCGAAATCTCTAAAAAAAATGAGAAACCTAGAATTTTAAGTTTTACTATTATTGCCCTAAAATCTCCAAAAGAAAATAAATAAATTGACACAAAATTTTTGTTTCAAAAAGAAAAAAATTCCTTATTAAAATAAAATAGCCTAGACAACTAGGGGTTGAACATTGACGAAGAGGGAAAATAATAAAATCTATGATCATCAAAACGATGAGGCAAAGAGCAAAAAATTCATTTAGTTTCATGAAGAATTGGGGGAATTCCACAAAAGATTATGTAATTGGAAAAAGAAAACTTTCTTGTTTTATAGCAAATAAAAGTATGAATATCATTAATAGCTATATTAAGTGGAGGGTATATTTGTTACACAAAAAAATTTAATGGATAAAGTTGATGTTACACCCTTGAGAGGAATGTTAAAAATTTTACACTTTTTTTAGGGATTTTGAAATATAGAACGTGCTTAATAAGAATTTTTTCTTGAAAAATTACTACATTATAACTAAAAAAAACAAATCACATGTATTTTATCATGATATAATGCACTAGATGTTAAACTCGCGCGATGTGCGGGGTTTATTTATATACATTATAATAAATTAAAAAAAATATAAAAAGTGTAAAATATATTTGGAGTCCATATTAAGATACATTACACAACTAAAATTAAATAAAGGCGTAATTTTAAAGATAAAATAATGCATATCATTTGAAATGCAAGTGTTCATTTGATTTTTATTGAAGGAGAAGAACTAGACAATAACACTCATAAGAAAGGTAAAATAAATAAAATTGTATTAATGTTACATTGAATGAAAAAATAAAATAATTGTACGCGTAAAATACATAATGAAGTAATTATCAATAGTAGATGGTAGATTATGTGTGACTGAAGCATGAAGTTTAAAATTTTTATGGTTATCTTGTTGTAATTAAAGATTTTATAGTTCTGTTTGGCCCAATACTTGATATTTAGAGGAACAAACCAACTGTAGAGTTAAAATTTTTGTCCTTTAATCCCTTTTTGCTATGACAATAGAAAATAATAATTAATGAAATTATGAAATTATAGGTAAAAAAACATAAATTTAGTAACGTCTAAAAAAGAATCCTAAAACATCATTTTGCATAAAACATACGGAAATAAAAAATCATATATAACCTTAATTAAACATTACCTCCCATGCCACACGATAGACCCACTATTAGTTCATTGCTTTCAGAACAACAAACCAACTGTTGGGCTAAAGTTTTTGCCCTTTCATCTTTGGATTTCGGGTTGTTTTCGGGAGGGAGAAATTTTTGCAGCACTGGAACATACTCATGGTTTGTGTGGCATGTATAAATAGAGATAAATTGGGATTGATGATAATTGATTATCCAAAATTTCAGTGATAAAGATAAAGTTTATAACAATTTTTGAGATATTATTAAGGAAATATTATATTTATTTGGGTAGATATGAAATTACACAAATAAATGCATTGGTTTGAAATTCAAAGATAACATTTAATTATAGTTAAATCACATTCTTTTAGTAATAATTGAAGGCAAGTTTTGTACTTTTTTTTTATTTTTTATTGGCAAAAAATACATGGTCATGCTTTTTTGAGAAGATTTTAAAGATAACATTAATGTTGAATGATTGATATTTTTTTTTTTTTTGAATTGTGATCTATTGATTTACATGATTGGGAGGGAGATTTTTTTAGAGAGATTAATTAAATGAGTCTAGTAGTAACTTGGGGGATTCTTTTGGGGAGAGAATAATTCTGGTGCATTAATGTTCATTAATCCCATCCATTACATTTAATTAATTTTTATTTTCCTATTTTAAACTATAGTTTTAAATGTCATTTGATAAAACTTTATTTATGATAGGTCTTGAAGTTTCATGTTATTTATGGGTATTTGTATAGCATTTTGGATTAGATTGTGCACTTATGTTGTGTATTTTGATGTTTTTGGTTTTTAGGAGTGATTGGAGCTGAGATGGAGAAAAATGTTCCATAAACACACATTTTTGGAGCATTTTGACAAGGAAGTACAAAAAGGGAGCAATGACATCACATTCTCGTGTGGGCACACAAATCTCAGTCCAAAATTGAGCTTTAGAGAAGAAATTCTAGCATTGATGCTGCATTCTCGTTTGGCTAAACCGAAATAGAGATTAAAATAAAAAATTTAAAAAGTTTTGGGGTCAAAGTATAATTTTGCCAAACTTGAGGGACCAATTTGCAAATATTGGAAAATTTAATTTGCTGCTGCGGCTGACCTACTTGTTCCCATATAAATTGATTTTATTCTTTTCTTTTGGAGGGGGGCTGAACGTCAGAAGAAGAAGAGGGGGCTGGAGTGGTCCTAAGCCGCCTATCTAGCCCTTTTGGGCGTTATTCTTCCCCATTCTCCATAGTATTGTTTCAGTAAGGCATTATTATGTGTAACTAAATTACTTTTCCAGTTGAAAGATATTGAAGTCTTGGTTTGAATAGTTGTGAGATCTAAATGTAGTTTCTCTCTCAATTTCTTGTGAGTATTTGCTTGTTCTATTGCATGATTGAGATGATTATTGTGGATTCATGAATAGCTGGTAGAATTCGATGCTTCTTAATAATCTAAAACCAATAAGACAACAAGGTTTGTTGTTTAAATAGGGTATAATATAATTTAATTACTTGGTAAGTAATTATTTATGTTATAAGAACATGTAATCCGGTTTAATATAAAACAAGGTTTGTTTTTATAGGAATTGGGATTGGGTCTTTGTACTTAATGCAGTCGTTTTCTTAATCTTAGGAGGTTTAAGGATTTAATTTCGACTAGTGTATTTAATGAAGGTTTTCTTAAACACTAAACTTAGTTCAAGATTGAGTTGTTAGGAGGTTCCAACAACGAAAACTAATTTGCCTATGAGTGATTGAGTATATCATTGCATCTATGATCAATTGTCTAGACCAAGATGGATATAAAATCTTTTAACTAGAAACTTTCTCATAATTTGCTTTCATTTTTCTTTCAACTATCATTTGAATTTTATTTTAACTACATTTTAGTTTTAAAAACTCAAAACCCCCTTTCGGTTACTTATTTGAAAGAAACGAATCCACCATTCCCTGAGGAGACGACCTTGCTTTCCTATGCTACTAGTTTGAAAGTAGGTTAAATTGTTTGTTGGCTTGATACCCCACCAAAAATGGCGCCGTTGCCGGGGAACGGTGTTCATTGATTTGTTTCTTTTATTTTTTTTTGTTGGTTTTGTTCTGTTTATTTTGTGTATCTACCATGGATGCATATGGGCAGCAGTTTTGGGACCAATGCGATGGTTTTAATTGGAGTGCAAAAGAGGTAAACCTTTCATCTACTGGACAAAAAAATTAGATGAACTAACCTCTCTTGTGACAAGTTTGTCTGCAGGTCAATCGCAACAATTGTAAAGGTGTTGTGTTTGTTTGATGATTGGTCATACAGGAGATTTTTGTCCAATGTTTCCATACTACCAGTAGAAACGAGTGAATTCCATAAGAGAATCTTGGAGATCCCCATAAGCAAGCTATGAATCCAATTCATACAGTTATGATCCAAGTTGGGAAGGATATTCAGATTGCAACCATGAACACTCCTACGACTATTACTTACCACCACCACCACAAGCATGTCAACCTCCAGAAGTGTCACCAAACTCAGGTATGTATCTAGAAGATACGGTTATGAAATTGTCCACTGACATAGAAAAATTTTGTCAGGAAAGACGTACTAGCAGGGAAAATTTGGATAGACAAATATCTGAGACGGTTACAAGAATAAATGAAGAGACTATCCAAAATAGTGAGTTAAAAACACCAAGTGAAGAAGACTTTGAGCTATGGGATTCAGAGGACGAAGGAGTAATGGAAGATGAAGAATAGTCTACAGAAGTTGCAAATGAGGTAACTGATAATTTTCCTTTATCTAGTTTGACTGATTCAATTGTCACTCCTTTTCATGATATGTTAGAAGAACCAGAAGAAGAAGAGCGTGAACAAGATGCTATAGATACATCTTCCAATGGAGAGGTTCATGTTCGTCTTTTGGAAGAATTTGATGAGTTCCCTTGTGATGATGAATTTGAAGAGGAGTTGTGCACCAAAATTAATGAATCTACACTCAAAGGTAATGAGGTAATTTTAGTGGAAGAACATCTCTCTGATATAGTCCAACCGAAATTACTTTTCAAATGCCATGATACAGGTATACCTACTCCTTTATGTACTTTTAGACATGTTAAAAGTGATAAATTTGTCATAGATTTTGGAACTGGTGTTATTATCATTCCTCAGTCTGTGTTTAAGTTCTTGAAACTTGTGTCATTGAATGAAACTGATGAAGTTATAAAACTTGTTGATGAGTCTTGTGCTAGTCTTCTGTGTGTTGAAGATGGTTTATCTGTCCAATATGGTGAAAATATTTTTTCTACTAATTTTGATGCGATTAATGTGAAAGAAAATTTAGTCTTAAACTCAAGTCCATGTTTCTCAGGTAGATCATTTCGAAAAACTGCTAGGATAAAAATGATAAATGGAGTCACATCATTATCAAAGAAATATGTGATTTGAATGTTAAAAGTGCTCCACGAGTTGATTTTTCTAGTAGTTGTGTTTTTGAATTTGTGCCTGAAATTTATGAGAAATGGCAATCTCAAAAATTTGAGTTAACACATGTGCCTATGCATATAGAGTTTCCATATGGACATTTATCTAGACCTCCTAAATTGGGGATAAAGATGAATGTAATTCTAAAATTTCTTGATGATTGTGGAATGAATTTAATGCATGATGTCATGGTATATGTGTGGAGAAAGTGTGGTGCTTTTAAAGAAACATTTAGAAGAGATCATTTTCCACCATCTTATGTTGATTTAAAGTGTGCATATAAATTAGGAACTTCCTACTCTGGTTTTGTTGAGATTTTTGTAGGATTTTCACAAGTTTCAGTTATGTGTGGACCTTGCAAGTTTCCACCGTGATGCACCAAAACTGTGTCTAGCCCAAGACATTAAAGAATGGCGCTTGTTGGGAGGCAACCCAATGGTTTGATTTTTGTTATTTGTTTTCTTGAATAAATCAGTTGGGTGGTTAAGTTTTTTGTTCCTGATGATCTTGAGAGTTATGATTTCTTGATTTTTGTGGTTTTTCTTAATCATTTGATTGGCGTAGTGTTAGTTTATTTTAATGGTTTGTTCAAGTGTGGCAGCTTACTTTTAATGAGTATTTTTATGATTGGTCAACCCACGTGTGAATGCATCAAAAGCTGTGGACCTTTACTCACACCAAATTTTGTTTCGCCACTACAAAATCCCAAGGAAGTACCGTTTCTTTTTCTTTTACATTATGTGGGAGTTTCCATGTACTTTTCTTGTTTGTCTTTGTATGTTTTATGCATTGAGGACAATGTATACTTTAGGTGTGGGGGAGGAATTTGTGTTTCTTTGAGAATTATCAATAGTCTATGATGATTCAATTTTGAGGGTTTCATATGACTATAAAAATACCTGTTCAGGATCACTCTCAAGCATGTTAGAAATTCATGAACACATCTTTATGCACAACATTCCACTTGACAATGTGTTTGCTTTGGGCTTAAAATTTTTAAATCTTGAATGCATTAATGCATTGTTGTGATCTTATACTGGAGTCCACTTGTCTGAAACCTGGGGGGACTGTGAATCTGAGAGTTAGACTAAGGCAACCCTACGCATTATGGCAGCCTCGAATCGAGCCCATAGTGGTTTGTATTAGCCTAAATACCTTGGGAAAAAGGGGAAAGTTGGCGGTTGAATATGAGGTTAAGTGCTTTATCTAATGAGGGAGTATAGGCAGAGTGTCCAATGTGGCATTTAATCCCTTGAGAGGTGAGGTATGGCACCAAAGAGAGGAGTGTCCTCAGGCCTGGTGAGTTTAAATAGAAAATGCTTAGATTACCATAGTTGCTGAAATATGTGCTTGGTATAGGCCTGAGTGGGAAAGATCCAGAAGAAAAGCCAATTTGGACAAATGGATGAAAAGGTACGAGGGTGAAAGATGCAGCCAATGATGCTTGCAGAAAATGAGAGGAAGCCCTTAGATCGGAACCTCAATAAGAATACCCTAGTTGAAGGCAAGACGAAAATAGGTACTGATCACAAGAATGTTCACTTGAAAGTAATTGAATCTCATCTTAGGTTAAGCAACACTTTGTTTTGTGGTCTGTTTCACACACTCACGGAAGTGAGTTTCTGACTTGATCAAGGGATACTGAACCGTGGTATACATTATTAGTCTCTAATGAGACTAGAATCTGAGACAACTTTTGACAATTCTCTTTGTTGTTTTTACATGTTAGAGTAAGTAGGAAAGGATATTATCATGTTTACTTTGAGTTGCTTGCGTTTGCTTGAGGACAAGCAAAAATCTAAGTGTGGGGGATTTTGATAGGTCTTGAAGTTTCATGTTATTTATGGGTACTTGTATAGCATTTTGGATTAGATTGTGCACTTATGTTGTGTATTTTGATGTTTTTGGTTTTTAAGAGTGATTGGAGCTGAGATGGAGAAAAATGTTCCATAAACACACATTTTTGGAGCATTTTGACAAGGAAGCACAAAAAGGGAGCAATGACATCACATTCTCATGTGGGCACACGAATCTCAGTCTAAAATTGAACTTTAGAGAAGAAATTCCAGCATTGATGCTGCATTCCCGTTTGGCCAAACCGAAATAGGGACTAAAATGAAAAATTTAAAAAGTTTTGGGGTTAAAGTATAATTTTGCCAAACTTGAGGGACCAATTTGCAAATATTGGAAAATATAATTTGCTGCTGCGGCTGACCTACTTGTTCCCATATAAGTTGATTTTATTCTTTTCTTTTGGAGGGGGCCTGAACGTCAGAAGAAGAAGAGAAGGCTGGAGTGGTCCTAAGCCGCCTATCTAGCCCTTTTGGACGTTATTCTTCCCCATTCTCCATAGTATTGTTTCAGTAAGGTATTATTATGTGTAACTAAATTACTTTTCCAGTTGAAAGATATGAAAGCCTTGGTTTGAATAGTTGTGAGATCCAAATGTTGTTTCTCTCCAATTTCTTGTGAGTATTTGCTTGTTCTATTGCATGATTGATATGATTGTTGTGGATTCATGAATAGCTGGTAGCATTCGATGCTTCTTAATAATCTAAAACCAATAAGACAACAAGGTTTGTTGTTTAAATAGGGTATAATATAATTTAATTACTTGGTAAGTAATTATTTATGTTATAAGAACATGTAATCCGGTTTAATATAAAACAAGGTTTGTTTTATAGGAATTGGGATTGGGTCTTTGTACTTAATGCAGTCGTTTTATTAATTTTAGGAGGTTCCAAGATTTAATTTCGACTAGTGTATTTAATGAAGGTTTTCTTAATCACTAAACTTAGTTCAAGATTGAGTTGTTAGGAGGTTCAAACAACGAAAACTAATTTCCTATAAGTGATTGAGCATATCATTGCATCTATGATCAATTGTCTAGACCAAGGTAGATATAAAATGTTTTGACTAGAAACTTTCTCACAATTTACTTTCATTTTTCTTTTAACTATCATTTGAATTTTATTTTAACTACATTTTAGTTTTAAAAACTCAAAACCCCCCTTTTGGTTACTTATTTGAAAGAAACGAATCCACCATTCCCTGAGGAGACGACCTTGCTTTCCTATGCTACTAGTTTGAAAGTAGGTTAAATTATTTGTTGGCTTGACACCCCACCAATTTACATAAAATTTGAAGGACTATTAGTGTAATTGTTTTAAATATTTTTTACTCAACCATTAGAAAAATGACACATAAGATTTTATCCTATGTGGCACCTTTAGAATTCTTTTTTGTTTTTTCTTTCTGGTTTCTCTCTTAGTATAATACTATAAATAGATTTAGATAGCCGGAACATCGGTTTCATTTACAGAGCCATAATGTAGGTGCATTTTCTTTTATCATCAAAGGGTGGTTATGTGAGCTTTGTTATTTAGCCACCAAAATATATAAAAGGTTGGTAGATTATCAAGCCATGAATTCCTTCTTTTCGTTTTCTTTTCTTCTTTATTTTTATCCTCTTCTTAATAAAAGTTGGGTGTCATCTTCTGATGTATCAATTGTCCCAGTAATTAATCGCTTGAATGTCTTTTTGTTTTGGTTCGTATCTACAGTAAGATATGTGTTTCCATGTGGGAACCGTCTTTCGCGGAGGTTGTTTTTATGATTTTGTTTTTAAATTATAGACAAAATAAGACATGAAGGTATCATACTGCTTCAACTTTGTAAGATCTTTTCTTACGATTTAATAAATTTTTATTTACCTGGTTTAACAAAATATGCCTTTTCTAATGA
This sequence comes from Oldenlandia corymbosa var. corymbosa, assembly GCA_949775105.1. Taxonomy (NCBI): domain Eukaryota; kingdom Viridiplantae; phylum Streptophyta; class Magnoliopsida; order Gentianales; family Rubiaceae; genus Oldenlandia; species Oldenlandia corymbosa. The sequence goes on along the minus strand of OX459121.1, from coordinate 22,166,859 downwards.
GTTTTCAGGACCATTTCATTAGTCCTTATTCAGTATACACCATTTAGTTACTTCAGTTCATTTCATATCTGTTTCAGATGTTTCTATGTTTTATGACTAATAACTATTTCATAATAAAATAACCTATATTTTTTAGTTCACTAATCACTAATCTGTGGCCGTTATGCGAAGGATTGAAAACTCTTTTTTTTTCTTCTTCTTTGTATTAGAACAAAATATGCATCGAATTAGCTTTTAAATTAAGTATTGATAAGTTAGGAAAGGGAGGGATGATTAGGAGATTAGAATGGGGTGATTATTTGTGGGAGGTCTAGGGTTGTATTTTCTAGAGTCATCCAATTTACAAGGAAAAAAGTGATGAGAGGGAAAAAAAAATACTATTACAATTATATTTTGACAATGGGATTAGTTATTTATCAAATAATCTTATAATTTTAACAGAAGACGAAATTATAAGGATTACTACTTACCCATTTGTTTTTGGGGCTTATCATTTCTACTGTTAACATTACCGCAAAGATTCTAAAGTTAACAGTTCACAAAACCAAATTTTGAAATTGAGGATTATAATAATATCATCATTTAAATCTTCACATCGAAATCGGATAGATGAATTCTGTTTTTTTTTTCGAAAACACATGGTCAAATATTTTTTTGTTTGACCAAATGGCCATTATTCACTACAACAAAAATGAGTAGTTTAGACACTTTTTTGTGTCTCAATAAGTGGTATAATAGGACACATGTGATTCACATTGCGTGGGACAGTACTAAATAGTGTCTCCTATAATCGAGTCACAACAAGTCATAAAACATTTGAAAGTGTATTATTAGATTGTCACATATTAAGACACTTTAAATAGACCCATTAAGTAGGGTAATAGTTCACAAACAACCCCACATAGTACACTTATGATAGTGTTTCATAAAATGCATACACTTTTTCATTTTTAATAAGACACTTTTTAGCAAATGTCCTAATACACATATAATGAGACACATTTTAGAAAAAGTGTCCCACTATAAAAGTATTAATAATCCATTTTTGTTGCAGTGATTTTTAAATTAACATCGAAACACATGGTAAAACACAAGGTTCTTATTTGCGACAGGACTAGAGAATTTGGATGTCGTACAACAAATATAATTTAGAAGGAAGTCTTTAAAAAGGTGTAATATGATCCATTCGATTGTGTCACGTTTTACTATATGAGATATTTAATCACAACTTTATTTACATAATTCCTATTGGTTGTAATATGATCCATTCGATTGTGCCACATTTTACTATATGAGATATTTGATCACAACTTTATTTACATAATTCCTATTGGTATCTACTTTGTCTTTGAATTACTATTGCAGGTGTTACTTTTTTTTTTATTGCTTGTGTTACTAAATCTTTATTGGCTCATACAATAATCATTGTATCATTATTATTATATCATCAATGTTTAGGAGAGTTTTCATTTCTTATTACTTTCACACAATAGTCATTGTATCATTATTGTTATAACATTAATAAAATTAAATAAATACAGATTGTTGGTTAAACATTCACGCTTTGACCAAATACTTTAACTCGGGAAACATATTTTCGTATGATATATCTTACATTAATTTCAGCCCCGTGCAACGCACGAGTCAAGCACTAATCTATATATTATACTAAGGTAAAACCAGAGAGAGAAAACTAAAGGCATGAAGCACATGCCACATAGGATTTAATCCTATGTGGCATTTTCTTAATTTCTTAGACTTAAAAATACACAAAACAAAATAATAAAACCAAAAAAAAAACAACTAAAATAATTTTTTTAAAAAAAAAAAATAATAAAAACCGAACCCATATTTTCATGAACCAAATCCTAACACAGAGATTGATTGGAGAGAGTACCAAATCCTAACAAATTTTAGAGAGATCCGCATAAACCTTATCATCAGTGAAATTAAAATGTCATTTAAAAAAAATAAATTCCTGTAAATCTAGAGGTAATCATGTTTAAAACTGAAGTCATTACATATTTTATAAAAATACAAAATTATGTAAAAATGTCTAAATGTGTATGCCTTCCCCGTCCATCGGACGGGTCTAACACCTAGTATAATATTAAAATGGAACAAATGAAATTACTATTGGGAGAAGTTGCATTAAGGCATGTGAAAGATTGAAATTATTAAGAACGGCATGAATTTCATTTATCCATTACTAGCACTTTTCTGTGCGTTGCACAACGGATATAGATCTGATTGTTACAAACTTCTCTAATTAATAAATTATTTAAAACTGCGATTGTAGAAACAGATGAATGCTGGGAAAAAATGACAAAATTATCGACATTATTGATAAAGAGAAATAAATAAAATAAATATAAACCCGCGAAGTCATAAATCTTTCTAAAAGACGGCTCTTTCTACTGGGTCATTAGGTTACCGGGTTTAACCGATTAAACCGTTCTAAAAAAAATGACATTATCATGATGTTATAAATATATTAAATATATAATATATATTTACCAATGAAATAGATTTAAATCAGTAAGTTTTTAAGTTTCTAATAAATTTAGAAATCAAAATTGTGAACTATGAAACTTATAGGGTAAATACTAATAATCTAAATAATAAGTTCCTAACATAATAACTATATATCACCCAGGCTGTAATCACAAAGACCCACTCTCTTCCCTAAATGGTCACCGCTAGCATCCACTTCCCTTTCACAAATACTTTCAATACTAGTCAACCTATTTCTTCTGAAGAAAAAAAAAATATCTTGAAGTTAAACACACATTTGTAAATAAATTGATTTGTCCACTATAAAATGATTTGTACTCCCAACAACAACAACAAAAAAAAAAAAAAGAAAACATGAGTACTCCATGAAATGATAAGTTATTTATAGACAAACAAAATACACAAGAAGTGGTTAAAACTAATCAATATTTGATCAACAATAATCTAATTGCAGTAATCTACGTGGTCTAATACTTTCACCATCATATAATGATGTGATCTATTACAATTTAGTTACTTCCACTCAGTTATCCACCCAAAGAAAAAAGAAAAAAAGGAAGAAGAAGAAGATTCTCATCTAACTAAATTTCAACCCTAATTCTAACATTAAAATTCTTCAATGCAATCAACTACATGAAAGTAACCCAGACTGCATCTGCAATTTATCCCATAAAAAGGTATTGAGGCCATACAGGCTTATATGTTTAGCAAAATATTGAGGATGTGCATATTTATGAAAATGAAGGGACATACAAATTGAAAAAAATATCTTTTTAAATTTTTTTGAGACTAAAAAATACAAAAAAAAATAAAATTATCCTATCAAAAGAGTTCTACAAATCAAGAAGCTATGTATCGTAATTTGCAGAATACCAAATTAGCAAAAACAAATTCACTTACTCTAACTGCTTCGTTCACTCGTAACCATTCATATTAGTTATCTCTGACGGCATTTTAATTATGTATAAATTTTGATAGATTTAATTGTTTCACACTAAGTCCCAAAACACATTTTTACGCATATGTCTTTAGTACTTGCCGTAGGGAGCTTGTTTTGAAAACATGACCGGAAGATAAACCTTTAATGTGACCGGGTTGGTGGGTTCACCGGGTTAACCGGTTAGCTCATTCCTCGAAATCGATAAAAACCAATTAAAATAACATTAAAATATAATTTAAAATTTTAGTTTTAAAAGATGTATATAAAAAACTGGTTTAACCGTACCGGTTTCTTATCGAATCGCGATTTTGTCCGAGTTTGACTGGACTTTACAAAATCTAATTTTTTATAGAAAGCGGACCAGTGAAACTTTCGATTTTCGGCATAACCGGTTCGACCGCCTGGGCCGATATGGTTTTCAAAATCTAGAGCTAAGACAATGTCTAGATAATCATAGGTACCTTGACGAATACATTTTCTGGTCGGTTTGCTAGAGCGATGTCATGAGTCTTCATCAACTCTTTCGCGGCCCGAGTTCCTGAAATCACAATTGCATGTATTTCGCCGAGTTGTAAGTGCATGATTTGGCCTTATTTCTTGGAAAGGCCTGTCATGGATCTATGTGGAAGTGAACCTGCCAAGAAGAAGGGATATATGCTTCCGATGATGGGTAACTTCCATGGACCCGGTGGCAGTTTGGGACAACATGACACATCGCCTCTTGATTTTTTCTTTTACTTTTGTAGTATGTCTCAGTGAAAAGAAAAAAAGAATGGAAGTGATGAAAAAAGATGACGAAGTTAGCTCCATCATGTGATGTTTAAAAGTTATAGTATTTGATTTGGTTTCTGATGCAAAATATGAAAGCCTTTATAGAATCAAGAATTTGAACCTCCTATGTAAAATAAGTCCTCATTTAACGAACATTATCCTTCTTCAAAAAAATAAAATAAAATAACATTATCATTAATTTATTTTAAAACTTAGTTATGATGGGGATACGTATATATCTTTTTCATTTTTTCATTTTAGAGTTTAAATTTAACAACATTTAATGTTTGCTCGTTTCTTTATTTAGATTAAGATAAAACTCCAAAAATAATTTTTACAATGAGAACTATTTTAGATGATAATCTGTTTTAAAATTATTTGACGAGAGTAAAATAAACGAAAGTAAAATTAATTATTTAATGTAGTAAATAAAACTTAAATACTATCCCCTCAATAACAAGGGGTAAAGACGGTATAAATCTGATTCTTACAACTTGAAAAAATTAATAGATCAATATCAATTGTCGGCCCCTATTAAACAAACTCCCCTCGATAATAGGGAGTTTGTTTATTTTATCTCCTCAATCAGATCTATTAAATCAAAATTAATAGATTTAAAACCAAAACACGTTAAAAAAATAATGGATAAAAGATTCACTACAAGAAAATGGCCGAACACCTACGGATTTTTGCGGCCGTGGTATTCTGTGCGATTTTAACCAGGGCCTTCCAGGGATTACCCATAAAATTTGAAATAAAAATTTATTTTTGTTCAACCACATTATACCCATGTACGTACCCACGGCAACCTTTGACCGTGGGTATTCCGTGGGTAAGTTTTTCCCGCCAACTTCCGCTAACTCCCGCCAATTATTTAACCATGCATTACCCACGGATTATTCTGTGGGAAATTTGTCCGTGGGTGATTTATGGGTAAATATTGATTTATCCATGACCTATCCATAGATTATTCTGTGGGAAATTTTTCCATAGATAATTTGTAGGTAAATCTTGATTTAGCCACGAACTACCCACGGCCTTTAGTTTTTCGTGGGTGATTTTATTTTTTTCTTTTTAATTTATTTTTATTTTATGACGTTTACATATTCTATTATATAACATAACAAAATTTGACCAATGCGATGAATAATTTTGTCATTACTTTAAATTAGACTTTTATCATAATTTATATTAATTAATTATTATAATAATATTTTGGGGATAAGTATTTAAAATATTTTTTACAAGAAATTAGATTATAAAAAAAATACAGACACAGGATTGAAAAATAAGATATTTTCCTTAAAAAAGAAAAAAAGAAAAAAGAGCTGCTAAAAAGTTAGAAAAAATCACTGTCCAAAAACTTAGAAAGCATAATTACTAAGGAGGTTCAAAATCAGGACCCTTAGGTGGAGAAAGAATCAAGCGCTTTACCACATAACCACTTGCTCTTTTGGTTAATGATTGAGATGACATTTTATGTAAACAATATAATTTAGATCATTTAAGATCCCAAATTTCATTAATTTATAGAGCTATTTACTTTATTAATAAAAACATCATTTAACAAATTATTAATAAACTAAACTTTATTAATTTATTAAGTGTTTGTTAATTACCAAATTATGTCGAAAAAATTATTACTTTTACAATAAGTAAAGTCGATTATAACCTTTTCTCTATTAAACACAAAAGATGACAATGAACATTAATACTCTGATTACTATATTACTATAATTTTTCTAAATGTACATATTAGTGTTAACACTATTACGCATTGCATATCATTATGTTAGCGTTACCTATTAATATTGTTACCGATTACATATCATATATACTACTGTTAAGTACTCGCATCACAATATCCCTATTACCATATATATTGCCATAGCATATATCATTTGTGCTGGTGTTACTAAGTGGCATTAATAGTGTTATCAATTGTATTTCATCTATAGTTCTATAGTAACATTACAGAGTAGCTTAACATTGTTATATATTATATTTCATATGTGTTAGTGTTATAGTAGTATTAACATTGTAATCCGTTAAAAACTATTTGTAATAATGTTATGTATTAGCATAAAGAATATCAGGATTGGGTTCAATTGAAAAGTATAAATATTTTATCAAGGATATAATTGTAAGTATTAGAATTTTTATAGGAGTTGATATTGAAAAAATAATATACCAGGGTTCAATTGAAATATTTTCTTAAGGATACGATTGAAAGAATTGGAATTTATGTAGGGGTTGAGATAAAAAAGAAAAACATAAGGGTATCTTACTACAATTTGAAGGGTGAAAGTAGTTGCGTGAATTGAAGGAGGGAGAGTTTTTGGCAAAAAAAACCGTGGGGGGAAAAGTCCCGCCTCACCAAAACATACATTTAAGTCCTCCCCAAAGTCAACACTTTGGCAAAAAGCAAAACCTCAGAAATACTTCTTCTACCAAGTCCTCCCCAAAGCTTCCATCATTTTTTCTCTCCCTCCTCTCCCTCTTCCCGCTTGAATCGACATTCGTCCTCCCTCATTCTTGGCCAACTAGAAACGGTATGGCCAGATTTTTTTGCGGATCTAAAGTTATCAGCTTTTTATTTGGACAATGTATGTCTTATGGATAAGAAAATTCTCTTCTCATTGTTCCACTATTTGATAAATTAATTACTATTAGATTTCACATAAGCATCATGCAAAAAAAGCAAGGCGGCAGCGGCCAAGATGCTGTCCGACGGTGGCCAGCAAATGGAGAAATAATGTCTCCTCTATTGATAAACCCCAAGTTTCATTTTTTCTCTTTTTTTTTTCTTAAATTCAGGAGACAGAATAGAATTGTACGGATTATGAGTTAGCTAGTTAGGCTTGTTGACTGTCGGCGATTTTCTCTGTACTCACTGTTTGAGATTCTCAAATATGCCCACTAATGCGGCAATCCATGAATGGTGACGGAGAAAATTTTTCTGACAAATACAAGTAAATTACCGGTTAGTCTTTTTCGATATAGTTTACTAGTTTTTAAATGATTGTCATTATATGACATTTCTCATTATACGATGTAAGTTTTACGCACTGCTCCGAAAATTTTTGCTTTATTAATAAATTTCCAGGTACTTACCTGGTTTGATTAAAAAAAAAAAAAGAATTGTACGGATTTCGTGAAATGATTTTATATGGTGATTGAAGAAGATGATGATTAAAGAGTATAGATCTGGATAAATCGACGTGGATAAATCAATTGTGAAGTGTTTTCTTTCTTACCCAGATCCGGTGCAAAGCGACGTGGATCTTGGTGGTTGTGTGGTGGTGGTTCTTGGTGGAGGAGTGGTGGTGTGGTGGCTCTGTTCATGTGAAGAGGAGGAGCAGACATTGGGAAAGAAGGGAAGAAAGGGTGAGAGAATATAGATAGAGGAAAGAAAAGTTTTTTTTATTGAAACATAACTAAAACATCATGCGTGTATGCTCGAGACATGTTCCCAAGCTTTTGCTACCGGTATAACATATTTATACAGATTAAGTTGACCTAAACCCTAACCGTAAAAGTAATTATACAACTATTTACGATTTACAGTTTACATTCATTACTCCCCCTCAAGTTGGAGCATGTAGATCTCTAATGCCCAACTTGCGTACCAAGGTATGGAATCTGTCTCGCCCCAACGCCTTGGTACATAAATCGGCCAACTGCAAATTTGAAGAAATCGAACGAGGCACGAGCAACTTAGACTGGAAATGCTGTCGAACAAAATGAAAATCAATCTCAATATGTTTCGTGCACTCATAAAATATCGGATTCTCAACAATATGGAGGGCCGCCTGATTATCACAATACAATGGAACGGGTTGAGCTGAAGGCACTCCTAACTCACCCAAAAGTCGAACCAACCACACAAGTTCGCTAGTTGCAACTGCCATAGCTCTATATTCCGCCTGTGCTGAAGAACGTGAAACCACAGTCTGCTTCTTAAATCTCCATGAGATTGGAGAAGAATGCAGGAACATAAGATACCCTGTGGTCAAACGGCGAGTAGTGAGACACCCAGCCCAATCAGCATCACAGTAGGCACGCAACTGTAAAGAAGTATCTTTAGGTAAAAATATGCCCTGGCCTGGCGCCGTCTTCAAATAATGCAAGACTCGCATTGCAGCATCAAGGTGAGGCTGTCGTGGCTTATGCATAAACTGACTAAACACAGGAACTGCATAAGCTATATCTGGACGCGTAATAGTCAGATATAAAAGACGCCCAACAATGCGTCGATATCGGCCAGGATCATCACATAATGCCCCTGAATCAATGGCCAAACAATGTTGTTGCTCTATCAGAGTGGAACTCGGACGACATCCAGTTAGTCCACACTCTGCCAAAATATCAAGTGTATACTTCCGTTGACTAAGAGCAATCCCTGTCGGAGATCGAGCCACCTCTATGCCCAAAAAATATTTCAGCAGACCAAGATCTTTGATATGAAAGTGCCCATGAAGATATCTCTTAAGCCGACCAATCTTAACGGGATCATTGCCAGCCATAATAATATCATCAACGTAAATTAAGACCGCAAGAAATGAAGACCCACTCTTATAAGTAAATAAAGAAGAATCAGAGTAAAACTCCTTGAAACCAGCAGAAACAAGTGACTGAGTGAATTTTTTTTACCAATTCCGAGAGGCTTGCCTCAAACCATAGAGTGACTTCTTAAGACGACAAACACGGTGCTCCCCCTTTGTGGCAAAGACCTGAGGAATTTTCAGATATACTTCTTCCTGAAGATCGTCATGTAAAAAGGCATTGGTGACATCAAGCTGATGAAGGTCCAAATTGCGAACAGAAGCCACAGCTAATAAGCAAAGAACAGTAACTAACTTGGCAACAGGAGCAAAGGTCTCATGGAAATCAACACCCTCAATCTGAGTAAAACCCTTGGCCACAAGACGCGCCTTATAGCGCTCAACACTGCCATCAGGATGGAATTTAACCTTGTACACCCATTTAGAGTCAATGGCTCACTTGCTAGGGGGTAGCGGGACAAGCGTCCAGGTATTATTGGCCTCAAGAGCAGAAATTTCCTTGGCCATGGGATCTCTCCAGTGTGCAAATTTCACTGCCTGAGAAAAATTAGTAGGCTCATCTACAGAAGAGATGGCTGCTAACAAGGCAAGATGAGCTTTAGAAAAGCGTTTATAGCACAAAGTCTGAGAGAGAGAGTGTGTACCGTCGAGTTAACTAATGGAGAGGGGGCAGTGGTCCGCGATGGATTATGAACCGACTGTAAAGAAGGTGCAAGGACATATTGATATCCAGCAAGACGTTGAGAGACCTGACGAGGACGTTTAGATGGAGGATCCAAAGGCTGAGAGGATGAAGAATCGGGCACAGCAGAATCCGCAGAAGGGATAGGAGAATTAGAGGGACTAGCGGGAAATGGGTGACTCCACAGAGGGAAGAGGATCATCGACAAAATATGTGGAATGGTCCAGGGTCGGAGGAGGGACGGGTGGTGGGATAGAGGAATCAGAGGCAGAAGGGAAAATATTTTCAAAGAAAATGACATCTCTTGAAGTGTGAATGAGTTTTCGCTCAAAATCATAAACCCGATACCCTTTTTGACCATGGGGATAACCAACAAAAATGCCCGGATGCCCTCGGGAAGCAAATTTATCACGGGTTTTACCTGAAGAATGAGCATAGCACAAACAACCAAAGCTACGCAGATGATCATAAGACGGTTTATGGCCATAAAGAATTTCATCTGGGGTTTTGTTGTGAAGCATAGAAAGAGGCATGCGGTTAATCAAATAAGCAGCAGTGAGTATGCATTCCCCCCAGAAACTAACAGATAAATTTGCCTGAAAACGCAAAGCCCTAGCTACCTCTAAAAGATGTCGATGTTTGCGTTCAACTACACCATTTTGTTGAGGGGTATGGGGACAACTGGTTTGTTTTTCAATACCGTGATCAAGAAAATGGGTTGACAAGGTAGAATGACTAAATTCAAGACCATTATCGGAACGGAAAATTTTAATTTTGGCATAAATTGTGTAAGCACCTAGTTAAAGAATAACAACAAGTAGCGTTTTGTTTCAGACTTGGAACGCATAAGAAAAACCCAGGTTGCCCTACTATGATCATCAACAAGTGTAAGAAAATAATGAGCGCCAGATTTAGAAGGAGTGGGATAGGGTCCCCAAATATCACAATGCACTAAATCAAAATTGTTCAAACTAGAATTTTGATGCAACGGAAATGGTAAGCGAGTTTGTTTAGCTCGACAACAAGCATCACATACAGGTGTGCTGGCATTATTAAAAATAACAGAAATCCTGGGAATCAAAGAAAGGCAAGTAACCGGTAAGTGTCCCAAATGACGATTCCACAAAGATCCTGTGTGACCCTTGCTAGCAGAAAGGATGCGTCGTTCACCACCGGCCCGCATCGGTTCAAGGTAGTATAATCCATCACGTACTCTACCCATTCCAATCAGCTTCCTCGAGGTTAAATCCTGTATAAAAAAGAGATCAGGTCCAAATGTAAAGAAGCAGTTCAAGTCGCGAGTCAAACGACTGACAAGAATCAAATTGAACCGAAAATTTGGAACTCCCAAAACATTATTAAGGGTAAGTGTATCGTCAAGCTTAACCCGGCCAACCACTTGAACGGGAACCTATGCACCATTCGGAATTTGGACCGAAATATGATTACGGGGAATAGCTATATCTGTCATTGACTGCAATTGATTAGAGGCATGATCGGTAGCACCCGAATCGCATGCCCAATCAGCTTGCTTACCGTCGAGGAGAGTTGATTGGCGGTGGATTGTTTGGCCGCAGCATCGGTGTGCACCTGTTGGCCAAGCATCTGGAACAATTGCTGGACTTGAGCAGCGGAGAACGACGTCAGAGGTACAGCAGCAGGAGATGCCGGCGGCTGATCGGTGGCGGCAACAAAATTGGAAGCAGGAGAAGAGCGAAGTCGGGCGGTGACTCACGCTTCTGCCGAGGTTGTCTCCATCCAGCCAGGTAGCCAATCAACTCATAGCAGCTCTCTTTGGCATGATTCGATCGGCCGCAATGACTGCAGGGAGGCTTCGTTCGACCAGAATCACGGGCATCACGTCGGGGAGCCGATGTTTGCACCGCCAAGGTTGTTGCTTCAACTACAGGAAGCCGGGAATTAGCAAGTCTTCTCTGTTTCACGTCGCCGGAAACAATGGCATATGCACGGCCCAAGGACGGCAGCGGATCAACGCTAAGGATGGTTGACCGAACTGTTTTATACGTGTTATCAAGACCCATGAGAAAATCAAACACCTTTTCTTCTTCATACACAGTTTGCAACTGGAGGTTGATATTGCACGTACACTTACCGCAAGTGCAAGCAGGAAAGGGCCAGAGATTCTTCAGTTCACTCCACACGGCCTTGAGTTTGCCATAGTATGTGGACGTCGGCATCTTTTCTTGCTGAAGAAGAGCGATAGAACGTTTCAATTCGTAAATTCAGGGAGCTAATCCCTACGTGAAACGTTCAGCAAAATCATCCCAAATATCTATCGCCGTGGGAGCATGGGTGGCCTCAGTTTGCAATTCCTTGCAAACAGAGTTGAGAAGCCAGGATTTGATCAATGCGTTGCATTGAATCCAAGGCTGCAATTCCTCCGAAGCAGCAGCAGGTTGGGCGATGGTTCCATCAACAAAGCCCGCCTTGTTCTTGGATTGAAGAGCATTGAGAAAGCTACTCTACCAAGTAAAATAATTATCACCGGTTTCAATCAACGGTTGAGTTACAAAAATCATGCCCGGATGATCGGACGGATGTACGTAGTACGGCGATCGGGTATTAGCCACGACAGAGGAAGAAGGGGTTTTGTCAGCCATGGCGGAGGAAGGAGCAGAGGGCGGGGAAAGAGGAAAGAAATGGAATTGGCGGCAGGGAAAAAGAAACAGAATCGGCGGCCGAAAACTTGAGGTTTAGGGTTTGTAAAGAAACCTAGTCTCGTGATACCATATAGAAGATGAATGATGGTGAAATCACACTTGTATTGATACCGGTATAACATATTTATACAGATTAAGTTGACCTAAACCCTAACCGTAAAAGTAATTATACAACTATTTATGATTTACAGTTTACGTTCATTACAAATCTCCGTTTCATGATTTTAGTTTCTTTGTCATCTTGAGGTCAAGTCTCATTTTAACGGGAAGGGAATGTCATGCCCCGAGGGCTTTTGTAGCATTTTCACTAAAATATAGGACTGATTTGTTATGTATGTATGAATTTTGTAGTGGAAGATATATATAGATTCTAGAGGGTTGAATTGTAGTTATCAAAAAATCAGATTTGACTAAATTGAAACAGATTTTTTCCTCTCTTCGTTTCCGTTCTCGGAACCGTTTTCCCCCTTTTCCATTTTCCATAACTTCTGACCGATCCGAAGCTTTGTCGGTGACGGTTTCTGGTTTCATTTCTCCATTAAGTCCCGATCCTGACAATGTGCAACCACGTGTGGGCTTTTATGGGCCTTCAAGATGGTATCAGAGCGAATTTTAATTTGCGGACTTTGTGAGTGGATTTTGAATGATCCGGCGATTTTTACGGTTTGACTAACTCGTATTGGGTCTTCATTGTTTAAGGGGCTTTATCCAATCCCTTTGGGTTTGAAAGGAGGTGTTAAAATTCCCTATAAACTTGAAAACAAGTGAAAAACACTTGTCCCACATTGGAAAGGATAACTCAACTTAACTAACATTTAAGTCTCATGTGCTACTTCTTTTATTGCCAATTGATTTTGAGTTGGAACCACATATAGGCTTATATGAACCTTCAAGAAATGTTAAATATATTTTTTATATATTGAGTTTAATATTGTAAAATAAACAGAAAGTAAACTAATTCTAGTTAATTTAAACTAATTTACAAGTTAAAAGGAATGAAAATTGCTTGCTAAATCATGTAAAATTGAATCCATCAATTGCGCGAATTGAAAGAGCTAGGAAATTGAAAAGTTGAAGGAGAGGGAATACGTAATTTAAGATTAAGGCTGTAAAAACGTTTGAAGAAAGATAATTGAAAACTGTTCATAGTTTTATTCTTCACCAGCAATAACGAAGTCCATGACCTTCTTCAATGTTCATCAATCACCATAACTCATCAGTAGATTATTAGGAAAACCACCCAGTAGGTGCGCACCACTCCGATTCGCCATGACTAGCTAGGGTTGATCTTTGAATCTGTAAGATTCCGGAACAGAATTTCTATCACTCTGGTGAACCATTCTCTTTATATTTCCTTTACATGGCCTGATGCCTAGCCCCTCAAAGATTTGAAGATGCTTGACTGAATTCCATGTCACTGAATAGAATACAAACACCTTCTGGATCTATCGATCTTAATTTCCTAAGTTCCCTTTCATGGTAATTACTTTTTATTGAATGCTATAATGAAAGTTTCATGACATTTTGTATGATACGTGCACATACCACGGTATTACAGCGTTCAGCCGGCACCATACTCTTCAATTGATGAAACCGGTCATGTTTGGATTGAACGGATTTACTTGTTACTTTGAAAGTGATATGTGTCGGGCAAATTCATTAGGATTTTCTCTTATGTAATTCTTTATTAAAAAGATTAGTTTAACTTGGGCCCAAGCTGGGTACATAATTCATACTTATTACCACGTAATGACATCAATATTTAATTGAACCGGTCAAACAAGTTGATCAAAATACAATTACGACTACGCAACACTTCAGCCTGATGGCGACACGAAAAATAAACTCAGCAGAACACATAAAAGCGACGGCTACGGTCAGGAAAATTTCCTAGCTATAATTTGCATTTTACTATACGTATTTAAATGTTATAGTCGAATAAGTTATCGGCACATACGTACCAAGGAAACGTTACAGAAACAGCATTGACATTCAGTCGCATTTCTAAATCGGCTATGTATATGTATATATATATATATTAAAGAGCCTTAGTTACGACCCTTAATATTACAGAAGCCAAGCTTCTTAAGGGGTGACATTAATTACAGCAAAAATACATCCCAAATTTTTCGTGCCACAAGAAAAAATGGAGAAAAAACCCCATGCTTCAAATCAAGTAGACGAGATTCTACTGGCCATTGCATTCCTAGTTTCTTGTGTCCTTTTGTGCCTTCCATATGACCATATAAGGAGTAATACAGGTTCAAATAAACTTATTCCAGTTCCAAGCATTATTTTCAAGGAAAAACCATCTCTTTTTCATGCATTTGTCTTAGCCGTAAACTTTGCCTTCACTGCAGCCATCATTGCACTTCGTACCCGGCAAAGATACCCCAAGGTTGCCCGAAATAGTCGCTGGCTGTCGATCGTCTCAGTTACGGCCGTGGCCGGAATATTTACGTTCTCAGTGACCTCAGTTACTCCAAGCTAGAAGAGTTCTCGATATCTCTCTATAGAACTATGTACTTTTATATATACTTTTATTATCTCTCTATAAGTATATGAATATTATAAATATACTTTTATACTCGATACCTGTATAAAACTACTCTTAGGTTTTAATGCTTCTTCTAATATACATAAATGACTTCTATTTTCGCTCGCATCTTGTAGTTTATAAATCAAGACTTATACCAAGAATATTCTGTTTACTATCAAAGAAAAAACGTAACGTAATCTAAGTTTAAAATGATACCTAGATTATAGATTTTGATCACACAAACCTATGAATATACCCTTCAAGTTTTAGGTTGAATGATATTGACATGTATATAACTTCTAAACAATTATAAGCTAAGTAACGTATATGTACATACCTTTCTGTACCTCCGGGCTAAAAGGCATAAGCACGAACTCGCAAAAATGACATAAAAGTACTCTTGAAAATTCAACGTGGAAGCTGTGGAAATTAAAGAACATACAATGATTTTATATAAACTGACATGAACCATTTATTCACAGACAATGCGTAATATGAAACTTTTAGATATCGTTTTGCAATCTAATATAACACATAGTCTTACATAGATCACATCGTCGTATATATATAAACATATATCACATATATAGTTCAAAAGATTAGAAAAAGAAGAAGCAAAAGTAGAAGAATTTAAATCTCATTTCGTAAAATTGACGCATCAAACTGTATAATAATTTTGGGATATGGAGAATATAAAAAGTGGTGCTTTCGTTGAATTGATCAGGGGGGAATCAGTTTCATGAGCTAAACTTCAACTTCGTCTTCGAGAGGAATGAAGCTTCGTTATAGTTATGCCTTAAATATGTTTCTTAAATATCTGCTACTGCATGCATATTAGCTAGTCGCCTAGATGTCTGCACGCGCGCCTGAAGTTAAATTAAAGGCGAACTCTATACGTTAGGATTCATTTGTTGTGAGAAATGCTTGACTAAAGTCTTGATATGTTTATAGAGAATGTAACTGTGAGGTGAACTATTTGACATCGCCTGCAGTGGCTAACTGAGAAGGTTTCATGACTAGATTCGCTACTATGATCAAGTTCAAGTGGTTAGGGTTGCGTCGCGATATAGTTATTGTAACTAATCTACAATGTATTGTCTGTTGATTAGTAAGCTACAATATATCCCATTTTCAACTCACGAAGAAAACAAAAAAGAATAGAAAGCAGTCGAGGAAAATGATTATATATTTCGAGAAAGCACTTGTGCGGCAACATGCATGCGGGCTGTGGCCAGTAGCTTCCTCTCTCTCTTTTTTTTTTTTGTTTTTTTTTTTTGTTTTGCGTGTGATCGTAGGAAGTTGAAGTCCTCGGATATGCGTGTTTGTGTTGTTAATTTCGTGTAAACGTCATCTGGACAAAGTTCCTTTTTTACGCTTAAAGAATGCTTTTATTCAGGGGTGACATTCTAGTTTTTCCTTAATTGAGTTTCAAATAGGTGAGGCAGCTAGCTAGTGGTCAATGAAACCGCCCTAGCTAAGTTTACTTATATATTCATAACAAAACCGCCATTGATGTCAACCCTAATTTTTTTTTGCTTTTGAAAAACATGGAATTAAGACCCTCCTCGTCAATTGGCTGGATGAGAACTAACCTAAATTAATTGATAGCGAATCTGTCCATAAAAAGAACTAAATTATTAGTTCATAAAAGATAGAACCAAATTCAATTGAGATTCAAAGATTGCACTTAGAAAAATAAGTATCGGTTAATGAAAAACAAAGGAAAAGTATTTGAAAAAGGGTTCAAGTTTAGTATCATATCAGAGATAACTGGCTGGCTGGCAAGTTAGAAGTCATAGGGGTGCCTGGTATGGGGGTGTTAGAAAAATGGAATGGGTTTGAACTGTAATAATGCAGCTTGGTTGGTGGGATTCATTCCAGCACAGAGGTTCCACATGGATTCATTCCAAATAATCCATTCCCCATAAAATTGGAGGGTTTGAAAGTATTGGTGACATTAATTAACTTTTTTCTTTCTATTACCCCTTTATCATCTTCCTTCATCCCTTTTTATCTTCTCCATCATTCCACCGCACACTGCCCACCACGGCACCATCCATCACCCACCACTCTGTCATCATTCTACCCCCGCCAGCATCCTCTTTATTCTTCTTCACCTTCCTAGCTCCCGCTTCTCTCCGTCGTCTCCATGTTCTAGATTTGTTTTCAAGCATGTTTTAATTTCTTTTTTTTTTTTGGCTATATATAATATATATATATATATATATATATATATATATATATAGATTTGATGGCAAATCCATACTTCAAAACTCCATTTTTTGTTTGATTAATCAAATTTAAGTCAAATTTCAGTTTCAACATTCTCTTCGATGTGAACCATCACCCTTGAAATAGTCCGATCTAACTTTAATTGGGTTATTCCTTCAAATGATCATCCCTTCAATCCCCCAATTATTTGGATTATAACAAGCCCACAAATTTTGGAAAACAAATATTTGAAATTTCCCTTGGAATATAGTTATTGGGATTGGGGGAATCTCATTCATATGCCATTGGCCTTGAAAAGAGCTTTGAAGTAGTCGCAGCCATCTATGAAGGATCTCATCGGCAGTATTGGAGATTTTTTTTTTTTTTTCCAGAAATGATAGTGGCATAATTTGAGGAAGGATGAAAATGGAATTTTGCTTCCATACCGATACCAATATTTTCATGAACGAAGCACTCAAAATTGAGATATGATATACTCGGGAATCAGTGAAAGGAATGAATCTTTTATTCAAACCCATAAAAACGGTTGAATCAGGCACCTTCGTAGTCTTTATTTAAAACTTCTGACAATTTTTAACAATGATTCTGTCGAAAAATTTAATTAAACTTTGGACTTTTCGCTGTTCCATTCAAGTCGTAGTCGAGAAAATTGGGCGAACGAGTAAGAAAGATTTTTTTTTTTTTTTTTTACCATCGAGAGTTTTCCCATTGAGGACTAGGCCAGTTTGAATCTGTATAAATTATTGGATAGTGGTTTCGCACTAAACAGAAAATAATTAAGAAAAAACATTTTATCAGCAGTAAATTAAGTGATTTACATAGACTTTTTAACACTTAGTATTTCATCAATCAAGAACATATACCCTTAGTCTTCTTTCTTCCGTATTCCCTGCCACTTTGTTCATTTCTAACCCTAGCTCTTCAATCGAAAAATCACCCGAGGTCAATAGTAATCCATGTCTTTGTAATCTTAAATTAGATAACGTCCTTACTAAATACCTCAAGTTCCAATCCTACTTAATAAATACCATAAGTTGCATTTTTGTCCTTGTTTGTTTTTCCGTGCTTTAAAATTATAAAGTGGACAAGGAGTCTTGAGATTCTAGAGTTCCCAAAAACGGGCCAACAGGTGACTGGTCAAAATGGTAATTTGGTATTTTTAATAGAATAATTATATTTTTAACAACAATAAAATTTTTTTATTTTTAAATAATGATGTTTTTTTTTAAAAAAAAAATTTGTTTATTAATTAAAAAGACAAAACTATCCTTTTTAAAAGTAAACATTTGACCTGTTGACTGTTACACTTTTAACGATTTTTGGACGAAAAGCGGAAAAGGACAAAAATACAATTTATGCTATTTAGTAAGAACAATTGAAACTTGAGGTATTTTGTAAGGATGAGACTCTAACTTATGGAGAAGGGAGTACTATTCCGCAAAGCAAATGCCCGTCAGCATCCTTAGGTGGATCACGGGGAAGAATAGAACCGTTAAGTTTGAAAAAATTCTGTTAAATTGACTAAAATTAATGAAAATAATTGGTGACTTGATCTTGTTACCTTTAAAAGTTGGGGGACGAAAAGTACATTTTGTCCTTTAACTTTTCATTCCTTTGACCAGTGAGAGAAGAAGTAATAAATATAAATAGTAAGAAAAATCTTCTGCTTTTACCCTCTCCTTAATTAGAGCTTATAGATAGTTTCTTGATTATGATCTCCCCAAAAAGTTTTTAAAAAAATTACAAACTTATATAATGGGTTTTAGTAATTTATGACTAGGATTTAAGCTTAATCAAATCTTTACAGGTCTACTTGACGCGTTGAATAGGAGTTTCGTTAAAAAAGACTTACGATTGTCAAGCAAGAGAATATTGGATTGTTTATACTCTATCTGATGTAACTAAAGATCTTGCTAATCGTCAGCATATCAAAAATAGGAATATTAATTTGGCTGAGTCTTCATCAATATATAGATATTGTATCAGGGTTATACTGGAACCTGAACCCAGAAAGTTCTCTTTCTTTGTCAAGAGATCGATCTATTTATTTTAAAATTCACGTGTCACTTTAGCTTGCATTGAATTTAACCTAATCCTTTGACTCTAAAATTTGGTAGGTTTTTACCCTAGCATTCAAACAACCCTGTATCAGGGTTATACTGGAAACGTTGCGGACCAAGAACATTCAAACAATTGTGGAACCAAAAGTCGCCAACCTGATGGAATCAAATAACGATATATAATTTATTCTGAAGAAAAAAAAGATAGTTAATAAATGTTTAAAGCTACCAAGTAATTTCCAGTAATACACCAATTTTCCAACATCATTTTTGAAGTAATATTATGCTCTTTTAACCCAATTAAATGTGGCTAAAATCTCCCCTTACAACTTTCGGTGAGAATCGAATGTCTATCACGAGGAAAGACAACAACCTAACCACTAGGATATCATTCAATTTGCAAGTAATATTCTACCTTTTTCTTAAAATGATTGCTTGATTTAAATTTTTATTTTTAGTTTAATTTGTATTTAAAGAGAAAGTCCAAACTAGATAATTATTTCGATATGGGGAGAATAATTGTTTTAACCTCATTTTGATGTTTTCCCATCTCTTTGCAGTTGATCACCGCCTTACATGCATGTCATTTTATTGATTAGTTGCTTATGTGATTTATAATCAATGCAATCTTAGCCATTGGGTGAGTGTTTCGGTCTTGTAGTGGCATATATTTACAGTTCGTGGGAAGAAAAAAATGGCAAGGTATTCAGAAATCAGCGGAGGACCGTGAAGGAAGTGTTCCAGGGAATACATTGGATAGTAAGGATCAGAATTCAACAGAGCAAGGAGCACAAAATGACAGAAGGAAAAAGGCATGTGCCAACAATCTGTTTTGTGAAGAAGGAAAACGTAAATAAATTAGTCTTCTGGTTGAAACTTACGTTGCTGCTCCATTTTGGAATATATAAAGCTTACAATTTTTACCCCAAAAAACAAATAACATCATTACTTTCTGACATCAACAATAGAGGAAGACTAGCTATAGTTTCTTGCTTTTCTCGTAGAATCTCTTTATTATTATTGTTTTTTTTTTCCTTTTCTCGATCGTTGTTCATGAATATTTCAAGCATTATAAATAAATCAATAGTTATTCTTTTTCTTGTACTGGAACCAGCGTCGACCTCCACAAGAGGTCTTATCCCTTAGCCTCTTACCAGTGGACTGTTGATTTAATTACATGTTTATAAATAAGTTTCTTTCGTCCCAGAAAAATAACTTAAATTAAAAGATATAATTTATGAATTAAATGGCTTAATTCTTTTAAATTACAATATTCATATGAAAAAAATGAGTAGATTATCATTTCTAGTTAGTAATTTTGCCATAATTTTTTGTGATGCAAGAATCTCATTAGTCCAATAAAAAAAATTTTAATTTGAAAATTAAACTAATTTTACTAGACAGATAGAGTATTACAAAGAATTATAACATGTACAACAGGAACTACAGAATTAATCATGGTTGTAACCCATTCATACATGATAAGAAGATTGGGCATGGCGTTAAGTCAAACAAATTAAACTATGTATCTTTGTTTCATGCATTTGTGGTTCTGAATTACTGTCGGCACTAATTTAAATTCAAATTGGGCGAATTCTTCAATAGATACAGAAATCTCCGGACAAGTAATCATTGTTGCGTTCCTAATTTAAATGATGATTTTTTTCTCTTTAAATAAATTCTGGTAAGCACAAAACAACTTTCTGACACGTATGCATGGTTTACTGGGTGGTTTCTTACAACTTGACGCAGAAATATTTGAACTCGCATTCTTAATAGTAAATTCTAGTGCAACGACTTATGTTTTGAACTCGAGTTCTCCGTGAGACATTAATGGATATAGAAGAAGGTTGTCTGACTGGTGAAGGTGTGTAGAGGCAAGTTCCGTTTATCAAGCTAATAACATATTATCTTTGTCTAAAAAAAAGTCGCACGTTAAAGTTTTAAATTTGTACTAAAAATATTACAAATCTCAAAACTCAAATTTAACTATTTTTGTTGGACAGATAAAGTATTAACAACGATGCAATAACTTCGGCTTTTGATCCAAATTAAATTTTGATTTTTCGGACATTAATTCATTTGTACTTAAAAAAAAAAAAAGAAAGAAAAAGTCTGAGGCAAACAGCCATCATTAAATATATTATTAGACCAATTCTTATGCAAAGTACAAAATGGAAACAATCAAATTACAACGAATACGACGTAGTTACATAAATAATTGTCATGGTGGGGTGTTGACTCCGGAAAAAAGAGTTGCTGGAACTGCAAGCCAAATGACATAAGAACGTTGTTAAGATCAACGAATACACATAACGGTTGCATCATTCCCTGAGTAATATTTTAGTACAAATTTGAACTGTTTTGTCCAAGTGTAAACCATCTCCATTTCTTCGAAATTTGTGTCTTGGCTCCAAACTGTGAATGCCGTCAATGGTGTAATAATTGCCATCATTATATATACCCACTTAAGTTGGCCATATATACTTCCGGAACGGTGACCTTAAGATATAATTTCTTTTGCCGCCTGCCTAGCTAGCTAGAAGCCTAAAACGACAACGATCGATCAGCATATTCTGATGGAAATATATAGCTGCTTGATTTTATCGCACCCCCTTGCCCTGAAAAAACAGTTCACAATTTTAGCCATGTGAGTTATTTCTTTAAAAGAACCTTTCTGGTTCTGATGAGATTACAGATTGGAGCGCTGCGGTGTTTTTATTCTTCTCGCCGCTTGAAAGGGATGCAAAACTTTGTATTGGCGATGGACCCGTGAGTGAAGTATATACTCCTTGGGAATGATGTGAGTTAAACTTGTTCTAACTCTTCCATTTATATATGTTCTTTATTTACAAATGAAAAAATAAAAATAAAAAAATAAAACAATTTCGTCCCTCAATTTTGGTCCTGTGAGCTAGTTAGTCACACACTCCAAAATCTAGAGTCAAACAAGACTCTAATTTATTTATTTATTTTTTTTTTTTTTTGGTTAGCCGAAGGATGCATATGATCAGTTATATACGGAAAATTTTTAGAAGTTATGGTAACGTTTTCATGGACTTTGCGTTTTTAGCATTCAATATGGGTACGTCCTATCCCAGGGGTGATGTGTTGCATATACACATATCAAAGATTCAACAGAGTGTCAGTGCCAGAGAGTTTAGTTGGAAAGCAATGTTTAAAAGGAGTATTTTGTAATATGTCTATTAGTTAATTGCTGCAGAAGTAGTATTGTTGCACTATTGTAATGTAGATGACAAGAACGTGAATTGATACTTAAAATTTCTCTCTTCCCCAGCTTCTCCTTATTCCCCCAAATTCGCTCCCTCCTCCCCCTCATCCCAAATTCTGACTCTCAACTCAATTCTTCCTCCTAATATTCTTAATGCATCATGATGTGTCTTGAGTCTGTAGTTTCCGGGCTCATTCTCTACCAAAGAGATAGTGCTTGCAATGGAAATTTTCGAAAGAAAAATATGGGGAAATAAATGGGACATGCCATGAATGCATTGCGACAGTGCTTAATTTTGTTCTTTTGGTTCAATGACGCACGGGTTTCATTAATATTTTTGCAGGGTTTCAAATAAAATTCGGTTCATTTGAAAGCCAAAAATAAATTTATTTTGAAAACATATCAACCAGTTGCAATTAAAGAATGATAATCTTCCATTTATAATTACAAAAAAAAACGTAACCTCCATTGATATAAATAATGTAATTATGAAATTTTATCATATATGTGCCTTTTTAACCCTAATTTATATATTGATAAAAAATCTATGCAAATAATATAAATTCATTTGTTGAAAAGTAATTGAAATAGAAGGGAAAAAATGGCCTCATGAAAAACAGAAAGAAGAAAGAATTTCTTGGAGAGCTAAGTCATGTTTGGAAGTGAAAGTACCCGTAATACAAATTATTTCAGCAATAAGAAAAAAGAATTTCTTCGAGAGCTAAGTCATAGAATTATATTCATTTTCTATTGTACATAATGTAAACATTCCGAATTCTTAGTGTTTTTATCATTTATGGTAAAATTAAGTAAAACAAAAAAAAAAAATTTAAAAGAAGAAGGAGAAGTAGTAGTGCAGATGAATTGTTAGTGGCACAATATAGGTGTTACATTGGTGTATTACACTTAATGATTAGACAAGTATCTTTGGAGAAATTAAATGGCACCCAGCAGTTAGAAATGATATGCTTTATGGGAATAGTCGAACAGCCGTGAGTGTTTGGGGGTGGGGGAGGGGGAGCGCGGGGAGGTTCCCACATTTATGTGGAGCTCGCTGGGGTGGATTTTTTGTTTTGAAGAAACAGAGATATGTGTCTTGAATAGATATCCGAAATGACCCTTTTCCCCGGCCAAATGAATTATCTTAAAATTAAAAATAGTCTACATTGAGTTTTGAGTTTTGTACTATTTTTAATACAAATTTAAAAATTCAATGTGGACTATTTTTTTGGGACGGAGGCAATAGTTCGTTATTAAAATTTGTGAACTATTTTTCAGGATGGAGAAAGTATATAGTAAATACAAAGCATACTGAAAATTTTTTCACTAACATTTAATACAAACCAGTGATTGCAACACCCCCGACTAGGAAAAGCTATATATCCAATGCTCCTTTACCAGCAAGTTATTATTTGAAAGCCAAAAGCCAAAACAATGGTCAAGAGTAAAGAGACGCTGACATAAAGCATGCCTTTGCATTGAATTTGAACGGAGGAATATATAGCACTCTCACTCTACTAGTGAACTTGTGAACAACATTAGAGCACTGCGGATAGAACATATGTACACAAGGTATTAAACAAGGTATGCTGTTAAAGTTCAATTTTTATGAGAGAAATGCGACAAATTGTTCTGATCAGCTTGCTTTAGTACGTTACATTTGATTATATTACTACATCAATTATTGTTTTGCTTATGAGGAAACCTTGATCGAATAAACAGGAAACCTGGTTACTTAGTTTAGTTTTTCAACTTCAGTTCTCAAATGGAAGATTTACTCTGAAAAACATGTTGACCTACCCAACGAAAAAAACTTGAACAAGATGAGGTTTAAGGGTCAAAAAAAGGAATTCTATGACTTGAAACATGTTGTAGGGCTGCATTAAAAGAGATGGATTAGTTTTATATTTATTTATTTATTTTTGGAGTTATACGGTGTTTTATACTACACTTAAACCTCTATGCATTAATACAGTTGGGCCTCGAAAAGTTTAAGCAATTTATAGAGTTAAATAAATTAATAATTATTAGTTAACCAGCAAATTGCTATTTTATTAATTTAACGTTATTTAAAATCTTATTCATAAAGAAATCATCAAAATGTGGGTTCCAGCTCTTATGCATCTTATAATATTTTTTACTAAAGCAAAAAAGATGAAAATCACAGCCAAAAAAAACAAAATTAAGTTAAAATCTAAGATAATTCAAAACCATCTTTTCGGTATTTATTAATTTATAAAACTATTAGGACCTATATTTATATTTATGAAGGAGATTCTTGAAAAATTATTATGTTATTAACTAATTAAGTTTCATTAATTTTTTGTATTGGTCTTAAGTTGGAACTGAGCAAAGTTATTATTTAATGGATGTTGACTAGTTGGATAGGTAACTTGCGCTGGGAATAATGCTCAAAATTCGGTGTGATCCCTTATGGGTCTCGTTTGCTAGGCATCCTTGCTACACAAAACATTTGTCGTTGATATAAATAGTGAGCAATCTATAATATCTCCGAGCCCCGTAATGGTTGTTGTTAGATCCCTTTTAACTCTCTAGCAGAAGAAGAGATCTATTGGTATGGATTTACTTAGCACAAATCCACCAGCCCGCTAGAACACTCAATCTTAGCAGCGGAAACACGTTCTAGTAAGTAGCAAGAGGGATTTGCTGCTATGTATCAAAGAACCAATAAAAAAAAACTAAAGGCAACACAAAAGTAATTGGGCAAGTGCCCCGACAAACTAGTACAAAGGATCAAACGCCCAACAAGGGTCACATGCTACACTTAGATAATTTTATTGAACACCAAAAATCATCCGAAAATTAAAAATCCTTGACTATAATTTTCTGCTCCCAAAATACAATTCTAACTTCTCTATTTATAGAGAACGTGATTGCAGCTCGCAAACATTAGCAAAACAGTAATCACTAATATAAAAACTAACCAACAGTTTAAAAGAGCAACTACCCACGTTTTTGGTAGTTTTATAACTTGCAGCAGCAAATGCGCTTTAATCTTCCGCACCAAACGACAACCATTCGCGCATCCTTGCACATTCTCGAAGCAAATTCATAGGTAACAATTTACCTTGTAACAGTTGTCCACTTTAAATTTTTAATTATAAAAGTCAAAATCCAAATTGTACTATTAAAGTCATCTGGCCTCCTATCTCAAAATCAATTAGCAATGAGTAAGAATGAGTAGAGAAGTTTATAAACAGATAATATATCCTTTACGATTCGAAGAAAAAAAAAATTCTAAATTCTATTCAATTACAAAAATTACACAGACTATTATATCCACAAAATACAAAAACAAAAAAAATTTAGAGTCAAACAATAAAACAAGTTGTAATGCCCTACTTGTTAGGTCCGTCCCAAGAACTATTTGGGTATTCGTCCGAATTATATCAAAACTTAGAGAATAGAATGGCTTGTATTAAGCAATGATCGATGAGAGTATTACATGACTTCATTAGAGAAACCTAACAACCAATACAACATGGGATAATATCAATTACAAGATAAATCTAACTATCTAATATCACAACTAACTAGAGATAATTATCACATGAGATAATTATTTCATTGACATCCAAAATGGTTAATTCAAATTACTAGTAGATCATGAGCTTAGGTTTATATACTGAACATCATCTCATCACCTCACCGATATGGGATTTGGACGGGCAAGATTGACCTACTTGTTTTCACGTGTCTTCACACCCGGCAACCCTTTAGATTCTTGCGTCCTTGCAAGGCTGCAAACACACAGCACACACAATTCTCCAATGTTTTCCTAGAACAGATTTTACTTGTCTCATACCTTATGAGCTAAGAGGTGTCTCTGCACTTCTCTCTAATTTGTGAGCTCAGGGGTGGTTTTGCAACCGGATTAGGTAGACTCTGATAGCAATTATAATGCCCAGCTACAAGGTTTGTACCAATAAGTATTTAAATGTTCATTCTTATTATACCCAAAT
The DNA here is from genome assembly GCA_949775105.1 of Oldenlandia corymbosa var. corymbosa. Lineage (NCBI taxonomy): Eukaryota > Viridiplantae > Streptophyta > Magnoliopsida > Gentianales > Rubiaceae > Oldenlandia > Oldenlandia corymbosa. Next base: position 22,140,660 of record OX459121.1, on the reverse strand, counting down.
TAGTTAACTTTAGTTACTAGTTGATCACCAGCTTACGCTTATAGACTGAAAATCATCCCATGACCTTCCTGATGTGGGACGTGGACATGCAAGCCAATACGTATTCACACAAGTGCCAAATATTTTCTTCACTTCGATGACAAAGAGAACAGGTGGTACCAGTTAAAGGGTGCCATTTGATCATATTGGCTTGGTAGCAATATGTCTAGACAACATATCGAAGAGATGAATAAGCATTGAAGAAGGGCTAATTTGGTCCATAACAATCTGCACCACAAGGATGGATTCATGTAATTATTGCATTATAGCATTTTTGTGAAGAATACGGATTTCCAAGTACAATTCAATTCACATTTTAACGTAGCAGAAGCCTCCAATTCGATCCAAAAGTAACCCTAACACGAACTGTAACCGTCATAGATCTATTGATTATATGAATATCTAAAAATACAATCTTTCTAAGAATTGTATAGTCTAAGATTACCCGAATCTTATGGCATCTACAATCTGTTGATTCAATGATTGAATTCCTGAAGTAGACTCAAATTCTACACAAGAATTTGGAAGAGAGAAAATCTCAGTTTTCATATAATTCAACAACTATCCTTACAATTGAGACCAAGGCCTTTAAATAGAAAACTAATATTGAAATAAAACCCTAATGAAACTAAAAAATTACAAAAGTAACCTTAACCCTAATCTCTAGCCCCACAATATTAGCTTTGCTGCCTCCATCTCGTTCCCATTATATATTCACTGCCACACATTTCAAAGTTATTGCCTTAAACTTCATTATTTTCTTCATAGACCAAGAAAAAGAACTCTTAATGTCAATAGAGCAAATAAATTTATTTTTTAGATAAATTTTATGCACCCATTTACCCGCAAGGAGTCTGATTTATTAGCAACTGCCGAGAAATGCTTCAAAGCAACAGATTGATTCATCACCTCAAAATTTTGAAGGCCAAGACCCACGTGGTTTTTTCTTCCATGTATGTTATAAAACAACAATTAATGCAGAATTTATACTCAACTTAGTACCCTCCATACAGACCTAGCCATCTTTCTCCATGAATGCCAACCTTTTGAGACACTATGAACTACAGACGAACGCTGGATTTTTAGAAATATTTCAGATGCCAAAACCGGAGTTACAAAACAAATGTAGGTGACTCTAAGTGTTCAATTGGCATAATGCACACAGTGGATCTACCATTGTGATGGACGTTTATGCCAACCGATCCCTGGTCAAGAGCTACCTACCAAATTAAACAAGCAATGAAGGAATGATTTTGCAGATTTAGTCTTTGACAACATTACTGCTGCTTCTGCATCATTATCAGCTAGCCCTTTCATCCATTTGCATCCCTCATAAACGTTGCAAGTGCCACATGGCTTTCCTTTCCACATGCTGCAGTCAAATCCATCTTTACCCTAATCTCTTACTCTTAAAATCCTGCTGCCAATGCCAACAGACATCTAGTATTACAACTACTTCCAAGATGGTTAGTTATATTGAGCTGCATGTTGATAGGAGTGCAATTAAGCATATTGCATGCATGCCCTAGCTGGAGGTTATTTTTCTGCTGTGTCCGTGGCCTTAATTTTTCTGCTGGAGGTTATTTGGGTGATGAAGTAGAAGCAGAATAATCTTCTGTGGTTATGTTAATCGCTGAAGAGAATAAAAATGCTCTTGCTTTGATGGCCTGTTCACAAGGACAAACAAGGTGCGTAGTTCATTAGCTCAAACTTTAACTCAGCGTAGAAATTGTGTACAGTTGCTTATCTAAATCTAAAAAATATCAAGGAAAATGTGGATCCGGAGATACTACATAATTTGCAATCTTTTCTGACAGGCCAGAACAGAAAAATCACTAAATTAAATTTTATGGAGAAAGGAGATTAAAGATCAATTAACATTGGGATTGAGGAGGGATAAGTGGACTTATGCTAATGATCGAATCCGAAAGAGATGTAGAGATTAGATAGAGCTAATGTACGCAACTCTTAGGGTCAGAACTTATATCCCAGGGGTAGAAATGTTATTGAATTTACGGGCATATACATAACTGCTGGAGGAAGCGTTGGACAATGGATATGAACATTCTTCTACCATTTTTTGTTTGGAGGGCAAGAGATGTTGTTTTCATAAGTAAAGAAGAATTGATGATAATAATAATAGTAATAAATTATATAATGTTTCTTAGTGTTTCAAAATTTTCGTTGATTTTTCCATCTGTTGGTTTAAATAACCCATCATTGCTTCGAAAATTTTGTCTCACGCTTTTTTTCCGATTTTCAGCAGATGTTGGGCAGATAGGATTTGAATCCGCGACCTAAAGGTTATGAGCTATGAAAAACAAAATAAAACAGAACAAAAGAAATTTGTCGTACTAAAAAACGAGTTTCATTTTTTATCAAGTTTAATTTTAGAAAGCCTCCACGTAATTGTTTTGAACATGAGACTTCTGTTCGGTTACAAAAGGTAAATAAATAAAATGAAATTAAAAAGTCAGCCCTAAGTAACCAAACACCGAAGCCCATAAAGACAAAAAGAACTCAATAAAAAGTACAATGCGGAATGTAGTATCAAATTAAGACATCAAAACTTGTTAATCTCGTTCCACCATAAACTCGCAAAGGTGCAAGTAGGAGCTAGCTAGGCCTCATAATGATAGAGGATTAGCCAAAGAAAGAACCAGCACAGTTCACAAATCATCAATTAATCCAAATCACTAAACTTATATCCTGGGCCCTCTTAATTTATAACGGTATGGGACGGCGACAATACCCTAAAACCTAATATAATTTGGGTTTGTTCTTTTTCCCCCCCTATAATATATAATTAAATTAAAGTTTAGTAAGTGTACATGCCACATTTATTTAATACTTATATTTCAGATCAAACGAAAAATACTGGTTTTTTTATAACCAAAAACCTAAAAGATGAAGAAGGGAAAAATTGGACATGCCACCGTCTAATTTATCGTTGACTTTTCTTTCGAGACATTAAAGTCGACGGATTCTGGCTGAAAATCTTTTTTTGATTTTGACTTGAATGCGAGTTTCAGTCTTCCATCTTCTTTATTCCACTCTCAAATGAACCACTGTTATAAGAACTAAGTCATGGATGATAATCACGATTTAGAATTACTTTCCGTGGCCCTTAAAGGCCGCATCAAAAAGGAAAAAACTATAGATTCCTTAAAAATCCAATATCTATCCGACCATATGAAAAGAAAGTAGCTGCAAATCTAAATATAATAAATATGATAACATCTAGGGGATGACAAGAAAAAAATTATGGATGTAAGTACGTACAATTCTAAGTACATAATAACATACATCCATCACTCGTTGATAGATATACAAGTGTACAACGGAAAAAGCACTTCGAATCGATCTACAACAGTGTTGATTACCCACACAAAAAAAAAAAAAAATTCTAGGTTTTGATGTTCATAAATCACTCCCTCCATCCCAAAAATAAGACCTGGTTGTGGAACAATTTTAGTTGTTCAACAAAACACGACCTCTTTTTTTTTGGGTGGAGGGAGTATATATATAGAGTAAGCATAGCCGGAAAAAGGGAAACTATATAACATTAAGCTAGACCAATCCACAAACGAGGTCGAAAAGAAACACCAGGAAACACGCCAAGGGGATCCAGGCACACCAGCCATCTAAACGTGAGCTGAAGAAAAAGAGTATTGCAAAAGCTCCGAGAGCAGTTCCAAATTGCTCCGCTTTATTTGCATACCTTGGACTAACGTGGCGCCGGACAAGTCCATGCCAGATAAGAGTGAAGCTGAAGCTCACGGCGATATAGAACACCGTTTTCTCGGTCGAAGAAGGTCTAGCAAAGGCAAGGAAGGCCCCACTTGCCGGAAACATCCAACCTATGAAAGTCTTCCCCAGATCTAATATTCTGTAAGCTTCAGCAATCGGGTTCGCGAAAACTGTTTCTTTTGTAGTTATGGTAGTACTGGACTGGACGGGGTCGACTGATATGTTGACTTGAGAGGGTGGTGTAGGATCTTCAATGTTTTGATCAGTGGAATGATTTCCATGCCAGAAGATGAACGGAAGTAAACGGAGTTTAAACCATGCAAGGAAGGCAGTATAGTTTTCCCGGAAGGAGCCCATGGAAATTAAGAGAGAAAAGGGTAGTAAACGGAGTTTAAACCGTGCAATGATTTCCGATGGAATTCTATTGACTTTAAAGAGCCACAAACCCTAAGACGTCACAGGGCAAGGATCGGCTCTAAAAGAGATATTGTTATTTACTTTCATGCTTTAGTTAAGTGCTTTCCACAGACGTCTTTTCTTTTTGAAACGTATGTACATTTGTACTCCGCCCTCCTCACATTTTTGTTTTCATTCATTTTGCGATCGCCTATTTAACAATTATATGAGTGCCGTCTAAGAGAAGGAAGGTACTACTAGAGGGCACACTAATCTTAGTAATTTTATTCTCCTTTTATCCTAAAATCATTGTTAAATTTAAATTTTCATTTTTGGTGTTACTAAAACTAAAATCTCGAATTGGATTATCATTTTGGGATGAAGGTCCTCATCTCTAATCGTGCTATCAAAAGTATTTTAAATGTAAGATGATAATGCATTGTTTATGAATATCTGGACAATGAAAGCATTGGTTGAATTCTTTTTGTTTAAATAAGGGTACTTGGTTCACTACACGCTTTTTTAACCTAAATTACATGTTACATAAAAAATTGTTTCATTTTTTATTTTCACCATTCGGGCGGCCGTACATATTGTAATTTAGTCGAAAAAAGAGATCTTTGGTAGCCTCAATGATTCAATTTTTAATTTCCTCGCCATATCCACAAAACAATATTAACTCAAACATGGCAAAATTTTCCACTACAGGAAAAAAAGAGTGTTTAATTACCAAATATACAGTAAAATATCACTAAATTAATAATTTCGAGAAGTTGATAATTTTCTCACGTCCCAACTTGGGACTATTACATAAAATGATCAAAATAAATAAATTTTTTGATAACAATTTTTTAGGAAATTCTCCATATATCTATTGTTCACAACAATAATATAAATTAATACTTACCCTAAGTTTAAAAATAATAACAATACATAGAAAATATTTATTAAAACATGAGCCATTGATACTTGTTTCTTTAGTCCTTGAATATGATATGAACTATGTAGAAATTTTAGTGATGAGAAGAGTTTCAATACTTGTTTGATAAGGATTTTAAAGATAAAGAAAATTAGTTAATGTAGTAAGAGTTCTTTTTTTCTTAAGAAAACTCTTTAAACTAATAATTTATTACTTTATCAAATATTAAATAATTCTCTAGATTAATAAATTTTTGTGTTCCAAACATTATTGCTTTGAGGATGGTCAATTATAATGGCATAAGGTCTTATAATAGATGACCATCCAAAAAGATACCTATAGATCATATTCTTTCCAAGATATTCATATATAAATGATTCAAATTTTATTGTAAGATATAATAAAATTTTTATATGAATTTTTTAATTATATTTTATTGTCAGGGAATTTTCCCATATAAAAATAATTTTTAGAATTTTAAAAAATAAGGGCTACAGTTTTATTTTTTGCGAATATATAGGAAGGAAGGGACACTTTGATGTAATATTAAATCGAAGTAACCCATGCATCAAACAATCAAATCATGATTCTCAATTTAATCATCACATATCGATAAAATGAGATTGAGATAGTTATTTTTTTCTTCTTAAAAGATAATTGTGGAACTCAAATACGTTCGAGAAAATGGCAGAATTAGTACCTTTTGAACGGAAAGTACCGTTGAATATGAAGAAAGTTTTATAGGATTGTCTTTCATTAATCACCAGAGTGTTTTGTCACTATAAAATATGCAAAAAAATGCAGGTAGCATAAATGAGAATATTGTTATGGATGTGAAGGCATATTAAATTAGCCAGGATATATAATTTAAACTTTGAACGGAAAATACCATTGAATATTAAGAAAGTTTTATAGGATTGTCTTTCATTAATCACCGGAGTGTTTTGTCACTATAAAATATGCAAAAAAAATGCAAGTAGCATAAATGAGAATATTGATATGGATGTGAAGGCATATTAAATTAGCTAGGATATATAATCTAAACTTTGAACGGAAAGTACCATTGAACATGAAGAAAGTTTTATAGGATTGTCTTTCATTAATGCAGGTAGCATAAATGAGAATATTATTGGAGTGTTGTTGTGTCACTATAAAATATGCAAAAAAAATGCAGGTAGCATAAATGAGAATATGGATATTGATGTGAAGGCATATTAAATTAGCTAGGATATATAATCTAAACTTTGAACGGAAAGTACCGTTGAATACGAAGAAAGTTTTATAGGATTGTCTTTCATTAATCACTGGAGTGTTGTGGCACAATTTTTTTTTTAAATTAATATCTAAAGATGTTTCCTCTTTTATTTTTTCTATTATTTTCTAAGTTCAGGTGTAGATTTGTTAATTATAATAAAAAAATTTTGAAGAGTTATTGGTTGATTTCAAAGGCACTGAATCATAATCATTTTCATCGTAAGTCAAATTTTTAGATATACTATGCATAATGTCTACAAAAATTTTATTAACTGATTGTTACTTAAATTTATCAATAAAGTATTCTATCTTAATCTTTTATGATCCCAAAAGTTATTAATGTATAGATGTTTAACTATATATATATATATATATATATATATATATATATAAACTTGCAAACAAAACATATTATTGATACAGTTTATTTAAATTTCAACGAAAATGCTCGTATCAATCTACAGCAAGATGGGTATGCTAGAAATCTCCAAATGCTTTCATTCATGTACACTATTAAGTGACCTTCTAAAGGCACATATGTAATATGTTAAGCGCGAGACCTTCCACTGCATTTATGAAGGTACTAGGGTTTTAAAGAATTAATCTTTCCATTCTTTAAAACAACTAAAAGACGGATTTCTTCAATAACGAAGCGTAAATATATAGTGTGTTTCAAGGAGCACTTGAGGCAAAGGGCAGGCTTGTCTGATTAAATTGCCGTGGTGAGGGTACGTTTTATTGTGTTTCAGTCAATCTATTAGTTGTATTGCTAAAATCTCTCAGCTGCTTCATGCATGAGTGATTATGACGAAAGTGAGTATAGAAATCATATGTACTTGATGGTATCTTTCAACGGGATCTACTATTATGACAGGCTACGATGTACCAGTATAGGTTTTCAACTGAGCTTATTTTTGGATAAATGTTTTTGTCTCGTGATAATGACATATACTGTTACTACTAAATATATATATATATATAGTAATTGACATTACTTTTATGTGAAGTCAATGTAAAAGCCATATGCACCCAAACATGAAATATCGTGTGTGCATATATATATATATGTGTGTGTGTGTGTGTGTGTGTGTGTGTGTGTGTGTGTGTGTGTGTGTGTGATTTTTTCTTCATTTTATTGCCTTACTCTGGTTGACACAAAAAAAAAAAAGAAGTCAAACATTTTTTCTCTACTTTTCGGCTGACAAGGAATATTTAGTATGATATCATTGTTTATAAGAAAGGAATACATATGTAAACGGGAAAAAAAAAAAAGAAAAGAAAAAAGAAAAGCATTTTAGTCCAATTATTATCCAAAAGCCATCCTTAAATTTGTGCGAATCTAATTAATCCGAACTTTTTAAGGAAGATCCAGAGTACTCGTTCTATACTTTTTTTAAAAAAATTTAATTAATATCACCCTAAAAGAATTATGCGCTTTATTATACTGATTTGGGTTAGTAAAATTGATCATTTTTTTAGATAGAAAAATTAAATATCAATGAATTTTTATGTTTTTGTTGCCTACGGACATCATGCTGACCTGCCAGTCTCTAGGTCTCTAATCGTCATCGTGAGCTGTCTTATACATTATAGTAATAGATTGTCCAGTCAAATGTTTATAATTTTTTCGTTTATCAAATTTGCTTGAGAAGGAATAAATTAATTTTAGAATTTCCCATAGTCTTCCTAACAAGCGACATGTTTTGGTCAACACATCCTAATCAAATTGACGTTACGTTGGGAAAAAAAATAAAAAATAAGCAACCTATGAGAATTGACTCCTATATTTTGGTACAATTAGGAAAATATAATACTATGTTAGCCGGCAAAACCATTGTTAGACATGTTTTTTTTGGTAAGCAAGGTTATTTTCATTAACAAAAATTTCTCAGTCGCCAAAACATGAGTATTTGAACTTAATGTTAGACATGATTCTTCGTTAGACATGTTAATGTTAACAAAGCCATTGTTAGACATGTTAACGTTAGGATTCGTTCTAAGCCCCTGGCAACTTTTTCAGAAGTTATTAGTCCATAAAGGTATTTCTTAACACACGCACGCGCACACACACAATTTATCATAATCCAATTTAAAATTCGTTAAAACTCTTTTAAAATCTTTAAATTTGTGAGCAAATTACTTAACTCCTTCCATGGTGAAAAAGAATTAAAGAGTCATTCGTTACCCAAATATATGTATACATAAATCACCAAGTCATTAATTCTCAACAGGTCATGAGTTCAATCTCCCACTCTAAAAAGAGTAGAAGTATCTCTAACTTTGTCTATTGACACATTCAAAAAGGCAAACCAACACATGAACCTCTAATTTCACATTCGAGATTGTCACCTTGAGTTTGTCTAAAGTGTTTTACCTCTGACTGAGATTTGCTGGCTATTATAGTAAAGTTTCTGGCATTACCTCAAAAAAAGAAGTACAAAGTCCTTTAAGATTAAGCTATTGAAATTGAAATGGACATTTTATTTTTCTATAGTTAATCCAACATAAATGGTTAAGTTTCTATTATCTCTTTTTATCCTACAAAAATAATTTATTTTATTGAACTATGGTACTAAAGTAAAGTGTAGTATTATACTGAAAAAATTATAAATTTTCATCGAATGAATAAGGACGCCAACTATTCCGTATAAAAACGGGCACCAATTTAAGTCACCAATTAGAATTTGATTGCGTGATGCATAGAGTATTCCCACAAGTAACGCTCTTTTTTGACCGCAAATATTTTTTGAAAATTAGTATTTCCTCCGTCATGAAATTATTGTCCAGTTTCGATTTTTATTTTTAGTTCGAATTATAATAAAAATTAAAAATACAATTTGGACAATAATTTTGTGACATAAAGAATATTTATTTACTCCTGAGGCCTTCTTTTTAGATAAACATTCGACAAATTAAGATGTTGCCGAAGGGAAATGTAATTAAGTTTTAGGTTTTGATTAAAACAACTTGAAGGATCTAACAATGGATTAAGTTTCTCTTATTTATTCATGTTGTGCAGTCGGAAATGTATTCCAACCGAATTTAAAGTTATGTACTATCTTTCAGATTATTCATTCGACTAAATTTCTAGGAAGCTGCGAGGAAGGAGAGACGGAGGGTAGAATAGATTTTGACAAATTCAATTGGGTTCGGTAAATTAAGAAACAGTCCATACTTTAATACTACCCACTTGTTTATATAGGGTGAGGACTTATCTCTACTTTCATGGTTTATGAGTTTTTTCTTCGTTCCTATACTCCTTCTATTAAGTTAACTACTCCATATATATATATATATATATATATATATATATATATATATATATTATATCACAACAAAGAAACCTTCGGGCGAAAAAAAAAAAGAATTATAAGAAACCCTACATATCAAAGAATTTCACTTGAATTTTTATGATGCTCGAAGACAATTTACTTAAAATTTTGAGATTTTTACTCAATATAAATAAGTTGTTTAGGATAGAAAAATAATATTTGGGACCGATGTTCTTAATTAGCTTTAATTTTATAACCGATTAAAAAAAATTAAGTTAAACGGCAAAAATATGAAAGAGAAAACAGCGTCATCTAATGACGCAAACGACACAAGATCTGATCCATCCACGCAGAAATCGTGTATCCCTCCAAAGTCGTCATTAACGAGAGATGTTGTCTTTTGGTGAGACATCTCGTTAGTTGACTTTTTTCTGTATTCCAACGTTGAGCATCAGTTATAATTTTCGATATCGACACTAGCTGTCGTGGAAAATTAACAAAGTTTTCTCATAAAAGTTCCTTAACATTTTAAATATGTTTCCAAAAAACACTATCTATATGTATTCAATTAAGGAAATATTTGAGGTTGGTTCTTGCACTTATAAGTAGGCTCTTCTTTCCTTCGTTCCTTCCATCCTGGATAGTAGAAGAGCCTCTAAAACCAAGAATACATTTCGTGTATTTTTTCTATCTCCAAACAATTATTATATAATTTATTATGTAATTATTACTATAACAAATTAACATGAGAGAAGTCTATGTGTTTCCCGGGTACTTATTCACGTTAATCCAAAGTCCAACGTAGCACACAATAATGCTAAACTCATTGCTACACTGTCGGCTAAACAAGTGATCATTTCTCCACTAATGTAATAAATCCACACTATCTAAATAGAATTTGATTGGGGGTGGTCCATAAATCATATCCACCTAATTTTTTATTCTTGAATTTTTTTCTTTTCATATAACTAATTTGAATACATAAATAACATCGTCCCATAGTTGAGAAGACGTGAGAACGTAATGAAAATCTTCTTATAAATCTTGAGAGGAGAGGAGTATTAAAAGCTGGAAAGAAACTTGGATCGGACACTAGGAAACTGAGAGGAAAGGGGGCCTTCTTCATTGAATTAGACTCGTATCCAAGTAATTCTTGGCTGCATTATAGTACTACGTCGTACGTACTATATATTTATGTCTCTGTCAACAATAATAATCAAGCAGATAATTAATCAAAATAAGACGATAAATGATGTTCGCGATGAAGAATGATACATTAAAACGACGTGGGATGCTGGGAAAACATAGGCAAACTCAACTTGTACACTGTTTAATTATAACTAGATTTTTCCTCGTGTGTTGTACTTAGTGTTCTAAAATACAGTGTTAAATTGATAATTAGATATTAAAAATTTAATTATGTTACGACTCAAATTTTATTCTCTCTCTGGCAATTGTTTGAACAAGATAGACATTAGAGTCACTAAATTTATTTTTTAAAAAAATTATTATTTTGAGATTTTTTTATAATTTAGAGTTTAATATTTTTTCCCCAATATGTACAGTGAAACGAAGGTCTTTTTTTGGGTAGTTAAGAAAAGATCAAATGAGAGCACAGATAAATTATGAAAATTTTTTGCTCAAGCAATTACTTTAGCAAAAGATCATTTTTAATGTATCTAGTTCGATTTTTTTATTAAAAAAAAATCAGAATAACGTAATATTGACTTGATACCTTTTAGGTAGGAAAATTTTTAGTTATAATGTGATATATATATTTTTAATTTTCTCTTTGATAGTTGTTTTAATAACAGATATAGATCTATCTTTAACCAAAATGACACAGGTTTTTTTTGGAGGAAAAAAATATTTCATTGGAGAGCGACACCTCAGTACCATTCGTCTCTTAGACTTCTGTTTTAGGGTATATTTATTCATTATAATACGGGTTTTTTTAATGGAATAACCTAATTGATAAAATTATCTCCCAAAGTCAGATATGTGGTAATTTAGTAGCTTCAATAATATTTTTATTAATGTCCCTTTTTTTTCTTTTTTGGTTGCTTTGGCAGAACTTACGAAAATCTCCATTAGAATCGTAACTAGAACATCAATTTGAACTAAGTAAATATAATTACAATTGTTAATTGTGCACACAACAACTGGAAAACAATTTTACATAGATTTTGCGCAGCAAGGGTCACAAAAAACTCTATGCTTTCATCAAGAAAAATTTAAATATAATAAGTATCTTAATCACAATAAACGGTAAATATATCATCGAAACGGTCCTGACAGATAATATTAAATTCGACCCGTTCTATGCCTTAAATATAGTTTACATAGTCTCTATGCCTTCAACAAAAGAGCAATGGTGAGGAAAGGTTTAAATGTTTCCTAACCAGAAAATTCTATGGAAGGGATACAATGAAGTTTAATGTAATCCATTTACATGTAATCGCAAGATAAATTATATTTACTTGTTTCCGAAGCTATATATATTTTCAACCAAGTAAGTAATTTTGTTTTTGTTTCCATTTTTCTGTCTAGCCATTTTTTAACTGATGGGCTAGCTGAAATGGGCCAAAAATAATTAAGCGGGATTGGATTGCAACTTTTTCCCTGATGTCTGTTAAAGTTTTCTCCTGAATCTGCTGGGATTCAGCCTCCCCTGAATCTGACAGAATCAGCCCACCATCGCCTACGAAGCGGTTGGTCTCCAGCCCACACCAACTTCATTCTCTAGAGGTAAAATCTCCATTCAAGCCCAACCAGTTCTTTTAAATAAGCACGAGTGTCCGCCTGTGTGTGTTTGTATCAACAACGAGAATTAATTTGGCTGTCAGGTTGGCCAAGAAAGCCGAAGTTTGTGTCATGTTCATGTAAGGTGCTGATCCTCCACAACATTGAAGACCTTATTGATGCTGGTAAACCCATGGAAAATCTTCCCAGCTGGGAGCGAAGTCCATTGCTTCCACATGCTGTTGAGGTTGCTCGAGTCTTCAACGGAGTACTGGCATGGAGGGTTGTAATGGAATTGAACCCAGTCATAGCAGAAAAAGCCAGTTTAAAGGGCACCACCGAACCAGGCATCAGGATAAGGACACTAAGGTGTGGCTGTCGATTAAGTAGACCTTGGATTTGATGAATCGGGTAAGGCTTAAAACTTGGTACCATGTTCTAAGTTGACATTCGACGTACTTGAAATGCAATTGCAAAGCTAGCCTATTAAATATTAATGCAGTTAGGAATAAATAATATACGATGGGTCTTAGTGATAGCATACAATCACGAGCAATTTGGAGATTTGCTTGGGTATAGGCTATCTATAGAATAGAGACTTCTAAGGTTTCTTGTATGGTTTTTGTGTCATTTCTTTTTCTTTTTTTTTCGTTAATGCAATTGAAATTTCAAAAATACAAAAAATTCAACGTACTTATTGAAGTCTCTACTTATTTTCTTCCCCAATTTAACTCCTACAGAACATAAATCCAGACAAGAGCATGCATGTTTCTTCTTCATACAATAAATTACGGATCACATGCAGAAATTTTAATGCTCAAAAATCCACTCTTGGTAGTTGGTAACAAGCTCCATCAGGAATTTAGGATTTGCTAGGCATCACCTTTCTGGATGAATAGCTGCTCTCACGTAGAGCTTGAACGCAAATCATGACATCTTCCGAAAAATAAAAACAAATAAATCAGTTTCCGAAGATAGGCTAGAGGACCTAAACAACAGACAGTTAAGTAGCCGATAATAAAGTCCGGACATCTTCTGATAAAACTAAATTATATTATAGTCCTTTGTTCTATGACACATATATATGTAATAATTCGAAATCAATTATATCGTACCGTCGTGGCAACTTCTAGGTATAAGCGCCGAAACATAGGGTTTCTGAAAGGGAAAGTAACAAGGAGAGTACTGCCCGATACCTCGATCTAGCGGTTCATTTTGATGGAGGAAACTGGCGATTTGGTGGTTGAGGGGCTACCCATGTGGATCTCGGATTTAGTCCCTTTTTGGGGGAGGCGGTAGGTGAAGATGTATTCCGACGTTGATCGATCGCCATCAATCAGAGACGAAGATGTTACCAACGTTTTCGGGTTCACTGATCCCAAGGTCTAAACAATCACCGAAAATTGGGGTCGCCGCTAAGGAAGCAGCGCGTAAGGAAGTAGAGGCCGGGGAATCTTTCATCAGGATAAATTTGATGATAGTGGAATCAATGTATAACAAAATAGAACAACCCGTAACCGTGGACCCACTGACGCTCGAACCAGAAAAAATGAGCCCTAATTTACCTTTAGAGCCTTCAGTTGATGATGATGATGCTAATAAGGCGATGAATTCGGAACTGGATCGATGGGAGGAATACTACAATGTGATGCACAACAGCCAGGGTTTCCACATCAAGTCTCCTCCTCCAAGGTAATATCTTCATAGCAACAATTTTACCTTTTAATTTCAAAGAAGATGACGGGCTCACAATCCGAGCTGAGATTCAAAGAATGTGTCAAGAATGCATTCAACTTTATAATAACAACAACAACCAACAAGATGGGAAGAGATACCGGTACTGGGGGAACGTTGAGGAATGAGGCTTTTATCCCTTCACTTCGCTTACTATGTATCTTGTAACTTTCAAAGGTTCTCCAGCTGATGATGATGATTTCGGCAAGGACGGAGAAACCTCTGTCGGTCGGGATGCTGTTTATCGGGAGAAAGGAGCGGTGGATGAAGTAGGATTTGAAGGGGCATGCACTTGCGAGAAGAAACATGTGGTCATATCAGATTGGGAAAAGAGGAAGTACTGTGAGCCCTGTCTTCTTGATTGTTGTATCCGTTATACCAGGTACGATAATAATGTCCAAACATTTCGCAGGTTACTCCGCTATTCGTGAGACCATCGTCGAGCCCCAGTCACGAGAGCACAATCTCTCTCTCTTTCCGTGGGCGCTGCTGATAGGAGGAACACTCCCCTGTTACCTGGGGGAGAAGCCTCCTCTCGATCCCATTCACTTTCTGTTGCAATGAGCAAGGAGCAACTTCTCGACACCTGTCTTAAAGTGTTTAGAATATGATGATACTGCCGGCAAGGTGGTGTTGTGTGATAAAACTAGTATGGTTGTAGCTTACTCTTCAGACTTCTTTTTTAAACTTTTATATATTTGTGAAACTAGTAGTAGTATTTGTGACTCGCAACGCACTCTAGGCTTGTTTTATGCTTTATATTTTTATTCACCGTTAAGTCAAATCTCCATTTATGTATTGAACTATGTAGTTGCCATTTTTTTCGCATAATTGACTGAACTATTTAATGTGTGCATGATGATCATTGGGTTGTTTTGCTCTGGCGTAGGGCTATCGTGTGAACCGTAACAGTGGCAATGCATGTATTATCAAATGGCTTATTATATAATATGTATGAAGAGTGGCTCGTAATAGTGGCCACTAAACTAAGAAAAAAATTTGGGTTTTGGTCACTGAGTAATTTTTTTGTTACAATAAAAGAGGCAAAATCTGATTACACATTTCTAGGGTAAGAAACCCCTATAACATCGTGTTCTATCCACCAAATAACTCCTGCGGGTGGATCTTGCAACAAAAGCAAGCCACCCGGTCCCTGAGCTGATAAACATACTAGGTAATCAACCACAAAATTTGCCTCTCGCCATACATGAGTCACCTCCACCTCCCATGGCCGACTCAACAAATCTTTGATCGCCAGGACCAAAGTATCATGAATGCCACAGACCTCTTGGTTACTCATAACCATTTGCAAGACACACTGACTGTCTACTTCTGCAATGATCCTCCGCTCGCCAAACTCCCAAGCTAGATGAAGGCTCTAAAATAAACCCTATAACTCCGCACCTGTAATACTGCAATAAACGATTTTCATCGTGAAACCGCCAAGCCACTGGCCATGCGACCCCCATATGACACAACCCGCACTGGCCATACCGGTGTTGCGGTTATAAGCCCCGTTTGAATTCACTTTAACATAACCGGATTGAGGAGGAACCCAACTTATCATTTGAAACTCTCTCCTGTGTCCCGATACCCCAAGCACACCACCACCTGTGCGAAAACATTTTTTATGTGAAGGGCAAGGTGAGGCGGGGGGGGGGGGGGGGGGGGGGGGGGGTGGGTTGCTCTATTAATTTATTCCCAAATAAGATTACTATTCTTCATTTTTCTATCTAATTTATTCAATTTCTCTCTTTGACTATAAAAAAAAAACTGTGTTTCCCTCCAAAAAAAAAAATGTTTCTTCTCTTTTTTTAATTGTGCTAAATGACAACTCATTGTTTTTAAAAATTTATTCGCTATTTAAAGCTGGCACAAAAACTTATTCAGCTCAAGTCAGTTCGAACTCAACTTTAATCTCAAAATTCAAACTTTTTGTAGTACAAAAATTTTTTCCCCCTTATTATTTATCCAAGTACCACCAGAATCATCATCCTTTATTTTCGTAAAATATATAGGATAGGATGAATCAAAATTTTGTTAAATAAAAAAAAATCATTCGCCAACAACATTGATAGCATTATTTGCCTCATTATACAACAAACACTAAGAATAAGAGGGCAAAAATATCAAATTTTCACAAGACGAAATCCTTTTAGTTGCTAATCAGCGGTGAAAGTGCATATCACGTTCGTCTTTAAAATAACCTCTCCCAAAACTTGCTTTCAGAGTCACATTTTGGAACTCTTTCATGATACATTTTATGAGACTCTCCCACATCTAAATTTCGAAGCTTTGTTTAATTCGGTCAAAATTTGATTAAATTTTTTAACCTCCACGATATCTTGTTTTGAAAATTCATAGTTTTTAACTCTTTTTGGACAAAATTTCGGGAATTTCAATGAAAACGAGTAGTTGTAAGAGAAGGACGTGTACATTGACTTTGGAAAGTACAGGAGAGTTCGCTATATTTGTTTACCAATTACCACATGGGGATTGGGTGACGGTGTAAGTGAAGAAATGGCTATAAAGTTATTTTGAATTTCTTCTGAGCCTCGGTATTCTTAGCATCGATCTTCTTCATCGAATGACATAAAATTTGTTATTTTCAAATGGCTATAAAATTTGTACAGCTGGTACGTGCAAAGAAAACGACCAGGCCAAGAGGTTAAGGTTTGGAACTGACCAAATATGTTGATGAAAAGTGAAATTAAGACACCTTCAAACTATCAAACGATAAATTAACAACTTCAACCTAATGACATGAAACAAACGATGTACATATAGGTTGACGAAAAGTAACAACCTTCAAACCACCAAATGAGAAGTTCACAACTTAACTTAATGACACAAAAAAAGGGCCAATTTTTTTTTAAAAAAAAAACTAAAGAAATGATACAAAGTAAAGTCCACTCCTGAACCCTGACAACCGTAATTAAAAATTTAAAACTTTTGGTCCAGAACCAAAACACTGCTAATAATAACTTACGACTCTTTGAGGACAAAACTACCTCCCGCCATACACAACGAGTCCATATCCATTACCTTCAATGGGCCGGCCCACTACTCGACTTTAGGGCCAATCTGCCTCGGACATGGTGGTGTATTATTACTAACCCTAGTAATAATCGGATGCTTCCCAGGTCTATAAATAGGGACCATCATTCCACAATAAAGGTACGCAATCTTGACTATCATATCAATACAGACATAACGCTATTTTCTGACTTAAGCTTCGGAGTGTCTACCCTCGGGAGACGCCCGAGGCTCTGTTTTGCAAGAAACCCTAGTCGGAGTTTCACCCTACACCGGCGGTACAATTCCAGGTATCGTCAAGTGGCACACCTAGTGGGACCCGAAAACTAGGGTTTGTGTCACTAAGCTTTCTCAAGCTTTTCGAAATCTTTCAATCCGCTTCCAGCGCTTCCAGAACAGAATCGGTGGAAAGAAAGATGGTGGTAGTTGACACTCCCCAATCCAGTGCTGCGTCAACCAGAAGACAGACAAGCCCTGAGGACGGCGAAACTCTGGCACACTTCCGATGGAGGCAGAAACGAAAAAGGAACGATCGACGAACCAAGAAAGAGACCACCCCTGTCAAACCAACCGATCAGAATCGTCACCGTGAAAACCCCGATCCACACCAGAAACAACGGTTGGCCGAGATCGAAGTGGAACTAAAGAAGTTGAAGGATGATAACTCCCTTGATCAAAGGAAAAAGAAATATATCCTCGAGGAATATAAACGCTGCTGTTTGTTAGGTCTTCCAGACCCAACGGAACAAGAGATGGAGGAGTTAATCGAGGAAAAAGAAGCGAGAAGGACCCTGGATCTCCTTGAGATCAGAAGAGGCAAACGTCCGGCCCCAAACGAAGGGGAAGAAAGAACTCACAGAGAAACCCCCTATCGAGAAGTTTCTCATGCTGAACCTTCCGAAGCCCCCGGTGATACTTTCTGGGAAGCACTCGAGAGGACAAACCTGGTGGTTTATCAGGCGATTCAGCAGTTTGTACTGGAGCACGAACAGAAGAGACAATTTCGTAGACAAGATCGGCGACGATCACCTAGTGTTGAGGAATTGTCTAAAAGAGAGTGGTAACCTCCGAAAAACAATATCCACTCTCGATTGGGACCAAAAGGGACGCGGGAAAAATCCCGTCATGACCATCGTCGAGGAGAAGACCCTCCACCTTGAAATCAAGATAATCGAGGCAATCAGGATCCCTCGATTCGAGACTCAATGCGAAGGATGATAGGGATGATCGTGGACAGAAGTCCTTTCATCCCCAGGATCCGAGACTGTCCGAAACCTAAAGATTTTGACTTCCCCAAAGACTTCACCTGTTATACAGGGGATTCTGATCCGCAGCGATTTCTCAACAAATACGTACAAGTCATGAGAATTCGTAACGCATCTCTGGACTTCATGGCAAAAGCTCTACCATCGTTCCTCGACGGGCAGGCACAACGTTGGTTTAGACAGTTGCCAGAAGGAAACATTGACAGCTTTGAGGATCTCACGGTAAAGCTAGCCACCAGGTTTTTCCTCAGCAAGCAAGTCACAAAAATGTCCATTGACCTATCCTCCATAAGACAAGGACATAACGAGAGCCTTTCAGATTTACATCGCCGCTTTACCCGTGAATCTCTCCAAATTGACAATCTCGATGACAGAGACGTAAGGAATGGCTTCATCCAAGGACTCAACCCCTGGGGCAAGTTTGCCCCCCTACGAGTAAAATTAACCACTAAACCTCCACGGAACACCCAAGAGATGTGGGCCACGGTGGAAAGTTACATTCAACGGGAACAGACATTAAAGAATTCCCAAGAGTCTTTCTCACTTGCAGGGGAGCGGGGGGGGGGGGGGAGGGAAGGACAGATATAAATCCCTGACTGAAAGCAAACCTTCACTGCCCAGGCTCGACAGGTTACTCACTCTATTGATAAAGCCTCGACGGGAGATACTCCAAATCCATAAGGACGAGTTCCCAACCCCAAAGCCATTGACTCATAACCCGAATACGTCCACGGACCGATATTGTGAGTACCATAAGGATCATGGACATGACACGGAGGATTGTCGAGAGCTCAAGCGAGAAATTGAAGCAGGAATGAAGTCCGGTAAATTCCAGCAATATGTGCAGAACACGCAAGACACCGCTTGAGGAGATACCCACGGTTCCCGAGAAAAACCCGGCGCCCCTCGCAACTTCTCCAGGCGAAACAACAATCGGGGTTCTCGTAGAGACAACCGATGAAATAATTGGCAACCGAGGGATAACTCACAATATCTTGCCCAGCCAGCTCTCGATAACAAACTGCAACCAATACAACAAATACCTCCCCTCGATCCCGCCAAGCAGATTACCCACAATGTCGGAGCAATTTATGGAGCACCTCTCGAAGTCCTCTCGACCACGGCAATGAAGGCCTCTGTTCGACAGGTAACAAAAACCCCACCACAGGAGCCAAGTCACAAGCGGTGTGTCCCCACAGCGATGCCATGGTTATCGAGGCGATCATAGGTAACATGGGGGTAAGTCGCGTGTACGTCGACAATGGCAGCGTGGTCGACATCATCTACAATGATTGTTTCAAGAGAATTAATATACAAAATCCAGATTGGCGTCCTGCTACCTTACCATTGATGGGCTTCTCCGGGCACATGATAATCCCAAGCGGGATCATCAGGCTTCCAATCACGGTAGGGACGTATCCTCGAACGGTAAATCTAACAATGGATTTCGCCATAATCGATGCTCCCTCGCCATTCAATGTGATTCTAGGACGGCCGTGGATGTGCCAAGCCCGCGCTGTATGGTCACCTTATCACTTAGTCATGAAGTTCCCAACGGAATACGGGATAGGAATAGTCCAAGGCTGCCAACGCAGCTCTCAAGAATGTCTTCTCACGGCAGTAAAGATTGGGAAGAAAACAGTAAAGCCGGAGCTAGCCGTCACCACATCAGGATGCTACTCGATTCCGCAAGGTGTGATGAGGGTTGAGTATAAAGAGAGGAAACAAGAGGTCTCGAGCACAGATCTCGAGTAAAACCCGCCACTTAGCAGCAAGACGGAAGAGTTGATCTTAGATGAGACAGAGCCAGAAAAAACCATCAAACTAGGGATATCCATCGAGGGAGCATTGCGGACTGAAATAATTGCCTTGTTACGTACCTTCCGGGACATCTTCGCGTGGTCGCCATCCGATATGTCCAGAGTTCCTCGACACATTATCGAGCACAAGCTGAATGTAGATCCAAACATCAGACCGGTCAAGCAAAAGAAGAGGATTTTCGCTGGAGATCGCAATGACGTGATTAACGAGGAAACCCTCAAGCTGGTTCGAGCCAATATTCTGAAAGAGGTGCTTTGGCCAACCTGGCTGGGCAACCCAGTCCTTGTTCGCAAACCTGACAATTCCTGGCGCATGTGCCAAGATTACACTGATCTAAACAAATACTGCCCAAAAGACTGCTACCCCTCGCCCGTAATTGACCAAATGGTGGAAGGTATTACTGGTTACAGGACTCTCAGCTTCCTCATGTGTATAAAGGATACCATCAGATTCATATGGCCGAGGAGGACACCGAGAAAATGGCTTACATCACAGAGATTGGATTATACTGTTACAACAAAATGCCGTTTGGGCTGAAAAATGCTGGGGCCACCTACCAGCGTTTGGTTAATAGGGCCTTCCATAATCAAATAGGAAGGAACATCGAGATATACGTGGATGACATGGTTATCAAGAGCAACTCGGACAGCAAAGTGGTCGAGGACATGCAGGAGATCTTTACGTTCCTGCGCAGAATTAACATGAAACTCAATCCAAAGAAGGGCGCTTTCTGTGTAGGTTCTGGGAAATTCCTCGGATTTCAAGTGTCAAAGGATGGGATAAGCGTAGATCCTTCAAAATTCGAAGCAATTCTTTCGATGGAAGCCCCGAAAACTGTCAAGGACGTACAGAAACTCACAGGACCTGTAGCAGCACTTAACAGGTTTTTATCTCGAGCAGCGGAGAGAAGCCTCCCCTTTTCCAAGACTCTAAGAAAAGGGAGGGGTTTTCAATGGACCGAAGAATGTCAAAAAGCCTTCCAAGAGTTAAAAGAACATCTCAAATAGCTCCCTATGCTAGCAAAGCCACAACCAGGGGAAGTTTTATATATCTATTTAGCTGCTCGAGAAACGGCCATATCCGAAGTACTAATTCAGAAAAAAGACAATAAGGAGCTCTCAGTTTACTTTGTTAGCAAAGTCCTACAAGGGGCAGAATCCCGATATACCCCCATGGAGCAACTTATCCTCAGCCTCGTACTCGCTGCCCGACGGTTGCGTCCCTACTTTCAGGCTCATCCTATACAAGTCTTAACCGAACAACCTATCCAACAAATCCTCCTCAAACCAGAAGCTTCGGGCCGAATGATGAAATGGGCAGTCGAATAGGGGGAACATCATATCGAGTACAAGCCCCGTATGGCCATAAAAGGACAGGCGTTGGCAGATTTCCTAGTGGAAATGCCCAGAGCTCCGGAAACCACGCAAGAATCAATACCGAAGAAGCAACTACATGAACACCCCTCCACAGATCCTCGAGCCTGGACCCTGTACGTCGACGGCTCTTCCTGTGAAGACGGGGGAGGAGCAGGGATCATCCTAGCAAAGCCAGCAGCACCTCGAGAAATCGAGGAGGTCAAAGAATACGATGCAGAATATTCTTACGCTTTGAGATTTGGCTTCCCGGTTACGAATAATGTCGCTGAATACGAGACAATGATCACAGGGTTAAATATGGCCCTCAAATTAGGGGTTCAAAATTTGCAAGTATTTAGCGACTTTCAAGTAGTGATTGAACAAATCAAAGGGGAATACACAGTCCGTGAAGAACACCTTCGGCCATACCTCGAGAAGACAAGTTCGAAAAATGCTCCATCTCTCACGTCCCCAGAACCAGCAACAAAAGAGCCGACGCATTGAGTAAGCTCGCCTCATCCAATTTTGCTAGTCTCAGTCATAAAGTTTGGGTCGAGATGCTCCCTGAACCCAGCATCCACCCTAAAGTTTCCGTGGCTATCACTGAAGAGGGGAAAACATGGATGACCCCATTCATCCTATTCTTCGAGAATGGAACACTCCCCCATGACAAACAGGAAGCTCGGGCGTTGAAACTAAAAGCAGTCAAATATACCCTAAGGGAGGGAATCCTCTACAAACACGGGTACTTGCTACCAATGTTACGGTGCGTAGGACCAAATCAAGCGGCATACATCCTTGAAGAAGTCCACGAGGGGTCGTGTGGAGCCCACATGGGGGCAAGGAGCTTAGCAAAAAAGGTCCTTCGAGCAGGATACTTCTGGCCCACAATTTTTAAGGAAGCTTATCATTTTTTCCAAAAATGTGACAGATGCCAAAGGTTTTCACCAATAACCCGACAGCCACAGCACGAGATGGTAACCATACAAAGTCCTTGGCCATTTTACCAATGGGGGACTGACATCATCGGCCCCTTTCCGAAAGGGACGGGAGGACTACGATAGGTCATAGTAGCCGTAAATTACTTCACCAAGTGGGTGGAAGCGAAACCACTGGCCTCGATATCGGGAAGAAAAGTGTTGAATCTCTTCTGGCAGAAAGTGGTTTGCCGGTTTGGAGTGCCCAAGGTGATTTTGTCGGATAACGGAACCCAGTTCGAGAGTGATCCTTTCAAATCAAGCGTCGATTCTCCGTTGTCGCCCATCCGCAGGCAAATGGACAAGCCGAATCAATTAACAGGACCATCTTACACGGAATCAAGACAAGGCTGCATAATGCAAAAGGAGCTTGGGTCGAAGAACTTTCTCATGTTTTATGGGCTTACCGCACCACGGCTCATTCCTCGACAGAGGAAACGCCATACAGCTTAGTCTACGAAATGGACGCCGTTCTCCCAGTTGAAATTGGTCTAGCAAGTCCTCGTACGATTAATTTCGTCGAGGACACCAACAATGAAGATATTCTGACTAACCTCGACCTGCTCGAGGAACGCTGAGATGCCGTAAAAGTCCGAGAAGCTAAGTACGAGATCCTCAGAAGAAATTACAACAAGCGAGTCAAGAGCATCGACTTCGTAGTCGGGGACTTGGTGCTTAGAAAGAACGACGCCAGTCGAGCAGAGACCCCGGGGAAGCTAGCGGCCAATTGGGAAGGACCCTATCGAGTCATTCAAGTCTCTCCTTCGGGCAGCTGCCAATTGTAGACGACTGACGACACGGGAATCGTCCTCCCACGATGGTGGAACATTCAGAATCTCTGCAGGTTTTATGTCTAAATTCCTTGCATTACTTGTGACTTTGTTTGCTAAGTGATTTAATTACTTTCATTCGTTTGAGTGTAATGCTAACCCGGGTCCTCGGGTAATTATCAATAAGAGTCATTACATACTTTTTCAAATAAAGTCATTACTTATGCTATATATTTGCGCGTGTCGACATTATCTTATGAGTAGTCACCGAGATGGACACCCTCTATAGGGCCATCCTCGATTTGAGCCATGTATTCAACATCCGGACCCCTAAGCCGAGGACTTCCCCTCGCACTCACCGTAGATCGGGGCATCAGTATACCGAGGAATCCGTATCCGATTCCTCGATGAGGCCTTGTAATTAACGGCCGGCTAAACAAAGCGCTATATAAACATTCTCGAGAACAAATAGCTGATGCTAACATAGTTCAGCCCAAGTACAATTCCCTCACACCAAGTGCGGGGTAAAAAAAAAAAAAAACATGATATCTACCTAAATCCTGAGGTCCTTCCCCTTGGGATTAAAACGAGAAGGCTTAATAAGGCCGGACCATCCCATCGACCTAAGCTTATGAACACAATGCCCGAGTTTGTCCTTCAAATCTAGAATCTCCCAATCTTGGTCGTCGACTCTAAGAAGATATTCCTCGGCAGCTGCTCGCTCCCTAGCTTCGTCCTCTGGATCGAGATCGTCGAGAATGGGCAAGGAAATCTCGTTGTCCACCAATATATTCTGAAGAATGGCAGCTTGCTTCGAATAGAACTCCACCTCCTTGGTCCTTTTCTTCAGGAGGTCGATGGCAGCAATAAAATGTTCAGTGCGGATCTTTATCTGCGACTCGACCAAGGCAAGTGTGTTGAGCTTTTCGAGGAACCACGGAGAAATAACGATCTTCTCGCGCCTCCTCAGTTGAGAGTTTTCCGACTTTAGTTTTTCCATCTCCTCGTAAATGTTAGCCTCGAGGGATAAGGAAGCATGGAAGTCCAAGTCATATTGGTGAAGTCAGCGCTTCCACTCTTCCTCTTGCTGCCTGAAGCGCTGTACCAAGCGGGAGTGCGTCCATAGGTTCAGGGCGTTAAAAGCATCTGAAAGTTCTTTCTCGAGAGACTTCACTTTGCCAGTATTATGGATGTCCCCAAATTTCCTCAGAATCGAAGAAATCATCACATACAGGGGAAACTGGGCAACCTCATCTTCCTCGAGAATCAGTAGATGTAAATGATGAACAAAGTACGAATCCTGGCATAAGGGACAAAAATATGTCAAATATTAAAGGTAAGCCGATTTAATTAGCGAAAAGGTTCAAAGATCCATACAAATCTTCTAAGGTCTACAACCTTAGCCACAAAAATTCTATTACAAAGAGAAGACTCATACTTCCTTCTAACCCTGCGGCTGCCCCAACTGGCTCTCGTTGGTTTCCTCGACGGGAGGAGGAGTCGACGTTCCTTCCGGCTCGGGATTGCTCTATCCATCATCCTCGGCCTGCTCTGAGGAATCTTCTTCCCATTCCACCTCGACGCCAATGAAGTCTGGGGCCAACTCCGGCACGCGCACCTCCTCCCCGGCGTCATCAGGGAGCACCGTGAGGGCATCCCCCTCGAAGGACGAGATCTCCGTCGAGGATTTCATCTCAGAAACAGTGCTGCATAGTGGTCCAAATAGAGGGAGCTGGCCGTCAAAAAGTTGCTGCAATCCTTTCTTGAGGGCTTCGTGGAGTGTCTTCTTAGGATGTGGCCTTATAAATTTTTGAAGCCATCCAACATTGATAGTCCTCCCACTCTCCATCCTCTCAAGATCAGCCACCGCCACGCCATGTCCCCCCAGAGCCTTGGCCTCATTGCTAATGCCCACCAGCATGCTCACCAACCCACCCGTGGACACCATCCTTGCCCAAAAGCTGGTTATCCAGGTCTGTAACTCTGATCGGGGAACATGAGTCTCCCTATATTCGGACAACTTGGCCTCGAGCTCTTTATACATGGCCTGAACACCGGCCAGCTCCTGTTCCCTAGCAAGTCTCAGAGCCTCCTCCCCCTTCCTCGAGGCTTCACTCAACTGCCTCTCCTGTTCGAGAAATCCCCTCTCAGCCTGCAGGCTAACAATATCCTGCTTCAACGTCTTCTCAGTCATGAGAATGCTAGCCATGGCCGTAGTTAGCTGCAACAAACACACAACGTTAATAGGGGCATCGTGAGGTCTCCAAGAAGACATAACTCATGAAGAGAATATTACCATTTTCAGCGATTCCTCCTCTGTCAAAGTCGCCGCCACCTCTCGATGATGGGACACTCGATCCTGTTGTCCCTGAAATGATATATGGCAGCGGTGGCAGTGTATGTCGACGACCCGTCGGTGTCCTCGACGTTTTTCTTTTCGAGAGAGGCTTCAAGCGGCCTGAACCACTCCGGATGCCACTCCGTCGCCGGACCTGCCTCGGGTACTGGGTCCTCGGGCATTGGAACCCCCACTTCTTCAATAATGGGAGGGACAACCTTCAATGGATCTTCTCCCCCCTCTACCTCAATCGGGACTTGCTCCTCGACCGGCTTCTCTACCCCCTCGAGAGTAGGAGTCTTCTTCTTCTTAGCCTTTGTACCCGCATCAGACGCCTTCACAAGCCTTCTCAGCTTCCTCTTCTTGATGACCTTGTTGGACGATCCCTCGTCATCTGAATTTTTAATTTCAAAAATCTGGGCATCACCAAACAACCTAACGGTATCTTTGCTTGATGACATGACCTAAAACAAAAACAAAGCACATAACAAGTCAGTACCTTTTTTCTTCTCGACGTGAACCGAAGGAATGTATTGTTGCACTTCCGTGTAGCCCAGGATGTCCTCGACAGATTCCAAAGCATCGATGTCAACCCTATATCTCTCGGCTCTGGCCTTATCGTGTTTGGACCAGGCATCTGCCACACCGCCCATTTCATAAGCTTCCCGATAGTCCCAAGCCATACAAAAATCCTCGGGAGCCGAAACAAACAAATAATTCGGTTTCCACGATGGGGCCAAAACAAACGTTGCCTTTGAGGAAACGTTTGTCTTCACATTATACCAATCCTTATATTGGGTCGAGGGCACACAGACCTTAAAAAAGTACTTCAATACCAACAATCGAAGAGCTACTTTCTTTATTTCGCAGAGCCTCACAAATCCAAGAACTGCTGTGACTAGGTTTGGGGTAAATCGAGCAAGTGGAATCTTATAATACTGTACTATCCTACCAAACAGAGGGTGAAGGGGGAATCTTAGTCCGAGGAACATCGACCTCTCGTACACAGTGATTTTCCCCTCTGGTGGAGTATTAGCCCTCTCAGTACCTATGGGAGCTCGATATTCTAGGTCTATGGGGAAGTTATATTTTTCGGCGAGAGAATCAGCCTTTTCAACAGAATTTATGGTTGATGCAAAGTCGGAAACTGTTTGCGATGCCATATCTATCCTAATATATGCTAATCTAGCAGGGTTCAGATAAAGCAAAGTATATACACCAATATACAGTGTTGAGAATACCCGAAAGTTAGAGGACTTACTTATGAGATAACGCTTCCTGGGTGAAGTCTATTGGACGGATTTTCAGAATCTGTTGATTCTCCTTGACGGCAGTATTCGGTTGACAGAGAATTCTGGTGCGCCAGAATAGAGAGTGTGGAGCTTTCTAAATGCAATTTTGGCAAAAGAAACAAATGGCTAAAATCTTTAGCCTTTCCCCCGGTTAACAAATAAGAGACGCTTTATCTCTCCCACGACCCGACACCGTAGCCGAATTCCAAGGCACAATCATAATTGCCCAGCCGTCTTTTGGGAATCGTGCGCGTTAAAAGGGCATAATTTCCTTTTAGGCGGGATTTAAAAATCGGGTCACCTTCCCGGTTCGGATCCTCGCCCGCGGACAATTACATTTGGATTGGGCTGAGGCTCGTTTATTTCATATGGGTCGGGCCAGGTCGGTTTTAAATATCAAGTCTTATTTATTTTGCATAATTAACACTTGACAGGGGCACTTGACGAGTCCATATCCATTACCCTCGATGGGCCGGCCCACTACTCGGCTTTAGGGCCAATCCGCCCTAGACATGGCGGTGTATTATTACTAACCCTAGTAATAATCAGATGCTTCCCAGGTCTATAAATAGGGACCATTATTCTATAATAAAGGTACGTAATGTTAACTATCATATCAATACAGACATAACCCTATTTTCTGACTTAAGCTTCGGAGTTTCTACCCTCGGGAGATGCCCGAGGCTCTGTTTTGCAGGAAACCCTAGTCGAAGTTTCACCTTACACCGGCGGTACAATTCCAGGTATCGTCAAATGAGAAGTTCACAACTTAACTTAATGACACAAAAAAAGGGCCAATTGTTTTTTTAAAAAAATAAAGAAATGATACAAAGTAAAGTCCACTCCTGAACCCTGACAACCGTAATTAAAAATTTAAAACTTTTGGTCCAGAACCAAAACACTGCTAATAATAACTTACGACTCTTTGAGGACAAAACTACCTCCCGCCATACACAAAAGACCCCTTGATCCTTTGGAGGAAGTTCCAAGAAGTTTGTGCCTCCTCGTACAAGGGCTTCCATACTTCACCCGCATTTTCACGGATTTCACAGTTCTCATGGGCCTTCAAGGCCTTGACTTTATCCAAGCCTCCAGCTTCATCGATCATTTTGGCAAAGGAATTGTAGCACCCCGATTCTTCTTCACGAACCACACACAAAAGTTTAAGAGCTTCTAGGCAACCTACAACGACCCTGGGATCCTTGTTCTCAAGAAGATCACAAAATGGCTTTACTAAGCTTTTGAAAACCGAAATCCTGGAAGAGGTTCCACCAGGGATCACATTTATAACAGCCTCCACAACTTCTACCTTTATATCATCAGAGCCTGCGGTTTCTAGCAAAGAAACTAGTGGTTCAATCAAATTTTGGACAACCAAATACAGCCTCCGAGAATTCCCTCTCGCGATATTCCTGACAGTGCAAATTGCAGGAATATGCACATAAGGTGAGGTATTTCTGAAAGATTACAAATGTTTTTATATCAGAAACCAGTTGACAGCACGGAAGAAGAAAAAAAAAAGTAAAATGAATAATCAGGAAATGAAACCTACAGGAGCAGCTCCACAAGTCGTGGATAAACACCGGCATCAATCACAAATTCGGTTTGATTGTTTGAACTGTCAAAAATGTAAGACAGAGCCCAGCATGCGCATGAGAGCACTTGCTGGTCATCGGAATAAACAAGCGTCTCAAGATATGGGATGCACGGCACACCTGAATAAAATTTGGTAATTATTAGCATTCAAAGGAAAGGAAAATTGTAACAGAAAAGCAGAAAAAAAAATGTGGATTATATAGCTAACCTGCTCGAAGGGGGGTTAAGGTTTTCCCTGACAGAAGTTCAACAAAGCCAATGAGGTCATTCTTAGGATTAAAAGCGTTGGCTGCCGCCTGAATTAATCGAGCAATGGAATCAAAACACCATCAACGACCAGAAGGGCATTACGATATGTGGGAGAGTCACCAGCAATGTTTCCCAATATCGATACAGCCTAATAAACATTAAAACAATAATACAAAAAAAAAATCAATGGATCAACAAACTAAATTAAAAACCTCCAACAAAAGAAAACATTCTTACTTTTCAGCCTGTATATGCAATAACAAAAGAAAAAACATACCAGCAGGCGAACATCATCACAAAGGTCATACAGGGGACGCATTAAAGAACACGCCAGACCTCGGTGGTTAGCCACTGGTGCAATCTACTCAGAAGTACCAGATGTAATGATTGCAAGGGCAGAGAGAGCTTACAACTAGTTAAACAAACAAAATACATGAGTCAGAAAACAACTCTAATGACACAACATAAAGAAAGACAAATTCTGACAGATTTAAGTACATCAAACCTTCAGAATGGGATCCTTAGGAAAGATACTTGGGGATAGGTACTTGTAAAAGTTTATTATCCATCGCAGTCCTTTCACTTCCTAGGGGTGGTATATGCTTGTCAAGTAAATGGCTCAGTCCAATCCCACATTCCTCGAACTGCAGTGGGACAAAAAATTGCATATTACATCAGAACGCCAAAAAATTTAAACAAATAATTAAAAGTAAAAATTAAAAAAATTTTAAAAAATAAAAATAAAGCTGCACCATCAACCCAAAAAGTGTTACAGACTGTAAATATATAAGTCCATGTAAATGTATATTTACTTTATATGGTTTTACCGAAACCCTAACTGTATAAATTTTGTAATGTTGCTAATGAAGAAAGTGACTTTCGGCAGCCACTTTTATGCCGTTTGTTTCTGATTTGTCATGGTATCGAGAGTACGGTTGATCTTGTTCTATAATTCAGATTTTTATTTCATGTTTTTTTTTCTCTTTTCAATCTTTGTTGAAACAGAGGTATCCCATGAGAAAAACAAACCACCGGCAGCAATTCCAACTTTGTTAACCGGCGAAAGATCTCTCCTTATGACTTGACGGCGAGTGATCAAACTGGTTCTGTTATTACCAATGTTCAGTTTAAGGGCAATAATTATGAAGAGTGGTCAAGGGCGATTTGGATGGCACTTCGAGCTCGGAAAAAATTTAGTTTTCTGGATGGCTCGATCAAACCTCCTGTCGACGATGATGATCTTCTCGCTGATTGGTGGGCAAATAATAGCTCTTGTTGTGTTCCTGGATTTTAAACACCATTGAGCCAGCCACAAGGTCTACGATCTCAAGCTTGGAGGAGGCTCGAGAATTGTGGAATCACATTCGATCGCGGTTCTCCGTCGTAAATGGAACTCATATTCAGCAGCTTAAATTGTCCTTGGCCGAATGCAAGCAGAAGGGATCATCCGTGGCTTCATACTACGGCAAGTTGATCAAGCTTTGGGAAGAGTTGGCCGATTATGATCAGCCTCCTGTGTGTAAATGCGGTCTCTGTCGATGCAATCTTGCTACTGATTGGGATCAACGGCGGGAAGACGAGAAGGTGCATCAGTTTTTGATGGGTTTGGATTCAACCATTTACGGTACGGCTCGGTCGAATCTTTTGGCTCAAGATTCAAGGTTTATCTATCCAAAAATCTGAAACTTTGGATGCTTGATTAACATCATAAGCTGGCTCCTGTGCAGTGTTTTGATTACTCAGCACCCCCTCCTCAAGATGAGCATGGGATAGACCCATCTTGCCAAGAAGAACATCAAAGGTGTGAGCTGGAAGGGATTTGGTCAACAGATCTGCAATCTGATTAGCAGAACTGATGTAATTCAAGTTAAGGAAGCCTTGTTTGTAGAGATCCCAGACAACGTGGCAATCGATATCGATATACTTCGTGCGCTCGTGGAAAACAAGATTTGCCGAAATGTAAAGTGCTGCTCTATTGTCACACCAGAAATCTATGGGTAAAGCCACAGAAACGTGAAGATCAGAGAGAATATAGCTTACCCATTGAAGCTCCCGGGCTGTTGCAGCCATAGCCTGGTATTTAGCCTCAGCTGAGGAACTAGACACCGTAGTTTGCTTTTTAGTCTTCCATGAGACCAAGCAATCACCAAGAAAAATGCAATATCCTGTTAAAGATCTCCTGGTGAATTGACAGCTGCCCCAGTCAGCATCACTATAAGCTTGAGGCTGAAGAGAAGTACCACTAGGATAAAACATGCCTTTAGAAATACAACCAGCAAGGGATTTAAGCACATGGAGTGCAGCTTGCCAATGAGACTGCAAAGGAGTTTGGACAAATTGACTAAGCTGCTACACAACATACGCAAGGTCAGGCCTAGTGAAATTAAGATACAACAATCTTCCAATGAGACGTCTGTACTTAGCAGCATCAGGAAAACCAGGACTAGTATCTTTAGCCATAAACCTAAAGTCTTTAGGAAAAGGCGTAGCAACGGGATTACAATCCAACATCTCTGAATCTCGGAGGATATTAGTGATGTATTTCTGTTGACAGACATATATTCCAGCAGATGACCTAGCTATTTCCATACCTAGGAAGTATTTAGCCGTACCAAGGTCTTTAATCGAAACGGCATCATCTAAAAAGATTTTAACCTTTCGAGTTTGATCTTCATCAGAACTAGTGAGAAGAACATCATCTATGTAGACCAAAAGAAACAACTGATAGGCAGAAGTAACAAGAGTAAAGAGGCCATGATCATTAACTGTTTGCTGAAACTCAAAAGCAAGCAATTTGGAAGTGAATTCAGCATTCCACTATTGAGATGCTTGCTTAAGACCATAAAGAGACTTTCGTAGTCGACAAACCTGCCTAGGAGCAGCTTTACTGTAACCTGGAGGAGGCACTATATACACCTCTTCATCGAGAAATCCATGAAAAAATGCGTTATTTACGTCAAGTTGATGTAAAGACAAAGAATCACTAGTAGCTATAGCAAACAGAATGCGGACAGTTATAGACTTGGTTACAGGGAAAAAGATCTCTGAATAGTCTTCGCCCTCAACTTGAGTGAAACCCTTAACCACAAGACGAGCTTTAAATCTATCGATATTCCCGTCTGGTTTACATTTAACTCGATACACCCACTTAGAACCAATCGATTTCTTTCCTGGTGGTAAAGAGGTAAGCTCCCAAGTACCATTACTTTCAAGAGCATCTAACTTTTGGTTCATTGCATCTATCCATTTACCATTAGTCCGAGCTTGATTATAAGTATAAGGTTCTTGGAAAGTAGACAAGTTTGCAAGAAATGACTCATGAGTCTTAGAGAAAATACATCAATATTAGAAATGTAACTGAAAGGAGAATGAGTGGTGCAAGAGTTTACAAGCACAAAATCTTCAAGATACTGTGATGGTTTAGTGACTCTGGTGCTACGACGTATGACAGGTACTGGATTAGGAATTTCATGAGGGGAGACGTGTGATACAGGGGAAGAATGAGAACCAGCATCAGAAGGAATAAGAGTGAAAGTATCAGATGATACACAATCATCAACAGGAATAGGTAACACAAGATTAGGAAAGAGGAAAGATATCTTCATAAAAGATGACATCTCGAGATATAATGGTTTTATGTAAAGAAGGACAATATATTTTGTATCCTTTCTGCCCAGAAGGATACCTTACAAAAAATTCCTTTAAAACTACGAGGGTCGAATTTATCCCGAGTTGAAGAGTTGTCGACAGCAAAGGCTAGACAACGAAAAGTTTTAAGAGTACATAAGTCAGGCTTCTTTTGGTGAAGAATTTCAAAATGAGATTGCCAGTTCAATACAACAGAAGGCAATCTATTAATAAGGTGAATTGCCGTGAGAATGGCATCTCCCCAAAAAGTTTTAGGTAGCTGTGATTGAATCAACAGGGATCTAGCAACCTGAATTAAGTGTTGATGTTTACGTTCTACCACTCCATTTTGCTGTGGAGTATAAGGACAGCTTTTGTGGTGTAAAATTCCATTTTAGCAAAAGGAGTTTGACAGGTTTCACTTAGAAATTCTATCCCATTGTCACTACAAATGGTTTTAACATCACTATGAAACTGAGTCCTAATCATAGCCAGAAAGCTTTCTAGAATATTAGCAACTTGGATTTTATATTTCATTAAAAAAGTCCAAGTGCATCTGCTGTAATCATCTACAACAGTCAAGAAAAAATGAAAACCATTACTAGTACCATGTTTATAAGGCCCCAGACATCAATGTGAAGCAATTGAAAGCAAGTTGAACTTTGAATAGAACTGATTGGAAAGAATTTTCTGTGTTGCTTAGAAAGCGGACACACTTCACATACAGTATTATTAACAGTACGTGCAGAAATAGGAATTACATTGGAAACATGGCTAAGAACAACTGAGGAAGGGTGTCCTCGTCTATGGTGCCAAGTGGCTACATCAATAGCTGTATAAGCCTTATTCAAACTAAACTGTTTGGCTCTCAAAATATACGAGGCATAGTGTTGTTGACTTTCTTGGATAGCTTCAAATGTGAAAGATGATGGATTAATGATGTACAGTCCTCTGATCACTTTCCCGGCTATGATTACATGACTTGTTTTAAGGTCCTGCAGCAAGCAAAATGCATCGAAGAACTGGAAGGTCAAAAAAGATTGTGCAATTTTCTTAACAGATAAAAGGTTATGTTTGAATGAAGGAATATACAAGCAATTTGTAAGGGTCAACGGGGATAACACTACATCTCCTATTTTATGCACCTCTCTTATACTGCCATCAGGCAAGAAAACGGGAGTATACACAGTTACATTTCTAGGATTTATCATATTTTCAAAGCTATAACTCGTATGACAAGTTGCACCCGTGTCATCAATCCAATCATCTATGC
Organism: Oldenlandia corymbosa var. corymbosa; assembly: GCA_949775105.1. Lineage (NCBI taxonomy): Eukaryota > Viridiplantae > Streptophyta > Magnoliopsida > Gentianales > Rubiaceae > Oldenlandia > Oldenlandia corymbosa. Next base: position 22,106,955 of record OX459121.1, on the reverse strand, counting down.
TTAAACAATCAGCATAATTGGAACTAAGTAAAGACAGAATAGAATTACCTGCAAATTTGCCAAACTGTGGAAGATTTGCGTAATGTACTGACCCTCCTAGATTAGCATAGTGCACTGATCCTCCTGAAACAAGAGATTTATCCTCCATGTGCCCTTTTCCTTTCATCAATCGGCTAACCTCCTGTTGTACTACATTAGAAATCAAATCTTGCAACCTGTTACTTTTTCTGTCTTGTCTTCAAAGGGTGTCTCTGCCAGATAAGCCTGCCTCTTGACAACTTGATTCTGTGGTTGCATATTCCACCAATCTGGATAGCCTATCAGATCAAAACAGTTCTCCTTGAGGTGACCTGGCCTACGACAATTTGTGCACAAGAGAAGACTCTTATCTGGCTTGTTAACACTTGGCTTGCCACCACCTCTACCCATTGAGGTTTTGACCCCTGTGGTTTGAGACTTTCTTTCTTGAAGTTCTGTACTAACTGTGTTTTTATTGCCATTGCTGAATTGTCATTGGATACCGTACTTGACATCCCTACACTGACCTGTTTATGCTTCTCTGCCTTAAGAAACTTGGAATATACCATCCTCAGTGATGGAGGTGGATCCATAATTAATATAGCACTTCTTTCTGGTTCATAAACTTCATTAAGTCCCATAAGGAAAACTGCATTACTTTATCCTCCATATCTCATTCCTCAATTTGCTCTTTAAGTGTACCAGTAGCTACCAAAGGTGGCCTAAGCTAAGCTAATTGATCCCAAAGATGTCTTAATTTACTATAATATTGAGGAACAATTAAATCACCTTGCCTCATTGCAAAAATATCACGTTTCTACTCAAACACCATAGGAGAATTACAAACACCATAAGTCTGAGCAAGTTCATCCCACAATTCCCTCGCATCATTCAGAAATTGAAAGTCTACAGAAATTTTAGGTGACAAAGCATTTTTAATCCAAGATAAAACCATACTATGGACTCGTCTCCATTCCTTGAAGATTGGAGACCTTTCATCAGGCATTTCACATGAACCATCAACAAAACCATACTTGTTTTTAGACTCTAAGGCAGTAATCATAGCTTTGCGCCAAATTAAGTAATTTTTAGTGTTAAGAGGACAATTAACTATCACAGAACCTAGAGTTTCCGATCTATGGAGCTGCAATTCGTCGTCTTGATCAAAAAACTGCAATCGCTCCCTCGGAATCCTCTCGTACTCTTCATCCTCCGTTTCACATCTTCTGGCCATATCTCAAAAAACCGAACCGTAGATGTAATCAGAAACAGGTGCACAATAAAACCTACTAATTTGATTATGAAGAACCAAATGGCAGAGCAGGATCTAGATCTAGTCCTGCTCTGATACCATCTTATAAAAGAGAAAATTAGGGTTCATCTTGATTTGGGAAAAAGTCTAAACTGTATTTCATTAATCAAAAACCGTAAATAAGTTCTATATAGTTTTAGTATATATACGATCCTAGACTGTCAAGTCAAACTATCTATAACTCTCTAATATTGACAGAAAAAGTCCCTAGACTAAAAAAACTCACAAAGCAGTCTATATAAAAGTAATTGTACAAAACTAAATTACAATTGGTTTATCTATCCGAAAATCTAAAACTTTGGATGCTTGATTAACATCTTCTGCTGGCTCCTGTGAAGTGTTTTGATTACTCAACAGTTCGGCTGTGATTGAATCAGAAATTCATGGTGGTGATGCTGCAGTGTTTGCGGTTCAGGTTGTTCCCTCTACCACTGATGTTTCCGGTTCACGTCCAATGATGAATTCGTCTGTTGCTGGTGCTGGTTTGCGTGGACGTGGTCATTGTTCTGGCCCTGATCGGAGTAATTTGGTTTGCACATATTGTGGCAGGTTGCATCACGATGAGTCGACTTGTTTCGAGAAGCATGGTTACCCAGATTGGTACCTGGGCCCTCGCAGAATTGCTGCTGGTGGTACCGTGTCTAATCAGGCTGGTGGTCTTGCGGTTCACCCACCTGATCCTTCTCAGATTGCACGTGATCAAGGAGCTGCCCGTGGTTCTATTCTCGCTGGTCGTGGGGTTGGTATTGGTCGTGGGTTGAATCATGTGCGTGCCCATGCAGCTCATGTTGTTGATGCGTCGACCGGGTCTCTTGTGTTGGGTGAAGGAGATAAAGCAATCACCAGCCTTAATGATGATCAATGGCGCAAGGTGATCGATTTTTTAAACTCGGGCAACGGTGGTCACGACTCTCTTACCGGTAAGTATTTTTCCGCCAAATGGATGTATGATTGTGGTGTTACACATCATATGAAAGGTTTTCTGGACTATTTGACGGATATTCGGGATATTGTGGCATGTGCGGTTCAACTCCCTAATGGCACATTGACTCTCGCAAACAAAGCTAGGACGGTTGTTCTAAATAGAACTGTGAAATTATTTAATGTGTTGTTTGTTCTGAGTTTACACTGCAACTTGATTTCTCTGTTCCAATTATTGGATCAGTCTTATTGTATTGCTCAGCTCACTAATACCTTTTATATTATCCAGGACCATACTTCGAGGACAGTGATTAGCACGGGTGAACAGTTGGGGGTCTCTATTGATTCCGGGGGACAGACACTGTTGGTGTTGTTCGTGCTGGTGATCCTTCAGCCTCTTCTTTGTGGCACCAACACCTGGGGCATCCGTCGTCTCATGTTCTTGAGAAGTTAGCTATTTCTGATTCTATTAGTAGAGGTTGTTTGAATAATACGGCTTGTGATGTTTGTTTACGTGCCAAGCAGTCACGAGATAGCTTTCCTGTTAGTCAAACTCAAAGTTTTGAGATTTTTCATTTAATACATTGTGATTTGTGGGGTCCATACAGAACACCCACTTTTTCTGGTGCTCGATATTTTTTGACAGTAGTTGATGATTATTCTCGTGCTACCTAGCTTTTTCTGCTTAAGGATAAAATAGAGGTTTCTAAGACTTTGTTACAATTTTTTGCTATGGTGCATAATCAATTTGGCAAATTGGTGAAAGTTGTCCGTAGTGATAATAGTTCTGAATTTCTCTGCATGAGTTCCTATTTTCGTGATCATGGAATAATTCATGAAACATCTTGTGTTGGTACATCGCAACAAAATGGTAGGGTCAAACGTAAACATCAGCATATCTTGAATGTTGTTCGTGCTTTACTCTTTCAAGCTCATCTACCTCTTGAGTTTTGGGGTCACTGTGTGTTAACTACTGCCTACCTCATTAATCGCCTTCCTACACTTGTTTTGAATGGTAAATCTCCTTATGAATTGTTGTTTGGCAAAGCACCTTCTCTTGATAACCTGCGAGTCTTTGGGTGTTTATGCTATGTACATCATCGTGACGGGGTAGTGATAAATTTGCCAGTCGTAGTCGTCGTTGTGTTTTTGTTGGATATCCTTTTGGGAAGAAGGGTTGGCAAGTCTATGATATTGAGTTAGGCGTTTTCTTGGTGTCTCGGGATGTTGTGCTTCATGAGACTGATTTTCCCTATTTGACCTCTGTCTCTGAGGAGTCTACTTCCATTAGCCCTGCTTTACATGTTCCTGTTATTGATGATGATGAGCATATTGTTGTTAGTTCTTCTTCTCCTCCTACGTCCGCTCCAGTTTCTCAGTCTGTTGAAGTTTCTGTTGACAGGGGGCTCTATTGTGCCTTTCGATACTGTTAAACCACTGGGCCGTGGCCATTGCACGAAGATACCTTCTTCCCTTCTGCAAGAATATATTACTGAAACCATTCATCCCCCCCAGCCCCCTACTGGTTCTTCCGTCCATTCATCATCCTCAGGTATGCCTTATCCTATAGCACATTATGTGAACTGTAATTCTTTCTCACCTGCGCATAAGGTGTTTTTGGCAGCTATTTCTTCTGCAGTTGAACCTCAGATGTTTGGTGAGGCTGTTCAGGATATCCACTAGCGAGTTGCCATGCAATCTGAAATTCAGGCGTTGGAGAAAAACAAGACCTGGGATGTTACTGCTCTACCTCAGCGTAAGAAAGTCATTGGTTGTAAGAGGATTTATCAGATTAAGTATCATTCTGATGGGTCTGTTGAGCGCTACAAGGTGCGTCTTGTGGTACTTGGTAATAACAGGTCGAAGACATTGACTATAAGGAGACATTTGCTCCTGTTGCTAAGATGGTGACGATTCGTCTGTTTCTAGCTATGGCTGTTGTTAAGAGTTGGGAATTACATCAAATGGATGTTCATAATGCTTTCTTGCATGGTGATTTGGAGGAAGAAGTCTACATGTAATTCCCTCCTAGATTTCAGTCTTCTGTACCTGGTCAGGTCTGTCGCCTTCGCAGATCTTTGTATGGTTTAAAATAGGCGCCTCGCTGCTGGTTTGCGAAGCTGACCCAGGCTTTAAAATAGTATGGTTTTTCGCAATCATGTTCTGATTATTCTCTGTTTACCTTACATCGTAATGATATTCATCTTTCGGTGTTAGTATATATGGACGATCTTATCATATCTGGTAATGATAGTTCAGCTATTCTTTGCTTTAAGCAATATTTGAGTGACTGCTTTCAAATGAAGGATGTTGGGTTGGGGTCCTAAAGTATTTTTTGGGCATTGAAGTTGCTCAAAATTCCACTGCATTATTTTTGTACCAACGAAAATATGCATTAGATAATGTTTCAAAGGTTGGCTTGTTGGATGGTAAACCAGTGGACTTTCCGTTGGAGTAGAATCATAGTCTTCCGCTGGCTGACGATCAACCGCTTTCTGATCCTGAACGCTATAGGCGTTTGGTTGGTGGCCCCATTTACTTGGCAGTCACTCGACCAGAGTTGTCTTATAGTGTTCATATTTTGGCCCAGTTCATGCATCGTCCTATCCAGGCACACTGAGATGCTGCTCTTCGTGTGGTTCGGTACTTGAAGGGTAATCTTGGACAAAGGATTCTTCTCCGGGCTGATAGTGACTTACAGTTATATGCTTGGTGTGATTTTGATTGGGCCAGTTGTCCTCTCACTCGTCGTTCTCTTACAGGTTGGTTTATTCAGTTGGGGGCTTCTCCTATTTCTTGGCGCACCAAAAAGCAGCATACTGTCGCTCGTTCTTCTGCTTAAGCCGAGTATCGTGCCATGGCTACCACCTATTGTGAGTTAAAATGGCTGAAGGGATTGTTACGCAGTCTTGGTATTGCTCACCCACAACCTATGCGCCTTTATTCTGATAGTCATGCTACTCTCCATATCGCAGCTAATCCTGTCTTTCATGAGCGTACCAAACATAGAAAGCTGGACTGTCATTTTCTTCGTGATGCTCTTGTGCAAGGGTTAATTTCAGCTTCATACGTTTCTACTCATGAGCAGTTGGCTGATATTTTCACCAAGGCGTTGGGAAAGTGCCAATTTGATTTCTTTCTTGGCAAGTTGGGCATTCGAAATCCCCATGCTCTAATTAGAGACTGTAAATATATAAGTCCATGTAAATGTATATTTAATTTGTACGGTTTTACTGAAACCCTAACTGTATAAATTTTGTAATGTTGCTAATGAAGAAAGTGACTTTCGGCAGCCACTTTTATGCCGTCTGTTTCTGATTTGTCAAAAAGCTATGTCTAAAAACTTGTTTAAACTTGTCTAAAACCTTGTCTGAAGACTTTTCAAATAATCCATTTACTAAGCCTAAATAATATACTAAACCACAGAATTTTTTTTTTTTTTTGAAATCAAGATTCACAACCAGAAGACCAGGCCGAGGTGGGGAAAGTCCTTCCTCATCGAAGCCAGGCAACAGAGAATCCAGCAACAACGCCATTTCACTCTTGGTGCCTTCCAACGAAGATTGAAAAAAACCCTAAAAAATCAAAATTGAAGCGTGGTTAGGGAAAAAAGCTTAACTGTGGACCGAAACTTAATAAGGAAAAATAAAGAACAAACCGCAGTGCGAACTGCAATTGCGTTGATCAAAGAGGAAGAATATATGGTTTGGTTATTACTTACTAGCTACTCCTTTTGTCCCAAAAAATTATTGTCTAATTGGATTTTTACTTTTTATATAATTTGAATTAAAAATAAAAATCTTAAATAGAAAATAGTTTCGGCGGGGAGGGGGGAAGAAGTTATTATAAAAGGCGAACAGGGAATTGCTCTCACCGAGGCCCACTACTTTTTTTGCTACCTCGGAGGGAAAGTTCCAAAGATTATGGATTTAAAAGTCAAATTTTGGGAATTTGATTTTAGTCCATGTAGACATCGTTCCAGACTTCCAAGCAATTAACACAGATCGATTCTCCCTCCACTCTAAATTATTATTTCTAGTTTATTTCTTATTTTCAAAAGTTCCGTGGATGCTACTCTTTGCCTTGTAGTCTAGTGAATTTTCCGTTGTATAGTTGATCAGAGGGAATTTTTGAGATCATTATAATTATTAATCTAAATCGTTCTTATTTGAATTTCTCTGCTTGACAAGCTGTCGTCACACTAGTCAAATATTAATCACCTACTTAATACAATTACTAGTAGTAAAGTAGCAAGCAGGATCGATCCCACAGAGAAGGATACCAAGTACCAGGTTAAAATTATTTCTTATTATTATTTAGATTAACAATTTATCAATTTTAAACTATTCTGAACCTAAAACTAACAACTGTAATTATTTAAAAATATAAATAAGTAAAAGAAAAAACCTAGGGCAAAGGCTTCACCAACCGACTATTCAGTTTAATTTAATCTATAGATATGTGACTTTGGACTTTCATTAATCTCACAACGATTCACCTATTTAAGAACTATTCACTGTCGTGATATAACTCACTTACTCAAACTAACCCTATGACTACTGTCGTGACTATAGGATTTAATTAGAGTACATTAAGAACCCTAGAATCTATAGCTGCAAAGACGGTGTTCCAACTTTCGTGACCCACTATTTAAGCTTAATATTCCCACAAACTAGTGCTAACCTTCAACCGTCGTTCCTTCAGTTAAACACCTTTAAAGCATGCAAGTGGTGATCAAATACTCACATGGAATAAATACAAGAATATTAAATATCAACTAATGAAAAAAGTCACAATCATGAATTAAATTAAATTAAATAGTACGGTGGCTACATCCAAAACTCTTGATTAAATAATGTAGTTACACATCATCTCAAAAATAAATAAAATAAAAGAACCCGGAACGAAAGATCAAATTCAATGCTGCCCGGCTTCTCCTGCGCGTGCCCCTTCCAGTGATGTGTGTAGATGGATGTTGGACGTGTGGTGGTAGGATTTTGGTGGTGAGACGTGGGGTTTTAATGGTGTAAGGTTTCGGGGCTTTTTGGTTCGGTAGTGCGTGGAGAGGTGATGATGATGAGATAAGATGGTGATGATGAGTGGGTTTTGGGGTGCTGGAGCTGGTGTGTGTGGTGATGGGTGATGTGGTGCTTTGCGTGGGTTTTGTTTGGGTGAAGGGGCGTGGAGGCTGAGAGAGGTGGTGATTGAGAAGAGAAGGCTGCTGGCTTCGGTGAGAGGTGGTGATAAAAAAAAAAATAAAACCCTAATCCTCTTTTTCTGGGCTTTTGTCAAACCCTCTTTTTTCAGGAATAAGAAATTTATTTTTTTTTCAAGCCAATTTAAATTAAAACTCCTCCAACTCTTCAAGTACTTCAATTTCTTCCTTGTCAATTTATCAAATCTTCAATTCTCCCTTTGAGTTGCTTTTTCTTCTCAATTTAGTCCAAAATTTCAACAATTCCTCCATTTGAGTACAAATCCTACAAATAAAGATAAAATCATATAAATCGCATATTTGTACTCAAAATATATTGCAAAAATCACAAATTAGGGATATAATAAATAGGTAAAATATAAGCATATCAAATACCCCCAAACTTGAATTATTACTTGTCCTCAAGCATTTTCAAAGATTAAAACAAATAAAAACAGTTAATTATTTAACTTTGGCGGCCTCAGAGATTTAATATCATATTACACAAAGACCTCGACTACCTCTAATATGCACTACCTAACAAAATGCAAACCATATACACTTTTAGCCCTCACGCTTGTGTGTGTGTGCGATTCGTTTCCTAGGGACATCACTTTACATTTAACATAGAAAACAAAAGCTCTACTGTAAATATGCCATTTTACTTTAACAACAGACTCACATTTCATACATATTTCAATGCAATGGACCGTCAAACCTACTATGAAGTAGAAGGACTTATCTCACAGACAACCTATTCCCCCTCGTAACCCATTCTTCGGTCCATGCGGCTTTCCTTCGGGACTCTTTCCAACTCAGGCCACTACCCAGAGCATTTTTCCACTCCTATACATAGTTTCCTCACCGGGCCTGAGGACTCTCCGCTCAGGTTGCCAATCCTCACCTCTCAATGGGCTACCATCAATATTGAATGCTCTTCCTTTTCTCCCTCATTAAATTTAACCTAACCTCAGAAGCATCCGCCAACACCCCTCCCCCAAACTTACTTCACACAAAGTGTCAAAGCAATAAGGTTTTTTAAGGCTGATATTGGGTTAATGCCTTGCTTTTCCTTCACAACATGATGGGTTCCACATACAAATCATATAAGTATGAGTGAATCAAACACAACTTTTCATGGCATATCTACATCAAATTCATGCAACTATGTCTCACTTTAGGCTTATCCCACAATCACGACTAAGTGCATATAAGCAAGGTATTCAAAGCAACATACAGAAATACATAAGTTAAAAAATACAATTCAAAATAGTCTAATTCTTACATGTTATAGATAATTAAACCATCTTCATCATAGGCCTTTTTGGATTTTTCAATTTTTTTCAATTTTTATGGTTTTTTTTTTATTTTTTTAATGGAAAGATAAACACAAAACACAACAGAAAACACAAATATTCCTCTCCCCCACACTTAAAGCATACATTGCGCTCAATGTATAAAACACAAAAGATAAGGCAACCAAGTGAAAAGAAAAGAAAAGACAATAAAAGAAATGAAAAGAAACAACACAACCTTGGGAATGCAAAACAGAGGACCGGAATTGTTGAATAAATTGTTGCAACTGCCAATCAAGCACACGACCAACTTCTTCAGAATTTTAGATGTTTCATTTTCAGCACCACTGGACACCAGATTTCCGCCCTTCCAACAAACCTAATTGCAAACTAAAATAAATTAGAAAAACAAGCCTAAAGAAAAGATGATTAAGAAAAACCACGAAAATCCAGAAATCAAAGATTTCCAAATAACCAGGAAAAAAAAAAACTTAACCACCAACTTATTTGCAAATTTAAGAAAATAAAATAAAGCAAATTAAAACTTGGGTTGCCTCCTAATAAGCGCTGGTTTATAGTCTTTAACCGGACTCCATGGCCAATCAGCTAGAGTACCCATCTCGATACCAGAAGAAAACATGTTCAGCAGCAACAATGAATCTCTTGTAATAGTTATCCTTTCCATGAGAAAATATAAACTTATACTCTAAGACCACTATATCATCCTCTTTCTCAAATTCAATCTTGTACCATTGATCCTTTTCTTGGTCTTTTATTAAACAATTTTTCACATCATCTTCAAAATCTCTTATACTAGGGATAATCTCACCACATGTGTCTACTTCAAACCCTTCTTTTGACACTATAGGAATGTTATTCTCATCAAAATCAACTTGATCCACATTTTTGTCACCAACTCTCAGAATAAGCGAATCATGCTTAACTACTATGTATATACCAGAAGAATCAGGAGAACTTGGAATATCTGGATTGTTAATCTCTTTGGTCTCTTCTAATTCTTCACATTCAAGCTCTGTTTGAGATGGTGGATGGGAAGACTGGACCAACGAATCATCTTCAGAAATCTTCTCATTTTTATTCAATTTAAGCAAATTTCCTATAGGATCATATTCCAGCAACCCCACACTCAACCTATATTGGTTGACTTCTTCAATAAGTTGTTGACCTTTTTCACTTTGCAAATCTCGAAGAGCTGCCTCTCTAACACTAAGTTGAGGTTGAGCTGGTGGCTGCTGATACAAAGATCCTAACTCTCTCAGAGTAGGTTGACAAGGTGATGATTGTAAGGCTGCTAGCTCTCTCATAGTAGGTTGACGAGCTGCTAACTCTCTTAGAGTGGGTTGAGGAGGTGGTGGTTGATATACTGCTGCATTTGAGTGGTAACAATCCTCTTAAGAGAAATATGAAGCATTTTTCTTCTCGATGTCATCCAGCAATTTATCAATTCTCTCCAAACATGGCAATATCTTAGGACTCATATACGCGCTCTCAAAACTAGAATTGTACCCAGCATCAAATGAATACCCTTGATAATCACAACCATACTAAGGATCAGAAGACGAATTGTTCCAAGAGTACGGATCTTCTTGATATGTAGGATAGTCTCCATGTTCAGAATCATAACCATAATACGGAATCTCTCCATATCTATAGTTAAAATTCTCCATAATAGCTCAAATATCCTACAAAAATATTGACACAAGAAAGAAAACAGAATAAAAATAAAAATAAAAATAAAAATAATAAATTAATAAAACAAAGGAAACTATATACAAATCTAAATTAATAAAAGAAATAATCTAGTTTTGATATTGGTTATGCCTTCCCCGGCAACAGCGCCAAATTTGACAAGCCGTCGTCACACTAGTCAAATATTAATACAATTACTAGTAGTAAAGTAGCAAGCAGGGTCGATCCCACAGAGAAGGATACCAAGTACCAGGTTGAAATTATTTCTTATTATTATTTAGATTAACAATTTATCAATTTTAAACTATTCTAAACCTAAAACTAACAATTGTAATTATTTAAAGATATAAATAAGTAAAAGAAAAAACCTAGGGCAAAGGGTTCACCAACCGACTATTCAGTTTAATTTAATCTATAGATATGTGACTTTGGACTTTCATTAATCTCACAACGATTCACCTATTTAAGAATCATTCACTGTCGTGATATAATTCTCTCACTCAAACTAACCCTATGACTACTGTCGTGACTATAGGATTTAACTAGAGTACATTAAGAACCCTAGAATCTATAGCTGCAAAGACGATGTTCCTGCTTTCGCGACCCACTATCTAACTTTAATATTCCCACAAACTAGTGTTAACCTTCAACCGTCGTTCCTTCAGTTAAACACCTTTAAAGCATGCAAGTGGTGATCAAATACTCACATGGAATAAAAACAAGAATATTAAATATCAACTAATGAAAAAGTCACAATCAAGAATTAAATTAAATTAAATAGTACGGCGGCTACATCCAAAATCCTAAATTAAATAATTTAGTTACACATTATCTCAAAAATAAATAAAACAAAAGAACACAGAACGAAAGATCAAATTCAATGCTGCCCGGCTTCTCCTGCGCGTGCCCCTTCCAGTGATGTGCATAGATGGATGTTGGACGTGAGGTGGTAGGATTTTGGTGGTGAGGCGTGGGGTTTTAATGGTGTAAGGTTTTGGGGCTTTTTGGTTCGGTGGTGCGTGGAGAGGTGATGATGATGATGATTAAGATGATGATGGTGAGATAAGATGGTGATGATGCGTGGGTTTTGGGGTGCTGGAGCTGGTGTGTGTGGTGATGGGTGATTTGGTGCTTTGTGTGGGTTTTGTTTGGGTGAAGGGGCATGGAGGCTGAGAGAGGTGGTGATTGAGAAGAGAAGGCTGCTGGCTTCGGTGAGAGGTGGTAATGAAAAAAATAAAACCTTAATCCTCCTTTTATATGTTTTTGTCAAACTCTCTTTCTTCAGGAATAAGAAAATTTTTTTTTTCAAGTCAATTTAAATTAAAACTCCTCCAACTCTTCAAGTGCTTTAATTTCTTCCTTGTCAATTTATCAAATCTTCAATTCTCCCTTTGAGTTGCTTTTTCTTCTCAATTTAGTCCAAAATTTCAACAATTCTTTCATTTGAATGCAAAATCTACAAATAAAGATAAAATCATATAAATAGCATATTTATACTCAAAATATATTGCAAAAATCACAAATTAGAGATATAATAAATAGGTAAAATATAAGCATATCACTGCTCCAAAAGTTCTTGCTTATTCTCCTTTGCTGCCTTGCTGAATCTCAACGTTCTGAACTCTGAAATCTTAATTTGCAAAATGTCCTTTAACGGTGACATGGAACCTGTGTCTTTATTTTAGGATTTTGGATCAATTGCCCCTAAGGCCTAAGTCCATCCACAACGGCCGTTCATGGATGAGTTTATGGCTAACCCGTGGCCCACTCATTATCCATGAATGACCAAATTGCCAATGTGGGCAAGTGAAATCCAAAAAAAGTTTATGGCTATAAACTCGAGAAAAGAGGTTGGTGGCGGTCTAGACTGCTGAATGTGTTAAAAATCCTTTAGCTAAATAGGAAAACTAGCCATAAATTTGGGAAAATTGGAAAACTTGGCGAAAATAGGAAAAGTATTGGCAGTCTAAATGCTAAGCTACGGGCGAGTTCCAAAAGAAAACTAGATCATCCTTATTTATAGTGCTTCCTGGCCGAACAAAAATTTATATCCGATATCACCATTGGCTCAAATGAACATTGTTGCTGCAGAGTTTTTTGTCCGAGCCAAGCTAGTCAAAGATTTTATTACTATTATTTTTGAAATAAGTCAATTTTATTACGATTGCTGAGAATCACCTTGCTGTGATTGACAAAAAAGAGTGGTTCAAACCACTCTACAAAATCAGAATCACTATCCTTTGCGTGAAAAGCTAGTTCACGAGCAACAGTGTTTTCTGATATTCCTGGAGTAAAAATGTTATTGAACTAACAAACATAAAATTCCTACTGGAGAAAGTATTGACCAATGGATATGAACATTCTTCTACCTTGTTTCGTATGGAGGGCTGGAAGTTTTCCTACGTGAAAAAAGAATCGATGATAACCATAATAATAATTATAATAACTTTTCTTAGTGTTTCAAAATTTCCGCTGATTTTTCCATTGGTTTAAGTAAGCTATAATTACTTATTTGAAAAAATTTTCTCAATTTTTTTTTGGGGGTGTTCAACACCCTATAATCATTAAAAAAATAAAAAATAAATAAAACAAAACAAAAGAAATTTGTTGTACTTAAAAACGAGTTTTCACTTTGTATTCATTTTTTTTTTTTGTTAAAATGTAAATTGTATTCATCCTTCACCAAACTGCAAAACCGCATTTACATCACCTATGACTGTATACCATGTACAAGTAAATATGTTTATTCCTAACTGCTGCAAAAAAATTCTTATCAGCAAAGCTAGGGTTCTTACAAATGGCTCCAACCTTCAAAACTATCTCTTTTTTCAATAGACCAAATCTAACCAAAGCATCAACATTTTGATTCCCAAACTTCTGTCATTCCTTTCCCTCCACACTTGATATACAGTAGCATTTACACATGCAAACAGAATCTTCCGCCTCATACTTTTATACCTCCAAATTTTCAGCAGTACTCTTTTGTTCAAGCCAACTATATTTGAATTCAGACCCAGCCATTTCCTTACTTCTGTGATGATATCCTGTGCATACTGGCATTTGAAAAACAAATGTTCCAGGGATTCAGCTTGCTGCTTACAAAGAACACACTGTTGATCAACAATTTGGACATTGAGCCTGATAAATCTTTCCACAGTTAGCAATCTCTTCCTCCAGGCCAACCAACTGATAAAACAGTGCTTTGGCAGGCTGTAATTTGTCCAGATAATTCTAGCTTCTGCAAAAGATGTTCCAGCTCCTTTTAACCATTAATATCCACTGCTTGGACTGTACCCTTTACTTCCTTTCCCATTCCAGATGCCTTGATTGATTCCTGGCTTTAGCTCATCCCTGATTCTCATCAATTTTTTCCAGTGCCAGCTGCAATCAGCTGGTTGTTTATATTCCCAGAAAGACTTCTGTTTTATGAAGTAAACATGCATCCATTTTATCCACAAGCTCTCCTTTTTATGTGCAAGATCCCATAATTGCTTACCCATCATTGCTTTATTCCATAAGCATGGATCCCTGATATTCAGCCCACCTTCCTTCTTCTTTTTACATAAATCATTCCAGACTACCAGTGACAGGTTCCTCCCACTCTCCTTTTTCCCCAGAGAAATGATCTATAACAACTAACAATATGCTGAATAGCACTCTGAGGGATCAAGAAAATACATGCCCAATAAGAATGTAGACTGAGCAATACTAAATTGATCAGTGTTACCCTTCCAGCATATGATAAGCTCCTTGTTGTCCAACAATTGATTCTGGTTGTGAGCTTGTCTATCAGTACTTGACAATCACCCTCGGTCCATGGAGTTAGAGAGATTGGCAGTCCAAGATATCACATTGGAAAACATCCCCTCTCAAATTTCATTACTTGCCTGAGTTGGTCTTGCAACTCTACTGTACATCCTCCAAAATAGATATTTGATTTTTGCAGATTCACACTAAGTCCTGTGACCTCTGCAAAATGATCAAGTACCTGTTTGATCCTCTCTACTGATTCCTTTGTTGCTTTACTGAAGATTAATAGATCATCAGCAAAGCTCAGAGATACTATGTTCAGTTTATTACAATGATAATGATAATCAATGCCTTTCCCCTCAGCTTCCAGTTTGAAATTTCTAGTTAAGTACTCTGTGACCAGTACAAAGAGCAAGGGTGAAAGGGGATCACCTTGCCTTAATCATCTTCTTCCTTGAAAAAAAACCTGTACTGCTGCCATTTATATTAATAAAGTAGCTGCAAGTAGAGATGCATACCATAATCCATTCTATGAACCTGGCTGGGAAACCATACTCTTTAAGCATGTCTTCTATAAAGCTCCAATGCACTGAATCAAATGCCTTTCTGAGATCAACCTTCATAATGCAGCTTGGGGGCATGTTTTTCCTTCCATACAGCCTGATCAACTCCTGTGTTAGCAGAATATTATGCAAAATGTTCCTTTGCTTCAGAAAAGCTCCCTGGTTTAAATCAACTAAAATAGGCAGCACTTCTTTCAATCTTGCACTTACCATTTTGGAGATGCATTTACAGAGAGTGTTGCAGCATGATATAGGTCTGTATTCCGTTGCATCTTTTGGTACTAAGTTCTTTGGAATAAGAGAAATCAAGGTGGCATTCATCTGCTTCAGCAACTTCCCTGTTTTGAAAAATTCCAAGATCGCATCACTAACCTCATCACCCACAATACTCCAAGCTGCTTTATAGAAACTACTACCATATCCATCCGGTCCTGCACTTCTGTTTATATCAATACTGAAGAGAGCTTTCTTGATATCTACTTTGGTGAAATTTTCTGTTAGAAGAATCTGGTGTTCAATATTCAGCCTATTCCCTGACTGAAAAACTTCACTTTTTGCAGGTGCTCTTTCTACTTCTTTCCCAAGAAGGTTTTCATAGTAGTTGATGAAATGATCTTGAATGGCTTCCTAATCCTCAACTATCTGCCCTGCTTGATTCATGAAAGATCTAATCCTACCTCTGGCATGCCTCTGCTGCAGTGAGTCATGAAAAATCTTAGAGTTCATGTCACCCTCCACTATCTACCTTTCTTTTAGTTTCTGTTTCCAGAAACTCATTGCTACTTTTGTGCTGACCTCATAATGCTCCATAATCTGTTTCTCCTCCAAATGGTACAATTTATTATGTGGGTCTTTCAGCACTCTTGCCTGGATCTGCTCAAGCTTCATCTTCCATTCTTGTGCCTGATCCTCTATACAGCTATATTCCCTTCTGTTTAGTTCTTTGAGCTTGACTTTGAGCATTTCTTGCTTTTTGGCTATTCTGTACTGCATGCATCCAGTAACTTCTGTATTCCATACCTTCTTCACTATCTCTTTAAACTGTGGATGCTGTGACCACATATTGAAATATCTTAAAGATTTTGGATTATTCTGTATTTGATCCCCCCACTTAACTATCAATGGGTTATGATCAGATACACCAGCAGGATTCAAGACATATGCATCAGGGAATTCTTGCAACCATTTCATATTTATAAGAGGTCTATCCAATCTAGCCATAATCCTCATGTCCCCCACTTGTTTATTTGTCCAAGTAAATTGCCATCCTTGTGTATTCATATGCACCAGCTCAGCTTGCTCTATCATATCTTTAAACATTCCAGTATCAAGGCTAAAATATGCAGTACCTCCAGGCCTTTCCTCAGGTTCCACCATGCAGTTGAAGTCACCAATCATTATCCAAGGAGCTAAGATAGATTGGGATAATCCACCAAGCTCTCCCCAGAGACTTTGTATTCATTTTTGTCAAGTTTGGTTTTGGAAAGCCTCCACGTGATTTTTGTTAGAACTTCTGTTTGATCGCAAAAGGTAAAATACTAGTATGTAAATTGAGATTGAGAAGACAACCATAAGTAACTAAACACGAAAACCAAAAACAGACAAAAATGAAAAAAAAAAAAAAAAAGGAAAAAGTATGAATCATTATCCAACTTTACAGGCATCTCTTCTTAAGTTTTGACACTTAATACCATCGACCAAAATAAAAAAAAAAAAAACGTGAAAATTAACATTCAGTCGGAAAAAAGGAACCAACACTAGTTTTCAACTTCTCCTGAAATGAATAGCTAGCCTACTTAAATTGTTCCCGAAGTTTTATACTACTCGAGAAGGTAAACGCAACACAAGCTGCCCTCCAAATACACTCTTCACATGATAGTAACAAAAGTCAGACAAGATGAGTGTGTGAACAATCTCGGATATAAGCACCATTGAAGGCCAAAGCCCATAACCCAAAGGCATTAGCATATGGCCGCGGCCATCCATAACCTCGATGACCCAATGAGCGCAGCTCAAAAACCTCGCGACGCCCAATGCAAACACATAATGAGCCGTGAATGGCTCGACGACTTTTAGGTTTTGCATAACTCGCAGTTGAGGCAGAACAGACACGGCTTCCAAATAGATACAGAAGGCCCAGGCCATTCCATTGATGGCATTATGAGACGTAAATGGGTGAATCAGCAGAGCTAAAACAGCACAAGGGATCAGCACATAATGCAAGGGGAAACTGTCTCTGTCTTCCATGTAACTTGACCTCAGCTTAAACCGAATCATATAGATAACCCATAGGGTTGTGGCCAAAGTCGCGAAATCGAGTAGAGTGTGTATATCGTTTTCCATGACAAAGCTACAGTAAAGCCTCACAGCAAGAAACATAGCCGTCAGTTCTTGGGATTTGAGTGAAAGGCCAGCGCAAGTTTCCTCCTTCGCGAGCTTGTAGATCAGAACGGAGATTCCGATCGAGTGTATGGCCTCGGAAGCCACAAAGAGGTTGTCGTGATCCTGGACAACAGCCCGGAGGAGGAGGAGGACTGCCAAGCCGGAGATCACTGCGAGAAAGGCTTTGGCTTTCGGCGGTTGCCGGCGAAACCCTGACTTGAGAGAGCGGATCGTCGGCCTTTTCACTTGTCCGGCCATTCTTGAAAATTCTTACACCGGTGGCGGTCAATGGGTTAAATAATGGTTTTGAGCAAATTGATGGAAGAGATTAGAACAGAAGAACTGTTTTAAGGGTTTCCAACTCCAAGATACCACGTTATAGTTAACCCAGGAGAAAATTAATTGTGCGCTCTAAATCTAAAGTCACAAAGAAAGAATCACCATATTTTAAACAAACTTCTGCAATAATTATTCTTCGAAAGAATAACCAAAGAGAGAACTCAAACGCTTCACAAATCAGTTCACGAAAGTCGTATCCAGGGTCCTATATATAGGGGTATGGGACGGCCGCAACACCTAAACCTATTACCATTTGGGCTTGTTCTAAAACTTCTTGTTTTTTTCTCCCCCTAAAATAGATAATTACTTAGAGTTAAATAAATGTGCATGTCACAATTGTTTGGTATCCATCAAAATATACTCATATTTCAGTTATAACCGAAAAATACTGATTGGAAATGTTTATAACCAAAAACCTAAAAGAATCGGAGAAGAAAAAAAAAATTGGACGTGCTATCGACTTTATAGTCGACTTTCTTCTCTTGACAAACACCTTGACGAAATCTGGCTGAAGATATTTTTTTGAACTTCACAGGTATGTTTGATTTTAACTTCAATGTAAGTTCGGTTTCAGTTTTCCATCTTCGTTAAATTCCGCATCTCAAATGAACCACTTATATAAAGGCTTAAGGTGTGGGTGATTAATTATCATGGTTTACAATTACTTCAATTGGCCGTTGAAGATCACATCCGAAAAGAGAAGACTATAGATTCTTTAAAAGTCTAATATCTATATCCCACCATATATTAATAACTAATACATCTTAAATTAAATATGATAAGATCTACGCGATTTGACCCAAAAAAATTACCAATGAAAAGTGGAAACAGTTTTAAGTACATAATAATATCCATCCATCAGTGGGTTAGAGAAATCTACATACACGTATACAACGGAGAAAGCACTTCTAATCGATCTATTACAGTTTTGTTTAGCAACAATAAAACAATTCTTGAGTTTAATATTGATAGATTAGTACTTTGGTTCCAACGAAAGAGAACTATTTGTTGAAAGTACCATTTTTAGCTCAATAAACAAGAGCTTTTTTTGTTGGGACAGAATGGGTATATAGTATATGTTAGGAATTCCTGCTCGGAAGATAAGGTACAAAGAGTTCCATTAGTGAGTCCGATAAATAAGTTATGAGACTAACTTACTTACTAATTGCTTTCTATTTTCTTCCAGACACCGATGTGGGACAACTATTCCTACCCATGATCAACAATCGCTCGCTGTATTACTTCCAGATATCAATGTGGGATAACTATTCCTACTCATGATTTCAACAATTCCCTCTATCATGAGTAATTCACCACATTCGGTGGGAGGACTGAGTAGGATGATTAGGGGATTAGGACGGCGGATGGTTATTATCAGGAGTAGAGGGTTCATTTCTCGCTGAGACCATCCAATTGAAAAAAAAAAAAAAAAAAGAGTAACTCATCACATCAAAGTTCAATTCATTTTTTTTTTTCAGTTAGAACTGCACCAAGCCCACAACTCCAAGTCGAAAAGGTGACAACTTCCAGAGTACCGTGCCCCATGGGTCAATTCAGGTGTACAACTCTCAAAGGCTAAAATAGCCTACTGTGCCTAGCCAACTTTTCACACTGATACTACTTGTCAAGAATTCCAATAAAGCCCAAAGAGTTACAGTAGCGAGTTCAATAAATAAGTAAAAACCCACCTCAACCTAATATCTCAAGTTGATAGGTCTTCGGACTAAATAATTTTTCTCTACTACTTCCAGATATCGATGTGAAAATTTCGAAGAGAATTTTTACAAGGAATTAATTCCATTTATCTTTATCACTTTCCATTTGAGATTTAAATAATTAAGGTTAGGGTATTATTTTGATAATTGACACATCATTTCTAATAATTTTTTTAAAAAATTTTCCATATATGTATAATCACTACTCTTAAAATTCAATAAGTATTTTAATCACAAAATATTTACATAAACAAAATGCCTTGAACCAATGGTCGAGCAAAGTCCCTAAGGAAAAAAATACTAGGGATCTTTTTAATTGTAGGGACACAATTAATTAAAGTTAATCCAAAGTTTTGAAGATAAATTGTACTATAGTATTTATTGTTCTCAGAACTATTACCCTGTTTCTTCTCTTTTCTTCTGGTTTTTATACCGACTAATCCCCAACCAAGTAAAAACAAAAAAAAAAAAAAAACAAAACAAAAAAAAGGGGTGAACTACATTTACCTTCTCCAGGTCTACATTTTAATCACTTCATTTCTTTTTCTTTTATTTGGTTTTTTTTCTTTGTTTTTGTATCATTAAAAGTGAAATTTCTTCATTTTTTATTGTCACATTTAATTGCAACATAAGTTAAAAAATAAAAACTAATCAATGATTAATAATATAAGTTTATTGTACTTCAAATAAACATTAATTAATGAAAAATATTTATTCCAAAAGACATGATATAGTCAATTTCAAAAAACTTTATATTTAAATGCATTAATAAAAAAATTAATACAGAATATAAATTTTTTTATCTCAATTTATGATATATTTATAAAAACCTTTAAATTGTAAAATTTTAAAAATATAAATTGAAGGGTATTTTAGACCGTTTATACAAAATTAATGATGTTAGCATGTTAAGAGGGAATTTGTAAGTTGACTATGAGTTCAGGGGGTATATCAAGAGGTTTATGGTAGATTGGACCAAAGTTCAGGAGTTTAATGTAGTTTGTCCAAAAAAAAAAACTATTACCCCTTCTGTCTCAAAATTATTGTCCAGTTTTATATTTTAGTTTTAGTATAATCTGAACCAAAAATAAAAATTTAAATTGGACAATAATTTCGGGCAGTACTATTTTTTTACTCGAAGAAAAGGTTCTGTTAACTGACCGGATCACCGGATAACTGAAACGGCCAAAAATAATTAAGCGAGATTAAATATCTGTTTTTCCCTTGATATGTATGATAAAATTTTTCTTCCAAATCAGCTGGGATTCAGCCTCCCCTGAATCTGACAGAATCAGTCCAGCGCCCACCAACAGGTGTTTGTCTCCAGGCCAAACCAACATATCCTCGAGCGGTAAAATCCTCAGTCAAACCCTATTCATATAAGCGCGACTGTTTCTCAATTGATCATGTCCGACTGTGAGAGTTTGTATCAGCAACGAGAGAATCAATTAGCATGAGAACTGTTATAATCAATTCGCTGTTTGTTGTTGTTTGGTTATTATTGCACGCCAACTGTTTGTCAAAATGGTCCACGCTAATATTTCCCATCTCTTTAGCAGGAAAAGTAGGTTTCTCAGTTTGATCATGGCGCAGGGTTTGATATGGGCTACTGCAGAGGACTTAGCGAGGAACAGAGTAAGAGTAATTTCATTGTATAGACATACTTTAAGGAGCCTCAACTCTCCTGCTTTGCCTTTAAATTTGGCTGCGAGGTTGGCCAAGAAAGCCGAAGTTCGTGTCATGTTCGAGTTGGGTGCTGAAGAAAGATCCCTCCACAACATTGAAGACCTTATTGATGCTGCTCGTTACTCCCTCTCTCTCTTGAGAAAAGGTGAAATTCTCAAGCTTACCGAGTGAGTAAACGGGGTGATGCAATCTAAAGTCAGCTCAAAACAATGTTGGATTCGAAAATTTTGTCCTGCGTGTCTTATAAAACCAACATTCTTATTGATGTACTATGATTTTAAGTATAACTTGCAGAGGTCTGGTTTTGATTGTTCATCTTGGTTAATCTGTTCTGTATGTTTGCTGTCCTATGAACACGGGTGCGAAGATTCTTTCCTTGTTTAAGCTATGCTTTCTGGTTACTGGATTGCAAGTGCATTACTGATGATGATGTAACAGTTTAAGAGACTGAAGAAAACAAATTTGTATTCAATTCAATAGTAAAAACAAGCTCTCTTTCATAGTTCACACACATGATCACTGTACAGAACAAACAGGACAACCACAGAACATGATTATGTATAGAGCACTGACGGAAACTGCGTTTAGAGATGTTTAGACATCACTCTTGATGGATTTGCTATAGCCAGATTGTTCATCATAGTACTTGGACCACAGCATAACACCTCCGTATTTGCTTGAACCCTTAATTGTTGGTAGAACTTGTGAAACCAGATCGTTAGCTGGAATGAATCCACTTCCTGCTGCAGCTGGAGAAGCAGGCAACCCAAGGAAGATCTTCCCTGCTGGGATCGAAGTCCATTGCTTCCACGCGCTGTCAAGGTTGCTCGAGTCTCCAGAGTACTGACACGGGGGGTTGTTGTAGAATTGAACCCAAACATAGTCGAAAAGACCAGTTTGAAGGGCACCACCAACCCAGGCATCAGGATAAGGGCACTGAGGCGCGGCTGTCAAGTAGACCTTCTTACCGAGTTTGCTATAAGCCGAAAGAGATTTAGCTAGAACATCCCAGTACTGATTTGTTCCTCCTTCAATATCAAAGTCAATTCCATCCAACACAGCATCTCCAAGAGGCCTGGAAGATGATTGTCCACCTAAATAGTTGTTCCACAAGTAAGTCGCAACTTGTTTGGCATCTTCCGCAGAGGCAAGATAGTAGCTTCCTGCACCACCTCCTATGGAAAGAATCACCTTCACTCCTTTGGCTTGGCAGGATTTGATGTCGGAGCTTAAACCAACGCAGCCGTTTACAGATGGATCGCAGTGTCCAGCCAGGTTGATCTGCGGAGTTTGTCCATTGCCAAATGTACAAAGGAAAGCCAAATTCACATACTCATAGAGCCCTGTATCACAAGTCTCTGATAAACTGGCTTCGTTTCCATTCTGACCCCAGTAGATGGAGATTCCACTGGCATTTGAACCCACCACGAGCGCCAACAAAACGAAGAGGGAAACTGCAGCTTTAATTGCCATGTTTTTTTGTAATAAGAATGGATCTGCGCTTTGAAGTTATTTTGCATTTTGGCTCCAAGAACCTTGCTTTATATGGGGAAAGAAATGAGTATCTAATAAGGTAGGAAAACGGTAAGGTAATGCCATTGTTTTGTGGAACGGCATAGATCAACGGTCAAGTTAATGCATTAGGAGAACGTACACGGGGTTGCTGGGTGCAAACTGACAATGAGCAATAAAATTGAAAATTTGTGGGAACACATTGATGTGCTTTAGCGAATGAATTCGTCTTTTACTTGCTTACATTCAATATTTTTTTATTTTTTTTTTGATAATTTAGGCAATTAAAACAAAGATAATCAGAGATGAAGATTAATTTGGAACTGTTCTATTTGTCAGTTTCGAAAATGTGTAGATGGGAACATAAAACAGTTCTCCGGACGTTTTGGCATTCAAGCAAAGTTATATTTACACAGGCACAAT
Source organism: Oldenlandia corymbosa var. corymbosa (assembly GCA_949775105.1). NCBI lineage: Eukaryota > Viridiplantae > Streptophyta > Magnoliopsida > Gentianales > Rubiaceae > Oldenlandia > Oldenlandia corymbosa. Next base: position 22,084,135 of record OX459121.1, on the reverse strand, counting down.
TAATAGTTCTCGTAAATAAGTAAAAGTAGCTTTATGGCGAGAATGATATTAGTCAATCTGATCATCAAATCATCAAAGCTGATTGAAGAACACATGAAACACCAGTATGCTTCTGTATTGGAAAATCATAATTAGATCATTTTTTTTAGTATTATGTTATCTTTTTTCTAAATCAAGACGTGATTAAAGCAAGCATTTTTACAGTTCACAACTAGTAAACAGAGGGAGTTTGGGGGGATAACTATCCTTTAGGGTAAAAAACAGGAAACAACCTTCAAAACAAACTTCTTACTGACGATTTTAGCCTTAAATTTCTGCCTCATTCCTTCCTGTAATATGAGAAATATGATGCATGATTTCCCTCCAGCATAGTCCCTCCGTCCCATAATTATTGTCCAGTTTGGTTTTTATTTCTAATTCAAATTGTACTAAAAGTGAAATCTCACACTGGACAATAATTTTGGATACTTCATAATCTCTACGTTTGAATTCAGTTGTTCAAATAAACTAATAACAGGAGCGAAAAATACTGACCAACAACAAAGTTTAAACTGGCACAAACACAAAGAGTAGCACAACCCAGAATGAAGTGTGGTAACAGTCCGTCTTGGGACAAAATATCCGACAGACAAACACGGCACCACATTGTTTCATGATGGTCTTCTTCCATGTTAAAGTTAAGACTTCCATTTACATTCATCATCAAGGTTCAAGATGCCCCCCTACATTAATTTACTAACAATTCATAAAAGCCAAGACAATCTCCAGATTGCAATTAGCAGGTTTCCTTCTTCAGAAGTAAAAAGAGCCTTTGATCAACCTTGTATCTGTGCATCCTTGAAGGAGGGCCGGTGATCATTAGCTGAAGCCCTCCGAATGAAATATATGCAGTCCTGCATCAAATTTAGCAACTCAATCAATTAGGCAACTCAATCAATTAGGCCAGACAAATAGATCAGAAAGCAAGTCTAAGAACCATTATGGCAAGGAGTATGCGTGATGATTATTTTTATCAAAATAAGTAAGAAAACATTTGTCCTAAACAAGTGGGAGTAACAATTACATACACTTTGATAACACCAGTTTTTCCTTTTTCCTCAGACATCTTGTACAATAGCCCATGCATGACATACTCAAATTTGTCTGCGAGCGATTTCTGCTGTTGCTGCAATTGTAGAACATGGAGCATCAGTTAGTTTTGCAGTTGGGCGTACTTGAACAAATTTGAATCGATGAACTGAAAATTTCCCACATTGATATGTTATACAAAAACAAGCCTTTTCCCATATTGATCAGAGTTATACTAAGGGATACTAACAAAAAAGCTAATCAACTTGTAAAACGTTCTTTGCACTCTTTTACTCTCATCAGATGCATTTCATGATTGAGCATCACAAAGTTCATATAGTTTTATGTTCAGAAAACGGAAATGTATTGAAAAGCTTAGAAAATAGTTATCAATCAGAGTAACAGGAAAAGTAAACTTCCAAGTCTTACAGCAGCAATACCTCTCACTGCTTCTTAATCTATAACCCTGTAACTCCCAACAAAATCCTACCATGCATGAATATGAACATATTCCATAATGTTCCATATTCCATATTGTAACTTACTTTCTTTGTTTTTCATCAGGTTTCTTTCAATCAGCTAGTTTCACAGCACTATTCAAAAAAGATCAAAGTTCCCTCACAATATTTGCTTCTATTCTTTAAAATTTGACTAAGCAAACATACAGACATTACTTGTAAAGAACATAAAACTCAGGCAAACCACCCTAGACAAATCTCCAACCCCCTAAAAATAAAGAATAGCATCCCTGCCAATATCAACTATTCCTGATTGTCTATCTTCAATAGGCACTTTTACCTAGGGAATAAATAAGCATCTATCAACTTAAAGGGGATGAATATGTTGGACTAGAAACCAAAGTTAATTTAATAACCAAACGAAACATCTGACATACATTCAACATCCTCATATCCTTATCAATTTCAAAACACATTATAGCACATGATAACCAAGACGTTGGATCCTGAAGAAATACAAGGAAATTAACCCCAGTTCCCCTCCAAAAGCAAAAGGAGAGTTAAAATGGAACACTACTTAATATACAAGACTGCTAGTTTTGTTAAATACAATAAGACATAAGTTTGTGGCATCAATCCAATACTCTCATACAGTTTCATCTAAGGGTTCCCTAGAAAAGTAAAAAAGATGAAGTAACCGAAACACATAATAAGCAATTTCACGAATCAGAAAAAGCAAGGTAACAGACACAAATCCTGTAGAAAGAGGAATGAAAGAATACCGGGGGGAAGTAGTTTGTAACTGCTGAACCATCCATAAACAAACTCTCAGATAAAACCATTCTATACTTTTCCTTAGGCTTCATGGGATACAATTCAGAGTTGACATCAAGCTGCATGTCCATCTTTCCATCTTCACTCTTTGCATCAATACGCGAAACTGCAGAATAGAAATTTGAAATTTTATCTTAAGGTTCAGCAGACACAATTGCTGATGATATAAACACAAACAATTCCAACAAAACATTTTCTTAAATAGTTTCAGACTCAGATAGCGAGTGACAGAAGTAAAACATAATGCACATAATGTAGATCATAGACCGAGAACAAAAAACCACTGTTTGGGAGCAGGATTACAACCAGAATAGTCTACAAATGTTCACCACTTTCAAGCAATATAAAGTGAATGTAGATATGTATGAAATACATCAGAACCACAAAAAAGTCATACAGGAGGTAGCATACCTCTATCGTACTTTTTGCCCTCCACATCTACATCCTGAACAATTATTTCATCATCAAAATGGAAAGGAGCCATCTCAACCTGTAAGAGAACAGGAATATACACAAACTTCTTAGTCCGTAAGATACTGTAAGTGCAACAAAAATAGAAAGCTGTCTAGATAAGTTCCTAATAACGAGTCCAGCAGAGGTGAAATCTCTCAAGAAACTAAAACTAATAAGCAAAATTAGTCTAGCAACGATAAAATACAAGAAATGAAAATAAATACAAAAGCTTACAATGTACCTAAATAACAATTGTTCACAAACACTAAACAGCAACAGATTAACTGAAATTTGGTATCTTTTTGTACTTCGGCAAAATCATTAACAAACAAAATCCCCAGTTAAGACTTAAAAACCTAGTTGATGATGCATTTACTCACCAGATAATGAAAATTTCAATTATAATTGCTCTATAAGAGTGAAAAAAAGGTGTAAACAAAATTGGAAAATTTCGTGACTCTTTATCTGCTTTCCAACAAAAGCAACAAAGAACAAAAGAAATATAACACTATGTTTTCGTCCAGTCATCATTACATTTCAACATTCTAAGTACACCACCAAAGTCTGACCAATAAACAAATAAATGAAAGAAAAAGAAATTGCAACTTGAAACATTGCTCAAGCGCAAGGATAATTGAAGCTAAACACATGCCTGCGTAAGAAGATGCTGGTGGTATTCGGCGGTGGAAGTGGAGGCAGAGGTGGCGGCGAACTGGGCGGAGGTTGAGGGTTTAGCTGACGATGAAGAGGGCTGTAGGAGTAATTTCCGACGGAGTTCAGTGAATAAATACTTGACCAGCCTTCCGCAATAAGTATTAGTAATATTTGCATCTATGAACCCTCGTGTTTGCATAAACTGAAACTTTTCTGACTAACTTTATAGAGTGTTGATTGATAGAAGGGATTTTTTTAAATTTAAATATAAAATATTTCAAAAATTCACGCAGTTAAATTTCGTCGTGCATTAAAAATTATTATGTAAGTTTTATTACTACTCAATGTATTTATTTGGTTATTTTTAATTAAAGTTAACTAGTTAGCAAAGTCACAACTAAACGAAGTACTATTATTCTAATCGAGTGCAAATAAATCATAGTCAAAATTTATTTTTTAACATCAATCCAAATCAAAAGATTTTTTTTTTTTTTTGCACGTGGTCTCATTTAAAAATATCTTAATATTAGTAGATGATTTTGCAGGGATGGGAGACTATTACCCATCTTTGAATTAGATGAAATTGGGATTTTTGGATAAGTAGGTTGGTCCTCCGAAAAAAATAAAAAAAAATTTAAAAAAAAAAACAATTGAAGGATTAATTTGTAAATCAGAAACTTGTACGGATGATGGATAATAAATAATTAAACTATATAGTACTTTTTTTGTGGGGCTTTTTCCCAAAAAAAATTAATTAAAATAAACGTTGACAAATTTGAATTTTTCAGAATATTAGTGGACAGAATATATCTCTCGGATTTCCGAAAGCCGAGTTCTAATTAAAATTAAAGAATCGGATTTCGTAAATCCGAGCTTATATTTATTAATAAAATAATAGTTAAATAAATTTTGTTGAATAATAGTTTTTTAAAAATTCTTAAATGAACAGCGCCGGTCGGATTTGCGAAATCCGAATTTAATTAAAAAATAATAAATTGAGGCGCGAAAAATTTGAACTCAAATAAGGAGTCCAGGACCTGGACTCCTTAAATAAACAGTAGTACTCGGATTTTCAAAATCCGAGTGTACAGAAAAGAAAAAAGAAAAAAAAAAGAAAATCGCGGCGTGAAATTGGAGGACCAAAAAATGAATTAAATAATCCGGAATTGACCAAATCCGAATTCATGAAATCCGAGGCTAATGTAATTCGGATTTCAAAAATCCGAGTTACTTACGGACTCGGATTTCGTAAATCCGAGTTTAACGTGCTATAAAAGAAAAAAAAATTCAGACAGTTCTCATTCGAGAACTGAGTTGGATTTTCTGTTTTTGCAGCTCAAACAAGGGCGAATTGGAGCTTTTGATGCATTCTTGCCTCTAGATACGTGGGAATCGTTATTTGAAAGAGGTTAGATTGCAAAACCATGTTATTTAGTTTAGTTTTGTGTTATTTTATTTAGTTTAGTTTTATATTATTTTGATTGTTAGAATGATAGATCGTTATGAAAGATTAGGGTTTTTGTTGGTTGGTTGTTTGGATGTTTTAGGTGTTGATTTTGAGGTTAGAGATGAGAAATCATAGTTGTTCATGAGATATCGAAGTTGATTTATAAGTATTTTAGTATTTTATAGGTTTTTTGAATTATGAATGGAGTATGTATGGTGTATTTGTTGATTTTGTTATTAAGAAAGGATTAGTTATTGATGTTTTTTTTTAACAGTTATCAATGGCACGTAACGTATCATACATGCTTAATTTGTATCATACAAGTAAGTATGTGATAGAGAACGGTAGTATCAACACTTTTTCGAATATGCCGAATGATGGTTTGTTTGTTGAAAAAAAGTTGTCATATGAGGGATTGATTAGTAAGATTTGTATGACACTTGGTTGGGATCCAGCACACGTGAAACTCCACCTTTCTTTGATTTTCGATAGTCCCGGTGGTAGGCGTGTAGTGAAGATCAAGAATGATTTGCTACAGGTATGTATTAGTTTTCATTTTGTGTTTTAATAATTTTCCGCTTTCGACGTTATAATTTGAAGTTTTAACATTATTATTGCAATTTACTAGGTATGGACGTATGAGCGGATCTAGAGGATCGCGCCACAAAGAAAAGGAGTAGATTATTTGATTGATGAGACCGCTCATTAGCTCAGCGGTACGTATTTTCAGTTCAAAATAACTCAATGTTTATTTCTATTTGTTTCTTATTTATTTTTTTCACTAATTCAAATGTACCCCTTTGTTCATTAAGGTGGGAATGTAGGTACACCTACGGCGATGCCCCAAGGAGCAGCACCCCACCTTTTAGAGATCAATTAACAAGCCTGCGTGTTGAAGATGTAAGTACTTGTAATAGGGTATTTATATTTACTTTGAGATCAATTACCCCTTCCTTTTCGTTCCGGTTGTACCATCTAATGAAATTCTTTTCGTACAGTTTCGGTGGCAACCATATGCACATGTCCTTCATAGACTCCCTGATTTCTGTACACAAGGCCAAGCCATTTGGACGACCAGGTGTTGGATGTTCTGTTGGGCTATTAGGGAACCTCACGAGTCGGGCAGAGTCGTAAGACAATTTGGATACATACAGGATGTTCCTAAGCGCCCTATGATTAAAGATAACGCAACATTCCTTCTCGATCACGCCCACAGTATGTCTGGGTATCCTAGCAATAATTGGGTGGACCACCATTCCGCAGTACGTCGTTATTGGAATAGGAGAGAAGAGCACGTGCTACGAGATTTGGAGGAATGAGATCCTGGTTCCGTATATGAGGGGTACTATGAATGGTTCATGGTGAACACTGTCAGACTGATATCCAATCCCGATAATTATGAACCTCAAGGATACGAGACTTCTTCGAGCCGCGTGAAATTATATGTGAGTACATTCTATATTTCTTTTATTATTTCTTATGTTTTCATTTTATTTTTTTTTTCATTTTTATTTTTTTAGAATTTTACTCTCTTAATTAACGTCTCAATTTCTTTTCAGGGTGAAGTATTGAACAGCATTCGCGTAAGTACCGAAAAGTTTAGAGAAAAACGAGAAGATGAGAATCCCCTAGACGAAGAACTCGATAAGCATTTGGACGATATCATCAATCAAACACATGCTGCTTTAACCCTGGGCGCAAATGATGAGATGGAGGTGGAGGATACCCAAATCCTGGTTGATGAAGATCCATCTTTGCCCTCACAACCTCCGCCGGGTAAAAAAGCGAGACCGTGGTCGAGAGATAAGATTGGAGGAGGAAGAAAGAGGAAGGTCACAATCCCCCCTCGGACATCGCAACAACAAACTGAGGGTCAACAAAATGAGGATCAAGCACATTCTTCTCGAGGCTCGCGCATTCAGGTCGAGACTCATTTTGAAGATGCTGGTGGACCCGAGACTCAGTTTACCTTGGTGGACCTGAGACTCAGTTTGGTGGACAGTCGCAACCACAACCGAGAGTCAAATTTCTCACCATGGGGGAGTCCCAATCCCAACCCCAACCTGAGGCTCAGTTTGGTGGACAGTGTCGCAACCACAACAGAGTTCAATACTCACGTATCTTAAGAGGGGAGACAGGATCCGGCAGGGCTCAAACAAATACACTCCGGATGTGCACAATAAAGGAAAAGGGAAAAAATGAGACATTTGATGTATTTTGCACAATGAAAGTAGTTTTTGTATTGATTTTGGTATGAAACTTGATTTGTTTTGTTGTTAATCGAATGCCGTTTATTGTTTTGTTGCCATTAAATTTCTGTTTTCCAATGTTTCACTGTTGTTGGTGCTGTAAACAGGTTTAGGACTGGTGAAAGCCAGTCCAATTTTTTTTTCAGTTCTGACAAAGACTCGGATTTGTGAAATCCGAACTCAGACTTTTTGTAAAGGATTCGGATTTCGGAACTTCGAGTCTGTAGCCAACTGAGAGTCCCTGTTTTTTAGAAAACAGAGGAGATTCGGATTTCGGTAATCCGAATCTACGCATATTCGGATTACCGTGATCCAGTTTTTCCCAAATTTAATTTTTCAACACATTTTTTTTCTATCCGAAAATTAATATTTTATTCGTAAATGCAGATTTTATAAAATCCGAATTTAGATTAATTACACTAATTTCTGTCATTAACTTAATATCGGATTTACGTAACACAAAGTCGGATTTTTATAATCCGAGTTTATTGAGGTTCGGATTTCCGAAATCTGAGTTTTACTCCCATTCGGATTTCCTAAATTCGGGACATATAAGTTTATCCACAAAATTTTTGAAAGGTTTATTTTTTACAGGTATATATAAGGAAATATATTTAAGGAAAAAATTCCTTTTTTGTGATTATCATCATTATTACTACTATCACTTGTTTTGTTGGTAACGTTCACTGAAATCATCACTTATATGTAAATAAATTATTGAGTAAATTGCACAATCGTCTTCTATTTATGTTGATTTTCATATTTTCACCATATTTCATGAAAAAATATTTGGATGTGATTGTTATTCACATTTATTAAATATTTGGATGCGATTGGTTAAAAAAAATTCAATAATTCAAAAGCTCAAGATACTAGACAAACAAACTCACGTGAAGTTGATTCGAATCACACGCTTCCTCCGCCTAGATTAGATATAATCCAATTCAAACAGCAAGCACAAATCCAATAGAGAGGCATCCAAATCTTCTCCAACAATTTGATTACAAACTTTTTCAGTGCCTTTAGAAACAATCATGGGACAAGTTCTTGACAAAATTCAAGGTAAAGAAATCTCTCTCTGTTGCTTTCTCAATCGAATCTTTCACGGAATGACTGCGACGAAAAGACTCGCTGCTTTGTGTGTTTTCTTGGGATGTTCTTGTATTTAAGAATGAATTAAGGCACTATTTGGTGGTTCTTTTTAGTTTGTGATCGTATTGAAAATGGCCGGGTTTGGTGAAAATTTGAACTATTACATCTGGGATGTTTTGGAATTTGATAAACCCATGTTCTTCTCTCCCGCTCTGTTTTTCCTTGTTTTGGGTATTTGGTATCTGACTTTGAGAGGTGAGTTTGTGATTGATTTTTCCTCTGTGGAACATACGTTGCGAATTGATTAATGGCTTCTTCTGGTTTTTGCATTCAATAAGGGAATGACATGACCGCACAGAAAATTATTGGATTTTTTGGTTAGGTTATTTGGTTTATCTTTTGTGGGAGTTCGAAGTTTCAGACGTTCATAGAATTTGTCACTGGTGGAATGTTAAAGCTATTACTGGTAGAATGAAAGTTGAACTTAAAGTTAGCAGTGAACGGCTGTTCAATTCTTTGCTTCATTTCAATCTTCCTTTTGTGGCTTTAAAACATTTGAATTCTATCTTACCAAATAACTTTTGGGTTTGAAACTTTGGACTACCATTTGCACTAAATGGTTGCTGCTGATGGTGATGATTTTCTTCCATCTACAGATGAGACATTGCGGACGTCGTGTTTCTGTTTTCGTAGTTACCTGACTAATTTAACAAGATCATATTGCTTTATCACTATTCCTGTTTCTGACTTGTCTAATTGAGTTTATTGACGGTGTTCTAACCTTTTCTTCTAGTTTTTTTTTTTTTTTTTCATGGAATACTGTCAGGCTCATTTCTTGTGTCATGAATGACAGTATGAAGTTAAGAACCTTTTTTTCGCTCCTCGCTTTCCACTTAACGCTCTGAAAATCATGAGCAACATGTTTGTTCAGATTAAAATGATAGATATTCGATGTTGTTTCTGGAATTCATTCTTTTCTTCTTTGGCGAAGGGAATTTTTCTTCTTGCATCCTCTGCTGAGGTTCTAGTTACTGTCCTCTGGATCTAAAGAGGTCTTCAAGGCCTATAGGAAACTTTGAACGAGAGGTTGAGATGTCATTTTGTTGTATCTGTGCTTTTCTGTGGAAGTGAGTATCCATCCTAGCGTGTATGATCAAATTGACATACTTTTAACGATAGTTGCAAAAACTGTGGTATTTAAATCTTGTAACCTGTAATTGTCGGGACCAAAACCTTCACCTACTACTAGTAGAAGAAAATTTTAGATATGTGATGCTATCATCCATGCAATGGTTCTACTAGAACTAAAGCTATTATCAAATAAAAGCAACATTTAAGCCATCAATATATCAATTTTTTCTTGAGAATCAGTCTGTCGGTGTTAAGGCAAATTTCTTTGTCCAACTATTCGAGGATGTTGAAAAATGTACCTTGATCAAAATTCCCTCTGTTTTGCAGGTAAGGATTGGAGACAAAGGCAAATACACAAGATATCAGACAAGGTGTACGATCGTTTCAAGAATGACACTGGAAGAGCAAACTTGACATTTGAAGACCTTTATATAGCTGTGCTTCTGGTATTCAAGTAATACATTTCCCCAAAATGCACTCATTAGTTGCATTTAGTTTATTCAGTGGATAAAATCTGTTTTCTCATGATATTTAAATTCCTGATATTTTCAGTGATATCAATAAGCGCTTGCCTGGACCTCATTTTGACCCCCCCTCAAAAGAGGACGTCAAAGCTATAATAGAGGTGTGTGTTATAATCTTAAAACACTATCTTATTTATGTTGGATACAGCTACATCTTGCTGATTAGGGTTTCATATATTTTCTTTTGTACTATTTATTATTTTTTGCAAATAATTGAGATGTGATCAGTCCTAGCTCCTGGTAGTTGCAGCATTAATTATTTTTGCATTCAATAAGTCTGCCCATAATGCAATTCTGATGTTATTGTGCTGCATCTCTGAGTAAGGACAAATCTGTCACTAATTCATCATTCTGCATGTTAGAAATATCATGAGCAATGTTACCAATGTACAGTTGCTCTGTGACTATAGCTTCAATGAAGGTATTAGATTCTACCATGTTCCAGTTGTAATGATCGTATTAGATTCCACCATGTTCCATTTTCTGTACAATTTTGCTTGTAAATTTTTGGAAATTTGGAGCTGAACAGATTGGGAGACATGTGGTAACTCAGATTTTTATGTGCCATCTTTTGGATCTTTTCTTTTTGACTCCTACTCTCAGTTCCGTATTTTTTCTACTGTCTGCCTGTAAATACTTATTATTGCTGCCCGCCAAAATAGTGATGGATAGTTTTCAAGTGCCCATAACGTTTAGCTTAGGATACAATGTGTCTTTGTTGCGACCTAGGCTTTAGTTCTTCCCTCTCTAAAAGTTCAGACTGATTGATGTGCACTGTTTCAATTCATAGAAATCAAACAAGTAGTCCATTTGATTTTGACAGTTAAATATAAATTGAGCTAACCACAATAACTGAAGCCAAATTAAAGAGATCATCTCAAAAAGAGGAAAGATATAACCATTTCTCCTAACTGTGTTGATAATTGTCTCATCTGACCCTGAACTTGATTGACTTTATACAGGAGTGTGACATCAACCTTGACGGGGAACTCGATCGTGAAGAATTTGTCAAGTTTGTTCAACGACTAACGAAAGATACATTCATTACCGTCAGTCAGGGTTTGATCATCACCCTGGCTATTGCACCGGCCGTTGCTTTGATGACAAAGAGGTCTACCGAAGGTGTTCCCGGGATCGGAAAGGTGGTGCAGAAAGTTCCGAATTCAGTTTATGCATCTCTTGTGACACTTGTGGTTGTTGCCCTCCAGAAGGCAGCCTATGAGAACTGAAAAAGAAGGAATTCCACGTCCCGTGTCTTTATTCTTTAGTTGCTTTATCGTGTAAATAAATAAGAAGTTGGGCTCGGATGGCGCTTCACAACTTTCGGGGGATACTATTAGGTTACAGAGGTTCAAGTTTCTTATGTTCATTCACACTATGCAGTATGAAATGTATTCCAACCACGAGCTTAAAATCGACTTTCACAGTTCACTTTTTGTAGCTTTTACACAGTTCTGAAACAAAATTTCAAGTATATTTTGCCTTCCCGGTTCAAAATTGTTAATAAAGCATATTTAAAGGACACTCCAGAAATGCAAAGCAACCGTAATCTTTTTCCTGCATTCAGATTTAAAGGAGACTGTAGAAGAGTTGATGATTCTAAAACACAAGATGCATTTAGAGATTTCACTTTTCCTTTCATATGCATGTCCTCTCAAGGATGCAACAAAAGAACCCTTGGAAAAGAAATATATCATAAGAAGGAAAGTACTCCAACAAAACTAAAAGTAACAATATTGATCAAAGGGATTCTACTCGAACAATATCTCAGGAACATACTCCAATCAATGTTTACATCAGTTTATTCCGAATGGCTGCAAGCAGCATCAGGTAAACGCCAAACCACTTTCTTTTTTCTCAGCTGAGCTTCAAGTCTGTCGTCCATGTACCTTGCACGCTAGGATGCTTGGTAACATGTCTGGTCTTCATCTTGACCACCTTTCTTCCAAGTGAATTCCTCAGCCTCGTCGCACAAAGTAGTATGTCCTCAGGAGTCATATTTTTGACAGATACAACTCTCTCATTCTTGTTCCTGTATAAACCTTTCAAATAAGGATGCTGACCACGATTACACTCGGTTACCACCTCAAGATGGGGAGTAACCTCTTTAAATGCTGGCAAATGAGATTCCATAAAAGCTCTAATGCCTCTGCTGCTCCCTCCCCAATCACAATAACTCACTATCAGTTTGTTCAACTGCCAAGCACCTCTTAATGCCATCTTTCAGAATTCAAAGTACTAGAATGTCTTGTATATGGGGATTGTTCTCAATCACAGCTGTTGCAGCTTGACTCTGGCAATATCCAACTGTTCTGAAGGACAATAATACGCAACAATGAGAGATTGGAAAAATTACAGTGACTTCTTTAAAATGGTGGAGATAGGAAACTGACTATACAATCTTACTTTGTTGGGAAGCTTTTGCTTTCTCTGCACTCGTACGGAAGAATAAATTTCCTCGTTTCTGGTACACACCCTAACACCAGGACAAAAAGCATGGTTGGAATAAGACCATAAGAACAATCACTAACAAATAGAAGGAAGCTGGATAAGAAACCCTTTCAAGAAAAAGAAAAGCTACTGTAAAACTTCAACACCCTTTGAATGCAGAACTAAAGAAATGTACTCTAAATATACCTTAACCTCAGTTGCATAAAATAACCTCTGGTGCAAATGGTCCTGAACTAAGCCTAAAAACTGAATAAGAGAAGTTGCCTCGAACTGTATCTTCAGTTGAAAGAGATTACAATAAAAACCAAAATGGATAAAACCTAAAAGGCTTTTACTAATTTCCAAAGACAAACTTTACTCATTGAGCTCTAGACGTATATACTTATCAAATTCATGAAATACAGAGATAGGTGTATATATAATAAAAACTTACAATCATGGGCCAAACCCAATCTACGAATACAGAGATAGGTGTATATATAATAAAAACTTACAATCATGGGCCAAACCTAATCTACGATACTTATGTGAATCAAGGCTCAAGTCAACAAAATTTTAACCATGGCAGGTCTTCAAACACCTCTTAGCATGTCAATCTTATGGCAAGAGTAAACGGCAAATTATACATTACAGAACACTAAGTAATATCAGTAACCAATGGCTCCGACTCCATGATGGCTTCATCCACCAAAAAGACAAAATGAAAAATAAAGGCTTCCTAGCGAAAACTTCTCAATCAAATTCCGATCTGATGGAGCTTAAACTTCTTAAATAGCCAATGCAATATCTCCAAGGAGCCATCTTACAAAGAATCATAAAGTACTAAACAAAAACTGTCAAACGTAATTAACGATTGAGGAAATATTAACCCGCAATACCTACCCGCGAAGAATGAAGAGCACTGAGCTCTGCTATGGCGATTTCGTGACTCCTTATCTGCTTTCCAACAAAAGCAACAAAAAAAAAAAGAAGAATCAGTTACCATCTTTTCATCCAGTGACCGATAAATTTCAAGATTCTAACAACACCACCAAAGTCCGGCAAAAAATAAACCAATAAGTAAATGAAAAAGAAATTGCCACTTGAAACGCTGCTCAAGCGCAAGGAAAGAAACGCTAGATACTTGCCTGCCTATGGAGATCCTGGTGGGAGTCGGCGGTGGAAGTGGAGACAGAGGTGGCGGCGACCGGGGCGGAGGTTGAGGGTTTCGCTGCCGATGAAGAGGCTGTTGCCATACAAGGAGGTTTTAGCGGTGTTGCGCAGTGAAAGAATAGCTTTTTCTTCTTGGGTTTAACAAGAGCACGCTTTCCACAATATGTGACGAGTTTAGTTGATTACTAGAAAAAGGATGATAAAAGCGTACGTTTTGTCCATAATAACTATTTGTTATATTTACACCTACGGCCCTTATGTTTGCATATACTGAAAATCTTCCAAGACTCAACTTTATAGAGTGGCGATTGTTGATTGTTAAAGGCTCGAATCCCTACCCTTTTTTTATTTTTTTATTTTCTTATACTACATGTTTTGGATTTTCTCCATCTAATATTCGAACTTAATCTTGCGATTACAAATCTCCGTCCAACCCTTTGAACAATAAGGATGTGATTCGTATCATTATAGATTTCCACCCGACCTACCAACAATAAAAATGTAATTTGTATCGAAATATACATATCCAACAATCAAACCGCGCAATAAAATTTATATGGAAATGAGTAAAGACTAAAGAGCTCAGTGGTTGTACAAGAGTTAGCTCTCCTCTTTTAAGCTTCTCTGTCCCACCCAATCACGCATATGCAGAGTTATCATAATATTATAGATTCATATAGAGAAAAATCAAAATGAAGACAGTTCACTGTCAAATAAAAGTATGAATCTCAGAAGACTGAATGCATCCCAAGATTTAGAGGAGACAATATGTGTACATTGATCTTCGTCCCAAATCATGCTTGAATCTTGATCCTACCAGTTAATTTGAAGTCAAAAAAGTAAAAGATCTATTACCTTTCCATCACGCGCAGAAAATTAACAGTAACACTTTTCTCGCACTATATTACAACACTCTAGAGATGACATATTCATCAGAGTAATTGACAAAAGCCTGACTCACAGTCAATACCATTTTCACATAATGGCGAGTGAAAACCTAATTTGATACTGGCAAAGAAAATAACCTATGTCTGCCTTCTGAACCATTAGTTATCTTGTTCTGTTACCAGGCATGAGTTTTGACAACAGCATAACTGCCAAAACAAGCTGAACAGATTCAAGATACAGGTAACACGATCGCCATTGAAGAGCTTTGACCTTCCAAACATTAGTCAAATACACCTCTAATTCCATCCAAGCTCTCTCCTAAAGAGTCCCTGCCCCAGTGGAAAACAACTCAAGTTCATAAAGACTACCCACAGGAATGCCATCCCCAAAACAATAAGATTTCAAGAACAGAAAATAAAGTAACAATAATAAACAAAAATCAATGGATAGCCAGAATAATGTGAAATATATATATATATATATATATATATTTATATATATAGATACAAAGGGAAATGTGACAGTACAAAGCCAGAAAAAAAGAGATTATGTTTGAGAACAGCAAACACAACGACATAATGTTTTAGGTTTAACCAAACTAATTTTGGTATCTAAATGCAGGATATTTGCACCCCGGGTCAAGCTTATAGATCAATTTGCCTCTTCACACTCAAGAGATCATTAAGTTACTTAAGATGCTTCTCTTATAGGAAACTTCTATTTACAATCTCCTGCAACCTGTAGGCCCATGAAATCATTTTATGGTCCTTCTGATCTTATAAAGCATATCCTTCCAATTACTCATGCTCAGCAACTCATAAGTGAAAACTCTAATCCTATTGAATATATTCGATAATGCAGTTCACCCTGGATCATTGCATCAATAATCATCTACAGACCTTTCATCTCCGCACTTAGAAGTGGACACCCTTAGCAGAATGGAGACTGGGAACCCTTTCTCCCGGCAGAATCTTTTCATTCTATAATCATGGATTCATTAAAATGGGCAAATAACATATGACCGACTAGAAAGTTCATAAAAAATAACCGGCAATTTTACATTCTCTTATCTCCATGAAACTAATCATGTTTGGAGCCCAGTAATGATAAGATCATCAAACTATTATCTTAGGTTTGCTATGCTTCACGGATTCTCTGCCCTCTGCCCACAATAACATAGAATCATATCATCATTCTAATCACCAGTCTCTGCGTTCCATCATATAGCATTATCATCGAAAGTAATAATTAAAGGAAAGACACCAAAAGCAACACAGAGATATACATGCTACAAGATTGAAGTATTTGATTCTTACTTGTGCATGCAGTATTTGTACTCTTGACTCCTGGTGAAGTCCCTCTCTCCTTCTTCCAACTGAAATGATTAAATCCAAAAATTCCAAATCAAATTTAGCATCATAGACAACATAATTTGCACAATAGATACTGCAACTAAAGAATGAAACTCAATAGGGAAACGCAAGCAGCACATTCAAAATTACTAACTTGGGATTTAAATACACACTTTCATACATCTGCAACAAGTTCTTCAGGCCACAAAAATCAAAGAGGATTCTTTCTCTGTTTTCAGTCCCCTCAAGTAACCTACTTTTAAGAAATAAATAGAAAATAGTAGACTTCATGATATAGAGTGTAGCCTTACCGGATCACTCTCATAAACGAGCTCATAACATATTGGTGAGAGGCATCTTAAGGCACAATTCTCCTTTGCTATCCTCGAAGACATACATCTCTGGCCCCATAATCCACTACCCATCAAATCCAATAAACAGCAACAGAATTAGACAAGCCCCAAGGTAAACCCAAAAAAATTTGCTTCTTCCAATCCTCCAAAAAATTGCTAATTTTGTGATTACAAAGCATTGAAGCCAGGATATCGAGTGCCAAATTTTTCAGGAAAAAACAAATTACCTCTCGATGTCTTCATAGCACTTATTCTTCTTCGCTCTAATCTCATTATCCTATAAAGAAAATTACATGAACAAGAATAAGGTAAAGATCAGACCTTGAAGCCCATCAAGAATTAAGAGAACTCAAGAAAAGGATTTACACTGATCGGATGGCGCGACTTCTTAGCTAAAACACCATTGGAAGAAACAAGCAAGAGAAGTAGAACCCATATCGTTAAAACGATTGAAGTTTTGGATTGTTTAGAGAATTTCATCTTCTTTATTTTCGTTTTGGCAGAAATGAAGTCGGGACCTGGAAGAAGAAGAAATCCGACAACTGACAGCAGTGCCAGTAATCTAGTACGCAAGGAAATACAGTTTAAGTCCCTGGAGTTTCAGATATTGGTGTTTCCGTCTCACTTACTGTTCCGGATTTCTGATCGTACCCAATTAATTAAGGATTTGTATATATTGAATCAAAGCTCAAATAAAGAAAAAATAAAAATTCAAATTAAAGCTGATGATAATTCCTTCAACAACGTATGAACCTGATCACAGTCCGTAGCTTTAGTGAAAAAATCCGCCAATTGGTTTTGAGAAGAAATAAAGCGAGGAATCAAAAGCTTGGACTGAAAATGTTGTCGAACAAAATAACAATTGATCTCTATGTGTTTTGTGTGCTCATGAAACACGGGATTAGCAGTAATATGGTTTGCTGCTTGATTGTCATAGTAGAGAGGAACAGGATCAGTGAATAACACTTGCAATTCAGAGAAAAACCGTAGACTGCCAAGAAATCGGGGAAGATCCCAGAAACACCATGAAACCTACAGTAGATCGTCGAGTGGTCGGGCAGCCCGCCCAATCTGTATCACAATATGCTCGTAAGCATAAAAAATTATCAGAAGGAAGAAAAATGCCTTGACTAGGTGCATTCTTCAGATAACACAACACTCGAATCGCAACATCATAATGAGGCCGCCGTGGTTGCTGCATGAACTGACTAAGAATATGGACAGCGTAACTGATGTCAGGACGTGTGATCGTCAAATATAGAAGGCGACCAACAATACGTTGATATTGTCCAGGGTCATCATGAAGTTCCCCAGAATCAGGATCTAGCCGATGTTGTTGCTCTATTGGAGTAGAACAAGGTCGACAACCTGTAAGACCACACTCTGCGAGAATATCTAGAGCATATTTGCACTGGCTAAGAGCAATGCTAGAAGAAGATCGTGCAACTTTAGTGCCCAAGAAATACTTAAGTAGACCAAGATCTTTAATGTGAAACTCACCATGCAGATATCCCTTAAGCTTCGCAATCTTGGCTGAATCATTCCCAGACACAATAATGTCATCAGTATAAATAAGTACAGGAACGAAACATGAATCACGAGTGTACGTAAATAGGGATGAATCTGAGTGTGACAAATGAAAACCAGCTTGCAAAAGGGAATGGGTAAACTTTTGGTACCAGTTACGAGAAGCTTGTCTCAAGCCACAGAGGGACTTCTGAAGATGACAAACACGTTGCTCCCCCTTTCTCAAAAAACCCTGAGAAATCTTCATGTACACTCCTTCATCGAGATCTCCATGTAAAAAGGCATTGGTCACATCGAGTTGATGCAACTCCCATTTATGAACAGATGCAACAACAAGTAGACAACGAATTGTGAGTAGCTTTGCAACTGGAGCAAATGTCTTGTGGAAATCAATCCCTTCAATCTGCATGTACCCTTTGGCCACTAATCAAGCTTTGTGATGCTCAATACTCCCATCTGGGTTAAACTTGACTTTATACACCCATTTAGAATCAATGGCCTTCTTGCCAGGAGGCAAAGAAACAAGAGCCCATGTATTGTTTGCTTCCAAAGCCGAAATCTCCCTGGGATGACATCTCTCCAATGTGCATGTTGAACTGCTTACAAGAAAGAATTGGGCTCATCTCGGGAAGAGATGGCCGCTAACAAAGCAGTATAAGGTTTAGAAAACCGAGAATAACACAAAGTCTGAGAGAGAGGATATACCGTCGAGTTAGCTAATGAAGTGGAGGAGGATGGCATTTGATTAGTAGGAAGCAATGAGGGTGGCAATGTGTAATCATAACCAGAGAGAAGTCGAGAGACTTGGCGGACTTGTATGTCTGGAAGTGGCAGTATCACAGAAGATGTAGATGGGAGCGGAGAGGTCAAATCATCAGATGTATAACTGTCAGAAGAGGGTGGAGAGTCTGACTATGAAAAATTCTACTCTAAGTGATTAGGAGCCGTGGAAATATCTGCTTTATCCGAAACAGGAAAATGATCCAAAGTATAATCTAGTAATGAATGAGAATGGCCATGTCCCTGAATTGTTTCTGCCGACTTAGACATCATTGCATAAGGAAAAATATTCTCAAAAAACTGAACATCTCTGGACGTATAAATCACCTTACGATCCAAGTCATAAACCTTGTAACCCTTTTGAACATGTGGATAACCAACAAACACACAAGGATGACTCCTAGATGCAAATTTATCTCGAGTTTGAGACAGAACATGTACATAACACATGCATCCAAAACTACGTTGATGATTATAAGAAGGTTTACATCCAAACAAAATCTCATAAGGTGTCCGATTATTCAACACAGATAAAGGCATGCGATTAATCAAATAAGTAGCAGTAAGGACACATTATCCCAAAAAACTAATCGGTAATTTTCCTTGAAAGCGTAGGGCTCTTGCCACTTCTAGAATATGACGATGTTTTCGTTCTACTATCCCGTTTTGTTGAGGAGTATATGGACAACTGGTTTGTCTTTCAATGCCATTATCAAAGAACTGAGTCAATAGAGTAGTATGACTAAATTCAAGGCCATTATATGTTCAAAATACTTGGACTTTAGTTTTAAACTGAGTATGCACCTAATTGAAAAACATTAGCAAATATCGCTTAGTTTCCGATTTATGTCCCATGAGAAAGACCCAAGTGACCCTACTACAATCATCCACAATTGTAAGAAAATATTTTCTCCAGATTTTGATGGTGTTTGATAAGGACCCCAAACATCACAATCTATCAAATCAAAAACATTAAACGATTTATTATGATGTAAAGGAAATGGCAATCTAGTGTGTTTTGCTCTACAACATGCATCACAGACAAAACCACTACAGGAATTAAAATCAATTGAAATATTTGGCACCAAAGAAAGACGGCTTATCGGCAAATGTCCCAAGTGTCGATGCCACAAAGATGCTGTATTGTTCTTTCGGATAACCAACACTCGCTTCACTTGCTTCCCATCACCACCCCTCATTGGTTCCAAATAGTTGAGGCCCTTGCACATCCTACCCACTCTAATCAGCTTCCTTGAGGCTAAGTCCTGTATGAAGCAAAAATCAGGCCCAAATGTGAAAAAACAATTCAAGTCTCTCGGCAATTTACTGACAGACAATAAATTAAAATGAAAATTTGGCACTCCTAAAACATCTTGAATCAAATTTTTATCTAATTTAATCGTCCCAATGGCCCAGACAGGCACACAAACGCCATTTGAAATCTGAATATAGCTACTATCAGAAGGCAGTAAATAAGTCATCAACCGAATGTCATTTGAGGCATGGTGTATGGCGTCGGAATCGGCATCCCAAGGATCGGTCTCACCAGAAACTTGGCCTAAAGTATTGGCTGAAGAAGCTGATTGTTGACCTCCAAGAAGTGTGATCCGCTACTAGACCTGCGCTTGAGAAAAGGTTGCAGCCGGCACACCTTGCTCACTAACAGCAACAACGCAGAAGGATCCACCTCAGTGTTGACTAGCTTTGCGGCTGCTGATTTCTGTCGCGGCTGTCTCCATTCAGCTGGCAATGGTTGGTGATGAGCCGATAGTCACAAAACTATTGTAAAGTCTTCAGTAAAGTCACTGAACTATTTAAATTTCATAAACGGTCACTATTCTAAAATACCATCCAAACAACGTTTTCATCTTCCATTACGTATTCCCCTTACATCACTTTCCAGATTTAAGTCAAAAATAAAAATGAAACTGACGTCCAAACAAGCACTAAATAACCTTACAGTTCATTGGCAACATATAAATATAAATTGCATAGGTGTAGTAAAGTGATTTTATTTGGTGCCAAAAAGAGTTAACAACACAAATCAGCAGAGACAAACTTTGAAACCCGGGAATAGACTTATATACAACAATGATCAAAATACTTGTTGGGAGAGTTTTGCTTCCTGAAAGGGACCTACCTGCCTCGAATCCGGATTGATCGGAGCAATGACTTCAGACATTGGGTGCGTAATATACCAAAAAAAAAAGAGACAAACGTTGAAAGGATTTTAATCACTTGGATCAGAATACTAATAATTGATCCCATCACAATTACTTCTTTTTCAGCAAGTAGGTTTGAAACAACTTCTAGAATCAACTTAGCACTTATCCACTTTCTAGTACCTTAATCCGTATTTCATTCATACTATTTTACAACACTGAGATATCTCCATCCTGCTTGTTGATTAATTCAAAATTACACCACAACTCCAACCTCTAGATGATACTTTGAAATTCTGAAATGCAATATTACCATTGCTCTTATCATCTTTCTTTATTATCCTTTTAGCTACAAAAAATGCATCATTAAATTTTTGAAATCCTGAAATGCAATATTAGCATTGCTCTTTATCATCCTTCTTTATTATCCTTTTAACTACAAAACTGCATCATTAAATTTAATAAACCATTGATCAACGGACAAAGGTACTAGAAATCATAATTAAATTTTTTTTAGATGAATTCTGAATTTCAAACAAATTTAGCCACGAGAGAAATCCAAGTAGTAGAATAAATTTTGCAATTACTTTCACAAATGATTTTACATTTATCTTAGTTAGTATATTTTTTTCGAAAAGTTATTGCTATCTTAATAATAGAACTTGATTGATAATTTTTTGAAGAGATTTCTTTTATTAGAATCAATGGAGAAAAGGCAGGATAGAAAATCATACATTTCATGATTCTCAGACTGAAGGATTTATAAGATGATGAGTACATTCATATTATTCTAACCAACTTAATGAGCACAGTGCAAAAAAAAAAAAAAATTCATATTATTTACAAAGTAATAAGAAACTAATTTCTACTCACTAAAGAAGCACAAATTTTCTGTACACTTGATTTTCTACATTTTCATCCACGTTGGTACAAATCTATCCTCCTAGCCTTTGCAAAGTATCAATAGATCAATGTTGTGCATTGCACATTTGATTTCCGTACACATGGAAGATTTTATCTCCATCCAATCTTTCCTATCCTCCAAGCATTTTGCAATGAATCAACCATTAAGCCAGCTGGAATCATTTAACACAAAAATGATAGTATCAAACCCCAAATTAAAATAAACCTTTGTGCTTGAATGCAACAATTGCCAAGAAGCAACAAATGGAAAAAATTGGAAGAAAATTCTGACAAACAATCGGCAAGATACAAATATGAACAGCCGACAATACATCGGGAATAATAGCAATTTGGCTATCGACAGCAACAAAAATCCAGAGCGCAGATCAATTAGGTGATAAGTGATGAGTGCAAATCATATTATGTTTTTAAGCACTCATTTTACCTCTTTATGCTTTACTTTTAGGTCAATTAGCTTAAGATTTTATGTTTATAGGCTAATTTAGTGACTTGTGGTAATCCAGGGGCTGAATTGCAAAATGAAGAAAAAATGGTCAAATTAGTGCAAATTGGAAAACTTTTGGGTAGAAATTGAAAATGTCCAATTGAACCAATCGTGCAAAACCCAATAAGAGGAAGGAACCAATAAGCAGATGGCGATTTTGGTATAGATCACAATAGTCGTTTCAGAATCTTAGAACGATAATTGCTGCAATTCAAACCCACCAATTAAAACCAATGAAAAGATACACTTAATGTCAATGTAATCATTATAGCTTTTGCTTTAATAATGAAAATCTACTTAAATATTTGCCTTTTATAGTTCACTTTCATCCAAATCATTCACTCCCTACAAATTTCCACATGATTCGTTCTGTCATCATTCACGATTTGATCTCCCTATTTCAGTAATCAATAAGTCGGATGATCATAATTTAAAAAATTATAAACTCACGCAAACAATCAATGTTTCCATCGGCGGAGCAATTCATCATTATCTAAACCATAAAAAATATTCACTACCAGGCATAGTATTTTGTAAAGATACCTTGTTGTCCATAAGAAGCATTTCCCGTTGTTCGACCTGGTCATGGTTGTTCCACGCCGGCTGGTCTCATACCCAGCACAATTTCATGTTAATCATCCATCCGCATCCAATTGTGCCGTTCAATTGGCTAACAGGTTGAGCATTCTTGACATTGATGGTAGGGAAATCAAGGAAAAAATAAAAATTGTTGGTGCTTAGGGATACTGTTTGTGATATTGTATGATTTTGAGTCTATTTGTGTGTTGATATATTATTTGCACATATGGGATATATATTCAAAGAAACAAAAGCCTTTTGTAATATAAGGATTTCATGCTTTTAGCCACCAGTAAGATAAAGATCACATTCAACTTCTGATTGTGAGTTTGGGAAAAGTTATCTTCAATTAAGATGTTTGCTTAAGGAAAGCAGAGAAGTATAATGTTTCCATTCGGGGAAGTATGACGATTTTAAATCGGGGATGTTTTAGAAATGTGATAAGAATCACATTCAAATTGAAGGAAATTATCAATTAGTTAAGGGAACTATGGAAATTATCCTAATGGAAGGCATCAGTTTATGAAGATAAGGGAATTATGGAGATTATCCTTTTTGGAACATAAATTCATCATCTCTTGAAATTTTAGTCGTAGTAGCCGTGTATGCCTTGTCCGGAGATTTTGGAGATATTTTGCCGGTCATTTTGTACGACCAATTTTGATTATAATTGGTCTACAGGAATTAACCAATGGGATTAAGTAAATTTAACAAATATAACCATTTTACTTTTATAAATTTCAGTAAATAAATAAACCAATAAGAAGTTGACATGTGTTCAGAAAACTTATTAATGAGCTAATTGAATGATACCTGTCTCTGAAAAAGAATTTCTTTAATATATAGAGAGATTAAAAGATTGCAATTCAACAAAAAATTGAAATTGAAGTAAAAGAATATGTAGTTGTTATTAATATATGTATTGACAATAGGGAAAGATAATGGTAATATTGAAAAAATTGTATTTAATGCTACATTAGAAATGGAGTGCAACAGATAAATTTTTTTTTTGTTTGAATTCAGCCTAATGCGACAAATAAAAAAAAATGGAGATAGTATTTGTTTTAACAATAACAAAAGTCTTATTCCATATTGTCTTTTTCTGGTACTGCTAGATGTTTAACAGCCTTGGGCTAACCAACGATTAGATAGATCAAGTTTAATCCATCAAGTTATTGGTCAGCCGTGATCCCCTTTTTTAGTTAAAATCAAATGTGTAACTAAATAATATTAGAGAAAAAAGAAAAGAAAAGAGACCAACAAATTCAACAGTAATTAACTTCAAAACTTTTAACTTACTCCTTGTGGTGAGTGACTATCGCAATGTAACCATAACAGGTACGAGACACAAACATTATTTCCACTTTCCAAATATGTAAGGGAAGAAGAATACATCTGCTCAAAGTAAACAAGGAAACAAAAAAATGGCCAAATTGAGCACACTTTAAAATTCTTATTACACATATATATAGATACAACACCATGTGGAGCTACGTTTCAAAATAAACGACCTTTACAATATCTTGATAAAACCAAACCATCTCAATCTCAGAGGTATATGAATATGTTTTAATGGAAGTATTTCACATTTTCTATATCAAATTGAGCGCATAGACTCTCCCTCTAGCTTCTAGACGAGCTCGAGCATAAGCGGCATCAACTGCCTCAGCTGCTCGGTTAGCTTCCTGAATATCATAAATCGAAGGAAAGTTGGCATTATTAGGATTAAAGTTTTGAGCTTGTTGGGCCGGAATTGATGACGGTGGAGGATTGAAACCTGGCCTTCCTCCAGGATTAAAATTCGAATAATCGGGGTAAGGAGAAACAAAGGGGGGATTTGGAGGCATGGAATAATTAGGAGGAGTTGGATTGGGTTTTAAAGCACAGTGGACGTGAAGGTCGAATTCGCATTCAGAACAGCAATAAGAAAAGCCATTTCCGACGAGATTGCAAATGTTGCAATTGAAGGAATTGGTGGGATAAGTTGGACATGAAGATAACATCAAAGGATGAGAAGGGTGGGAAGGGTGTCTTAAAGATCGTCTTGCCTGAAAGCATTGGTCGTGAAGGAAATAGTTGCATTCCAAACAAGCGTAGGCTTTGCCGGACGCCGGAAGTTTGCAGCCGGAACATTGAGTTTCCTCATCTTGGGGGATTTGGTGATGAACCAGGGCGTGAACATGGCTAAAATGTTTGTTCTGCATAACTTAAGAAGAAGAAGAAGAAGAAGAAGAAGAGATTGGTTTCTGTTTGTTGGTTGTTCTTGATTTTTAAGGAGGATAAATATATTGGTACAAAAAAGCTTGTTCTAATTTCTAAATGTAATTGTAGGCAAAGCTAGTTGACTTTTAGTCATTGTGGAATACACGTCCTCCGGTTCTTGTTCAAGTTGTAACTTGCAAACTATTATACAGTTTATACTTTTTTCCTAACATAATTATTATCTTATTTTTCTTAGTTCCTCCTCTCACAATCATTATCTAAGTTGAATTTTCATTTTTAGTTTGAGTTCCAACACGATTGTAATTAAATTAAAAATAAATTTTAAATAGAACACTTATTTCATTAGAAATATTGGTTATTTTAGTATAGATGATAAACACGAGCATTATTTTAAGCGGGTGTGCATACTTATGTTCATCATATTCATAGTTTATCATTCTCTTTAACTATGGTCTTCTCGCAAATTAACTTGATATTTGGTTTTCGGATCAGGGCCATCATCTCAATTTCTTCAAATCATTAACAAAATCATTACGGAAATTTTTAAGCCAACAATTCGTATGTAACGCTGGAATGATGATTTTCTAATATCACCCTCCCATTCAACTAATTTAGCAAATAAATGGATTGATGAACAATCGATTACTACACATATAAAAGGTAAATGACAAATTTACCAGATTAAATAGTGAAAGAACCATGTGGCGATCTCAAAATTGGTTTCAAAGTTCTGGGAGGTGGTGTATATTGAGAAAAAAAAGAAAAAAAAAAAAGAATCAAAGTCTACTCTCTGTGTTGTTATCCTTTTTCGAAAATCCTGTGGTTGTTATCCAAGTCATATTACGCGGTTCAGAGGGGACTTTTTCTAACAGCAGACAAAAAATAAAATATAAAACTTCAATTAAAAAATGTGAAAACAAGAAGTACATTTTTGTTTTGTCGGGAACCACAAAATTATCACAAATTCCCACAATTGACTTTGGATCATTTGTTCTTTAATGGCAGTAGCAATTTTAAAATAGAAATTAGATTTGCAAATAACGAACTTAGGTTGGGGCACACTACACAAGAAACGCCCGAAAAAATTAACTAAATGAACAAATATTACTCGTGGAATCAAACAAACAAGTAATACTCCTTCCAGTTCTTATTATAAAGCATTTTGATTTATCGTAGATTTCACCTATTACGGTTTTTGGGTTAAGAAAATTTTTTTTAAAAGTATTTATTAATGATTAGGAAAATACAATAAATGAGAAAATATATTTTTAATTTTTTTCTTAATTGAAAAAATATATACTAGATGAAACCTATGACAAATTAAAAGGCCTTAATATCGGAGAGAGTACTTTGGCAATAAAATATGAGATAGTACTAAATTCCACATGTAACATATAAACTAAGCGAAAATTATCAAAAGTAAATGTTTCCAATATTTCAAGCTGTATTTCCAATATTCCAAGATTATGTGCGGCTTAGATCCATGTGGACGTGCTTGTCATGATGTCATTTTTTAATTCATGTGTACAATCCAGCGTAGCAAGGAGCTTCTAAACTCCATCAATGTTCTCTAAATGACTACTACAATCAAATTTTATTGCACCTTTCTTATACCACGGAATTGGAAACCATAAATAACACTTTCTCTGTCCCAAAATTATTGTATAATTTAAATTTTCACTTTTAATTTAATTTGTACTAAAACAAAAAAATCTAAACTGGTCAATAATTTCAGAACAAAACAAATATATAGTTACAGAAAATATAACAATTATTAATAAGTTTAAAGATATATTGTCTATCACTTGTCTTGGGAAGCGAACTAGATCTATGCTAGAGTTGTTTCAGTAAGTTTTCTCCAAATTTTGTGGTTGCAAATTTCCCAATGAACAGAAAAAAATATTGCTCAATTTTTTCATTCATTTATTTGTTTTGTAGTCCTTTTTTCTCGAAAAATTGTTGGGTATGGATTTATAGTTGTCTATGCTGTTATAGTTTTAATGCAGATGATTTTGCATTTAGGAATGGACCAACGATCATTTTTCAAATTTTTTCCTACGACCATTTGGACGATTTATTGTTAATTTGATATTAATTATTATTGTGGGTATCTGGTACATCTATGGATATACTACAAGGTCTTCTCATGCAATGAATTTAGTTTATGAGAGTGATAATAATAATATGTTGACCCGAAAAAAAATACACAGTATTTTCGTATAAGACTTAAAAGTTATTTTCTAGTAAGATTTTATTATACTAAATATACCAACTTTTATTATTATCTTCACTGATCAACAAAATTCCGTATTTGACGGAAGTAAGTACTCGACAGAAAAGTGATGAAGTAGTGGAGTAACATTTATCTCCAAAAAACCAATGCGTTTTAGTTTGGGACTAATCGGATCCGACATTAATGTTAATCTTGGAGTGTTCGGATTATCGGTTAATAAATGATAATGATCAGCTCATCAGTGAAATATGATATACCAGTGGAAACGGAATCAATCATACCTCCGAATTAACTGACGATGATCCCTTTCAAATCATTTTAACTAGTGTGTGTCCCGCATTTTGCGCGGGTTTGTCAATGTTGAAAATTTATCTTTCAAAAGAATTAATTAGATAATGTAGTTACAAATATACGTCCTAGTTCTCTTAAAAAAATATAGTTACTAATATTTCTTAAAACTGTAATATTTTTTGATTAATCAATTTTAGATCGAAATGAGAGCTATTGATATTTTTTATGAGATGTATATTTGTAAGATTTGGTCAAACATATTACAACAAAGATTTTCAAAAATTGTATAGTAAAAATTGTCGCCACTAACTAATATTATGTTTGGATTAAAAAATATATTTAAAAAATGCATAAATTATGTCTAGATGCCTAAGGTCTATTTATAGGCAAGAGGACTTTGGGGGATTAGATGTAGTTCTAATAAAATATGAGACACAATTAATCGTCCTTGAAAATATAAAATCGGTAAACTTGAAGACTAAGTAGCACACAAATGGAACTTTAAGGGCCAAAATGGCAATAGGTTGAAAGTTTAAACTCGCAAATGAAAGGACTTATGAAGTCGGGAGTTTTTCAGTAATTTTTGAAAATATTCATTTTCAAGCTCACAATCAGGAATTTATAATATCTGTAAAAATCCTATTTAGTAAATAATTTATTAACTGTTTACAAAAAAAATTTAACTGATTAATAATCAACCAATTAGCAAATGACACGTGTTAATTTAGGCTTGATGGTCTCAATGAGCGACACGTGTCGATTATCTTTCTTTCCTTTAATATATATAATGATATCTTCATCCGTACCAGTTAATCCTAATTCCTTGGTGATAAACTTGATAAATACTCAATGCATTCGAATCATTTTCAGTCTGTATTTCAAAAGCTTCATTTGGGAGAAAAACGCTAACACTGGCAGAGCATTCCTTCTCCCAATTATACCGCATAATCTTATTTTAAAGGAATGCAGTAGTAGCTTCATTTGCACAAATTACAATTTTTGAAATTTCTTTTTTCATTTCGGTTGTTTAATCATTTTCAGTTTGAAAGAGGGAAGGTTAGAGATCTCGGGATCTTCTGCCTCTGGTGGGTTGAACATTTGTCGAATTGAGTAGCACTCCGACACGGCCGAGCCTAAAGATGATCCTGCCACTCGCGTCAACATCAACCCTCGAGCCTAGTCACTATACGTCGACGGCTCTTGTTGTGATGAAGGGGAAGGAGCCGGTATCATATTATCCAAACCTCTAGCTGATCCCGTCATTGAAAACATGAGGGAATCTGACGCGGAGTACACATACGCACTAAGGTTCGGCTTTTCAGTCACCAACAATGTAGCAGAATACGAGGTACTGATAGTAGGATTGAACATGGCACTAAAGCTCGGAGTCCGCAAAATCCAAGTTTTTAGTGATTCTCAGGTAGTGGTGAAACAAATATTGAGAGAATACACAGCAAACGACGAGCAACTCAAGCGCTGTCTCAAGAAAGTCCTCGACATCAAGGACAAGTTCGAAGAATGCACTGTGTGCCACATAGTACGCTCAAAAAATAAAAGGGCCGACGCCCTTAGCAAGTTGGCCTCCTCGAATTTTGCACATCTCAGCCACAAAGTATGGGTCGAGATTCTCCCCAGTCCTAGCATCCAGGAAGTCCCCGTAATGGCCATCGTCGAGGACAACAGTACTTGGATGACCCCGTTTAT
Organism: Oldenlandia corymbosa var. corymbosa; assembly: GCA_949775105.1. NCBI lineage: Eukaryota > Viridiplantae > Streptophyta > Magnoliopsida > Gentianales > Rubiaceae > Oldenlandia > Oldenlandia corymbosa. The sequence goes on along the minus strand of OX459121.1, from coordinate 22,055,122 downwards.
CCAATACCTTACAGATGGGACACTGCCAAGCGGAAAAGTGGAGGCCAGAGCTCTCTGATTGAAGGCGGTCAAATACACATTACGAGACGGCGTCCTATATAAGCATGGCTACCTGCTACCCATGCTAAGATGCATTGGCCCAAGGCAGGCAGCTTATGTGCTCGAAGAAATACATGAGGGATCACGCGGAGCTCATATGGGGGCAAGAGCACTCGTCAAGAAGGTCTTGCGGGCAGGTTATTTCTGGCCGACAGTTTTCAAGGACGCCTACTAGTGGGTACAGAAATGTGAAAAGTGTCAACTCTTCTCTCTCATCACCCGACAGCCACAGCACGAGATGGTCACCCTCCAAAGCCCTTGGCCATTCTACCAATGGGGTACTGACATCATCGGCCCCTTTCATCCGGAGGGGGTAGAAGGAGTAAGATGGGTTATCGTAGCGGTAGATCACTTTACTAAGTGGGTAGAAGCTAAACCCCTGGCCTCGATAACAGGAAGGAAAGTCTTGGATTTTTTCTGGCAGAACATTGTATGCCGTTTTGGAATCCCAAAACTTATCGTCTCCGACAATAGGACTCAATTCGAGAGCAATCCTTTCAAGTCATGGTGCGACAAAATGCAAATCGAGCGTCGCTTCTCAAGTGTGGCCCATTCCCAGGCTAACGGTCAAGCCGAATCCATCAACAGAACCATCTTACATGGGATCAAGACCAGGTTGTATGATGCAAAGGGAGCATGGGCCGACGAGCTTCCTCACGTCCTGTGGTCATACCGCACCATTGCTCACTCCTCGACAGACGAAACACCGTATAGCTTAGTTTATGGCATGGATGCCGTCCTCCCGGTTGAAATAGGCCTGTCGAGTCCTCGAACGATAAACTTTGTCGAGGGTACCAATGATGATGACATCCGACTAAACCTTGACCTGCTCGAGGAACGGCGGGATGCCGTCAGAATCTGAGAAGCAAAGTATAAAGAGATTCTGCGCAGACACTACAACAAGAAGGTGAAAGCCACGGATCTTGCTGTAGGCGATCTCGTGCTAAGGAAAAATGAGGTCAGCCGAGCAGAAACTCCTGGAAAATTCACAGCAAATTGGGAAGGGCCCTACAAGGTTATCCAGGCTTCCCCAGCAGGCACCTACTGCTTACAGGCCATGGATGATAGTGGACTATTCTCCCCCGATGGTGGAATATTCACAATCTTTGTAGGTTTTATGTTTAAGTCTTTGCCCGCTATTCGCTTATTGTGTGCTTCATTTGCTTTATTTACCTCGTTAATTTTATCCTCTCATATGTAATGCTAACCCGGGTCCTCGGGTAATTATTCAATAAAAGACATTACATATCCCTTTCATTAACAACATTGCATTCATAACTAGTCATCGAGATGGACTCCCTCTTCAGGGCCATCCTCGTTAAAGAGCCGTGTACTCAACATCCAGACACAAACTCGAGGAATGGAGAATTCACACACACTACTAAACGCAGTATCAAATCAAGGAATTCGTACCTAATTCCCTTGATAGAGCCGTGTACTTTACATCCGGCCTAAAAAGTGCTATATAAATTGATACTCGAGTGAAGTCAAAAATAATTCATCAACTCTCTCCGCACCACTGTGCGAGCTTGCGGAAAGTATACATATTTTCCTATGCTATTACAAGGACTCCCTGACAGGGTTGTCAGGGGAGGGATGAATAATCCCCTTATATCCATGCAAGCTAAGGAGGTTCACGCATTGATTCAGCTTATCCTTAAGGTCCACAATCTCCAGGTCCTGAGCGTGCACCCTCATCAACAACTCTTCTCGAGAACTCCGAGTTCGAGGATCTACCGTTTCCTCCGGATGCTCAAAAGCCTCGAAGTCAATGTTGTTGTCCAGCAATAGATTTTGCAGTTTGGCAATATAATCTGTAAGAAGCTCGATCTCGCGAGCCTGCTCTTTCAGTATATCCATGGCTGCAATAAAGCGACGAGTTCTAATCATAATCATGTGCTGGACTCGGGCTAACACTTGATGCTTCTCGAGAAACTAGGGAGACACGGTAATCTGCTGTCTTGCTCTTAGCCGAGCATTCTCCTTCTCCAAGGTAACCAACTCATCATGGATCTCGGCCTCAAAAGTCAAAGAATCACTGTAGCCTTTCAGACTTTGAGCTTCTCGACGCTGCATCTCCTCACGGAGTCCTTTAATCTCGTTTATCAAATGCTGATTAACCTTTACATTATGCGTCCTGATTGCATCGAGAAGGTCATTCTCTAAGTTTGCCACTGTCTCGATGCTGTGCATGTCGGCACGACTTCTCAGAATTCCGCTAGTCATGGAATATAGCGGGAACTCGCTTGATTGCTCCTCCGATAGCACCATGAGATGAACACGGTGGACGGACCAACTATCCTGTTTCACCAGAGGAGTGTAAGATGTTTACATCAAACCAAAGAAAAAGAAAACAGAAGACAAAGAAAAGAAGGGGAAGGGATGCTTGTATAAGTACGCAAAAAGAAGAAATGCAGTAATCAGTTCATTACAAAAGAAAATGGTAGTTTAAATGGCCTAACAGCTATTATAAAGGGCAGGATTCATACAGCATCACTGCCTGGAGGGGGGTCCTCTGTGGCTTCGTCGGCATCCTCGAGCTCGATACCCATGTACTCATCTGATACATCAGGTATGAGATCTTCCTCACTTGGACCCTTGGCTAGGATAGCAGGAACGTCGCCAGGAAATGAGGCAATCTCTATCGGAGAACTCATTTTCGCATGGCACCAGTCAGGGCCTCCCACAGAGGTAGCTGCTCGAGGCTCAACTTTGTTAAGACCTTCACCATGGCCTCGTGCATGGTTTTCTTTGGGTCCTTCATTAGGAGCTGCTTGAACCATTTAGCTTTGATCGGCCTGTCTTGGTCGAGCCTTCTCAAACCTGCCACGCCAACTCGGTGCGCTCCGCACTTGGTGGTAACCAAGTTCATCTCCTCGAGTACCGCAGCCATCCCTCCTGTAGACAGTATCTTATACATGAATGCAGTGCACCACTGGTGCAGTTCCTCTTTCGAGATGTGCAAGCTAGCGAAGGACTTCATCTTCTCATCTAGCTTGTCATACTTAGCTTGCACCATGGCAATCTCCGCCTCCTTGGCTTAAACTTGGCGGGCCTTCTCCTCGAGAGTCACCACCTCGAATAAAGCTTCATGCCTTTCCGCCCGAGCTGTGGCCAGATCTTCTCGCAGTTCCCTTAGCTGCACTAGATAGGCCATCGAGGCTGCACTTATTTACACCAACATAGCATATCAAGAACACATTGATATACATATTCATTTGCAACCTAATCCGGAAAATTACTTACCAGTCTCAGACTGTCGACTTCATTTTGCTGGGTAGCAAACTCTACGAGGATAGGAAACTCGATCGTTAGCGGATCACTGAAAGTATGCACTGCCACGGACAGCCCTCCCTCGAACAGTCGAGGGGGCAAGATTATTGCCTCCCCTTCGATGGAGCCTTTGCCTTTATCTGCCACAGGGGGAACAACACTTGGCCCTGTTTCTGGCGGGGGATTCTGAACAGCCTCAGTAGCTGGGGGCACCGTCTCGTTCCCCAGTAGTGTGGTTTCTTTCGAGGAGCGTCCGTTTTAGCTTTCTTGGATTTCGCCCTATCCCCAACCTTCACGATCCTCTTCTTCTTCTTCTTCTGAGGTGCTGCAGTGATAGTAATGTCCTCATCTGAATTCACAATAGTAAAAGGATCTTCGTCACCAAACAATCGAGAACCAGCGTTGCTTGACGACATGACCTAAAAACAGAGGAAAAAAGCAAATGATTAGTACCTTGGTTTTCTTCAACAGAGGTTTCAAGAAGAATTCTGGTTGAGGCCTCGACATTAGCAGTATTTTCTTCCTCAGCGTATGCAGGGGGCACATAATATTGTACGTCGTTCCATTTAACGACCTTGGAATATTTCAGAATCTTCTCCACATCAGCCTCGAGCTCCTCGATGCACTCTTCATCCTCTTGAGTCCACTCATCCTTTATGGCCCCGAGACCCTCCGTCTCTCGGAGATTCCACGATAGGCAATAATTCTCGGGGGCCCTTACAAACAAGAAATCTGGTTTCCATTCCAGAGAGCCGCCATACGCCTCGACCATCTTTTTCACGCCGGCTCTAAGGCGCCTTTTCACGATATACCAGTCCTGGAAAGAGGTCGAGGCCACAACTACTTGGAAAAAGCACCTCCACAATAATAACCGAGGTCTTACTTTTACATGTTGGCATACCCTTGCAAACCCCAGTACAAATGTTATTAAATTTGGGGTAAAACGAGCGAGGGGAGTCCTATAGTGTTGCACAATCTCCTCAAACAGGGGGAAGAGGGGGAATCTAGGCCCTAGGTTCATGAATCAGTCATACACAGTAATTCTTCCCCCTGAAGGAGAGTTAGCCCTCTCGTTTCCTAACGGGGCTCTTGCCTCTAGGGCTGAAGGAACATCGTATTTGGATCTAAGGTTCTCTACCTTATCGACAGAATCTATGGTGGATACAAAGTCATCGACAGTTTTTTCTTCGGAATCCCTAACCATAATTCCGGCACAAATCTACTTTGGCTACAATTGGAAAAGACAAAAACTTAGAACGAAACTGGGGATTTAGATCTGGAAACTTACTGTTAGAGGAGGACGTGACCACTCGCTTTTCGAGTTGTAACTTCCCAGCATTCTTCCCGAATCTTGATAGCAAATTCCCTGGAGACAACATCGATGGGGCAGTATCTCCGGCGGAGGTGATTGGATGCTCTGACAGAGAGGAGAATTTTGGGTTTTTGCGAAGAAGTAAAATTGCTGAGTAACAGGGGATGGAAGAGCCTTCTCCTTAAAAACAAAATTTATTCTCCCACGTTTCCCTAATTACAGACCACGATATGACAGTTAGTGCAGATTTCAAGGAGGTAATGATGGTGAGGCTGCCGTTTGGGGAACGTGCCCACTAATAACGTGCGGTTGAAATTTTAGGCGGGATTAGGAAGCGACCGCCTTCCCGGGTCAAGATCTAACCCGCTAGCTACCCTCGGTTTTCCAAGATCGAGAGTTGTGCGTTTGCATCGAGGTTGCTCGACATATTGCTCGGTAATTAGCTGAACGAGAGTAGCCCGTCCACTCTCGGGTGTGTCCCAGGTAACACCTACCTTGTGCCAAGCGTTGTTTATCTTTATGCAACTAACACTTGGCAGGGGCACTTGGCGAGTCCATATCCATCACCGAGACTGGACTGGCCCACCAACCGGAGAAAGAGTCCAACCGGGACTCTTGAGGCGGTTTAGGTTCCCGAAACCTAATAGGAATCGGGGATTGTCCAGGTATTCTCATACCTATAAATAGGGTAGCTAACGCCACAATACAGGTACGCAATCTATAGCTTAACAGACTACATACCCAAACCTTCCACCAACCCTTTTATTAACTTAAGTATCGGAGTGTCTACCCTCGGGAGACTCCGAGGCCCTATTTTGCAGGAAACCCAAGCCGGAGTTCCACCGTTAGACCGGCGGCGCGTAACCAAGCATCGTCATTTAATCATAAGAATATGATATGGTATTTGTTTGTGCATATGTATTTGCATCAAATCCACTAGCTAATTGGCAGTAGCCAATAGAAATAACAATTTGAATGGTTATTTTTGTCGGGTTTGTTTTTGTTGGTATGATAGATCGACTTAAAAAGGTCCTCTCTCCCATGGTTTTCAGATTGGAAACTGGAAGGTAGAATATTTATGGAGGAGTATTACATACTCCCTCCATTCTATAATTATTGTTAGTTTGAATTTTCATTTTTAGTTCAAATTGTACAAGTGAAATCTCAAACTGGACAATAATTAATTTTGGGACAAAGGGAATACTAGTTTATCAACTAGTAACAAACACTTTTCTGTGAGACGATACAGGATCAACCAAAGTTGGATTTGTCTAATTATACTATTATCTCATTTATCTCCTCTATCTTAAAATAATTGTGTAATTTAGATTTACGAATCATAGAGGGAAGACACTTGTAAGCAACATATATTACCGAACTTTCTTTGTTATTTATTTATTTTTGTATAGGGTTAGCAAGATGAGTTCACAATAACTACTATTATCGAGAATCAATTCGGGATGATTATCATAGTCAATGGACCCCTGATAACTACTATCATCAACCGAGTTACACAGAAGGATCTCATTGGACAGGGTCTCAAGTCTCGGGGCCGATCCACGGCCAAGGGTTTGAATTGAAGTGCGAGTGTGGCCCTGAATCTGATGCTCCTGAAGCAAAACTGAGGGTATCGAGAGCTGATGCCAACAAGTACAGACCATTCTACAACTGCTCTAACCCTGATTACGACGAGGTATATAAATCATGAAAAGAACAACTCTTTCACTTTCAAAATTATTGTCTGATTTGAATTTTCACTTTTAGTACAATTTGTACCAAGAATGAAAATCCATACTTGAAAATCATTTTGGGATGGAAGAAGACAATGAGTACTTTATTTTCCATTTTACCTAATTCACCTTGCTTATCATTTGCTGCTTTATACTATAGTCTTCATTTCCGTTTTACGCGATTCACCTTGGTTTCAAATTCTCATTTTAAACTTGTTAATCAGTCTTCATTTCAATTTTTCTTTTTTTTTTTCAGCAATGTGAGTTCTTCAGGTGGGCTGTTATTGTAATATTTAGTATATTTCCTATTATGTTCTAGTTTAGGGTTTGTTATTGTCTATATATAGTCTGTATATTGTGCACAACATATGATGAATTCAATACAATTTCCCTATTCTAAGTTGGTATTGAGCTAGGTTTAAAACAACCCAAATTTTTTTCTTTTTCTCTCCTTTCTTTTCTCTTCCCCGCCACCGACTGTTTTTTTTTCTTTCTTTGGCCGTGACACAGCCCGCCACGTCAGAGCTCTTGTCTCCCGTTCTGCCGCTCTGTGCTGCTCCTTGCCGGTGTTCTGCCCTTGCTGCTGCTGCTGCCGGTGTTCTGCCCTTGCTGCTGCTGCCGGGTACTGCTGCCGTTTTTTTTGCTGCTGCCGGTTCGTCGTTCGGCGTGCCTTTTCTGCTGCTGTTTTCTGCCGGTGTCCTTGCTGCCGCCTGCTTCTTCTTCCTCCTTGCTGCTGGAGTTTCTTCTTCTTCTCGTGCCGCCGGTTTCTTCTTCTTTGGCCGCCACACACACACAGCCACACATGGCCGATTCCTCCCTGCCGGTTTCTTTGCCACACACATCGTCGGTTGCCGTGTTCATCGTCGCCTACTTCTGTTCTTTGTTCTGCCGCCACCGTCACTGGTTTTTTTTTGCTCACGTGCTGCTGCTTCTTGTCAACCACCACCCAACAACAAAAAAAAAAAACAAAAAAAAAAACAAAAAAACCTCAAAAAAAAAAAAAACCACTTGGGCTTTATTAAGTCTTGATTGCTTCCTTTCAACGATGACTATCACCGACCTTTCATCCACAGACCAGGCTACCCAGCTTCGGCCAGCGGCACCTTCGTCACAGACACCAGTATCACTTCTTCAACCTAGTCTGCAATCTCTCAATCATTCTTTCACTGTGAAGCTGCAATCTCGAGCCAACTATTCGTCTTGGCGTCTTCAATTTACTCCTTTATTGACTATGTTTCGTGTTGCCGGTATTGTCGACGGCACCGACCCTGCACCACCACGTTTTCTCCCTTCCGTCAGTGGTGCCGCGCCCCAACTCAATCCTGAGTTTGATATCTGGCAGCAAAAGGATCAGCTGGTCCTCTCTTGGATTCTTTCTTCCGTTGCTGAAGACATTTTTCCCGTTCTCCAGGGCTGCACGACGTCGGTGGCTGCCTGGACAGCCCTTCAGCAGGGTTTCGGCATGCTTTCTTATGCTCAATAGACCCAGCTTGTTATGGAGCTCCATAGCTTGCAAAAAGGTGACTTGTCGGTCACGGCTCTCCTCTCCAAAGCGAAGGGTATCGCAGATACATTGCAGCTTGCCGGCCATCGCATATCTCGCGCGGAGTTCAATGCTATCATCTTCCGCAAGCTTGGTGCCGAATTCAATGGCACCATCGGAGCTTTGCAGCAGCGATCCGAACCCCCCTCCTATCAAGATCTCCTTGGTCAGTTAGTTTCGTATGAGGTGCTTCTTCACGCCCTACAGCCGGTCCTTCAGCCAACGGCCATGATTGTGCAGTCGCTACCTTCTCCTACGCCGCCTCAATCCTCTCGTGTCGGTCGCTCGCAACGCGGCGGCCGGCGCAATCAGGCTTCTGGCCGTGGTGGTGGTCGACGTGGGTACACCCCTCCCGCCCCGGGTGAGACATGTCAACTTTGCGGCATCTTGAATCACACGGCCACCACTTGTCGACGACGTTTTGATGCTAATTTTGTTCCTCGACCCCCTGCCGTTCGGTCGGCTGCTTATGCCCAGGCAGTTTCTCCTGCACCGCATTCAGCTAGTTTGTTGCCTCTTCCGTCTTACCCGGAGTCGACTATGTCTCCTCAAGCCCATATGGTGCAGTATGCCCCTTCTGTCACTCCCTGGCATCCGGACACTGGTGCTACCGATCATGTCACGCCAAATTTGTCCTCTCTCAGTACCGCCAATGATTATACTGGTACGGATCATATTTTAGTTGGTAATGGCGATGCTCTATCCATTCAGCATGTTGGTCAATCTGTTGTGCCATCGTTTTCCCGTCCTCTTTATTTGAATCGTGTCTTGCATGCTCCTTCTCTTACTAAGCCTCTGTTATCTGTTCAAAAATTTACTCGTAATAATCACTGTTTCTTTGAATTTTATTCTGACTCTTGTTGTGTCAAGGATCTTTCAACCAAGGAACTCCTCCTCCGCGGTCGGGCTGATAATGGTCTCTATCGCTTAGATCTTCCTGCTCGTGGTTCCTTGTCTCCAGCCGCTTATCTTGTCTCTTTAGGTCAATGGCATGCTCGTTTAGGGCACCCTAATAATGTCACTCTTCGTACTTTGGTTAGGCAGTTTCAACTCCCTCATTCCTCTGTCTCCACGTCCACTGATAAATGTGAGGCGTGCTGTTTAGGGAAGTTGCATAGGGTTAGTTTACCTTCTACTTTTCATCGTAGCTCTAAACCTCTTCATTTAATTCACACTGATGTTTGGGGCCCTGCCCCTATTTTGTCATTCAATGGTCATCGCTACTTTGTGCTTTTTATTGATGACTTCTCTTTATTCACATGGATTTATCCCATTAAGTATAAAAGTGATGTTGTCCATGTTTTCAAGCAATTCAAAGCTCTCGTAGAAAATCAATTTGGCACTACCATTAAAAGTGTTAACTCTGATTGGGGTGGTGAATTTCGTTCTCTCAATTCTTTCTTTAAGGATGTCGGTATTATTCATCGTTTAGCGTGCCCACACACTCATGAGCAGAATGGCACTGCTGAACGCAAAATTCGTCACATTGTCGACATTGGACTTGCTCTCCTTGGCCATTCCAGTACCCCCTTTCGGTTTTGGGATTTTGCTTTTGAAACTGCTGTGTTTTTGATTAATCGCCATCCTAGTAAACCTCTTCAAGGTCACCTACCCTTTACTACACTATATCACCAGCCACCTGATTATACTTTTCTTCGTGTCTTTGGTTGCGCTGTCTATCCTCTTCTTCGCCCTTATAATAAACATAAATTCTCCTTTCGTTCTACTCAGTGTGTCTTTCTTGGTTATTCTCCATCTCATCTTGGTTATCGCTGTTTTGATATGGTCCATAACCGTCTTTATGTTGCTCGTCATGTTGAGTTTGATGAGAAATCTTTCCCTTTAAACGTCCTGTTTCTAGTTCTCCTTCTTCGCTGCCGGAATCTCCTGCTACCCCTTGGTTGCGTGTAACCAGTTCTCCTGGTATGCTTGCGACGTCTTCTGCGTCCTCTTCGTCTCCTTCTAGTACACCAGTTCGTTCCTCTCCTCCTATCCCTCCTGACTCATCATCTCTAGCTAGTTCTCCTGCATCCAGTTCTTCATCATCTGATTCCAGTCCTCCGCCGCCACCTCCTCCTCCTTCTTCCCGTCAGCACTCAATGACACTTCGTCCACAACCCAAGCCCAAGAAAATCTTTGATCCCTCGGCTCATCTTACCTCTGTTTCCCCAGCTTTGCCTACAGCTCCTACATCCTTCACCCAAGCCAAATCCTTTCCTCAGTGGCAGAATTCCATGAAGGATGAAATTTCCGCCCTCCTCAAAAATAACACATGGACTTTAGTTCCTCCTCCTTCCTCCGGTAATGTTGTCGGAAATCGATGGATCTATAAGATTAAGACCCATGCTGATGGCTCCATTGAGCGGTATAAGGCTCGGTTGGTGGCTCGAGGTTTTACTCAGTCTTTTGGGGTTGATTACACTGACACATTTAGTCCGGTTGTTAAGCCGGTCACCATTCGCTCGGTTTTGACTGTTGCCTTGGCTCGTGGATGGTCCATTTCTAAGCTTGATGTCAGTAATGCCTTTCTTAACGGTGTTCTAAGTGAGACTGTGTATATGGTTCAGCCACAGGGGTTTGTTGATCCGGTGCGTCCCCATTATGTGTGTAAACTACATAAGTCATTATATGGTCTTAAGCAAGCTCCTCGGGCCTGGTATTCTCGGTTGGCAGCATTTCTGCTTACCTTGGGTTTTGTGGAGTCTCGTTTTGATCCTTCCCTCTTTGTCTATCGCCGTGGGTCTCAGTTGTGTTTTTTGCTGGTCTATGTGGATGACATTATTCTTACAAGCAGCACTTCTGGTTTGGTCCAGCGTTTTATCTCTTGTCTTGCTAAGGAGTTTTCACTACGGGATCTAGGTCCGTTAAGTTACTTTCTTGGGGTCGAGGTTCGTCGTACTTCCAAGGGTTTGCTTCTCTCTCAGCGCAAGTATGTCACTGATTTGCTACGACTCGCAAATATGCATACTTGCAAACCTATTTCCACTCCTTTGCAGGCTAATGTTGTGTTGTCCTGTTTGGATGGAACTCTGTTGTCTTCTGATGATGCGACTACTTATCGTCGGTTGTGTGGCAGTCTGCAGTATACCACTCTCACTCGTCCAGATATCTCCTTTTGCAGTTAATAAGCTTTGTCAGTTCATGCATCAGCCTCGCACTTCTCATTTTCAGGCTCTCAAACGGGTTCTTCACTATCTTCGTGGTACCGTTGATTGCTGTTTAGTTCTGCATCCTACAGATTTGGGTACTCTTACTGCGTTTAGTGATGCTGACTGGGCTGGTTGTCCGGATGATCGACGTTTTACTACTGGTTTTTTCATTTATTTGGGACCTAATCTCATTGCATGGGCATCTAGGAAGCAGCCCACTGTGGCTCGCTCGTCTACTGAGGCTGAGTTTCGCGCGGTTGCTAATGTTTGTGTTGAACTGCATTGGGTGTGTCATCTGTTGTCCGAGTTAGGCGTTTCTTTACATCGTCCTCCCTCTATTTGGTGTGACAACAGTAGTGCAGTTTTCCTTGCTGTCAATCCTGTGTTCCATGCTCGTACAAGACATGTTGAGTTTGATTTTCACTTTGTTCGAGATCATGTTCGGCGTAAGTTTGTTTCGGTCAATTCTATCTCTGCTGCTGATCAGCTTGCTGACATTCTGACAAAACCCTTGTCCAAAGAGTTATTCTTTCGATTCCGGACAAACTTCGGCTTCTCTCTTCTCCGCCGTAAGTTTGTGGGGGCGTATTGTAATATTTAGTATATTTCCTATTATGTTCTAGTTTAGGGTTTGTTATTGTCTATATATAGTCTGTATATTATGCACAACATATGATGAATTCAATACAATTTCCCTATTCTAAGTGCTGTTAAACTACCTCTAACTAGTGATAAGCACAAAAATGAGATGAATGTGCTCAGGCGTGAGTGCAGGCGTCTGCAAGACAAAAATGATCAAATGACACAAGAACCTAATCAGGCTAAAGGATCTCCTCGTAACAGAAACAACTTGAAGAAGACCTGAGAAAACTGGATATATGATCCTGAACCTTTTGTCTTTTACGTCGATGAAGTTTGGACGATTCAGATGACAGGGAAGATGATGTGATGAAGGTCATACGAACTGTGAAGCAGTGGCAGATTTAGGGTTCCGGCCAAGGCCTCGCCGGCCTCACCCTAAATCACTCAGTATCTATAAACTTTTTCTTTGTTATAATAAGGCTTTTTACCGCTTGATGATTATTGTGTTCTCATGTTACTTGGATTAAGTTTTTTTCTTTAAAAAAAAAATATTTTCATTCTGTCTTAATTATATGGATTAAACTAGTCTAACTTCGAATGTTGGTTATTAATATTATAGGAAATTAAAACAAAAATCTTCATATTATACTAGCAGTAATGATTTTTAATTCATGGAAATGAATAGTCACAAATAACATATTGATATCATCTTGATTTTTGTGGTCTATTAAAAATAAGATGAGAAGAGTTTGAAGTTTATGTTTGTACGAAATAGCCAAGATTAATTTTATGCCTTTCAGGCATCCACACCCTTTAATTTGGTAAAGGATTAAGTTTGATCCCCTTATGCATCTACATTCTTTCTTTTTCTTTTTTTTTTGGGGGGGGGGGGGGGGGGGGCGTGGAGGGTGAAAGGAAAAGTCATCAAATAGGTAGGAGTACTGCGCGAAAATTCCCACCACAAACGGGTTTGAAATTTGAAGTTATGCTTGGAAGAATGATTCTTCTCAATTCTCATTACAAGCAATTGACAAAATTTATGTTTTCTTTCGTAATTTACAAATATTTTTCAAGACAATAAATATTGGCTTCAAAAGAAGTTCACATTAGTTAGCAAATACAGTATGATTAATACTAAAACCAAGCTCGCGTCCGTGGTAAAAGTTAGAAGAGAAACAGAAAAGCACTATTAAGTTTAGAGTGATTAGTTGTAATTTAGAGTGGTTAGTCACGCTGTAAATGACATATAATAAGACATCATCGTAATGTAATAGTAACATATAATTTTTTTTTTTTTACTCTTTCTTATTGTGCCTCAAGAAAATTAAAAGTGATTAGTTGTACAGTATCCGAAAAATCTAATAAAACCCAAAGCTAATTTTTGACATACAATTTGATCGTACGTACCTCCGTTTACACTATTGTTCTTACGATTTGTAAATAACTTCCCGCATTCATCGCTCCTAAAATCTTCTTCTTCTTCTTCAATGTGTTCTTAATCAAATTAATCATCAGGGAAAAAAAAAAAAATTTCCTCCCCTTTCTTGAATTCAGGTTCTTCAACACCAAATACAAAAAGAAAGGGAAAAAAAAGGAGGGGGGAAAAATTACAGTGTTTTTCTTATTGTATAGGAGGGATTAACGATTAGTACCCAAGAAAAAAGATAAGATTGCGAATAGAAAGAGAAAAACAACAAACAAAGAAAAAAAATCAAAAGGAGAAGAAATGGAGGAATCAAGGCAATCGGATTGTAGGGTTCCTGTCATTTCTTCCATATTCTTCATCTGCCTAGCGACCGGAGGTGTGTTTCTGATAATGTACGTTTTCACGCCTTCATTGTCGGCGCCATGGTACCCGATCGCGGCATTCGTCATGATCGGAATTCCGTGGCTTTTCTGGTTGGTCACATACATTTACGCATGCCTTAAAGCCTGTTTTAGAAGGGGTAATCTCAACGAGCGACAAATTTCGAGGCGGAATAATTATTCGAGGAACGCCGCGCCTTCTTCCAAGAACACCGGAAGAAATGCGTCGATTAGCCAACACCGTGATCGTGATCAAGAAGAAGCCGTCGATGATCATCGGAATTCGCCGAAAGACGGAAAACACGTACAATTCGCGGAGGTGGTTGTGATGGGTGCCGGCGATAATGGACGAAATAACCAGGAATCATCATCAGTTACATCTTCTAAAGAGATTGAGATGCCATTAAATGTAGGGGTTTCATCTTCATGATAGGAGGAGGAGGAAGAGGGGAAAAAAAGAAATTTGGGGTAATTAATTCTCTTTTTTCTTGTTTGTACTTATTAATTTTTATTTTACTTTTCTTTCGAAAACTTTGAGGTATATATATAGTTTCTTATTGTTCAATCTCTTGATTTAATTTCAGTATCGGATTATATAGCTCTTGATCATGCATAAGTAGATTCTTGATAAGTCTTTTTTAAGAAGAGATGAATTACAGTTTTATTATCTTAATTATTTGCGGGGATCCTGAAAATGAAACTGGTTAGTGAAGAAGAGAAATTGTAATGTTTGCTTCCTAAAAGGAACAATTGGTAGTTCGTATCTGTTTTTTCTTCGCTTTGATTTTTCTGAGTTCTTTGGGATTTAATTGTTGTTTTTCACTTGAAACAACTATCCCCTAGCTCTTTACATGTTTCCAATAAATTAATTGGCACTCTTCCTGTTGAAACTTGGACTTGCAATTCAAAACAAGTTAGCGATTTATTTATAATTATAAATGAATGAGTGGAGACCATGTAATATATGAGTTCACCATGCGGGACAATATGCATTTTTTACACTTTGATTAGGTCATGCTTACATTTTAACTGCTAGTCAATGAAAAACGCTTCTCTGAGCTAGCTATGGCCTCTGGATATGATCCCCAGAATGTGTTTACGTTCATAACTTTTACTATGTCTGTCCCAGAAAAGAAGTCTTTGTTTGTTGAACTAAAATAAGAAAATAAAAATGACTATTATTTTGAGATAGAAAGTATTTTATAATTGTATCTTATGTAGATTCCTCGTATCAATATATGAAAAAAGTGTTTCATTTTTTCTTTTGTTGAAAAAAAAGGGGATGAACGAAGTACTGGTATTTCTTAAAAAAAGAGTTCTACAAGCTAAGAACATGTATGCTGGAAATGGAATGAAGAAATGGGAATTTCATTCCCGTTCTTAAAAATTCAGCTCATTAAAAGAATTTTAAATTTTCTTTACAATATTTGGAAATGTTCTATGATTGTAATCATTTTTTCATTACGATATTTTTTTTTTTTGCACAGTATGAATTAGGGATCAAAAAATATTGATTATTAATTTTAATGAACTCAAATGTTTTTATACTTCCTCCGTCCTAAAAAAATAATCTACATTAAGAACATGAAGAGGAATCAAGGGATAGGGTTTTTTTTAGTAAAAATAATTATTTTAAATTTTTTAAAATTAATTTAAAGATATTTTAGGAATGATTGATCTAAAATATCATATTAGTACAATTTTGTAATAATACCTCATAATCTTATAATGCAAGGTATTATTATATTTAATCTATTAAGGGGGTGTTTTGTTGATGGGTATTGAAATGAAGGAATGAAATGACTCATAATATTAGTATTTGGTTGGCGGGTTTCAAATTGGTAGGAACAGACTGATTCCTTATTATTTCAGAATCTTCTAAACCCATCAAAAAGTGGGTTTTGATCTGATTCCTGGTTGTGTAACTTTTTTTTTGGTTCAATTCTTTGTTTTTTCATGAAAATTCTATGTTGTATAAAAATTTATTATTATTTATATTAAATAAATAATTTTTCTTAATTTATATAAATCAGGTTTTCTTAAAACTTTTTCTTCATTATGTAACTCCAGTTTTATTTGAAATTTTTTAGTCATATTTAAATTATGACCAACATTGAATGATGTTAAATTTATTAACTTATAATTAGTTTTGAGATTGAATTGCAGAATTTGTTTATTGTATTAGATTTTATATTAAACTATTTATTTTTTAAAAATATAAACTAGATTATTCAAATTGACTGATTAATATAAAAAATTATTAATTTTTAAATTTTTTTTGTTATTAAATTGTTGTACCATTAATTAATTAAAAATAAATATAAAAAATGAAATGATACCTAAACCTTTCATAAACCTAACAACTATTTAGAATGGGTACACTCATAGTAAACCTTTTATTGAACATGGTAATGATGAGAATCCTTATTTTATTACCATACACCGATTCCCTTTCCCTCGCACTTGCACAAGTATAATGTACGTTTCTTCTTCTTCCTTTTTTTTTTTTTTAAAAAAAAACAATTAGTTTATAATAAAACAACTAGATGTAACTCGTGCACTGCACGGGGTAAAAAAATTACAATTTAAATAATATCACATTATAAATAAATGTTTATAGAAAACAAACAAACGATATAGATTTAAAACTGTGTTAAATTAAAATATGTAATACTTGTGGAAAATGAACAACGAAATTAGAAAAGTGTAGATTCCAATATATGCAGTGAATTAGTTTAAATAGTTGAAAATGCGACTTTATTCTGGTAACAAATACAATTAAGTTAAAAAAAGTTTCAATTTCGGATTCTTTGTAAATTGATAATGATTATTTTTTTTAGATATATAGTTTAAAGAATTTTCCCCTTGCGTGTAGATGACACTAATAATATTAGTTATTCAGAATGATGATAAGATTTAGGTCCAACACTTATCCTATAAGATTAATTAATAGTACATATTACTATTGGTAAAAAAAAAAATAGTATGCAACTTCAAGTTTTTTGAAAATACTTTTTTTATAAGCCATAAATATAAGAAAGTACCACATAGGATTAAACGCAATATGACATTAGACATTTATTTTTATTTTTATTCTAAGTCATCCATTTACTCATTCATTTTGCCACGGCTATATTGGTGGGAATATCCATCAATTTTTATTGAAAATATCATTCAGCTCTTTATGTGTGTGTGTATATATATATATATATATATATATATATATATATAATCTCTTATATTGTTTTCAATGATTATCAATATTTTTTTTTAAAAAAGATTGATCATCAACTTAATTTGTTGAGTTGTTTTACCCGATTATTTGTCTAATTTCATTTTGACTATTCATTCTATGTAAACTTTACCCATATTATTTTGTACATGCATATTGCGATAGTTATATAGTAATTGGAAAGACAAAATAAAACACATGGGAAGAATACAAGTTGATTATCTTCACTCAAGATAATATTGTAAGAGTAAAAAGATAACATTTAAACAAAAACTTAAGAGAAAAAGAAAAAAAAAAAGAAAAGAAACTCACTCATTTTACTTTTCCAGGATCAAGGTTATTTATATGCAGACACACATCACTTTTGATGACATCCAAACTTATATTTTAGCATGTTGAATGAGATTCGATCACATTAACAAACAATCCTTGAAGTTGGTAAGAAATGCCTTAAACAGATGGATTAAGATGTGATCCTTGAATTGTAGTTTGAAAATGAATTATACTATCTTTATCCAACAGAGAGAGTTGTAAATATATCTAAGGGTTTCCGGAGATAATGAAACGGGTCCAGAAATAAGGATCGTAGGAGCTCCATAGTCGTATGAAAAAGATGCACCACTTTCTAGAATAATTCCCTTCGATTAGTTTCAGTCTCGAAGTGAAAGCCATACATTTTTCACATGCTCAGGTTTTGACATGGTGAGACCATCTGCTTTTCATTTGTTGAGCCTGTTGGAGATACTGATTGACTTAGCAAAAGGTATATCAGAGCACAATTAAAAGTTCAGAAACCAATTAGTTCTTGAAATCAAAAGTTTTGTTTAGAGTACCAGTTCATATTCAGCATGTATCAGAGCATAGTTCTCCAATGAATGCTAGCAGTAAACTTGTAGGCTCAACGACCAATAAAAAGATACATTCAAAGGCAAGAGGAATTTAAGGACTTCAATGTTGAACAAACTTAAAACGATCAAAAAAATTTGGAATACTTGGGATGTTAATATTTAAGAAGATTTCTCCAGAAAACCAACCTCCTTCATGTCCTCAAAAATAGATTGGACAATTCGGCTCGCATTTGCATCAACGTGGTGAAAGAGGGAGACACCTGCAATATAATAGAAAAAACAACTAAGCAAAAAGAAGTAATAGAAATTTTCTCCCAGCCTTAAATTGATTGCTGATGATCCAGAAAACTATTAGGATGATGATACTTCAAAAATCTTGGCACCAGTAGCAGACATGTGACGATGGTGGCAGCTTGGAAGAGTTTGGAGCAGAAAAAAAAGGAGTGGGAGACTGCCGATACAAAAAAGATCGAAGAAATGAAGGCAGACTAAATTATGTTTATATATTGATTAAATTTACTAACATAGAGGTTCATTTGATTTCAATTTAAAATCACCAGATCTGATGAAGGATTCAACTTCAAATCATTAGTTAGGATTGTAATCTTCTTTCGATAATTTTTTACTTAATCAAAAGACATAACAAATTCCAATTGTTTTTTTAATTGAAGATATAATTTTTTCCTTTTTTAACAAATCAAAAAATTGAGAAAATTGCCAGTCCTATGTGGCAAGTGGAAAATTATCACAGTTTTCTCTCTCTAGGTTTTCTATTATTAAGTTATATAGAAGATTGGTGGATAATAGAGATATCTGTTGTGATACAAATCCAATATATTTTCCTTCCACGAACGTAATTTTTTTTAAAATTATTATTATAAAGGAAAATCATTCGAATTGATTAACTATTTTTAAATCCCGATTGATTCTAGAATTGTGTGCAATATCAATAACACAAACGGAACAGGATTCCTCCCCCTAAACGCAAAAGGAGTATAATAAATAAGATAATCTTTTAATTTAGGACGGAAGAGTATTTATTTAAGAATATAATAAAGTTGCAATTATTTTGAGTGAGTTATATGATTTTCGATGGAAAAAGATAAATAAGAAAACGACCGATCAAAATCAGATGGGAGAAGGGGGCAGCAATTCTATGGGTTTATAAAAAGCCAAAAAGAATAACAACAAGTCACACCAAAATCAATATTGATCAATCTTTCTTCGAAACTCCCAATTCCAGATAAGTAATCGTGATGATGATGATGATGAACACCTTGAGATCCGGTTCCCGGTCGGCCAATCAACTCCGGCAACTAAAACAACTCCTCAACCGTCACTCCACCACCTCCTCCTCCCATGCCCGACGAGCGATCTCCACCGCTCGCGCTCCTCCCTCTTTCCTCAGGCAGCACTCCATCGTGCTCCCCGATCACCTCTCGCCACGTCATCCAATTAAAATCCAGCCTTCTTATGTTACCGCTTTCCGTCACCTACACACCGGAGGTGGTGATTTCGGAGAGAGATACGAAAACCAGGCTCCAAAAACTCAATCCTCGTCGTCATCGTCGACGACAAAGGCACAAGAACCAGAAAGACTAGCACATGTAGTTGTTTCAGAGATCGCATTGACTTTGATTGACGAGATTCTTAAGTTTAAGCCAATCCGAAAGGCGGAAGGGAAAAGGCTAACAGACGCGATTAATGAAAACTGCTTGGACCAGCTTAGACAGGAAGAATTTTTTGCAAAGTTGGAACAAATCTTAGAGGCAAAAAGAGAAAGGCTAATGATTAATATAGTTGATAATTCAAAGGTTCATGGAGACGAATCAGAACTTGTGGCACACGCATTTGCAGCCACAAAAATAACCATAGCATTAAAAGCGGTTCAGAAGATAAAGGAGCATTTCCCGCCGTCGCCCGAGGCAGAAGAAGCAAAAAGGCTAACAAATAAAATTGTTTCAGAGGTTGCAGAGGAATTAATTGATGGCCGTGCTAAGGTTGACAAAACCGTAATGGCGGAAGTAGCAAGGGTAGGTAAAGAAATTGCTGAAGAATTGGACAATATTAGCGGGGAAGAAGATATTGTAAAGGTTGAACAAATCTTAACGATAGAACGAGAAAGGTTAATGAATAATATACTTGCTAATTCAAAGGTTGACGGAGACGAAACACGACTTATAGGACAAGGAATCACGGCCAAACTAATATCCATGCGATCAAAAACGCTTAAGAATGTTAAGGAGAAGCATATCCCGGCGGTGCCGGAGGATATCAATTTGAAAATTCAGAAAGTTGCGAGTAGGCGAGCAAGATTGATCGAGTTCGTGCCGCAGGAAAAAGCATTTGTTGTTGAGCGATCTGGAAAATACTGGAAGACATTGGAATCAGGAACTCGTCACTTTTTAAATCCTTTCACAGACAGAATAGCGTATGAATATAGCTTGGAACAATTTGGCATAAGCTTTCCCCGACAGATTGTGGCCACTAAAGGCAATTTCCATTTCGGCGTCGATGGACGTTTCGGAGTCCGGGTTGTGAACCCTAAGTTGGCGTCGTATGGAGTTGACAACCCCACACTTTCCGTGATTCAAACTGCAAAATCAAAGATGCGAATCGAGTTCTCGAAAATTACAATGCACGAATTTACCCACCAGAGGGACACACTTTTGGAGAACATAACAAAAGCAACTAATGACGTGGCCAAGGATTGGGGAATGGAGTGCGTTGTGTTCCAAGTTTACATACCAAAATAGGGCTCGGATCTGTTGAGGGCAGAAAAGGAGCAACAAGGGAAGAAATTATAAGAAACTAAACCGCGATTTATTCTGAAATTATACTTGATTAGAATTAATAATATAAGAATTTTGCTTATTTAGTCGTTTAATTTGTAACTTGGTTTGGTACGGCTTTTTTTTTTTTATAGATTGTATTGGTCGCGCGTCTTTGTGTGGCAGGGGTTTGAGACGAGTCTATATATACAGGATATGGTTTTTCATCTTAGCTTTCATTTTGTTTATGATAAATTAATGATACTCCCTCTGTTCCAAAACAGTATTGTCCAGTTTAGATTTAGGGCATTCACAGCAATGGTTTAATTGCTGTTGAATGTCAGTAGAAAAAAGGAGGTATCCATTACAAGTCGTGTAATTTTGTCAGGTGTTTAATATATTTCAATCGGTTGAATCTGGCAAAATGTGAGGCAACGTGGAGCCCATCACATGGGCAGCCACTATTTTTCTTTTTTCTTTTTCGATTTTTTTTCGCTGAGACCCACGAATGGTCAGGTACCATACGTATTCTTTCTTTTTGTTTTTTGCCTTATTTTGTTTCCTTTTTTTTTGGTAATTCGTTTTTTTTTTTTTTTAAATATTGGTATCAACCTGCAAAACCCATTTCATGTTTTGATTTTTTTTTCCTTAAATCTGCCCGTTTTGTCGTCTTCAACATCAAAAACAAAATTTCTTTATTTTTGTGACCGTTATAAGCCCTTTTTTTTTTTGTCTTCTTCACAGCATCTCCAAAAAAAAATTTCTTCATTTTGGTTGTCAAATTTGTGGCTGTAGAAATTTTTTGAACGTTGAAAAAACTAGCCGTTTCTAAATGTTTGCACTATAATTTGATAATTTTTTTAAGAGAATAATTTAAGATTTTGCCTATAAATACCCCCAATATTGATTTTCATAACACACCACTTTCTCTATTTTTCCTCTCTTCTATACTTATAGATCTTTCTTTACAACACATCAACTATTCAATTTTTTTCTTCTATTTTCTACTACCATGAGCCGAAAAAATAACAAAAATCATCCTACAAACAATGCAAATCCATTCGTGATGTATCAACCGCCCTGTTATTTTTCTCAAATGATTGGAAATAATTTTCCAACGGGATTTACAAATACGGGTTCGTCTTCCGGAATTCTAAGTACAACGGTTTCAACAAGAGGAGACGTTCAGACGATGACTCTCCAAATGCAATGCCAAGGGCATCAACTCCCCAAGATTATTTTCCACAATTTTCAAGTCAATTTGGTTTGGATAATATTTCTTTATTGCAAGCACCATAAAAAGAAAATACTTCAAATTATCAAGGTTGGAGCAAGGAGGAAGACATACTTCTGGCTCGTGCATGGCTCACGGTTTCTAACTGTAGCATTACAGGAAACTACCAAGATATGAAGGAATTTTGGAAGAAGATTACTACCTACTACAATGCAAACTGAGGATCTTTACCACAAAGAGAACAAGGTAAGTTAAAGTCTCATTGGTTTTGGTTTTCAAAGTATGTCAATGAATTTAACCAACACTACAATAGACTATGGAATGAACACCGTAGTGGGTGGAGTGATGATTCTGTAAGGGATGCAGCTCATGAGGTATATTACCAAATTAAGAAAAAACATTTTGTGCATGACCATGTGTGGAAAATTGTGAAAGATGATCCAAAATGGGCAGTTGTTTCTACCGTTGAAGAGCCATCAAAGAGATCAAGAATCAACGAATCTGGATCATACACTTCATCATCAAATGCTGATCGAAATGTTGAAATCAATGAGATCGAAGAGGAGGTTTGCCCAATAGTCCAAAAAGCAGCCAAGAAAGGAAAACGAAAGTCAAAAGAAAAGTGCAAGGCACGGGAGGATGAAGATGAGCTTGTTGAACTTCGACAAAAAATGATGGATTTGGAAGCCAAAAAATTAGAGCAACAAGAATTTTACAATCAGGCGTACATGAGGCATACGGTTACCAAAGAATATGAAATTTTGACGAAGGATACCTCGAATATGACACTAGAACAACGAGCAAGACATGAACTTTTAGTTGAAAAAATCTTGTCTAATTATAGATAGTCATGTTAGGTTATTATTTTGAATTAAGTTATTTTCATTGCGAGTTTTTGGTTTTATTTAAACTAAAATGTAAGAGTTGTGTCACTGTATTTGAATTTTATTACATCATATTATTGTGTTTTAAATGTGAAGTATTATTATGTTTACCGCATCGTATAATTATTATTGTACAACTTATAATTAATTACGTTGATACATTGATAGTGTAGTCACGTCATTCTTTTTTCATTTGTCCATACGTATCACAGTGTAGTCACATCTCTCTTTTTATTTTATCCATTAAATACATTGATAGTGTAGTCACGGCATTCTTTTTTCATTTGTCCATACGTATCACAGTGTAGTCACATCTCTCTTTTTATCTTGTCCATTAAATACATTGATAGTGTAGTCACATCATTCTTTTTTCATTTGTCTATACATACCATAGTGTAGTCACATCTCTCATTATCTTATCCATACATTGGATAATATAGTCAAATCTTTTTTTGATCTTGCTGCAAGTACACTCTATAAATATGGAATGAGACTAGTAACATTGTTCGAGCCTTTTCAACTCTTTGGTATGTATATATTTTGCAACAACTTTTCACACACGACCATGTCTCAAAATTCTCTTCCCAATTTTGATCCCTCTATTTTTGACGATGAAATGAATGATTATATGCGGGAACAAATCTTTGATAACACGGGTCTAGAGGATTTAAGGAGGTTGGATGAGTTGATTGAGCAACGAAGAGGTGCAAGTTCTTCGCGAAGATGATGGCATATCGATTGAGAGCGCGAAATTGGAGAACAAAGATTATTTAATGATTATTTTTCTGACAAGCCAGTATACTCTTCAGCTACTTTCCGTACAAGATTCCGCATGAGGAAAGAATTATTTCTCCGCATTGTACAATCTCTCCAAAATCACTCTGAATACTTTCAACAAAGGCCTGATGCATCAGGTAAAATGGGATTTTCCCCCATTCAAAAATCTACAGCAGCTCTTCGTCAATTAGCATACGGATTACCAGCCGATTGTGTTGATGAATATTTAAGGATGGGTGGAAGTACTGCACTAGAGTGTTTACGATACTTTTGTCATAACGTGATTGAAATTTTTCAGTCACAATATTTGAGAAGACCTAATGATAGTGACGTTCAACGTTTACTTCAAATGCACGATGAACGACATGGTTTTTCAGGTATGCTTGGTAGCATTGATTGCATGCATTGGAAATGGAAAAATTGTCCGGTTGGATGGAGAGGTCGTTTTACTTTTGGTTATCAAGGTTCTCCCACCTTAGTGCTTGAAGCAGTCACATCTGCAGATTTATGGATATGGCATGCATTTTTTGGAATTGCAGGATCTAACAACGACATCAACGTGCTCAACCAATCTCCTCTATTTAACGATGTGTTACACGGGTATGCTCCTGATATTCAATTTACTGTAAATGGTACTCAATACAGCCGATTTAGCTGATGGTATATACCCGGAGTGGGCAACATTTGTGAAAAGTTTTACATCTCCGGTGGATTCTAAGAGAAAACTCTTCAAAAAGGTGCAAGAAGCAGCAAGAAAAGATGTTGAACGAGCATTTGGAGTGCTTCAGTCCCGTTGGAATATTTGACATATTCCATCTCGATTGTGGGACAGAGCATCGCTTAAAGATATAATGTATACTTGTATCATATTACACAATATGATAGTTGAGGACGCGGGAGATGAGGCAACAAACTGGACTGATGACGCGGGGACTCAATTTTTGCATCATAAAGAGTTAATTCCTAATATACAACAATACATTCAAAGGAATGCAGAAATACGCGACCGCAAAGAGACCATCAACTACGATCAGATTTGGTTGAGCACATCTACGAACGTTTTGGAAATGATTTTGATGAAATGTAGTGTTGTTAAATTATTTTTAGATATTTTTAGATTTTCACTATCTCTTTAAACATCGTCTAGTAGTGAAATTTCAATATTGTTATTTTTTAAATTAATTATTGTACTTTATTAATATATTGTTCACTCAATGATTATTAAGCTTTTTTATATTCTTGTGTTATTTAATTATGTTTTTATATTTTTAAAAAAATAATAAAATTTTATAATGTACTCCCTCCGTCCCATAATTATTGTCCACTTTGCCCAAAAAATTTTGTCCCAAAATTATTGTCCAATTTGACTTTTTATGGATCAAGTTACACATTTGTCCTTATTAAAAAACATTATCCATAAAATCTTAGTGGTTAAACAATTACTTATGTAGGGGTATATCCGGTTGTTTAAGGTAAAATATAGTTAAATTTGACCAAAAATAAAATCTTTCATTTTAGTAAAATTGGACAATAATTATGGGACGGAGGGAGTACTTTAGAAGTCATATAAACAAAATAATTATGAAAAATAAATTTAATTATTATTACAAGTAAATGTAATTATTTTTTAGAAAAAGTAAAGTATTAATAGTAGGATAGGTGTGGGGTAATAATAGTGGAGTAATTGTGGGTCCAAAATTATATAGGTAGTGAGCGTAATATTGTTGTAGGAAAAAGTGTATAAAATGAGAGTGTAGTGGAATGCTGACATGGCAGTATAATGTTGTGTTGAATTATATGTATTATTGTTGATGCTCTTAGTATTTTTAGTACTTGCGGCAGAGACTGCAAAGTAGAAAGTGAATATATATATATATATATATATATATATATATAGAAGCTATTCTCGTTAAAGCTCAAGCTACAAAACATGTCTTTTGCATCAGAGAAATCAATAGGAGGAATAGCTATACACAAATCCTATCAAGCACGGAAAACACTTGCACGGAAAACACAAATTCTACTTACATGTCTATTTGCTTGGCATTCCACATCACCTTCTTAATTATTTTTTTCCTTTTACAACCAAAAAATAAATTAAAGATTAAAAGAAGCTTTAATCCTTTTGAATTCTTCTGCAATATTTGTTCGGTCACTACCGTGAAGCAGAATCATCCACATCACGAAGAAGAAACTGATCAAAATCCTTGTAATCTACGAGTTATATGTGCTGTTGTTATAAAGTTGGGGAGAATGCGCACTTTTACACTTTGATTTAGTGCTGATTGCATTTTAGCCGCAAGTCACTGAAGAGGGCTTCTCTGAGCTAGATAGGATCCCCCTAATGTATTTATTTTAAGGACTTCTACTCTTCTCTCTATTCTAAAGAAATATTTCAGTTCATTGAATGAAAACAGTTCAACAAACTGGACTTCTATTCAAGAAAAGGAAGGAGTAGTTCACAATTGCATGTCTTACATGTAGATTTGTTCAAGAATGTAGGAACAAAGTATTTCTTAAAACTAGCGCAACCGGTACTCCGCGCATGCATGGAGTGGTGATTTTGCCCAGTGTGAATGTGTATTATTGTTGATGTATTTGAAGGATTGTATGTATGTTGAAGTGATTCGGTAGAAAAATGGTGGGAGGGAGTTGATTGAAATGTGTTCGTTTATTTAAGGAAGTGGAGTAGCATAGGAATCGTATTTGGTTGAAATCGAGAATACTATCCGTAGATAGACTGTAAATTAAGAAACACAATTAGTTCAAACGTGCATGATACTTGCAAAGTGAAACCAAACGCAAGGCTATGTCCGATATATCTATTTGCAATGTGAGCATCTTGTTTTCTTGGAAATCAGAATGCATAGATGATTCTTGATTCACAGAATATTCAAGAGGAAGGAAAACTTGCTCTGGGACCTTCTGCTAATTAAAGGAGGTACAACTAGTATAAATATCAAATGAAACTACCTTTCTGCCCAAGAAAATTAGCTTGCTTTATGTCAGTCCCGATATTACAGGACCAATCGAAATAGATTTATGCTGTCGTTTCCCACCCCGTCAGAAATATATTCCATCGCTGGGTGCACCCAACTTAGTGGAGAATTTGTTCCAACTGATCTTGCATATCGGGGCTCTTTGTTTCTCCTGAATCTCTGTTTCCTCATAAGCCATAATCATAATTAACCCACCAGAATCAATGAAATACTTTAATGATGGTTAAAGCCTGAAGAAGCGTTGCTTGGAGTGCTCAAATGCATGATTTTTATCTTCTGTTTTCAGGTCACTAATTTATCTTTACATCAAATATCAAAAGCCCGGAAATCACAAAGATAATACAAACCACAAAAATCCTCCCTTATTCTTCTTATAAGCAGAATTGAGTAATAACCACCATTAATTATGCAAAGGAGAGATATAGTCAGGTTAACCTGGCTAATCCTTTGTACTCCCTATGTCCCACAAAAAATAGTGCACTTTAAAATTTAAGATTTACACTAAAAACAGTACAAATCTCAAACTTTAATGTGGACTATCTCTTTTTTGTACAGAGGAGAGACATTCTATTGCTGGGTAAACCCAACTTAGTGGAGCGGCACAGCTTGTTATAGCTAGTTACTCATAAAAATAAGAAGACTCGTATACTAGTTGCGTAATGCAAAACACAAATGCTGAAAACTCTAAACTAGAACTATAATTTAGCCAGTAGCATATGAAATGGTACAAAAAAAGATGGGAGAAAGAAACAATTAATGCTACAAAATTTACATCAATCCATCATGATACAAAATTCCCCACAAAAAAGAGACCAGATAGTGTTTTCATGTCATGGGAGTCAACCTAATGGTTATACTAACAAAAAAAACAAAGGGGTGGGTCAATAGACAAGAAAAGAATATTTACATATTCCAGTTTCCATGAAGATCAAGCAACCTGTCATAAAACGTCATGGCCATCTACTTTTTGATGGTTCTTCAAGTTGAAGAACAACTCAATGTGCATCCAGACGCCCCGGAATCTACTACGAACTATACATCTTTTCCTGAAAAGCGCAAAAAAAAGAGAGCACAAAAGTGCCTGAGAGTCCATTCTAAATTGAAATGATGGGAAAAAAATAACATGAAAAATGTAGACACGGTATGAAATCAAGACAACAACATCATAACATAAAGAGTGAATAGAGAAAGGACTGAAATCATCCCAAGTGATTGCAAAAATGAACACAATTAAATTGTAATATAGTCACATGGTTAAATTCAAGTTACTTCCAAAGAATAGGAACAAAGTACAAGGAGGGGAAGAAAAATTTCAAAACCACCAGAAGTATAATGTTGTCATGCCCATTAAGGAAGGGAGCAGTTCCTGCTCTTCCCCTTGACTACACAAACAATTTAGAATTCCATCGCATGGTTCAAGCATAGCTTCAGATGATTTTCCTTCGTAAAGTAAAAAGCACCAGTGACCCAATTCCTAACTATATGACACTAATGTCTTAATAAGCTAGTGTCACTTGGAAAGGAGCAAATTAAGATTGTTTGACCAGAAAAACTGGGGAGGAGATGACATGCTAATGCTAAGATATCATGCAAAAGTCATCAATGCCTGCCAAGAGCTACATTGTTTTCTAATATCTGAACACAAATTCAACACTTCAAAAACTCAATAACTATTGTCTCATTCAGCAACTTTTATAACAGTAACAATGATCAATCCATATGATATTCCTTGTTCAAAATGTAGAGAACCAAAAAAGGAAGGTCATTGACTACCTGACATTTTACTGGCTGGTTGATCTAGGAAGCAGGTGATATAGGATCCACTTTTGCTATGCTGATAGGTGTCAGTGGCAGTGAAGGAATCACTTCGTTGATCTTTAAAGTTTCAGGTGTCTTCATTGGTTTTGACCCATGCAATGCTGCCTCTATTTGGCCTCTGGATGGATTAGAATAACTTCGAGGAATGACCTCAGGAGGCACCGGAAGGGTGGATGCTGCGGTACGCATCACAAACAAAATCTTTACCGCAGGAAAGTCTTGTCCCTTGGAGATCAAGGGCCCTGAATGAATGATTCGATTTGGAGGCCTGCAGAAGTGAGCAGGGGGCATTGGAAGCTCATTAAGCTCACTAATTTTGGGCAATGACACAAAATTTGGAGAAAGCCGTGAAGATAATTTAACAGTAGAAGACAAGAAAGGCACAGGGTTCCGCAGAAGTGACCCAGAGAATGGATCAGGGTAACTTTTGCCGTTATTGGACCACTAGCAGATAATACAGGCTTGTTTGGCCATGAATTTCTAGTGAGTGGACCAGAGAATTCCCGTGTTTTGGCCTTTTTATTATCAGATCTATGAGAATCGAGGTGGGGGCGGAGAAACCTTATGTTGAATGAGAGAGTACCCGGCTGGATTTTGTATTACCATTGCTCTCTTTTAGTATTGGACCAGAATAATAAGTTTCGTACTTGCTCTGCTACAAAGGGAACGAATGCCACAAGTTAAGGGGAATATTACTCAGGCTAGCTCGTCTCGCTTGGGTTATGCTATCAAGCTTTTTAGAAATCGGAACCTTTGCTTCCTGTGGCGTAGGTAAAACATACGAGTTGAACCTTTGTGATGGTGAATGCCGCATTTGTGCAAATGAAGCATCAAATTTCTTTTCGGGATATATGGGACCGTATTTGCTGCTGATCTTGATTTCTTGGCGGAAAGTAAGAGATTTGTGCTTTAAATTCTATGTAATTTTTCCTACAAATAATGGCACAGGAATGCATCTAGGTGACTTTGGGAAGATATAAAGAATCAAGATTTTTCTTCTCCATTTAGACTTCTAAAATTCCACATCAATGGCAAATAAGGAAACAAAATAAAGCCAAACTGACATATAATTACCTTACCTGTAGCCCTTGAAGCAACTTTAGAGTTCATAAC
Organism: Oldenlandia corymbosa var. corymbosa; assembly: GCA_949775105.1. Taxonomy (NCBI): domain Eukaryota; kingdom Viridiplantae; phylum Streptophyta; class Magnoliopsida; order Gentianales; family Rubiaceae; genus Oldenlandia; species Oldenlandia corymbosa. The sequence goes on along the minus strand of OX459121.1, from coordinate 22,025,952 downwards.
ACAATCATAGCCATTCAACCCTCAACCCAGAATCTAAAACAGTAATAATACTTAATTTATACAAAAACAAGTTCATTTTCACACACCATTTGTCCTTAGACGCATTCTATGCTATAAATCATAACAATACCAGCTCTCTCTGAAACTACTTTATGTTTCACTTTATTAGGAACTTCCATGGCAAGGAACCCTTTAGGCTGGCGGCGTTCTCAGAACAGAAATTTAAAATTTTCTTCCAGAGTTAAATTTAACCATTCAAACAAAATCATCCTTTGTTGTATCTTGAAGTTTTCAAGGATGGATTTGGTCACAGCAGAAATTAGCAAACTTAATGCTTACCTCCATTGAGGTTCTTGTACCAGAAACATCTTGGCCTCGTCATTCTGTACATTGTCAAAACTCAATTCACTGTCATCCCGTGATTCAGAGTCAGTCTCCGCATCACCATCATCATCATCATTGTCCTCATAGTCATCATTCCCATCATCTTCAAGCCCATGAAATTGGTAATCTATATGTAGCTCCTTAGCAACAAGCTTGACATGAGGCTCAATTGATTCGAGAGATTTGAGTGCCTTCCTCAAGAAAGATAACTGCTTGAAAACATAAAAAATCATTTCCCTAATCAGCCTAATCTAAATAAGCGCAAGATACTGAAAGTTATCTATCTATAACAGAATCTGAGCCGAATGATGTCTCGCTGCTTGCATTAACAGACTGCAGGATTGTCCTTGCTTCAAAGATTTCATTCGGAAAAAAAAAGTGTTTGCCTCTTCATCATACTCATCTTGAGCAACTTCCAGCTGATGAGGTGAAAGACCCTCGCCCTTGCTACTTTTTATCCTCCCTTTATCTTTTGATCGCTTCACAAGGCCCTCAAATACTTCGCTGAATATTAGACACCAATAGTGAGAACATTAAAGGTTTATGTTAAGATGGAGTTACAAAAAAAAAAAAAAGAAAAGATAAGAAAAGAACGAAAGTAAAGCAATGTATACCTCTTCTCATCACATCGCCTCTTCATTTCCTGCAAAGAAGTGAAGTCATTAACTGTCAATGTAGAAAAGTAGAGAACCATGCAAAAAATCCACACATATTGGTTTATACACCCAAAGATAATTATCACTATAGAATAATGGGGATTATGCTGATCAAACAACTGGAAGTGTAAGCCACTCATAAGAGGAATATGCAGAGAAAAGAGAATTGAAAAACTATTCTCAACATAAAAGAAACATTAATCATCACACCAGCAGAGACTTTAAAAGTTACAGTAACGGCACCACCCACCTCAACTATGCGTAGTTCATTAAGAAGAGACTAGGATGGAATTGTGATTGTTTGAAATATATGGGGGCGCTGGAACATAAGAAAAAAAGGGAAAAGGGGAAAAAAAAAAGAACATTAAAACTGTACCAGAAAAGAGAAGTTCAAAATACTATTAAGAAATTCCCATCTTACATAGCTATCAACAAGTTTCTGTAGTTCTAACTGCACCTTCTCCAGCATCAGTAGAACCCTACCTACAGAAAAGCAGAAAGGCATATAATTCTGACAGATGTAGAGGCAAATGCAAGTGGAAATACTAGGAACCGAAATACAAAAAATAAAAGAGCCATAATCAATATCTTTAGCTACACATGCAAGTATAACAATGAAATTACAACTCAATTTTGTTAAGAGCAAAATTTTCCATTGTTAAATGATTCTTATGTCCTCGTTCATTCAGAAACAAAAGTCAACACTGAGTATGACAACTACTAAATCATTATGAAGCCGAATGAGTGAAAATTGAATTAGAAAAAAAAAGGATGTAAAATATGCTGACCATAGATGGCCATTGTTTAACATAATTAGAATGTAATTGTTGTTTTTAAGCAAAGTGCTTCAGAGTGACATAGTTAAGCTGAAGGTTTCAAACTAACAATTTGAGAATTCAAAAGAGAAGTGCATTTATTGTCCATTCCAGAGAGGCTGATTTGAGTGATACAATGAAAGAGTCTGCTCGGAACTATACTGCAACTTCAGATGACTAAGCTGTAAATTGCTATAAAATATTCCACTAATTAAGGTGACCAAAACACGTGAATTAAGAATCCATGTGCTAGCAAAGTTAAAAATATTAACCTTTTTAGCAGCAGAAGAAAGGGGGAATATTTCATAAGCTAGCAGTGATTTCAAAGAATAAACACTAAAAGAATCATTTGCTTACCACATTCCTCATCATCAGTGAAAGAGTTTTTTTCGAGCAGACAATCCCCCATTTCTCCTAGTGATTCTGAAAATTCTGAAATCACAGAATTAACAAGTACAACTTTTTATTATCAAGCAAGTTGAAACAAGATGGCAAACATTTTCAAATCACAACGAGTATAGCACTGTCAAATCTTCAAAAAACATAAACAAGTTGGAAAAAACAAGATGAAAAAAAAAAAGTATGACAACACAGAGATAAGAAATGAACTACACATTCATATTAACTGCTAAAACATAATGTCAAAAATCAAGTTGTTTAGTGTAAAATTCAAACAAACTTAACTTTCAATTGACATAATCGGAGAATAGATAAGGCTATTTCAGACCAGTCTTCCAAATCAAAATATTACACTTTCAACAACTAAGTTCAACCTTTGCGCACAACTACATCCCACTGAATTCAGACCCATCAAACGGAATTTAATCTTAATCGCTCTAGTAAATGAACTGAATTTACATGAACATTAAGAAACAATTATCCCAGCCCAGCATACGTAAAAACATTGGCCTTCAAGGACATACCTGTGGCATTTGCCAAGCGTCCGGGATATCAAGTCTTGACGCAGGAAAAATCTACAAACAAACAACGAGTTCACCATAAAATTCATTTCTTTGGGAATGCAAAAGAAAAAAAAAAAAAAACAGAGCCATATAATAGCAGTAAAGGGGGAGCAAAAGCAATCCTTTTTAGAAGAGGATTCATCAGACAAATACCAACATTTCTTCAGTAAACTTGAGGTGGATTTTCCATGGATGACGATTGGGTAGAAATTGAAGCCCTGAAACGGTGTTTCTGCTGATGAGGGAGTGTCGGAGCAGTAAATTGGCAGACTTTGAGGGAAGTAGAAGAAGAAGCATCTCCGGCTAGTTAGACTCGAACCCGAATTCTTCCACGTGTTTATCTTCGATCCGCATGACTTTAATGGTGACCCAGTCACTTCCACTGCAACTGATTGCATATTGGAAAAAATTGGAGAAACAAAGTCCCATGTAAATTTGTCCTTCATGATATCCATGTTTGAATAATACAAAATTCCATCAACAGCTAATTGAAAAAAAGAAAAACATGTAGAAATTGAAACTCATTAAATATATGATTTTGATGAATATCAAACCATTTTTGTACTGAAAATATAAGATTTGTTGAGGCGCCCTATTTATGCCGAAAGGGGGGGAGAAGAAACGTACCCTCTGGAAAAAGGAGTTGGGGTAAAAAACCATTTTGCAAGAGGAAAAATTCAGTCATAAAGAGATGAGATGAGAAATTCAGAACCCAAAAGAGCTTTCTGAGGAAAGTTTTTCCACCGATACTTTTACATCTTATTACAAACATTGAAGAAGCATCTTCGGCTAGTTAGAATCGAACCCGAATTCTTCCCCGCTAAACTGGAGAAGGAGAGAAGGCAACGGTTTTTTCTTTTCAGTTTTCACCACTGCTAAATGGGGCTCCGACAGTGCTTACATCAGAAGCATTGGAGATTAATTCCCTCAAGAAAATGTCCTTATTACTGTAAAGGAAGTTGATGATAATGTCCATTAGCCGAGAAACTTCAGCCTGGAACACAAATTTCTCCGCATCAGCTCGGAGGTTCCTCCTGGACATGGACTCCGCTTCCTGCATCATCACCAATTCACCGTACAAAAGTTTTAAAAACCTTCATGCCCCTATAATTTCCAATCAGAGTAAGCTAATTCCACCAATAAACTTCCCTCTTGACGACATTAGAGTCTATAGATAAACCACTAGGAATTCCAGCGATCTTCTCCTCTACCTTAGGCGGATCCACCGGCACATCCGAATCACCTTCCGTATTAGAGTAATTGGAGCTCAGATCTAACAAAACCAATGAATCTCAAGCAAAAAGAAAAAGCAAAGGAGAAGAAGTTGTGACATTCATGCTTCCCTTTATATCATTCTCCACACCAAATCTATTTTAGGTTACCGACTCTTCCGTTTTGACAAATTACCAGTACTGACACCGGCCGGTTGGGTATGTGTCCAACACGGTCTAAAGATTTTCGGTTAGGTCAAAGGAATTTCAGATTGTAGAATTCAGAAGGAAAAAAAATAAAAAAGGAGAATCAAAAAGAAAAATCGATTTGGCCAACGCTCTTCGCCGATGTTAAATATGGACGTCTCTTCGCCGGAATTATGGGTCAACGCTCAAATCTGGCCGGATTCTAACAAAACCAATGAATCTCAAGCAAAAAAGAAAAAAAAAACTCGAAGCTCAGATATGGAAAAATCAGATGAGCCAAGAGATGCTTAGACCGCCATGGCTGCAAAATCTGGTTGCTTCAATAGTGCCATCCGGGTTGCCAAGCCAACATACAGTCAATTTACATGACGAAGCATGGATTTGTACTGCGCTTAGGATGGGCGGCGATGATGACCTAGGCGGCGGCGAACGGCGTAAAACCTGCAAGACAGAGCCTCGGGTGTCTCCCGAGGGTAGACGCTCCGATGTTTAAGTCAGTAAAGGAATAAAGATAATAGAGAGAGAAGGATGTGTATCGTGTGTAGAAGGTGTAGAAAATAGGTAGAAGATATCAATTATGGGAGAGGCACCACCTCTTTATATAGAGGTGGTGTTACCTGTTTCTTGAAACCCTAACGGAATAGGTTTAGGCGGTGGCTTAATCTCCAAGTAATCTAATCCTAGGCCCAATAGACCTAGGGTTACTTTATGACTCGTCAAGTGCCCCTAGCAAGCCATATTCTCAAGACTTGATGAGAAGGATATGGGTTGCTACAAGTGTTGATGTCTTCTCGAGTTTCGTGGTGTTGCCCCAGTTCTCGAACTCTTTCGTTCTCGAGTATCACCTATATAAGATAAAGATAATAAAATGCCTAGAGGAGATCTTTGTGTTAGCGAGTTCCTTATTAGAAGGGGGAAGCCTGTTTATGCCGAATTATAAGGATGGCGCCTAGATTCTCTTATTTGAAGGGGATAAGCCTAGTTTCTCTTATTTGAAAGGGAGAAGCCTATTTTCTCTTATTTGAAGGGGAGAAGCCTTTTTTCTCTTATTTGAAGGGGAGAAGCCTTTATTGCCTGTCGTGCAGGTCTTTCGTCGATATGCAATTTCACTCGATCTCGAGATAAATTAATTATTCGAGAAAGTGTTACCTCGATTCCGAGAAGGTAGTTGTTGAGTAGATAAAAGTCGAGATACGTCTTCTCGAACACTTCGAGTAGTAGTAAGGTGCTCGAGGGATGCTTGCCCCTTCGAGGAGATGTATCTCTCGAAACTTCAATCTTTGAAGTTGCCCCTTGCTAATTGTTCTTCTCGATCAGCTGTGGAGCAAATGCAGCTCCTCGATTATCTGTGCCATCGAAAGCTTCTTTGTGCTACTTGTCGGCTGACGTCTTCTTGGCCAAACAAAGATAATTTTTTGCGTGATCTTCTAGTTGCAAAATCGGAGCAACGACTTACACCGTGGCTGCGAAAGATACAAAAGATTCCATACTTCGCTAAGAAATTTATTTGGTTGTAAGGACCAAACAAATCGGTCCCACTGGGCATGCCACTTGACGAAGCATGGATTTGTACGACGCTTAGGACGGGCGGCGATGATGACCTAGGCGGCGACGAACGGCCTAAAACCTACAAGACAGAGCCTCGGGTGTCTCCCGAGGGTAGACGCTCCGATGCTTAAGTCAGTAAAGGAATAGAGATAATAGAGAGAGAAGGATGTGTATCGTGTGTAGAAGGTGTAGAAAATAGGTAGAAGATATCAATTATGCGAGAGGCACCACCTCTTTATATAGAGGTGGTGTTACCTGTTTCCTGAAACCCTAACGGAATAGGTTTAGGCGGTGGCTTAATCTCTAAGTAATCTAATCCTAGGCCAAATAGGCCTAGGGTTAATTTATGACTCGTCATTACACCTCAATGACTAATCCCCTAGTTTCAGATCCACAAACATCATCATCACAGATTTTCTGATATTCATAGTCATCGATTTATTTTTCTTCAGAGCGGCTATAGAAGAGGATGAAGAAAACATGAAAGAAGAGGAGAGAGAAGAGTTGGGCACAAAATGATACTAAGTTGTTTTTTAGTGAATCAACAAAGCACGTGGTCGGGACAAAATAGCTATGTGCAATGAAATTCATTGTATTGGGACTGAATTCTATTCACAATTGATTTTGCGTTAGGAAGAAGCACATGGGGACACTATTCAACACATTTGTCATATTTCCCGGATCTTTCCCACAATATCCAAGTACCAGCCATAATTACACTTGAAACCAACCATGAGACTGGTAATTACTGCTATTACAAGGGGCAAAATTGGAACTCCGCCACAAACCCACATAATCCGACACCTTTTTAGGCACACACTTTGCCTCGCTATCAGATCCGTTATATTTTCCGGGTCAACCATCTATATTCCCCCTATTTACACTTCCTGCCAACATAAGCAACCGAAAATTTAGGCACATAGTCAGGGCAAAATCGTCCAATTTTACACACACCAATGCAGATACAGATCAATGAAAGACATACTTAAACAAAGCACGGTTCTTCTTATGAAGAGCTCTAGAACACGTCATCCATCAAGTCTGCCTGCCTCTCAACAGCAACCAAAAATATATCACAACACATCTACTAGATAAATAGAATTTACAATGAGTCACGACGTGGCACATCGCAATTTGATTTTAAGAAAAATGAGAAAGAATTTGACATTAGTCCGCAGCAAAACTTGCAGTTAAATTCAATATTCTTCAACAATATTTCCACACAATAAAGTATTAAATGTCGTCTAGTTTTGTTTGGCATCCAATAATAGGTCAAATCCAGGTCAATATTCACAGTTTCACACTAACATGATAGATTACCAAATCCAGAATAGCTGCTAAAACGCACAACACATTACACAACTAAACGTTATTTCGCTACACATACTACAAACAGTATCGGCAAGTAAATAATATCAACATGTTTATCGGCTCACTCTGAAACAACATGCTGATTCAGAAGGACCATTGTGCTTTAAAATTAATTATATGACTACGAACACAAATCTTGAATGTATTAGAAGTTGTATTCAACAAAATATTCATGAATAAATGTACCTTAAGACTTGCACAACCTACAATTCCCGTAACAATTGTAACGGCATCAAGATGACGAGCTACCTGAGATTTACACGGAACCAAATCATGAAACAAAGTTATGAACAAAATATGAAACTAATTTTGTTCAGCTGAGAAAACACCATGATCGAGGTGGTAACTAACCTCAGTTACACCCTATTCTCCGGGAATAATTTCAGGTTTGTGTTCAACATTAGCTAGAGCTTCTTTCAGCTCATCAACTAATGTCTCATTTCTCATAGCTACCAATTGAGGTTTGAATGTCTTGACCTGTAAAATGAAATTTCTTGTTAATCATAAAGCGCCAAAATCATAGAGAGTTGCAGACTGCCACTGACCAAGCGCGAAACAGACATATATCCTCAGAAACACATATAATTTAGTTTCAAAGTTGTCGTCAACTGATTAAGATGCACCAATTCACCATTCCATATTCATGTGAAAGATAATACATCAAACATCAGAAAAACTTTCTGGGTTTCCGAGCTCATAAGGCTCCAAAAAGAATCACCAGTTCTTAGCTGTTTGTTCTAGTATTAATTTGACCTTCCCAGGGTGCAAATCATATGTGTTATAGTTACTATCGCTTCTTGTGAACAGATATTGGCCAATGAAAATGGCGTCACCCTTTTTCACAGCCTGCAGAAAAAAAAAGGTGGTGTAATTCTCACCCTTTTTCACAGCCTGCAGAAGAAAGAAAGGTGGTGTAATTCTCTACTGAGACTTGAAGGGCAATAATGAAAAAGCACAAAAGATTTTGGTGACCAAACAACACATCAAAATAGAACTAATCAAGACGGACAGATAAGCTTACTGTGTATTCTTATTTTTTTCAGTCATAAAACTCCCACGATATCAACAGTCATCCTTCGATTTTAAGTTAATCGACGTCTAAATTCAATTATATTAAACCATGAATGCCAAACAAACAAGTAGATGCGAGCATGTAAAACTTTCCAAACATAACACAACGTCCAACTTGTTAAGCAAAATGATGAAGTAAAAGCTAACAGGGATAGCATTAGAACCTTAGCAAGTCCGGCAAAGTTGATGGGCAAAACTTCTGAAGAAGCTTCTTGACCTTGATCGGGGTGAGGATCACTGTTTCATCTGCTTTTAGTGAGATAGCAGTCTCACTTTTGTTAACAACCTGGAGCTCAGGACTCACGGTATCTAACATAACCTGAGAAACAATGAGGGGAACCAAGCTCATTGATGAGTACTTCAATCAGTGTAACATAACCTGATTATTACATAAATTTGCCAACCAGTGTACACATGCCTGCATACAGATTTCATCTCATAAAAAATCATAATTGTCCTAGAAATCTTAGATGGAGATTCATGAATTGAAACAAAGCTGTTTAGATGATCACCACTGACTCCTGTATCCAGATCGGTTTTAAGCAATTTTGCAGTGCCTTTGACCCCCAAAGACGTGCCTAAAAATCATTCTTCAATCAAAGAGACCCTCCAAGAAGAAAATTGACTAAAATGGATTTGCAATAGTTCAAACAAAATGCAAATTATAGGGAAGGGCTCACCTTTTTAAAGATCTCTGATTCCAGAAAGTAAAAAGAAAAAAGCTGAAGTGATTAAGACCCTCTTCTTAAATCACTACAGACCAGAATTGCCAAGTCAAGACGGGCGACCAAGTCAAATTAAGAAACTGATGAGAGGCTAGAAACAAAACACCATCAATCACCGATCCTCTCAAACTTCAAAATCCAGTCTACGAAATAAAAAAAAACTCAGATGAGAAAAAGAAATCACACATTGCACAAACCACATTCAACAAATTCAAAAAAAGAATCAGAATAGAAGTCCAATCTTTGAGAAGAACCCTAAAACCCCACATGTGAGACAACAAGAAAAAAAAGCACCCAAAGAAACAAAGAAAGAAGAGGCAAATCCACAAAACATCATCATCACAGCTTTTCTGATATTCTTAGTCATTGATTTTTTTTTCAGAGCGACTATGGAAGAGGATGAAGAAAACATGAAAGGAGACAAAAGGGAAGAGGTGGGCAAAAAATATGATACTGTTAATCACTAAAGAGAGAAGTTGTTTCTTAATGAATGTGGAAACAAAATTCATCTGTATTGGGACTGAATTCCATTCAAAACTGATTTTCTTTTAGGAAGAAGCACATGAGAACACTATTCAACACATTAAATACACCTTACAAACATCCCCACCTTCTTGGGCACATTAAATAACACTACAAGAAAAATATCAATTACCAATGGAGGCTTTTGTGTTTAATTTTGCCTTGTGGTCCGTGGGTAACATAATTTTCTACGAATTTATCCACGAACCTTGAGACGTGGTTATATGCTCCGTTGCTAATCATTTTCCCACAGAAAGTTCCTTCCGTGGATAATTTATTTACAGATTTGTTCGTAGATAAACCGTGTGTAAATTCTTGCGTGTTTTAAGTAAAAACACGACGACTTATCCACGGTATAGTGGTGGATAATTCATGGTTAATTTTTCCACAAATATTTCGTGAGAAATCTGTAGATAATTTTATCCACGTATTAACCGTGTGTAATTCGTGGTTGATCGTATATAACACTTTTACATCTTTAAACTTACCCACGGAAAATTTTGCAAAAAAAGATTCACAACATCCATGGTTAAATTGACCATTTTAATTTTTTCCCAAAATATTTGTAAAATTTGAAAGAAAGAAAATATTACAATAGCACAAATTATAAAAAATATTCAAATAAATCTAATGAAATATAATACAATTATTTATAATAATCAATCAAAAAAATTACAATAATCGGTCAATTTATTAAATATTAATATAACAATACAAATACTTTTCAAAGAATGACAATCCAAAACTAAAAAGACTAATATCAAAAATCATTTGTAGCTGGTTAATTCTAAAAGAATCTCTATCCCCAGGCCAAACAAGTGTTTATCTTCATGCGTTCATCTTCATGTGGTGAGCCTCCATTAACAAAGAACTTTTACATCACCAGTGGAGCAAGCATTTCTATGTGGAAAACCTCCAAGTTTACCACCACAGATGCAATATTTTGACAGATCCCTTGATGCGAGATTACTCCTTGGACCAAGGTATCTAATAATGATGCAATATTTTGACAGATCCCTATGTACATGGCAAAAGAAGTCATTATTTTGTAGAGTCCTAGGCACAATATTAGTTATATATTTCCAGCTATCATCCTTGTATAAATAATGATAAAAGAAATAAAATGATCTTTAAATATGCCATGTTCATACCTTATTGCTTTGAGATACCAAAAAACTTGGAAAAGATGCAATGAGCATGATAGATGATTACTAAAAAAAGAAAAGGTTAGCCCCAGCTCGCACACTTGGATCAACATATCCTGCTCAAATAAAAGTGAGAAAATCAAGTTAGACTAAACTTTACTGTGAAGATTCGACATTTACAATTTGCAAATGAATAAAGCATTTCACACTTCCATTTATTAGCCTCCTCTCAACATCAACGTAGTTCTTCCACTATTGGTAGCAGGGTATGCCATTTAGAGCAATAAATTTGCAACATGATCTTATCTTGAAGCCACTTCAAAGTTCATGCTACTCAAATTGCATGTATATATCAAGAGTCAAGATGTTTTTCAAATTAGAGATAATATAATTAGGAGAATCAGAGACTAGTCAGTGGCATAAAAATGGAAAAAGGAATAATGAAAAATGTTGCAATATTCAGTTGAGTGGAATAACCACAATAACGATAATCTTGCCCGAGACTGCAGTTACACCAAAACTAATGCTTTCCTCAATATAACTACTATCATACTATATTAAAAGCATTAAGAAATGGTCCTAAGCATTCAGGCTCATCTTTGCATTAGATGATGCTAGTCGTAATCTTTCCCCATCTAAAAAACATATTTACAGTAACCCGGAGGATCTTAATATTGTTTGCTTCAATTAATTTTCTGTATTTTTTTGGAGCTGCTGAAATAAAAGCTATTTTCCAACTTGGATTAATCTTTTAACCAATCTAACAAATTAATAATCAATCAAGAAAGGGAAACGGAAAAATTAAATTTATATTGAGAAGGTAGGAGAATTACCTGAGCATTCTTCCCCTCTACGGAACTTCCAATGGGCAATTTGGCTTTCAATTCCTTGACATCTAGAAATTGTTGCCTATGCTTTATTTGCGTTTCTCTAGTCCAGATCTGAGTTTCCAACCCCGTTTGGTCCAATTTCTTCATTTACATAATCAATCCAGAACTAAACAAAAAAGAGAAAAATAAAATCATCACTCAAACCAAGTATTGGTCTTTACCAATCTCGAGCAGCACATCTCTTTGACCAAAAAAAATAGGGCTCCAAAATGGTGCAATATATAACTTAGATAGAAATATTACCCTGCAGCCGCATTTCAGGAGAGGAGGCATGATGATGGCTAAGAGATCCGACGAGCAACATTGTAATGCGCCGGTGGAGGGAGGCAAGCAAGGCAAGATGATGCTAACATAGTAAACCTCCATCGGCAAAAAACTACATAATTAACAACAGTTCAAAACATTGAGGGGGATAAAAAAATAATTATAATTGAAAACATTTGTAATTTTTCCTAGATCTACCCAAAATATCCAAATTCAAGGCCCAATTACACCCGAAACCAACCCCTACCCCGGTAATAAATCTATCCATCAATGTTAAAATTGGAAATCCACCAACAATCACACATAAATCAACACCTTTTCGGCACACACTTCATTCCCCACCCCGACTCGATGAACTTTCCGGGTCAACCACTAACTATTGACCCTATTTACATACCCTACCAGCAAAAACGGCCAACCAATTTGGCACATAGCCAGGGCAAAATCGTCCAATTTTACACACTCCTATACACCTCAATTTGCACATGCTTTCAACTGTATATGTTTGGGTAGACAAAGAGGATGCCTCGTACATGATAGCAAACGACATGTTACCACGTAGGCCTTTCCCTTTCCTTTTTTTTTTTTTTCTAACTATTAGTCCACAAACAAAATACGCTAGTGTAGATTAGAGATCTTTGTTGTGATGCAACCCAGGACATTTTCTTCCACGAACTAATTTTCAAGCAAGTCCTATAGAGTTTTTTTCTTTTCTGGACAAAATAAATATCGAATTAATTGATCGATTTTTTTTTTTTTTTTTGTAACATGATTGATTCTAAAATTTTTAGTGCAACATTAGCAAATGGAACATGTCTGCTTATTATCCAAAATTAAAAGGGGAAAAAAGAACCATCGATATCAATTTAAAGACACATATATAAAGTCGTTCTTACGATGAAATAACATGAGTTCCGCCCTCTCTAAAGAAAAGGAACAAATTAAACCGAACCATTTTAACAGCAAGTAGATAGATGCCCATGACATTTTATTAATATCTGCTTCTTTTCTTCTCCAACTTTTTGACTTTATCTAATTCCGCCTTGACCTTGTGACCATAACAGACCGTGATTGCCATCAAGTTAACAATTAATGTCTGGCATCAGCTTCCCATTTTTCTTAAGTGTGCTTGTACTTCTCAGCCAATTCTTTCGACTTGTTATCATCCATTTCGTTTTTGCTACCGCCGTTTAGGGCCCTTTGATGGACTAACAAAGTGACAAAAATGCCCTTGGCAAAAAACATATGCCTTGAAAGTAAATTATGGTCATCCGTTTACTACTTAACGATAAAAACTAACAGAATGACTTGTAACATATGTTGTTTTTTTTTTGTTTAGTAAACCCACCTGTGGTTGTAAAAGGGTCTTTTAAACCTAGGATACAATACTCCAATTGTATAATAACCTATTTTGTGGTTCACTCTTGATAACAAAGTTTAAAGGGCGTCATTGGATCGGAGCTTACTGAAATAGCAGTATGTTTCATTTCCTCAATTGAAAGGAAGATGCAAGTTTTGGAGCTATATATGAAATATGACATCCAAGGGGAACTAGAAGTAAAGAATAAATGTACAATTAATTTTTTAGTTAAAGTATGAATTGACACCAGGTACGTGTAGAATAACTAAAATTTTTATACCAGGTGTTTAATTAAAAAAACTTTTAAAATTTTCTGATTGTACTCATTATGATTTAATCCTATACCTCTGAAGAAATAACAATTTCTAGCTAAGGGGAAAAAAGAATTAAATAGTTACATAAAATGTCATGCAATGGGCTCACATAGTCCTTTATATATGGTAGCTTTGTTTGTTCGCTTCTGCAACGTGTGACACCATCTAATTAAACTGTTTGGTTTTTGCACAAAATTCAATGAAAATGAATGACTGAGGTGAGCCAAAAGGTTGCTTCCGTCTATCAATTTAAAGTACAAGCAGTGGCGGAGCTAGAGAACGGAGGGGTGCGATCGCACTTACACAATTATTTTATTTAATAAAAGTATTTTAAAGTTTAATAGAAAAATATGAATTGTATAATCTTTGCATCCTTTATATTAATTTTTGATTCATTAGTAATTCTTTTTCATATTTTATATTCTATATTTATTTTTTTGCTCCGCTACTGAATATTAGAAGAATATCGATGAAGCGGAAAATCTTGTACACACGCCTGTTGATTTCTGTGGGAAGCGCCAAAATGAACTGATAAGTAGAATAAATGTACCAACAACAAAAACCACAACGTAGCTCTCTAGTAAGGAGACTTTGACCTCTTCATCATTCATGACATTGGATTTCTTAAGTACTGTTAGGAATCGAATCGTGCCCTGTTGGTTAGTGTGTTGTGCCTTTAACTGCGATGTTGATGTGATTTAGTTTTACCGCGAACGTGAAAAATAGGTAACTGATTAGCAGCTTGGTTAAGCAGATTGGAGTGCCTATCATTATAGGTCACAGAAGATCGGACACACCAAACAAAAAGCACATGCGAGACAGAGTACTCCTCCATTCCCTAGTAAGCTTTATCTCCATTATAATGGTCTAGGTACATTTAAAATATCAATAGGTGCTGCAAAAAAAGTAAATATTGCTTTATCCATATATATATATATATATATATTTTAGTAAATGTGATAAATTAATATTGTTTTCATAACACATAAGAGTTCCTTTTTTTTATATATATATACCATTACAAGGTCATTAGCTATACCCTACTAATTAAGCCCATATAACATCCCATGTGAAATGATGGGTGTTTATTAGTCTCTTGATGCAGTCGAACTAAGAAAACAATAAAATTAAGATATGTGTAGCGTGTTAGCTAATACTCTATCGTCTATTTATAGATAGTTTCTTTTTTTCTTCTAATTTTTTAAAAATTCTTTCTCTATTTAAAACAGCTATCAGGAAAGTGGCAGGTCCCGCCAAAAAAAAAAAAAAACAAGCAATTTTTTATGAGAAACAAAGAAAAGAATTAAAAGAAAAATTAATTCTTACAATTATGAATCCAAACTATCTATATTATTTATATTATTCATTGCGCGGGGGTGGGTGTTATGTTATATTATTCATTGCGGGGTTTTCTTTTACTGATAAATTTTATTTTGTTATATCAATCACAATCAAACCCATTTCTCAAATGCATTGTGTCACATTTGATTTTGATATACTCTCTGCTTTGAAATTGCTTACACCAACCATACCATTCGTTTGCCAGTTCACATTGAGCATATAACACAGTGCAATACTGCTTCCATCAATTAAAAGAGGAAACACCAAATCCAAGAAACAGATATGTAGCAGGCCGCGTGCGTGTAACATCTACCCGTTTAAACTTTTGCAGAACTGACAATCCAAACTTTCTTTCTTTTCCATTTGATTAGAATATATATTTAGTTTCCTAAAGAACATGTCGATGATAGACACCGGTTAAACCATTGTTTTATACATATATACTACTTCACCGTCTTGAAATTAGTAGTGTCATTTCATGATTAAAAGAATCGTGTGTATTGATATAAATTAGAAAAAAAATGAACTATAATCCATTGTAAAATTGTAGAAGTAGTATATTATAGAAACGTTGTTATTTAATATTTAAACTTTGCCGATTTTGAAGGGAAAAAAAAAGCCAAAATGAATCTCTTTCAAAGACTTTAAAGAACAAGATGGCAAGTTTAAACTTTAAACTTTCAAAGACTTTAAATAATCGAGTTACATTAGCTCCAAATAATGAGCAGTCTCATCAAGAGGAAAAAAAAAATAAAAAGAAGCAGAAAATTCTAAAAATAGACTAGTGAGCAAACTTTCTTTTTAAGTCACAATAAAAGTGAAAAGTAGTGTAGGATCATGTTCATGTGAGCGTGTGCTCTCATGGCAGCAACACCTTAAAAGTTGAAACTAATTCTCTTGTCCATTTCTTAGCTTTTCTGCTAGCTCTACTCCACTTTTTTACTAACCCCCAAAAAGGTGTAAGCTAAAAGTTAATATTAATCTTCACACAAAGCAAAAAAAATAAAAAGCAAACAAGCAATTGGTCCAATTATTCCTCTGCCTTTTTCGTATCTCTTTTTGTTCTTGGAGTGGTTGCATGCTTGCGTTTTACTCCATAATACATCCAAAAAAATAAAATAAAATAAAACAAAAAATCTTTCATGCCGACTCAGAAGAACCGCCTCATTATCACAAACAACAATAATGATATATAATCCTCTTTCCTCTACGTAATTTTCTCTAACCCATTCTTCTTTAGAATCTTCAATTTATGGAGCTCTGCAAAGAGCAAAAAACATGTAAAGATGATGATGAAGAATTGGTATTGATTCCAGGCTTACCAAATCACTTAGCCCAGCTAATCCTTGCAAATCTCCACCCTTCTATCCTTTACAGAGTTTCAAATTCATGGCGCCGAATTATTTATTCTCCAAACTTCCCGCCATTTTTCTCTCTGTACGCGCTTCTTTCCTCTTCAACCTCATCAGCTTCAAATTCATCCGCCGATTTCTTCTTCTGCTTTGACCCAATTGCTTCGAGATGGGAATCTCTCCCGGCCCCACCAATCTCCGATCCTCCGGTGAAACTCCTCCATCGCCACCCGTCTTTCATCTCCAGAATCCTCCCGATCCAATCCGTCACCGTTTCGAACCGATTAGCTCTCCTGGCGGCCACTGACCAAAACTTCCTCCCGGCGATTCAGGCGCCGTTGGTCTTCGACCCTTTATCCGGCAAGTGGTCCTTCGGCCCTCCGTTGGCCAACCCACGCCGGTGGTGCATAACGGGTCAGGCGCGCGGGTCGGTTTACGTCGTGTCCGGGTTCGGGTCGAACTACAATGGTGACGTGGCGAGGTCGGTGGAGAAATGGGATATGAAAAAGAAGGAAACCGAGTGGATGTGGGAAAAGATGACGGCGTTTAAAGACGGGAGATACAGCCGGGAAGCCGTGGAAGCCGTGGGGTATAACGGTAAGCTCTGTATAGTCAACGTCAAAGGGAACGCGGTCAAAGAAGCGGCGACTTACGATGTAGTCGCGGACCGGTGGGAGGTGATGCCGGAGGGGATGCGCGGCGGATGGAACGGGCCGGCGGCGGCGGACGACGATAATGGGGTTATGTATGTGGTGGATGAGACGACCGGAGTGTTGAGTCGGTATGTTTTGGAGGATGATCGTTGGGAGGAAGTTATTGGGTCGGAGTATTTGAAAGGGGTTGAACAGATAGCGGCCGGAAGGGGAAGAGTTTGTGCGGTTTGTGGCGGCGGTCGGCATATTGCGGTGGTTGATGTGGTGGATAACCCGGCGAAGATACGGGTTTTGAATCCGCCGCCGGAAATGGAAGTTGTTGCTGTTCATATCTTGCCAAGGATGGTCCGTTCTTCAGACGTATAAACTGATTTTCCACTGCAGATTTCTCTTGGCTGAATGATCGAAGCAATTCAGCTGTTCATACTGCGTACTGTTATCATGACTTGGTGAATCTGGTTTCTAAAGTTAATGAGGGTTAACATGCCTTCCATGATGAAGAGGATATGAGAACGTGACTAACCAAAGTGTTTTCCAATTATGGGGTGAATTAAAAATATGACCACGTATTGCACTCTGATGTTTTTGTTATAAGTCATTTTGCTAAATTTTATTTATTATATTTTTTTAATTGAAAATGAAATTTTAAAAATGTATTTGCAAATTTATTATGTTCATCCCATTATAATGAAATATTGTTAAGGTTTATTTTTTATTATAAGAATATACTAAACGAAACTTATAACAAATCAAAATATCTAATAATACAAACCGGAAACAATTTTTTTTTTTTTCACCACCATGTATTGAACTTTATTCTGCTGCAAACTCTTATTCTCGAATCCTTTTTCACTCTTTTTTTATTGGTAACACTTAGCCTCTTAAATCATTTGAAACAGGGACGGAACCAAGGGGGAGCGAAGGGTGGTCGGCCAACCCTGTGGTCGGCAAAATTTTTTTAAAAAAATTACCTTGCAATTTTTAAAATATTTTTTTTAAAAAAATTATATATGTATTCGACCTCATAAATATTTGGGGTTGGTTCCGTCGTTGATTTGAAACATACTTCCCAACTTAAGATAAAAATCATTTGAGGGAGTACCTCTTTATGGTCTTTCTCGTAATGTACCAATAAAATTAGTTTTAGTTTGTAGAAAATATCATAGAAAACAGAAAACGTAACGATTAAGGGATAGTTTGTAATCACCCAAAAAAAAACAAAAACAAAAGAGAGAGAGAGAAATGTATGCTACGTAAGTGTTAATAATAGCATGCAGCCTGTATCTTTGCGGCAAAAAAGCGCCACATTGTCATCATCCTAGAACAAAGTCATCATCATTTATGAGTATTGTCGTCCATCGTAATTGTACAAAGTAGTCTAGGGAACGAGCGTGTGCATCCGCTTGACTTGTGCTCTTTTTCTTTTTTTTTTCTTCTCCGATCTTTCCCTTACATTTTATGTTCGTTGGTGTTCTGAAAGTACCCTTTTGAAGTCCTGTTGAGGAAGATATATGCATCTTGTGTTTTATGTATAGTGCTACTTGTAAGACATATTGAATCATACTAAAATTTTCCATTCTTTCCCAAAAGATATATTCTCTGTTTCGCGCAAGAAAGTATGAAGTGAATCAACAGAAATTAGAAGCACCAAATCTATGCGTGTCATATGCTTACTAATTTGCAAAGTCACTTTTCCAAAACAGAATAAAATAAAATGGGATCATCAGATGGGAAAGTACGAGATAAATAAGTGGAACTGATGATCTAGTATGAGAATGTCAACCGGGGATTCCCAGCTTTATAATGTGTTCCATATTATTGGACTTTATCTTTTCTGATGGTCTAGTTCCCAGTAGTGTAGCTAAAGGAATGTCACCTTTTAGGTAACATTAATCCTCAAAAAAAAAAAAAAACCACTGTTAAAATTGACTCGAATTTGTACCAAAATTCTTTTTCATCCACCTTGATCTCCTCCCCATTGAGATTGTGTATTCTATCAAGGGCTCAAGATAAAAAACAATATTTGTTGAACATGAATATTCAGAAAATAAAACTCTTTATCATTAGGTCCAACTGTTTGTTAATTAAAAGGGATTAAGTAGAATTGGCAAAAAGTGATCCTTCAAATAATCCCACCGAAACAAGGAGGAAAGTAATAAAACTAAAAGTTGTCCTGCCAGAAACCGATCATTTTTTCCTTTTCCTTTTTTTTTTTTTTTTTTATAATTCATCATGCTGATGCTTAGGAATTTGTAAAATCCTCCAAAAGATATAGAAGAGAGATCAGATAACGTAAGATCACATAGAAGTAGTTCCGAAGATGCCAAACGAAAATATTTAAAAAAAAAAAAGGAAAAAAAACAGAAACTGAAAAACCAAATCTTGGAATTTAATTGACCAAAGAAGTGGTTTAGAAGGAAACCAGCTAAAATGTCTCAAATTTGAACCACTCGAGTTCAAGAATTTTAGCCTTATTCCTCGAACCCACTAAATTTGTCTTATTCCGTTTCTTCAACCACTCTTCCATATCATCATTCTCCAGTTAGATTCTTGACTTATCCGTCTGGAACTAAGCCATGTCCTGTGTCGTGGTGGTTAGGTCACTCTACGTCTCTTCACTTCTAGATTGGGAATTTCAATTTTACTATTATTGACGCAGGAAGAAAACAGTAAATGAAAGAGGTAAAGTAATTGATGCAATAGTTAGTGGATCAAAAGTGCGTTTTGTCTAATATTGCATTATGGGAATCTAGTACCATTAATATCGAGTAATTGCACCACCTTAACATATAAAGTTTAAAACTCATTTTTTTACCTTTTGCGCATAAGTTTAAATTATCCTGGCTTAACATATACAGTTTAAATTTATTTTATTATCTTATGCAAGGTGGCATATCTAATATCGTACTGTCATATAGCATATAAAATTTGGACTTATTTTATTATATTATGCGCAAATGTGACACATGTAATATTATGTGATTACTCATCCCCATGGATATTTAATTTCATAAAAAAAATTTCTGTAATTAAAAAGTATTTGCCCATGATGTCTAAATAACATTTTTATTATCTTAGACCGACACAATTAGCTTCTACTAAGAGTTTTACAAATAACATAAAAGGTGAAAATCAGCGGTCAATTTAAGCAAAAATAAAAAGGATATAAAAAAATTGAAAGTTAACAAAACGTTGTACCTTTGTTTGATGGACCAAAATTGAAAATTAAAGAATTATTGCATCGTAAGAGCAAAAAGTTTACATTCACACAGTTATAAGCTACTTAAGTGCTCTTTTTCGGGGTTTTTTTTTAATTACTTTTATGACGTACATTATCTTCATATTAACAACCGATAAATAAATGCACGATAATATTTACGTGTTCTTGAAACAAAAGTAATAACAATATTACTTGAAAATTAAACTGTGAACAAATATTACATTTTTAATTTCATTCCCGGTTTTCTGTGTTTAATTATGAATCACAATGTTCAAATTTCAAATTTTAAGTCAGAAATGGAACCAAATAATTTGTTAGTATCTACGTAATTGATAATTATTTTCATGCATCATTGCGAATATTATGATTAAAGAGCCCAAAGAAATCAAAACTATAAGGTTCACGCTTGTTTGCCCATTTCGAAGCTTTTCATGTTTTTTTTAATTAATTTTCACTGCCAATTTGGTTGGCCAATTTATGCTGAGGTCACAAAATAACGCATGTAACGACAGAATTTCACCAAATATTCTATTAATTTTACTTTTGTAAAAGGATGTTTTGTATTGAAATGTTTTCGGCCTAAATTATTAACTTTTCAATTGAATGGTTGATTCATCATTTCGTTAATGGTTTTTTTTTTTCTTTTCCATAGGGTCGTATCACTTGTATTTGATTAAATTGAAACAAAAACTAAGGCTTACTATTACTCTCCGTGCAATATCAGGACAAAAAGAACACTTGAAAATATGAGGTACCAATGGATTAATTTTTTTAATTAAACTTTGGTTAGTGCATAAGTATCCTTTATAATTAAACTTTGGTTAGGTGCATAAGTATCCTTTATCCGAGTTCTTCTTACCCATTACTAGTTACCACGTACGTTCCCCTGGTATACATATTTCAATAAATCCGACCACCTTAATTTATCCAAATTAAGGCAACAAAAATTATACGATTAAAAACGTTTGAGAGAGAAAAAAAAAAATATCATCAAGATCTCAACCTGAGAAATCGAGTTAGAATATTCGGGGTTTGCAAAATCCAAATGGCTTCAGCTGAGGGAATTTGCATCTTTGAAGTGAATGAGGATATCTTGTGCTCAACTTTGGTGGCAGAAATGCTACAAAGTTGTACTTATGAAGGTACTGTGCGTGTGTTTCATTCACAAAATCCTCCTTCACAAACAAAATAAATCATACATAGATCATGTCCATAAATCCATTATCTATCCCTTTCATTTAGTTACATACGAATTTATTTCTTTCGTCTTTTTTTTTTTTTTTGGTGTGTGTTACTTATTATTTTTTGTTCTCCTGGGGGTCAAGAAAGAAATCACGCACATGCCCAAATTCGTGAGAAATGACCTCCAATTTTACTTGCTACATTTTCATTTATTCTTTTTCAGTGTTGATGAATGGTGGGAGGCCACTGGAAGCTCTAAGCATTATATGTGCAAACCGAGATTCAATCAAGGTGGTCATAACAAATGCCCAGAGGGTTGAGGGAATTTGGGCAAGTGACGTGCTTCATTATGTCAAAAACTCGCTCAATTTGCCTATTTCCTGTAAGTTTGGCCATATTTCCTTGATTTATTTTAAATGATATAGTTAATTCTCACTGTGGGTTTTGTTTTCATACACTATAAGTTTTTATAGGTTTATATTTGTGGGTTTTATTACATTTAATTATGATTTTGCATATCTAAATTAAAAAGATTTGATTTGCTGTTTGAGTGAAGATTAATTGATTTATGTTTTCTTCAAATAGTTTAAATCAAATCTTAAAAAGAATTTCAAGTTTTTTTTTTCTCGTTTTGATGATTGACTTTGTTTTCTTATTTCATTTTGCAGTTATGTCACCTGATAATAACAATTTGAACTTGGAAGAGTACACCTTCGGTGTGTATCTTCTTAAGTCGTTCAACAATGTTGACATTGATGATCTTTTGAGATCAGCATCACTCAAGGACGAAGTGTAATTGATGAAGGTCATCAGGAGTCTTTTCCCGCAATTACCTTCTTCGTCACAACAAGTTGTCTCATCTACTGAGAGAATTGCCGCTCCATCAGATGGGAGTAAACAAATTATGAACGGCACACATATTGCTCTACCATTGGCCATAGACGACCGTATTAATAACACTAATACAAAAATTACCGTTCCAGTGCCAGTGAACCAGAATAGTACTCGCGAGATAATTACCGCTCCATCGCCTATCACCAAAACTCTAAATGATGGAGGACAACCAAAGACGGCGACAAATCGATAGAAAGAGAAAGCTCGGGAAAAGAAGGGTAATGATTCAAGCCGGCAAATGGGCGGATTTGGACTACTTGAGATTAGTTTTTAATGATTACTAGCTTAATAGGTAAATATCCATCCATATCTATTAAATTTAATGGACTTAAATGGATAGGTATTAAATACCCCGTAGGTGTCCATGGATATCCATAGATATCCATGAATACATACCCGTGGATATCTATAAATACATTTAGTGGACTTTTTAACATAAATACATATGTTACTAATGTAATAAATATGAGCCCAACTAAATAAAATGAAATAATAAATTAATTCTTGCACACCAATATGAATATTATGAGTCCAATAAGTTGGAAACTACAGGTGTGTATTTTATTTAAACAAAAATTCAAATGTGACCCAGATATTGGTGAAACATAAATTTTATTATTCTCCTATATTAAAATTCATGTTTGTACTTTATTTAACAAAAAAAATCAAAATTAGACCCATGTATCGTGACCTGGTTACTGGGTCGACCCAACTCGACCCAGTTAACTATTGCTTGAAACATGAAAATTTGAAGTTCAATGAGTTTGAAAATACGGGTATAAGTTTTATTTGAACCAAAAAAAATAATAATAAAAAA
The DNA here is from genome assembly GCA_949775105.1 of Oldenlandia corymbosa var. corymbosa. Taxonomy (NCBI): domain Eukaryota; kingdom Viridiplantae; phylum Streptophyta; class Magnoliopsida; order Gentianales; family Rubiaceae; genus Oldenlandia; species Oldenlandia corymbosa. The sequence goes on along the minus strand of OX459121.1, from coordinate 22,003,048 downwards.
TTCGCCCGCTTATTGTGACCCGGTTAATGGATTGACCCAGCTCTATTCATGGGTCGATCCAGTTTGATCCATTGGTCGACCCAATAAAATGTGATAGAAAACATAAAAATTATTAGTCTCTTACGTTAAAATTCACGATTGTACTTTATTTTTTTTTAAAAAAATCAAAATACGATACATGCACCGTGGGTTGGTTTTGGGGCCGAGCCAATACGATCCGTGGATTGACCCAGTTTAATATGGGTCGAAATATGAAAATTGAATTTTAATGAGTGAGAAAATACAAAATGTAAACATTTTTTTTAACAAAAAATAAAAAATCGACCCGCGTATCACGACCCAGTTGCTGGATGGACCCAACTCGATTCATGGGTCGATCAATGGGTCGATCGGTAAAACTTCGTAGAAAATATAATTATTAGTCTCCAAAGTTAAAAATCCATAGTTGTACTTTATTTTTTTAAAAATCAAAATTCGATCCATGTACTGTGGTTCGGTTACTCGGTCGATCCGACATGACTCATGGATCGACCCAGTTTAATATGGCTCAAAACATGAAGTCGAACTTGAATGAGTTAGAAAATACAAGTGTAAAATTCATTTGAACAAAAAATAAAAATTCGACCCGTGTAACATAACCTGGTTACTGGGTCGACCCACCTCGATGCATGGGTTGACCCAGTTATACTTGCCGTAAATGTAAAAATTTGAAATCCATTAAGCTATAAGATATACTATTGTTAAAAAGTAATTTTATGTATGGATCAACCCGCGGGTAAAAATTTTATAGTAAACCAGTTGACTCATAACCCGCGCCAAGTCGTCACGACCCAGCCCGTATATGATCCTTCCTTAAATGAGTTGGTTGAATCGGGTCATGGCCTACTTAAATGATGATTGTATAGTTTGAAAATCCAATACACTACCCGATGAGTAACCGTAGATTATTTACACCCATCCAAACAACTTTTTGTCCAGATCCACCCAAGCCCAACATTTTAAATGGATGGACCTTTATGGACTAAAGTCTAATAGATTCGGATGGATAGTAAGTCGGTGGGTATTCTTGCCAGCTCTAAAAGAAATATGCTTGTCTGATTATTTTATTTTGATAAACAAGACACTAGTATTAGAATAAGAAGTTGTTTTGAGAATCTAGCTAGGCAGGCTTCACTTGGCAGATGCTCCTTGTGAGATAATTGTCACGCATGATTTGGAATTTAGTGACCATTTTGTCTCTTGGCGGCCAACATTCTATGATGACTGGATCATCCGAGAAATTTTGGATCCATGATGATAAATGAGGGAATTTATCTGTATGTATCAATTCTACAGAGATAATTTCTTCCAGGATGCTGATCAAGTTTGCCATCCAACCAAGTGCCAAATCAAGGTACCCAATTGCGTTTCCATTGAAGAATTTCTTCCCCTTTAGTTGCTCATCGATGAGTTTTAGATTCTCAATTGATGTAGCCATTGCCTCCTCTTGTTCTTTCCCTTGTGAAGTGAACACATTCCATATTGATTCCATCAGCTACAACAGCAACAAAAGTGTCGAATTTCGCCATTTTAGTGTAGTCTCTAACTAAGTCCAACTTCACAAATAGTACGAGTTACGCATAATTTTTTTGTAAGGCATCTTACTCTTACTTCGCTCTAATAGACTGGCCCAATAATTTTTAAACGCGTTTAATAATTTAAAACGCAAGTTATAGACAGACATGTTTGCGTACATACCTTATGATCTCCGAAATGTGCCCAAAAACGCGATGAGGCTTTCTCGAGCGGATCTTGAGGTAACAGAGGAGGATTATGCGTCCATGTCTCGTCGATGTACTCGAGAATTATGAGTGATTCGCAGACGGGTTTTCCATTGTGCAAGAGCACAGGGACCTTGGCATGAGCAGGATTATGCTGGAGGAGCAGAGGACTTTTGTTTGTAATGTCTTCAAAAATAGTCTCAAACTCGATGCCTTTGAGCTTCAATGCCCACACAATTCTCAAAGCATATGGACTGGACCATGTCCTGAATAGCTTCACTTCTTCTGCCATAATTTACAAAGCAAATTGGAACTATAATCCATAATTTCAAAGAGTACTTAATGTATAGTATTTATATAGTACAGCTCTTAGTTTTGTAAGTTCTAAGCGTGTAAAGGTGCTTGATTTTTAGCCGCTCAGCTTACACATGTGTTAACCTTGTTGAGACAAAATTTGCCGGCTCTTAGGAAAGATCGGGGAATTTCTTTTTTGTTCAATACAAGTTGGATATCGACACCGAGTATGTCAATTTCGAAGAAAGTATGAAAGTCTGATTCGTGAGAGAAAACTAAAAAACAAAGCCACAAAGGACATGGTCTCACAATTCACATATATTAATATAATTGTTTTCATTACGCATGCCACGAGAAGTTAGTTCTCTTAAATTGCTTATTACTCTCTCTCTTATAATTATTGTCCAGTTTAGCTTTTCATTTTTAGTTCAAATTATACTAAAAGTGAAATCTCAAACTGGACAATAATTTTGAGACAGAGGGAGTAATATTTTTAAATCATAAAAAATACTAGTTAATTAATTTTTAAATTGTTGTGTGAAAACTGTACATATCTTTTTAGTAATTCTACAACCCTTTTTATTTTATCTTTTTTTTTTTCAGAAATTCTCTTTTGGTGGAGGATTTGCTTCCAGATTCCATCAACATTGTCACTCATCTCCTCTTACTCTTAGTGAACCTTTTATAAAAAGTTAAAAACAGTTTGGTTAACTCATCAGCCAGATATAAAATTTTCATTCGTTCAAGAGAAAGTTTCTTGAAGAAATTGTGCGTAAATGATTCATTCAAAACTCTAAGCAATAAAGAGTAAATTTCTCAGGATTCAAAGCTTAGAATTCAGAAAGAAGTGGACACAAAATTTAACTTACACGACATGGACTTGTTCATTGGCATCTTTAATCGCTGTGATAATTTGTATTCCATTCTTTATTTAGACGGGAGATATTTGCTTATCTGGTATGCCGTGTTAGCAAAGTTTATAAAGAAGTAATAACCGATGAGCTCATATATTTTATAAAAAAATCTCACAAATTTCCAAATATAGATCTCGTGTCAAATAATTTTCACGGTGAAAATGAAGAACGGAGAAAATAAAATTGTGCAAGGACCAGGATACAATTTTAAACGTTTACATTTGAAAATGGATCCAGAAGTTTGAAAAAGTTTCAATTTGTCCAGTCAATTTTTTATTTGTTCAAACTTAGTACAGTGAACATTATCAAAGTTGTCAAGTAATTTGTAATACTGTGTTGTAAGCCTCAATTTTGAGCAAATCTTTGAAAAGATCAAATTGAACTAATAATGAAGTTTGAGTAGTATTTTAACCAAAAAAGATTAGTATTAAAATTAAAATATTTTCAAGATGACGAGATGATAAAAGATCTGGCTGTAACGGACAAAATGTGATATATTCATATTGATATCTATTATTACCCATTTTAGCACCGTGATAAGCTGTTTCATGATGGCATTCTATCAATTCAAAGCTAAATTATCAATGACAGCTAGGAAGGTAATAAAAAATCATCAATCACAACATAAATGGTAGCAAATATCTTCAAGGATTCAAATGTTATTTTCAAAAAAAAACCACATATATATTCCCTTTGAAACCCCCATTCATGATATAATTCCTTCTCTTGTGTTTTCATTACTTTAGATTACCAATGGCAAGGAAGAGCAAGGGACGACAAAAGATCCAAATGACAAGAATGTCAAAAGAAAGCAACTTACTTGTTACTTTCTCAAAGCGTCGTTCTGGACTATTCAAGAAAGCATATGAGCTCCATACCTTATGTGGTATTGAGATCGGGATAATCGTTTTTTCTCCGGGAAAAAAGGTATTTTCATATGGCCATCCATGTCTTTACTCGTTGATCGACCGTTTCCTAACTGGAAAATCAGCTCCAAGTACAAGTAGCTCCCAACTAGTTGAGGCTCACCGAAGTGCGAGCATCCAGGAACTCAATAAGCAACTAACAGAGATGCTTAATCAATTAGAGATCGAGCGAAAGTACAGCGAGGAATTCTCCAACTTGCGAAAAGCGAGTCAAGGGAGATGTTGGTGGGAGGCTCCTACTGATCAACTTGGTCAAGATGAACTGGAGCAGTTAAAAGTAGCCATGGAGGAGCTGAAAAAGAACGTTGCAAAGCAAGTAGAGAAGTTGACCGTTCAAGTCTCCAATACGAGAGCATTTCTAGGGGCACCAAGTTCGAAGGGAGGAGGGCATAATAGTCCTAGCAATGTGGTTCATCATCATCCTCCTGATGTGAAGGTTCCTCTTGGTCTTGGTCTCTCCATGACTCCTCAAGGGTTTACCCTTGGATACAGTCATGGGTTTTTCTGATCAAATTTATTGTTATTGTTTTTTCTGCGAACCAATAATGAAGATTCGAAGATAACACACATATTTATCATGGACGATAATTTGGTTCTTTAGTCGTTATATTATGATTTGTGTTTGTGCTGTGATTGAAATTTTCTTTTATCAATATAATTAACCATATGAATCATTCGTGTCAGATTTTTCATGTCAAGTATTTCCCCTTAAAATATGATGTATTAAAATCGTTGATTCTTCTCCGATTAAACAGAGAAATGTGAGCATGCCTTTTTCTTTATCATTACAAAAAAAGAGTAGGAAGAAATCAAGGGATAGGCAATGAGATTTCATCGGTTTTCAGTTTGATACACAGTGTCATTTATATTGCCATCTTTATTTATTTACTTATTTTTTTCTAAGTTGTCGGACGACGAAGTGATCAAATTTACTGAATTTTATTGATTTGCTTTCTAACTACTGAGCTATATTATTGAGGAATGAGAATTATATATGGTCCTCCCCTCATTCATTGCGGGTTTATCGAGTTGGTATTAGTGGTCCAAGATTTGTCAATTAAATTCTGAAGAAGGTTTCCCTAGGGTTTTCTTTTTTCTTTTATTGAACTTCTTGAAAAGACGTTTGAATTTTTGAAGCTCCGTCCTCATGATCATGTATAGAGTTCTTTTTTTAATTTCACTGTGAATTCTTCATATCATATATGTGCATGGTTCCCGCATCCATGGGGAGCTCATTTGCTGCAATAATCATTTTACTTAAGAATTCACTTAAGATTAGCTATCCGTAACGTTCACAAATTTATGGGAAAAGAGTTGGATGCATGGTAATAAACACAATGACTGATTATTGCAACAAAATGTATACTTGGCAGTTTTTTTTGTTTGATGTCTACAGCTAGTGATCTTTTTTTATCCAGACTTTTAAGACATTAATGTTACTTTAGCAAAGGGTTTCCAGCTCATAAAATTTTCCTAACTCTTTTAACAATTAGTTTTGTTTATATCTATCGGTTAAACAAGAATAACGAAATTGTATGATTTGGAGTATTTTTGTTTATTTTTGGGACAGATTATTGTAAAGGGGATAATTGTAAAAATAATACAAGATATCATGTAATTTCACTTGTCACGGGGAATATATTATTTTCTGTCTCGAAATGAAAATTTATACCAGATAATCATTTAGAGACAGCAGAAAAGTTTATCCGAATCATCCATGTCATGTTTTTTTACTCAAAGGAACAATATCACTTGGCTCTTAATTTTATTCTTGAAATTTTCAGCAATGGACACATTTGTAATGTGCGATATAACCAACCTAATAAACATCGATCTAGTAGTAATTACTCTAAAGAACCAAAATTACATTTTTTTAAAAAAAAGAAAAGGGAAAATTACCATTAAGGCAATTAGAAAAACCAAAATTTTTATTAAGGGCATAGATTTTTCTATTCATCATACTATATTATAATTGCTGAATAATTTTTAGAGTTTGGTAGTCCTTCCACTTATTTGTTTGCTTAAACGTTTTGCTTGCAATTGATTGATTTTGTAGTCACTCATTTAATTTAGTCAAAAGTATTTTTCAATAAACATTTTCCCATTTATTTTATTATTATTAGCTCACTTATTTGCCATAATATTTAATTTAATGATAATAAATTACTCACTTATATCTAAATTTATAATAATAAGTGGTCCTTTATTATTAAACAATATGATGACCCTTTGATCTCCCTTTCATTAATTTTTGTTTTTAACATAACAAAAAAATTATTTCTCATTTTTAGGTAAATTCAATCCGTCTAAAAACGGTTTCGATGCTTTTAACCATTAATTTTTATTTTTAAGATTACAAAAATAATTTCTCATTATGAGGTGAATTTGATTGGTTGAAAAACGGTTGTGGTGATTCTAACCTCTTTGAATTTGTTAATGTCTTTTCTTCTTCATTTATTTTCTTTTTAATTAATTTTTATTTTCATTGTTCCTTGCAAAAGAGGCTCTTACAGTTAGGAGGGGCGTATTTTCTTTTGATGTTGCTCCGAGTAACTAGTTTTATGAATAGATAATGAAAAGGATAGAATTATAGGTTTGAACTAAGACTCATATTTCTATGATTTGTTAACCAAAAAAAAAAAAACTCAAAAAGCTTTGTTGTCCTCATCATTAGCAATAGTGAAAGGCTAAATATCAAATTAAAATGCTACTAATTTTGTAAGTATGGGATCAAAAAGTTTTATTCTTACTTGTGTCATCTTCATTTATTTTAATCTTCCTTACTCATTACTTTTCAAATTTATGTATACATAGCGTTAATATAAGATATATGGAGTACAGGCGAACCTCGTCTACTCCAACTAGTCAATGTATAAATAATCACAAGTCGCAAATATCTCCGTCTACTTAAAAATATATATGAAGTAATGGTTCTTCATTTTGAAATATATTCAAACTCTAGAATCAAATGGCATATACAATTTCGTAATGAAAACGTTACAGAAAGCACTTTTGATTACGTTAAGGAAAATAATGATAATTTTAATCGACACTATATTTACAACCCGTCCAAAAAGAGGTGGCAAGCATAGCATATCCTCCCATATTCATTGAAAATCTTATACAAGGTAATATTAGTAATTGGTAAAAATTTTGCTTTCAAAATAAAAAAAATGACTCCCCAAATTATAGACAATTATCCTCATGATTATTAACCAAATGAAAAATGTCAATGAATAGAATTTATTTTCAACAGGTTAACAAGTCAACTTCAGCCCCTTTAAATTGTTCCTCGAGGAAAAGTTTTCATCTTTGGTAATCCTAATGTTGATTACACTGTTGAAAAGTTCATGTTCAGAAACAAAACCCATCTCCAGGTTGATCAATATCATACACGGACAATAACGACGATGAATTCCAATTCCAATTCGAAGAGAATCAAGGAGCTGAATCCCCTGCCGGCACAAATTGTGAACGAACGGGAAACAGAGAAGAACAGGGGTGAAGCAATTGATTTGATGTCGAAAGCTAGAAGAATCATTACTCGTGGGGATCCCCAATTGATGAGCTTGAATTACTTGACCTTGAACAATTAAGGGATTCTATGAGGGACTTGAAGTAAATCGTGATGGATCAATCCTGGAAATGCAATGGCTGATCATTATAGCTAATTACTCTTCTTCCCGTTTTGCTCTGGAAGAACATAATAATGATGGCTCTGGATTATTTTTCATCATCAGTATGAGATATGGGCTTGGATACGATTTGGGCGCAATGAATCCTAACTTTTACGACTATGGATACGATCACTATGGGCTATTTTGAATTATTCCTCCTTCCCAAAAAAGTTGTCATTTTCTAATCGTTTTTTAAAAAAATATGAATAGCATTGTGAAACAGAGCAAATGTGTAGTAAATATGCCAGTAATTCCGACTTATTTTCTTCTCCTTTTAATTTCCCCATCCTCTCCACTGACCATCCCCCAACGGCTCACCCCCCAAGAAAAATATCCCAAAAGAAACAACCCCTGAAAAAAGAAGTCTTTTTTTTTAATAACAAAGAAACACATACTTTCTTACTCCAAAAAATTGTCCGGTTTAAATTTCCATTTATAGCACAAATTATATCAAAAATAAAAAAAATCTAATAAGATAATTATTTTAGAACGAATATAGAAAGAATATATGTTGAATTGTATTTATCGTATTCTTAAACAATACCATGAAATTAAAGGAGATACGGTTTTAGAACACACCTAATAATCTTTGGAGATACCTAAATATTACTAACGAAATGAGATTTATGCGTGTGGTGGTTCGGTTTTTGCATATTTGGTTTTCTATGACGATTATCGAGTGCCAATCAACAACTTGCGTAATTAGGCTATCAGGGTCACAACTTCGTGTCATCATTAATTTTTTATGGACGAAATTAGTTCTTGTCTTTTCATTTATTCACCAATTTTAGTCAATTTAATAGAATGTATGGTCAACTAACGGTCAACTCTTTTTTTCGTTAAAATTTTTTATTTTTTATTTTTTATTCTTACTAAACTAGGACTCGCAATGTATTTTAAAACAAAAAAATCATTCCCCTATTATCTGTTTTTAACTATTTTAGTCACTTTAACAGAATTTTCAAGAACTTAATGGCCCAATTCATTTTTTTAAAATCTTTATTTTTTTATCGATTACTTAATGGATCGTGGGTCTTATAGGTTTTTTATCAAAAAATTATTTTTTAAAAAAATAAAAGAAATAATAAAAATATTTCCGGCCAACTTTCTAAATCTCAAATATTATGCTCCCCACGTCTCACCATCACATCCCCACCAGCAAAGTAGCCCAAGGGGCGATTGTTTGATTTCGGGCAAATTAATCACTTCCTCGTTTTGCTAGCTGTTTAACTTCTGCAAAAGACTTTTAAAAAAAAAAAGGAGGGGGGAACAAATCCAGCAAGCAAGTTATCTACTTCCAGGAGTCAATAACTGCTGGTGCAATCAATCACTTTCGAGTTTCATGGATCGAATAGAAAAAAATTATGAATCAAATTGAGAAAGACAAACATATACGGGCCGCGGATAGTTTAAGATTTTCTAATCGATCTCAAGTAATTAGAATTAACTAACAATGATTGAATATTGATCAATAAAGATCATAATGATGTAAAATAATGTGTTGGTAAAAAGTGTTGCAGTAACTCTGACTGCTCTCACTCATTCCAGGAATAACAAAACAAAAAAGATATGTCAGATTCAACACAATAACTATCAACTGTTTAGGGTAATGCTGATGCACAAGTTTCCCACTCCAAGTTGAAACCAACAGTAATACTCGAATTCGAATCATTTTGAGCTTCTAAAGCATTCGAGATGTCATTCCAATCCAGTACTTTGTCCAACTTCATACCCCGGCGACCAGATTGTTTGGAATCTAGGATCTCAATACCTTCCAACCTACTCCGCCAAACCGTACCTTTTGGTGACCGGAAATAGTAAAGCTCGTCTCCGAGCACCAGAGACTTGTACAATGACTCTGTATATCTACATTCTGTTGTTATCACACGAGGGCCACAGGTCCAAAAGATTCCATTGAGGATTGCACGAGTTGATTCTTCATAATCTGGTGGTGGCGTGAAACGAAATTCAGCAATCTCGCCAACTTCAAAACAGGAGGCATCTTCTGTCACATCATCTAGAGATGTAATTAGTAAATAGTTATGTTTACTATTACGATCAGGGTTTAGTATCCCGGTAAATTATGTGTATAAATATATCTTTTATATATCAATACAAAGTGTGTTTTCAGCCCTGGATTCAATGCAATGCATTGATAAAATCTTAGATTCTCAATGCCGTTTGCAAGGAGCTGCAAACGGAGGCGACTCACACCCCCACAGCTCGCGTGATCTAGGTGGATTTTGATGAACGCTTCACTCAGGGTTTGGCTCCTCGCATATATGAGTTGAAGCGTTCCATCGCCCTGCTGCAGCAAGAACGCTCCCTCGCATCAACGTACTACGGCAAACTGAAGGCAATTTGGAGCGAGTTGCAGAATCTCCGTCCTTTTCCGGCTGGTGATTGCGGCGGCTGCACTTGTGAGATCAACAAACAACTTCAGACCATGCATGAGGAGGAGAAGGTGTTTGATTTTTTTAAGGGGATTGATGGCACGTACAAGACAGTTCGTTCACAAATCTTCAGTGTCGATCCGCTGCCGACTCTTGGAGGTGCATATGCCATCGTTGCTAGTGATGAAAAGCAACGTCGACTTGCTGATTCACGACTGCCCGTCGTTGAAGCTGCCACCTTGGCCATGAAATCGTCTTCTGCCCGGCGTGATTCCTCTGATCCTGGCCATTCGAAGCCTCCTTGCAGCAACTGTGGGCGTGCTAACCATTCCAAGGAGCACTGCTACAAACTCGTCGGGTATCCAGTCGGCTAGCGCCAACCCCGACAGAAACGCGATCAGCAGTCTCGCGCGCGCAACAATTCCAGCGCTGCTGCTTCGACTCTTGCTGTTGTGGCGGACTCTCCTCCGGCTGCTCCAGCTTCTCTGAGGTCTCTCTCGGCTGGCAAGCTTCAGCAGCTTTTTCAGATGCTTGGACAGCAAGTATCCAATGATGTCGCGGCCAAGTTTTCCAACATGAACAACCTCTCTTCGTCGGGTAAGCCAGTTGATTAGCGTGTGATTCGGGAGCTACCGATCATGCTTCCAATCAATTGCAATTGATGAAGGATGTTTCATTTCCTTGTGATTCTATTTCGGTTCAAATTCCTAATGGTGAAAAGGTTCCCGTTCAAGCAGTTGGTCGGATAACACTTGATGATAATTTGATAATTGATAGTGTTTTGGGGGTGCCTAATTTTCGGTTCAATTTGATCTCTGTCAGTCGATTGACCCGTGATTTGAATTGCTTCTTCACCTTCGGCCCTGACATATTTTTTATCCAGGATTTAACCTCGAGGAAGCTGATTGGAATAGGTAGAGTGCGCGATGGATTATACTATCTAGAGCCAATGAAGTTAGGTGGTGAATGCTGGATCCTCTCAACTCTCAAAGGCGATACAACAACCTTGTGGCCTCGTCGTTTGGGTCATTTTCTGGTTACCCATCTTTCTTTGATTCCTAGCATTTCTGTTTCTTTTAATAATAATTCTGGCACATCTGTTTGTGATGCCTATTGTCGAGCTAAGCAAACTCGTTTACCATTTTCTTTGCATCAAACTTATAGTATGAACAATTTTGATTTAGTGCATTGTGATATTTGGGGACCTTATCACACTCCGTCTAAGTCTGATGTACATTATTTTCTTACTATTGTTGATGATCGTAGTCAAGCTACTTGGGTTTTTCTTATGCGTTCCAAATCTGAAACTAAGCGTTACTTGCTATTATTTTTCAACTAGGTGCATACGCATTTCAATGCTAAAATTATGACTTTTCGCACTGATAATTGTCTTGAATTCAATCATTCCTCTTTGTTAACCCATTTTTTTGGCATTGAAAAACAAACAAGTTGTTTCCATACTCCTCAACAAAATGGTGTCATTGAACGCAAGTATCGACATCTCTTAGAAGTAGCTAGGGCTTTCCATTTTCAAGCAAATCTATCTGTTGGGTTTTGGGATGAATGTATTCTCACTGCTGCTTACTTGATTAATCGCATGCCTCTTTCTGTATTACAAAATAAAACTCCTTATGAGCTTTTATATGGTCATTCGCCTTCTTATGATCACTTGCGTAGTTTTGGTGTTCGTGTCATGCTCATGTTTCTGCCAAACCTAGGGATAAATTTGCATCTAGAGGTCGTTCGAGGATTTTTGTTGGTTATATATCCACATGGCCAAAAAGGGTATTGGGTTTATGATTTTGATAGTAAGGAGATATATACTTCTCGCGATGGCATTTTCTTTCAAAACATTTTTCCCTCTATTTCGGGTCTTTCTCAAACTGTTTCTGCTCCATCCCCCGTCATGATTGATCTTACTCACTCTACAGCTGATCCTTATTCTCCCGTAGCTCCTAATTTGTCTCCGCCACCTCCATCCTCTGATGATTTCCCTGATCCTCCTCCATCATCATCCCCTCTAAAGGACACATCCTCGTCGGATCTTCCTTCCAAACGTCCTCGACAAGTGTCCCAATGCCTCTCTGGGTATCAGTATACTCTACCACCCTCTCTCCAGTCCACTCGTAATCCATCATCGTCCTCTACCTCACCATCAGTCAACTCGATGGTACATCCTCTCTCTCAGACTTTGTGCTATTCTCGCTTTTCTAAAGCTTACATTGCCTTGTTAGCGGCCATCTCTTCTGTGGATGAGCCCACCAGTTTTTCACAGGCAGTTCAACATGCACTTTGGAGAGATGCCGTGGCTGAAGAGATTTCTGCTCTTGAAGCTAATAATACTTGGCAGCTCGTTTCCTTGCCTCCTGGCAATCGGGCCATAGATTCCAAATGGGTGTACAAGATTAAATTTCTCCCTGATGGCCGTGTCAAGCGCTACAAAATGCCTCTGGTTGCCAAGGGATTCACACAGATTGAGGGGGTTGATTTTCATGAAACTTTTGCTCCTATTGCCAAATTAGTGATTGTTCGTTGCTTACTTGTTGTTGCTTCGGTTCGTAATTGGGAACTCCATCAACTTGATGTCACTAATGCCTTCCTCCACGGTGATCTTCATGAGGAAGTATACATGAAAATTCCTCATGGCTTTGCCACAAAGGGGGAGCAACGTGTTTGCCATCTTCAGAAGTCTCTGTATGGTTTGCGTCAAGCCTCCCGGAATTGGTACGTGAAATTTACTCAGTCACCTGTTTCTTCTAGATTCAAGGAGTTTTCTTCAGATTCATCCATGTTTATCTACACTAGTGGTACCTCTTTTATTGCCGTTTTGATCTATGTTGATGACATAATTGTGGCTGGAAATGATTCTCTTAAGATTGGTCGACTTAAGAAAAATCTTCATGGTCATTTTCATATTAAGGATCTTGGCCCCCTTAAGTATTTCTTGGGTATTAAGGTAGCCCGATCATCCGTTGGGATTGCTCTTAGTCAAAGGAAATATACTCTTGACATTTTGTCCGAATGCGGACACACTGGCTGTCGTCCATGTTCCACTCCAATGAAACAACAGCATGCGGACTCACTAGCAGATTTATTCACTAAAGCTTTAGGCCGAGATAGGTTTCATACCTTGATTAGCAAATTGGGCATTAAGAATTTACATACTCCAACTTGAGGGGGAGTAAAGATGTAATTAGGAAATAGTTATGTTTATTATTACGATTAGGATTTAGTATCCCAGTAAATTATGTGTATAAATATATCTTGTATACATCAATGCAAAGTGTGTTTTCACCGTCTCTTTATCATCTAAACGGAAAGCTACATTATCATTAAAGTAAGCAGTAATATAAACTTCGGACCTACATAGTCTTGCCAGGGATTCCCTTGAGTTCCGAAAACCATGAAGTGCCAACGCGATTATCTCACCAAATTTGAGGCGTGATTTCCATGTAACCGAGGCCGGTGTGAATGAAAATCTTGGAATTCCATGTCCTTCATATTCAAAGAGAAAAATGCTAGTCAAATTGTGCCTCCGTGAATTTTGAGTTAGGTGCCAGCTTTAGTTTCTTTAAAGAGCCACTTGAAATCTTAATTGTTTTCTTACACCAGCAGCTTATGATTGAGAAATCTTCAATATGCGGGAATTTTTGTGACAACTCAATAAGAAATTTGTCATCAATTACCATCTCGGAAACCGACAAAGTGCTCAGATATTGGAGTTGAGAATCTGGCAAACAAAGCCGCCAAGGAGATAGTCTATTGTGATTTTGACCCGAAATTTTACACTGTCCAAACTATCCACCACTTTTTAAAAAACAACTTTCCAAACAACTTTTTAATTTACCTTTTAAAAAATATCCTAAAAATTATTTTTACACAATTTTCATCCACCATCACCGGACCACCTCCACTATCACCCGCCGCAACCGGACCGCCTACCGCCGCTGGCCGACGACCGGCCGGCTGGATTCCAGCCAAATTCCAGCGAGTTGGCCAGAATCCGGCCGGCCGGTGGCGGTCCGACGGCGGAGGTGGTCCGGTGATGGTCTAAAAATATTATTAGTTTATTTAAAATATCACCCAAATAATTTTTTAAATTTTATCTCAAACCACATTTTAAATCACATATCAAACCCAAATCAAAAACCAAAACAAAAACTAAAACAAAATGTTGGCCAAACAAGTCTAGAGAATTTCATGCACTTCTTCAAATTAATTTGATTTGAAGCAAGTTTATTCTTTCCGCTTTTGATCCTAACTAACGAAAGAACTTTAAAGACTCAGTTCCATGTAATATAAGAAAGAGAAGTACATACAAACAGTCTTGCAGAAGAAATCCATTTAGCAAATAATCTTTTTGCTGGAGTCAATCTGGTGCAATCATTCTTTTTTGGTTGTACTTTTTAACAAATCAAGTGTTAGAGATTCATTATATTAATTGTGCTTTCTTGAACTTTTTTTTAGCTCTTTACAACATACTGTTCACATATCATCAATGTTGCACCTTTCGATACCATTAGCTATCTACTTACTGTGAACTGAGGTTTTCCAACTTGAATCAATCATAAATTGAGAAGATGTACATAGGCAAAACTCTTTTTAAGTAATTTGAATCAATGCCTTATGAGAAATAACAAATGATGGAATGATGATGATTGAAGATAATAATGATGTGTGATTAATTGGATGTAATTGGGAATTAAGTTGTTACTTCCAAGAATGCGGCACGAGCTCGAGCTGTTTAGAGTACTTTCCGGAGCATGCTGGGGAATCCACAAGCCGGTCATCGGAATCCGATCCAGAACGTATTTCCTCGTCGGCGGCGATTGATGTCTCATCTACAACCAAATATGGAAGGCTTCTTTATTTGTGAGGCAGGACAGTATAACGTGCACAATTTCATCAGGCAATTCCGATGTGGTTCGGCTTCCCATAACCTCGCAGTTTTCGGCATCCGGTATGGATTTTGACCTCTGCTCTGAAAGGTAGGGGAAGAATAACACTGAAAATCTTAGAGTAAAAAGTTCCGTTTGTTAAAAAAAAAAAAGGTTTGGGCAAAGGCAAAAACTAATCCAATCGTTGGAGATTAGGAATCTGTGTTAACCGAAAGTTGAAAACTTGATCTTTCAATTTCGTCGAAAGGAGACTATAAGTATTCCTTTCAAAAAAATATCATTACTGCAACAAATGAAACTTCATTACGACAAGTAAACGATTTGGGCAAAATATTAGACAGAATAAATCAATCATCAAAAATATAGAAGTCCATTTGGGACAATGTACCTCTTGTTACTGCAATGAACAGTTCATTAAACCTAGATTTTCTGTTACGAGTACCGAGTTTTGTTATTGTTTGATCGAATGCTTCAAGAACTAATATGGAACTAAAATCAGGGAGATAATGACAGTAGGTTTTGAACGAAAATTATCAGACTGAAATCTAGAAAAACTTATGAAAATCAGGTCTCCTCTCCAAGTTGAAGCAAACAGTGATCTCTGAACATTTTTTAGCTCTTAATGCCCTTGAAAAGCGATTCCAATCCATTGATATGTCCATCTGCATTCCCCGATCCAGTTTGGAATGGAATATCTCAATACCTTTCAAACAGTTCTCCCAAAACATACCATATCCGTGAAAAGAAATAATATGGTTTATTTCCTAAAACTAGCAGCTTGTACAGTGACTCTGTATATCCAAGCTGCTGCGAATCCATTTCCGTTATTTTTATCGCCCGAGGACGACCAATCCAAAAGAAGCCATTGATGATTGATTGAGCTAATGCTTCAAAATCTCCTGGCCGGATTTGTTCAACTCGTGGCGATGTGATGACCCAAAATTCTGCAATCTCTTCAACTTCAAGAGGTCTGGCATGTTTCGCTGCTTCATCTAAATTGAAACCTGCAGTATCTCCAAGGAGAACACTAATATGGAGTTCCAACCTACAAACTCTGGTAAGGAATTCCTTCAAATTTCAAAAACCATTTAGTATCTAAATCTGCGGAGCTAATGAAGAGGCGAGATGTGCATCTAGATGAGGCCCTTGTAAATGAAAACCTCGGATTGAAATTCCCTTGATATTGAAAGAGAACAAGGTTAGGCACGTCAAATTCTGCCCCAGGACTCGGTTCAAAACTGAGCAACAATAAATGTCCAAGGCTTCAATCAAAAGACAGCTCCTGAGTATATTCTCCAACACCAACCGATCTATATCAATGCCGCGAAGATGAAGACGTTTGAGATTATGCCACCACATTAATCTCTCGTGATACATCAAACGGCAATGTCTTAGACTTAATTCAACTATGTATTTGGCTTCTAAAACTGATACAGGCAAATCAAACGAAGTTCCTATTCCATTGGATAAAGTTAGGTTTCTCACACCTTTCTCAGCGGCAATTATGATGCACTGACGGACACGATTATCATTGGACCAATCGAATCTTGACCTGCATAAATCCAGTTTGAAAGTATGTAGACCAACATTTGGATCATGGCGGTACCTTTTCAAAGTGGAAACGATGTAATTTAGTTCACTAGTAAACTGGTTGTCATCTGTACAGTTAACCAAATAGGGAAGGGTCCGAAGTGCCCTGTACCAATCCTTGGATAAGCTGCCGGCCCGGATTGCTTCTGCGGTTGTGAGGTAAGACAGTATTAGGTGCATAATCTCATCTGCCAATTTCAATGATCGGGTTCTTCTCGTGATTTTGCCACTGCCCGCCATGGATTTTTGGGTAGATACGATATTCCTCAGTTCTGAACAGTGTACTAGGTTTTTAGGAAAAATCGACTAATTGAGTCACCTGGAATTTGAATTGAAAGATAATAACAGTTTGATTCTAGACAAGGTAAAAATAATTCCCTTTTGTTCGGAATTTCAATCGCATTATTTCCAGAATTTGTGGAACGCAAATATTCTAAACACTGATTTTTATTAATCTTTAATGTATGGAAAACAATTGAGAAAAGAACTGCAAATCACTGCTGTTATTCTTTCTGACTCTCATTTCTGTAAAAGTCAACAACTAAGATGGTGAGCTTCAATGTAAAAGTCGACAACTAAGATGGTGAGCTTCAACCATAAAAGGCGTGTCGCATGTCGTCGACCTGATTGTCGACTTTCCCCCTTCCTGCCTCCAGGTTCTTCAATTGGGCAAAATTTCTAGAAATCTCTCTCATTTTAGCCCCTACTCCGAAATAGGTTTTGACTTGCCGCAACCATCAGTAACTTGTGCAAGCAAGAACCTCCAAGATGAAGGTAAAGAAGTGGAAACTTTACCGCTTAAATCAAAAGACAATAGTAGCATATTATCACATTAGCTACAAACTCCAGTGTGTTATCACCAAATTAACAGCTAAAATCAAAGCAAAATTAACATATATATAGAATAACTCTTGTTGTTTATCGCCGTGAATAGAACAAGCAATGCCTATGCATAGCCAAGATTCCTCTTGCAATTTACTTCAAACCAGATAACTTAAGGACGAAAGCAAACTTCCCACTGGAAAAAAATCAGCATCCGAACCCTACTCCAGTATCAAAGAATCAAGGCACAAGGGCTATACAGAACGATGGTTAGAAAATACACCAAAAACTGCGCGATTTCCACAGGTACAGCATGAAGTGAACCCTCATTTCCAACAAATTTAAGTTTAAAATGACTCAAGTCCAAGAAGTAACACTCGAAACCTGCTAAAGAATGAAGAAAAGAAGCAGTAATCATCGAGAGAAGACAAAATGTTAAGTGCCCTGATAAGTTTTATTTGAAAATGGCTATCAAATTCTCAAAGCATTTAAGCTCTCCCGAAGCATAAGCATATAAATTAACAGAACAAAGCATCGTCTTCCTCATTAAGCAGAATTACTACTGTTCTGAGGTACAATCAGAAGGCTTAAAGGATACAACCTTCTTTTCTAAGTCATATTCGATCCAAAAGCTCACTTGCTGTATGTTGCCCAAAACCGTGATATCCGCCCCAGCATCCCTAAAAGCTAAACAAATGGAAGAATTCGAGGTACTTACGAAAGTGTTCACTGAGTTCAATACCAAGTCCGCACCTTTGAGATGTAATGTGACGGTGGGAAGACGAACGCCTTCTAAAGAAGAGTAGCACAACCTAAACGTTTTTGTTGGATCAGGCACAATCAATTTATCCATGTTAATCTTTTGCTTCACGGCTGATTCAAGATCTCCGTAGAGTACTGGAGGAAGATAAGTAATGGTGGTTCCTGAATCAACAATGACGCGCTTTGAATGTGGGTTCGACTTATTAGTACGGTTGAAGGATACATCTTCCACACTCATCCCTTCCAGTGTTAAGCCGTAGAACAACTCCAAAGAAAGTGGTGTCGAAATTACACCATCACCTAAAAACACATCGTTTGGACCAAGATTGAGTTTCCCTGATCTTGATACATCCTCCCCTGTTACCGGTCCCAGGCAATAGGAGAATTTGCCTTTGATTGAAGGATACAACTGTTCAACAATTGATGAATGCCCATACCCGAAACCAACTAAGCCAGATCCCAAGCTTGGAAACGGACCAGTTTGGTTGTTCCCGCAACCAAAAACAAATTTGGGAAATGACACATTTTTGTAGTTCGAACCGCCGATCAAGGTGATAGTGTCCATCACTACATCTCCCTTAGTTATGAAACCTATCCCGTAAGTTAATTCATAAGGGCAGCGGTTTGATTTTAAATCACATGACGAAGTTCCCGTATGGAGGCATTCCTTTGTATGACAAGGAACAAACTCAAAGGTTGAAGAATGTTTCGGAGCAAAGACGGGGACATCATCTTTGAAACAGTGTTGACAAGGTAGGCACTGTGTCCAAGACAGGGTACTGCCTGTGTCGACTAAAGCTAGTGTGTCTAATGGTGGTGTTCCATATGATATTTTCATGAAGTATTCGCCTCCACTAGGAAGCAGACTTGTAGATATCAAAGAGTTCATTCGATCTTTTGAGCGTTGGAAAGCATTTTTCTGACGCTCGTGTGGAGTTAAGGAAAGATCGCAGAAAGGAGATCTCGATGAATCCCTATGCATAAGATCAAAGGAGTAATCAGCGCCATTTATTGCTTCCGTTTGAAAGACAGGAGCAGTATGCAAGATGAGCACTGCTACTACAAAAACCGGAAGCATAATGCAGAAATTGCTGATACTGTCGATGAATCAAGTTAGAGAAAATGTTTGAAAGAGTGCTGATTAAGTGTACTTGTAAAGATGCATTATAGGGAAAAGAATATGGACTAAGCAATAGTAATTTATACAGATTGGGAGAACAGTACTGATAACAATTGTAACACTACAGCTCATTGATATGCTCAAAGTATTTTGGAGGTTTCGTCCTGGCTAATTTCAAATGGTTGAGTCAACTTTGATAGTGTCAGTTCGATAAAGATGTGATCGTCAATCGTTCTATTCTATGAATTTTTTTACTTCGGAATATAATACCTGGAGTCAAATATATGTCTCTTTCAGGCTTTTAGCATATCCTATAGAAAAGCATTAGAACAGAGCATAAAACAACGAGAACTAAAAAGAAATGAACTATGAATTTGATAACAACCACAAAAGTAATATCAGTAAGGCGGCAAATTCATATTAGTTTAAGGATGTACAGAGAGCTGCTGTCTACCATTATAAACCAACAACATGCAGTTCAAGACCAGAATCACCTAAATAATCAGTTTTTTATCCTGAAAACTTCAAGCAGTAAAGGAATTCAAAAGCAGCCTAAAGTACCAGCATCTACACATATTAGTAATGTCAATGAGCAGTTCATAGTTTCAGTTTAGTTCAAGTCCTTTCCATCAGTTACATTGTTTGCGGTGAATGAAGTAGCATTAGAACACAGGCAATTAGCAAACCTACCAAGAGGGACGGACTTCCCAAACCACATCTATAATCCGCACATTGAACAAAATCAGGAGATACGAAAAAAATTTTCTCGCATATGGCACAGCTTCGCACAAGCTAATGACAAAATTTGGTCAATGAGGATACCTGAAGTTGCAGCCTAAGAACTCTCCCCTGCAGTTCAGAAAAAGAAACCCCTACTGCACTTGAGTTTTGGTACAAACTCGGAGCTGCATCAAAGAAAAATAATGGCAGCTTGGCAACACCGTAAATTGCACTAAATTGCAGCAGAAGATCATTGAATTAAATTGCAGCCGAAGATCCTTGATGTCATCACATCATTAAGAGGTGAGTGGGAAATGCACCTCGGAGTTTCCTTCAAACGACAATTATTGCAAAAGTTACCAACAAATCCAAATTACTACACAAATTTTCCATTACCCGTGGCCTCCAGTTTTTGTTGATCCCTTTCAAAACTCCGTCGTGGTTTTCAGCATCTATGGACGTTAAAGGAAAGGGCAAGGACAACAAAATGAAGCTCCAATTAAACAAGTTGTCACTGAAGACATTGGGATGCATTACTGAGAGATCAAATTACAGAAGTACAACACTGAAGAACAAAAGAAAAGAAGCCAAAGTCAGTGTCCAAATGGATTGCTGGCCGCTATTTACTACCCCTGTTCGGCCAACAAGGAATTCATATGCAGGTGAACAATTGCTATTGACAAACTGCTGGGATATCAGTATATCACTCCAGGTATTAATATTTGGTGAGACAGTGAGACCACGGCATATGATCGCGAACCAATGAAGTTATGACCAGCCATAGCCACGATTTGTCTTACAACATTACCATGACCAACAAAACTCAACATGAGCCAAAGCTTTCCCTCGTGGAACAATGACACATAGAACACCTCACTAGCACAAGATAAATGCAGTAAGCCATGCATATAGAAGGATGCTACAGAAGTCATCCAAGACCATGGTATACAACAACTGAGCCAGTTTCTGTAACTACACCATAAAATCAATCCTCATGTCCAATATAATAGGTTGCAAAGACCAAGTCTTTTGAGGGAACCTGCTCTCGATAATAAGCAGAAGCAACAACAATTCATGAAGGGCAAATGTTAACAAAAGAAATATCCAGGGGTATACTTCCAAGAGTATACCGAATGCTTTTCATAGTTTCATTCGCAGAAAGCCTTCCAGTTCTCAAAGCATTCAAGCTCCCAAGAAACGTAAAAAGATACAGAAAAAATAAGGAAAAACACAAAACTTAGAAACTAAAGATCAAACATCTAGCAAAGAAGGTTCAACTGTGGCGGGCATGTCTAATTCTACACATTACTGCAGATAATATATAACCTATCATACAGGTCAGCTTAACAGAGGACTAAGATTCTGGATTTTCCACGCTAAGCCTCCTCTGCATCTTTATTCTTCTTTTTCTTCTTTTCCTTCTTCGCACTCTTACATGCCTCATCCTCACCTGACGCCGCCGGCAAAACAGAATCACCATTTTCGGTACCCTTGTGCTTCTTCTTTTTCTTCTTTTCAGATTTGTCCTCATCGGATGGAGCAGAATCATCCTTCTTTTTATCCTTCTTTTTCTTCTCTTTTGACTTTTCCCCATCAGCAGATACTGCATCACCTTCCTCTTTCTTCTTTTTCTTCTTCTTTTCTTTTTCCTCAGAGGCAGGGGTACCATCAATCTCATCAACCTTTCGTTTGTGCCCAACATCTCCATTCCCATCTTCCTCACCGTCCTTGTGTTTCTTTTTCCTTTTCTTCTCATCAGCTACGGGAGTCTCACTTTCCACAGCACCTTGTTGCTCCGCAGAAGCAACAGCTGCCATGCCAGCAATCACTGAATCCCCTCCTGTAGGTAAAACTACATTCCTCATCCATTCAGCAGGAGTGCTCTCAGTTGGTTTTCCATGCTTATCCAACTTCCCCTCAGCAATCAACTTTTTCTTCATAGAAGCCCTGGGTCCCAAACCCCATTTCCTAGGATAGGTATCTCTATCCATCACAACCCTCTTAATTTTGGCAACCACACCATGATCACAAGTAGCCATGACTGCTGTGGTCATCTCAGCAATTCCCAATGCAATAGCCTCCCCCTTGGTGGTCATCAGAACCACCTCTTCCCCAACCTCGATATCATTCTCAAACCTCAACAACCCCGGAATCATCAACTTAGCACCATAACAAATAGCATTCACAGCCGAATCCTTCACAACAAGCCTCTTATAACTAGTCAACAACACTTCCAAAGGCATAACAACCCTCCTCAAATAGCTCTCATCTCTGTAATTATCATAAACCCACTGAGCATCCAAAACATCATGCATAGTAACCATATTATCCTTATCCCCCATAATCCCAGACCTAACACGCCTCAGCTCCTGCATATGCCCCCCAACACCCAACAACAAACCCAAATGAACACACATAGTCCTGACATAAGTACCAGCCTCACATGAAATCCAGAAAACAACCAAATGCCTAGCAGCATCATACTCAAGAAGCTTACTTTCGTAAATAGTCCTTATCCTAAGTTGTCTTTTAACAGCAGAAATCAAAGGGGGACGCTGGAAAACAGCACCAGTCAAAGTCTCCAGCGCCCTTGCCACCTTAGCAACATCAGGCACTGCAGAATGCAACCTAGCAACACAAACATACTCTTTACCGGCCCCTTGCTGGGATTTAACCAGCCGGGTAGCCCTATCAATACAAACAATCAAATTACCCGTGACTTTGGGATCCAGAGTCCCGGAATGGCCCGTCTTCTCGACCCGGAGGATCCGCTTAATCCATGCCACTACTTCATGGGATGATGGGTTGGCCGGTTTGTCGAGATTGATGATCCCGTAACGGATGTACTCAGCCAGGGGACGCTTCAGGGGAGAAAACCCGGAAGGCAGGGGAGTGTAGTGACCGGTTCGGACATTGAGGCGGTCGTAGTTCTTCAAGAGGATAGGCCACTGAGAAGTATCAATTGATGGGGTGTAGGCCTGGGGTTTGATCAAGAAATCAGCGTCTTGTTGTTGGGTTTGATTCTTCTCGCCGTCGGCGTCGGCTGATTCTTCCTTGGAGTGCTTGCTGCTCTTCTTCTTCTTCTTCTCCGAGCGGGAGAGCTCGACTTCCGACATGGCTGTTTGGTGTGGAAGAAAGATTGGATCTTTTACAGGTTTTGTGAGGAAGAGGAAGTGGTGGCCAGAGTGAGTTTGGGTTTTCAGTACAAATACTGAATTTTAGGGTTCTGGAACATAGAGGGTGGAGAAGGAGGCTCTAGAAATGTGGGTTGGGGATGGAGTAGGGTTTAGGGTTTTGGTTGATGGGCAGTAAAGTCTTTTCGGGTGGGATCCCTGCGAGAATTTGGGCTTTTTGCGTTAAAACATTTGGGCTTTTCCACTGGTCTAAGCCTGTCACAAAATAATGAGTAGTCCACAATTGACAGCACTCTTTTCCTTTTGTAACTTGTGATTTTTTATTTTATTTTAATTTTTTTGTTTTTTTGGTTTCTTTTGGGCATTGTAATCGAGAAAATACAGTTGAATTCCATGTTGGTTTTCTTTCTCTCTCTCTTTTTTAGGGTTTGAACATAAAATTTTGACTAATAAAAGTTTCAAACTCGTGAACATAACAAGTTTATGTGCAACTTGTGCTGCTATAACTTGAATGGTGTGTGTAGCACCTTGATCTTAAAGTGATCAGGTCTTTGTGTATCCACTTGTATGATCGTTGTATTGTCCTTTCGTATCCTTGCGTGTTCAATTACATGATCGTTCTTCTATTTGAACGTTTAATTGCTTTTTAAGGAAAAAATTATTACACTTTGTCATTGGTGAGAATCGACAACGAGTTTTAAATGTCCTTATTATTTGAACTAAAATTTATTTCTTGTTTGAGTTGTTAGTTTTAGACAATTGTCGATCAAAATTGTTCAACTTGAGTGGCCATGATCGCTTGAATGACATGCACACTATAGATTAGCTCGCAGTGTTAATTGATGATGGGTCGTGAATTATTGTTGAACTTATTCTAATTTCTAATAAGAAGGAGGGATTTCACTTGCTTTGTTTCCCCTCCTTTCCATTATCTTTCAATACATAATCAAATGTAGTATACTCACTGATTAGTTTAACTTTATGATAACACTATTGAAAAGAGACATTGACCTTAAGAATGAGATGATACATGATATATCTGTTTTAACACTACCCTTTACCTTCAAATCTTCTTCGAAGTATCTTTGTGTTGGGTATTCAGTTTTGGTTGATGCAATTTATTACGGTATTACAATGTGTTTTTGAAGGAAAAAAAAACCAATCAGAGTTTTCTTAATAAGAGGGGGGGTGGAATTTGATGGGTCAAAGTCAAAGTGGTCAAACGAAGCTAGAAGAAGGTGGAATTTGCAATTAGCAAAGAAAGATGCCAAATCATCCCGCCAAAACAAAATAAGAGTAACGAACTTCTCTCTGAGTCTTCTTCTTTAAAACCAGTCTCTCCTCCCCACACACCCAGTTCAGAATAACCGCCACTTCACAGAACTTCAAGAATACATAAAAACACGCACTCACACAGTAAGCCCCCAAGAAAATGGATCTTCACCATCATCACATCAAGATCCTCGCTTTTTCTCTCCATATCCTTTTCCTCCTAGCTAATTCCTCCTTCGCCGCCGCCACCGCGCCATCTCAGCCGCCTTCCTCCTCCTCCTCCATCGCCGCCGCCGCAGAAACCCTCCGTTCACATGGCTACTCGCTTTACGCCTCCACCCTCGTCTCAACATTCTCCAACGCCGCGAAACTCTCCGGCACCATTCTCGCAGCTCCGGACTTCATATTTGCCTTCTCCCCCAGCCTCACCAGCCGAGCTCTGCCCCGGCCTTCCACCACCCTCCTCCTCTATCACTCCCTGAAACCGCCCTCACTCCGGTGGCAAGATCTCAATTCCCGACTAGACGGCGACGAACTCCCCACCCTGCACTCCGATTATTGCCTTTTCCTCTTCAAGAATCCCAACGGCGAACTTTCAGTCGCTTCTTCCAAGAAGCCAGTTTTGGCGGTTAACATCCGGCAGCCGGATCTTTATGTGGACGCTAATCTCACAATCCACGGCGTCGACGGCGTGTTGGACCCGTCCACGGCGACAAAATGCTCCAAGGTATTCGTTTCCGACCCGGTGGCGAATGTTCAATCTTGGGTCCACCGGTCATTTCTTGATCGCGCAATCAGAATGTTACGGAAAAGGGGATTCCACGTGGCTGCTACGGCGTTGTCTCTGCTCCGGCCGGAATTGTTAAACTTACCGGCGGTTACGGTTTTCGCCCCTTCTGATAATGTTCTGTTCGCAAATTCCGTCGGTTTCCGTTACAATGCCCGGCGTCACGTTGTTCCGGAACGGCTTCTTATGGACAGGATGACGTCGTTTGCAGAAGGAACAGAGTTCGAGACGCTGGCCCCAAACAAGACGATCTTTGTTGAGTCCGGCAACGATGTCGTAACCGTCAACGGCGCCAGGATCGACGGCGTCGAGCTTTACAAGAATAAGTGGATCATTCTGTATTCGATTGAGCCCATGACGTTGGATGACGCCCTCGGAGAATCTCAAGATAGAGGAAGGTGGTACGAATCATTGTCGGCGGCGGAGTCTCAGATTCCGGTAGAGATGTCAAACCAATCGGTCAACGGGAACGTCAACGTCAGTACCGGTGTTCCTCCAGTTGCTTCCTCGAGCACCGGAAAGCCAATAGAACCACCGTCTCCAGCGCCGGCTAGCAGCTTTCTTGAGCTATCAGAAACAGGGGTTCCCGGAGTTTCACCGGCAAGCGGTCAAGAGTATGTGGAGGATATAATCAACAAACCAGTCAAACCACCAGCTCAGTCACCGTCCCAATTTGCTACTCCGGTGATTGGTGGCTCTACAGACATCCCGTGTGACGCTTACGGTGTTACAGTTGGAGTTGATAGTTCCAGTCGCTTCTGTCCGGCGAATGAAGCACTGGAGATTCTGCCGGAGAGTGAACAGATACAGAGTGCCCCTGATGAACCACAATTTGAACCGACAGATGATATTGTCGAACCTAAGATCTCCAAGAGGTTACTGCAATCCGAACCAACGCCATTGATTTCTGAAGACAAGGAGAGACGAGTTTCTGATCCAACAAACATGGCTGGTGATCTCTTCTTTTACATATGATTTTTTGGCAGAGTACATAATTGCACTTCACTAGGAGGAAAAGATGTTTTTGATTGGTATGTAGTTGCTGTAAAATTGTAGATCACTGATTCCGATCCGATGTTCATTCTTGTTCCTGTGTTGATAATAAAAAAAGGCAACAAATTGTGCAGTGTTTTTAGCTTATTCTATTTGTGAAGTTTACTGTTGGAACGTACAGAATTAGTAGTAGTTGTTAAGGCAGAGATCAATTGGAATTTTGCTTTCATTGTTTAATTGTCAGAGTGGAAAAAGATTGAAATGGTCAATCATCAGACTTAGAAGAAGCGAACACAAACCTTGAAAATGCACCCTTCAATCAAAATACTCTGTTTACACAGTTTTGGTTTCTGGACATTAGGTATGCACACACAGAGTTTAACTAACGTGTTCAAATCATTGATTTGCTATAATTCTAAGTTTCTAACTAGTATACAAATGCTTGATCACGAAACCAACAAGTTCTCTATCATCTCAAACTACCTCTACCAATTGTGATTGTCAGCCAAATAACTTCTCCGGAATTTCTGTAGTTATAACCTTTATAGCATGGTGTCTTCGCCTCGCTCACGAGCAATTGAGGCAGAAAGAATTCCAAGATCGCGATTCAAGAGAGTTAACGATGTTTCACACTCAGAGATTATTCTTGTAACTGAAGAAGGCTCACCACCAACTATTTCAGAAGATCCAACCGCAACTGCTGTGTATGAATCGCGAAGATTCTTCAAATTTCCTAAAAACTGTTAACATGTTTCACAAAAGTAAAGATAAGTCATCCAGATAAACTTCCCCACGACATATATAGGCTTCCTTAAAAAGCGAAAAAGGGGAGGGGGGTAAGGAAAGAGAGATATCTGCACCAAGCATAGTAAGGGCGATTCAACAAAAAGGAGGAAGACAATGCTTTAAGACAGAAGTTGAGATAGAATTTTAGCAGATGTAATGCAAGAACCAGTGCTATACTTTTGCTCAATAATTGAATGATTTTCACTTCATCAACCATATGCTAGAAACCTTGATATGGCATTCTTTTTTGAACTGTTTACTTGTTTGTCCAAATTTGCAACAACTAATTTAAACAATAAGCTTTAACACCATTTTCATGACCATATGGCAATCAAAGAACTTCACAATCAGATACCTTCAAAAGCATCTTATATGCTTCCAACAATCTATCAGCTGCTGGACCAAATCCATGCAATTGTGGAACCTCCATCATGTGCGTCCAGGGGCGAATTTCCTACATAGATTTTATTTAAAGAAAAAATTAAGTTGGATATCAATAGTAGAGATGCATACAAAGGTCCACAAAAAGAAACATTCTGACGAAAACTTGATAAGTCCTTTTCTGAAGTAGCAAATACACCAGGATGCTTTTTGCTTGGAAGCCACACACTTATTTAGTAAGCTTACAACAAACTAACAAGCAATGGCTACTTAAACAGGCTCTGCAGAAGAATGAAATTGAGAGACAACCTTCGTGTAAATGGAGTTAAACGATTTTGCAGTTTCTAGAAAAGATTCCAAATTTGCTCGCAATTTTGCCTCTACTTCTGTGTAGTCCTCATCTGGGTTGTACGCATGCTGGATATCAAGGTAATACCATTAACATCATTAATGATCAGAGAAACTTACCCAGACTAAGGAAAAAGTAGCTTTCACAAATGTATCAACAAACCTTGGATGCTAAATCGTCAACCATCTCTTGCAGACTCAAAAGTCTATTTGATTGATCAGAAAGCTGCTTCTCCAAATCAGATATAGCTGGCCTGCAATTGTTGTATTAATGTTACAGAAGTACAAACAAGATTTACATCAAGAAGAATAGGTGTCAGTATCTGCCAACTTAAATAGAACAAAAACGATACAAGTCTTTGACTTAAGATTGCACTATTCACCTACTTAATCCCTCATTTCACTTTGAACTATAACCTTAAACCATCCCCAGAAGAAAAGGCTATTTGATGAATAGAGACCTATATAGCTAGACACATCCATTATTCTTCAGTCTAATTTACTCAAACCTATGTGACATGAAGATTATCCTGACAACACAACTAGAGAAAGGTTTAAAAAACCAGAATTTGCAAGCACAGAAAGGCAACAAAAG
Organism: Oldenlandia corymbosa var. corymbosa; assembly: GCA_949775105.1. Taxonomy (NCBI): domain Eukaryota; kingdom Viridiplantae; phylum Streptophyta; class Magnoliopsida; order Gentianales; family Rubiaceae; genus Oldenlandia; species Oldenlandia corymbosa. The sequence goes on along the minus strand of OX459121.1, from coordinate 21,974,876 downwards.
AAGGCAACTAGCACCCATACTATGATAGACAGTTTATTGTGTTATATAATTTTTGAACGGTAGACATAAGCTAGAGAAAATCATCATTTAAAACATAATTAAAAAATCACTGCAATGCCACAAGAAACACAGTTTTGCAAGTTACTGAGTTATTCAGCTCACTTTAGGTCCAACACAGGTTTAATTTTTGGAGATCAACCGTCACAACATGTCCCGTTAAACAGCATCTCTATCACCATAGTAAAATCTTATTTGCAATAATTCAGAGTTTCTCAGATGCATGACATGTGGTTGAGTAAAGGGACCAAGCATTCAGCAGAGATATCTAATCCAATTATTAAATGCCCACCAAAGAACAACAATAGAAATTGTCACCAGGACAGATGCAGGAGTCAACACTTAAGCGTTTCTAAACAATTATACGAAGCACTTAAGTTGATAGAGTACTACAATAACTCCCATTGTGTCAATCTAACGTATGAAACCTCACTGAAAGAAGACAAGAAAAAGAATAAGGCTGAGTGAGTTCTTCCTTACAAGGGATAAATTGATTGGATTTGTACATCTGCAGGAAATAATTTGCATTCCTCAGAAAAGATCTGAGCTTGTTTCTCCGCTATGGCATCTATCAGCTGTATGTCCTTTGCTACCTGTTCATCGACACTGAAGGAAAATTTTCTTTTTAAACCCAGGGCCGAGCAGAAGAAACAAAATACAATACTAACACACTTGTTTCAGAACATGTACGAAAAAAATTTAACCAGCAGCAGAAGAATTCATAGCCTTCAATGATTGAAAACTAAAAAGCATAAATCTCAACCTCCACTCAGGATTATCAGCATAAATGCTGGCCTCAACAAGATCTACAATAAGGTGAAGCATTTCAGTACGATCTTCATAACTACCTCTTCCCTGCAAAGATGAATACGCAAATTAATAACTCATAAATTCAACCAGGGTTTTTAGAAATGGGATACTAGAGGAAGCTTTGCAACATATTTCCTTTAGGAAATGCGTAGCAATGATAAAACTTAAAACAAGCAGATAATTTAGATGTTTCACCTAATAAAAGAATTACGCTAAGCTTTCAACCTAGAAAGCACGGGTCCATTACAGAAAAACAAAATACCCAATGAAGAGAGCTGAATTGTCATTAAGCTTAAACAATATGATGAGGCACGATGGATTAGTTGGTACGGTTTCACAGTCCCTATGGTCAATAAGTTCGAGAACTCCTCAATTCAGAGGCTAATACCAAAGACTGTGAATATGTGTCTTCATAAAAACAATGATAACACAGATCACCAGTGATCAGCTTAAGGAATAGCTGAGCAGCACAGGAACAATTATGAAACCAGCAGAAAAAAGGAGAAAACTCACTTGTATAGCTTCTGTATCTATAGTGGTCGTAATACCAAGAAACTTAGCTATCTCAGCCAAATCTGCAAACAGAAACTCATCATTACACATCCTGAAGTTGCATATTATGGGCCATGGTTTTCCATTACACTAAATACATCATAATTCACTGATAAAGGGGCAAATTTCAATGTCATGCTTTACAAATAGGGATCTGTTCAGAAATCGAATAGTAGTTTCAAACGACTAAACTTGGAATTCGGAAATGTGAAGTTTCTTAGTTCTCCGCCCAAAAGACCAGATTTTGCCAGGACAAAAGTTAACAGATAAAAATGCAAAGGATTTTCATTAACGTTATTAAAATGACTTGGGTTTCAGAGTGCAATAAGACGAAGAAGGAACGAACATTGAATTCGAGAAGTCTCTTCATCACGATCCATGGCATCTCCTTGTGGATTTTGCTGTGAAAATGGAGATTTATCGCCCAATAGCCTGAAATTCAAAAACCCAAAACCCCAAAAAAGTTCACCGAGAGAACATCGAATAAAAATCCCCAAAAAAAATTGGAAATTTGAAAGCAATCAATGGGGAAAGAGAATCAGTAATGTTACTTGAAGAAAAGCCATTCAAGAAGAGCATAGCGTTCCATGCCGGCAAAGAGAAGAGATTGAGCAGGAGCATTTGCTCGTGGGTAATTCAACATTCCTAGTTTCTTCTGTATCTCTTCCATTTGTTTTGTAGCCATTTTCCCAAACAATTTTTCTCCTGCTTCTTCTTCTTCTACTTTGATCCTCAGATTCAATCCCAAAAACTATCTACCTTCAGACCCACCCCAATTCAAAATGGCTCTTTTTCTCTTTTTCTTCCTTTTTTGAATTATAAAATTAACTCGTTTATTGAATTATTTCAATGCCTATTTTCTATAAAAAGAATATAAGGGTTAATATCAAAACACTCCTCGAGCTTTAGTGATTATCTAAAATATCCATATTGCTTGAAAAAAACACAAAAAAAAAAAAAAAAAAATCTTTCAATTGGCAGTCAATTATCAAAAGGGTCTTTTGACGAATAAATAGCAATGTATGCATATGAAATCAGCCCAACAAGTGCCAGAAAAACATGCACCTCTCACAAACCGAAATTCTTTTCGAACTCTAATAAAATCAAATATTCACTTCTAAATTTAAAATTCACTTTTTACAAACTTTAGAATGACTGTTTTATGGGGGGTTTACGAAAAAATAAATTTTAGAATTCGATTAGAGGTTAAAAGAAAATTATGAAAAACTTATTAGGGGTACAAATATTCTTTGGCACATTTTAGGTTGATTTCATATACAAATATCTATTTTAATCGCTGGAAGACCCTTCTGATATTAGACTTGCTGATCAAGAAATACTTAAATATTTTTTCAAACAGTAAGGCCAACTGAACATGAGAGAGTTTTAGCTATTAACCCAAAGTTTTAACCTTTTTTTCAAAAAACAAGTTATATTGATAATTAAATTATAGAAACTGATGCTAGAGACTAATGGCCTCCCTTAACTTTGCCTTTGTTAATATTTAACTCTAAAAAATACTTTTATTGTTAATGAAAAAAGATTTTTAAATTTCACGGTTTTTCTCCATTTCATAGATATATTTTTATAGGATCCGATCAATATCAGTCAACCAAGTAAGGGCAACCATAGCATGTCAGGAATAAAGGGGGAGGTTGAACGTAACCACTCCTTTGGTTGGAGTTTTTCACCGAAATAATTTTTCAATGGAAGGATCTGGACAAAATTTATGCTCCGGAGTGGTATGGACAAATCTATCTGTCACGGATTTGCCAAATCTGAATCGCCAAATGCGAATTTCTTTATAATACAACTATCAGATTCATCATTTCTATTGGGTTGCAAATCCGAATGTAGTACAAAATGGGTAGATTCGGATTTGGCAAATCCATGACAACTAATTTTGTCCACCTAAAAAAAAAATTATTTTTGTCCACATCTATTTTTAGAAATTTTTTTGGTCGAAGCACCCCCTTTGGTTGGGGGATGTGTCACCCTGCCTTTCGATTGATGCATAATTAAGGAGGCCAATCACGAACACTATAAAAATGAGAGCAATCGTGGTCATGAAAAGCTAAGATGAAGCCTCACATATGGGAGCAAGAGAGCTCTTATTGTCACGTGGTGGCTGAAAAGGTAATTTTTTGAAAATAAGGTGCCGGAATCAACCGGAGAGTTCAGAGGACGAGAGAGATGAGAGAGAGCAGTTAAGAAGGAAACTTCTAGAAGGAGATTCTATTATTATCATTCACTAGTTATTACAGCTCATCATTACAGTATTAATACTCAATCATCAACCGCCATTCTGAATTAATGACAAAGTAACAAATCTACCCCCTAAGTTTCTAGAAATGGCAATTAGACCCCTGATCATGACAAACTCCATCCCCCAGAGCAACAAGCTTGTCTTCAAGCTTGGAAAGCAGGAAATTGACTGTGGATAAAACCTTCATCTTCCCAAGACGTGTCTTCAACACTCATCCCCTTTCACAGAATCAAACAATGTGTGGCTTTTGCACCATTTCTCTCAACAAATCTCCTTTGCAGCACCTTCTCAGGTTGTAAATTGTTTTCCTCAATCAATGACAGGTCAGGAGGTGATGTGCAAGTGACAGGTTTGGCTCTTTCTTCAAGAGTGACACATGAAATATAGGATGAGCTCTAGAATAAGGAGGCAATCTCAAACGGTAGGCCACAGCTCCAATCTTCTCAATGACTTCATAAGGACCATAACACTTAGAACTCAGTCTAAAACAAGCTTTTACTGCCAAAGTGGATTGCTTGTATGGCTGTAGTTTGAGGTACACCCAATCCCCAACACTCAGGGTTCTTTCACTCCTGTGCTGATCAGCAAAATACTTCATTCTCTGTTGAGCCTTAAGCATGTTGTCTTGCAACAACTTGATGATGACAGTTCTCTGTTGAACTTCCTGAGTTGCAGCAGGCACTACACTTACAATAAATGGTCCCAGTGGAAGGGGGTCATCTTGATGCTATAATGATAGAAAGAGTTGTACCACCATTCTGCAAGTACCAGCCATTGACTCCAAGAAGAAGGCTTGTCACAGCAAAAACACCTCAAATAGGTTTCAATGCACTGATTCACTCTCTTTGTCTACCCATCTGTCTGTGGATGGTATGCAGTGCTGAACTTCAATTGAATTCCCAGCAACTTAAAAAGTTCTTTCCAAAAGTAGCTAGTAAAAACTGCATCTCTATTAGTGATAATGTCATTTGACAAACCATGTAATCTGAAAATATCCTTGAAGAATATTTCAGCTCTTTTAGGAGCTGTCACTGGTGGTTCCATTAAAATGAAATGGCCATATTTGATTAATCTATCCACCACTACCAATATAGTATTATAAGGTCCTGATGGTGGTAGTTTCACAATGAAATCCATTGAAAGACTTTTCCATGCATGCTGAGGCACAGGATTAGGTTGTAATAGCCCTAGATAAGGAACTTTCTCACCTTTATTGCACTAGCAAACTTCACAAGTGGATACAAATTCTTCCACATCTTGCTTCATTTTTGGCCAGAAAAAGAAAGCTTTCAATCTCTGCAAGGTAACCACCTGTCCAGAATGTCCAACCAAGAGAAGAAGCATGAAAAGCCTTTAGTAATAAGGATTTGATATCAGTCTGATCTCACACATATATCCTTCTCTTCTTTCTCAGAATTTCCTGAATGTACTGGAACTCCTGAGTAGCATTAGGATTCGAAGTCACTTATGCTATAATATCAAAAACCAGTTGATCCCCTTGATAACTGTTGATAACCTCTTGCATCCATTGGGATGAATGGATGAAATAGCTGAGCAGCTTTCTTCTGACTTGTCTGTACTGTCATTGTTGTAACCATGTTCTCTTCTGGACAAAGCATTAGCTGCTGTAGTGTCTTTCCCCTTCTTATACTGAACTTCATAATGAAAACCAAGTAGTTTGGTGAACCAGTTATGCTGGTTGGTGTTGATGATCTTTTGTTCCATCAAGTATTTCAGAGATTGGTGATCCGTTCTGATGATGAAATGCACCCCAATCAAATAGTGTCTCCACTTATTCACATCCAACACCAATGCCATCAATTCCTTCTCATAAATAGACAGTCCTCTATTTTTCTGATTAAAATCTTTGCGAATAAAAGCTATGGTTGTCCTTGTTGCATAAGAACTGCACCCATGCCTGTTTCACTAGCATCAGTTTCCACAACAAAAGTCTGAGAGAAATCAGGAACTCTAAGAACAGGAGCAGTAACCATACAAGTCTTCAATCTCTAGAAAGCAGTTTGAGCTTCATGATTCCAACCAAATGCATTCTTCCTGAGGAGGTTGGTTAAAGGCTTGCAGATAATTCCATAGTTTTTAATGAAACGTCTGTAGTAACCAGTCAGACTAAGGAACCCCCTTAAACTCTTAACTGAAGTAGGAATAGGCCAGTTGTTGATACGTTCCATCTTGTGTTGGTCCATGTTCACACCAGTAGCAGAAACAAGATGTCCCAAGTACTCAACAGATGATTGAGCAAAAGAGCACTTGGACCTCTTAGCATACAACTGATGTGATCTCAGAATTCGAAGTAATTCTCTCATATGAATCATATGGTCTTCCAAATTGTGGTTGTAGACTAAACTATCATCAAAGAAGACAAGAACAAACCTCCTCAACTGGTTCTGAAAAATCTGGTTCGTGAGTGACTGAAAAGTAGCATGAGCATTTGTAAGGCCAAATGGCATTACTAGGAACTCATAATGTCCACTGTGAGTCTGAAAATCAGTCTTAGCCACATCTTCATCAATTACTAAAATTTGGTGGTAACCTGATCTGAGATCCAACTTGGAGGAAACAGTTGCACCATTTAATTCATCTAGGAGTTCTTCAATGACTGGAATAGGGAAGTTGTCTTTAATGGTCATGTCATTTAATCTCCTGTAATCCACACATATTCTCCAACTCCCATCCTTCTTCTTTACCAGTATTACAGGAGAAGCAAAAGGACTCTTACTTGTCCTTGCAATGCCTTGCTCTAAGAGTTCTGCAACTTGCCTTTCAATCTCAAATTTGTGAGCATGGGGCATCTGTAAGGGTGCATCTTGAATGGTTGTCCTCCTGGTTTGAATATAATTTGATGGTCCAATATCCTGCTAGGTGGTAAAGAATTTGGTGTTGCAAAAACATCACAATACTCATCCAACAACTTGTTGATACACTTAGGTAATGGAATTTTCACCAAATGATGATCTTCTTGATTAGTACAGGACATCAACTGCATACTCATCAACATATGTCTCCTTTCCCTGGTAAGCTCATAACAATCTTTTTCCCTTATTAATTTCATGCTAACACCCTTGTCACTGCCTTGCAAAATATACTGCCTCCCATATTTACTGAGTCTAACATGCATTTCATCAAAGTCAAATGTAATTGGACTGTAATGCTTCATCCAATCCACCCCCAAGATCATGTTATAGGCACTGAGCTTCATTATCGTCAAATCATAGTTAAACTTGTAATCCATGATTTTCCAGTGTAAGTTTGGACAAACCAGATTTCTAGAGACCTTATTCCCATCCACAACAGTAATATTGAATCTCTGGCATTCCTTAACAGGCAAACTCATGTTTTGGACCAACCTCCCATCTATAAAACTATCAGTACTACCTGTGTCAATTAAGATCTTAACAATCTTGCCTTCAATTCTTCCCACCAATAAAATGGTTTGCTTACTGCTATCCATAGAAAATACATGTAATGATCCATCCTCAATAGTTAATCATTCAAATCAACCCCTTCATCAATAAGTAACTTAGGTACATCTAGTTCTTCCTTGTTATCAGACTCATCTTCTTTAGTCATTATCATGATGTTAAAATGCTTGTATTTACAAACATGTCCAGGGCCAAACTTCTCTCCACATTTAAAACTTAACCTATTATTGGCTCTATACTGATACTCTTCTGGACTAAGTCTTTTAACAAAATCAGGATTCAGTGGCTTATTTGACTTAGTAACCATTCTTGAAGAATCAATAGACTTAACAGGAAATGTATGAGTCTTGTTACTTGAGGAGGAAGAATTTTTTGCTTCTTGTTACTCAATTCCAGGTTTTGTTCTTGGAGAAGTGCCAATTTGAAAGCTGCAGTAAGTGACTGTGGAGTTAGCATTCTCACTATAGGCCTCAATTCTTCTTTCTGTCCACTCATAAAACTGTGTATGAAGTATTCCTCAGAAAGTCTTGGATCTTTCATAAACATCCTTGTTTTGAGTTCCTCAAACTTGTTCTGATAGTTCTTGACTGTTCCTGTTTAGGAGAGCTTATTGAATTCCTAAATTGGATTGATTTCTTCCAAATCGATGAAGCGTTTGAGCAATTCGGATGAAAATTCTGTCAACAAAAGCTTCCCCTTAGGGAGTTTGATAGATTGATACCACGTATCTGCCTATTCTTCCAAGTACAGCTCAATATGATCGACCTTCTGCTCCTCAGAAATTTGGTGAAGCAAGAAAAACTTAGCACATTTCCTCAACCATTCCCATGGTTGTTCTCTGGAGAAGGTTGGAAGTTCAATATTAGGCTGCGTGAACCATTGTGGCCTTGCCGCCTTTTCTTTGGCATTTTCTTGAACTTCTACTGACTTTCCCTTGTTGATCCCCGGAGGATTTGTCGGTTTCTCCGGCAAGACAACAATTGCGATCGCCCTGCCTGAAAAGCTCCAATCTGAGCCGGTGATTTCTCTATCACCACCAGATTATCTAGATGGCACCTCTAGGTTGGGAAACTAAAATCAAGATCTTCAACTGCTCACAGATTTCAGCTAATTGAGTATCAGTAATTGCGAATTTAGACTCAATTGACTCTTTAATTTATCGTTATTTGCTTTGTTCTCATCCGCCTGTTACCGGAGTTCTGTAGAAAATTCTGTCAACTTCTGTTCCTGGCGGCGAAGCTGGTCGTCAATCTCCTTCTGCAAACGAGTTTGCGTCATGACTATGTGATCCACAAGCCAAGGAGTCTAGCTCTGATTACCAAGTTGTCACGTACGGTGGCCGGAAAGTTAATTTTTGGAAAATAAGATGTCAGAATCAACCGGAGAGTTAAGAAGGAAACTTCCAGAAGAAGATTCTGTTATTATCATTCACTAGTCATTACAGCTCATCATTACAGTATTAATACTCAATCATCAGCCGCCATTCTGAATTAATGACAAAGTTACAAATCCACCCCCTAAGTTTCTAGAAATGGCAATTAGACCTCTAGTCATGACACTTACATCCCAAAGGTGAAGCCTTATTGGAAAGGGCCCAATCCAAAAGGGACAAAACTCCTCTCACTTTAAACCCATTTCTGTATCAACTAAATCACTTGGTGAAACCAGATAGAATAGAAAAAAAAAGGCGATTATTAACATTATGCTAAAAATTACTCCAGTTTAAATTTGATAATTACAAAAAGATACATATGGTTAACACTAAACAAAAGGGTTTAAGGCGTTCAGTGTACATTTTTATGAATAATCATTTGTTTGTTAAGAAAACGTTCCACACAAAATCGATTCTCTTTGTCTCATAAAAATTATATAATGTAATATTACTTTGATTTGCAAAAGATACTATTTTTTATACAAAACGAGCAAAGATTTGTTTTAGACTGGCTACTGTTAACATGGTGGCTAAGTAATAATGAAAGACTCAAGAAGCTAATTTCATCTTTTTTTCTTACAGTTTTATAGTCTTGCATAGAAAAAAAAAAAAAACAAACTCAAACTTCACAATTTACAGTACAGTAAACTGTAAATGTGTAAATAGTTTACTTTCATTCTTGTTTTAGTTTATTATTTTTGAATTGAAATTGAGATTGTGGTTCAACCAAAGAAAAAAGAAAGAAAATGTAAAAGGTAATGCAGATAACCATAAATTTTTTTAGTACTCCCTCCATCCTGAAAAAATAATTCATATTGAGTTTTCTGATTTATACTATTTTTTAGTATAAATCTCAAAATTAGAGTTATTGTTTTGAAACAAAAAAGAATACATATATAAAAGAGTCTTAAAAGCTTGAAAGTTAGATTGTTATGTCTCAATCCTGCTCGTACCATCATGTTTAAATCACCGTCTAGCTTTTATAAGCGGAGTTTAAAGCCATTGACCCCTAATATTACTAAACAATATTCCCTCCGGTCCTTATTATAAGACATTTTGATTTCGTCTTAGGTTTCACCTAGGTTGTCTTTTTAATTGAAATAAAAATCTTAAAAACATTTCATAATAATTAGGAGAACACAACGAATGTGAAAATATACTTTTAAGGTTTTTTTTTTCAATTAAAAAGACATCCTATTTTAAACCTTGGACGAAATCAAAATGCCTTATAATAAGGACATGAGGGAGTAGTAGTACGCTACAAAATTGGACAAATAATGCCGCTAATGTCGCTGTAAAAAATAAAATTCTAATTACCCAAATCAAAATTTATAAATTTCTACTCGTGTATAAAAAATATCTACAGGTCTTCGACATTTTTTTTTTTAATTAATTATTACTAGTATGGTACTAGCATTAAACTACTCCTCTTCAATGTTTAAACTTTAAACAGAACCTTTTATGTTTCCAAGGAGCAGCGATGGCTACAGAGGCTTGGTGCAGGAAAGAAGCTGACAACAATCATACATACGTTATCGACTTTTCACACGTTATGGATTTTTGACAGTTTCGCATGAAGGAATCTTCTGTCTCGTCATTTCTCTTTCAAGTCCAATTTTTCTGAAGAAGGAATCTTGTGATTTGACCATAGGGCTTATGAAGTGGGAAGAAGAAGGACATCTGCGGGACTGAAAAGGTACGCCATTTATTGTCAAGTTTCCTCATGAATTCCAATTTTTCTCTAACTTCATGATGATGATCATGTTAAGTGGTAATCAAAACAGTTTTTTTGTTTCTGAGATTTTACCCTTCAAAATTGTTGTGGGTTTCGGCTTTGATGATGAAGTGATTAATGCTCTTGTCATTTGCCCTGTTTTGTATCTGCCAGTTGATTTTGTTTTCCCCCAACCTTCGAGTTTAGTTTGATTTTTAAAGGGTAAATTTTGGTCTGATACTTGCTGGGGGGTGCAGATTTCTTAGAATCGGAAGTAATTACTTTAACTAGATTCTCAAAAGATGTATTTTTTTGCTTGTTAGTCATAACTGCTTTCTGCAAGCTCGGTCATTATGCTGATAAGGAGATTACTCTCTGGAGATCACCAGATGTGAACAATATTTTTGTAGGATCTGTTTTGAATCTTGTACAATGATTCTAAAGGATCTCTTATTTGAGCAATACTTATTTGGAAGATGAAAATGTCTCCAGATATTAGAATTTAGTGTGAAGTCACATGTGAATTGACTTTGATACGACCTCAGTACATTCATTATGTTGCTATGATGTCCCTTTCACAAGAATATATGCATAATACTACTACTTTTATGACCATTGACAAAAATATATTCTGGCTTGAAACCTTCAATTTATCATGTGGAATGGTCTTTTGGATATCGTCGGTTGAAATTGACTTATCAGTTCTTAAAAGTAGATATGTGACTGCGAAGTCTAGTTTGGTAAATGATCTCAGTTTGTTTGACTCTTTTGTAGTTTTGAGGAATCAAACCAGTTGGTGACAATGTCAAACTCATTCCAAGGCAGCGGCTGTGTAGGAGGATCCAGCAAAAAGGTAATAGTTTGAACCCTGTCTTGTAACTTTGCTTTTGCCATCATGTAGGTTGTTGGGAGATGGTGTTTTGCATAACACCAAGCGGGATTAGAAAGCCATTAAATTCCTTTTCTGTTTGAAGATTAAATGACATAGGTTGCCTCTGGATGTACTCCTTTTACATACATGCCTGCATTTTATACTAACATTTAGTTAGCCTGGACAGGCTGTGCTCATGAGGTTATGGATTAATGCGTGAGCTTTGGGAAATTCCTCTGTGTTCGATGTATTTTGGCTTGACATTTAGTTTTTCCTGAAACAGATACGATCAAATACTTGTTACGATGGTAGGAATGATAATCAACTTGGGTTTTGCACTTAGTTTTTCTTAGCAATGGTTGGAATGATAGTCAACAGAGGGATTGAAATTCTTTACACACTTTCTCATGCAATGTTGATGGTTTGCAGATGCATTGTACAACAATTTTTTTTATTATGTTAACTACAGAACCTGGTGTTATTCTGAGAGTGCAGATTAGCATTTTGTTAACGTCAGTTCACTTCATTTGTTCTGCTCTTTGAATCCCGACAGGGATATTTGTGATTCCCCGTGTAACTCTCAGATTACGCATTTCAGGTGCATTCCTCCAAAAGGAAACTCAACAGGGAATTCAACAGTGCAACAAATGAGGATCCACAAGAAAGTGAGGCTCCTGAAAGAAATCAGAAAATGCCCCTGGTGGATGATGACTTTTCACCACTCTCAGGAATAGCATTTTACAGTACTGTTCTCAAGAAAGTTCAATTCAAACCTCTCTATCAAATGGTAAGTACTCCAAACATTCACAACTTATTTCAAGTCTGTATTTTTTTCATACACGGAAACAAAGGGCGTAAACAACGAGTAGTTTTTTGTCCATTTGTAATGTTTCAGATACTTCCTGTGAGATTGCACCCATATCTTCCATCCAAATTCGCCCCCGCAACTGTAACTTGTCGCGGCAAAACCTGGGAGATGATGTTTCATGGAGATAGCACATTGAAGAGGTTAGATCGTGCCTCCTGGAGGAAATTTGTTGAGGAAAATGACCTGAAGATGGGAGATGCAGTATTCTGGGAAGTGATGGAAGACAATAAAGAGAAGGCAAATTTGAAAGTTCAAATTATCAAAGGTGACTGCCCACTTGAATCGGAGGCAAACGGCAGCGGTTCTAACCCAAAAGATCCAATAACTATTTGTAAGAGATTCTGTTGAACTTAACCATGTATACTCCTTCCCTCCGGGAGTCTCAGTGACTATTTTGGTTCAACAAGCAGACTTTTTTTTTTTTTTTTTTCCGAATGGAGGGTTGGGAGGGAGAATTAGTTAAACCGTGTTCTTGATTGATCATTCTCCAAACACATATAAGCTGGTTTTCAATGTGCCAGAAGCCAAAAGTTGGTGGTACTATTTGGTGATTTGAACTTTGAATAGTTCATCAATTTGTATCTTGGTCGTTGATTTTATTGGATCTTGTTTGCCAATCACAACGCAAAAGAATGGATTTATACTTCTATTAGTAAGATATTTCTTTCGGGTTTAGTTATAAGCCATAATTTATTATACAGTACTTTACAAACCGGGGCAAAGTCACACTTAGGGCGGATCATTTTGAACTCTTATTTTTTACTATTTACTTCGAGTCCGTATGTAAAACACGAGATTCATACGAGGTTTTTTTTTTTTTTTTTTTTTGGAGAAAGAATGAGATGCGAGATAAAAGTAACATGATGATATATTTTTTTTTCTTAAAGAGAGACTTTCAAACAAATTTTAAGAAGTATCGAGTAATAGTTTCTCTTTTAATTCAAATAGATTTTACTCGTCCTGTCCCATAATTGTACTAAAAGTAAAATCTCAAATTGGATAATAATTTTGAAACAGCGGAGTAATAAAAAATATTTTGTAGTGTAATTAGTGTTAAGAGTGAAAGTGCATATTGAACAATTATTTCGGGGACGAGAGAGGTAAGTTGTAAGAATCTCACTATGCATTATCATCAAATGGTGGAGTCCCAAAACAAGATAAAACTGAGGGCTACATTTTGATATGTTTAGAAATTAGAAGGACGCTCATGATAATTTCCTTCTCCGCAGTAAAAATTGAGAAAGCAGTCAAAACACGAACTTCGCATGCTGGACCTTTAGGAGAGAAGCAACAATGTCGAAAGAGGAAAGGAAGTGTGCAGAGAGCAAACTGACGAAAAGCATACATCTTTTGCTGTTTCAGTTTGACCGTACGTATGATGAAATCATCTCTCCCCAATAATTTCACTTATATAAGAGGCCAAACCCGGGTTATGAAGAAGAAAGAAGTTCTGGGCTGATACAACAGGTAAAGATCATGATCATATAAGCTTCATTTTCTACCTTTCTACTTACCATTCTAAGCAATGAACAAAAAGAAGTTTTGTAATTTAGTCGAGGGCTTGAAGAAAAGAAGAGTTCTTATTATCTGGGATTCATCTGTTAATTTGTTTCGCGAGTTGGGCTTTAAGAGTTTTCAGCTTGTTTGCAAAATTCTACCTGAATCATTTTCTCTATATGTGTTTTTAATCGTGTTTTTCTTTTCTTGCTGGGTTTCTTTAGTTAATGGGTTTACATAATGATCATATTAGCTGACATTGTTGAGGCTTATTTTGAATTATGTATCTGCAAGTTGAATTTTTTTTTTCCCTTTTTTGGCATTCGTTGAGCTAGGTTTGATTAAAAGGTGAATTGGTTCAATAAACATTGATCTCATGTAACTAATTTTTAATTTCAACTAGATCCAAAAGCTGTTGTAGCTGTTCGAAATTTGTTTTGTATCTTGTGTTTAATTAACTGATCTTTATGTTGATTCGGTTTTGGAGTTCGAAATGTCCCTCTATGTGCCTCTTCTGGAACTCTGGTTGTAGTATTTTACTTTAGTTTAGCTAAGTATCAAAGGTATCTGCGAGGCTAAGCTATTAAGCCAGATATACGCCTTTTACAATTTGGTTATGTCACTTGTGGGTATGGAGCTGCTAGATTCATATTGTTGCTATGCTCATCCCTGTCACAAGAACATTCTGCCTATCACTTGGAATTTGGATGTCATTGGTCGAATTATCACTTTTCAGAAGTACATGTCATAGCAAGTTTTAGTTTGACTATATGATTACATTTAGTTTGACTAAACTAATTGTGTCTTTTGCATAGTTTAGGAGAAGGCAGTTTGCGATAATGTCAAAGTTTCCCCAAAGCAATGGCAATGAAGCATCGATCAAAAAGGTTATTATTTGAAGCTTCTGTCTTTTGTGAACATTTCTCTTCACCATGTTGTTGAGTGATTGTGTTTCTTACTACATCAAATAGATAGGAAAGTTGTTAAATTAATTCCGTTTGTTAGGAATGTGTTGTTTGAAATTATCCTGGTAGAGCATAGTTTTTGAACCCGGCACATAACGGTACTAGTTAGGAAACTTTCCACGTGTTTCTCTCTGGAATTTCACCCCGTATAGTGTCTGGATCTGTTCCTTTTCCATGCATTTTGTTTCTATTTAGTTGGTGTAGATGGGTGGAAATTAAGGCTGTGCCAAGTTCTTGAATGTGTAAGAAGTGTTTATCTTTGTGCTCAATTTATTTTGGTATGGCATTTTGTTCTTCTTCAAGATGACATAAATTGGTGCTTCTTGCCAATGGTAGTAATGTCATCAACTTCATTTTTGCATTTGGTCGCAATTGTCTTGTGGAACTAAGTCTGGAACAATTTGTAAGATGGTTGTCAAGGAACATTCAAATCAGTATTCTTGTGCCATTTCACATGTATAATCATGATGGTTTTATGATGCCTGCTGCGACAATTTTGCATCTATTATACTTTCTTACAGGACCTCTGAAATCCTAGCAGTCATTTGATGTGTGGCTTAGGAGTGTAGATGGACTAGTTAACATAATGTTCAATTTGAGTTAACTTCATTTGCTTGATACTTCGAAATTCAATTGGGCATTTTACAGTTCCATGCGTAACTCTCAGATTATTCATTTCAGGAGGATGAGGATTCCTTCAAAGAGAAAATCCACTTAGAGATTAAAAAGGAACCAGAGGAGGAACCACTAAGCAGTGTTGATGATGAGATAAATCAGAAAATTCCCCTGTTGGATGAAGATTTTTCACCACTCTCAGGAGTAGCCTTCTGCCACAATATACTGAAGAAATCTCACTTTAAACCTCTGCATCAAATGGTAAGTACTCCCACTAGACATTAATAACTCATTTCAACTATTTAATTTCAATCCCGTACCTTCAGTTTCCAAGTTATGGAAGTAATATAAGAAACCAAGGTCATAAACAATGAATATCAGCTCTTATTTTAGATGTCTGTCCATTTGTTATGTTACAGAATTTTCCTGTAAGCTTGCACCAGTATCTTCCATCCAGATATGTTCCCGCAACTGTCATTTGTCGTGGCAAAACCTGGGACATGATGTTTTATGGAGACAGCAGAAGTAAGAGGTTTGATTCCAGCTCTTGGAGGGATTTTGTTGAAGAAAATGGCCTAAAGATTGGAGATGCACTATTCTGGGAAGTAATGGAAGACAATGAAGACGAAGTGAAATTGAAAGTTCAAATTATCAAAGGTGACTGGCCGTTGGAATTGGAGGGAAAAGGGAGCTCAAAAAGTCCAATAACAATTCGTTAGAAATCCTGTTGAAACTCATACAGCTGTGTTTTTCACCGACTATTCTCTTCAAACCAGCATGCGGTAGCAGTATTGCACTCTTTTTCATTGTGCTAGAACCCTAACTTTATCTTTTCTCTCATCCTTAGATCCCGTGGATACAATTGGATTACTGTAATTTCCTAATTAACTGCAGGAAATTGTGGTATTTGGTTTTTCGAATTCAAGAACACAAATCTGGAATTTGCTACTAAGTCAGTCTCTTTGTACTTCAGACCTGAAATTCTATGAGTTGTTTTTCTCAAAACCACATTGAGGAACCAATGCTAAGGGAAGGAATGGTTCTACTGTTACTGTTTAGAATTAGATATTAGTACTCAATGAAAAAATAGGAAGTCAGTTACAAGTTAAAAAGCAAACATTGGATTTGTGAATTGTGATTGACAAACAAACAGTACAATCTATCATTTTGGGGCACAGTAAGTACAAGTATCTAAACTGTCTGTTACCAGAAGGAACCATGTCTTGATAAATTGTTCCAAGAACTTAGTAGAACATCCATTCCCTTGTTACAAAAAAATAAAAATAAAAAATTAAATAGAAAATCAGAACCAAATGAAAACTACAATGTCCCATTGCTCCAAATAACTGTCCATAACTAAAAAACTTGGTATAAGCTTTTCTCTCATGGTTAATGTGTTAGCATACATTTGCTGCAAAGCTTCAGTTTCATCTTCACCATGCAGACCATTTGTTTTGTGTTCAAATAGTGTTCATCTTTTCTTCAGAGAGCAAATATTTGTTTCGTACGATGAAGCAAATTCTACAGCCCCTACAACAGCTTTGCTATGAACTTAAGGCTATGAAGCGTCATCATGATGCACATCTGAACTTTCTTTTTTCCGCTTACTTTTGGGTTTCCTCTGCTTCTTCTTTTCCTTGAGCCTAGTCATATCCTTAACGCTTTTTTCCCATATTTTCCGTTTTTTTTGATAAAGAAGCATTGCAGCCCGGGCATCCTCTATCTAAAATGTCCAAAGGATCAACAGCATAAGTGAAATAAATTTCACCGCACAGTATACAAGAAAAAGAAAGAGCATTCTCTCCAATTATACACTTAATACAACTTCATTGCGCACCACAAAGGAGACATTTCATAAGTTCTCAAAGATACTGCAAAAATAAATAAAAGTTACTGATGGTATGTTTAACCTCCAACTGCAACTAAAGTAATGAATGAAGCAATATCACTAGAACAAAAAGCATAGAAGTGGAAAAGAGATCCCAGCAAAAGCCAGCCACATAATCGTAAGTTGCAGTTGGTCCAACTTAGCAAAAGAGAGAATTTCGTTCAAAAGCTAGAGAGTGCACCGACTATGACTATAATAATGATAATTTCAGAAACCATACACTTGACTAAATATTCGTCAAATACAGAACAATCCAGGGTTCTAACAAGCAGGAGGTGTAGGCAACTCAAAGATGTTAATCGGATAACTTTTCTGGCTGTGGAGTGAAAACCAGAACTCCAGCCAAAATAAGAGATTGGACAATCAACCCCGTGCTACACTTATTCAGAACTTTCGGTACATAAAAACCCCATTGCTAAGCTACGACAACCTTTTGACAAGCAGGCTAAATCTTATATCAGAGTAATGGATCTGGGTTACAAATTGCCGGATTGAGATGGGGAACTATAATCGTAATAGATTAAATCAGAATATCAGTGACAGACGGGTCTAATTGTGCATCAAATAAGCTATCATCTCAAATTCCTAATACTCATTTGAATCTTGAGGTCACGCAAAGCCAAAGACAATGAATAAGCAAATTGTAAGATCAAAGACAAAAAATGCAAATACAACCAACTAACCGGGCAATGTTCACCGTTTTGAATTTCCACCCCGAGAAATTCAGATGCAAGATGACGAAGAGCTCGACTACGTCCATCCCTGATTCACAAAGAAGTAACTATGAGTACATAAACCAGCAAAAGTCACACCATAAACTCCAAATGTCTCTTACAATGATTCAACAAAAGAAGGGAACCGTACTTCAGAAAAGGCTGATAATGTGATGTATCACGTATATCCTTCTTCGGATGTGTTAAAAGTAACGCCTGGAGAGAAAGTCTTGAAACTTATGAGAAGCACACTAAATGTATCAAAAATTTAATTCAATGACATTGAAGAATTCAATACTAGCCTTTAGATCATTCTGTAAAGCATGCCCAACAAGAATCCTCCCCTTGAGCAACTCGGCCACTTCTTTCTGAACTACCATGAAGTTCTTTGCTGCATAACAAAATAACAACATACACAATCAACTTCATAACATGATGCTTCAGCTTACACTCAATAATCAGCTTCTAATTTTAATTCTATGGGCAAGGATCTTCAACCCAGAGGAGAAATGGAGTAGACAAGCAAAATTAGAATGAGGTTGCAAATACACTTTGAAGCCAGTCAATTCCAAAGAGAGAAGATCTTGTTAGTCCTCCACACTAAGAACATAGGGAAAGCAATCATTATTGTTTTCCCCCAAATTGACAAATTAAAGAGAAGTCTAAAATCAGATGCACTCAGGCCCTAAAACATAGAGACCTGGGAACCATGAAAACTTTAATGTCAATAACAGCAGATCTGCAAGCAGCCAAACACGCACACAACATGGAAAAGTTCAAAGACAAGAGCATCCGCCAAAATTGTTGAAAATCCACACAATCAGGATGCAAGTCGTCTTAGGAAGATTAATATGATATAGCGTGTAGTTTCTAGATATTCAATTAATTGTAATTCTTTAATTTCGCTGAATTCAGAGATTTAGTTAATGCTTATTTGAAGGAGATATAGTATAAACATTATTTGAAAACGGTTAAAGGGAGCCCAACCTTTTTTCAAGTCACGAGCCCGGATCCCACTAATTTCTGTTCGGAAGTCAACAATCCATTCTACTGGGCGGACAAATTCGTCATAGACAACATTTCCCCATTTGTTAACCTGCAACGAACAAAATCAAACTTAATGAAACTGAAATTCAAAGGTCATAACTACACTGTCAATTCAAGTAGGCAATTGTACAAAACCAGACCAGTACACCATTTTATAATTTGTTACGTAGTAAACATCTACGGATGAAGAATAACATAGAGAGGTTTTATCATTTATAATTAAGCAATGCCAGGAGCTCTAGAGACGTTTACACACAGAAGGAGCTAATGGGACTAAACACGTCCATCAGTGAAGCCAGCACCAAATAGGAATTGTAAATCCAAGATATTGGCTAGCAGTCTGTGGCTGGGGGAAAAGAACACAAGAAAAACCTTCAGAACGTCTCAGACACCTATGCAGTAACTGACTCAACATGCCTTTAACTTCATGATACGAGAACGCAGAGCGTCTTAGAAATTACTCAAATCCAGAAGGCCAGTAAATTTCGACAGTGTAATGAGTCACACCATTTGTAACATGTTAAAGTGGAGCAAATCATTACACAATAGAAAGCTCTCTATGAATAGCACTGGTTTAAGATTCATGAATCACACATGACATGAGAAATTAAGGATAATTTTGCATGCAAAATTTGAGCAACAGAATACCAGGGTAACGCGTCCAAGAGCACTTTTGTTACCCAAAGAGCTGACACCAACCATTTCACAGTCCATGGCTAAAGCTTCTGTGATACTGCCAGCAAAAGAAATCAAGTTAATAGAACATGGGAATAATAGATGCGATAGCATATCATCAAATGTGAAAACAAAAGAGCTACATTCACTGACACCGAACTCCTTTTCCAAAGAATTTCAAGTAGTTTATTGACCGACGTATTCTAGACTTTGAAGGTTGAGCACCCATGCATTATCCTCACAAACACAAATAACTGATTCCCAATTGACAAAGTTACATTTTTGTCTGCATCATATACAATAAAATTACTATTTCGATCGTTAATTCTTCTCTTACTGGAACATCCACTTTCCGGAAGAAGAAAGAATCCTGATTAAAAACCTTCCACCAATCGGGACAAATTTCATCATTCCCCCTTCCACTTAGCCTTAGGTCTCCTTCCGGAGGAGGAGAAATAATACAGAGAAACAACTAGATAAACTCCCTCAACTTGTCATTTGGAAAACCAAGATGAAATCAAAAGTAAAAATTCTTTATACACCAAAGAAACAAAATTTCATAAGCACCTGGAGTCAGAGGAAGTTGGGATCAACGGGTTAGGTCGAGAAACATTAGATTCCTCAATCAAATCTCTATCTTTCCGTTTCCCTGCAAACCATTAGCCCAAAGGAAAAGATTCAAACACTATCCAAACAACTCTTAAGAACTAGCTGGAAAAATGTGAGTTCTAGTCATACGCTAAACTCTCTATTAATCCCAAAAACATACTCAAAGAATCAAACAGTGAAGTGGGTCGAACCTAAAATTGAACTTTCGTTCCCGGCTTCTGATTCTTCCTGCGGGGTTTTAGAAGGCTGTCTCCTGGGGCCAGAGCTCTTCAGTTTCTGCACAGATGAACTGAGTAAATAAACGTTTGTATTGTCGAAAAACTAGGATTCATCGGAGAATACGGTGTAGATATATTAACCTGACGGAGCTGCTCCCAGTTGGGGTTGAGCTGCTTAATTTCGCTCTGCCCTTGCTGCCGCTTTTTTTTCATTGTTCTTTCTTTCTTTTCCGTTCCTGCTTTGCTTCTTGTGGGAAAAGAGAGGGGAAAAAAGCCTACAAAAAGAATCTACTAACAAATCAAGCGACGCCATTTCGAAGGATGATTTCGTATTTATTTTGAGAGAATTTGGCTAAGGGGCATATTATGTCAAATTAATAAAAAGGGTATGACCTTAAAATATTTTTAATAAAGGGCGGTATCTTATTTATTCAAAGAGCATAAACAAAAAATACTTGTGAATTCCATCCTTATATTCCATCCTTATAATTTATTACAATATTTTTTTTATTTTTCATGACTTTTCTCTTATTTTACACCTTGCCATTTTTTTCTCTGTTCAACATCTTTACCAGACAAAAAATCCTAGCATGAAACCAATTATTTTTCTCATATTTTCATGATTAGATCTCTTTTTATAGGTAGTTAATTTCTACATCAGCTCGAGGATACTAAGCTAATTTTAGGTAAAACTTCAAGGCTTCGGATATATGGAAGAAACCCCAATTAAGATTTCAAGGAACAAAACTGCTAGGATGAATTTGTGTCAAACTAATATTATTGCTAAAATTATTACATTTTTTGATTTATCAAAATGATGTTGTCATTATTGTATTCTCTGTAAAATCCCAAATCATGATGATTGACGAGGGAAAAGAGTCAGGGGAGTGATTTTTGTGTTATGCATTTTATAAATTTAAAAGGGTATTATGTCATTATAAAATTATATTGATTTTGTGATTTTTGATAAATACACTATCGTCCTTTGTAAAAAATATTTTTAAGTCATAACTCTTTTATCAAATTGACTTGTTCTACTACCCTTTAGCCAAATTTTCTCTATTATTTTAACTCTTTTTCTTTCTTTCTTTCTATTATTTTTCTCCCCCAATTTGGCAATTTCACCCCACTTATTTATTATTGAGCACTAAATTTATCCTCCAGTGTTGCTCAGATTAAAAATTGTTCATCAAAGTTACTCCCTTTGTACTAAAAACATAGTCCAAGATAGAAGCGGTATAAAACATATATACTTACAATGTAAGAGTAAAAATTAATGATTCTCTAAGTGGTCAACTTAGGTGATTTTTTATTTTTGGCCAAGAAAGATAATTTTTTGGAGGATTTTTTATGGAATAGTTGAATGCAATTTTTATAGTGTAATTAATTGTACGTATCATTAGTGTTTTTGAATTTTATATGCAAAAATAAAATTTGTAATCATCCGAAGTGGTAGTATGCTACCGGCTATGCATTATTTTTCTCCCTATTTTTTAGAAAAATTTAACACAATACAATATATTTATAGCAATTGTTGGATGACTGATATAGCCGCTGCAATTTTAATTTCTTTTGTTTTTCCTGTTCGTTCATTGTACCAAAACTAATGAGTCTATTCTCCTTAACAATGAGAACTCCAATGTACTTTGAAGAGTACTACATTAACCTCAAAGTACGGCAAAAGGAGTGTAAAACTCTTATACGCGATCGACTTATATTCTCTGTTCCACAAAAGTATAATACTAATGAACATTACATTAATTTTTCGAGGAAAGTGATATTATAAAGAGTAATCTGCTTAAAAGATCCTTTACATTTGTCCGAAAATTTAATTTGGTCCTTTACATTAAAAACTCACTCATTTGGTCCCTTACATTTGTCTTTCCAACTAATTTGATCCTTTTTATCTATTCTGGCCCTTTACATTTGTGAGTTCTTGGGTTGACCAATTCTTTGTCAACTCAATAGGGGTATTTCGGTAATTTATAAATATCAGATTTTTAAAATATGTTAAAAACAAAAAATGTATTAAAACAATACTAAACATATTATATTAATTTATAATTTATTATTAAAAAAGAAAAAATTTAAAAATTCAAAATTCAAATATAATATTATTAAAAAATTTAAAAATTGAAAAATAAAAAATTCAAAATTCAAATATAATATTATTAAAAAATTTAAAAATTGAAAAATAAAAAATTTAGGTTTTTTGAATTATGAATGGAGTATGTATGGTATATTTGTTGATTTTGTTATTAAGAAATGATTAGATATTGATTTTTTTTTAAAACAGTTATCAATGGCATGTAATATATCATACATGCTTAATTTGGTTCATACACGCAAGTATCTGATAGAGAATGGTATCATCAACACTTTTTCGAATATGCCGGATGATGGCTTGTTTGTTGGGGAAAGGTTGTCATATGTGGAATAGATTAGTAAAATTTGTATGACACTTGATTGGAATCCAGCACACGTGAAACTCCACCTTTCTGTAATTTTCGATAGTCCAGGTGGTAGGCGTGTAGTGAAGATCAAGAATGATTCGCATATAGAGTTCATGAACCGTGCAGCTCCAATGTCATATTTGGATTTATACATAGATTCGGAAGATATCACTCACGAAGAAAGAGAAGCGAGTTTGGAAAACAACGTGTTATTTGGTGGTTTTCCAAGGGGGGAATGTGCTAGTACTTCTCGAAACCGTAATGAAGAGAAGACACCTTTATTTTCATAAGATGACTACATGGAAGAGTCGGATCCCGACTACATAACTCCAAACGAAAGCGAAGAAGATCGTGAGTTCTCTGCAGATAGTGATTTTGAGGAAAGTGATGATGAATTATTGAAAAATGAGGAAATGGATCTTAATCCATTGCCCCGACGCCATGTATATAGTAAGATGGGGAAATAGGATGCCTCGTATGTGGACAAGGATGAGTTTGCTCTTAAGATATGGGATGAGACCCCCGAAGAAATGGACATTGGTGTTTATTTAAAATCCCAATCAGAAGCAAAACATGCCGTGAAATTATGGAACATCCATCATAAAAGAGAATATACGGTTGCCGCGAGTAGTCCGACGACGTGGGCTGTGCGATGCAGAACATTAAATATACCAAGTGAGGATGGTGATCCACCATATATGTGGAAGATGCGTGTGTCTTTGAAAGATCACGGCCTTCATGAAATTGTGAGATGACATGATGCACATAATTGCATGACTCCCGTGAATGATAATGACAATCGGTGTATGGAAGCGTCTTTGATTGCTAGACTCACCGGGAGAAAGGTTGAGGACAACGTAGATTATACGGTGGACTCGGCACAGAAAGATGTAAAGACCTTATTGAAAGTAGATGTGCCATACAAAAGGACGTGGCACGGGAGGAGGAAACCCATAGAAGCAGTCTATGGTGATTGGACCTCGAATTTCGAAGAACTTCCTAGGTAAATATCAACTTTTATAATTGTTATGTATATTATTTTATTTTATTTTTGTGTTAACATGTATTGAAATGTTTTAACTATGACTCGTTTGTTGTGTAGGTATATCGCTGCGCTTAAGTTTACTAATCCTGAGACTGTAGTACAGTGGGAATGGAAGGAGGGAGAAGAAGGTTGGAACAGGGGAAATAGGACATTTAAATATGTCTTCTGGTCATTTGCACCAGTGGCTGCAACGTTTCTTGAATGTCCACCGGTCATTTGTATTGAGGGAACACACTTGCATGGTGGATACAAGGGTAAATTGCTTGTTGTAGTGATCTATACCGCAAATAAGCACATTTTACCGGTTGCATTTGTGATTGTGTATGAGGAGACAATAGAGAGTTGGACATTTTTTATGAGCAATTTGAGGTTGTGGGTTGTGCAGGATAGAATCGTAAGTGTGATATCCGACTGGAATGCAAGATTGTTGAGCGCAATGTCACAGATGGATGAATGGAGTGATTTAGGGGATGGTGGCCACTTTATTGCCTCTGCCACACACAGCAATCTTGTGTCGCGATATAATAGTAGAAAGGTGAAGTGGTTATGTTGGAAAATGGGTATGACGCTTTCAAGAGTAAAGATGGGTACGACGCTTCCGAATGTGACGGGATTATAAAAGATCGGTCAACTCTTCCCCTATTTCATTTTCCCCCAATGCCCGACTGAAAAACCCTAATTTCACTACCCCCTCCCGTCCGGCGACCAAGTTCACCCGTCCACCGCTCCTCCCCATCCAGCGACTCAATCCAGGACCCAAATTGAATTACCCTCCATCCGGCGAGTCAATCTCCTTTGTCCGCTGCTTCAAATTCGAAGTCCCGATGCCCCAACTCTGAAGCATCCGTCCGGCTACTTACTCCACTGCAGGCGACTCCCGTCTGTCCAAATTGAGCTCCTCTCTGTCCGGCGACTCACTTCTGTCCATTCTCCCTCAACGACTCCTCCTTCCGGCGACTGTGACTTCCAACTCCTCCGGTCCGGTGATTGTGACTTCCAACTCCTCCGTCCGGCGACTCCCTAATCCGGTAAGTTTTTTTCTCCCTAATTTTTTTTTGCCTAATTCATATCTTTATGCCGAATGAATGTATTGATAAGTATGTAATGAATTCTATTTTTTTTTCACCCTATATTGGAATTATGAAATCCGAATGTAGTATAATACATTGTTTTTTTTGCCCCAATTGAATTGTCTATGCATTGGACATTGATATGCTTTAACTGTTTTTTTTTTGGATATGCATTGTTTTATTTTGTTTTTGGCCGAATGGAATTATTGATGAATATTCTGCTTAGGGCTTTAGATAATGCATGATTGGTAGGTTTTTAAATTGTTTCTTTGTTGCAAATACGGATTTCACTTGATGTTTAGGTTATTGTTCTGGTTAGGTGTTGCATATTTACATTTATAGTTCTTTAATGATGTTCATTTTTCATGTTTGGGTTAGTTTTTTTTGTGTTGATTTTTTTTTGGCCGAATTGAATTGTTTGTGAAATCCAAATGTAGGATTGTACATTGTTTATTTTGTTGATTTTGTTTGTGAAATCCAAATGTACGATTGCAATGGCTAGCTCATCTTACTCGCAATATAACACTTTTACTTGCTCTTTTGGTACTTTTGCTTACCGTCGCATGCCTTTTGGTTTGTGTAATGCCCCTGAAACTTTTCAAAGATGCATGATGAGCATATTTTTTGATTACATTGAAAACTGCATTGAAATTTTCATGGATGACTTTACTGTCTATGGTGACTCATTTGATCAATATTTGGATAATTTGTCTAAAGTTCTTGAAAGATGCGTTGACAAAAATTTGGTTCTTAATTATGAAAAATGTCACTTCATGGTGAAGGAGGGAATTGTTTTGGGTCATTTAGTGTCATCTAGGGGAATAGAAGTAGATAAGGCAAAAGTTGATTTAATTGTTAGTTTGTCATATCCTACTAATGTTCGAGAAATTCGAAGCTTTCTTGGTCATGCAGGAATTTATAGACGCTTCATTACGGATTTCTCTAAGATTGCACAAACATTATCTAGGCTGTTGCAACAAGATATTGCATTTGAGTTTGGAGAAGAATGCAAGAAGGCATTTGATATATTGAAGGGAGCTCTCACTTCCGCACCTATTATTCAACCTCCCAACTGGGATTTGCCTTTTGAGCTCATGTGTGATGCAAGTCATTATGCTGTAGGAGCAGTACTTGGTCAAAGAGACGGGAAACAAAGCCATGTGATTTATTATGCATCCAAGACACTTAATCCGGCGCAATGCAATTACACAACCACTGAGAAAGAGCTTTTAGCTATTGTGTTTGCTTTTGATAAATTTCGGTCTTATTTGTTAGGTACTAAAGTTGTTTTTTACTCTAATCATGCAGCCCTCAAGTACTTGTTGGCGAAGAAGGAATCAAAACCACGACTCATTCGATGGATTCTTCTACTACAATAATTTGATTGGGAGACAAAAGACCGAAAGGGAACTGACAACACTGTTGCTGATCACCTTAGCCGGTTGGTGCGCGATGAAGAGTCACAACCAATTTCAGAACTCTTTCCAGATGAGCATTTATGGGCCATGGAAGGTAAGGAAGGTAAGAAACCATGGTTTGCTGACATAGTTAACTTTTTAACTATTGGTAAATTTCCACCTGGTATGAGTACTTTTCAAAAGAATAAGTTAAAAAGTGCTTCAAAGTATTATATATGGGATGAACTTTATTTGTGGAAACTTGGGTCAGATCAGATTATTCGAAGATGTGTTCCTGATGATGAAATTCATTCAATACTTACTTATTGTCATACTCATGCATGTGGTGGACATTTTGGTCCAAAAAAAACAACAAGAAAAATTTTGGATTGTGGATTTTATTGGCAATCTGTATTTAAAGATGCATACCATTTTTGTAAGAGTTGTGAAAGGTGTCAAAGGGTAGGTAACATATCATTTAGGAATGAGATGCCCCAAGTCCCTATGTTATTTTGTGAGATATTTGATGTTTGGGGTATGGTTTTTATGCATCCTTTTCCAAGTTCATTTGGTAGTCTCTATGTTTTGCTTGCAGTAGATTATGTGTCAAAATGGGTAGAAGCAAAAGCTACTCGAACTAATGACTCTAAAGTTGTTGCAGGATTCCTTAAATCTAACATTTTTAGTAGGTTTGGAGTACCAAGAACAATCATCAATGACCAAGGCACCCATTTCTGCAATCGCACAATGGAAGCATTGATGCGCAAATACGGTGTATATCATCGTGTATCTACTGCATATCATCCTCAAACCAATGGACAAGCTGAGGTTTCAAACCGTGAAATTAAGCAAATTTTGGAAAAGACTGTGAACCCTAACCGCAAGGATTGAAGTCTTCGTTTAGAAGATGCATTGTGGGCATACTGCACAGCTTACAAAACACCAATTGGGATGTCACCATACACGTTAATTTTTGATAAAATGTGTCATTTACCTGTTGAACTTGAACATCGTGCTTTTTGGGTAGTTAAACAGTTCAACATGAGTGTCGATGAGGCGGGATTGGAAAGGAAGTTGCAACTTCAAGAATTGGAAGAGATTCGATTAGAGGCCTATGATAATGCTCAATTGTATAAGGAGAGGACAAAGCTTATTCATGATAACTTCTTGCACAAGAAAGAATTCTTTGTTGGCCAAAAGGTACTTCTTTTCGATTCCAAACTAAAGTTTATGCCAGGAAAGTTGCGGTCAAGGTGGCATGGACCCTTTATAGTTTTGAAGGTGTTTCCTAATGGTATGATTGAGATTAAAGGGTTGGAGTCCGGTAAGATTTTTCGAGTTAATGGTCATAGACTAAAACCTTTTCTTGAGAATTTTGAAAGTGCTTGTGTGGAAGAAATCACTTTGCTTCCACCCATATATGAGTAAGTGAGGTACATGTTGCGTCTAGCCAAAGACACTAAAGAAAGGCGCTTGTTGGGAGGCAACCCAATGGTTTAATTTTTGTTATTTGTTTTCTTGAATAAATCGACTAGGTGGTTAAGTTTTTTGTTCTTGATGATCTTGAAATCTATGATTTCTTGATTTTCGTGGTTTTTCTTAATCATTTAATCGACGTAAAGTTAGTTTTTTTTAATGGTTTGTTTGAGTGTGATAGCTAGCTTTCGAGGAAAATTTTTCTACGCGGTCAATCCTTTTGATCCAATGCAAAAAGATGTTACTCCGCTTCACATCAAGTTTCATTCCTCCACTACGAATTCCCAAGGAAGTACCATTTTTTTTTCTCTTTAATATTATTTGGGAATTTGTATGTGCTTTTATTCTTTGTCTCTGCATGTTTTATACATTGAGGACAATGTATGCTTTAGGTGTGGGGGAGGAGTTTGTGTGTTTCAAATTTGTCTTCATTAAATTGCTTACTTGAAAGAATTAGACTTGTTTTTGATAAAATTTTTTCAAAAATTTGAGTCTGAACCACTGTTTTCAAACGTTTCAACTGTTATGTTGCTAATCATCATAGGTTGAAAAGTGAAGCATGAAAAACATAAATTTTTCTTTGCTATGTACTATTCAGATATGTTGTGAATTTAAGTGTTGAAGTTAATGATTGGAATATTATCAGAAATAAGTTACTTTAAATTGAGTGATCTGAGCCTTTCTGAACAAATAGAGTTAGTGTATTTGAATGCTCAACATTTTTATGTGGGAAGTATATCATATCTAATATGGATTAATCTTGAATTTGCCGAGGTAGGACACATCTGTGCTCTTGTAGATGGCTTGCCACAAGAATAAAGGGACTAGGATTTAGCCAAGTTAGCTTAAAAAGCCTACCCATTTATGTTTACCCCTAGTGAACCATTCAAGCCTTGATCGTTTTTTTTAACTCCAGATACATTAAACCATTAGCATTTGTTTTTATCCTTTACCCTTTTGTCAAGCTTTGGATTAGGCTGCTTAAACTGGGTTTGTGGTAAGAGTTGGACATTATAGTGGCATGTGTTCTTAATTTAAGTTATGCATTTGGTGTAATATAGGGCGTGCGACGAAAAAAAGAAGAGTAAAATGCAAAAAAAAAAGGGGGGAAAAATACCCGGAAAAAAAAGAGGAAAAAAAAAATCGCATGAATCCCTACTTCCTACTTGTTTAAGAGCATGGAAAGTTCTTAATTATATCTTTGAGATGCCATAGGTTTGTAAATGTAATATGAGAAGTTTACTGCAAGTTCTTATGCAAAGCACACTTAAAGTTTGAATATGTAAAGTTTGAGGTGTGAGGATGAGCAATGCCATTATATGGGATATCTCGTAAGATGGTAGAGTTTAAGTATACTTGTTCTATCTTGACAAAATAAGCCTACATCCATATTTTTCCACCTGTTTCCTTACCTAAAGCCCCATTACAACCCTATGTAAAGACCTTTATTGGTAAGTTTATTTGCTTGGTGTATGATGATGTGACGCCTTTTCAAATTCTTGTGTATTCTTCTAGATATTGATTTGTGTGAATTGTTTGATACGCTACACTTGAGAGAAAAGAAGAAAGAAAATGAGGAAACTTACTGGTGAGGTGATTTTGTTCCAATCATTGATGGAGTTTAGGGATGAAGCAACTATCTTGTTGACTATGCATAGTATTAGAGGAGCTTATGTTTGATTGCCTAATTGATTAAGTTTATGATTCATGTGTGACATGGTAGATGAGATTGTGTTTTAAATGATTTCCAAATTTTGTGGTTCAAAGTAGTGGGTTACGAGTTGAGTTAAAAGTTATTCTTTTTAAGTTTGCTTGAGGACAAGCAAAATCTAAGTGTGGGGGAGTTGATAATGTTAATATTAGCATAATATTTGTGGTGGTTTATGTGTTGTTTTGAATATTATCTATGCTAATATTAGTGCTTTGATTCTTAATTTGATCATAGGAAGGATTTGGAACAAAAAGAAGAAAAATGTTGATTTTGAAGAGATTTTGAAGGTTTTATTGAATCAAGTTTTAAGTTAGAGAAGAATGGTTGATTCCCGCGTGGGCACACAAAATCTATGCTAAAATAATTGAAGGAAGCAGGAAAGTCCAGAAACAACGTTGTATTCCCATGTGGGCATGCTGAAACAGGGACTAAAGTGTAAAATTTCTAAAGTTTTGGGGTTAATTTGTAATTTTGGCAAACTTTAGGGGCCAATTTGCAAATTCTGAAAACTCTAATTGGTTGCTGCTATTTCTGAACGGGCTGAACATGGGGATGCCCTAAATTTGCATATAAATAGTCTTTTTCTTATTATTAAGAAAGGGAGGAGAAGAGGCACAACACGGGGAGCGACGGCTGGGGCTCAGGACAAGGATTTCTCTTCGTTTTAGTCAGTTTTAGCTCTGTAATGTCAAACATCAATTCTTGTGTTGTTGATTTCACCATGATTAGCAACTAAACCTTTTTTCTAGTTAAAGGATTTTATTGAAGTCTTGATGTTATTTAATTGTGAGATCTAACTGTTTACTTTTCACCAACGAATTTTGAGTATTTATTTATTCTCTTTGATGTGTACTGATGATTATTTGGCATTATTTGAATAGCTGGTAGCATTCAATTCTCCTAGATAATCTAATTTATTGAACAACAAGGTTTGTTTGTTCCTTAGAAGAGACAATGCAAATAATTACTTGGTAAGTTACTTGTGTTGTGAGAATAAATAATCAATTTTTAATGAAACAAGGTTTGTTTGTTAGAAATTGAATTGGGTCTTTGCTTGTCAAAAACTAAATCCTAGGAGATTCCAGGTAGTGTTTTTTGGCTATAGAGTGATTAATGAAGGTTTCTTAGTCACTGGTAGTTAAATAAAAAGACTGAGTTGTTAGGAGGTTCCAACAACGATAACTAATATATTCATCATTTGTTGAGTTAATCTTTGCATCAATGATCAGTTGGATACATCAAGGTGGAAATTATTCCTTTGACTAGAGTTGCTCTTACTAATGATTTTCCAAAAGTATCTTTTATTGCTTGCAAATTATTTTTGTTATTCATTAGTTACAAATCCAAAATCTCTCCCATTTAGTTACTTTGCTTTTGATTAGAAATACTTTCACTTCCTTGCTCCCTAAGGAGACGACTCTACTCATTGCTATACTACTAAATTTGTTAGGGGTAGAATCTTTTATTTTTGTTGGTTTGACATCGATCAGGGAGGTTTTAAAAGTTGCCCCTAAACCTGTAATAGATAGGATTACTTGAGCCGGTTTTGGGGGGATCTTGAAAGTTGGGAAAATTACCCTTGACCATGGAGTAATAACTGCCTTGGTGGAACGGTGGCTTCCTGAGACCCACACGTTCCACTTCTATGTTGGCGAGGCCACAATCACCCTCCAGAATGTTGAGGTGTTGTTTGGGCTCCACGTGGATAGTCCCACCGTCTTGGGGAGAACAATCGATTTTGAAAGGGCTCAATGGATTGAATATTGTAACAAATTGTGTGGTTTCGCTCCTAGCGATGCCGATTTCATTGGTTATAAGATATATGCAGAACCCCTTGAAGTCGAGCTAAAACGCAAACTTCCAACAGACTTACCTGATGATGATGAAGCTTACGACAAGAGGGCTCAGGCTTTTATTCTATATTTATTGGCTTCCTTCTTGTTTGCGGATAAAAGCGGAGACAAGATACCTCTATGCTATTTGATACACCTTGAGGATTTAGAGTCACGTGGTCAGCTTAGTTGGGGTTCAGCAGTCTTGGGGTTTTCGTATAATGGCCTGTGTAATGCATGTCAATTCGGCCATAATGACGTGAGTAGCTGCAATTTATTGGTGCAGGTATGCTTTGGTATTTTGATTTTGATTTTGATTTTTTTAGCGATTTTTATTGTTAAATTTAATGTCGTCGTTAACTGTTACAGGTTTGGGCTTGGGAGCGAATTCCAAGGATTCAACCCATCAGGAACATCGTGCCTCCTGATCCTAATATGGATTCAGAAGCGCCATTAGCTCATAGGTAAAGCATTTTCACATGAAAATTTCTTGTATTTAACTTTTTATTTAATTTTTTTTTCTATTTCCTCACAACTACATGTATCTTGTGCCTAAATAGGTGGAATTGCCCGCTCTCTTATGCAAATGTCCCCAAGGGCTGTTTACCTTCAATCAGGGATCAATTAGCTCTTATAAGGAATGGTGATGTAAGTATTTTTTTCTCATTGTCGTGTATTAATTTTTTATTTATTTTTTTTGTTGTTATTTTTTCTAAACTAACCCTGCTTGTTGTTTTTCATTTTATGCAGTTTCTGTGGCTGCCTTACACTCCTTTCCTCGAGAAGCTTCCTGCTTTCTGTAAGCGAGGTAGTCATGTTTGGAAAATGAGGAGTTGGATTTTCTTCCAATCCATTAGGGAACCTCATGAGCCCAACCGGGTTTTGCGTCAGTTTGATTGTTGGCAAACTCAGCCTGAGAACCCATTGATCAGTCGCAACATTAATGTTTGGAGGGCTATACACAAAGAAAATAAGGGGACTGGGAACTCAGGCAAGGGATGGAAGACCGTTCATGATGATGTCAACCCACATTGGGATAATAGGATGTCTAATTTGGTAGAAGGTGAAGAAGTAACCGAGGGCCTACAGCCTCAAGCTGTCACTGATTACCTCCCTTGGTTTCATAGGCGAACTATGATACTCATCAGTGATCCGGAGAAATACGGGTACGGGACGCAGGGCTATCAACCATCTTCAGCACGTGAAATTTTATATATAAGCATTTCAATTAATTTTACTTATTAAATACTTATATTTATTTCTATTACTAATAACCAAATAACTAAAAATTTTATATTACAATTTCATTTTTGTAGGCCGACACCCTCAACGATATTTATCACACTGTTGATAAGTATCGTACCAAGTACCCGACCAGAGACCGTGCCCTTAATGCAATGATTGAGGAGGTACTCAATAATTTTCACTGCCTTGACTATTGGTCCTGTCACTTTGAACACGGTTTCTAGTCAGAGACTTGTAGAAACTCAACCGACTCTATCCCAGCAGCCGCAACCCCTTCAAAAGAAAGGT
Organism: Oldenlandia corymbosa var. corymbosa; assembly: GCA_949775105.1. Taxonomy (NCBI): domain Eukaryota; kingdom Viridiplantae; phylum Streptophyta; class Magnoliopsida; order Gentianales; family Rubiaceae; genus Oldenlandia; species Oldenlandia corymbosa. The sequence continues at coordinate 21,942,122 of OX459121.1, read as the reverse complement.
CCTAAAAAGAACATTGGAGGTGGAAGAAAAAAACGCTCGCCTCGTCCCTTACAAGCCGACTATTGCCAATCAAGCATGGAATTGTTCCATATTGTGACCCTATGATAATCGACAAGGAAGAAGGACAAGATGAGGAAGAGAGCGACGAAGAAAGCGAGGAAGAGAGCAAATAAGAGGCTACACCCCCTCCTAAAGAATCCTCCCAAAAAAAAAAAAGCACGGCGGATGGGCTCTAGAGTTTGCTAAGGAAATTGGTTTCGCTTTTACACATTCGTGTCCATATATTGCACAAGGAAATGGACAAGTTGAAGCATCGAATAAGATTCTTAAGGGAATTGTGCAGAATTCCATAGATGAAAATCCAAGAAATTGGCATGAATTAGTTCCCCAAGCTTTGTGCGCTTATCGGACAACTAAGCGAGGGGAGACTGGAACTACTCCTTAAGAATTGGTTTATGAGAAAGATGCAGTGTTACCAGTTGAGCAATTGGTTAAATCGGTGAGAGTAGCTGAGCAATTTCCCATCAATTCAGAGGAATACCGGTTGGTGATGCATGAACAACATGAGAAGATAGTGGAAACAAGGAAACAGGTTGTTCAATAGATTCAGTTGTAGAAGGAAAGAGTGTTCAAACAGTATCAAAGGAATACAAGACAGAAAGTGTTCGAAATGGGGACAAAGTTTGGAAAGCAGTCTTGCCGATTGGACACAAGGATCATGATTTAGGTAAATGTTACACACATGGGAAGGTCCATTTATCATACATCAGAGTTTAGGCAAAGGGGTTTACAGGCTTAAATCGTTAACACGGGAAGTCCATGCTAAAACAATAAATGTTGTTTTCCTTTTCTATGGGTAAAACAATAAATCGTTAACAGGGTAATTTGTCAAATTTGGCGCTGCTAACCAATATCAAAACTAGATTATTTCTTTTATTAATTTAGATTTGTATATATTTTTCTTTGTTTTATTAATTTTTATTTTATTTTATTTTATTTTTATTTTTAATTTGATTCTCCTTTCTTTATTGTGTCAATATTTTTGTAGGATTTTGAAGTTATCATGGAGAATTATAACTGTGGATATGGAGATGCTCCGTATTATAGTTATAATTCTGAATATGGAGACTATCCTACATATCAAGAAGATTCGTACTCTTGGAACAATTTGGCTTATGATCCTTACTATGGTTGTGATTATCAAGGGTATTCATGTGATGCAGGATACAATTCTGGTTTTGAGAGTCCCCATATGAGTCTTAAGATGTTGTCATGTTTGGAGAGAATTGAAAAATTACTGGATGGCATCGATAAAAAAAATGCTTCATATTTCTCTCAAGAGGATTGTTACCACTCAAATGCATCAGTATATCAACCACCACCTCCTCAACCCACTCTAAAAGAGTTAGCAGCTCGTCAACCTACTCTCAGAGAGCTAGCAGCCTTACAGTCATCACCTTGTCAACCCACTTTGAGACAGTTAGGATCTTCATATCAGCAGCCTCCTGCTCAACCTCAACTTAGTGTTAGAGAGGGAGCTCTTCGAGAATTGCAAAGTGAAAAAGGCCAACAACTTACTGAAGAGGTCAATCAATATAGGTTGAGTGTGGGGTTGCCGGAATATGATCCTATATGAAATTTGCTTAAATTGAATAAGAATGAGAAGATTTCTGAACATAATTCATTGTCCTGTCTCCCCAGCCACCATCTCGAAAACTGACCTTGAATGTGAAGAATTAGAAGAGACCAAAGAGATTAACAGTCCAGATATTCCAAGTTCTCCTGATTCTTCTGGTATATACATAGTAGTTAAGCATGATTCGCTCATTCTGAGAGTTGGTGACAAAAATGTGGATCAAGTTGATTTTGATGAGAATAACATTCCTATAGTTTCAAAAGAAGGATTTGAAGTAGACACAAGTGGTGAGGTTGTCCCTAGTATAAGAGATTTTGAGGATGATGTGAAAAATGGTTCAATGAAAGACCAAGAAGAGGATCAATGGTACAAGATTAAATTTGAGAAAGAGGATGTTGTAGTGTTGGAGTGTAAGTTTATATTTTCTCATGGAAAGGAGAACTACTACAAGAGATTCATTGTTGCTGCCGAACATGGTTTTTTCTGGTATCAAGATGGGTACTCTGATTGATTGGCCATGGAGTTCGGCTAAAGACTATAACAAAACGCTTATTGGGAGGCAACCCACGTTTTAATTTGCTTTATTTTATTTTCTTAAATTTGCAAATAAGTTGGTGGTTAAGTTTTTTTTCCTGATTATCTGGAGATCTTTGATTTCTGGATTTTCGTGGCTTTTCTTAATTACCTGTTTTTTAGGTTTGTTTTTCTAATTTATTTTAGTTTGTAATTAGGTTTGTTAAAATGGCGAAACTCTGGTGTCCAATGGCGCTGAAAATGAAACATCCAAAATTTTGAAAAAGTTGGTCGTGTGTTTGAATGGCAGTTGCAACAGTTTATTCAACAATTCCGGTCCAAGGTTGTGTCCTCCGCTTCACATTCCCAAGGTTGTGTCGTTTCTGTTCATTCTTTTTGTTTATGTCTTTTCTTTTCTTTTCACTTGGTTGTCATGTCTTTTGTGTTTTATACATTGAGGGCAATGTATGCTTTAAGTGTGGGGGAGAGGAATATTTGTGTTTTGTATTGTGTTTTCTTGTTTGAAAAAAAAAAATAATAATAAAAAAACCCATAAAAATTGAAAAAATTGAAAAATCCAAAAAGGCCTAGGATGAAGATGGTTTAATTATCTATAACATGTAAGAATTAGACTATTTTGAATTGTATTGTTTAACTTACGTATTTCTATATGTTGCTTTGAATAACCTGCTTTTTATGCACTTAGTTGTGACTGTGGGATAAGCCTAAAGTGAGATATAGTTGCATAAGTTTGATGTAGACATGCCATGAAAAGTTGTGTTTGATTCACTCATACTTATATGATTTGTATGTGGAACCCATCATGTTGTGAAGGAAAAGCAAGACATTAACCCAATATCAGCCTTAAAAAACCTTATTGCTTTGACATTTTGTGTTAAGTAAGTTTGGGGGAGGGGTGTTGGCGGATGCTTCTGAGGTTAGGTTAATTTTAATGAGGGAGAAAGGAAGAGCATTCAATGTTGATGCTAGCCCATTGAGAGGTGAGGAATTGGCAACCTGAGCGGAGAGTCCTCAGGCCCGGTGAGGAAAAATAGATATATAGACTGCCCTAAGTTGTTGAGCCACTATGTATAGGAGTGGAAAAATGCTCTGGGTAGTGGCCTGAGTTGGAAAGAGTCCTAAAGAAAAGCCGCATGGATCGAAGAATGGGTTACGAGGGGGAATAGGTTGTCTGTGAGATAAGTCCTTCTACTTCATAGTATGTTTGGCGGTCCATTGCATCGAAATATGGTATGAAATGTGAGTCTGTTGTTAAAGTAAATTGGCAGCAGAGCTTTTGTTTTCTATGTTAAATGTAAAGTGATGTCCCTAAGAAACGAATCACACACACACAAGCATGGGGGCTAAAAGTGCATATGGTTTGCATTTTGTTAGCTAGTACATACTAGAGGTAGTCGAGGTCTTTGTGTAATATGATATTAAATCTCTGAGGCCGCCAAAATTAAATAATTACTTGTTTTTATTTGTTTTAATCTTTGGAAATGCTTGAGGACAAGCAATAATTCAAGTTTGGGGGTATTTGATATGCTTATATTTTACCTATTTATTATATCCCTAATTTGTGATTTTTGCAATATATTTTGAGTACAAATATGCTATTTATATGATTTTATCTTTATTTGTAGGTTTTGTACTCAAATGGAGGAATTGTTGAAATTTTTGGCTAAAATGAAGATAAAAAAAGCAACTCAAAGGGAGAATTGAAGATTTGTTAAATTGACAAGGAAGAAATTGAAGCACTTGAAGAGTTGGAGGAGTTTTAATTTAAATTGGCTTGGAAAAAAAGTAACTTTCTTATTCCTGAAAAAATAGGGTTTGAGAAAAGCCTATAAAAAGAGGACTAGGGTTTTATTTTTGGAGACAGAGAACTTGACCGTCCATCACCATCAACCTCCGCCAACCATCATTTTTGTCTCCATCTCTCCCGCACCGCCGCTCCAGCACCGCATCACCACACACACTAGCCCGCAGCACCATCTCATCCCACCATCATCACCTTAATCATCATCATCAACTCCCCATCACCTCTCCACGCACCAATATCCATGCCTCCATCATCCATCATCACCATTAATCTGCATGCATCATCAGAGGAAGCAAGAAGCAACGCATCAAACTCAGACTCAACTTTCGGCTGACTTTCTCTCGGGTTTCATTGTTTTATTTATTTTTGAGATGATGTGTAGCTAAATTATTTAATCTAGGGTTTTGGATGTAGCTGCCGTACTATTTAATTTAATTTAATTCATGATTGTGACTTTTTCATTAGTTGATATTTAATATTCTTGTTTTTATCCATGTGAGTATTTGGTCACCACTTGCATGCTTTAAAGGTGTTTAACTGAAGGAATGACAGTTGAAGATTAGCACTAGTTCATGGGAATATTAAACTTAGATAGTGGGCCATGAAAGTAGGAACACCGTCTTTGCAGCAATAGATTCTAGGGTTCTTAATGTACTCTAATTAATCCTATAGTCACGACAGTAGTCATAGGATTAGTTTGAGTAAGAGAATTATATCACGACAATGAATAGTTCTTAAATAGGTGAATCGTTGTGAGATTAATGAAAGTCCAAAGTTACATATCTATAGGTTGAGTTAAACTGAACAGTCAGTTGGTGAACCCTTTGCCCTAGGTTTTTCTTTTACTTATTTATATCTTTAAATAATTGCAATTGTTAGTTTTAGGTTTAGAATAGTTTAAAATTGATAAATTGTTAATCTAAAATAATAATAAGAAATAATTTTAACCTGGTACTTGGTATCCTTCTCTTTGGGATCGACCATTCTTGCTACTTTACTACTAGTAATTGTATTAAGTAGGTAATTAATATTTGACTAGTGTGATGACGGCTTGTCATTTTCCTAAAGAAGTATCATGCATCAACATAGGATCAGCTAAGTTCAACAAATCAATAGTTAGCTAAAAAATTAGCGAACAGAGATATGCATAAAAGAGTAGATTTATTCAAAGAAGAATAAAAAAATCATCATCAACAAAAAAGAAATAAAGTATTCCCAACAAAATGCACGCTGGGCAGCAAATTCAAAATGAAATTGTTCTAAAGCCCACGCAGGGGCTGATGGTAGGATTACTTGTTCAAGAAAGGATAAAAAAAACTCACCCTTTGATTCACCCGAGTGTTCTGGAATTGGACCTTCATCGATGTCAATCAACAGTTGCTTCTGAACATTCACCACCTTTCCCCATGCTGAGTGGATTTTCATCAGCTTGGCACCAGCTTGTTCAAAGCGAATACTTTCAACTATTAAGAATTGAGAAATGAAAAAAATTTAGATCTCACAACTATTAAGAACCAAGGTTTCAATATCTTTCAACTGGAAAAGTAATTTAGTTATACATAATAAAGCCTTACTGAAACAAAACTATGGAGAATGGAGAAGAATAACGCCCAAAAGGGCTAGATTGGCAGCTTAGGACCACTCTAGCCTCCTCTTCTTCTTCTCACGTTCAGCCCCCTTCCCCCAAAAGAAAAAAATAAAATCAATTTATATGGGAACAAGTAGGTCAGCCGCTGGAGATAAACAAAGAATCCCGAAATTTGCAATTGGGTCCCTAAAGTTTTGTCTTTTTATAATTTTGCTCCTAAACTTGTTTAATTTTGTAATTTACTCCCTACTTCGGTTTGGCCAAACAGGAATGCAGCATCAATGCTGGAATTTCTTCTCTTATGCTCAACTTTTGACTAAGATTTGTGTGCCCACATGAGAATGTGATGTCATTGCTCTCTTCTTGTGCTTCCTTGTCAAAATGCTCCAAAAATGCGTGTTTATGTAACATTTTGCTCCATCTCATCTCCAATCACTTCTAAGAAATAAATCATCAAAATACATAACATAAGTGCACAATCTAATCCAAAATGCTATACAAATACCCATAAATAACATGAAACTTCAAGACCTATCAGAGTTTCAGCTTGATGATGCCATTCTTCAACTAGGTTCAGAGCTGCAGCAGTTTGGTCTGACAAAGAAGCCAGCTCTTGGGTCTTGGTCGTGATTTGAGCTTTGATGTCTTGGAGGTGCATCTCTAAATCAGATAACTCTTCTCAATCGGCTCCATCTGCCGAGCTAAAGTGTCAACCTGATCCTGACTTTTGGTCAGGTTTGCCTCTAGACAGGAAAGTTCTTCTGGATGGCAAGATTTGGAGCATAGTCTTTTTGTAGATCGGCGAACTTAGCAAAGAAATCACCTAGAATTGTGGCAGTGGTGCTATTCATACTTCCATTCAAAAGGGTTTCAAGATCTTTTTTAATGTGCCCAGATTTAGAAGTGAAGACTTGACCAACAGGGGTGCTGACTATCTTTTTGGTCAGGTTAACTACAGATGCATCTGCAAGGGGGCTGACTGAGACTCGGGGGGTAACTGTCCTGAAACTTTCCAACCTGGTGCAAAGTGCTGCGGAAGAAAGAAGGTTGGAACTGGGTGACCCAGTTTGGTTGGTAGATGCTGATTGAACTAGAGTAACTGGTGGAGGAGTAGCTTGATGAACGGTGGGACCAGTATTTGTTTTCTGTTTTTTTTTTTTTTCTGAATTTCAGGAGCAGAACCTTGTTCTGATCGGCGCTTCCTGAGTAGAGGAACTTCTTCTTCCTCCTCTTCTTCCTCTGATTCGATGATTCCCTCGTTGCCAGGGTTTATTGCTTCTTCTTCTTTTTCTTGTTCTTCCTCTAGGAATTGTACATCTTAATCAGCAGGAGTTTTGCCTTGTATGGGCTGAGATGTAGGCAATGTTAGTAAAGAACTGAAAGAAATGGAAAAGAAACAGAATAAGTTTTTGTCAAAGGGATGTAATTGTTTGACGGCAGCATATTTGATGCCGGGAGGCCTAGTCGATATCCTTAAAGATTGTCTAACAGGTCCAGAGGAAGGTTTAGAGGTAGGAATCTAATTCTTATTGTAAGCCCTGTCTTTCACCAAGTCTAAAATATTCATGGCAAAGATTAGAAAGATACAACAAGAATAAATTGGCATAATTTTACAAGGATAACCAATGGAAGTACCATCATCTGTTAAAGGGACTATGCTCCTGGACATTATAGGTATAGCAGCACGGTTACAGCAAGCTGTCACCAAAGGTCATCCGCCGATCCACGAATAACAATTGGATAGGTGCTGCCACCATTGTCTAAAAGCAATAGAACACACAGGCCTGGGCGTGAATGGCACAATGGTGATATCCGGCATTCATCAGGTTGATGCGTCCAGCAAGCACCGATTCAGGAATGCGGAATCAGCCAACCCTCCAGTTATTCCAACAGATGAACTCAAAGCTTGGGATGATCTGCGTTAGGCCAAATTAAGGGGCAACCATGTTTGCTAGGTAAAATTCAGCAAGAGTCATCATGGCTTTCGTCTTTCCGGTGGCTTCTTGGGCCCAAAATCCATAATGTAAGTCCCAGGTGGCCAAGAAGTATCCCCATATAGCCCTCATTCCGGTAGTGGCAGAATCGCCCCAGTGGCCGAATTTGGCCGCCGCTTCAAATTCCAGGCGAAAGCATGGGTGGTAGCATTCATTATCAAGGAGACGATGGACAACAGAGATGTCGGGTTCAACTTCTAACAGAATGGCTATGACATCATCAACAGGTAATTTATTCTCTTCTAAGCTAGTTATATTTCTACACAGAGGCTGAGTGGGAGCAGCGATATCTGTATACCCATGCCGAAATGCAGGAAAGTACATTTATAGCCATAAGACTAATAGCCAGAGAGGGCCACCTAGAGTCTGTGTCGGATGATGTCTCAATTCAAACATGCTTCTATAAAAGCTACCTAACAAAGCAGAGGCTTAATCTACTTTCTGGCCAGTGGCTAAAACACAAGCTAGATGATAAAAATTCATGAATATCTGTAAAGCACGAGAATAGAAAACATACTTGTTTAGCCAATAGGTTAAGAAAGTCTTATGTTGGGTGGCTGGATCAGCGTCTCGAACTACTTCCATCAAACGCCCAAATTGATTATGCTTGTTGGCGGCCAGATCTATAGCTTCCTTATGTTCTAGATTGATGTCTACCGGGATAGAGATCGTCGGCGGCAGACTAGTAATCAGGCAAATGTCTAGTAGCATAGGAGACATCATTCCCCAAGGCAAGCAAAGAATGTTAGAAGTAGAGGACCAGAAGCGGGCGACGGTGCTGATCAATGCTGGATCGAAGGGAACTCCAATCTTGCAGAACTGAATCAATTCATAAATACCGGCGTCCCTCCAGATCTGGCCGAATTCCGGTTCAAGAGACTCACACCATTCAACCCAGTGGAGTGAATTTTGGCCTTATGAGACCAGGGCTAGCTGCTGTGCTCATTCATGCTTTGACAATTGCCCAGATTAACAAAGTCATGAGACGGGCTAGCAAAGCGGCATAGCGGTATATGCCGGACTAAAGCCGGCAGTGCTTGGTCAAACCCAGGACCTAGTTGAAAGAATCAAGTGTTGGCGGTGGTTGATGAGAACGTGTCTTGGTAGGGAGGCACCAGCGACGGAGTATCGGCTACAAAAATTGCTCGCCGGGAAGCAAGGGTCGGAGAATAACCCCTTACAGCAGCCATTGATAATTCCGAAGTAAAAGAAAATGAAAGATTTGCAGAAGTAGAGATACAGATGAGAGAAAGAGTAAATTTTTGCAGGGCTTGATGAGAATGAAATGCTGGTGTCTGTGAATGAGGAGGAGACAAGTTATTAATATCATTTTGACTGGTGCATTAATAGAATGATTTTATCTTGATTTGATGAAGATATGTATCAATTCGAATCCCACTTATTTTTGGATTGAGATAATGGATACCAGAAAAAAGGATGTGTTTCAGCAAGGAAAGGATACTGAATATGAAGTTTGCTCGGGAAGATTAGAAAATTTGTTCAGATTAATTCACAATTTTTCTCGGGGGCATTATGTTGGGCCAGTTTTTCACGATGGTTGGATAATGATGGAAGATGGGCCACAATAGTGAAAGGTAATGGGCCATGGACCAGAGATTTTATGTGGCCCGGTTCGGATTAAAGGAAGAGACCGAATTAGAATTGAAGTAGGATTTGTGAACCGACTTAATCTGTAAAGCCTATTTAAAGAGATCGACGGTAGGAGGAAGGACACAACCAAATTAGCATCAAGTTGCTTCTTTTAAATTTTTCAGTCTTTTATTTCCGATTTTGTCTCTAAAATTAGGGTTCTTCAAGAGCTCCCTAGACTAGGCCGATTATCGGCGGCTGTATTTGATCATCAAAGAATTCAATAAAATTTGGCCTACGACCGATTCTTATTATTACGAAATTTTTGTCTTCAATTTGATTAGCACAAGGTATTAAAAACAATGCACAATCGTTTGAGAGATATATTGCGTGATTTATCCCCAAGACGAAAATTGTGGAAACACTAGTATTACTTCTTAGACTTGGGTCATTTTAAACTTCACTCTGACTATCTAACCATCGTTTTGTATAGCCCTTCGGTCTTGATTCTCTGATACTGATGCTGGTTGTTTTTGACAATGAATCGGCGAAAAATCAAAAAGCCCCATCATTAAAGATCAAAGACAACAATAGATGCGGAATCATTGATCCGTGAAAAACAAACAGGAAACATGTGCAACAAGCAGAAGGGAAGAAAAGTAACCTCGATTCGGCGAAAAGAGATGAACCAGACGACTGTTTCGAGTAAACTTCTCTTTGATATGAGAATCGAGTTGGGTGAGTATAATACAGAACCCCATGGGGTTCTACCTCAAAACCAATTGGCAATGAGGGGAGTAGCCCATGAAGCTTATATATTGATACTCAAAGTCTCCCAATACCGATGTGAGATTGGGACTCTTTAATACTCCCCCGCAAGCCCAACGTATTTTTTAGGTTGAGCTTGTCCTATTTTTTTAGCCCAGACACCGCCTCACGTTTCAGCTCTATTTTTTTGTTGGCTTTTTGGAGTCCGAATGTTGGCGGGCTGGCTCTGATACCATACAGAAGCCCATGGGGTTCCACCTCAAAACCAATTAGCAATGAGGGGAGTAGCCCATGAAGCTTATATATTGATACTCAGAGTCTCCCAATACCGATGTGGGATTGGGACTCTTTTGATTTCCTTTGTAAACCGAATACATCAAATGCCTTTTTATAGGCTTAGTTTACATATATGATAATTATGTAAATTAACTAATTTTATTTAAGTGATAAAGATAAGTAATTCACTTGAAATAACCAACTAGATGAAACTAATCTAAGACTTCTAATTCCTTTGTGCTTTATCTCTTAACATTCCCCCGCAAACTGTACCGGGACTGAAGGATTGAGGGCTGAAGGCGCAGTTTGTTGTAGAATAGAGTCTACTGGATGGATTGCTTGAAACTTGATTCTGAGCTTGTTGTGAAGGTCTTATATTATGGATCTGGATCCAGATTTGTGAAGCTGCAATAAAAAAATAAAAAATAAAAATTTTGTATTGTGGCAGATTACCAATGTCACACAATCTTGGTTTGAAAGTGTGAATGTAATCTCCAATGACCATGTTGCCATTTTTTTGTGGAGATATGTGAATTTTTCTAATAATTCTCCAAAAAATGTGTACTTCATTTTTGAGTACTTTTCGGAGAACTATATATGTAAAAAACAATGACAAGTCCAAGGAATTTTCTCAGACTTTTGCCATGATTGAAATTTTTTGAGTGGATTCAGATGAGACTCTTCTTCTTTTTTTTTTTTTTTTTGGTGGTGATGAATGAAATTGGAGGATGAAACAATGGTTGAGTTGTGAGGTAACCGATAGGTCCTTGGCTCTGTGCGGGAATCTCTCCGCATGAATAATTGACTGGAGAGAATTTTAGAATGATAAAATTTTGAGTATCGATGAACAGAAATGCAGAAGTCATGATTAGACATATATGCGGAAGCTAAAAAAACCTTCAGACGCAGGATAGAACCTGCTCTGATACCAAGAAGAAAATTGGTATTTTATTTAGAAAAATAAAATCGGAGAATAAACTAATGGAGTGAAAGACTACATTTTTTATTTCCTTTGTAAACTGAATACATCAAATGCCTTTTTATAGGCTTAGTTTACAAATATGATAATTATGTAAATTAACTAATTTTATTTAAGTGATAAAGATAAATAATTCACTTGAAATAACCAACTAGATGAAACTAATCTAAGACTTCTAATTCCTTTGTGCTTTATCTCTTAACATATAACACAAGAGACCTTCTTTATTACGAGCAAAAACTGAAATTATTTTTTACTGTGTCGCGGAAATAGTTACCAGACAGGAAATATATGTATCGTATGCAGTAAAGAATTTTTAACTAACTTGTCTTTAGGTTTTTGCCCTTTTTTTTCATCACGAGAGAGATTCTTGATTCTTCGGAGGTGTCCCCAAAGTCCAAATCCATGGCTGACAGCGGCCAAATCATGGGAACGTCGGAATCGCCAGATGAAATCATGCACACTATTCTGTCTTTTCTCACAAACAAAGAAGCAATTCAGGCAGGCAGTTTATCCAAGGAGTGGTACAGGGCACTTCGGACCCTTCCTGTTTAGTTTCTCGATTTGGATCAAGACCGATTCCCGCCAATTAGGCGGCTCAAAGAAAGGTTCAATTCTGAACTCAATTACATTCATTCCACTTTGCAAAGGTACCTCCATGATGATAATATTGTTCCACACACTTTCAAACTGAATGTTGGTGTTAACGAAGTTTCTTCTCTCGTCACTCAATCCATCATAATTGCCGTGGGAAAAGGTGTGAGAAACCTCTCTTTTTTCAGTAAAATATACTATTTACTTGTTTTGCCTGATACGGTTTTAGAAGCCAACTCCCTAGTTGAATTGAGTTTAAGGGGTTCCTGTTTGAAGTATCATCAGAGATTAATGTGGCATCATCTCAAACGTCTTTGTCTGAACAGAGTAAAATTAGATCAATTGTTGTTGGATGACATACTCTTGAGCTGCCCTTTGATTGAATCCTTGGTCATTTCTGGCTGTTCGATTTTGAACCAAGTTGTTCCTGATAAAAGCTCTAAAGAGTTGCCTGGATTGGGCTCATGGTTTTATGTGCCAGCACACCTTATGTGCCAATGTCTGAGGAGTTTATCGATTTCTCATATGAAAATTGATGACGAATTTTTCACCGATTTGTCACATAAATTTCCTCACCTTGAAGATCTGTCCATCACATGCTGCCCATGTTGGTGTTTGAAAAAGATTAGAATTTCAAGTGGCTCCCAAAAGAATCTAAAGATTGAAAATAACTTTGATTTTGAAGAGGCGCAATTTGACGTGCCTAGCCTTGTTCTCTTTGAATATAAAGGATCTATCAAGCCGAGGATTTAGTTTAGAGCTGCCTCGACTAGATTGACATCTCGCGTCAACAGTAGAAGCTTTCGAACATGGACTTTCCATGGTTTTTGAAACTGAAGGAATTCCTTACAAGGCTAAATCTTTCTGAACTTCGTGTTAGTTTTCACTTTGACCCTGAAGTGTGTACTTTTGAAGTGCCAGAAAAAGATGACACTTCTTTTGAAGTTGAAGACATTGATGAATTTTCTGTCATGGGATCGTCTAAGCCTCGAAGCCAGCAAGAATATGTTGCATTAGCTCTTGCAATCATCAACGGCATCTTCTGGACTTGTCGCCCTCGTGTGATAACAACAGAATGAGATGTGCATCAGCAAGGATTTGCAGAGTCATTGTACAAGATACTTGTGTTCGAAGAGAAGCCAGACAATCTGGGTCCACCAAACGGTAAGACCAGTTGGCAGAGCAGGTTGAAAGGTATTGAGATATTCCCTTCCAAACTAGGTCGCCGGGGTAAGCAGTTGGACAAAATGCTGGATTGGAAGGACTTCTCAAAGGTATTAAAAGCTCAAAATCATTCAAAATTACTGTTGCTTTCACCTTGGAGTGGTGGCGAACAACATATGCATTCCCCGACAAGCTCAGAACAGTTTCATACCACTCTGCGCTCAACATGGTTTGGGCCTGAATTTGGTAGATCCCTTTTCCTTTTTTTCTTGGGTCATTCATAGTCATGTTTGTTTTCCTACATCCACACCAAAAACTCTACCATTTAGATAATTTACCCACCAGATTAAATGACATGTTTGTGTTCAGAGATGAAGCTTATTATTTCCGTTCACCATACATTCTCTGTTTTTGTTTTCATCAATATTCATGGATTCATCCCTCACCGTCGTCTTCTTTCCCACGTTGAGAACAAAATAAAATAAGCTGTTCAATAGCAAGTCACAACCACCAGAAATGAAGTTAATCTAAATGGCTACCTCAACGCCAGTTAATACAGCGCTTATACTCATAAAGTTCTCGATCTTTATTTGTATGTCATTATAAACGAAAAACAACATGTAGAACGAGCTCAAAAGATAAAACGAAAAATGATAGTACAATTATCTTAATTAATTTGATCATGAAAACTTATTGCCGAATTTTGTGCAAGGACATTCCTAAATGTTCTTAAGTCATTGGATGCTCTCTCAAGACAGCCACTTTAGATCTTCAGTTTGTAGGTTAAGTATGAATGGTATAAATAATGATAACCGGCCATATGCCCATAGAGCAGTAAAAATTGAGTGATAAGTTCGGTCAACATCAATTTTTATACCAGTCTTAGATTCGGTTTTTCTATATTATAGGACCTGAACTGTGAGAAACGTTTCAGACACTGATACTTATACTTACGTGGGACAAAGAATATAAGAAAGTACTGGCTGAAGTGGACAATAAGGTATTCATTGTAACGGTGAAAAGGGAGTGAGGTGATACTCAGGATTCTGGATTGACAGTGGCATTTGACAGTTATTGAGTAGGGCTGGATAGTCGCATTACATCATGAATGCCTGGAGGTGAATTTTATACTCCCTCCGTCCCATAATTATTCTCCAGTTTTACTAAAATGAAAGATTTTATTTTTTATCAAACTTAACTATATTTTACCTTAAATAACCGGATATACCCCTATATAAGTAATTGTTTAACCACTAAGATTTTATGGATAATATTTTTTACTAAGGACAAATGTGTAACTTGATCCATAAAAAGTTAAATTGGACAATAATTTTGGGACAAAATTTTTTGGGCAAAGTGGACAATAATTATAAGACGGAGGGAGTATCAAACTATTTGCCATCTTTGGCTATGCAAACACCGAATGGAATTACGAAGTAATCTTTTGTTAGATAGATCGTTCATTCCTTTGCTAAAGAGTTGACGTGTTTAGTCAAGCTATGTTTAACCTTCACATTATATATTAAAAAAATGACCAAGTAGACGTAGACCATGTGTTGATCACAACGTAATTAGGACAACGTATCCTGAAAATCTGACAGCATAGTTGATAGCGTGAACTTTTTATTATAACCAACAAAATAAACTTTGAGCGTAAATTGATATCACAACTAAATTTTGTCTAGGAAGTTCTTAAAACATTTGCGTTTAACAATTGTTAGCTTTTACACCAGTATTGCTATTCAATTTTTTTCCTGAACAGCTAAATATGAGAGCCGATTCCTATCTGTAAGACTATAACTGATGAATTATTGACTAGATCATTCCGTCAGCGAACAATAACATATTTCACTATCTATGTAAGTTAAATAAGCATATCAACAAATAATATTGGCGTAATGATATATGTATATTCATCAACATAATCATTTTCAATATTTTACCAAAAAGGAAAGATAAAGAATAAAAAAAAATACAGTACATCGTTTGGCGTAGCCCTAAGCTTCCTATCAAACGCGAGACTTGCAAAGTCTTCTTCGGAGCATCAAGCCAAATCAGCTACGTATCTCAAAATCCATGGCGGACTGCGGCAAAATCCCATCAATATCGGAATTGCCAGAGGAGATTATGCACAAAATACTGTCTTTCCTCAGAAACAGAGAAGCAATCCGGGCAGGCAGCTTATCCAAGGACTGGTACAGAGCATTTCAGACCCTTCCAAATTTGGTTTTTGATCGGAGAGCAATCGACTTCTACGAGGAGCTAACAGGTTCAGGCGGCGAGCGGGTGATCAAAAGGCTCCGAAGCGAACTCAATTACGTTATCTCTACTCTGCAAAGGTACTACCTTGGTCCCAATATTGTTCTAAACACTTTCAAATTGGAATTGGATTGGTCCGAATTGGATTGGTCTAAATTGGATTGGTGGGATGATAATTGCATCTATGAATGCATCATAATTGCTGCGGAAAAAGGTGTGAGAAATCTACATTTTTCCAATGGAGGAGTAAGTTTATTCGATTTGCCTGTGAAAGTTTTAGAAGCCAGCACCCTAGTTGAATTGAGTCTAGGGCGTTGCCGTTTGAAGTATCATGAGACATTAATGTGGCCAAATCTCAAACGTCTGTGTCTGGACAAAGTTGAATTAGATCAGCTGATGTTAGATAACATACTTAGGAGCTGCCCTTTGATTGAAACTGTGGACATCTGTTTGTGCTCAATTTCAAACAAGCCTTTACTTCCAGATCAGACAACTGGGATGGAAGCAACGCCTGATCCTGAATTTTGTTCAGGGTTTCATTTGCCCGTATCTCAATGCCAAAGTCTGAGGAGTTTATCAATTTCTCTTATGGAGATTGATGACAATTTCTTCATCGATTTGTCGCATAAATTCCCGCATCTTGAACATCTGTCAGTCGAACAATGTCAGACCTTGCGAACATTCAGAATTTCAAGTGGCTCCCTAAAGAAACTAAAGCTGGCATATATTCTTTTATCAGAGGTACAATTTGATTTGCCTAGCCTCGTTCTCTTTGAATTTGAAGGGTTTCGCATCCCGTGGATTTCATTTACAGCAGCCTCTGGTAGATGGACTTCTCGCCTCACCATTTGTTGCGACGGAATCATAGACATTTCATGGTTTTTGAAATTGAAGGAATTCCTCAAAAGCCAGCATAGGTCCGAACTTCGTGTTACTGTTTACTTTGAAGATAATGTAGCTTTCAAATTGGATGAAGTGTCAACAGATGTCGAAGTTGAAGAGATTGCAGAATTTTGTATCCTGAGTTGGGCAAAACTCCAGCCCGCAGATTATGGAGCATTAGCTCATAAAATCATGGATGGCATCTTTTGGACTTGTCATCCTCGTGTGATAACAACGGAATGGTATGAGTATCGGCTTGGATATACAGAGTCAATCTACAAGATGCTAGTGTTGGAAAATAAACCATGTCATTTCTGTTCATCAAAAGGTAATTTTTGGCGGAGCAGGTGTGAAAGTATTAAGATATTCGATTACGAACTGGGACTGTGTATGCTGCTGGACGAAACTTTAGACTGGAATGGATTTTCAGAGGTATTAAAAGCTCAAGATTGTGCAAAAGTCACCGTTAGCTTCAACTTGGAGTGGAGAACTTGTGAACTCCCTGAAATGCTCCAGAGTGAACTCTGAACAGGTCAAGTTTATGAGTTTTAATTCATGGATTTCTTTAGCAGAGCTGTTTGCATGTCCTTATATGTCTTAAAAACAGAGTTTTTGAAGTCTTTTGCAGTATGTAATAAAATAGCAAAAGTGGGAACGATTACCTCACTTCATCTGAATCAGTGCACGTAATTCCTTTTCTTCTTTACTACAGACGCTCAATCTTCAACCGCCATCTTGATTTCCAAAACACAGAGAAAATGAGAATCGAATCTTGGTTTTACGCTGAAAAAGTGAGGAAGAATGGTAGATTGCAGTTTGATGTCGAGTTTCCGAGGTTTTTCTAGATTTTAGTCTGCTAATTTGCTTCTAGAACGTATCGTTGTTATTGCTTTCTTTTCAGGACCACAGTAGTTTTTGATAAAGCATTCATTATAAACTAATCGAATTTGGCACTCATAACTGAAAATTCAGGCTCGAAGCACGAAGAGTTCCAAAATGGTCCCTCACATTGTGATGATTTTTTTTGTAAGGTATACTTTCTCTGCTTCGGCCAAAATTGAAAGATAGATCCAGACGAAGTATGCTGGACTAGCTCTTTGGTGATTACGTACAAAGTTTTTTTTTTTTTTTTTCAGCATTATCAGGGAAAAATATGGCTAAATAAATGAGACATTGATCTTTAGTAAGCGACTAACTATGCATTTAGTACGAAATAGGCAAGTTTAAAGTAGTCAGCCTAGTCTTTCCATGCACACAGCCATAAGTTGAGTAGCTCTTTTTGCTGGTATTTGCCCAATATCAAGGACAAAGTTGTCAGAATCACAAGGCAATATTCTACCAGCATAAAAGAACTTGGAAGAAGTCGAAGTACTCGCGAAAGTGTTGATTGGATTCAATTCCCAATCTCTGCACCTATATATGATGTGTTGAGTGACATTAGGAATACGAATGCTTTTCAAAGAACAGTGGATTCGTTAATTTGTTTTTTCGTCATTGATTCAAGAACAATTCGTAGGGTACTGAAGGAAGATAAGTCACGGTGGTTCGTCGTCCTGAGTCCATTGAACTAATAAACTCAATTTCCAATTGATGGTTTAGTTCGCCAAAACTAATGAACTCCATATGTGAATACATTATCACTATTTTTCATTTAAAAAAAACCTCTTAAAACATTATCTTAGTAATTTGGAATTAAGAAAACTCAAATAAGATATACTATACAATACTCCCTCCAATCCTTAATATAAGTCATTTTGATTTGTTCTAAGTTTCACATAATACACATTTTTAAATAACAAAAAAATGTTAAATATATTTTCTAACAATCAAGATAGTACAATGAATGTAAAAATGTATTTTTAAGTTTTTTTTTTTTGAAAATGCATACTAAGTGAAATCTGCAGATGAGATGTGCTAGACCTTCATTATGTATTAGAGACGTGCGCAGCAGTCGAGACTTGATTTGATAACTTTTGCGCTTTCACTTATTTCCCGCCGTTTCGTTTTACGTTCTTGAAAGCTTACATACTTCGAGAACTGTACGACCATTTGCAAATGAAACATTGAAGAAAAGCATTAGGTATATGCTCTTGAAATATATGGCTATCCTTTTGATTATACGTACATATTGTTGACATTTTGTCCTTCTGGAAAGCTTGTTGCTTCCGTTCATTGTTGTACCTCATACAATTTGGTCATTTTTGTAATGTATTATGTCGGACATTTAGATTGATTTTATTATTCAGTTATGGATACGGGGCTCAGTTTTTTGTATACTATGTGGATGCAGAGGGCCTCTTTATGTGTTGCTACCTGACATGATTCTCCGGTGCTTCGAGGTGATCTCTCTATGTCGATTCTTTAACGCGGAGAATTTCTTTATTCATCTTGAGAGTTTTGTTGGTCATAGTGTATGTTTTTAGGCAAATCTTGGCTAATATAAATGCAGGGATATTGTGGTTGTCCAACCAAATTAATATTGATACCTATATGATTGATATTTGATTGTCCAGCAGATTGTCCAACCAATTTGCATAAACCATAACGAAATTATTTATAACGCACAATGGAAATCAAATAACGAAATTATACACATATATATATATATATATATATATATATATATATTCACCATCGCATAAATCTTTTACCAAAAAAACAAAAGAAGTAGAAATAAAAGTAAAAAAGTACACTATCGAACGCGAGACTTCTCAGAGTTATTCTTGTTCAGTACATATCTCCAAACCCATGGCGGACTGCAGAAAAATCCCGTCACCTGAGTTGCCCGATGAAGTCATGCAAATAATTCTGTCTTTCCTGACTAACAAAAACGCAATCCGGCAGGAAGCTTATCCAAGGATTGGTACAGGGCATTCCGCACCCTCCCGAATTTGGTTCTCGATTGGGGATCAATCGATGAAGAGAATGTAAAACGGTCCAGGTCATGAGCGGCTGATGAACTGTCTCCGAAGCGAACTCAATCACATTGTCTCCACTTTGCAAAGGTACCAACTTGATCATAACATTGTACTACACACTTTCAAATTGGTTTCGGGTTGGTCCAAATTGGATTGGCCAGATGATAATGTTGTCACTGAATGCATTATACTTGCCACGAGAAAAGGTGTGAAAAACCTGTTTTTGTCAAATTGGAAGAAAAATTTATTTGATTTTCCCGAACCAGTTTTAGAAGCCAACTCCCTAGTTGAACTATTTCTAGAGAATTGCCGTTTGAAGTATCATGAGAGAGTAATGAGGCCAAATCTCAAACGCCTGTCCCTTGACAGAGTAGAATTAGATCAAATGATGTTGGATAATATACTCAGCAGCTGCCCTCTGATTGAATACCTGGAAATCTATTTTTGCTCAATTTTGAACCTTCACAAACCAAGTGTCAACAAAACAACTTTTCCAGAATCCTTCATGAGATTTGGTTCGTGTTTCTATTTGCCAGAATCTCAATCCCAATGTCTGCGGCGTCTATCTATTACTGTTATCAAACTTGATGCCGAATTGTTCATGGAATTTTTGCATATATTTCCACATCTTGAAGATCTATCCATCATGTCGTGCAACCGCTTGAAAAGACTTAAGGTTTCAAGCAGCTCCCTAAGAATATTAAAGCTTTCATATAACATTGAATTAGAAGAGGCGCAACTTGCCGTGCCTAGCCTTGTTCTCTTTGAATATAATGGAGATGTAGGGCCGAGGTTATCATTTACAAACGCCCCACCTAGATGGACATCTCGCCTCAGTATAAGTCACCATGAAAAGGTAGGCGCTTTATGGTTTTTGAAGTTGAAGGAACTCCTTAAAGGACTTTGCAGGTCTGAACTTCACCTTAAGATTCTCTTTGACATTATAGATAATGCAACTTTCCATTTTGATGAAGTGACAATAGGGGCCACACTTTTTGAAGTTGAAGAGAACACAGAATTTTGCGCCACGAGTTCGCTATCTTCACAAGTCCAGCCTGCGGATTGTAGAGGATTAGCTCAAACAATCATCGATGGCATCTTCTGGACTAGCCGCCCTCATGTGATATCAACAAAATGGGATCGGCATTGGGTTGGTTATACAGAGTCAATGTACAAGTTGCTGGTATTAGGAGACAAGCCATACTATTTCCGTTCAGCACAAGGCAAGGTTTGGAAGAGCAGTTTGAAAGGTATTGGGATATTCCATTATAAACTAGGTCGCCTGGGTATGAAGTTGGACAAAATGCAGAATTAGAATGACTTTTTGAAGGCATTAGAAGCCCAAAATCAGTCAGGCATTTACTGTTTGCTTCAACTTGGAGTGGGTAACTTGCACCATTCCGGCCCGACATGCTCCTGAAAGCCCCCTGAATAGTTTATGGTAAATATGAATCTGGGCAGCATAGTTAAAGCTGAATATGACATATGTTTTGTGTTTTGGCCTTGTTGGCCTACAGGAACAACTAGTAATCCGCTTGTTCACAGACCTTGGCTTCTTTTCTTTTGTTCTTCAGCGTTGTACTATTGTAAATTGATCTCTCAGTAATGCATCCCAATGTCTTCAGTGACAACTTGTCTAAGTGGAGCTTCTTTCCTTGTCCTTTCCTTTAACGTCCATAGGATCTTCTGCTGCGATTCGGCGCAGGGTTTACGGCGTTGCCAATCTGCCATTATTTTTCTTTGATGCAGCATGGCTGTTGTAGCAAAACTCAAGTGCAGTAGGGAAATCTGATTTCACATCTATTCTCTAACATCAAAGCTATACCGCAGATGACAAATATGTTGGGAGGCGAGGACCAAATATGGCAAACCAAACTAGCTAATCAAACACGAGCTAGCTTAAGCACAGCGGAAACAAATCAAGGCCTCCCCAATTTGCAAGAATCTAGTAGGAGTGAAAATACCAACTACACCAACTGGAAGTAAAGCTACCAATAAAACAACAAGAAAGCAAAACAACACACAACACCAATTTACGTGGAAAACCCCCTTCGGTGTGAAGGAGTAAAAACCACGAGACCAAAAGGCCTATCAAATTCACTAATCACCAAATAAGAGTAGGAGTGCCTCAATCCAACAATACAACAACGATATCTAGTCATCACCCAAGCTAAACAAGCTACAAAGGCACTATAATATCAATACAAGATCAAAAGATCAACTAAGCATCCACAAAACCAGCAGCAACTTCAAAAGTACAATGCTCACAATCTTGCCGACGAACACCAAAACCTTTTGGTGGAAATGAAGATCAATGAGTCTTGTAACCCCAGTCCAAATTTCAGGACTAACGGACAAAGATTACCCCTCTAAACTTGAAGATTTCAGACGCTGCTACAGTGGAACCCTTGCTGGAATTTTCAGCTCCTTCTCACTCTTTTGTTCTGTTTTTCCATAAAATGGCAGTTCTCTCACATTTCATTTTGGCTGCATTTTACTCTCTTATAGTGGACTCAAGGTGGGCTGATGACATAACAAGAATTTGGGCCAGAAACATGGGCTATTTGTCCTTTGCATTGGACACATAGTTGGGAGCCCACCCAAATAATCTCCTCCCTCCCGACTATGTGGAGGAAATTGCCATCCTGGAAATGGCACAACAAACTTTAAACTTACATCTTGGCAAAACCTTAGTCATCATATCAGCCCCATTATCATCCGTGTGAACTTTCTCAAGTCAAACAAACTTTTCATCCAGCACATCACGTATCCAATGATACCTCACATCAATGTGCTTGGACTTAGAATGAAAAGTAGGATGCTTACCAAGATGAATTGTACTTTGACTATCACAAAGTAAAACATACCTCTTCTGAGAGCAACCAAGTTCTCTCAAGAACCTCTTCAAATACAACAACTCCTTGCATGCTTCAGTAGCTGCATGAACTCGGTTTCAGTTGTTGATAGAGCAACACACTTCTGCAACCTAGATTGCCAAGAAACAGCTCCCCCTGCAAAAGTAGTCAAGTAACCTGAAGTGGATCTTTTGGTGTCAACATCTCCAGCCATGTTAGAACCAGTGTAGCCAATGAGAACTGATTCACCACCTCCAAAACAAAGATTCAAGCTTGAGGTGCCACAAATATATCTCAAAATCCACTTGAATGGATTCCAATGCTCTCTTCCAGGCTTGGAAAGAAACCTGCTCACTACACCAACTGCATGAGCAATATCAGGTCTTGTACACACCATCGCATACATCAAACTACCAACAGCAAAATAATAAAGAACATTCTTCGTTTCTTCCTTTTCTTCATTTGTAGAGGGACTCTGCTTAACACTAAACTTCATGTGTGTCGCCAAAGGAGTACAAACAGGTTTAGCCTTGTCCATTCTAAACCTGTCAAGTACTTTCTCAATGTACCTCTCTTGTGATAGCCATAACTTTCTTGCTTTTCTGTCTCTAGATATGCTTATTCCAAGGATTTCCTTTGCTAGCCCCAAATCCTTCATATCAAAAGACTTGCTCAACTCTTGCTTCAACCTGTCAATCCTAGAAGCATTTTGATCAACAATAAGCATATCATCAACATAAAGCAATAAAATGATAAAGTCATCATGGGAGGATTTCTGAACAAATACACAATGATCACAAGTAGTCTTCTTGTAGCCCTGCTGCCTCATCACAGACTCAAACTTCTTGTACCATTGTCTTGGAGCTTGTTTCAGGCCATACAAGCTCTTCTTCAACTTGTACACATAGTCCTCTTTATCTTTCACCTTGAACCCTTCAGGTTGTTCCATGTAAATTTCTTCATGCAAGTCACCATGAAGAAATGCAGTCTTCACATCCATTTGCTCAACCTCTAAGTCAAGGCTTGCAGCCAGCCCTGACACAGTCTGGATAGAAGACATCCTCACAATAGGTGAAAAAATCTCATCAAATTCAGCACCCTTCTTCTGACTGAAACCCTTCACAACCAATCTGGCCTTGTACCTTGGTTTGGAAGAATTCTCTTCTTGCTTCAGTCTGTAGACCCACCTATTCTTCAAAGCTCTCTTACCCTTAGGTAATGGCACCAACTCAAAAGTATGATTATCATGCAAGGATTTCATTCCATCTTCCATTGCATAAAACTACTCCTGCTTGTCTACACCTTCCATGGCTTTTTGAAAGCACTCAGGTTCGCCCCCATCAGTCACAAGGACATACTCATCATGAGAATACCTAGTAGAAGGTTGTCTCTCTCTAGTAGACCTTCTGAGTTCCTGTGGATCATCATTTTTAGGATTATGCAAGTTCTCACCTTGCTGACCATCAGCAAAATCATCATGTTGCATCTCATTCTCACTGGTAAAACCACCAGCTGTAGTAGGCACATGTGGTATAGGCTTTGGATCAATGATGGCATTGCTGATCTTTTGAGATCAGCATCAATCAAGGACGAAGCGGAATTGATGAAGGTCATCGGAAGTCTTTTCCCGCAACTACCTTCTTCGTACCAAATTATGAGCGGCACAAATATTGCACTACCATTGTCCATAGGCGACCGTACTAATAACACTAATGTAGAAATTACCATTCCAGTGCGAATGAACCAGAATAGTACTTACGAGATAATTACCGCTCCATCGCCTACTTCCAAAACTCCAAATGGTGGAGGACATCCAAAGACGGCGGCAAATCGATAGAAAGAGATGGCTTGGAAAAGAAGGGTAATGTTCGAGAAAAGAAGCCCAGGGCGATTTGGACTCAAGAACTGCACGAGAAGTTTTTGACGGCTTTGAATAGCATATTTCCTACCTCTAGTAACACAAATTTCACCGTTAAAAAAAAAACTGAGATTATTTCTAAACTATTTTTGGTGAATTTAACTTTCACTCCCTTTTCTTTTGTTACTAATTGTTGGCGTTTTAAGTTAATTTATTTTAAAAGATAATATTAATTTCTTTATTTTCTTATTAAGCGAAATGGATTAACTTGAATGCGTCGGTTATTATTTTCTTTAAGGAAGCAAAGGTTTACAACAAATTAAAGCAAAGGTTTTATCAAATCTTTTAATGTCAAAGGATAGATTTCTTCATTAGATGAAGTAGTAACATCCGGTGAGAAACTTTGTGAATATGTATATCCTACACTATAAATAGAACTCATGAGGAGTTCATTTCACATCTCATTCAAAACTCAAAACTTTTCTATAAGCCTAATTTCTCATTTTTTGAAACAACCCTCACAAGTAAATTTTCCTTTAGTCTTTCTCTTTACTTTCAAATAGTTTTACAAATATTGGATCTATATACTTGTTAGTTCCTGTGTCCTCTAAACTTAAAAGAGGAAGACTTGTTTTATCTTGGGGAAACATTTCATTATGCCGAAATAGTTTGTTTAGGACAGTGCAATTTTGCGTGACCCAAGTATTTATTTATATAGCATTTTTGGAGCATTACCCCAACAATCTAAAGAAACTATGGCTTCCAATAGTGCTATCCCATCCGAAGATGTTACTACTGGTGCTAACGCTGCTCAAGCATCCCAAACTCCAACAGTGACGGTGCCAATCTCAACCACTATTCCAATGGCACTACCTTTTGCCAAGCATTTTCCTGATGTCTCAAAAATTGAGGTCTTTGCCAATAAAAACTTCAAAAGATGGCAAGACCGCATCCACTCTATACTTGACATTCATGGAGTTGCCCACGCTCTTGTTGATCCACAACCTGATACAACAATTGATACTAAAACACTAGAACTATGACAACATGCAAACAAGATTGTCGACACACTATGTTGCAAACTATTTGCGATGAGTTGTTTGACGTGTATCGCAACTATGAGGATGCAAAGATAATTTGGGAGGTACTGATCAAAAAGTACACAGCGGAAGACATAACAAAGCAAAAGTTTGTGGTGGGTAAATTTTACAAGTGGCACATGTCTGAAGAAAAGAAGATGAAGGATCAAACTAATGAATACCAAAAATTACTTGAAGATTTGAAAGCTGAGGAGATTGTACTTCCGGAGAAGTTTGCTACGGGGGTGTTGATTGATACGTTACCCGACTCATGGAACAATTACAAAAACAGCCTGAAACACAAACACAAAACCTTCACTCTTGACGAACTCATCAGTCATATCTTGATTGAAGATACCAACCGAAAGGCAACCAATACTACCAAAGCCAAGGAGATGGCTCAGAAAGCTAACCTTGTTCAAGGTAAGAAAGGTAAGAATGGTAAACATGGGTATGAAAACAAACCCTTGAATATAACTGGTAATCCCAATTTTAAGAAAAAGAAAGGGAATTGTTTTGTTTGTGGAAAACCAAATCATTATGTTGCGCAGTGCAGGAATAGAATGAGAAATAATCATGACCAAAGAACTCCTCCTAAGGTTAATTTAGCTAAAGGAGATGATGTTATCGCTGCAGTTATTTCTCAGGCATACATTGCCATAAATGTGAAAGAATGGGTGATAGACTATGGGGCTACTCGGCACATATGTGCAGATCGAGAAGCATGTACCTCCTATACTACTGTGGGGGATGATGAAGAGATTGTCTATCTTGGAGACTCACGGACCACTAAGGTTCTAGGTAAAGGCACAGTGATCCTAAAACATACTTCTGGAAAAACTTTGGCCCTTAATGATGTGATGCATGTTCCTAACATAAGAGCAACTTGGTTTCTGTTAGCTTGCTATGTTTCATTTGAATCTGATAAAATCATTATGATTAAAACCAATGTCTTTGTGGGTAGAGGTTATTATAACCAGGGTCTCTTTGTACTCTGATCTCACTTATGAGAATGCATCTTCTCCTGCTTATAATGTTGACTCTGTTTCTACATGGCATGGTAGACTAGGACATGCTAGTATTACCTACATAAAGAAAATGCAATCTCTTGGCTTAATTTCTGACATCAATTATGATAATATGCATAAATGTGAAATATGTGTTGAAACCAAATTTAACTAAAAATTGGGTTTTTAATATTCGATTTAGTTCAAAACGTTGGATTTTAGATTTTGGGGTATAGTTTAATGTGCTTTGTGTGGGTATGGGCACTACCCGGGTGAACGCAAATCCGAAAGTTGCCATTTTCTAAAGAACTCAGATTTTAAAATCCGAGAGTAAGTACAAAAGGACTTGGATTACCTAAATCCGAGTCTATTCCCTTTATTTTTAACACTTAGATTTTTTTTTCTAAAATTTAAAATAATTTTTTATTATAAACTTTCGGATTTTCGATATCCGAATTTCCATGTTTCGGATTAGGGTAATCCATTTCTAGTCAACTTTTATTTTCAAACACTTAGATTATTTTTCCAAAAAATAAATATTTTTTTATTGCTGACTCTCGGATTTGCGAAATCTGACACTTGATTAGTTTAAATTAATTCTTCGATTTAATTTAAGTAATTTTAGGTTGCTAAAGTCTCGGATTTCACTAATCCGAGTTTCGGTTGTCTCGAATTTGCGAAATCTGACTGTGCGGTACTCTTGGATTTAGCAAATCCGAGAGAACTAGTATTGTCCACCTAATTTAGATCCATATTATTTTTGTCCAGGGTCTTTTTTAAATAATTTTTTGGGTAAAAAACTCATGCTGATTGTGAGGAATTGAGACGGAGCACAAGGCCGAGAAAAGAATTTTCTTTTGGAAGTGATTTTCAAACTTTTATTGTTGACAGCGATCTGGTAACATTTTCTGATGCTATTTCTTCTTCTGATTCAAAATTTTGGAAAGAAGCAATTAAACGTGAAATTGATTCTATCATGAAAAATAAAACTTGGATTTTGGTAGATTTAACTCCTGGTGCAAAACCTATAGGTTGTAAATAGATTTTTAAATGAAAACTTAAACCTGATGGATCCATTGATAAGTATAAGGCTCGTTTATTTGTAAAAGGTTTTTCTCAAAAAGAAAACATTGACTATTTTGATACTTTTGCACCTGTAACTAGAATTTCTTCAATTCGAGTTTTATTTGCTTTAGCTTCTATACATATAATTTTTCTTCATCAAATGGACATTAAAACTGCGTTTTAAATGGTGACTTAGAAGAAGAAATTTATATGTTACAACCTAAGGGATGTGTTGTTGCGGGACAAGAAAATAAAGTTTGTAAATTGATTAAATCTTTATGTGGTCTTAAACAAGCTCCTAAACAGTGGCATGAGAAATTTGATCAAGTCTTACTGAGAGACGGATTTTTATCTTTGGAAGTGGATAAATGTATTTATACTAAAGTGGTTAATAGTGATAGTGTGATTATTTGCTTATATGTTGATGACATGCTTATATTTTGTACTAGTTTAGAAATTGTGAATAGTACTAAATGTTTCTTGTCTTCTAATTTTGATATGAAAGATTTGGGTGAAGCAAATATGATCTTGGGTGTTAAAGTTATTAGGAGAGATGGTGGTATTTTGTTGTTACAAGAACACTATGTTGAGAGACTTCTTAAGAAGTTTAATTATTTTGAGGTGACACCTGTGAGTACTCCCTATGACTCTAGCATTCACTTGAAAAAGAATCGTGGTGACCCAATTGGTCAGTCCAGGTAGATGAACTTGATGAACTTTTTGAGACCTAATATAGCTTATGTTGTATGTAAGCTGAGTTGATATACTCATAATCCCAACTGTGAACATTGGTCTGCAATAGAGGGACTGATGAAATATTTGAGAGGAACCATTAATTATGGTATCCTATATAATGGATTTCCCACTATCCTTGAGGGTTATAGCAATGCTAATTGGATCTCTGATTCAAATGAGACGAAATCCACTAGTGGTTACGTATTCACCCTTGGTGGTGGTGCAATAACATGGAGATCAGCCAAGCAAACTTTAATTGCTAGGTCCACTATGGAGTCAAAGTTTATAGCTCTATAGATGGCTGGTTCTGAGACTGAGTGGTTAAGAAATTTCTTAACCGATATCCCTTTGAGAAAGGATGCGTTGCCTCTTGTGCTTGTGCATTGTGATTATCAATCAACAACTTACAATACCAAGAATAAATCATATAATCCGAAGAGACGTCATTTAAAATTGAGACACAATATTGTGAGGCAATTGCTCAGAGATGGAATTCTTTTTATAGAGTATGCGAAGTCAGAAGTGAATTTGGCCGATCCACTGACTAAACTTGTTGGAAGAAAAATAGTTCTTCAAACCTCATATGAGATGGGGCTCAAGCCAACTTGAAGTCAACAAAGATGGTAACACAACCTATGTGATTGGAGACTCCATGAAGTAGGTTTATATGGGTAATAACAAGTCAATGTTAGGCTCTGACTGCACTAGATTTTATATCATTGTGTGATAGTGTTTTAACTGCTACTATATTAGAGGGTTGAGATTTAAACTCTTAATGATTTCATATTCCTTATGGATGGTGTATTTAAAGCAGTGTACACTTGATGAATCACCTATATGAGAGTGGAGTGGGGCCGCTCCTATAGGGTTTTATTGGCCGAACCCTTAGAGCTCTCATGAACTACCAAGCATGCGCATGGCCAAAATAATGCACATAAAACACGTTGACAACAAGTTGCGGGTTGTAATGTGATTGGTAGAACCTCTGTCATACAACAAAGAATTTGTTGGTTCATAGAACTTTTAATTTCACCAACAATTCTGTGTCTCATGTTTTATTGATCTATGTTTGGTTTATAGTTCGAAAGACACCAGGCTTATGCATTGCTACCTTATAGATTCAATATTTGTTTTACTAAAAATCTTTTGAAATATGTAGGGGATTGTTGGT
The DNA here is from genome assembly GCA_949775105.1 of Oldenlandia corymbosa var. corymbosa. Lineage (NCBI taxonomy): Eukaryota > Viridiplantae > Streptophyta > Magnoliopsida > Gentianales > Rubiaceae > Oldenlandia > Oldenlandia corymbosa. The sequence goes on along the minus strand of OX459121.1, from coordinate 21,913,366 downwards.
GTTTTAAGTTAATTTATTTCAAAAGATAATATTAATTGCTTTATTTTCTTATTAAGTGAATAGAAAGCTGGTTTGTCAAATGGATTAACTTGAATGCTTTGGTTATTATTTTCTTTAAGGAAGCAAAGGTTTACAGCAAATTAAAGCAAAGGTTTTATCAAAGCTTTTAATGTCAAAGGATAGATTTCTTCATTAGTTGAAGTAGTAACATCTGGTTAGAAACTTTGTGAATGTGTATATCCTACACTATAAATAGAACTCATGAGGAGTTCATTTCACATCTCATTCAAAACTCAAAACTTTTCTTTAAGCCTAATTTCTCATTTCTTGAAACAACCCTCACAAGTAAATTTTCCTTTAGTCTTTCTCTTTACTTTCAAATAATTTTACAAATATTGGATCTATATACTTGTTAGTTCCTGTGCCCTCTAAACTTAAAAGAGGAAAACTTGTTTTATCTTCGGGGAACATTTTGTTACGCGGAAATAATTTCTTTAGGACAGTGTAATTTTGTGTGACTCAAGTATTTATTTATATAGTATTTTTGGAGCATTATCCCAACGCTAACTTGATTATTAATTTTTGCCTCATTTGCAAACTCAGAAGCCGTGCCAAAAAAGATGTTGCTAGCCACCTACATGTGAGTCCTCTTCAACTAGTTTGTTTCAATTAAGTTCAGAGACGGAGGGAAGGTGGCCTAGTCGATGCGGCCGCGCCCCCTTCCGAATTTAACTTTTTAAAGGAGTTTTGAATAATTATGTTAAAAAAAATATAATATGATTTTTGCATCCCTTGCAATTATTTCTAATGATACGGAGCAAGTATAAAACACTTCTTTTGTGAATCCAAAATATATGTGACACTTCTGTTATACTTCTTTGACAATAAAATTTTATAACATAAAAAAATTTATCAAAAAATATGTACTTCATGACTTTTTTTTTTAATAAGTATGTATGTATAAAAGCCCCAATATCCAATTTGTTTTCAATAAAATTTTGTTGGACCCATGAGATAAACACGTGACTTCTTTTCCCGTACAAATTTATTCCATGTCGAAACGCTGGCTTTCTTCCAGTCGCTCCTTCCATCCTTCAATTTACGCGACGTTTCAAGGTTCCATAACTTCCACTATATAAGTGTCAATCTTTTATTTAACATCTGTAAAAGTATTCTCCCTCTTCCGCTACCTCCATCAACACCCTCGACAGTAGGAATCCATCGTTTGCTCTAGGTTCTTTTGCTCTTATTTTTTAAATCTATTTTGTCATCAGTACGATCCATTCCATTGATGCAGACTATGCTTCTCTTCACCTATATATTGGCTTAGTTCAATTTTCTAAACTACCACGTTTGATTCTATGTTCTTGTTTGAGTAGCATAGCAAAGTCGGATCCCCAAATTGAGTGAATTTCTTCGTCTTTTCCTTTGTTTCTAGGATGTATCTGTTAAATGAATGAAAATAAAGAAATTACCTCATATTGTCCCACATGGATGGATAAAGACTCTTGAACTCAATATATATAACTCATGTGCTACTCCCCTCATTGCTAATTGGTTTTGAGGTGGAACCACATGTGGACCTATATTTGGGCCTTCAAGATGGTGTCCGAGCGGGTTTTAATCCGCGGACCTGTGGGACTTGTGGGGCGAGGTGGACTGACCCAGATCAGGTCTTTAAACTTTGGTCAACCCACAGAAGAAATCCGAGGTTTGACTTTGAACTTTGACTGGCCCGGCAGGCGACGGTTTATTCGGAAAAATAACCGATCACAAGATTGAAAAAAAAAATCAGAAAAAAAAAATTATATATATATATATATATAATTTCCCCTCCAAGCCCATTGGGCTTGAGAGGGGCGTGTTAAATGGATGAAAATAAAGAAATTACTTCATATTGTTCCACATGGATGGATGAAAACTCTTAAACTCAATATATATACCCCATTAGATGTTAAACCCGCGCGATGCACGTGATTTATTTTTATACATTATAAAAAATCAACAAAAAAATATAAAAAGTGTAAAATGTATTTGCAGTCCATATTAAGATACATTACACAACTAACATTAAATAAAGACGTAATTGTAAAGTTAAAATAATGCATATCATTTGAAATGCAAGTGTTCACTTGATTTTTATTGAAGGAGAAGACTGGACAATAACACTCATAAGCAGAGTAAAATAAATAAGATTGTATTAATGTTACATATTGAATGAAAAGATAAAATGATTGTACGCGTAAAATATATAATGAAGTAATTATCAATAGTAGATGGTAGATTATGTGTGACTGAAATGTGAAGTTTAAAATTTTTATGCTTATTTTGTTGTAATTAAAAATTCTATGGTACTGTTTGGCCCAATACTTAATATTTTAGAACAACAAACCAACTGTAGAGTTAAAATTTTTGCCCTTTAATCCCTTTTTGCTATGACAATAGAAAATAATAATTAATGAAATAATGAAATTATGGGTAAAAAAAACTTAAATTTAGTAACATTTAAAACATAACCCTAAAACATCATTTTGCAGAAGAATATACAGAAAAAATCATATATAACATTAATTAACCATTACCTCTCATTCCACACAATCGACCCACTATTAGTTCATCACTTTCAGAACAACAAACTAACTGTAGGGCTAAAGTTTTTGCCCTTTCATCTTTGGATTTCCGGTTATTTTGGGGAGGGAGAAATTTTTGCAGCACTGGAACATACTCATGGTTTGTGTGGCATGTATAAATAGAGATAAATTGGGATTGATGATAATTGATTATCTAAAACTTTAGTGATAAAGATAAAATTTATAACAATTTTTGAGATATTATTAAGGAAAAATTATATTTATTTGGGTAGATATGATATTACACAAATAAATGCACTGGGTTTGAAATTCAAAAGATAACATTTAATTATAGTTATCCCATCCTTTTAGTAATAATTGAAGGCAAATTTTGTACCTTTTTTTTCTTTTTCATTGGCGAAAAATACAAGGTCATATTTTTGGGAGAAGATTTTAAAGATAACATTAATGTTGAATGATTGGTATTTATTTTTGTTTTTGAATTGTAGTCTATTGATTTGCATGATTGGGAGGGAGATTTTTTTTTTTTTTTTTGAGAGAGAGATTAATTAAATGAGTTCAGTAGCAACTTTGGGGATTCTTTTGGGGAGGGAATAATTCTGGTGCATTAATGTTCATCAATCCCGTCTATTAAATTTAATTAATTTTTATTTTCCTATTTTAAACTATAGTTTTAAATGCCATTTGATAAAACTTTATTTACATAAAATTTGAAGGGCTATTAGTATAATTGTTGTAAATATTTTTTTGACTCAACCATTAGGAAAATGACACATAGGATTTTATCATGTGTGGCACCTTTAGAATTCTTTTTTATTTTCTCTCTCTCGTTTCTCTCTTAGTATAATACTATAGATGTGCTACTCCCCTCATTGCCAATTGGTTTTGATGTGAAACCACATGTGGGCCTATATTTGGGCCTTCAAGAGTATCTTCCTTGATTCTATCATCATTTTTCTGGATATTTTTGTTTTCTGTCGTGTCTTTCACATTTCTAATAAGTTTGAGCATGTGTCCCTGTAAAAGCTAATTTATTTTGCTTAGGTCTCTCCCCTTCAATCGCCCTCTTGGCCGTACTGCAACTTATTCTTTATTTGAGTCCATCTTTGTTTTTAGGGTCAGGTCCCGAATGTACTGATTTCGTCAGTTTCTAGTGTTTTTTTTTTTTTTTTCTGTTTCATCTGACGTTTGATTATGAGAAGGCCCGGTTGGGGTTGTGGTCTTCAATATCTGGACTACTGCAAAGAATAAAAAATTATGATGATTAAGTAATTTACCTTCCCTATCTTGTTAATTTTGACATTTTTTCATTTTTTAATCGTTGCTTCATTTGTTTTACTGAAAAAAAAATGATCATCCCTTTAGGACAGAGAAAGTAAAATCATATTTATAATTTTTTGGTTCAGTTCATTTTTCTCTTTCAACTTTTACATAAATTGAAAAAGAGTGTGTTTCCGCTAGCTATCCAGAGAAATCTCTTGGAAAGGGAAATTGAAACTGATGGGAAATGCAAAAATTGCGGGGAACCCGAAGACCAGATTCACGTTTTCTTCACTTGCAGAACAGCAGAAGTAGTCTGGCAAAACAGTGGTCTTGACAATCGAATTCACAGAGTGGCTAGCAGCAATATTAGACTCCATTTAGCAAATATGATCGACGCCCTGCCTCTAAATGTCCTTCCTCTTTTCGCGTCGATATGCTACAATCTTTGGTTAGCCAGGAATACTCTTGTGTTCGAGAACCATGTTTATCAGTCTCAAACGATCCTGCAAATGAGCCTTACCCTGCTTGAATCTTGCCGTGAATCCCAGCTGCACCTCTTCCTAACGCCGCAGAGTAAAAAGCGACCAGAAAACAGTCTGACTTTCATGAATGGCACCTGTCTGTTCTTCGACGGAGCAACTAACAAACAGCTGAATCTCTCTTCATCTGGTACCCTTATATGGAACTCCATAATGGGTTTCATTGGTTGTTATGCAAGAACGTACGCAGGTCTCTTCTCCCCTGTGGAGATAGAAAGCATTGCAGCACGGGAAGCAGTCAGGTTGGCTGCTGAAATCGGAATCTCGCACTTCACTCTTGTAGGCGATTCCTCTTCAGTAATGAATCGATTACAATCAGAGGAGAATGATCTCTCAGACAGGGGCTTAATTGTGGCTGAAACAAAAACAAAATTCAGAGAAAGGGTCCAATTTGATTGTAAACGGATTAGCCGAAAATTTAATGTTGTTCCTCACTGTTTAGCTCACATGTCAAAGCTAAACGTGATTTTGAAAAATTTTGGGATACTATTCCCCACTTTGTACCTACTCCGTGTTGGGCGGTTTCCCAGCAACTTGAATGAATTTCATGATTTACTAAAAAAAAAAGAGTGTGTTTCTCGTCCCTCTGGAAATGAACAAAACATTTTGCTTTGGAAAAATATGTACTCACTCTGCCCCAAAATGATTGTCAGAGTTTGGGTTGTTAATTCAACTACAATACAACTCCTTGACGTTATGTTGAGCAAGCTCTTTGTGAAATAAACGATGTCGGACTATCGACAAAGTCGTCAGTTTTTTGGAGACCTGTGTGCTGATTATCTGTAGCATGATCCTGGTAGAGGGTTTAGAGTAATTTTTTTTTTTTTTCTTTTTGCAAGTTTCTACTACAGATGGTTAGACACCTATTTTTGTTTCTACAAGTAGTATATTGCTTGTACTTGCAGATTAATGAACCGTGCAATCTATATAATTAAGTTGATTTGCCAATTTGTCATCATTGTAAAATTCGCATCGGCCAATTACGAACCTTATGATTGCCTCAGTCAGTATGATACTCCGTTGTTCCCTGTCTTTCTCGATTTTACGCTGAACATCTACAGATTCATAAAATTAGACGTCAAAGCCATAAAAAAAAAAAAAAAAAAGGAAGTCAAGTGGCAGAGAATATCGTTTGGCCCTGGAAGTCTAAATGGAGAGGAACGGAGAGTACAGGATAAAGAAAACCCTACACCATATTAAGACTATTTATTAAATTAAAAGTAAATAGAGAAGAGCCGGGTTCTATTAGAAGTGAGATAAAAAATTTTATTCCGGCGTTGAAAGGAAGCGGATGAAACTTTGAAACGTTTAAGATTAGTTGACACATGAGGCTAGAAGATTTATTTTATTAGCGGATAGAAGGCTGAAATAAGCAAACCATCATGCGCTAATTTGAAGAAAGGAACCAAATTAAATTGCTACTTTCTAATTGAAGAGTTTTACACATCTGGTTTACAAAATTGCAGGTCCGAGGTTCTTGTGTGGGCGTAATGAACCTTGGATTTAGCATAATATTGTATAGTTGTGGTATCTAATAAATAAAGGTGCATTCTTCTCTTTCGTGACCCCAAGTTTTCTTTTACTTTTTTCATTTTTTCCACTTTGTGCATTTATTAATAATGTTTTGTCCTGCAAACTTTCCACCCAAATTTTGGCCACTATACCGTAAGTTAGCCTCGGATTCTTTAGACAAGCATAGTCAAGAATTTCAAGCAGTAAATGATCTGGGTTTGGATAAATTTTTGTTCTTTGATATAGTGCTAGATGAATGAATTACAAAGGTTTAATGAATATACGAGAAGGGTCCACAAATCGATGGAAAAACTTTGCTTTCTTTTTGTTACAACTCTTGCTTTAAGTAAACGGCTACTTAAGCATGACACACAATCTCATTCTATAACAAAAAATTTTGTTTGAAGAAAGAAATTATTTTATGGACCTACACTAATAATAATTTTAAATTTGCATGTATCAAGACTAATGATATACTCTTCCCTCTTGAAATGGTTTTGTAGTTTCGCATTTTAGTTGAAATATAAATTGTACTAAAAATAAGAATATAAACAGTATACACAATTTTAGGAAAGAGAGAGTACTTAATTGTCGACCTTGTTCCCTTTATTAAGTGGCACCTTCCACAATATTCACTAACGTTCACTGTTAATTGAATTATTGAGTTAGGACTTGAAAACTTTTATATCGTTTGATCTTTTGGAGTAGGTAGCACAAATAATGTTTGATGAATTGACAAATAGACAAATTACATTTATACCTTTGTAATAAAAATTATTCAATTATGTACACCAACTTTTATTCCATAATAATGCGATGCATATATAACATTGGGCAACACACACTACACCGAGCAGTGCGCAGTACAAAAATTAGCTAGTTTGTAAGAGCATCTCCAACTAAGACACCAAAAAATTAAATTTGGTGTTTTGGTGTAAAGTTTTCACTCTAACGAACACACTAAATCACTACACTATTTTGGTGAAATGAATAGTTTTACACCAAATTTGGTGTAAATTGTCCATTACATTATTTTATTTTTTTTTTTGATAAACTGTGAATTATATTCCATTTGAACACTTCAACTGTACAAGGTTTGATCAAGCTATTACAATCCCAATCCTTTCCAAAAATCGGACATCATCCCCACTACCATTTCTATACAAATGTATAATCCTACATTTCACTTCCTGCTGAAGTCTTCTAACTCTTGTTTCTGTCTCCTCATGTCTAAGTTGAAATAGTCTGAAATTCCTCTCATTCCATGTATGATATACCACAGCATTCAAACAAGCCAACAGAACTTCCTTCTTAACAGGCGTGTACTTCAAAATCTTCATCAATCTTGCAACAGATAGCTGCTTGATTTCTGTTCTGAGTCCAAGCCACTGAGTTATGCCATTCACCAGCTTCTGTGCATAGGAACATTTAAAGAACAAATGACTTCCTGTTTCCTTCTCTTCTTGACACAAGATACAAGTCTGATCAGTGACATTTATCTTCATATGTCATAATCTGTCTTTGGTTAGCAATCTGCCTCTCCAAGCTAACCAAGAAATAAAACTGTGTTTAGGAATAGAGAACTTACTCCAACATATTGCTACTGGCTTGAACTGTTCCCTTCTTCCTCTGATCCACATATAACCACTTGTATCATATGGTTTGCCAGAATTACCTATCTAGCTTCCATTTACTACTGCAGGTTTCAGCTCATCTTTAAGTTTCATCAGTTTTCTCCAATGCCAGCTATAGTCTTGTGGAGGATCATAATTCCAAATACTTCTGCCTTTTAAATAATAGATGTGCATCCATCTGATCCAGAGGCTGTCTTTCTTCAGTTCCAAGTCCCATAGTTGTTTGCCCAGTAATGCTTTGTTCCAAGTACCTGGTTCTTTGATATTAACTCCTCACTCTCTTCTTTTACAGCAAATTTCATTCCATGCTACTAAAGGACAACATTTGTCTGATCCTTTTATCCCCCATAAAAACTTCCTGCAGCAAGAAGTTATATCATCTATCACAGATATTGGAATCAGAAAAATGCTTGCCCAGTAACTGTGAAGAGTCATCAAAACATCATTGATCAACACAGTTCTTCCTGCATATGAGAGATGTTTTGATTGCCAATTTTTGATCTTGGCAGTGACTTTATCAACCAAGTATTGACAATCTGATTTATTCTATGAAGTTGGAGCCACTGGTAGTCCTAAGTACTTTATTGGAAAGGTTCCAATGTCAAAATCCATCAATTGCCTGATCACCTTCTGAGTGCTCTCTCCTGATCCACCAAAGTATAAATGGACTTTCCTTTATTAATCCTCAACCCTGTGGTGCTAGCAAAGTGCTCCAAAGTTCCTTTGACCATTTTAACAGTATTCAGCTCAGCTCCACAGAAGATTAACAAGTCATCAGCAAAACTTAATGATGTTATATTCAGCTCCCCACAGTATGGATGTTTCACAAAACTATCCTTGCTTACCACCAGTTTAAAACTTCTTGTAAGATATTCCATAACCAACACAAAGAGTAATGGAGACATTGGATCTCCTTGTCTCAATCCTCTTTGACCTTGAAAATATCCTACACTATTCCCAATAAGGTTCAGTGAATAACTAGATGATGTAACACACTCCATAATCCATTGTCTGAATCTAGCCGGAAATTTATATGCTTCCAACATTTCTTCCAGGAATTCCCAATGAACTGAATCATAAGCCTTCCTTAAATCCACTTTCATCATACAAGATGGTTTTGCTGATTTCCTGTTGTAGAGTCTGATCAATTCCTCGGCCAGAAGTACATTATGCAATATTAATCTTCCCTTCACAAAAGCTCCTTGGTTGCTGTCCACTAAATCTGGTAGCACAAGGCTCAATCTTTTGCAAATCATCTTAGAGATGCATTTATATATAGTATTGCAACACGATATTGGCATGTATTCTATGGCATTCTTTGGACTTTCATTCTTTGGTATCACAGCTATGATCGTGGCATTGATTTGCTTTAACAGTCTCCTTGTTTTGAAAAATTGAAGTATAGCATCACTGACATCATTTCCCACAATGTGCCAAGCCTTCTTGTATAATCCACTGCTATATCCATCAGGTCCAGAACTTTTGGTTTCATCAATACTAAATATGGCTTCCTTTACATCGGCTCTGGTGAAATCTTTAATCAATAAAACCTGCTGATGAATATTCAACTTGTTTCCTTCATCAAAGATCTCATTCTTAGCATTGATTCTAGTTACCTTCGCCCCAGTAACTCTTTATAGTAACTCACAAAATGATCCTCCACTTTGTATGGATCCTCCACTAGCGGGCCAGTTTCTGATACAAATGATTTAATCCTATTCCTGTTCATCTTTTGTTTGACTGCTGCATGGAAATACTGAATATTCATATCACCATCACAAATCCACTTTTCTTTCATTTTCTGTGCCCAAAAACTCATAACAGCTTTTGATGCCATTGTATATTCCAAAACTGCTTCTTTTTCTGCTATCTGTACTTCTTCATTCAATTGATCAAGCTTTAACTCCTCCTGAAGTCTAGACATCTTTAATTTACATTCCTGTTCCTTCTCTTCAATGTTGGCAAAATTCCTCTTATTGAACTTTCTCAGCACTGATTTCAGCATTTTGTGCTTCCTCATTACCTGAAACTGTTTAGAGCCTTCCACTGCTGTTTGCCATCCCTGCTCAATTATTGGAATGAATTCTGGATGTTGTGCCCACATATTGAAGTATCTAAATGACCTTTTGCACTGCTGTGTTACTTCTCCCCACCTTACCAACAGAGCATTGTGATCAAATATTCCAGCAGGCATTATTGTACAGTATGCATCAGTATATTTTTGCATCCATTTATCATTCACAAACACCCTGTCCAACTTTGAAAATATTCTCATTTCACCAATTTGCTTATTAGTCCAAGTGAACCTTCCACCATAGGTTTGCATTTCCCACCATTCATTATCTTTTACCAGTTTCTTAAACTCTTCAGTATCAACACTTAACTCATTCCCTCCTCCAATCTTGTCTTCTTTATTTAATATACAATTATAGTCTCCCATTATGAGCCATTTACCACCTACATTTGGTTTGAGCTGCTTGAGCTCCGTCCATATAGTGACTCTTCTCTGAGCATTATATTCACTGTATACTATTGTCAGGTTGAACTCTTTAGTACCATTTACTTCTTTCACAAGGCAATGGACATATTGTTGAGTTATTTGTTCCACCCTTATTCTATATACCCATTTCTCTTCCAAATTAATAGTATTCTCCCCTTATTTCCTCCTTCACTATTTTCCACATAGTCATATTGTCTCCATTTCCATTTCATCAACTCTTCCACCTTCTCCTTATGCAACTTAGTCTCCAATAATCCTGCAATTCCCACATTATTAACAGAGAGGAAGTTCCCAATCTCTCTGTGTTTCAGGGGACTATTAAGTCCGCTTACATTCCATGAAGTAATATTATTCATGCTTACTAGGACCTGGATCATGGGGACTAGAAACAGAATGATAAATTGTATGCACTGACTTCATTTTATCACACATCCTTCCTTCATTCACCTTGTTTCCTTTCTGATTTAATATTTGAATCCCTTCCCCATGATTGCTTGCATCCTTTCTTTGAGTTCCGATTGGACTCTTAACTGGTGATCTATTCATAGGAGTTACTCTTGGAGACTGCTCCTTCCTGCTCACCATTTTGCTACCACCTGAACTCCCCACTTCCCCAACTTCTTCCTGAATTTCTCTGCCTTTTGGTGTTGCCTGTAAGGGATCTTCCTTTACAGATTCTTTTACATTCCAAGGCTTAGGAACTGGAACCCTACAGATCTCAGAATAATGACCATAACCTTTGCAATTCCTACACTGGACTGGCATCCATTCATATAGGATCTTCTGTTCTTTCAATTCACCATCTTCATTTTCGAACCAGATCTTATTCTTCACCTTTTCTTGTATTTCCACTTCCACAAGTACTCTGGCACAAGCAGATCTTAGCTTTTGTACTGTCATATCATCCATTTCCACAGGGTTGCCAATCATACTGGCCAGCCTACTTAGTGTAGTATCATTCCATTACCTAAGAGGCAATTTAGGAAACTGAATTCACACAAGAATAGTCTTCACTTCCTGCATTTTCAGCTCCTCAGTTACAGACCATTCCTTAACTATGAAAGGTTTCCTATCAAACATGGACACAGGGTGTTTGAGTACTTCTTCCTTTACTGAAATGGACTTGAACCGTACAATATACACTCTATTATCAAGCAGTAATATCTTATCCACTCCTAGTTTTCCCCATATTCTTCTAATAAATCCACTCATCACAGCAAATGGCGGATTTGCTCCCAACACATAACATAAAACAGATGGTTTCCAGTAATCAATCTCCTTTTGCACTTCCTCTTTTGTGATCTTTCCAATTTCACTTTCATTTACTTTATTTGGTTCAATGAATCGAAGCTTCTTAGGTTGATTATTCAGCTGAGCATTAACCCCATTCCAAACATGCTTCTCCTTCAGTTCATTATTCAACAAATTACCACAATTATCATTCCCAACATCTTCTAATTCACTACCCACAGCAATGATTCGGTGATTACAAATTTTTTTCTTCATTAAATGCCCTTCAGACATCGCATTTAAAGCAGAATTAGGGTTAGGAACCTGACTCTGATCCGCATTTATTGCGGTTGATCCTTCTTCCACTCTATTCTTCTCAGCTAGATCTCGGTCCTGATCCATCTTCACATTTGCCTCTCCCTTCTTCTTCGATTTCCTTGCCATCGCAGTCAAATTGTCAAAGAAACCGTCAACTAAAGAACACACACTTGAGGTGTATTCGCCCCTAGTGTCGAAGAAACACTTTAAATATTTTTGCATAACAAAACCCATTACACTATTTTTAGTGCACTATCTTTTTACTTAGATCTAAAGATATATTTGCTATGCAATTAAACTTGTAAAACAAATTATGTTATAAAAATTATATCATATTAAATATTTTGTTGAGATCTACAAAATAAGACCCATATTGAATATAAATTTTTATTTTTTTAAAAAATAATTTTTAGTTATTATTAAAATTGAGTATAAAAAATAAGTAAAAAAAATTTGATACATCTACAATCAAATAAAAAGCGATTATATGGAACAAATTTCACAAAATTATCACCAAATTACATTATTTAACTACAAAAAAATAAAATTTAAACTAAAACATTTAATAGGTAGACATTTTAGTGCATCAAGGTTGGAGTGTAAAGAACTTTTGTGTAAAAAGATGCTTAGAATATTTCATTTGTGCACTAAATTTGGTGTAAATTATAGTGCAATTGGTTGGAATTGCTCTAAATAACCAAGAATAAGATAAGAGTCGATGTACTTGATTTGGACTTCTCTTTTAAAGTATGTTAATAATAAAATATGTCAAGTAAAATTCAACCGCAAATGAAAAAACTAAAATCACAATTTCTAAATGGAATTTTCTTTTTCTTTTCCAAAATAAAACTATGTTGAGCCCCTTTTTTAATTTAATTTTAGTCCCGCCAATGCTAATTGCGATAAGTTATGAGATTAAAAAATTATTCTTTTGCTCGTCAAAATCGGAATTTTATTCGACATTGTCGTATTGATGACTAAATAAATACTTATTCGTGAACATAATTTTTTAGCACTATAAAAATATAAGCAAAATGTAATATTAAAAACTACTCCTGATTTTTTCATGGACCAAAAATCTAAACGAAACTAAAAAACTATACACGAAGGACCCGAAAACTCGGACTCTTATTTCATATGCCAGGCAACAAAAAGTAAAAAAAAAAAAAAAAAAGAGCCAAAGAGATAGCAAAAAGCTTCCCCAATCAACTTCATTGAGAGCACTAATGATGATGATATCAGGATAAATCTTGACCTGCTTGAGGAGCGATGAGATGCCGTCAGGATCAGAGAGGCGAAATACAAGGAGATCCTCCGCAGACGCTACAGCAAGGGGGTCAAGGCAACAGAAATCGTGGTGGGGGATCTTGTATTAAGGAAAAAACGAAGCCAGTCGAGCAGAAATTCCCGAAAAACTCACTACAAACTGGGAAGGACCTTACAAGGTCATTCAGGCCTCTCCGGCGGACAGTTACCGCTTTCAAGCCATGGATGACAGTGGAACCATCCTCCCTCGAAGGTGGAATATTCAGAACCTCCGCAGGTTTTACGTTTAAGTCTTTGTTTGCTACTTGCTAGTTTAGGTTATTTGCTTTGTTTGCTCTGCTGCTTTTACTTTCTCGTATATAATGCTAACCCGGGTCCTCAGGTAATTATTCAATAAACGTCATTACATATTTTCTTATACCGTCGACATTATATTAAGACTAGTCCTCGAGATGGATTCCTTCTTTAGGGCCACAAACCGAGGAATTCCCCTCATACCCACCGTAGATCATGGTAACAAATCGAGGAACTCGTACCTAGTTTCCTCAACAAAGCCGTGTACTTAACATCTGGCTGAAACGGGCTATACAAATAAAGAAACTCGAGTTTTATAAAGCAATTATACGCTTGCTACCTTCACGTATTGTGCGAGTTTACAAGGAGAACATACATGTTTTTCTACGATATTATAAGGATTTCCATGCTGGGGTTGTCAGGTGATGAGTGGATAATGCCTTTAAACCCATGCAGGTTAAGAAGATTTACGCACTGGTTAAGCTTATCCTTGAGATCTATAATCTCTTCGTCCTGAGAATGAACCCTTAAAAGGAGTTCCTCTCGAGAGTTCCTGGTTTTTGGATATACCACTTCTTCGGGCTTCTCAAAAGGTGAGAAGTCGACATTATGGTCCAACAGTAAGTTCTGAAGCTCGCTTATGTATCCCATCAAGAGCTCGACTTCACAAGTCCTCTCTTTAAGCATATCCATCACTGAAATAAACCGACGCGTTCTTATTGAGATCATGTGCTGCACTCGAGCAAGGACCTGATGCTTCTCGAGAAACCATCGCAACACGGTAATCTGTTTGCCCTGTTTCAATCGGGCATTTTCTTTTTCCAGAGCAACTAGCTCATCATGGATGTCCCTCTCGAAAGTTAAAGAATCACTGAAGTCTTTATATTTCTGATGCTGGTTGACTTTCACATTGCGCGCTTGCATAGCATCGAGAAAATCAATTTCTACGGTTGCTATTGTCTCGATACTTTGGACATCTGCACGACTTCTCATACTATCGCTAATCATCGAGTATAGAGGATATTCCTTCGATTGTTCCTCCGACAGAATCATGCGATGGATTCGATGAACCGACCAACTATCCTGTTTCCAGGAAGGATCAAAAGGCCAAAATTAGACTTGTAGGGATAGACAACATGCCATTCACTTAAAGGACAAATAAAAACTTAAATTGTTTACAACAATCCCTAGCAGCTATTACAGAGGGAACAGTTCATATAGCATCTTGCCCAGCAGAACCATCCTTGGGATGACTCAGAGATGTCCCTCCAGCATTCTTCTGTGCTCCCGAATTGCCAGTATCAGACACGTCTTCCCTCGAAGCCTCATCACCTTCTTCCTCAAGCTCGATGTCGATATACTCATCCAACACCTCGGGGATTGGCTCCTCGTCGCTTGGACCCTTGGACAAGACTATGGCGGGATCACCAGGGAACATGGCCATATCTTCAGGAGTACCCATCTTAACGAGGGCTTTGCACAGAACCTCCCATAAAGGTAGCTGCTCGCTGCTGAGCTTCGTGAGAACCTTTACCAATGCTTCATACACGGTTTCCTTCGGGCTCTCTTTCAGGAACTGTTTGAACCACTTGGCTTTGATGGGTCTGTCCCCGCTAAGCCTCTTGAGGCCTACAACAGCTTCTCCTCGAAGGTTGCTGCAATGCCACATGAGGATAACATCCTAAACCAGAAGGCAGCACACCATTTGTGGAGATCCTCCCTCGAGATGTGTAGATTTGCAAAAGCCCTCAATTTCTCGTCCAACTCATTATATTTTGCCCGCACCAAGGCTAACTCCTGCTCTTTGGCTTGTATCTGTTGATTTCTCTCCTCAAGAGCAGCCTTCTAGACAAGCGCTTGGTCCCTCTCGATCTGAACCTGGACCAACTCTTCCTTTAAATTCCTCAAGTGCATCAAGTATGCCATCGAGGCCGCACTCATTTGTAAAATTTAGCAAATGACACAAAGTTCGTCTACAGGATATTTGCAAGCTTATTCTTGAAGGGTATAAAGTACTTACAAGCCTCACGTTGTCGGTTGCTGTTAACTGTGCAGCGAACTCTTCCAACAAGGGGCATTCAATGGTTGGAGGGTCACCAAAAGTATGAACGACAACAGTTGGTCCTTCTTCGGACACACGGGACGACAGAATGGTTGCCTCCTTCTCGAGCGGCCCTTCCCTTTGTCCATGGCAGGTGCCTTGGTGCTTGGGTCTACTTCTACTTGGGCCTTTTCGGTTGTAGGGGAGGCACTGGTCTTCTCTATTGTAGGAGGCACGGTATTCTCCCCTTGAGCTGTTGACTTCGAGGCAACAACATCCGCCTTTTTTTACTTCTCCTTCTCTGAGACCTTCACGAGTCTCTTCCTTTTCTTATTGGCTCTAGCAGCTACAGTAGTTGACTCTTCTTCATCTGAATTCACAATAGGAAAAGGGGTCTTCATCACCAAACAGTTGAGAACCAGCATTGCTCGACGAGATGACCTAAAAACAGTAAAAGCAATATAGGATATTAGTACCTTTTTCTTCCTCGACCAGAGTGTTAGTGTCTTTCCCCTCCTCGACAAGAACAGGAGGAACGTAATGTTGCGCGTCACTCCATTTAACAAGCTTGGAGTATTTCAAGATTTTGTTCAAATCATCGGCGAACTCCTCGACACTATCGTCATCCTCCTTGGACCATTCATCCTTTATCACCCGGAGACCTTCCACTTCTCGTTGGTTCCAAGCTACACAATACTTTTCTGACGCTTTCACAAAAAGGTATCCAGGCTTCCATTCAGGTGAGCCACCATATGCCTCGACCATCTTCTTGACGCTGGGTCTAAGCGTCTCTTGACAATGTACCAATCTTGGAATGATGTCGAGGGAACGACAACTTGGAGGAGGTATCTCCACAGAATTAGTTGGGACTTTACCTTTACTCATTGACATATTTTTGCGAATCCGAGCACAAAGGTTATCAAATTCGGAGTAAAACGAGCAGGGGGGGGTTTTATAGTGTTGGACAATCTCCTCGAATAGAGGGAAGAGGGGGAATCTTAGCCCTAGATGCATAAAGCGGTCATATTTAGTGATTCTTCCCTCAGGAGGAGAATTAGCCCTCTCGGTTCCTAATGGGGCTCTAGCTTCTAGATCTAGGGGCAGGAGATATCTCGTTTTTACAGCGTTTACCTTCTCATCAGAATCTAAGGTGGAAGCAAAGTCATCTACAATTTTTAAATCTGGATTCCTAGCCATATCTATCACAGTATTTCATATCTAAATCGGAACTAGAATTCGAAAGGAATTGGAAAGTAAGAGTGAGTTGGAAAGACTTACTATTAGAAAAGACCACTCTCCTTTTGAGTTATATCTCCCCAGGATGTTGATGCCCACTCGACGATGGAGCGTTTCAGTCCGGTCTGGTGGTAGCAGCAATAGCAGAAATGGCTGGAACTCAGGCAAGGGCACAATAGCAGTAAGGTCGCTCCTTTTTTCTGGGTATTGTGAAGTTTGGAAGAGAAAGGAAATGTCAAAATGGATCTCTCCCAAGAGGTATATAAAGAAGATCAGTCCCCCACGTTTCTGCCGTTGCAGCGGTAATCAAGGCAGTTATGATGGTGTTGGCAGCTGTTTGGGGAACGTGCCCACTAATGAAGTAGGGTTTATTAATTTGGGCGGGATTCTGAAGCGGGTCAACTTCTCGAATCGGATCCTGACCCGTGAGATACTTTATCAGGCTTGCTCGATGCAGCGTGGGCCGAGACTTGTCTGTCCTACTTGGGCCAGGTCCAGGTATTGTTTATTTTGTGTCAATCCTTGTTTATTTCATACAACTAACACTTGACAGGGGCACTTGACGAGTCCATATCCACCGAGAGCTATTGGACCGGCCCATCTGTTTATTGTGGTCCAACCAACCTAACGGAGGCGGTTCCGGAACATGAAAGCTAGTAGGATTCGGCATCCTCAAAGGTAACTTCATGCCTATAAATAGGGGGGATCACAGCGCAATACGGGTACGCTATCTCTAGTACAAAATACTACTTACATATGTTCTTTAAACCTTTTTTCTGACTTAAGCATCGGAGTCTACTCTTGGGAGATCCCTGAGGCCTTTTTTTGCAGGAAGCCCTAAACGGAGTTCCACCACCAAACCGGCGGTGTAGAACCAAGCTTCGTCAGGTATTAGAAGCTCAAAATCAGCCAGAGATTACTGTTTGCTTCAACTTGCAATGGGAGACTTGCGAATTACCCGATATGCTCCAAAAAGCACGCGGAAAAAAAAAGTTCATGCCCCATTCTCGAAGATCAAAACCTAAATTTGAAACTCCTCAAGATCTCCTTTTTCTTGTTTTGTTTCCCTTATGCTATGTAGTCTTAAAGGTTACTACTCCTTTTTTACATCATTAGTTTCTGTAATTATCAATATTCAGTCATAAGTTAGTTCTCACTAGAGTAGAGACTGATAAAAATCTCAAATATCCGGTTTGTTTTCATCTGAATTTAATTGACAGAACGTCACACCTATTTTCATGCATAGTCATGTCATCTGAGATTTTCATGTGTCCTCCAAAAGGCAACAGGCAGCTGAAAGCTAATTATTGTCTGCACCATTGATAACATAACTGATAAGTCATAAGTGAACCATTGTATCATGATGTACTATAGAACAAACTCAACAGCAACATGAAAAGGATGACTTAATTTCCAACCTTTGGCCTCATAAAGATGCAGTAAAGAAATACTGATTGCCGGAGGAGACGCTATCTCAGCAATTAAGTACTTT
This sequence comes from Oldenlandia corymbosa var. corymbosa, assembly GCA_949775105.1. Lineage (NCBI taxonomy): Eukaryota > Viridiplantae > Streptophyta > Magnoliopsida > Gentianales > Rubiaceae > Oldenlandia > Oldenlandia corymbosa. The sequence continues at coordinate 21,895,450 of OX459121.1, read as the reverse complement.
GTTTCTTAATCAAAATTTAGTTTTAACTTGATGGATTGCTTTACCACAACTTTTTGTACGTCCTATTCTCAAATCACGTGTAACTGTGAGTTTTTGAAGTCAATTGCATATATTTATGCATAATAACTGGACTTTTTATTTGTTGTTGACTTGTTGTTTTTGTTTGGAACCATGCATTATAATACGAAAGGCTTTTGGTTTATAAGCCGATTCCGATGAAATCCATACAAGAATTTGCTCCGGAGGGGACCAAACGAACCAAATTAACTTATGCAGTTTGTATATGCACCCTGTCATTTTCAACAGAAATGTTTCATTTTAACTATTCAATGTTTGACAAAGTCGCACATTTACATGGCTCTGTTATGTCTTGATTTCCGTTGGATGTTTCAGTCAAATTGCCGAATGTATTATATTCGAATTGCTCATCACGAGCTTATGTGATTTGAAATCATTGATCAAAGTCCAGTATAAATATCCGCAATCTGTACATTTACACAATTACACTAAATTATCACTTACTCAATACAATAGATTTTCATCACCATGCTTAGAAATTTCGTTGTTATGCTTCAGTTTTTCGTATTATCGGTGCTATTTTTACCGAGCCCTTCATTGTTCTTTCATGTGGAAGCTGAAAATACCATTGATTTCTCATTTGATCTAATTCACAGAGATTCCCCTGAATCACCCCTTTACAATTCTTCCTTAACATCGTATGATCATCAGAGAAATGCTTTCCAACATTCAATAGATCGCATGAATTATTTAGTATCTACAAATGTCCTTCCGAGCGGAGGCGGATACCTAATGAAAATTTCATATGGCACCCCATCGTTTGAAACATTAGCCTTAATCGACACGGGGAGTTTCCTCTCCTGGACACAATGCCTACCTTGTATACATTGTTTCACTGAAACTGTTCCTCTTTTTGATCCCAAAAATTCTTCAACTTTTGAGTTCATTCCTTGCGGGTCTAAAGAATGCCTGGAAACCGAGCAATTCACGTGCGATCCAAAATCGAAATCGAATCGTTGCTCATATGGAATTCTTTACGGGGGAGGTACTATAGCTAGAGGAGACGTCGCGGTGGATACTATAACTTTGAGAAGTGGTTCAGACCAAAAAAATGTGTCCATTCCGAACTTTGTTTTCGGATGTGGGAATAACAACACTGGTGACTTTTCAGCTATAGGATCTGGAATACTTGGTTTCGGGTTTGGGGACCAATCATTTGTTTCGCAACTGTATACTTCAATCCAAGGCAAATTCTCCTATTGCCTTGGGGTATCAACTCCGGAAGTATCAGAACTCGGGAAGCTCAAACTCGGTCCGAACGACGTGTTTTCGAGTGGTGCCGGCGTAGTTTCAACAACATTACTGAATCTAAAGAATTTCTACACCGTGACACTAGAAGGAATAAGTGTGGAAGGTACATCATTAGGCCAATATTCAAACGACATTATTATCGATTCAGGAACTACGGTAACTTTTCTTCCAACGGTACTCTACGAAGATCTTCAATCAACCTTGAAACAAAAGATTAACTCGGACGAATTAATCGTGCCGGATCCGTTAAAAAGCCTGGGATTGTGTTATTCTTCGTTAGAAGGAGTTAGTGTTCCTAATGTTACTATACATCTCAAAGGTGCAGACTTGGAACTCAACCCAGTCAACACTTTTGTAAGTACCTCAATTTCTTCCATTTGTTTGGCCTTTGCGCCTACTGATGATTCGGGCACCTTGATTTTGGGCAACCGACAACAAATGAACTTTTGGGTCGGATATGACTTGGATGCGAAAGTTGTCTTGTTTAAGCCTTCAGACTGTACTGCAGAACAGTAATTGGCTTGATCCGACACAATAGGTTGCTAGCGGATCTAGAACAAAAATGCAGTGGGAGCCAAAATTTATGATAAATACCGCTTATTTGATTCGTCACCACTGCAAATTTTCATAGTTTGATACCATGTATATTTATGCATATCAAAACTAACTTCTTATAAATTATTCATGGCATTACAAGATTTTTTATCCGATTAGTTAGAAATGATTCTTCCTACCATTGTCATATTTTTATAAGCAATTATTTTATTTTTATTTTTTTTAAAAAATTACAACTCGTATTTTGGCGCTCGTAAACAATTTAAGGTATGATATAAGACGATGTGTTACTATAAAACGTTACAAGTATACAATTGTATTAGTTGAATGAACTAGGTTTAGTTTCGTTACTTCTATTATAATTAAAACTCATTCAACTTTCAGTTGATTTTAAAAAATTTTATGAATCCAAAAACTCTAATTTCAAATTAGATTGAGATGATTGGCACAAAACACAATTGTGAGAAATAAACAATACAATTTAACTTAAATTACAATAAATTAATAACGTAAATAGTAAAACATTAATTAGTGTCAAATTAAAATAAATAAATATAATATTAATTTAGAGTGCCCGTGGCCCCCACCCTAAACTCGCCACTGTTGCTATCGTGGCTTAAGCATGATGTTGTGAGTTAATATCTGGGTGTTAACATTTATTACCTCTGCAATGTTTTTAGTACAAATTTGAAAACTCAATACTCCCTCCATTCCAAAATAAGTGTCGTTTTAACAAAATGGAGAAGTTTCAAAATAAGTGTCGTTTTCAGATTCCAATGTATTTTTTCTCAAAAATTTCCAAACATACCCTCAAAAGAAATAATATTATTGGTGAGCATTTATTTTAATGGGGTTGGTTGAGGATATTCTAGTAATTTAGCTACCATATTTAATGTTTTCTTAAACTGTGTGAAAACTCTAGAATGACACTTATTTTGGAATGGGGTGAATATATACTCATTCGCAGTAACCCTGGTTAATATGTGCTCTTATTCAGAGCTAATCAATCCAGGTTGCTGCGGAAAGTGTTTTTCAGTAATATTATTATTAATTTTTGGTCCATGCACATCAGTGGTAGACTGGTGGTAGAACCAAAAATTACATTTGACTATCCGCCTTTTTGTTGTTAGTTATAAAATACACAAATTGTACATGCATCTTCCTTAAAAATTACATTTGACTATCCACCTTTTCTTGTTAATTATAAAATACACAAATGGTACATGTCTCTTCCCTATTTTTTGAGACAGATGGATACAATAATAGCTAAACCTATTTAAAAAATCGTGAGTATATGATAAACTTTTTTGGTCTAAAAGCAAACAATCTCGGAACAGAGAAGTTGCCTTTAGTACTTGTATTTTACTTCCAAGTTAGCTAAAACATTGGATTATCTATTCATTCTCTCTAAATGTTATGCCCAAATGTAGTTTTCATTTGGGAAAATTTGGATTGGAGTAGGAAATGTGGGTATAGTTACATTCGGGAAGTTTTGGATTGAAGGAGTAGGATATGTCTAAATTATATTAGGGTATTAGCTTAGTTTATTCATTATTGTAAGTATATTAACTCTTTAAACATTTTTGGTGTTATTAGTTTTTTTTCCCTACTCCACAGTATACTGTCTCTGCACAAAATTAGATTGGTTGATCTTGCCATTTGCTGGCTGTAGGGTTATCGTGATTCAATCACAATCACCGAAGCATCCAGAAGTAGTTTACCATTATCTCGAAGAACTCAATTGTGTCTGGATGGTGTAAGAAACAGAGATTTTGGTTTTTCATTTCTAATTTTCCTTGTTATCAAACTTAAGCATCATGCATGTAATAATAATTGGAATACGCTCTCTATGTATTCTATTGGAGTATGTATGATATACGACCTAAAAGATAACGATATGGGCCGCAATGGTTTGAAAACGTAATAAAGCTAAATCCATTATGTACAAATGTCAAAATAGTTACAAAAATCAGAAGCACTAGAACGATATTATCAGTTTACGTGAAAGCAAAAAAAGAGCGTCGACAACAAAAATCACCAAGAATGGCGATTACCTCTCCTAATCTTTCTTCGGAAAGGCCTACATGCCTCAATGCTGAGATCAACAGCAGCAGCCAGGGCCATAAATATAGCGGCATCCTCCACGCATCGGATGTGCCGCATGGCTAGTTGCACAAGGGGCTTGCTGCATTTTCCTTCTCCTTGCACTCTACAACTCATGACAAACCCGCCATCAATAGGGCTTAAAGCTGTGAAATCCCCACTGCTTTGTGGACTTGGAACTGGAGTAGCAGCAGCTCGAACTTGTTTATCGATGTCTATGAAGAATTCTCCACCCTTTTCAGCATTAATCAATATCTCTGACATAAGAATCTCACCACCTTCTTGTCCTTCGGCTAAAAGGTGGAAGCGACAGCAGATGGAATCTCTCAGGCCACGTTCACGCCATGCTTCAAGCTTTCCCCAAGGTTGCCAGCACTCAGGCCTGCAAGGATCTGGGCGAACAATCAACCAAGCTCCTGGGTTGGATTTTGCCACCCAATCACAACCTGTTGATGGAACAAATGGAGTAGTAATGAAAGCTGCTGCTACGGCCGAGCCAGAAAGGTCATGTATCTTCACCTTCCATCCCTTCCTCTCCCTTCTTTCAGTCTCATGGTCAGTGCCCTCAATTGAATGCGACCAGAAATTGCTCAAGGGATCCAGCTGGGTTACCCTGCGATTTAATATCATAACATCGTCACAAAGATTCAGATTATACCTTTGTGAGAACAGTATACATTTCAAGGAAAGAAGATTAAGAAGTCCTAGAGCCTGAAGTCTAAACTTCTGATGGCTACGCATCATGAAAAGACAAACACGACAATAAGATCTACAAGAATCAATTTCAATTCTCCAATCTGCCGATCCTAGCGAATCCTTTAAAAAAACTTGATGGCTTAAGAATGTGTAAATAAAAAGAACAGCATCAAAGAGCCTTGATATTAGTGATATCCATTGTCAAAACCATACAGATAAAATACAGAAAAAGCCTTAAACAAAAGCAGGGAAAAGCAAAAGGAAATGCATAGTGCAGAAACTTCAAGTCACCTGTCTTGATCAAACTTGCAACTAAAAATAGGCTGCTTGATTGTACCCTGGAGCTGCACAATCTGTGGACTTAATTTGGTCTCATCTTGAAACTGAAACACATATCTTGGGTCAGGATCCAATTTCACTCGGATATGAAGTTCTGCTCCAGGCTTTCCCCCCTCCTGCTTGCTCTTGCCAATACCTATCCACCCATTGAAAAGAATAACTGGTTTTCCCTCTGCCCATTCAGGACTCACCTCCAACTTAAATGTCCCAATTTGTTGCCTTTTAATTCCTACGCCACAATGAGTTCCTTTACGCCCTGTAAAAACAACTATTTCCAGACATGCATGTGATGCATAGAAACAGCCAGGGGCCAGCAATGCTTTCAGATCAGATTCTTCTAGATAAAAGCTGGAGGCAACACTCTGTGCATCTGGGGTAACTTCAGGAGAGGATACAAAGGGAATAGATGAGGTCTGCACAGGAAAACCACGTAAGCGAATCTCACACACACATGGAGAAGACAATGCACGTAATCCGGATTTAGCAGAATTTAATGCTGTCCCAGGAAGTCTCAGACCCAATGAACCAATTGACAACCTTATGAAAGCTTGAGGATCCATTTTGGTCACAACCCCATCTCCACAGGTACTATACTGCAGTTTAGAAGCAGAAAATCTAGTGATTACAATGCTCAAGGGCAATTCTTAACTGAGAATCACATAACATCAGGAATACAATAGTAATCAAGCCTTGCCCAGAAGCTAAATCATAGATAAACAAACTTTAACAGGTATACACTTCAATTGTGATGCTACAATAACACATGACATAAGCAGTAAAATATATGTTTATCATACACACCTCAAAACTACCGTAGGATCTAAAAAGTAGTACTTCAGAGCATAAATTTGACAAAACCGTCAAGTAAACAAAAGACGTTACAGTACAAAAACAAGGCAAATCAGAATCAAAATTCAGGACAAAGATCAATTCAAAGACTCTTTTATGCATTGTCCAGCAAGAAGACCTCAGGAAAAAACCTCACCGTTATGAGAAAAACTAATGACGAAAACTTTTTCAGATCATTTTCTAGTAGAGAAGACCAAAATTTACTCACACTTTTTTTTGTCTTAACTTAGCGACCAATTACTTAACTGATGTGAAAAGTACCTAATGTTGCATAATTCACTCAAAAAGTGGAATATATCAGCTCTAAATCAGTGGTCGCATTACTTTATATTCGTAAAAGGGAGCATCATGCAATACCATGAAATCCACTTAGCCAAATACATTACCGGTAGGACACAAAGTTCAAAGCTTTTCAGAGTTGTGCTTTGACATTTTATGAAATTGGATAGACTTCCTAGTCATTCTAACATTTTGACCGTAGGTAAACCGTGACAATGAAAAGGATCCCTTGTTACAAAATCAAGAGTGCGAGAACATTACTAACCCCTCTTACTCTGCAGTCCATAGTTTATAAATAGAAATGCAAACAAATGGTTTAAAATGTAGACACAAAACCATGAAATGGGGGATCAACAACACTTTTGAAAAGTGAATTGCTGCTAAGCCAGCTAAAGTAAATTGGGGATACATAGTCCACAAAGATAACCTCTGCAACCACTGACATATCAACAATACTGAAGAAAGATTGCTGCTGTCACTTGCACATAGAGCTGGGGGTATTGGACCACATGTAGAGGAACAAGATTGAAGATACTATTCGCATGATATAATTGAAACATCGTACCAATTAATTGGATCATGAATCCGCTTATGTGCTTAGCAAGTAGACAAGGATTCAGATCAAAATAGGCAAACAGCAGTTGACTTCACCTTATACTCAAAAGTTTTACTTTCCCTCAAGCTAGATTAACTAGAATTCCGTAACTATGGATTCAAATGTTTCCATGTATTGAGCCCCCCTTTCTCGTCGGAAAGCCACCAAAACACACATGGTCACATTCTGCAAAGAATCAGGACAGCGGTGTGGTAATTGCTTATCATAACCTTTTCTACCAAGTGTCAATTGAGCAACTACTAATGCACATCCTCAATTCTCTTTGTGCAACTTCACCAACCAATCATCAATTACTGAAATTTTCAAACACATAATCTGCATCCAAATATCTAATCACATTACCAAAGAAAATTCAAGTCCAGAATTTTGAACCTCAATTGACACTCAAAATGGTAAGTATAGACAGATGCATCAAATTAAGAAAATCCAATATCAACAGAAAGCACAACTAATAACCCACACATGCCAGTCTTTACATTAAAGCATCTTTTACATGGCAAGTCAAAGCCACTCGAAAGGAACAAAAAAAAAACAAAACAGTCCCACAACTGGGGAAATCATTGGGCAATTGGCAGGGATGGGAGGAAAAAGAAAAAGAAGGAAGGTGAAACAAAATTGAACAAACCTTTGTAATGAAGCTTTATCTATCTCCAAAGCTAAACCAAAGCCTCTTTTGGAGCTGATGAGTACACTGACAAATACCCAGAAAGCTGAGAAAATGCTCATAACTTTCTCATTCAATGCCTCAGAGGATCAAATAATCATAAAGATTGTAACTTTCACACTGAAAAAAACCGCTTCAGATGATAAAAAAAAAACAACCCAAAATAAAAAACCAAAAGGGTCTCTCTCAAGATCCGACTGTAATCCAAACAAAATGATCAAAAGGGTCCCTTTATAAGAAAGGTCAGAACCCAAAAAAAAAAAAAAAAAAAAAAAACCCTGTTCCCAGAAATTCACGTATATTGAGCACAGATCACGAGAAAAGACACACACATATAAACCATATCTGTACTTATGTATTTCCACTGTATATATATCTTCAGATATATAAGCAGCTGTTTATTCCATAAATCTTGTGTTTTCTCTTCAGCAGTTTATTTAATAAAATAAATAAATACAGTAACTTTCGCTATTAAATATATGTATTTGATTCGTTTCCTTAAGGAGGAGTTCGAGAAGAAATACGTACTGTCATTGTTTAAAACGATACAGGCGGAGCAATTAAAGGACTATTATAAGCACTTCTTAAATTCTAACAAAGGGAAATTAAAAGGTTTTAACCAAGCTTTAGTAAATTTGTGGTGGTCAAATTCTATGTTGTTTTTTTTTTATTTTTTAGGGAAAAAATGTATCAACCTATAAATTTATTTGTATTTAATGATATTCGAATTCGTAATTTCATATTCTGTTTTTACACCTGTATAGTACTACCTCCGTTCCACAAAAATATTTCACATTGAGTTTTTAAATTTGTACTAAAAATAGTGTAAAATTCAAAACTCAATGTAAGCTATTTTTTGGGACGAAGGGAGTAATATTTTTCTTCCTTTCAAATGGTTCAACAACCATATGGTAGTATATTATTCAAAAACACCCCATTGCTCCAAGGACATTATAATCATTTTAGAAGGTAAATACAAAGATAAGTTTGAAAAGTTTTGAGCCCTTTGACAAAAAGAAGGGAAGTGAAAAAGAGTGAATAATTATTTTAAGGGAATATTAGTGTATACATCCCAACGTTAATACCATGTTAGCGAATTCATCCTAAAGTTTTAGAATTGGTTAATTACGTCCCAAGATTATTAAAATTGAGCAGATCCATCCCATGACTTACAAACTAAAAGAAGTAACCTGGTATCACAAGTAAAATCATTTGGATCCTATATTTATTATTTTTACTTCTATTTTTTTGAATTTTTAAATTTTTTGTTAGTTTATTGAAACAAAAACAACATTTATAAATAGAGAAACTAAAAACTTTAATTTATTTTATAATCATATTCATCTTAATTTTTCAATAAAACTTAAAGAAACTTTCCAAAAAAATTTCTTTATTTTGAGCGAAAAATAAAATGATTATGCTTTCACATATACATATGTATATATATATATATATATATCTTGTATTAAAAAATTAATTAATTTTGAGTTTATCTAAATTATAAATTATTTCATTTGTCATGCATAAATTATTTTGATTAATTAAGTAAGTTTTTTCGAGTTTTTTTAATCTAGAAAGTTTGTTTGTTTTTTAATGAACCAAAAAATGACCAAAAAAATTTTAAAAAATGAGAAAAAAAAAAGAAATATGAGACACAATAGATTTTTACTGTTATATCAGGTCATTTTATTATTTTGCAGGTCATGTGAGGGATCTGCTTAATTTCAATAACCTTAGGACGTAATTGATCAATTTTAAAACGTTGAGATAAATTAACACACTGGTGTAAACGTTGGGATGTATCCACTCTTCACTCTTATTTTAATTTTAATTTTCATAATAAAAATGATAATATGGTGAGTGGGACAGGGGGATAGGGGAATGGTGGGGGAATGGTATACAGCTGTAACCATGGATTTGTTCGCAATGAGAGAATCGTTGAATGACACGCTTTGTTTTGTGGTGGCTTTTTGTGGGGAAAGGGATGATCTGAGAATGACTTCATCCTTCATAACTGTCTACTCATTTTATTCTCCCCATCTACTAGTATTTTTATTTTTTTCCCCATAAAGTAACATTTCTCTTTTAAAAAATATATATAAGAAGAGCTATTCCCAACCAGAGATGATTGTTTTATTTATTATATTAAAATAAATAATAAACATTACAAACATGATAGGAAAGTAGGTATTGATTAACAAAAATAAATAAGATTTTATGTTTGGATGGTTTGTCGAAAAATATACGCAGAAAATGTAAATTTTTCCTCTAAATACGTAGAGGAAAAATTATAATAATAATTCTACGTATTTTCATGCTATTATTACATGAAATCGTCAATCTTTTACCAAATCTTATTAATTGAATCACTTTTTCAAGAAATGTTATATGAAACTCTTTTACAAAAGACTGATAAAAAATGACGTGGATGAAATCGAAGTCATTATAAAGTTTTAAATTTTTAAATAATTTTTATAGTTCATATTTACCCGAAACCATTTTCTATAATAAATGATCAGTGTATGTAGTATTACTTGTTGTTATATTGGAGGATTCTGTTTATGGCTACTGGAAAAATCCCTATCGATCAATGAGGTCCGGAGTAGTAGTCTCAAGCTCATCATCAAAAGTTTTCTCCACAAAATCCCTTAAATGCTGGGGAAAAAAAAAAAGTTGACAAAATATACACACTAATACGTACGATAAAAGATTACAGTATTTTCGTTAGTATGACGTAATTGTTGCATAAAAGTTGAGAGAAAATTTATACTCCCTCTGTCTCAAAATTTTTGTCGAATTTGATATTTCACTTTTATTAAATTTGAACTAGAAATAAAAATCTAAACTGGACAATAAGTATGAGACAGAGTGAGTAGTTTGTTTTTTCCAAATAAATAAAATAAAAAAAGGCCTGCAAATTTGGTTGTCTCTTGGTAGAAAACACAAAAATGGAAAAGTCCAAAGGGGTGGGGTTTTGTGAAAATACATTTTGACTTCATTCTCTCAATCAACTCTCATTGATTTACGGTGCCAAAAATTACTTAGTAATCCATGATGCAATGTGACAAAGGACCTTTTACATTTACATTTTCTTTTAATTCAATTAAAAGATATTAAGCGAACATATTTACATCCAGACTAATCTGTATTTCGTCCTAATTAGTAAAAATAAGTTTAATGTCAATTAAACTATGTGCTCTCTGAGCAGTTTTTATGGCATCTGGTGGAAGATCATCTGGATTGGATCAGTTTTAATTAAGATTTTGACCAGATCGATCAGGGGGAAAAAAAAAAAAAAAAAGGGAGAAGCTAGCTAGCAAATGAGGACATATGATTGAGAATCGTGGTGCATATGATTGGGTTACTTTCTCTGACTTGATGATCATCGATTATTATTTGGACAGTTCATCTCTCAAATATTCTATCTCCTCATTTTCTAAAGATTCACCTTGATCAGCTTCATTATAAAAAGAAACTGAGATGGCAGGTTGAGGATGTTGGCCTCTTTGTAACAAATGCTATGATTTTTATTTATCCAACTATACAATTATTAATTATAATAGTCATTATTATTACCGGTGGCAGTTTGCACTCTTTTTCTTTCCGGTTGGGATGGAGGGTGTGGGGTTTTGGGTGTAGGTTTTTAAGTGTGGAAAGCGAGTCATCAAACCTATAAACACATTTTAGCTACAGAGTTAAACAGATAGTTGTTTCTTATGCGTTTCCATATCGAATATTAAGAATTTATACGCATATTTGAACTTGGTAAGAATCGAATTTGTATGCTTATCAACAAAATCTTGAATACTCTTTATCACGTAAGGTGTGAGGGTTTTGGATGTGGAAGCAAGTCTTGCACAAGAATTGAATTTGTAAGCTTGCCAATGAGAGGTCTTGCATAGCCATATTAGTTGAGTTAAATTCGTTCCACCTTTCTGTCAAAATTAACAAAATCCACGAAATTGATCAGTTTCGTAGAAATATATACTGAACTCTTATTAATGACATGTAAACAATGATGTGTTAAAATTCTACTCTCTCCATCCTACAAAAATAATCCAGTTTAATAAAAATGTTTGTCTCAAAAAGATAGTCCAGTTTCACAAAAGTCGAAACTAATTGAAATGACTTAAATATCCATAACACTAATAGTAAGAAAAACAATGTCCACTTCCTTTGATTTTTATTTTTTTTTAGTTTTCTCCTATTTTTTCAAATGATTATATTTTTTAATAAATGAATAATTAAAAAATATGTTATATATCAAATTAATCTACAAATGAGATCTTTCCATCAAAATTCACTGTCAATATTTTTTTTTGAGATAAAAATTTTGATCAAATTTAAGTTGTAAAATAAATGCATATGTAGTTAACTTTTATAAAAAAACTAAAGGGGTATTAGTGGAAATTAAGGCCATAAAATGAGTTCTATATTTGATATGTTGAACAAATTAAAAAAATTATATATTTTTAAACTGGATTATTTTTTTGGGACGGAGCGAGTATATCTTTGCGATACCTTGTAAGCATATGACATTCATGTATATGATGATGTATGGTAGATCTTCTCCTTAAAATTGATGAAGCTTTGGTACCATTTAGGTCATGCTAACCGCCAGTACTATTTATGTATTCCTTCCGTTCTATAATTATTGTCCACTTTGCCCAAAAAATTTTGTCCCAAAATTATTGTCCAATTTGACTTTTTATGGATCAAGTTACACATTTGTCCTTAGAAAAAAACATTATCTATAAAATCTTAGTGGTTAAGCAATTACTTATGTAGGGATATATCCGGTTGTTTAAGGTAAAATATAGTTAAGTTTGACCAAAAATAAAATCTTTCATTTTAGTAAAACTGGACAATAATTATGGGACGGAGGGAGTAGATTTTTTTATAATTAAGAAAGGATTGGAAACAGTGTTATATCAACAATTGTAAAATAGATGATGTTCACAGAGAGAACGTCTAGCATACATAACAAATTCCTGGTTACAGGGATTGAATTTAGCAGTTTGTCCCTCAAATAGAAATAATAATTTAGACATTTAGGTCGGTACAAGATGGCCCCAAAAAAAAATAATAAAATGAAAATTACCTGATATTATTTCTTAATGTACTCCTTTTACGTTCTTTCTTAAAGCTGAAGGAAAGGATTTGGGAGAGGTTCATGAAGCTGATGATGTAGATGTACCTTTCTAAGGTGAGAAACAATGGAAAACTTTGAAGGAATGGCTAGCGTCACATTCCATACAATCGTTTCTATTGCAACTTAATATAGTTTTATAAATTTTTCGAACTTAAGAAATAAAATACTCCCTCTATCTCAAGAAAATAATTCATCTTGAGTTTTAAGTTTTATATTAAAAAAGAATACAAATCTCAAAACTCAATCAGTATCATTTTTTTGTTACAGAAAAAATAATAAGTAGTCATTTTTGCATCCTTATGATGATACATAATAATGAATATATATTCCACATTATTCGTGTTATAAAAAATAAAAAAATAAAAAAGAGATACAATATTTTCTTTCGAAAATAAGAAAAACACTAAAATTTTTCTGATAACTATTCCAAGAAGATAATTGTCACACTAAAATTAAATACTACTAGTCTACTACTATGTAAGCGAGAGGAGGAGGAGAAGAGGTCGATGGGGAGGGCATGTGAACAAGTAGCGGCGGCGTGGGACCAAAATATAGCGACTTTGCGGCCAAAGCAGCCAAACCTGCACATGCAGCATAGTATTATTACTATTAATATTTTTAAAGATAAAGATTATTACATTATTATTAAAAGAGAGATATGACCAAAAGAGCAGTTAACCGAACTTAGCCTTTAAAGACTTTCAGATCAACTACCACAAATCAACATTCTTGACTTTTAGCCCTTAATTAACCCCCTCTTATTCGATTATTCATTTGACTCAAAATTGGGGTAATATAAAAAAACAACACAAAATAAAACAACGCACGCACACTAGATTACCATTTCAGATAACGTTGTCTTCCAAAAAGGACCTATTCGACCCGAATCCGAATTAGTCGGAATAATATCTGCGTACACCAAATACGTAATATATCTAAAAAAAAAAGAAAATAGTGGCTCATTACCACCATGTAGTCATGCCTTACCGATTTCAACTTGTGACCCAAACCCAAGATATATGCCACAAATCATAATAATGTGAGTAATCAACAAGATGAGATCGGATAGTTTTGGTCTACAGATCCTAACTTTAATTTGACTAAGATTAACACATAATATTTGAATAATCCAATGTGGTTTTTAATATTATCTAAAATGAAATCAATAAAATGTGATACAGTTTGATTAACCTTTAGGGACTGTCTGCATATGCAAAAGCAGAATCCAAGAAGGAATTTGACGTGATGTAGAGAGAGAGAGAGACATAGAGAGAGCTACATTGCATCTGCATGCGTTGCTTTTAATTTGGTCGCCACAAGGGGCAGAAGTAGAACATGCCCATATTCTTTGATCTGACCTTTTAGCTTGAAAATGATTTCAGGATAGCATCTAGCGTAGTAGCGTTATAGACTTTAGGCGTTGTTTGTTTCATTTTTCCCGTGTATTTTTTTTCTTTTTTTTTTTAATGAAAATATACGTATTTGGTTTTTGGACGTGAAACGGTGCATTGCGAAGAAAAAGTAATTTTTTTTTTAGAAATCGGTACCTATATATTAAGAAAAGATACATAAATGATTACTATGTATTCTGTGGAATACTAAATTATATAGCTCTGTTACTTGTTGTTTACTCACTTTAATCAGTGTACACGATTAAAAAGAAAAAATAGTTGAAAAGAGTAATGAGATAATTTCTTGAGCTTCCGACGGTACTTGAGTGGACTGTAAGTCCAAGGTTAGGCGCTCACAATCCGTATAAACTTGAAGATTAGTGATACCAAATTGTAGTGCCTCTTTTAAGGCCAAGAAGCACGTAAGTGCCTCCGATTAGAAGGGGGAAAGCATACTTAGGTCTGTAACATTAAGTTGCATTACCATTATATGTAGAGAGATGATTTTCCATGCTCCGCCGGTTTTTTGGACAAGTGACTGAAATATCTATAAAAAATGATCAAGGATTTGGAGCTTGTTGAAAAAATAGTGAAATGCACATACATCCAAGTCAAAAAAAATTTTTTGTTCATCGTCATCAATATATCGTATTAAAAGAAAAGTTCAAGAGAATAAAAATGCTAAAGTATCACGTTGTGATTAAAATTTTTCCCTCCAAAATAATTTAAGTCAAAATGACATTGAATCACTTTAAAAAATTTTTAACCATACACATAAAAATAGGTTCATGTTATAAATATACATAAAAATCAGCCAATTCTATTGTCATATAGAGAAATTTTATTGTGTGCTCTAACTCAATATTTTATATTCAGAAAAAAAACCAACATTGTTTATAGTAAAAAAAAATTTTAACTTCACCGGTAAAATTATGAAAAAAAATTCAAAGGAAATATATTTTTTGCATTCAAATTGAATCACTATAATGCCAATCTTTATTTTTTTAAAAAAAAAATGTTGAAATTTCACGAGTAAAATGGCTAAAAAACCCAAATAATTCTTTTATTCAAACTCAATCAATATTAATCTTATTAGAAAATATTATAATCTAACGGATAAAATTATGAGAAATGTTCAAGTAAAAAATACTAAGGTGTCGTGTTGTGGTTAAAAATTATCCCTCCAGAACTCCTTAAGTCAAAACTACGTCGTATTGTTTAAAAAAAACTTTTACCCATATATTTAAAAGCAGGTTCCTGTTATAAATGTATATAAAAATAGCTCATTCTATTGTCAGGTAGAGAAATTTTAATTATGTGTGCTCTAATTCAATATTTTATTTTCAGAAGAAAAAAACCAACGCCGTTTATGGTAAAAAAAAAAATTAAAATTTCATGGGTAAAATTACGAAAGAAAATCCAAACAAAATATATTTTTACATTCAAATTGAATCACTCTAATGCCAATATTTTTTTAAAAAAAAATTAAAATTTTGTGAGTAAAATGACGATAAAATCCAAGTAAGACATTATTCTTATATTCAAACTCAATCATTACAATATAAATTTTATTAAAAAAATAATAAAATCTAACGAGTAAACTTACGATAAAAATTTAAGTAAAACAATTTTCTTATAATTAAACTCAAAGAAATGTAAATGATAATAATATTAATACCACTTAAAAAAAAGAAATATTTCTTGTCTACAAATAAAAGATTTGTCATTTTTAAAGACCTCTTTCATTTCTTTTGGTTGTACTTCTACTTTATTTATGTTTATCCCTTACCCGAAACAATGAATTGACTCCCTAGAGGCATCTTTGAGGTTGCTATTGAAATTGCTCTTCTAGCTATATTTTCAGCTACTCTAGTCATTTCATAAAATATTCGACCAAGTTTAACAACAGCTACCAAATATTCGGGATCCTTTTCCCGAGCCCATACACTAATTTTCTCACCCTCTTTTTTACCTTATTTTGTAGTGTTCACTTATTTTTTGTATAAGTTGTTTCTCTTTAGACTCTATTTCATAATCAACCATTAATCGAGTATGTTGTACTTTCTTTACAACTAATTATCATTATAATAATATGTTTTAATATATTCCGCAAAGAGAACCTAATTTTAATATACACCATCAAGCACAAAAATTTCTTCATAACGTATTATATTAATAAAATGACGTAATGTCTTTAAACTAAATGCAACCTAGTTATTTGGATTTAGTATTTCTTTCTCATTTTATTGTGAATATTACCGTACATCTTTCATTCAATAAATTGACTTGTGTGAGCAGGATTTTTGTTTCACTTTAATGTGCCTTCTTCTTTTAGTTAATGCTATTATAAATATAAATTGAAAAACAAAACTATAAATCTGAGAGAAAGAACAAGTAGGGAGAGAGAACAGTAGGGAGGGGGAAAGAGAAAATGATCTATCAATTATTTATGCATAGACTGCTCTCCTTTTATAGGCATAGGAGATACAGAGATAAGAGCAAATAGAGATAATATCTACTTGGTAATAAGATCTAATAAATATTATCTCTATACAAAAAATTCTTGTACAACTCTACTAGCTTGTGGACATCCACATTATCAGATAATTATAACACTCCCCCTTGGATGTCCATTTCTTGGAATAATGCCTCATTAAAACCTTTACTAGAAAAAGCCCAGTGGGATAAAAATCTAATAAAGGAAAAAGAGTACGTTTCCGAATATGACGCTGCCTCGTTAAAAACATTGTCAGGAAAATCCATTGGGACAAAACCTCGATCAAGGGAAAAAGAGTACAGCGTGGAGGAACTCCTCCTGTTGAGCACATCACTTGGCATCTTTCAAACCGCCGCATTCCAATCTTGTGAACTATCTTCTCAAAACTTGATGTTGGCAATGACTTTGCCGCATTCCAATCTTGTGAACTATCTTCTCAAAAGTTGATGTTGGCAATGACTTTGTGAATAAGTCAGCTAAATTGTCACTTGAACGAATTTGTTGAATATTGATTTCACCATTCTTCTGAAAATCATGAGTAAAGAAAAATTTGGGCGAAATATGCTTCGTTCTATCACCTTTGACGTCGCCTTCCTTCAATTGGTCAATGCAAGCAGTACTATCTTCAAACAAAATAGTAGGGACATTTTTCTCCTAATGTCATTCACACGATCCTCGAATATGAGAAACCAATAGATCTTAACCAAACACACTCTCGATTTGCTTCATGAATTACCATAAGTTCATAATGATTAGTCGAAGTTGCAGCTAAAGTCTGTTTCATAGACCACTATGAAATAGCTGTTTCCCCACATGTAAAAACATAACCAGTTTGGGATCGACTATTATGAGGATCGGATAAATACCCAGTATCTGCATAACCTACTAAATCAGGTTTAGATGTTCTTGAATAATAAAGACACATATCTATCATACTTTGAAGATAACGAAAAATATGTTTAACACCATCTCAATGCCTTCTTGTAGGTGAGGAATTATATCTAGTTAATAAATTCATAGCAAAAGATATATCAAGCCGTGTATGACTAGCGAGATACATTAATGCCTCAATAGCACTAAGATAAGGTACTTCTGGACCAAGTAACTCTTCACCTTCCTCACAATTATCTTTATCAAGTTTCCTTACAATCATAGGTGTGCTCAAAGGATGTGGCTTCTCCATGTAAAACCGTTTAAATACTTTAACAGTATAAGCAGACTGGTGTAAAAAGATGCCAATTCTGTTGTGCTCAATTTGTAAACCAAGACAAAATTTTGTCTTTCCAAGGTCTTTCATTTCAAATTCTCTCTTCAAGTAATTTGCAGCTTTAGTGAGCTCTTCAAGAGTCCCAATCATATCTAAATCGTCAACATACACTGCAATAATTACAAACTCAGATCCACATCTTTTGATAAAAACACATGGTATATTGGATCATTTAAATAACCTTCCTTTATCAGATATTCTCCAAGGCGGTTATACCACATTCGTCCGGCTTGTTTTAAGCCATATAAAGATTTACAAAATTTAATTGAATAAAGCTCTCGAGAACCAAATCCTTCAGGGATTTGAAATCCTTCCGGAATTTTAATGTAAATTTCATTATCAAGTGACTGATATGCTTATATTTTACCTATTTATTATATCCCCAATTTGTGATTTTTGCAATATATTTTGAGTACAAATATGATATTTATATGATTTTATCTTTATTTGTAGGAATTTCACTCAAAAGGAGGAATTATTGAAATTGTGGGCTAAAATGAAGATAAAAGCAACTCAAAGGGAGAATTGAAGATTTGATAAATTGACAAGGAAGAAATTGAAGTACTTGAAAAATTAGAGGATTAAACAAGTAATTTTGGAATTCTTGTTTATGGAAATTGGCCGAGAGCTTAAGGTTGTGTGGTTGATTTGGGATTGGAATTGGGTAAGAATTTTATTTCCAATATTATTTGGGAAACAAGTTTTCTTCCTCTCCAAGAAGTATGGTTTTGACGGAAACTTACAAAAGAAGGATTAGGGATTTATTTTTAGAACCGAACTTGACCAAAAAAAACCCTACGTCTTTCCTCCTCCGCCAATCTCCACCATCTTCTCCACCTTCCCTGCTGCTGCAGTTCTCCTCTCTGCAGACCAGCCACCTATCCTCCATCTCTCCCTTTGTTCATCATCATCACCATCATCGCCACTCTGCGAAGCCTCCTCCACCTTGCTTCCCTCCACTCCCACACACCACCACCCTCACATCAAAACAGCCCCCCCTCTGCCGCTGCAAAACTCCCGCCGCCGCTCCACCTTGACCTCACGCAACTCCAGCAACAGCACCATAACTCGCCGAACTCACCAAAATCTCACACCTCTCGGTGCTTCACCATCAACACCAACTCCACGCCACACCTTGAGCTTCTGCCTTGCTGAAGCCTCAACATCTACGCATCCTCACCATCAGACTTGAACCAAGCAGCAGCTTCCGGGTTTTATTGTGTTTTGTTTTAATTATTTAATTTAGATTTTTTTAGGATTATGTCTCTAAATATTATTGAATTATTTTTGATAATGTTTAGTGGCTAAATTCTTTAATCTAGGGCTTGGGTGTAGCCACCGGATTTATTTGGTTTATTTGATTCATGATACTTTGATATTTTCATTGATCAATATTTAATATTCTACTTTTATTCCATGTTTGTAACTGGCCACTACTTGCATGTTTAAAGATATTAATTGATGGAACAATAGTTGAAAATTAATATTAGTTCATGGGAATATTGGACTTAGGTAGTGAACCACGATAGTTGGAACACAACCTTTGCAACGTTAGATTCTTAAGTTCTTAATGTGCTCTAGTTATTTTCTATAGTCACAACAGTAGTCATATGATTAATTAGAGTAAGAGAATTATATCACGACGGTGAATAGTTCTTAATAGGAGAATCGTTGTGAGATTAATGGAAGTTAAAAGTCAGATATTTATGAATTGAACCAAACCAAATATTTGGTAGGTGAACCCAATGTCATAGGCTTTCTTCGTCTGATTATTTGAATTAATATGATTTGCTTTTATTTTATTTATTTATTTTAATTTTAAATTTTATAAATCCGAGATCTTCATTTATCTAGATAATAATAGGAGTAATTTATATATGATAATTAGTATTCCTTCTCTGTGGGTACGACCCTATTTTTCGCTATACTAGTGTTAAGTAGGTGAATTTATTTGACTAGTTCTGACGACGGCTTGTCAAATTTGGCGCCGTTGCCGGGGAAGGCAGTTAATATCAAATTCAGATTACTTTCTTTTATTAGTTTAGATTTGTTTTTATTTTATTTATTTTATTTTCTTGCTATTTTAGTTATTTCTTTCAAATATTTTTGTCTTGTTTTTATATTCGAAGTGCTAATCCTTAGACTTTGCAATTTGATCCAGAGATAGAAAGAACAGCTCGTGCAAATAGAAAAGAAGCAAGGCTAAGAAATGAGAAGAATCAGAGTGAACCCATGGGTGATAGAGTTCGGACACTGAGGGATTACTTCACACCTACAGAGAATGTTGTTAGGCCAAGTATTACTAGGCCTACCATTGTTGCGAATACCTTTGAGCTCAAGCCAGCATTGATCCAGATGGTGCGGCAGAATCAATTCTCCGGTTTTAACAATGAGGATCCAAATGCGCATATTGACAATTTTTTAGAGATTTGTGATACTGCTAAGATAAATGGTGTGACGTCAGATGCAATCCAGTTGAGACTTTTTCTTTTTTCATTGAGGGGAGAAGCGAAGAATTGGTTGAATACTTGTGATCCTGGTTCCATCACAACTTGGGATGAGCTTTACAAGGAGTTCTTGATCAATTTCTTCTTACCAGATAAGGCAGCGAAATTGAGAAATCAAATTACTGGGTTTATTCAAGAAGATGATGAGACATTTCATGCTGCATGGACAAGATTCAAGGAATTGCAAAGAAGATATTCTTACCATGGTATTGAGAAAACTACTCTAGTTTAGACTTTCTATCAAGGATTGACAGACTTTGCAAGAAACAATGTGGATGCTGCAGCTGGAGGTTCATTAATGGATAAGTCAATTGATGAAGCCTATGAATTGTTTCAAACTATGGCAAAGAATAGGAATCAATGGTCGAACTCGAGAAGTGTTTCCAAGAAGCCTGCTGGAATGTTGAAGTCAATGAACTTAGTGCCATGAACGCAAAAAGAGATGCACTGACCAAAGCGATGGGTAATCTTGTAAATGCTAATGCAGTCTTCCATGCCACTGTCTGTGAGTTTTGTGGAGGTTCTCATTTGAGTTTTGAATGTATAAAAGTGGCAAGTGCACAATATGTCTCTAATTTCAGCAAGCCTCAACAGCAGAACAATCCTTACTCCAATACATACAATCCTGGGTGGCGAAATCATCCAAACTTTTCTTGGAATAATCAAGGGGCTCAAGACTTTAATGCAAGACCTCAAAACCCTCCTGGTTTCCAAGCAAATTCATACCAATCTGCACCTAAGTCAGCAAGGGAGGCAAGTTTGGAGAGAATGGAGAAATTGTTGAGTGAAAACAATGAACGGTTTAACAGAATAGAAGCAAGGTTAGATCAATTGACTACTGCTCATAGAACCTTGGAGATGCAAGTGAGTAAAATGGCTTCTGCCATGAATACTCGTGGGCAAGGTCAACTGCCAAGCAAGTCTGAAATCAACCCTCGTGAAAATTGTAGTGCTATCATGTTGAGAAGTGGGAAGCAGTTAGCTGACAATGAGGAACCAAAGACCACTGAAGTGAATGTGACCACTGATGAGAAGAAAGAAGAGAGTAAAGAGAGTGATGAAGAAAAAGTGGAGAAAGTGGAACAAGAGGAAGGAAAGACATACGTGCCACCACCGCTTAAGCCTTATGTTCCACCAGTGCCTTTTCCACAGAGACTCCATATGACCAAGCAAGATAAGCTATTTGAGAAATTTCTTAAAGTTTTTAGGCAATTGCATATTAACATTCTTTTTGCAGATGCTTTAGTTCAGATCCTTGCTTATGGAAAGTTCTTGAAGGAGATCATCTCCAACCGAAGGAAAGTGGAAGTCTTTGAGACAATTGCATTATCTGAGGAGTGTAGTGCTGTTATTCAGAGAAAGTTGCCTCCAAAATTGAGTGATCCAGGGAGTTTCTCTATACCTATCTCTATGGGTGATGTTTGCTTTGATAAAGCTTTATGTAATTTAGGTGCTAGTGTTTCATTGATGCCTTTATCTGTTTGTAGAAAGCTTGGGTTGAAACATTTGAAACCAACTAACATCACTTTGCAGTTAGCTGATAGATCTATAACTCATCCGAAAGGGATTTTGGAAAATGTTCTAGTAAAAGTGAAGAAAGTTTATATCCCTGTTGATTTTGTTGTGTTAGATATGGAAGAAGATGCTAATGTGCCAATTATTTTAGGTCGACCATTTCTAGCCACAGCTGTCTGTATTATAGATGTTAAAAAAGGGAATTTAAAATTTCATATTGGAGAAGAATCTGTGGAGTTCACTTTTTCTGAAAATTACAAATGCCCTGCATTTACTCATCATGTGTTTAGGGTAGATAAATTTGAGGAGCTATATAAAACTGATGTTTTCATTGCTAATTCTAAAGATTCTCCTGACATATGTATCAGTAATGTAGGCACATATAGAAATGGAAGAAGAATGATGTATGAAAGAGTTTCACACTCTTTGATTGAGCGTCCACCTGATTGATTAGCCATATAGTCTGGCTCATGACTTTAAAGAAGCGCTTATTGAGAGGCAACCCAATTCTTTATTTGGTTTTATTTTTCTTTTCTTTCATTAATAAGTTGATGGTTAAGTTTTTTGTTCCTGATTATCTGGAGATCTTTGATTTCCGGATTTTCGTAGTTTTTCTTAATCATCTGTTTTTTAAGTTTGTTTTTCTAATTTACATTAGTTTGCAATTAGGGTTGTTGGAAGGGCGAAACTCTGGTGTCCAATGGTGCTGAAAATGAAATATCCAAAAGTCTGAAGAAGTTGGTCGTGTGTTTGGATTGCAGTTGCAACAATTTATTTAACAATTCTGGTCCTCTGTTTTGCATTCCCAAGGTTGTATCGTTTCTTTTCATTCTTTTTGTTTTTGTCTTTTATTTTCTTTACACTTGGTTGTTTGGCTTTTGTGTTTTATACATTGAGGGCAATGTATGCTTTAAGTGTGGGGGAGAGGAATAGTTGTGTTTGTTTTGTGTTTTGTGTTTATCTTTCTTTAAAAAAAAAAAACCCATAAAAACTGAAAAAATTAAAAAATCCAAAAAGGCCTATTATGAAGATGGTTTAATTATCTATAGCATGTAAGAATTAGACTATTTTGAATTGTATTGCTTAACTTATGTATTTCTTTATGTTGCTTTGAATACCCTGCTTTTTATGCACTTAGTCGTGACTGTGGGATAAGCCTAAAGTGAGACATAGTTACATGAGTTTGATGTAGATATGCCATGAAAAGTTTTGTTTGATTCACTCATACTTATATGATTTGTATGTGGAACCCATCATGTTGTCAAGGAAAAGCAAGGCATTAACCCAATATCAGCCTTAAAAAACCTTATTGCTTTGACACTTTGTGTTAAGTAAGTTTGGGGGAGGGGTGTTGGCGGATGCTTCTGAGGTTAGGTTAATTTTAACGAGGGAGAAAATGAAGAGCATTCAATGTTGATGCTAGCCCATTGAGAGGTGAGGAATTGGCAACCTGAGCGGAGAGTCCTCAGGCCCGGTGGGAAAAAATAGATATGTAGACTGCCCTAAGTTGCTGAGCCACTATGTATAGGAGTGGAAAAATGCTCTGGGTAGTGGCCTGAGTTGGAAAGAGTCCTGAAAAAAAGCCGCATGGACCGAAGAATGGGTTACGAGGGGGAATAAGTTGTCTGTGAGATAAGTCCTTCTACTTCATAGTATCTTTGGCGGTCCATTGCATTGAAATATGGTATGAAATGTGAGTCTGTTGTTAAAGTAAAATGGCATATTTGCAGTAAAGCTTTTGTTTTTTTATGTTAAATGTAAAGTGATGTCCCTGAGAAACGGATCGCACACACACACAAGCGTGGGGGCTAAAAGTAGCTATGGTTTGCATTTTGTTAGGTAGTGCATATTAGAGGTAGTCGAGATCTTTGTGTTATATGATGATTGAATCTCTGAGGCTGCGTAATAAAATAATTAACTTTTTTATTTGTTTTAATCTTTGGAAATGCTTGAGGACAAGCAATAATTCAAGTTTGGGGGTATTTGATATGCTTATATTTTACCTATTTAGTATATCCCTAATTTGTGATTTTTGCAATATATTTTGAGTACAAATATGCTATTTATATGATTTTATCTTTATTTGTAGGAATTGTACTCAAAAGGAGGAATTGTTGAAATTGTGGGCTAAAATGAAGATAAAAGCAACTCAAAGGGAGAATTGAAGATTTGATAAATTGACAAGGAAGAAATTAAAGTACTTGAAAAATTAGAGGATTAAACAAGCAATTTTGGAGTTCTTGTTTATGGAAATTGGCCGAGAGCTTAAGGTTGTGCGGTTGATTTGGGACTGGAATTGGGTAGGAATTTTAATCCCAATATTATTTGGGAAACAAGTTTTCTTCCTCTCCAAGAAGTAGGATTAGGGATTTATTTTTAGAACCGAACTTGACAAAAAAAAAACCCTACGTCTTTCCTCTGTCGATCTCCACCATCTTCTCCACCTTCCCTGCTGCTGCAATTCTCCTCTCTGCCGACCAGCCACCTATCCTCCATCTCTCCCTTTGTTCATCATCATCACCATCACCGCCACTCTGCGAAGCCTCCTCCACCTTGCTTCCCTCCACTCCCACACACCACCACCCTCACATCAAAACAGCCCCCCTCTGCCGATGCAAAACTCCCTCCGCTGCTCCACCTTGACCTCACGCAACTCTAGCTACAACACCATAACTCACCGAACTCACCAAAATCTCACACCTCTCGGCCCTTCACCATCAACACCAACTCCACGCCACACCTTGAGCTTCAGCCTTGCTGAAGCCTCACCATCCACGCATCCTCACCATCAGACTTGAACCAAGCAGCAGCCGAGACTTCTGGGTTTTATTGTGTTTTGTTTTAATTATTTAATTTAGATTTGTTTTAGGATTATGTCTCTAAATATTATTGAATTATTTTTGATAATGTTTAGTGGCTAAATTCTTTTAACCTAGGGCTTGGGTGTAGCCACCGGATTTATTTGGTTTATTTGATTCATAATACTTTGAGTTTTTGATTGATCAATATTTAATATTCTTGCTTTTATTCCATGTTTGTAACTGGCCACTATTTGCATGTTTAAAGATATTAATTGATGGAATGACAGTTGAAAATGAATATTAGTTCATGGGAATATTGGACTTAGGTAGTGAACCACGACAGTAGGAACACAACCTTCGCAATGTTAGATTCTTAAGTTCTTAATGTGCTTTAGTTATTTCCTATAGTCACGACAATAGTCATATGATTAATTAGAGTAAGAGAATTATAGTACGACGGTGAATAGTTCTTAATTAGGTGAATCGTTGTGAGATTAATGGAAATTAAAAGTCAGATATTTATGAATTGAACCAAACCAAATATTCGGTAGGTGAACCCAATGTCCTAGGTTTTCTTCGTCTGATTATTTGAATTAATATTATTTGCTTTTATTTTATTTATTTATTGTAATTTTAAATTTTATAAATTTGAGATCATCATTTATCTAGATAATAATAGGAGTAATTTATACCTGGTAATTAGTATTCCTTCTCTGTGGGTACGACCCTATTTTCCGCTATACTAGTGTTAAGTAGGTGAATTTATTTGACTAGTTCTGACGACGGCTTGTTAGTGACCCATATAGATAGGCTATCACAACATCCATGAGACGCATTTCTAGTCTTTCACTTGTTGCCAGACTTAACAAATAGCGAAACGTTGTTGCATCCACCACTGGAGAATATGTCTCCTCATAATCAATACCCGGTCGCTGGGAAAAATGTTGTGCGACGAGACATGCTTTATAACTCTCGGTTTTATTTTTCTCATTTTTTTTCGCACAAATACCCATTTAAATCCTACCGGTTGCACATCTTCAGGTGTGTGCATTATTGGTCCAAAGAATTTATGTTTTGCCAATGAATTTAATTCCGATTGTATAGCATTTTTTTCATTTTGGCCAATCATTTCTTCGTCTGCACTCATCTACAGAACTTGGTTCTTGTTCCTCGTTTTTATTTATAATATTAACTGCTGCAGCATAGACAAATCTATCGTCGACTACAGTTGTACATCCGTTCCACTTGTGTCCCGTCATAACATAATTAATTACCTGAACTTCTTTAGGAAGTTGATTTTCTGTTATGCCGGGATCTTTTATTGCCAAAGTTTCTTTAGGGAGCTTAACAACCTCGAATTCGCCATCTTGAATGTTTGCTCCTTTTCGTTTACGAGAACTTTTATCTTTAGAACCGATTGGTCTACCACGGTTTTGTTGCGCCCGTAACTCATTAATTGTGGTAGAAGGTCTTCCAGGGACTAAATTTGGACAGGAGCATTAACAACTGGTATATATAATTTAGTCACACGTTTTAAGTCAGTAAATGTATCTGGCACTTAATTTGCTAATCGTTGCAAATGAATTATCTTTTGAACTTCTCTAGTTCACGTTGTCTTGTACGAGGATCAAGATAAGATATTGACAATTTATTCCAACTAATATTTTTAACCAACTATTTATTGTCTCCCCCTAATATTGGAAAAATTGACTCATCAAAATGACAATCAGCAAAATGAGCCGTAAATAAATCTCCAGTTTTTGGCTCAAGAAATTTTATGATTGATGAGATTCATATCCACCATATATTCTCAACCTCCTTTGAGGTTCCATTTTTTGAGCATTGTGGTGGAGCAATAGGAACGTATACCGCACAACAAAAAATTCTAAGATGGAAAATATTTGGTTCCTGACCAAAAACCAATTGTTGGGGAGAATACTCATGATAATTTTTTGGCCTGATACAAATTCGTGCTGCGGCATGTAGCATAGCATGCCCCCAAGCAGATATTGGGTGTTTAGTTCTCATAAGTAAAGGTCTCACTATCAACTGGATGCGCTTTATAAACGATTCTGCCAGACCGTTTTGTGTGTGAACATGAGCTACAGGATGTTCAACTTTAATTCCAATTAACAAACAATAATCATTAAAAAACCGGGATGTAAATTCACCAGTATTATCCACACGCATTGTCTTAATAGGATTATTTGGAAAATGTACTCGTAACCGAATCAATTCACCAAGTAATTTTGCAAACACCAGGTTGCGAGTTGATAATAAAGATACATGGGACCATCTCGTTGATGCATTAATTAAAATCATAAAATAGCGGAATGGCCCATAAGATGGGTGAATAGGTCCACAAATATTACCATATATACGTTCTAAAAATTGAGGAGATTCAGTACTAATTTTCATTGGTGATAGTCTTATAATTAATTTGCCTTGAGAACAAGCAACACAAGAGAAATCTTTGGTTTGAAGAATCTTCTGACTCTTTAAATGACCATAAGAATTTTCTAAAATTCTTCGCATCATAATAGAACCGGGATGGCCTAACCAGTCATGCCAAACAACAAAATTAGTAAACTTCCAGTTTACCGTTGCATAACTTGTAGTAATATATGTATAATATAATCCGCAAGAATATGAAGGCAATTTTTCTAAAAAATTTTTTATCCCAACAATATTACTTGTAATGTACAAGTACTCAATGTCACATTCACAATAAGTCTCTATGCGATTTCCATTTCGGCGAATATTTTAAAACTTCACAAATTTCGTTGAGACTTAATTTAGGGAATATAATGCATCATTAATGAAAAATTTAGTGCCTCTAGGTAGTGTTATATTTGCTCTTCCGGAGTCTTCAATTAATTTTGTACTCCCAGATATTGTACTAACATAGGGTTTTTTCAACACTATATGAAATTTTTTTTTCTCTCTTTGAGTATTAAATGTGTTGTTGCACTGTCTGATAGACATATTTCTTTGTCATTGCTGATTGCGACATCCATTGTCTTCAAAAGTAAAATATATCTAAATAAGAATATTTTTTTATTTAATACAAAAGTAAAGTAATGGAAAATAAAATAAACATAAATAGGAAATATTTTATTGAAATTCATCAAATGAAAATAAAATTCATTACATCAAATTCAAAATATCAAAACCTATCTCTAAGGGAAACATTCTATCCTGAAAGACATTTTCAGCATTGATTTCACCTTCAGGGTGATTGACAAAGAAATCAGCAACATCTAAACTAGCAAATTCAGTAAAACCATTGTCAACAAAATCATGGTTAACATCAACAACATCATTCTGTATGAAATTTGTCTCTATCTTCTTTTCTGCTTTCTTCAGTGATTCCTGATAGAGATCTGCAAGATATTTTGGGGTACAATAGGTATGCGGCCAATGGTTCATCATGCCACATCGAAAGCATTTATCGCCATCTTTCTTTTTCTTTCCATTCTTGTCATCATTGACTCCCAACTTCTGGTAGGTAAAACTTATTTTCATAAAAAGTTATCACTTCTGGTGATTAGTAACAATTCTTTCTGTTGTTGCATTTGCTTCAAGAAATACAACAGACTATGGACGAGACGAATGTTCTTTTTCAACAATATAACTCAATAGTCTATTTAATACTAACTATAAAATAAATCGCTGCCTCAAGAGCAATTTTTAAAATTTTCTTTTCATTAATCTTCCACTTCTCAAGAAAATAAATCGCTGCATCGGGAGCAATTTTTAGATTTTTCCTTATCATTAATTTTCCACTTAGGGTAAAAAAGTATATTTTATATGTGACTATCATATTATTGTAGTAGATCCATTGTCTATAACTTAGACCATAAAATTAAGTAATCTTACACTTACTTTAGGAAGTGAAAATTCCCAAATCAAGGGTATGGTAATTTCTTTTAACAACATCATAATAGTGGTCTAACAATAATAATAAACTGCTACTTCAGGAGCAAAAAGTCGATACAATTAAATATAGCAAATATGAATACTTAAAATTGGGAAGAATTTTCTTTGTAAAAACTCTATCTTTAAAAGTAATTCAAGTTAATAAATTCCAAAAAAAATCCCCTTTAACGTTATAACTAGATGAATGAAACAACTAAATTTGATGGAGATAGAACTGATCATACTTATGAATTTTAAGAAAATTTATAACCTTGAAGATTAAACAAACCTTCTCAACAATGGATTCCCAATCGTTGCTAGAGACTCTTTTAAATCATGGCTAGAGATTCGTGCTGATAACGTGTTATAAATATAAACTGAAGAACAAAGCTTTAAAGCTGAGAGAAAGAACAAGTAGGGAGAGAGAACAATAGGGAGGGAGAAAGAGAGAATGATCTGTCAATTATTTATGCATAGACTGCTCTCCTTTTATAGGCATAGAAGATACAAAGATAATAACAAATAGAGAAAGGGAGAAAGAGAGAATGATCTGTCAATTATTTATACATAGACTGCTCTCCTTTTATAGGCATAGGAGATACAAAGATAATAACAAATAGAGAAAGGGAGAAAGAGAGAATGATCTGTCAATTATTTATGCATAGACTCCTCTCCTTTTATAGGCATAGGAGATACAAAGATAATAACAAATAGAGAAAACATCTAGCTGGTGATATCTAATAAATAATATCTATATACAAAAGAATTTTTGTACAACTCTACTAGCTCGTGGACATTCACATTATCAGATAATTATAATAATTGCGCATTTTTTTGATTTAATTCTTTTTGCAAGTATTAATTTGAGCGCGTTGGATCATGAGGGCTAAACTTTAGCTCAGATAGCCTTGAAGCGAAGTTTACTGTGTTGTTGCCATTTCCATTTGGGCTGTCAAAGTTCGATTTGGGCTGGAGACTGATGATAAATGCTAAAACAATAGACTTGCCGACGTTAACACCAAAATGCTTTGCGAAGGAAATATCATTGAAGGCATTGTGACAACCGCATTCAATATATATGTCAATGTGGATAAGAGCAAGGTTCCCTTCTTCAAAGGGAATGTTTATCTAATTTGCCAAATTTATTTACACACAAAAAGAGAATTCAGAAAAAAAAAAAAGAAGCATAACAGCCACAAAGCTAAATCCTTATAATGCCATAAACAATCACAATAATATTATCACTGTGTAAATCACTTCCATCGCTTCCCATAGAAACCGTGCTTGTGTTTGTGCCTTCCAAAGAAACCGTGCTTGTGCCTTCCATAGAACCCGTGCTTGCCGAATTTTCCATGCTTAAACTTCCCATGATGATGACCGTAATAACCACCATGGCCGTAGTGGTGTGCACCGTGTGAAAGTTGATGAGCCCCATATGCAGCTGCTAAAGCAGTAGCACCACCAGCTAACAGTCCCATGTGACCTTGCCCTGCAGAAATGTTACACATTAGTAAAAGACTGCGAAACAGAACACCTTATAACTGCAAATTATCTACCAGCCATCAGCTGATTAAGCAAATACATTGGAAAATGAAGCATCAGAGAAAAAATAGCACAGATCAGGGGATGGGGGAATCACTAAACGTAATCAAGGAGTGTAAGGAGGAACGGGGAAAGGGAAAGAGAAGGGAATATACGCCAATTACATTGCAGCAAACGACATTTTATGAACCAACCCAAAAACAAAATAAGTCAGAAATCCACTTAGAAACACAGTTCAAACTTTACAGGACATGCAAAAGTTGAACCTAGTGAATGCAAAGTAACAAACAAATAAATGGGGCAAGATGAATGATTTTCCTGATATTTGGCTTGAATCATATCCAGCTAATCATTTAAAGAAACAGAAGGACAAGAGCGGTTAACGATTGTATGTGGAAGCAAAACATGTCAAAGTCAGTGTTGATATTGAATTACAAAAGGAAATAACACCAACAGATGTTAGCAAGTCCATGTAAATCAAAATTCCAGAACACTATAAGAATCTTTATCACAACATACTGCCCTCGAATGATTGTTTAAGCTCGGAATTGGTACATAACTTAGGTACACTTTTGATCCTCCCAAAGCTTCAATTATTTTCATTTCAGCCGAATGATATTTTCCATATTTGTTTTCATCAAAGACAAATCTTCGGCACACAAAAATAAAAGCAAAGAATAGAGGCCCAATACAGGACAACAAGAAAGAACCATGACAGCAGGGCAGAGTAAAGCAGACACGAAAACAGTACTTCAGATTAACTGTCCAACATTCTCCCTCAAAATAGAACTCTACCTGAATGATGTGGTCCTGGATATCCAGCGGGATGATATCCACCATGGGGAGGATAGGCTGGTGGGTATGCAGCCGGGGGAGGATATGGACCATGAGGATATCCGCCAGGAGGAGGATAACCAGCTGGTGGATACCCACCAGGAGGGGGATAGCCTGCAGGTGGATAACCTCCAGGAGGAGGATATGGGTATGCTCCATGCGGAGGTTGGTGATATCCAGCAGCATATCCAGCAAGATGAGAAAAGAACCCTCTGTCCTGGGTATTATCTTTCTTGTCTCCCATATTTGTAGATAGCGCAAGAGGTACCAGGTTTTGCAAACTAACTGCAACAAATAGAAAATAAATGTGAACTTATGGACATAATCATCATCTTCAAGGCATTTAGGAACTATAGCGCACCAGTTCCTACGTCATCAGAACACGTTAATTCAAAAGTCAAGGAGTTACAAAAACACAAACATCAATTTTGAATTCAATGGAGCAACCTTAATTTAACTACTTCCTGTATCATTCAAATACAAACAATCTGGAAACTGTGGGGGACATTATGAAACAAAACATCCGCTTCAAGGCATTCGGTGAAACCAGTTTTAATCCAACCATTCCTTGTTTCTTGTTACATGTCAGAACTTTGCTTCATAATAATCATCAAAGAGAATACAAAAAAGTGCGAATTCAAAGAAATGGATTCTAGACTGTATGGATAAGCAATGAATTCTGGACTGGGTGGTTCACAGACCATGGATGAACGAATAGACACATCTTATATACTAGATCCAAACAAAGCTTCTACAACTTCATGGACTCAATCTGCCTGTCACAGGTTTAGAAACTTATCGATCAAACAGGACAACTCAATCTGCCATCTAGATCAAGCATATTAAGCACGAGCCTCCACACATTATGTTTATCAAAACAGAGTTTACCAAATGAAGAACACCCAAAACCCAATCAAGATCATGTGATCAAATTTTTTCAGATAAAGCCCTACAGCTTGACAATCACAACTAGAGGAAATTCAAACATCCTCCCCAAAAATGCTTCGATCAGACCCATTCCATGTAACCACGCAATCCTCAACCCCCCACCCACCTACCCACCACAACACACACACAAAGGGGGAAAAAAAAGCCAGATACACAAAATCAAATACCCAATACCGTAAAATACAGTTTTGCGTGTTTTAAAAGTTAAAATTGGAAAACGCAATGCAATTTCAATAGGAAAAAACACTCCATAATCGACTGAGAATAAAATTAGCCAGACAAAATTTTATTAAAATCATGATCGAGTAAATTGTTATTTATTAGGAAACATGCAAACATGCAACAAAAGACAAGAAACAAGAAAAACCCATCGAAGAACAGAGCAAACAAAAATTATCAAGAAAGAATCTTTGGCAAGACCATGAAAAACAGAAGGAACCAAAAAAATAAAAAATCAAAAAATCAAAAAATTTAAAAGCCCAAAGGATGAACAAAAATCACAAGAAGGATTCTGTAGCCACCTTGAATGAAAACAGCAACCAGAGCTTCGATCAACAAGAAAAACGAAAATCCAATCTAAGAATTTAAAAATTTGCATGAATGAGAAGCTTGGAATAAAGAAAACAAAGAGGGGAAAATTTACCTTTCTATATTTGTTGGGGGGAATTGGAAACGTGTATCAGCTTCAACAGTTATAAAATTGATGGAAGAGCTTTCACCGAATTATATACTGCCACCTTCCTGGTTTATATAATTCTTCTTAAATCTTATAGATGAAGAAAGTGGGCCACTGATATGTGGTTTTTTTTTTACGCGTTTTCTTTGGGCCGTTGAGCGTGTATTTTAAGCCCACACGAATAGGCTTCTTCCTTTTCCTTTCTTATTATTTTTTTTTTCTTCCATTTTATTAGGGAAAGAAATATACAAGAAAAATCTTAGAGTATGTTTGTGTCGTTTTTTTAGTGTATGTTTTTAGGTATTTTTTGTATTGGGAATATAAAAAGGTGTATTGAAAATGTAAAAATATATACTGAGATGAGGCATTTATTATTATTTAATTCTGAAAAAACAACTAGAAAAGAAAACAAACAAAGCCTTAATCACTAACCCGACGAGAAATGAGAAATGTCATGACACTGACACAGGAAAAATCCCATCGAAATTCTCATGATTTTACTGCATCTTTTCAATGTTTAAATGGCAATCATGACCATAAAATTGGCAATCAGTTTTAAAATCGTTAGGTTTAAATTTTAAAAATTGAACTTGAAAGGATGGGCACGTATGTGAAATACTCCTTCCGTTCCATAATTATTGTCCACTTTGCCCAAAAAATTTTGTCTCAAAATTATTGTCCAATTTGACTTTTTATGGATCAAGTTACACATTTGTCCTTAGTAAAAAACATTATCCATAAAATTTTAGTGGTTAAACAATTACTTATGCAGGGGTATATCCAGTTGTTTAAAGTAAAATATAGTTAAGTTTGACCAAAAATAAAATCTTTCATTTTAGTAAAACTGGACAATAATTATGGGACGGAGGGAGTATGTAAGAGATGATTATGATGAGATTGGAGGAATATTTATATTCAGTGTGAGTATAATTTTTATTACAATGTCAACATTCTCCACTCTATACTGTAATTTGTGGAGATGATGATACCCTCCGCGCTCAATATATTCTTTAGCAAAGTTGATCCGGTTTTTCTACTGTCAACCACAATTTTGATGGAACCATTCGTAGTGAATCTCTTTTCTTTTTCTTTCCATCTTCCCCTGCCCATAGGGGTTTTTTTTTGAATACCAACTTTTTATCATTTCGAATCTACATAAAAAGTTTTACCCCCCCAAAAAAAGAAAAAGAATCTACATAAAAAAGGAGAAAATGAGAGAGAGTGAACATATTTGTGGTTTTGGCGAGATTTAACTATTAATCAATCTCTCAGTTCGATTCCGGTAGGTTTAATTAACCTAGTTATTTTTAAGATTCGTTCCAAACAGGTGTTCTTCGGAAACCATATTAAGTGTTTTTCTTCACCTTATCTTCTGTTTTTGCTTAATTACTTGCTTTAGACATTAGCGTTTCCCTAATTGTGCAAGTTCAGTTATGTACTTTCTCCATGTGATGACCATAAAAATTCTTTTGTTCATATAAAACATGGACTAGTTTTTAGTAATAAATCTTTTTATGTTTACTTCCGCTAACTATCCATATCTCAGAGACATTATATTGCAAAGTTAACTCTTAAAAAAACGAAGATCCTCTATACCATGAATTGGTAAGAGACACAAATACTCCCTAAACTAATGATTTTCTCTATAAGGTTATATCTACAGTAGTTCCATCAGTGACCCGTCAGAGGCTCAGCGCAAGGTGTGCTGCGTGAAGTTCATATAAGAAAACCCGACCAATAAATAGTTTGATCTGATCTCATGCACAGTTGAATTAGTCTAACAAGAAGAATACAAATGAATGCAAACATCAGACAAGTTGTCCAGATAACTCTGTGAACCCCTATCTCCAGTCAGAATGGCACATCAATGCAAACAAAAAATAAAAAAAAAAATAAAAAATGACATCAACTGCAGTGGTAAAATAACTCAGATGTTATCATCTTTCGTGATTTCATCTTGGTGGAGCAGGTGTTCCTAACCCATATATCAACAACCATGAATGTTTCAAAGAAACTCTTCTTTCTGTAATCTCATGACTTGAGATTTTGCTATGAAAAGATATTCAATAAACCAGCTTTGAAAATTCTTTTCTATCATTGACCGACATTCCATCCCTCTTTTTCTTTGAAAAGATAGTTTTAGTTTAATCAAATCATAGATCATGTACAGGGCCTAGCGAAAGACATCCTCCCTTTGATAATAAAATTATAACATGATAGTGGAAACTGAATAATAATCCAAAGTAACTCCAGTAGTCAATAAAGGAGGTCATGCTGGAACTTGTAATTTGCAGCATACATATTACATTATTATGCATTGTGGTCTACTTGTCTTAGCAGCAATAAAGTGTAATAAAAACGAAGTTACAGTTCGCTTTAATACGATGCCAGCTAGAACCTCATATCACAGTAATTGGATCGGAAAAGTGCAAGACCACAAACAAATCCCTCCCCGAGTTCTCTAACTGAACGTGGAAACCTCACTCTCTGTATCTCTTTAGTTGGGCCATCGAATAGGGTAAGTACACAGTCAGCAGGATACCCTGACACTGCTTAAGTTATAATACTACTGAATCCAATAGAAAATTGCTTACCAAATGTGAAGTTCCAACGAGACACAGCAACTGACAAGCATGCCCTGGGCCACTGCCTGGATTTTCCTTCCAACGGAGTTCCAAGCTCCAAGGGATTCCGGAGGCCGTGCTTAGCAATTTCTCCCAAGATAGAAGATGCGTTGTCAGATTTAAAACAACTGAGGAAGCTCTAATACCAGATCCTGAACTCAAATAAAGATTGAAGGACATCTACATTAGTTTCTGATACATTCTTCGATATATTCTGGCACCTTCAAATTCCGCATGAATCTCTCTTTCTGTTCTTATACCCATTGGATTACTTAACAACCATCCATCACCATCAATTTCCATGGTGGAGTCAACATTGTCGATGTGTATGAGCTTCTTTAGTTTTGCATCAAAATGATCCCTCATGTCCATAGCCACATCCAGTACATCAGACTGTATGAAAACCTGCACAGAAATAATCCGAGTGCCTGAGATGTGGATACAGTAAGCTTAATAGTTGCTTTGTGTATGATCCTACACGAGCTTACTTTGACCAACTTGTTTGCTTAAATATTGCTGTCTTCATATGTTAAAATGTAGAAACCTTTTTATCTAGGTTAGTGGTTGTCAAAAAAAGTCGGCTGTTCTTACTGAACATAGGTACACACAAACAAGTTTCGGTTCTTCCTCAGAAATCAAATTACAAAAGAAAAATCTCCACAATGAGTTATCTCATACTTCAAAGTGTTTCTCTCAACACAAATTTTATTCTCGGTGGAGAACAGTGTCCCTCACAAAAGTTTCAAAAACAGAAATTTTCCAGTTTTGTAGAAAGCATTACCTGTAACGTAGGCTTCCAAAATGTAGTAACTTTATTGATTTATTTTAATGAATTTACCCTTCTTTTTGGTCTTCAGTGGTATGAGATCAGTCATCTAAAAGCTACCTCTAGGTCGTGAAACAGTATCATGTATATGACACAGATATGTAAAGACCCCCCAGTATTACAGGAGCAGTACACACTACACAGAAATGCCATCTACACGAGAGCAGCTAGCTAAATGACTGAGTTGGCATGACTTACATGTCCTCCTGGCATTAAACTATCAACAATTGATTCAACCAGAGCCTCCTGTACAACTCTCCTTTTACGATACTTCCTCTTAAAATGTGGATCTGGACACTGCAAATGATCACCACAATATTTCAAACTTACTGATGGAAAACCGTTACATCATGCATTTTCTGTGTAACTTCAAGACATATTATCTAGTTAGAGTCTGTTTTTCCAGAAGTTTCAAGTAAAAGCATTTCCTTTTCATTCTAGCAGAGGGCAAGAATTGTACCAAGATTGAGACCAACATTAAAGGCCCAGGGTATGCGGATACAAGTTGTTTGAATGACACGGAAGCATTTGCAGAAATGAAATGTCTGCTACAGAAATTAAGTCAGAACAGTCCATTAAGATTCCGATTCAAAACACAAAAGAGAAAGTTGATGAAGGTTTACATATTCCTGAGAGCCAGTTCATTAACCCAATAATTAGCTCGGTCAACCAACTGCATCAGGGAGATAATATTCAGTTAAGAGAACTCAGTTAACACAATCATAAAAGCAATGAAGAGAAGTGAATCAACATCACATTCACTCAATCAATTTAACTGCAAAGGAACCAGAACAATACTAACTCAATCCTTTTAACCATAAAAATGGGAAGAACTTCCCGCCATACTTTCCGTTTTATTTCCAATCCCAAGTAGTTCTTCGCATTGGGATTTTTCTTCGCAAGCCACATTAGAAATCTGCCAGTACCTGGACAGATTACACTATCAGAATTAACGGAACACACAGAGGAAAAATTTGGTAAAATAGCAATAAACATTGCCCAAATACAATAAGAAATAAAAAATCGGCTAAAACAACCAGCAAATTTTCATCTATTGGAAATCAAATTATTGATGTGGTAAAAATGAGATCAAAGCACAAAACTTTAGGGAGAAAGTCAAATTCCTGTTCTCTTAGTCTTAGGATTTGACAAAGTATCATCTTTTTTATTAAACATCTGCCACTACACTAAAATGAAAGCACATTCTGAAAGCATATACATTTCAAACACCAATGTTTCAGATGCCAGAAAGAACGTGATTTTAAAAGGAAATCACTATAGGATCCATGCTACCCCTTCCCTCAAAACAGACATTTATTTAAGGTTGAATTGAAACATTTTGAATCAGAAGCCAGCTCTGTAAATCATCTGGATTTAAGTACCTCCCTACCCAACTAACAAGATGCAATCAATAACAATTCAATAAAAAGTTCTTCATGTAGTGAAAAAAACAATTGCTCGGGCACAGGGAAATGACACTATACAGCAACAAAATGCTGGGAGAAACACAAACATGAGGAGGTATGAACTATGAAACAGGGGAATTACCAGACCCAATATCCACCATCAGAGGCAATGTAGCATCCTCGTATACCTCATTCCAATTAGGCACTTTAGCGGGAACCTGCCTAATTGCAATAGTTTTATCATACAGTTAAAAAGAAATTCAACTTCAGCAACTTCTTAAAAGAACTTCAAGGAAAGAAGAAATGAATTTGAATCAATCAAGAGTCCTTGAAAATAGAGAAGTTCTCCTACCATGAGAGTTGAGCGTAGCGGGTTGACATGCTGACGAATTCGAAGATGGCCCAACTCCTGCAATGACAGCAGAAGTTCCATGAATCAATCACCAGCTTAGCAGGAAAGAAAACAAATTCAGGGGCAAAAGATTGAAAAATTCAAATATTTTCTTCATCAATTTGACCTCTGGAAATTTGTCAGTGAGATTAAGGTCGGCATACTCCAGCGCCACCAGTCTCGTGCTTTGTTCTGGGCCTTGCCTGACCGCAACCATTGTCGAGGCGGCGGGGGCAGAACCGGTGTTCATAATTGCTGACCTAGACCTGGCACTACAATAGAGCCGGCGACGGAAGTGGGTGTGCTGGAGACGGGAAACAAATGTTGGGATAATGGTGATGAGTTGGTCGACTGCATAATGCGTTGTAAATGTCCTCCGGCCAACTCTGTTGGCGGGAATAATGGCACTTACGGCAGCCATGGCAGATGAATTTTATCAGTGAGGAAAAGGGATTGGGGGAAACCTAAAACGAAGGCTCAGTGTCATCAGTTTGTTGGATTGAATATGAATTCATTCAAATTTGAGTCCGCTCTGCCATTGATAAGCAGCTTATAGATGTTTCTGCAAGCCAGAATTAAGAATCATTAATTTCTGACTTGGTACTTCATATTTTATGCAAATAATGATTTAGCATCCCATATTCGAAAAAGCAAATTTAAATCCTTCGTATTTGTTAAATATGTTCAATTTAATCCTTCTTCAGTGGCTTTTTTCCCCTTTGATTGAATTGTATTTTGAATCAACTCCAACTCTCACATCCCTCCATTATTAGAACCAGAAAAACATTATATTGCCCAAGAAAAACCATATACTCCTATAGTATGATTTCAAGTGTGACATTACCTTAGATTAAAACTTAAGAATATCGATTTTCTTAGAATGTAACTTCGATTATATCTCTAAACCGTTCATAAACCACTAACGGAAACTGTTTGTATGAAACATCAACGGAGTTTGGTTGATGCAACTCATTCCAATTTTATATGCCTTACAACGCAAATACATTTACGGTTTAAACAATCCCCACAAGCTTGTTTTGATAATTTATTCCAATACATTCTTCAATGAATTTTTTCTATGTAGTAAGGGTAGTTCATTTTTATATATTTACAACTTTCGTAATACCATAGTTTTCTATTTAGTACATGTAGTAAGGGTGATTCCTCCGTGTCAATAATTCTATTTAGTACATGTAGTAAGGGTGATTCCTCCGTGCCAATAATTCATTTTTCACTGAACCATGAGTTTCTTAGTTTACCAATGATTAGATCATCAAAGGTTTGGTCAATTTCACTATTTCCACGTATGGAAGTACAACTTTTCACTGGTGGTGTGATGCTGTCATTTTTCATCAATTGTTAGTATATAGGTGAGATACTTGTCCAGTGTAATTTTTTTTTTTTGGCCAAATCACTTTCTGTTAAGGATTAGATTCCATCTAGTGATTCTAATTATCTTGATCTCATATTTTATCGCAGTAATGCCGATAATCTCCAGTATTTTACATTTATTAAACCTAATATTAGTCATATTGTACAATCGTGTCTACCAACTGTCTTCTATTAATCTTACTGTCTATCACTTTAGGAGAGTAAACATTTTTTGATATAAGTGCAAAGATCACAATATTATAGATTCTTCTTTCTCCGTCAAAATATATCTCACTTTAAGCTTCTGATCAGGCAGGTTGTCCTATCACTCAACAAAGTGCCACTTGTTTTATTCTTTTTGGTGTGACTTGCATGTTTTGAACTTAAGAAAATAAAAATATCTCTGGCTTTAGCTCATAGGAATAAATTGACATATTTTCCTCTACAGTAGCGAATGTGCCAACTAATTATCCACCGCATTTTATATATTATTCAACTAGCTAATATTTTCATAAAACCATCAATTAAAAAATGCGTTTCATTCTTTATGGACCATAATTGGAGTCTTTTATTTCTCTCTAACTCTAATTCGATGGGGTATGTTAAGGATATAAATTTATGGTAATCAACTTTCCATGATGATTGAAGAAGGGATGAGCTATGGAAAATAAAAAAGATAAGGAAGAAAGTGGCATATTGAACTCGAACTGGATAAAGAAATGGAATTATACTATCAAACTGGAGTATTATATACCATTCTTATTAGTAACTAACTATCACAATGTTTTTATACATATCACAACTATTCACATGTTTGTAAAAATAATGGGGACATAAAGACGTTTATTTTCTATTATCTCTTTAAGAATCAATACAAGCATTTAAGAAAGGAAAATATTCAAAAGTGTTAAATCACTAAGCAGTAAGCACTTTTACGCTTACGATGACAAAAGATGGAGAATAATGTTAAATAAATGTTAAGGAATAATAGGGGAAAGAGAAGTATCGAGAGTAAAACAAATGACATATATTTGGTTTAAGGAAGAATAAAAAGAAAACTCAAAAGTAGATGATGTGAGAATCACATGTAGAGAGATTACAAAATTCAATCTTATATTCTCCAACTATATAATATTCCCACTATTCCAAAAAAGTATACAAATCTCAAAACGCTACGTCAACTATTTTTTTTCCCGGTGATAATGGTTAATTTGTTACACAAAAAGCATTACAATCTACTCTGAAATTAATGGAGAATCAGGGGTGTTTCTTAGAATTAGTTCATTTTGCTTAACTAGTTTTGTATTTTTGCATAGGTAAGGACCCAAGTGCATAACTGCTAAAAAAGAGGGGCTTTAGGAACAAAAAATAGGCTGCTGAAATCAAATTTACACTGAGCTGGTCAAAGATATCTCCAAGGCACAATTTAATGAGTGTGTCCCATCCAAGGGCATGCTTGTCCCCTTGGTTAGACTTCCAACCGCCCATGATAATCAATGTTGATACCAGTGCTGGAGAAGGGCAAGAGACCAGTCAATTCTCGGATTCAAGACACAAAGCATTGGGAGGAATAAATAATTCACAAGCATGGGGAGGCTATCTTGGAAGAAGAACCGGCTTCAAAACTCTATAAAAGGAGCAGCATTCCCAGCATGAAGGGGGATCTGAGTGGACATACAACACACAAAACACCACAGAGAGAGAAGAAGAGAGCGGAGAGGGGAGAAAACTCCAAAGGAAGAAGAAGTCCAGTAGCGGAAAAAGAGGAGTAACAGACCTCACTCGCCTGAGTGACCTTTGTCACTCTTGCTCAGTCATCCAGATTTGCTTCTTCTCAATACTTTCCTTCTTTTCTTGTATTTTCTGTAGTTTGTTTGTGTAGTTAATTAGATTTCATTCTCTGGAACCTATGTAGTTTAAGTTTGTGATTGCATTCGGATGATTTTGTGTTTTGCAGTTAAAGCTTTCATCTACCTCTTGATTAAATTGGCCATTTGATTGATTGTACATAGAACTAAGTGAATCCCGGAAGGGTAAACAAGGTTCAGAATCATTTAGCTTCAACTTATGACTTGGAGGAATAAATTGACCAGTCAATTCTCGGATTCAAGACACAAAGCATTGGGAGGAATAAATAATTCACAAGCATGGGGAGGCTATCTTGGAAGAAGAACCGGCTTCAAAACTCTATAAAAGGAGCAGCATTCCCAGCATGAAGGGGGATCTGAGTGGACATACAACACACAAAACACCACAGAGAGAGAAGAAGAGAGCGGAGAGGGGAGAAAACTCCAAAGGAAGAAGAAGTCCAGTAGCGGAAAAAGAGGAGTAACAGACCTTACTCGCCTGAGTGACCTTTGTCACTCTTGCTCAGTCATCCAGATTTGCTTCTTCTCAATGCTTTCCTTCTTTTCTTGTATTTTCTGTAGTTTGTTTGTGTAGTTAATTAGATTTCATTCTCTGGAACCTATGTAGTTTAAGTTTGTGATTGCATTCGGATGATTTTGCGTTTTGAAGTTAAAGCTTTCATCTACCTCTTGATTAAATTGGCCATTTGATTGATTGTACATAGAACTAAGTGAATCCCGGAAGGGTAAACAAGGTTCAGAATCATTTAGCTTCAACTTATGACTTGGAGGTAACAATCCAAGGTTCTAATTGAGATAGGAATATACTTGGTTAGCATAAGCATTCATATAAGGTTTGAAAACTTCATGACTTTATGACTTGATTAATCATTGAAAAATAGTTTAATTGAGTTGATAAAGATACCTCTAGGAAAAATCGGAAGTGACTTAGAGATATATAAATGCCTGAATGAGCATGAATTCATACCAAAAGAGTGCAACATTACAGCTTGATTACATAGGGAAAAGAGAATGAATATCTAGTTTGCAGAGTCAGTCCCTTGAGTCGGAATTCTCACTCCCGTGAGTGAGGTTCTATTTGTCTTTCTTTGTCTTCAGTTCTGCAAAGTCACTTGCCTGAGTGACTTTACCCACTCGTGCAAGTGAGTGACACTCTGCAACTTTCTTTTTTGTTTGTCCAATTTCGTGTTCTGGTTATTTAAAGTTTAACCCGTCCATGTGGGGTCGACCTGACTTATCCTATCTACAGTTTAAGTGGGTAATTTATTTTGGGAGTTTCGACAACCCACCAAAAGTGGCGCCGTTGCCGGGGACGGCGAAAAACTTCTTTTAACCATTTCTTTGTTTTTGTTTCTTTTCTTTTAATTTTCTGATTTGAAAAGAGTGTGCCAACTCTGAAGTTTGATGGCAGATTATCCTTCATATATAGAAAATTCATATGATTGGAATGATAACCAACACTGTGCACCTTATAGTAGTTTTAATCCTTGTTATGCAACTAATGATTTTTACTCTTATGAGTAGGATTGCAACTATTATACTCCACCAATGTATTCTTGCTATGAGGACAAAGAGATACAGTGCCGAATCGAGATGGAAGAGATTATGAAGAAGTGTTGCAGATGTGACATAGAACAGATTTGGCAGTCCAAAGAATACAAGAAGCACAATGCCAAAAAGAGTTCCAAGAGATGAAAGATATGCTAAATGAGCTTGTGCAAAGTACTGAACGAATGGGTCTTCATCTCCAAACTATAACTGACAACAACTCAAGAAGAGAGAGACAAGAAGCTCATGAGAAAGTAATCTCATCAATGGAGGACAATGATGTAGAAACTGAACCAAGGGAGATGGTACTGCAGCCGCTACCTATACTTCCTCCACCACCATACTCACTCAAGGGAACAGAGAAACTCACTTGTGGGAGTGACCTGGTAGAAATTGTGGATGTGCTGAAATTGATGAGACTTGTCCTCCAAATGAAGAGGTGGTTGACTTGGGATTTATAGGTACCTTGATGAATGAAGAAGAGTCAACGATCTCCATTGATGAGGGTCATGTTGATGGGGTCAAAGGTAAACATACTTGGGGAGTGCAAGAAGAGATGGTTGATTTTGATCAATTTCAAGCCGAGAAAATCCCGAAAGTGTTGGAAGAGTTGAGCAAGATAGATTCCTTTCTATGTTGGATGATTCAAGAGAATACTTCTTGGAGGCATGATAGACTAATTGATGGCATATTCTTGTGGTATCAAGACGGTTATTCTGAGTGACTTGAAGCCACAAGAGTTGATTATGGAATGCATCTTGCATTTCAACATTTTGCTTGCTTCATGGGAGGCAACCCATGTTCTTTTTCTTTTAGTGTGTTTTTGTGTAATTTTAATTTTTTTTCTTGTTTAATGTGTGTGCTTCCATGTGCAGAAGAAGTATCATTACCATCCCAATTCAATTGGTCATTCAAAAATACAGCAGATCCTGATATCAGTCACTCAGGAAAGTGAGTTTAGTCACTCTCCCAAGTGTGCCTGCATTCACCTGAGTGACTCTGTCACTCCCAGGAGTGACTTTAAACTGCAAGCTGAGTGTTGTGACTGGTTTGCTCTTGATTTCTTTTAGTCTGCATAGGATCTGTGCTTTATTTTAAGTTTGGGGGAATTGATGTATGCTCTGTTCATGTATAATTGTTGTTAGTTTATTTTGTTTTTAAAACAAAATATGAGAATTTTGGAAAACTGAAGCTGTTGACTTTGAAATTTTGTGTGTTTATTGCTGAAAGTTCTAAGACACTCAGGGAAGTGACTCATGTCACTCGGCAAAGTGACTCTGAACC
This sequence comes from Oldenlandia corymbosa var. corymbosa, assembly GCA_949775105.1. Classification (NCBI taxonomy): domain Eukaryota; kingdom Viridiplantae; phylum Streptophyta; class Magnoliopsida; order Gentianales; family Rubiaceae; genus Oldenlandia; species Oldenlandia corymbosa. Next base: position 21,851,654 of record OX459121.1, on the reverse strand, counting down.
TACTTGATGTTTGAAGTCAATTTATTTCTTTTACCCACCCATATATTTTATTTTACCTTTCTGTTTTGTTTCTTTTTTAGGTTCTTGAGACATCTTTTGTATGTCATATCCCTTAGTAGCTTGTTAATTCTGAAATTTAGTATGCTTAATGTGTACTTGCTAGGCTTTAGTCTGGGGTAAACTTCTAATATCTTTATGAACATTGATGCCATATCTAGCAAGTTTAGGGAGAATTTTCAGAATTTATCAAGTCCAATTGCATATGAGTCACCTTGTTCTTTCTGAGCATTATTGTTAAAAAGCTAAATCTATTTATGGAACTATGGTGTTTCTGGTTTGTTGCTTTCTATGGTCTCTGTGCTTAACTGTATGAACCAAGGAACTTCATGAGCTTAATTTTTGATATCTTTAGTCTGTGTTTCAATTCTAATCCTTGGTATTTGAGAAAACTAAATTTGCAACTAAAGAAGGACTGTAGAGTCACTCCCACGAGTGACCAAAGTCATTCCAACGAGTGACACTGCAGAAAAATAAAAATTCTGAACTCTTATAGCTGTTGAATCTTTTTTGTGTTCTGATGTTGCAATTCCAGGCTGTTGTACATGGATGTCGCCATCCCTTGTATGGAGTATATTTTGACACAATATAGAGCTTGCAACAAATCGAACAGATATGTTGAATGATGTGCATCATGAAGCCCTCCTCATCTATTTCAATTGCTCTAACTCAGGGAAGTCATCAGTCCTCTACCTCACTCACAGGAATGAGAATATCACTCCTGCGAGTGACCACAAAGTTTTTGTTGTGAATTGTTTTTGTTTCTGTGAACTATTTTTGTTGTTATTTTTGTTTTTGTGTGATCTGTTTGTCAGCATTGGAGACAATGCTTTGAATAAGTTTGGGGGAGTAGTAGGGAGCATGTTTATAATGTTTTTATTTATTTTTTTTATTTTTTGTGAATGCTAGTTCTATGATAATTGGATATCTATGAAGACCAATGTACTTAATTTCTTATATCTAATTCAAATTTTGATTTTACCTAACTCTTGGTTATCATCTCTACATTACTTAAGCACACATGCCTTTTATGCTTAGTTACATTGAAGTTGAGTTTTATAGCATGCTCTGTGGTGTTCTAAATTGGTTAAAAATGTTTAAATGACTTTTCTTTCTACCACTTGAATGCGAAGTGTGGTTTGTTTACATTCTAAAGAGTTGACTAAGGCAAGCTTAATGACCCTCTCTAATACCTTCTTTGGGAATTTGTAGGCGGAATGCTCTTCAAAAGAACTTGAGGGAGTATAAGGTAGAGCATCAATGCTAAATCTCTTAGAGTGAAATGGCAACAATGAGTGATCCTTTGGCCTGGAAAGCAAAGTCTCCTATCGAAAGCTCTCGGTAGGAGGGATCGAAAGTTGGAAAGAAAAAGAATCATGAGTCATAAATAGAAAAAGCCAAAAGACTCGGAGGTAAATAAAAGGGAATGAGGGAGAATAGTTGAAAAGTAATGAATTGTGAGAGTCCTTATATCTCTGAGGCTGTATTGGCCACATTAGCATGATTGTGGTAAGAAAAAAATGAGTCATAAGGCTAAGAAATCTCTAAATATGTATCATGAGCTGTTATTTACCTTATACTAATTTGTTACTTTGCATACTTGGCATGATTCACACACACACGGAGGTGATTTCGTAAAGACTAGGTGAAATTCGAATTTAGATGAAGATATACTTGTTTTTCTTGCGTCTGAGATGTTGTATCCGATTATCATATGAACTAGTTATGCTTGATAGTTGCTATGAAGTTCTTGTGTGTTTGTTGCAGTGTCACTTGCCTGAGTGACATTTTCACTCAGGAGAGTCAGTGGTTAGCTTTTAATTTCTTGTTTTTGTGTGTAGTTCTCAAGGGTTAGATTGTCTTGCTTGAGGACAAGCAACTCTTTCAGTTTGGGGGAGTTGATAATGGTTAATTTGTTACACAAAAAACATTACAATCTACTCTGAAATTAATGGAGAATTAGGGGTGTTTCTTAGAATTAGTTCATTTTGCTTAACTAGTTTTGTGTTTTTGCATAGGTAAGGACCTAAGTGCATAACTGCTAGAAAAGAGGGGCTTTAGGAATAAAAATTAGGCTGCTAAAATCAAATTTTGCTGAGCTGGTCAAAGATATCTCCAAGACACAATTTAATGAGTGTGTCCCATCTAAGGGCATGCTTGTCCCCTTGGTTAGACTCCCAACCGCCCATGATGATCAATGTTGATACCAGTGCTGGAGAAGAGAAAGAGACCAGTCGATTCTCGGATTCAAGACACAAAGCATTGGGAGGAATAAATAATTCACGAGCATGGGGAGGCTATCTTGGAAGAAGAACCGGCTTCAAAACTCTATAAAAGGAGCTGCATTCCCAGCATGAAAGGAGATATGAGTGGACATACAACACACAAAACACCACAGAGAGAGAAGAAGAGAGCAGAGAGGGGAGAAAACTCCAAAGGAAGAAGAAGTCCAGTAGCGGAAAAAGAGGAGTAACAGACCTCACTCGCCTGTTGTCACTCAGGCGAGTGACCTGTTGCTCAGCCATCCAGATTTACTTCTTCTCAATGCTTTCCTTCTTTTCTTGTATTTTCTGTAGTTTGTATATGTAGTTAATTAGATTTCATTCTCTGAAACCTATGTAGTTTAAGTTTGTGATTGCATTCGGATGATTTTGTGTTTTGAAGTTAAAGCTTTCATCCACTCTTGATTAAGTTGGCCATTTGATTGATTGTGCATAGAACTAAGTGAATCCCGGAAGGGTAAACAAGGTTTAGAATCATTTAGCTTCAACTTATGACTTGGAGGTAACAATCCAAGGTTCTAATTGAGATAGGGATATACTTGGTTAGTATAAGCATTCATATAAGGCTTGAAAACTTCATGACTTTATGACTTGATTAATCATTAGAAAATAGTTTAATTGAATTGATAAAGATACCTCTAGGAAAAATCAGAAGTGACTTAGAGATATATAAGTGCCTGAATGAGCATGAATTCATATTAAAAGAGTGCAATATTATAGCTTGATTACATAGGGAAAAGAGAATGAATATCTAGTTTGCAGAGTCAGTCCCTTGAGTCGGAATTCTCACTCCCGTGAGTGAGGTTCCATTTGTCTTTCTTTATCTTCAGTTCTGCAGAGTCACTTGCCTGAGTGACTTTACCCACTCGTGCAAGTGAGTGACACTCTGCAACTTTCTTTTTTGTTTGTCCAATTTCGTGTTCCAGATATTTGAAGTTTGACCCGTCAATGTGGGATCGACCTGACTTATTCTATCTACAGTTTAAATTGGTAAATTATTTTGGGGGCTTCGACAACCCACCACCCGCCAAGTATGATTTCTCGCATGCATTCTTCTTTTTTATGTGGTTGTTACGTTGTTCCTTCGTAAACCTAAACAAGTTTATGTGTTCCTCCTTTGTCTCTTGATTTTTCAAATAGTTATTGTGAACATTAATTTAATATATGATTGAACTTTCATGCCCTTTGGATGTATTGATGTGACGAAAGTAAGTTTTGATGTGTCCCTTTGCGTTCACCATTTATAAATGTAAAGATTTTTTTTTTCGCAAGTTTCATTTGCACATTAGACATTTGGAGATTCAAGTTCTTAGTTTTCCAATGTAAGAGTCTTATTACAAGATCAATACGATAGTTAAACAACAAATTTAGAGATTTTGCTAACAAGGTAGTTTCAACAAGATCTCTTGTGAGAGAGATTTTCATAATTTGTATAGGTTAAAATCTTTTTGTACATTTTATTTTTATGTTTCTACCAAAATTTAAGATTTTATATGTGCAAATATACAAAAAACGCAAGTCTCCAGACCATTAGTCGATGGCAACTGCTTATGGGGATCTATCCAAGTTCTAGCACAATATTATGATCAACTTATGGGGACTTTGATCTTTATTCCAGTTGATGTACTTGCGTGGTATCCTTTTGTGTCTGAAATTCATATTAGATTTTTATTTAATCAAACTTCAACATAGGAATTTAATACATCATTTTTCGGTGGAAAGAAACATGTTGGTAGGAGATAAATGAGAATGAGAGTTATTCATTAGAATTCATGGATGCTTGTATGAATATAAGGTATAGTGTAACCTTTTAACAATAAAATGTTAGGGAATCTCAGTCAAAGAATCTAATGCTACTACGCTTTCACACAAATTTCATCGGGCCCATCAATTAATCACAGGTAGTTAGCTAGTTTACTTTCATCTGTGTAAGAAGGTGAATTGGGGTAAAATTCTATTAACACTTAACAATCCTTTTATACTAATCTCGTTGCTTGTTTACTTAATGTAGACTATTTTTCTAAGATAGAGGGAGTACTAGATTAGATGAAATAAGCAATGATTGACACAAATTGCTATTAATATGCATTGGGAAAAAGGAAAGATTATGACACAAATTGCTGTTGGACCTTTCAATGATTGAAGTTTGCACATTTTTGCACTAATTGGAATCATCAAAATTCTTTAGTTTATATTTTTAATTCATGTTATATAGCAACTAGCAAGCACACAGAGAGATCATAAATTGGCCGATAAATCAATAGTTATTAAAGTAGGGACTCAAACAGTCCGGGGATCAAAGCTATTACGTACTAAAAGATGGTGGAGTTGATAACACTGAGTATTTACCCCCGACGATCGGCCATCTAAAAATTGAATATCAGCCGCACACACAATAAAAACCGGCTGTGATTAATTTTTCGGATTTTGACCGGTAACCACCTCAGGAACACATTTATATCTTCTCTAATTTGATTGAAGAACTCTAGAAATCACCAACTCAATTAGAAGTCTGGCAATCCTTTTTAATTTCAAACGTGTGGTTAATTTCATCCCAGTAATACTATATTCATAATAATTCAAACAGAAAAATAGATAGGTAAATGAGATAACTAATTAGTTGGAATCAAGGTTGGAAATTAACTCCTCTTATAAACACTGGTTGTGATTTTTGACATGGTGGCGGTGACTGCGGTGATGTTTTTAGACACTTTTTTGAACGAAGGCAATTTTGTTCCTTTTTTTCTTTCTTTTCTTTCTTTTCTTTCTTTTTAATTTAGGGGGACAAAGGATCCCATATCAAAAATTTACTACACAACTATTAATTTATTTTTACTTTGAAAAGTTAAAAAGGATAGGTTATCAATGGTGGATTGTTTTTTAAAGATTCTTGATCATGCAAAGTGAAAAAATGGCGAGAGTGAGAGCAGCCGCCTGCTTCAGCTCGTGTTTATTTTATTTATTGTTTTTTATCTTGTTGTTCAGGAAACTAAAAGAAAAAAGAAGAAAGAAATTACTGGTAAATAAGATTAGAAATAACTGAGAATATGGATTTGTTCCACTACTTCTCACCATATTTTGGCCAATGACGTGTTATATTTTCATTGGTTTGACTTTGATCGGTTAAGTCAAGATCTGACAACGGGACTGTAGAATTTCCTCCCCCCACACACAAAGATATATATATATATATGTATATATATATTGATAAAATTGTCTATAATCAGATTATGAGAATCAGGTTTTAGCTAAAATCGAATTCTTGAGTTTTGATATTTTTAGTAAATCGGATTTTCAGAATCTGATATTTGTCGACTTATAAAATGGAATGTAAAAAATTATTATTAACAAAACTGTATTTTATTTGTTCCTTAGAGCACTCTACTTAGGAGGATGAGAACTGGAGATCTTCTCCACAGATTTTTGTATTCACTATTAAACGTGCCGCAAAAATCAAGGATCAGTTGTCATTGGAAATCATTTATTTTGTTTCTAGGATGTCATGCATGGATTTGTATGTAGATTTGGAGGATATTGCTTGTTTTGATAGTGTATGAAGTAGGTATATTTATTAAGTCTAACCCAGCAGTGACCCGCGCCGAGTTTGATCAACTTTTCAGTAGAATTGTGAGAGAAGAGAAAGAGCAACTGTTCACTATTTTTTAGATTGGTTCAAGGTGCATTTTTTTGTTCGTAAAGGCAATCAGGGAAAATGTATCCCATATCTCATAGAAAAACACTTAGATCTTTAATTTTGTTTAATGTGTTTCAAATATACACTAAAATAGTTATTGACGATTGCTATGTTTCTTTTGTCATAGGAATAAGAATTGAGTTTAAAATTTTAGATAAAATAAAATAAACAACTTTTGCACAATAATTTCCATTGACATGAATTTGCGTTACAATAAAAATGTTTTCAACCTAAATCCTCTACTAAAAAAATAAGTTTTGAGATGTCTTTTGAAATTTTTTTCTATAAATAATTTGAGATGAAAAGATAAATCAAAGTGGGAGTATCATTACTCCATTTAAGGTATCTCATTACTAAGAAAACTTAATCCGTTATTTTGTTTTTAACAAAAACACGTTAATAGTGAGCAACGAAATCAAATAACCATTCCCTTCATTTTCTTTTCACCGCCAAACGAACCCAGCTTGAGTTATAAATTCCCTTCCTTTTTGGTTATTTCGGGAATCAAATGCACATTTCCATAAGTAATTGACATCTTGAGTAGTATTAATAATAGATTTTACATTGTTTAGTAGCACCAGAATCATGTGTATTGTTTGCCCTCAAGTACATGCCCTTGCGAACTCTTAAAAAAAGGAGGTCTTTCCCTTTTGATTGGAGTTTACAAGTTTTTTGCTAAACGAATAAATTTAGAATGTTGCTCCAATGGTGGGAAGATTACCATAAAATATTTTTAGATCTACTCGTTTACACTATCCTTCATATATGTTCTAATTCTTCTTTTTTTCATTGGTTAGTTTTCTAAGTTTCTTCAACTCGATAAATTTCTAAATTTGACTAACTCTTGCTTTTGAAATTTAATAAACATGTAAATGCATTTCAATATTAAAGAAACTATTTGTGTCTCGACCCTTTTTCCAGTAGTTTATTCCAAACACATAATTTTCATATGTATAACTATAGAAAGTGTGTTCGAATAATCCCTCATTACCAAGGTTTTAGGTTGAGTTAATTTATAATATATTTTAGAATGTAACATCGATACCTTTATATTTCTATTTTCTAAAACTAGTATGACACCCGTCGCCCACACGTTGGGCTTCAATTTTAAAGTTCGAATAGTGCAAAACTATAGTTCCCAAGCACATTTTTTCTTTTTTTAAAAAAATCATGCAGTTACCAAGGTCTCTTTCTTTGTTTCATTTCTTTTCTTTATCGCATATGAGAAACTATTGATACAAACTTCTTTTTTTAGAAGAAATTAATAGTGATTTCACATTTACCCCATACGGACTCAAAAATCTGTGACCTATTGGAAGTAGGAAAGTGTCTTACCACTATATTACACCTTATTATTGACTATTAAAACAAACTTTCAAAAGCATATAAGTATACAAAACCAATGCCAATAGATGCCTAAACTAAAACCTTTCGTTAGAACTAGAGGTCGCACAATAATAGAAATACCCATCCCTTAACTCAAAATGAATAATGACACATCTAAGTCTCAAGTGTATACGCACCCAAATTGGAGATCAGATTTATTAAAAAAGTCACATCCAAATAGCATTTCTGCTTCATCAACTTATGAACACTGCAAGAGAAAAAATTAAAAAAGAACCAAAATCACCATCCAATTCAAGTGAAATCATGAACAGTTTGCCTAATTTGATCTTCACATTTGCAGCCCAATAGGCCACATTCAGGTCTACATTGCAAATCCGGCCAATGTCTAGCATATTCTGAAAACACATTTCGATAACAATCCAAAAGGAGATTTCACCCACGTAACCAATCGGGATCTTCTGGGTGATAGCATGTTCAATGTAGAATGTGAAAAATGAAAGTTTTAGAGACAAGTTTCTAGCCACCAATTCAATACCAAATGCCCTCGGAGATTCGTGGAAACCGTTGTCGCTGAGCTCAACGATCGACTTATTCAAATTCTATCCAAAGCTGAAACCAATAAAACTGTTCTTGATCTTCAATACATATTTTAGACATTTAGTTTTTATAATATCTTTAAGATTGCTTTTGGTTATGACCCTGTTGTCATCCATTCCCGGTGCCAAATTCTCGGTGGCTTTTGAAGATTGCCCGAGAATCTTGAGCGAAAGGATTAATTCCCCTTTTCTCCTATTTCAGAACCAAACGGTTTTTCAACATTGGATTGGAAAAACAACTCAAAGAAGCTGTGGGAAAAGTTCGGGAATTAATAATTTATGAAACAAATATGAAAAAGCAAAATAGATATGCGAAAATAAGTATGTTCTCCAGTTGTTAATCAAGTGAAACAAATTTGTTACCCTTTATTCCTGTTCTATAAGACCATTGCCAATTTAATAGTCAACTAGATGTTTGGCCCAGGCAGATGCCCGGACGCCCCTTCTAAATTACTATTTTATTAAAATCTAATTGAATTACTATTTTTCGAGGAATTAATTTGGCGTATATATCATTTATGCTATGGTTTGGGGCTTAAAAAAATATACCTATAAATCTGAGGTTATAAGGGAATAATAAATAATTACTTTATAAGGCATTATTCTTAATTGCTGGATTTAGGTATTTTTATTTTTTGTTTATATTAAGCCTGCAAAACTATACGATTGGACATTTGAATTTGAATTAATATATCCATTCGTTTGAAATGTAACTGATCCTTATTTGTAGTAAAACATGTGTTTTTTTTTTAAAAAAAAATTATATAGCTTCAAATTAAAAGAGACTTACACGTGGCAAAAAGATTTCTGAAATCTGAAATATGGTACATTGGAACCAAAACAGATGCATACGTAGTTGCCACATAAGCTTCATGTCTTCTGCTTTAATAGGGTAAAAGGGATATACTCTTTAAAAGAATATGATCAACTCACTTTTTTTTTTTTTAATCCTCTATGCATCCTCTTCCAATCAATTGCACATCTATTGGGCACGAAATTTCACGTATAAGTGCTCTGCTTCTCTATTGCACAGCTATTGTTGGGACAAAAAATCCCACAACGCTTTCGTGAAGGATCTATCACCTATTTGTAACCTCCAAAGACCAACCCACTTATTGTCAGTTGATTTTAAAATGAAACCACATGTGAGCTTATATGGGACTTCAAAATAGTATCAGAGCGGGTTTTAATTCGCGGACTTTGTGGGTGGATTTTCACCGATCAGGCGGTTTCTCTGTCTTGACTGACTCGGCAATATATCCGAGAACTTTGATTTACCCGTATTGGGCCTCACCCATGATGGGATCATCGGCTAAATTGCCTAATTACCTAATCCTAATGTACCCATGGACCACACGCCTCATCCAGATCCCTAGACGTTATGAACTTATCTGTGGTTTTGTGAAGTTTTTTGATGGTCTGGAAACTTGCAAAAGCTTAGAACTACTGGATATCTTTTTTTTTAATTATCTTATATTTGATTCGGATTTGGAGCATTTTTGAATTTACTACTGATCTTATTATATATGAATCATTTTTTTTTTTTTTTGGTTTTTGATGGCAATTAGTGTGAACCTTTTATCTCAAGCTTAGGGACTTGGATCATATTGCATCATTGTTCTGTAATTGAGGTTATTTTGTCATTTGTTTTTTGCAGGTATGGTCAGTTCAAAAATGTTGCTCCTGTAACTGCATTTTGTATCTGTTAGTTGAACTTATATTTTTGTTTATCTACCAGATAAATTATCTAGGAGCTATCAAACATCTTTTAGTTGGGAACCTGACTGATATCTTGCGTGTTATGTATACATGTGAAAAGTTTGTTGCGTTATGCCTCAAACAAGAGAAAGATGTGCTTACATCTAGCAATTGTCCTACAGAGAAGTGAGTTTTATCTTGACATGTTTTCTCGCTCTTATTTACTGATAATTGAATTCTGTTTCTGTTTTTGTTTACTGAGAATATATATTTGCTTATAGAGAATTTATGAGTTTGTTTATAATTCCAAATTCTTGACAAGTAATAACCGAATCAGATATTTGAACTTTTGACACCAATTCTTTCTGATTAATTGCATTATATCATAATGTCAATCTTTCATTTTTTTTTTTAATCTCATTGACACAAAATCAATTATATTGCATTTTAACCTGTGAGTTAACGAGTAACATATTGGATTATAATATAACCAAGAGTTATGAAAAATGACATGCTACAACTGTTAGATTTCTACCATAACTGCAACGATGTAAATGCTAAAAATTTTTATAGTTGGAATGGGGGTGGGAGGGTTGGGTGGGGTAGTTAGAAGGGATATTTATTATCAAGAGGTCGACGGTTCGATTTTCACTGGGCCATTCAATTATTTTTTTTCTAAAAAAATTATGATTAATTGAGCCACTAGAATTTAGATAGATATATAGCAAAAAAATAAAATAAAAATACAATGACTTAATATAATACAAGACATTATCCGCCACATTTCTATGGATGAGCACCTCAAATCATTCTAAATATATTTTTAATATTAATTATATAAACAATTTAGAATGTTTCTCTCTTAGTGTTGTTCATATTACTTTCAAATATCGTTCGGCAACTATCTCCTACAATTTGGAGAAGACTCAACTAGTTAGTACCCCTTGGCTTGGTTCCGGCAAATCATCCGCCACATAGTTAGTACCCCTTAGCTTGGTTCCGGTGTGGACTCTTTCACTATGTGTTATTAAATACGGTAGCAAAATTAATACTCGATATACCTAGGACATAGATTCTATATGAGTCAATGGATCATCACAGATTGTTACCAATGGTAATGACTATTTCTTTCATTATATTTTCTTTTTTCCTCATTGCTTGGTTCTGTAACTTTTTTTCAAGTTGAATAAATTTCTTAATTTGATCAACATTTTATCTTAATATTTAGTAAGACAACTTATTGATAAAGGAAGAAGGCCGATTCTGTAGTTGTATATGTAAGGAACCACACCCTCTCAACTAATTTTATTTCAATCTTTAAAAAACAAGTATTAATAAACTCGCGTAGAACATTTTTGTTTTTTGAATTGTTTGTTTTCAAGAGGGGATGGTTCAAAAATCACATCTTTAAAGGATGGATAAGTTCAATTATAAATTGTTTATGGTGAAAACTAAGGTATAATTGAATTCGATAAGCATAAATGCGTTATCATAGTAATTTAAACATTAAAATCAATGGGTGTTGTTATTGTCAAAACAGAAATTAGCATCTAAAACATATTACTGTCATTGAGACAAAATTACTCCTATCCAAGTCAAGCTTGTTTCTCTTTTTTTTACTATCATTTTTGCCTCTACGTGATTTTATTTATCTATTGTTTATGTTATTTTTTGACAATTATTTTCTTCCATCTTGATTGGGCCTGTTCATCAAAACCCACAGAAAAGAATTCCTTAGAACCATTTTTTTCTCTCCACTTCTCCAAAATAAAAATAAACAAACAAAAAGTAGGAGGATAGATAATTTGCCTATTTGTTTGGTCCTAGAGATATAGTTTTGATTAATCTTGTTGCCTGTGATTCAAAGTTGATTCACCCATGGAATCTAGACAACATCAGTTTTTTTTTTCTTTTTTAATTTTTTATAACTCATAAGCAACTTTACATTATTATTAGGAGGGTCATTTTAATTGTTGGTTCATATTTTACTTAGTCCAAATGAAATCAAGGCTCATGTGAAATTATACTTTATGAAGATAAAATAAAAAAAAACTACAATACTCGAATAGAAAGATTTAATTCACACATTCTACAAGTTTTTGTGCAGGAAGATGGCTAAAATATTGGGTAGTTTTTCCCACTTTGAATATTCTTAGGGAAGTGTTTTTTTGTTATGTGCAATTTGAGAGTCCATATTGTACTAAAGAATTTTTTTTTTTTCGAGTGTTTGATTTTTTTTTTTTTTAGTTTTTTGGTATATAAAATAAGGGAGCAGTTTGTTGGAAGATAGACAATCTGGTAGCAAAAAAAGAAAAGTGCGAAAGTTTTGGAATAAAAAGTAACTATTTGACTTAAAAAGGTTATCTTCGTCACAAAGACAATAATATGTTTTGGATGCTAATATTTATTTTGGCAATAACAACACCCAAAATCATGAGGTTGAACATTGGATTTTAACAAAGGGTTTGCCTATACGAATAATATGAATGTTTACATGAAAGTTTGGGAATAATTTTGGAAACATTAATGAACATAATTAGATACAAGATTTGATGTATCAAAGAAAAATTAAGTTGATGGAGAACGATCTCATGTTTATTGAAATTAATTACTTTTTAGATGTATGTTTGGTTCAACATTTGTTTACATGTGAAAGCAACACAAAAGTGAAAGTTCAAATTTGAAAGATATCGTTACTAATGAGTTACTTAAAATTATCCTGGATCTGCAAGAAAAGATTTTTTCAATGTATTAAAAATGACGGGGAACGTTAAAGTTGTTTTCAGTAATTGTATAGACTGTCTAATGACTTCAATTAATTGGACACTAATACAAATTTTGTCCATTCATTAAAAGTGAAGAGATGTAAATGTTGGGTTATCTACTCAAAATCTAAAACCTAACAGGGTTGGTTTATTATTATCCAAGTTAGTGAGTTAGAATTTTCGTACAAATATGTTATACTTGTACTAAAATCAGTGGCGGACACAAGGGAGAACATAATGTAACCGTTAAGGAGACATGAGAGAACAAATATAATTGAGGGTGAGTGATATAGTGTATCATAAGGGAGAACATAATGTAGCCGTCAATGAGACATGAGAGAAAAAATATAATTGAGGGCGAGCGATATAGTGTATCAAGAGAGGATCTACACTTATAAATTCTTTTATTTTTTAAATATAGTAGTGATAGTGTGTTTTCCCATGGATGTAGATGTGGTGATAATGGTATAAACAAAATTACAGTATGGAAGCAAATCCCAAAAATAACTCCTTTTTTACCACCAATAAAATAGAAAAACCAAACAAGCTAACCAAACAAACAAGTAATCAAAGAACTAATAAAGTAAATTAGCACGCAAACTTTACATAGAAAATCTGTAACAAGAGTTAGATCTCCACTATTACAATAATGAAAAATTAGTCTTCACTAATCGGTAGATGCACATGACTTCTGCTGAAGATGGATTGACAACACTTCAAGAATACTCTTCCAAAAGACACTTAAAACACAAAGCGGGATTAGAAGAATCTCATCAAAAAAGAGTTAATTTGAAAACTAAATCAACGGAATTGTAGATCTTCTTGAGACGAACCCACATGCAAACTTACATCAACAATTAACTGTGTTTTCATCTCGCATCAAAGCTTCAGTGAAAGATTTTCTTCTCCCAACTGAAATTCCCAAAAACCTAGAATCCTTTATCTCTCTTTTCTCTTGCAGACAAGAAGTGCATTTTTTTAATTTTTTTTATGTCGTGTGTCTTAATTGTATATGATAAGGGGTTTCAATCTCTAATAGTGGTATATGAGGCTTTGTGAGCTAGTCTCACTTTGATTTCTGGCCAGACTCAACATGGTTTTTTTTTCTTTCCGGCGGCTGCCGTTTCACTAGCATCTTTGGGCTTAAGAAAAAGTTGATGCAGCTCCGATACTATATCAAAGTCACTTGGGATCCTATCTCAAAATTAATTAGCTATGAGTGGGGTGGTTCAAGGAGCTTAGAAATAGGTGACATACCTTTAACGATGACGATATTGGATTCTTTGTCCCAACAAGAGTTGTGCTTGGATCGTATTGAGCATGTGAGACAAGAGAAATGTGCAAGCAGTGAAGGTGTTTTAAAGTTGAACCATACACATTCCTATGTGATTCCTTGCGTTGAAAGTCTTCCTGATCCAGGTTGTCAAGCGGCGTGTCCCATTAGTGACGCGATATAAGGTGATTGGATCCTGTGATTTAGCATTGAAATGTTTTTAAGCTATTTAGAGGTTGTATTAGTGGAGACGGAGATTCAAGACAAGAGATAGTTGGTTATGAAAGTTTGGCAAAGTCTATACAATCTTTGTGGAGGTGACTGATTGAAAATCATATTCTTTGTTAATGTCGTATTATGATAGAAAAGGTGATACACGAGGGATCGTCCAAGATGTGGAGTGCTTTATACTAGTAAGTTCATATGGTGTTGTTGAATGCAAAAAACAGGTCGTATGATTGCTTTGACATTCCTGACGTAGAGATTGTCTATTTTTAAGGAGTTGTTGGTTTGAGATACAAGCATTGTGGTTCATTTGATATTCAGAGCGAAGACCTTAAGTTGAAGACAGAGATAGTATTCTTGTTCTCATAAAACTGTGTTCTGGTTGAGACTTTGAGTTGAGGGAGCATTTGTTGGATCTCCTCAAAGTCCAAACCCCAGAAGAGTTGGCTTACATTAGCCCAGTTAGTGAATCACGGTTTTAGTATAAATATGTCATATTTGTATTAAAATCAGTGGAGAACACAATGTAGCTGTCAGGGAGAGATGGGAGAAAATAGAATTGAGGACGATAGACAGTGTATCGAGAGAGGGTCTACACTTATAAACTTATCTATTGTTCATATATAATAGTAATGATGTGTTTCTCCATTGATGTAGATCTGTTGTGGATCAAACCACATTAAATTGTGTGCGTTGAGTGCTTTCATTTTCACTTTGTGTTAATTGTGTATAATAAGGAGTTTCAATATCCAACAATAAATGAGCATTGTATTTGATGCTTAGAGCTATATGAACTCTATAATAGAGATTGTTTTGTTAGTTTTTAGCATGGAAAGAAACTACATAATATTTCGATAAGGTTTTGTTCTTTTTAATCTTTGTTTAGCGAGTTGAGGATACGTAATCTATATATATTAATACAGGATGAAAATAGCTTACTTGGCATGAAATTGGAAGAACACTTAAGTTCAAAGTAAAAAAAATAGATCTAACAGTGATTACGGTGCATCTTAACAGTAGAAAATCATTTTATTTTATTTTTCTACAACAACCTTTTAAAATAAGTAATCTGATAATAAAAGTTCAAATAGAAGTTATCCTAAATTACTCCTATCCTAAATCAATGCACGTGATTTGTTAAACATTGTTCTATTTACACTCCATGACAGTAAACAGTTCAAAACAATTAAGTATGTCTTTGTTTCATTTTCCTTTTAAAGCTTTTGTTTCTTCCATAGAGTTTTTTTTTTATTCAATGTGTTGCTTTCATACATATTTTTTTTATTCAATACGGGTTTATGTTCAATGCAGTCACTCTCAATGGATATAGAATACCTGTGCATAGTGTCAGAAAATATTACCGACAATGGTTTGGTAATCTCGGCCATTGTTTTTTTTTTTTGAATGTTACAATGGATTGAAGAATAACTTATTTATGATTTTTTATTTTCGCAAACGCTTTCAAGTCGCCTGCCATCATTATTTAGAGGAAATCCACGAGGTTATGACTATCTCCGCACTAATTTTGGAGATTTATATGTTAATTTTCGTATCATTCATAAGGCCGATGACAGTTTTATGGTAATAGGTTTTTAGAATTTATTCGTAACATCAATCTCATTCACGGTGCAAAAGTTCATATTATAGTTGTTGAAGAATATATCATGAAATTCATTATTTATGAACGAATACGGTGTCAGAATTTTGATGTTTTCCATCAACCTATTTGTCCAAAAGTTTTAACCAATAGTTATTTTTTGTAAAAAAATTTTATAAACCGAACCATTAATTTTTATATTACAAAACAAGTTTTTAACATATGTTTTTTTTTTCATAATCCCGGTGCAATGCACAGGTTACCTATTAGTACATTGTTTATCTCAACATAAACTTCAATATATTTCATTGGATTTTTGCCTTGACACTCAATGCACAATATATCCTGTATAAAACTGCTTGCGCATGCAGCTATTATTTGTATTAATGTAAAGGATAGTGCGTTCGTTTCAGAATTGAAGACAGACGAAATTTACTTTTCTAGTATTGTATAATCGTTATTTGAAATTATATGATACAACCAATTAAATTTACTATTTTTTCTGTTTTAGAAAAAATAGTCCATATTGAATTTTGAAATTCGTACAAATTTTAGCATAAATTTAAAGACTCAATGTAATTTTTTTTTTTTTTGAGAGAGGGAATATGTTGTAAAATTTTCCAACACAAGCTCGTTTGAGTGGGAGACGAACAAATTGAGAACGCAAAATCTTGAGCTATTTAGATGGTGTAAAGATTGGTATTTTTTGTTTGTTTGTTTTTTTTTTTTTTTGTTTTTTTGATTGTTGCTATCATTGGTTGTAATTTGCAAAGAAGGACGCCAAAATTTGAGCTTTGTTTTCTTTGAACTACTGTTTAGATGAGGCAAAATTGATATATTTTTATGTACTTTTTTTCCTCTCAAAATGATTGTCCATTTTGTATTTTTATTTTTAGTTCGAATTTTATTGAAGTAAAATTCAAATTAAAAATAAAAATTTAAAGTGGATAATAATTGTGGAATAAAATTAATATAATTGTTATGGGCCGTTAATATGGCGATACAGTACATATTTACATTTTCTCCCAAGAAGAAATTTTAATTGAAATTTTTTGATTCATTTCAACATTAGTAATAATGTAATAGTTCAAAGTCTAAAGTTACATGTCGAGACATATTGTTTGTTCAGTACTACTCGCCATAAGGCCGAACTCAGAATCAAGTATAGCCTAACACATGCATTACGCTTCAAAAATCAAATGTGGTCGGATACTTTGACAAAATTCGATTTCTCGTGTTCAGTTGGGAATCATATTTTGTTAACGCCTCCAAATAATGAATTTGCTTCCAGTGTAGAAAAGTACATGATAAATTTTCCCCCACGAGGTTTAAAGAGTTCTTCGATCCACATATTTCAGACCAGTGCTCTAATGGTGAAATGGTTTTCAGTGTTCTAAATTATACCGTACAGCTGACATATTTCTTCTCAAAAAAACGAAACTAACACATTTCATATCGAGAATCAAACATAACATTCTTTGCTACATCGCTGTGGTGGATGATATCGATCTACAAAATTTTAAAAGTGCATCAATCTATCGGAGAACTAGAACTTGAGCCCAGAGTGAATGGCTACTACCCCTCCCACCAGATTCTCATATTCAACCTTCTGAAATCCAGCATCAGCAATCATTGAAGCAAATTTCTCCTGCATCATTGAGACTAGGAAGGTTAAGCACATAGAATTGAGGCAGCTAGAATAACTGAATCTCCAACTAAAATTGAAAGGGTAAGTGGTATGTTAAACGTTTCAAATGCCATGGAAACAGATGTTTGGAACACGAAAATGGTACAAGCATGGACCACATCAAAGAGCAAAAATGCAGAGCGATGTAACCATGCTTTGTGCTAGATGAGAATGGCCAAGATTCTGAAACATAACAAAACAGGGAAAGATTACTTGAAGTTCTATTCATTGAAAGCAGGTGAATGAAGGATTTGTAATGGCTTTATCACAAACTAATAACACAGGTAAGACGCTGACAACGCACCCGAAAGTGAGTTTTTATATTCTCCTTTTTTCCAGGCAATTGACAACTACAGATTTTCACCTAAATTCGTTTCATGTAATCTACCTAACAAATCAATTTAGAGCTCTGTTTAAAGAAACCAGTACAGGTAACAAGAAGTAACAAGCGATGAAGTTGCTAGAATGTGTTAATAAGAAATAACTCAAGTACTAATGATGCCTAAACTTTAGCAATTATCTCTTCCCAAGATCAGAAACTCTAGCAGAATACTATATGAACAGGGTAAACCTGCCCCAGATTAAAAAAAAAAGGTTTGCTTCTGTAAACAGAAACAAGTGAACTAACGACCAGGGAATATATCAACACACATATTTGTGAAAGCAACAGTCACGTAACGACCACTTAGGTACTAGCAATAAATTTGCCCTAGAATCAACCTAAACTGCAAAAGATAAAGCAACAAAAACCATTTTGCTTCACCTGTGGCGGGAAACGACGAATACTTTCCACTAGGTACTGATAAGACTCCCTATCACCTGCAACTAGCTCTCCTACGGCCGGAATGACCGAAAATGAGTACATATCATACCTGCGGACAATATAAACAGAAGATCTCAAGGGACCATTTAAAAAACGTAATGGCTAGAATATCCAAACTTGGAAAACAGAATATTTTCAATCCAGTTGAGGTAGAAAATAGCAAAACACTAAGAGTTCCAGGCTTTAGAACAAAATATAAAACAATTTTGGAAAAGATAGTGCAAGGAATATCAATTAGAGTATTAGAAATACTGAGACAGACTTTATAAGCCAAAGATAGCGCTCAAGAATACTAATAATGAGCATATTCAAAACTTAGACGTTGCAACTATTTGGTCCTTAAGAAGCTGCAGAAACTTCTTTATTATTATTATTTTAAACGTCAGTGCAATTAAGTATCTTGGTGGGTACTCGTTGGGGGAAACAAATTTCACAACATAAAGGTAGGGAAGAGAGTTTTTAACTAGTGGATCAATGCTCAGCAATGAATAAATACTTGAGAGTTGCAGAATGTGCATAAAACTAGAGAATCAGATACGAAGTGCTTTGTAACTGAAACTCAGTTAAATATGAAAAGAGTTTTATCATAGCTACAAAATACAACAGGAATTTCAAACTAGTTGGCCCTGCCCACCAAAGAAACTTTTCTTTCATATGAAAAGGAAAGAAGTATAGGCCATTGTGAAACAGAGTAACCTCTATCATCAGCACCAACAAAGACCACCACCCCCCCCCTCCCCCCAACAAAAAAAAAAAGAGATAAAAATGTTAGTATTAGCTGGATCTGAATCACCTTTAAAAATGCAACAGAGGAAGATCCACAACTACACGCAGCTAAAAGCATGTTAGTATTAGAAGATTCTACACAGAGATAGAAAACTACTCACAATTCTTTAAAGATCGGAACATCCACATGGCTCAGTTCAAGGCAAAGGAACCTTCCTCCTCGTTTAAGCACCCTAGGATGAATATAAAGCACTTGATGTAGCATAATGAAAAAGAAAAAAAAACAATTTAACTCAACAGAGATGGGTGAATTTCTAATGAAACATTACAAAGCAGAAACGAAAATTATGCTCCTCTTTTTATCCAGCTTTTTTCAGCTATTTGTCACTACAACATATTAGGTTGGCATCATCCTGGATTCAGACATTATGGAATTTAGTCAGTCACAATATGGGCTATACTAACAATAACTAAGATAAAATTTTTCCTTTCCTAAACCTGAAAAGAAGTTCTGAGAAATTTATCATAATTGCCAAATGGAGCTACGGAAGCACAAACTCAGACATCAATTGGTGAAACTACTGAAGGACTCACAATATGAACAATCATTTTCGCCTCCAGAATACTCTCTACATATGCTGATAAAGATCAAATTGCAAGAGTGAGAACATACCTATGAGCTTCTGCAAGAGCTTTTTCGATGTGTGTAACATTTCTGATACCAAAGGCAATTGTGTAGCCATCCATTGAATTGTCGTCAAAATTCAAGGCTTCAGCATCTCCCTCCACCCAAACAAGAGATCTAACCTCGGAGAGACCTAAATATCAGAGGAAAAAATGACTATACAACATTTGACCCACCTTACTCAGAGATTGCTTTCAACATAAGAAGACTCAAATAATGCTTGTCTAAGGAAGCTTTTTACCTCTCTCTTGAGCCCGCTTCTTACCAACATTCAACATGTTGGGGTTAATGTCACACACATAAATCTGAGTCTCCTCCAATAAGCTATCTTCGGGGGAGTCTTGCAAGGCTTGGCGTTTCTCACTGTTGATAGAGTCTAATATCCTAAAAGCAACATCCCCTACAAATAAAGAACATCATTAGATCTTCACTACCACAGTCAAAAAAAGGTCTTACATGATTGATGCCTTCACTATTGGATCTTTGGATTAAGATTCCTAGAAAGACCACACTATCAAGTCGATTCTCACTGCTCATCCACTAGTGCAATAAGTGCAATTGAAAAGGTATAATTCTGTCAAATTTAATTTCTTCAAAAGCTACTCATTAATCTTCTTTAGAATATTCAAAAGATGCATCTTGGAAGGACTATTTCATTTTTTTATTTTTATTTATTTTTTGGGGTAGAAGAGAAAGTAAGTTCAGTAAAGTAAATTGATGGGTATGGCAAAAACGGCAAAGTACATCAAGTATAATCTTTACAAGTCTTTAGTAGCTGAACAGTTCAACAAAACAGGGAAACTGAAACTGAATGATGTTAAATTTGAAACTCAAGAAACAAGCAAGTCATCTTGCTTTCAAGTGATATGAAACATCACTCTTGTATTTTCATTCTTGCCAAACCGATTCTAAATCAGTACAACGTTCATCAATGGGTGACACAAGAAGAGCTCACCTGTACCACCAGCCACATCAAGATGCTTCATACCAGGAAATGGACTCAATTTTGAAACCAATCTGAGGACAAAAAGGAAAGTTATATCACCAGAGGAATCCATAAGGATATGCAAATTAAAGTGCTATGCAACAAAAATACTTGAAAATTTGAATCACAAAACTAACCTGTCCTTCCATAATCTATGTAACCCGGCACTCATCAAATCATTCATAAGGTCATAATTTGAAGCGACACTAGTGAAGACGTTACCCACCAACTGGCTCTTTTCTTCCTCTCTTACTTCCTTGTAACCTGAAATGGTGACATCACAAGTAAACATAGTAATTTAAGTCACATCAGCTTAAGTGGTCAAAGTAATTGTAGCCTGGATAATAAAGCAAACACAATACAGTCTAAAAGTCGATGAACCAATGGCCTGGTATAAGAAGAGTTGTTCTAACAGTTTCGGACTAATTTAAAGCATATGAAAATAGAAAATCGTGAAAATCAGACCAGACCACCAGGAAATGAATAAAATGCAGATGAAAATAAAGCTCCAAAACAAAAAATATATTCAAGAATCCAAATGCATTGTCTTATGATCGATGCAAGGGAAAACATGAGAAAAAGATCTTCGAAGATTAATAGTACATAATGATAAAAGAGATGTACATACCAAAACTGGTGGCATGGGAGTGCAACATCATTCTGGAAGCATACAATGGTGAGAACATTGTTCTCCTCATAGCACGAGCTAATGATCTGAAAGCAGTTGCCATATTGCCCTTTTGATTGGAGCTAACTCCTCTGTCCAAAGAAATTATTCACTTCCATTACCACTTGAACAAACAAGTATGCATTGTTTAAAGAGATTCATACGCTAAACATAAGACATAAAGAAAGTCCACAAAAAGATATAGCAAAGCATCGGTAGACGGAGAATAATATTTAAATTTTTAATCTAAGTTCTTCTGCAGCTTGGGTGATGTAACCGAATGAAAACACAACCACTACACTATCTCAGCATTAATTCTAAGTAAATATACAGTTGCAGTACACTCAATAGAAATACAACAAACATAAAACAGTCAACTCTAGGCAGAAAAACAATTCTCTCATTCACCATCGGTTAGTTCAGAGAACCAGTGACCAATTAGATCTACTATTTAACTTCTAATTCCAAAGAATATTCAAAAGATAAAGACTACATTTCACAGAATGCACTTCAAGAATGGGAAGAAAAATAATGATAATAATAATAATAACATTAACAAGAAGTGAGACAATTGTAAACAATTATGCAGTAAACCAAAACAAGTTGCTTCATGTTCATAATTCTTCTGATGATTAAGAATAACGATTTGAGATTGAGGTCACCACCTACAGTATTGGGTAGCCCTCAATTCTTCTTTTTTGGGTAGAGTGTTGATGTTATTTCGAACTGATACTGGTTGTGCCCTTGATTGAATTCATAGATCCCTGTTCTCCATGGTTTTGAATTGAAGGAGCGCAACAACATCTCTCAGTTTTTATTTTTGTGTTTGTTTTGTGGTGTTCTTTTAGCCTCTGAAGCCGGGTTGAGACCGAAACTGAACAAACGTCGGAGAATGCGACACTAGTCTCCATATACGAGACACGAACGACCTACAAAATAACTCTGTGACATGTTTTCCAGCTAACTTTGAATTTTTTTTTATTATTATTTTTTTTTAAAAAAAAAGAGAAGAGTACACCAGATACGAGAGTTAGTTGCTGAAAGCTAATTTTTGTTGTACTGTACAAAAACTAAGCTGTGATTCATAGACCTGTAATTGAATTCATGTGGAATTTCAAGTGGATTCTAATATACCCCCAAAAAATTTCACAAATAAAAATAGAATTTCAGGTGGATTCTACAATATGAAAGAAAAAGATATAACTTTGCTCGCAAAAATGCACGCAATACACAAATTGTGCGAGACAGGTAGCAAACTGAAATATCCTATCATCCATATTTACTACTCATCCATTTCTGTTAAGGACTGCTCAGATAAGAAGGACAAAAGTGAGACAGGGGAAAGTTTTGCATCTGACTAATACACAAATCATGAAACTTCATAACATTTCTCCCATCAGCACAACACATTTTGATTCAGAGTCAGGTAGGTCGCAGATGAGTTCCAGGGGAAAAACACATGTTGAAGCAATTGATATCTTCTGCAATGGAATTCAATTAAAGGAATACTGCAGAAAAACAACTGTTTCAAAGGTGGAGAACTTGTAAAAGCACCTACGAATCTAAGCTCTTTGTCTCTCCCTACAAATAAAAAGTTCAAAATTTTAAAACCATCATCACTTAAAGCCAGGATGGTTGAGTGATCTAAGCAATTTAAGCCAACCCAATAAGACATGCAATAGAAAATTATCCACAAACAAATCAAACTAGTTGAAAATACACGTAAGTAGAAAAAAACTAATTCAAATTTAATGTGGATGCTGATTCTTCTATGCTTAATTAAACTGGTCAGCTCCATTTTCCCAACGTATATCAATACTAAACCAAAGTATCATTATGCTTGATACTTCGGAAAGCTGCCTTTCATCAGCTTAATGCACAAACCAAACCATAGCGTGTTCCTTGGAAATTAGGGAACCACTTCCCAAGTTAATTAGTAAGCACCCATTTAGTCCAGGGAGCTTTTCCAGAACATTAAAAACAAGCTTTGGTCACGGAAATTGGCATTTCCCAAATTTTGAACAGATATCAAACACATCAGGGGCAAACACAATTCTACCAAAATCAATCAGAAACAATAAATACGCCCCCATGGAACTTCAAATTTCAATTGGTATTCAATCAACAGAATGTTAAAACGCTTTTCCTTTCGATCAAGACAAAAAACTTCAATCAAGCAGGCATCGGAAAAGTAGTAGAAGATATTCAAAACACGGGGGAAAATGGAGTGCTAAAATATAGTATAAGCAGATCACCTTACACTGCTTCTCGAACGAGAGATCAACAATAGCTCTTTTCTCCTCTGCGCAAGAAAATCAAGCTGGATAAAAGTGCGCTTTTTGATGATGATGATGATGATGATGAGGAAGAAGAACTGGGGAAAAGGTGGGAGACTGAAAAGAAACGCAGAGGTGTGCAACGGAGCTTTACGGTGTAAAAATCAAAATCTCGTTCGTCTTTTAAAAGTAAAAAAATTAAATGCTTAAAAATATTTTTCTATCTCTTGTAAATTGCACATAACTAGCCCGCGACATATACATAGTCTTTTGTTTCCAGAATACCTTACATTGAGATCTAGAATGAAAGGACAATTAACAAATACAAAAAATTCATTTTCACAAAAAAAAAATACAAATTTAAGCTAATTTACCTTAAGACGTCAATTAAAAATAATGATAATAATAATAGATCAATAGTAAGGTACATATATTGATCTGAAATTACACCGTGGATGACAAATAATTTGAAAAGGAATGAACGTTGAAAACTTTTGCAAATTGGAACACAATGTGCAAATTTTAAAGTCTATATTCATTCAATTGGAGATCAAAAGAATTGTGTTTTCTGCTCCAAATATCTAGAAGAAACTAAGCTTATTTCTCCCGATTGTCTTTTAATTAATAGGAATTTAATCTCATTGGGAAATTCTTCATTACTTTCTTGAGCTTTCAAATTCTTTTCACGAGTTTCAAATGTTGAAAGATTAATTTACAGGCAGTATGAGAGAAATTATGTAAGAAAAAATATATTCTTGACACTAAAATAATTATTTTGTATCTAAGTTAGTTGCAGTATAAGAGATTACAGTAAAATATTAGAACTGTTGCTTGGAACTGTTATACAATATAACATAACTGTTGCTTGGAACTATTAGGGCATCTCCAACCAAGACACCAAAACACTAAATTTGGTGTTTTAGTGTAAAGGTTGCACTCCAACAAAGACACCAAATCACTGCACTATTTTGGTGCAATGAATAGTGCTACACCAGATTTGTTGTAAATTATCCATTACACTATTTCTAGTGCAATATCTTTTACTTTGATCTAAATATATGTTTGCTGCGTCATTGAATTTGCAAAACGAATTACGTTGTGAAAATTGTAGCATATTAAATATTTTGTTGAGATATACAAAATAAGACCCATATTGAATACAAAATTTATTTTTTAAAAATTAATTTTTAGTTATTATCAAAATTAAATATGAAACAAAATTGAAAAAAAAGATACTACTACAATCTAATAAAAAAAATTATAAAAAATAAATTTCACAAAATTATCAACAAATTACAAGATTTTAATTAACCCCGAAATAAAATTTAACCTAATATATTAAATTATAAACCATTTAGTACATTAAGGTTGGAGATCAAAGAACTTTGGTGTAAAAAGATTCTTGGAATATTTTACTTTACATTAAATTTGGTGCAAATTATAGTAGAATGATTGGAGATGCTCTTACGATAAGAGATTATTAGGTTTTAAGATGTGTTCCTTCGAGACATGTTTCCTTCAGAAAATTTGCATTTTGAATTTTTGTGATTACTGCAACTAAAAAAACAAAAGAAAAGAACAGCAAAGAGGGAGAGATCGAAAAGAAATGTCAATTTTTATTTGCGAATAAAAAAAGAGCTTTAATTTAAAATTACGCTGAACTCCCAAATCTAGCCTTTGTGTGATCAAAACTTATGAAACTACATAAAAGCTTACTGAACCACAATGATTTAAGAGTTTTTTTTCTTTTAAATAATTTTCTTATATATACAAAAATTGTTGATTTTGGTGAAATAAATCAAACTACGCATATTAGTAGAAAGATAATGATTTGTGAAGGAAAATTTTAAAGGAAATTTTAACTGGAATAAATCATAACAATTCATTTTTAACACTATCTATTTGTAGTTTGAACATTAAAGATTAGGGCATAATTTTGATTATTGACACATTATTTCTGGTAAATTTTCCTTGCATTTAACTATAAGAGTTTCGATAATAACTAAAAATCCACAATTGAAATCTTTCCTTATATATTAATTTTAAGATCAAATAAATATATACGATTTAGTTCCAAGATGCCAACTACTCCCTTTGGTCCTTAAATAAGACATTTTGATTTGTCCTATGCTTCACATAGTATGCATTTTTTATTGACAAAAAAACTTTAAAAATACATTTTCGCATTCGTTGTATTCTCTTAATTATTATGAAATATTTTTAAAGTTCTTTTTTCAAATGAAAAATACATACTAGAACATAGGACAAATAAAAAATACCTTATATTAAGGACGAGAATGAGTATGAAAAATTCAAAAGAACTTGGTGGTTATTTTATCACAGTTGCCATCGATGCATTGCATATTTTTATTCAAAACACTTCCTTAAGGTGGCAAAATGACTAGGTGTTGAAGGGAAAATTAAATTGTATTTCAGGCGTCGACTTTGTGGTCAACCTTTATAAGCTGACGTAAGAGTCGACATATGCTTTTTAGTTTGATTTCGAATTTGGTTTGATTTCGCATCTGGCAAAGTCTTCACTGTTTATCAAAAATATGATTTCGACAACTATTTTCTTGATGTTTAAAAACTGATTATAGAATTGATACAATTAGTTTTGTTTCTTAGTTATCATTTTTGTTTACAAATTTTTCCAATTTTGGAGTTCTCTCTCTACATGAGAGCTTTTTCTCTCTCTACTCGAGAGTTGTTCACTCTCTCCCTTAGGCGGAAGTTTGGTTTTACTCTTTCAGTTTGAAAGCGGTTTTTTTTTTAAATTGGATTTCAAAATCTTCTCCACCACCAAGTCCAGCTCCACCTCCCGCACCGAAACCTCCTCCTGATCTACCACCTGCACCACCGCCAAGACCACCACTGCCTCCAAATCGGCCTCCGGCTAAGCGGTTACTGCCGCCCAACCATTTATGGCATCCAAACCGCCGGAATCCCCTTCTGCCACCCAGATCCACCCTCTGCCGCCCTCTGGCGCTCCGCCCTCAACTCGGAATCCACCTCTGCTGCCTTCGCCACCCTCCTACTGCATCCCAGATTTGACGGAGTCCATGCCAGTTCGGATTTAGTTGTTTTTTTATTGTTGTGTATTAATTCAATTAAGTGGGATAGCCCACCCTCAGTATAGATCTCAGGGGGATTCTTTACTGAGTAAATTAGTGTGTCAACGGAACCGAGTCCGTTGGTCGAGTCCGAATTTGATGTGTGCTGTTCGTCGTTAATGACGATAAATTTGTGCTTCAGTTTGCGGATTAGTGATATATTCGAGTTCACCATTTTATTCTGTTCTGTGATATGTCTGACAATAAAATTATACCATTATAGGATTGTTAACCCTTTTGGCAATTGTATTGGTCTAATCACTAGTGCAGTGACTAGTACCGTGAGTATGTCATTAGGACGGTTCGAGTACGTCATTTTGGATGGTTTGTTCTTGTATAAAATGGTGCTGGACCATTTCTAGTAATCTTAATACAATATGTTTTCCCTCAAAAAAAGCCTATAGGCATTCAATTCCATTCTGTCTGCATTTTTCTATTCCTACACCATTGTTTTTCACGTCTTGGCTTCCTTGCTTTTCATATTACAGAACTCTTTGACTGGCCTTGGCTTTGATTTTTTGTTTTCCTCTCATTTTTTAGGGAACCAAAAATTAATTGGAATACTGTATATCGCTTAATTGGGTAGATGAAAGGAATAGAAAAAATGAGTAATTAGACCAGCTATAATGTTTGGACAAATTATTAATTGGGGATCGAGTTGGTTTAAAAATTTTCAAGAATAGATTAAAGTCTTTGTCCACTAATTTATTAATATCTCCAACTTAGAATAGGGAAATTGTATTGAATTCATAATGTGTTGTGCACAATATACAGACTATATATAGACAATAACAAACCCTATAATAGGAAATATACTAAATATTACAACACGCCCCCGCAAACTCACGGCGGAGAAGAGAGAAGCCGAAGTTTGTCCCGAAATCGAAAGAATAACTCTTTGGACAAGGGTTTTGTCAGAATATCAGCAAGCTGATCAGCAGCAGAGATAGAATTGACCGAAACAAACTTACGCCGAACATGATCTCGAACAAAGTGAAAATCAACCTCAACATGTCTTGTACGAGCATGGAACACAGGATTCACAAAGAAGGAAAACCGCACTACCGTTGTCACACCAAATAGAGGGAGAGCGATTTAAAGAAACGCCTAACTCGGACAACAGATGACACACCCAATGCAGTTCAACACAGACATTAGCAACCGCACGAAACTCAGCCTCAGTAGACGAGCGAGCCACAGTGGGCTGCTTCCTAGATGCCTGTGCAATGAGATTAGGTCCCAAATAAATGAGAAAACCAGTAGTAGAACGACGATCATCCGGACAACCAGCCCAATCAAGCATCACTAAACGCAGAAGAGTACCCAAATCAGAGGATGCGAACTAAACAAAATCAATGGTACCACGAAGATAGCGAAGAACCCGTTTGAGAGCCTGAAAATGAGAAGTGCGAGGCTGATGCATAAACTGACAAAGCTTATTAACCGCAAAGGAGATATCTGGACGAGTGAGAGTGGTATACTGCAGATCGCCACACAACCGACGATAAGTAGTCGCATCATCGAGACAACAGAGTACCATCCAAACGGGATAACACAACATTAGCTCGCAAAGGAGTGGAAACAGGTTTGCAAGTATGCATATTTGCAAGTCGTAGCAAATCAGTGACATACTTGCGCTGAGAGAGAAGCAAACCTTTGGAAGTACGACGAACCTCAACCCCAAGAAAGTAACTCAATGGACCTAAATCCCGAAGAGAAAACTCCTTAGCAAGACAAGAGATAAAATGCTGAACCAAACCGTAAGTCTTTGTAAGAATAATGTCATCCACATAGACCAAGAAAAACACAAGCTGCGACCCACGGCGATAGACAAAAAGAGACGGATCACAACGAGACTCCACAAAACCCAAGGTAAGTAGAAATGCTGCCAGCCGAGAATACCAGGCCCGAGGAGCTTGCTTAAGACCATACAAGGACTTATGCAGTTTACACACATAATGAGGGCGCACCGGATCAACAAACCCCTGTGGCTGAACCATATACACGGTCTCACCGAGAACACCATTAAGAAAGGCATTACCGACATCAAGTGAGAAATCGACCATCCACGTGCAGGCAACAGCCAAAACGGAACGAATGGTGACCGCTTAACAACCGGACTAAAAGTGTCGGTGTAATCAACCCCAAAAGACTGAGTAAAACCTCGAGCCACCAACCGAGCCTTATACCGCTCAATAGAGCCATCAGCATGAGTTTTAATCTTATAGAGCCATCGATTACGACAACATTGCCGGAGGAAGGAGGGGAACTAAAGTCCATGTGTTATTTTTGAGGAGGCGGAAATTTCATCCTTCATGGCATTCTGCGCCACCGAGGAAGAGATTTGGCTTGGGTGAAGGATGTAGGAGCAGAGACAAGGCTGGGGAAACAGAGGTAAGATGAGCCGAGGGATCAAAAATTTTCTTGGGCTTGGGTTGTGGACGAAGTGTCATTGAGTGCCGACGGGAAGAAGGAGGAGGAGGTGGCGGCGGAGGACTGCAATCGATGATGAAGGGCTGGATGCGGGAGATCTAGCTAAAGGTGATGAGTCGGGAGGGATAGGAGGAGACGAAAGAACCGGTGTACTAGAAGGAGACGAAGAAGACGCAAGACGACGCAAGTATACCAGAGAATCGGTTACACGCAACCAAGGGGTAGCGAAGACTCCAGCAAGAAGAAGGAGAACTAGAAATAGGAAGTTTAAAGGGAAAGAGTTTCTCATCAAACTCAACGTGACGAGCAACATAAAGACGGTTATTCACCACATCAAAACAGCGATAACCAAGATGAGATGGAGAATACCCAAGAAAGACACACTGAGTAGAACGAAAGGAGAATTTATGTTTATTATAAGGGCGAAGAAGAGGATAGACAGCGCAACCAAAGACACGAAGAAAGGTATAATCAGGTGGCTGGTGATATAGTGTAGTGAAGGGGAGGTGACCTTGAAGAGGTTTACTAGGGTGGCGATTAATCAAAAACACAGCAGTTTCAAAAGCAAACTCCCAAAACCGAAAAGGTGTACTGGAATGGCCAAGGAGAGCAAGTCCAATGTCGACAATGTGACGAATTTTGCGTTCAGCAGTGCCATTCTGCTCATGAGTGTGTGGGCACGCTAAACGATGAACAATACCAACATCCTTAAAGAAAGAATTGAGAGAACGAAATTCACCACCCCAATCGGAGTTAACACTTTTAATGGTAGTGCCAAATTGGTTTTCTACGAGAGCTTTGAATTGCTTGAAAACATGGACAACATCACTTTTATACTTAATTGGATAAATCCATGTGAATAAAGAGAAGTCATCAATAAAAAGCACAAAGTAGCGATAACCATTGAATGACAAAATAGGAGCAGGACCCCAAACATCAGTGTGAATTAAATCAAGAGGTTTAGAGCTACGATGAAATGTAGAAGGTAAACTGACCCTATGTAACTTCCCTAAACAATACGCCTCACATTTATCAGTGGACGTGGACACAGAGGAGTAAGGAAGTTGAAATTGCCTAACCAAAGTACGAAGAGTGACATTATTAGGGTGCCCTAAACGGGCATGCCATTGACCTAAAGAGACAAGATAAGCTGCTGGAGACAAGGAACCACGAGCAGGAAGATCTAAGCGATAGAGACCCTTATCAGCCCGACCGTGGAGGAGGAGTTCCTTGGTTGAAAGATCCTTAACACAACAAGAGTCGAATAAAATTCAAAGAAACAAGATTATCACGGGTAAACTTTTGAACAGATAACAGAGGTTTAGTAAGAGAAGGAGCATGCAAGACACGATTTAAATAAAGAGGACGAGAAAACGATGGCAAAACAGATTGACCAACATGCTGAATAGGTAAAGCATCTCCATTACCAACTAAAATATGGTCCGTACCAGTATAATCATTGGAGATACTGAGAGAGGACAAATCTGGCGTGACATGATCGGTAGCACCAGTGTCCGGATGCCAGGGAGTGACAGAAGGTGCATACTGCGCCATATGAGCTTGAGAAGACATAGTCGCCTCCGGGTAAGACGGAAGAGGCAACAAACCAGCTGAAGGCGGTGCAGGGGAACCTGCCTGGGCATAAGCAGCCGACCGAACGGCAGGGGGTCGAGGAACAAAGTTAGTATCAAAACGGCGTCGACAAGTGGCGGCCGTGTGATTCAAGATGCCGCAAAGCTGACACGTCTCACCCGGAGCGGGAGGGGTGTAACCACGCCGACCACCACCACGACCAGAAACCTGATTGCGCCGGCCGCCGCGTTGCGAGCGACCGGCACGAGAGGATTGAGGCGGCGTAGGCGAGGGTGGCGACTGCACAAGCATGGCTGTGGGCTGAAGGACCGGCTGTTGAGCGTGAAGAAGCACCTCATATGAAACTAACTGTCCAAGGAGATCTTGATAGGAGGGGGGTTCGGATCGCTGTTGCAGAGCTCCGATGATGCCATTGAATTCGGCACCAAGCTTGCGGAAGATTATGGCATTAAACTCCGCAGGAGATATGCGATGGCCGGCAAGCTGCAGTGTATCGGCGATGCCCTTCGCTTTGGAGAGGAGAGCCGTGACCGACAAGTCACCTTTTTGCAAGCTGTGGAGCTCCATAACAAGCTGGGTCTGTTGAGCATAAGAAAGACTGCCGAAACCCTGCTGAAGAGCTGTCCATGCAGCCTCCGATGTTGTGCAGCCCTGGAGAACGGGAAAAATCTCTTCAGCAACGGAAGAAAGAATCCAAGAGAGGACCAACTGATCCTTTTGCTGCCAGATATCAAACTCAGGATTGAGTTGGGGCACGGCACCACTAACGGAAGGAAGAAAACGTGGCGGTGCAGGTTCGGTGCCGTCGACAATACCGGCAACACGAAACATAGTCAATAAAGGAGTAAATTGAAGACGCCAAGACGAATAGTTGGCCCGCGATTGCAGCTTCACAGTAAAGGAATGATTGAGAGATTGCATACTAGGTTGAAGAATTGATACGATGCTCGTGAAGAAGATACCGTGACCAAGATGAGTAGCCCGGTCGGCGGATGAAAGGTCGGTGATAGTCATCGTTGAAAGTAAGCAAGCAAAACAGAATTCTTTATAATGATTTTTTTTTTTTTTGATTTTTTTTTGATTTTTTTTTTTTTTTTTTTTTTTTTTTTTTTTTTTATTTAACAGCAGCAACAATCAACGGCAGCAACAATCGGCCAAAAAAAACGGAGACCGACGACGACGACGACGATGAGGAACGACGACGATGAGGAACGACGACGACGACATGAGGAACGGAGATGAGGAACGACGACGGCAGCAGCACGGAGGATGCGACCGACGATGGAACGGATTCAACGCCGACGACGACGAACACACGCCGACGAACACACGCGGGCAGTAGCAGAAAGACAGCGGCAGCAGCGGCGGCGAAGAAGGGGGCAGCGGCGGCAATAGGTGATGCTGAGTTTGGTCGACGGGGAGAAGAAGAAGAACGCCGGTGATGCTGAGTGTGGTCGGCGCCGGCAGGGAAGGTTGGATGGAAGAAGGTGACAATGCCGGCAGCAGCAGCGGTGGAAGATCAACGGCAGCGGTGCAGCAGCAGACCGGCGGCAGGAAAACAGCAGCACGAATTGGAAGAGGAGAGGAGGAGCACACGCCGGCGATGCGGAGCGTGGTCGACGGTAAAGAGCAGAAGAAGAAGCCGACTATCGGCGAAGGGGTGTGCACGGCCGAAAAAGAGGAAGTCGGCGGGGGAGAGAAAGAGAGAGGAGAGAAAAGAAAAAAAATTGGTTTTGTTAAACCTAGCTCGATACCAACTTAGAATAGGGAAATTGTATTGAATTCATAATGTGTTGTGCACAATATACAGACTATATATAGACAATAACAAACCCTATAATAGGAAATATACTAAATATTACAATACTCCATAAAGGTATTTTAGAAAGATTAAGGAAAAAATTGTTAATTAAGTTAGTTTTATTAAACTGTGTAAAAAATGGTACAAGTCTATTGAAATGGGACTGAGGGAATACAATATTGGAGCTATCATTTCTTCCATTATACACTTTCTTCTTCTTTTTTTAATACACTTAATCGGAAGACATGGTTTACATAGTAGGAAGAAATTTCTTAAATTTTTGAGGTTCATACCGTCTTTCACATTTATTTATCTCAAACATTCTAAGAAAGAGCATCAAGTACTGCAATTGTAAAACTTAAGCACAATTTGCTCACATCATTATTCTGACTATGTATTTTAATTTTTATTTATATAAGAACTATTTAGTGTTATAAATGTTAAGTGAGTAGATTGTAGATTGAATACTTCCAACTTATTCTCTCTCAACCTTGATACCGTAGTTGTAAGAAAAATTATCTTCCGAATGTGTCAATTTTGGAGGTAATGATTTGAATGACATGCAAAAATGTGCCGGTAATTATGTTAATACTTTTCGCAGTAAGTTTCATCAATATGTTTAATTAGATGCAAAGATATGTAATACTAGGTGTCATCGATCGTTCCTATTACTCCAAATTTGCCACATGTCTTCATTCCGAGGTGCCTTGATTATCCACGACAGAAACCACATATTTAGGACTTATCAATTAATGTTCTTGATTCATCGATCATCATGCTGTATCCGACGGTGAGGCAGGAATAGAGACAGGAGGAGCAGTAATAAGGGCAAAAGGAAGAGGAGGATTATCACCACCTTGAAGAAGCCTACCACCATCCTCAGCGGCGGTGCCACCCTCGCCATCCCCATCCTAGTTCTTGAGAAGCGCCAGTCTCCGAGTAATCTCCGTCACGTTTCGCTTAATGACAAGACGCACATCGTTGGCATCATGAGATTGGAGGCTTTCCGGGTTGTTTTCGCCACTCAAACACTGGTGAATAAACAAGCGGATCTCCATTTCTCGACTATCCCTCGAGATTTTCTTAATCTGTTCTTTTCTTTTCAATTCTTTGTCGAGTGAAAATTTCTTGGTCAACCATCCGTTTCTCTTTCTCTGAAGTGGGTACTACTTTAAACCGCGCCAGGACTTGATTCAAGGTGGTGGGATCCTCCGGCCAAACCTCCGGCTTCTCATCTTACGGGCCATAAAGCATGGCGGCGACATCTATCCCACAAAGGGTACTTAATTCTTGGACTTTCTTCATCAACCCTTTTTTCCTTTTCTTGTAAGAAGCTTTTCGACCTGAATGGTTAACAATGTAAGCAAGCCTCACTTTTCTCCTAGTCATTGCTGTTTTTTGAAAGCAGAGGATTTTTTTTTCGTAGAAATGGAGATATGTTTGAGAATTTGTTGTGGTCTGATGACGTTTATTTATACTAAAACTCATGAATAGGAAGACAGTGGGAAAAGGGTGGGGTCACAGGTGGTGAAAAAATATACACATCAAAGGTATTAACTGCAACGGATTCTTAGTTTGAATGTTTTGTCGTTTATTTGGACGCACAGTAAATTTTCCGTTGAACCATATAGTCGATGGCTTTATGCGCTACAGCGGTGAGATTTATGTCATCCAATTTCTTTGTTTTGCAATTTATTTTAATATATGAGATAAAGGTTGATTCAATCCATGGAATCAAAAAAGATATTTGTACAAAAAAGTCATATTTATCATACAATTTAGCTTAATAAATACTCCCTTCGTTTTAAAATAAATATCCGTCATGAAATTTCATTAACACCGAGAAAAAATATTAAATAAGGTGGTTAAAATACAAATTCAACCTTATTAAATATCAATGCAACCCATCGTCATACCAATTCAATTAAGTTTTTTTTTTTTGATGTCTAATGCTAGCGTAATGCTAGAAGCAATGGATAAACGATGTATCGAATTTATAAAATAACATATATCTTGAAATTTTTATGCTAACTTAAAATGACATATATTTCAAAATTGATGGAATTATAATCTTGACTAATATTGCATGTTTTTTTTTTTTTGAGAAATTTCATTTGCATTAAAATGAATTACAAAATTATAGTACAACGTAGCATACAAAAAAGAAATTTTCACTTGAAACTGACTAACACGTTACATTTAGAAAGAAAATAATACTTCAAAATATCCCATATCTATCTATAGGTCCCAACAACACAATAAATTAATAAATACCCTAAACGAAAAAAAAGAAAAAAATAATAATTATAAATATTTAGTAAAATATGAACTATTGATAATTGTTTTTTTAAATTTCAGAAAATGATATGAAATTTGTATATATTTCTAGTATTCAAAAAAATTTTAATACATGATTGATTGGGATTTAAAGATAATCGTAAATTAATTAATTTAGTTAGGGTTTTTTTTTCATAGAAATTCTTTAAATTAATAATTTATTAATTTAATGATTATCTTGTAATTCTCTGAATTATTAAATTTTTGCGGTTCGAACACTATAAATTTATAAAAGTTCTACTGTAGTCCATATTGAGCTTTCAAATTTTACAATTAAGAACCTGTTTATGGATTTAAAATTTAAAAGTACAAATATCTGTATAATACAAAAACATGGTTTTGCCGTTGCATTAATATATATTTGAAAATTTATGTATATGTATATAGTTTGTTTTTCAAGAAAAAAAGATTATCATCAGTCTGCACAGTGGAGTTCTTTTTTTTTTTTTTCGTTTTGTTTATGTTGTGTGTTGTGTAATCAACAGTTTTTTTTTTTTTTTTTTTTTGGTTCTCAACGTTGTTACTTTCACTAACATTATTTCTTGAACACCAGTACCAATTATGGTTATGATCTTCTGTCCTAACGTGAAATTTAAAACATATTTTACAAAGCCAAATTCTATAATTTTGCTTCAAATCTAATGTATTTAATTTTCAAATCTTCCATATATATATATACACACACATATATATATATACACACATATATATATATATACATATATATACATATACAGATAAATAAAGGAGGCAACGGAACATCTGGCGAGTTAGTTAAAGTACTTAAATGGCTGCAAAGTTTACCACTTAATTGGAAATTTACATTGTAGAGAACATGAAATTGTTTGATTATAGAATTGACGCGGTGATCATGGCAGTATTCGACTTCTCATGGGTTCGTGCTTGTTCTTCATAACAATACGTAATTTTATGTTCAGTTGATAAATCTTGACCTTTGTTGATTGGGTAAAAGGAGAATCATGATCCAAGGTTTAATCCCTAAATTTTTCCATACTTCAAAATGTAATGAAAATTTTATACAAGACCAACAGAAATGAACTTATTTTTCCCAATCAAAGTTCTGATTTTAGATTTGCAGAGAGCTTTATGCATTGGGAGCTAGGTTTGTTCATCCTGGTAAACGTCTTACTTCAATAGTCTAACTTAGTTAAAAAGAATACCATCAATTGCATAACATCTAAGAAAATATCAAAGAAGTCCAACCACATTACTTCTTCGTCAAGCCCCTTCGCCATTTTCCTTCTACCATTTGCATTCACTCAAAATTAACTGTCAAGATTTACGAATCTCCATTGAACAATATTTAATATCAATTTCAAAGAAAACTGATACTGTACACACGTTATTTTTTTCCTTTCTAATTATCAAGCCTTGGATCTCAAATTTTAGATTGAATGGATTTTCAATTACAAAGAATATAATTCCATGAAGACATATAAATTGTCCCTAGACATTGGTTGGAAAGGTTAAACTTGGTCGAAATTCCGAAAGACATATTGCACTATCACACTAAAATAGCATAAATTTTAGTTTGTGAATTTTACTATAAACAGTTATTTTTTTATATATCTATCTCAAAAAAAAGTATATTGTAATTTACATTACTTTTAGCAAAATTTTGTTTCTAATATGATTTATTTTTTCGAGAGAAAAGGTAGATAATATAATTTATTACTTACTACAGAATAATATTCTCAGACGGAGAAATTATTATTTTGAAAGTGTTAGATTGTATTAAAACCACATTAGATGGAAAGAAAGCAGTGGAGATTAAGAAGGTTAGTAAACTAATCATCAGTCGCCGAACAATATTCAAAGGCAAATGATTATTTGGATTCATGAACGAGCCTTTTTAATTGTCTTCCTTTAGCACTCCATAAAGATTTTGAACTAACCATGAAACAACAAAGATTAATTGAATCCACTCGAACTGAATTTCCTGAACTAACTAGGAGTTGAATTTAGTAACAGCAATTAAGATAACTTGATACTTTTAGGTAACAAAAATTGGCACTTAGCTTTAAATTGATGATTAAACCTAAAATGATTAGTAGCTGGAATGGCTCAATTGGTAGAGCATGTGACTAGTAATCATAAGGTTGGAGGTTCAAGTTGTCCTTTCAGCACTCTTGTCTCTATTTTTTTTTTTCCTTTTTCCGATTTAATAGTTTGATAATAATAATAACAATTGTATTTTCAATAACTGATCTAACATAGATATTGGTACTCAAATAGGATGTGATCCAAATTTATAAAGAACTACTAGTACAGAACTGAAACCCGGAATCTCTTTATGGTGATTCCAATTCAGTCAAACCTTAAAACAACCATTAAACCAACAAAAATTAAGGTGTCTTTGCCATCTTTGCCACCCTGACCACTACCAAAACCACCTTTTCCACCAGCTCCACCTCCCTTAATAGAGACTTGATAGCACAAATGTTTTAAGACTTTCTTAAAGAAAATCCTAATATTGTAATATTTCTTCCGACTTAAACAATTTTTTATTTTTTTCTACTCCCTAATGTAGCGCAACTTATCAATTGAAACCGACTCGTTACTATCAGTATAAGAGATTTATGAGAGATGTAAGAAGAAAAATATTATTGACACAAATAATTATTTTCAATCTAAGTTAATTACTGTATGAGAGATTTATGCTTGGAACTATTATAGTATCAGAAAACTGTTGCTTGGAACTGTTACAATAAGAGATTATTAGGTTTTAAGACGTGTTCCTTCGGGATAGAGAAAAAAAAAGAAGATATGTTTCCTTCAAAAAATTTGCATATTAAATTTTTGTGACTACTGCAGCTAAAAAAAGAAACGAAAAGAAAAGCAAGGAGGGAGATAGAAAAGAAATGGAAATTTTTATTTGCGAATAGAAAAAAAGAGCTTTAATTTAAAATTAAGTTGAACTCCCATATTTAGACTTTGTGTGATCAAAAGTAATGGAACTACATAAAAGCTTACTGAACACAATGATTTATTTTTTCTTTTAAATAAGTTGTGCTATACAAAACTTATTAATTTTTGTGAACTAAATCAAACTATACAGATTAGTAGAAAGATAATGATCTGCGAAGGAAAATTTTAAAGGGAAATTTAACTGGAATGAATCATAACAATTTCTTTTTAATACTATCTATATCTAGTTTGAACATTTAAGATGAGAGTATATTTTTGATTATTGACACATCATCTCCGGTAAATTTTCCCTGCATGTGTCACTACAAAAGTTTCGATAATAACTAAAAACCCACAATTGAAATCTTTCCAAATATATTAATTTTAAGATCAACAAAATATATACGATTTAGTTCCAAGATGCCAACTACTCCACCGTTTCTTAAGATAAGGCATTTTGATTTGTCCTATGCTTCATATAGTATGCATTTCGTATTGAAAAAAAAAACTTTAAAAATACATTCTCATCTTCGTTGTGTTCTCTTAATTATTATGAAATATTTTTAATTTTTTTTTGTCAAATGGTACACTCTAGGATATAGGACAAATTAAAAATACCTTATATTAAGGACCAGAAGGAGTATGAAAAAACCAAAAGAAGATCTTGTTTGGTGGTTCTTTTTATCACAGTTGCCATCGATGCATTGCGTATTTGGAAAAGTCCTAACGAACACTTCTTTAAGGTGGCAAAATGACTAGTTGTTGAAGGCAAAATTAAATTGAATTCCAGGCGTCGACTTTGTGCTCAACCTTTATAAGCCGTCGTAAGAGTCGACATATGCTTTTTGGTTTGATTTCGCATTTGGCAAACACAAAGTCTTCACTGTTTATCCAAAATATGATTTTGACAACTATTTTGTTGATGTTTAAAAACTGACTATAAAATTGATACAATCAGTTTTGTTTCTTAGTTATCATTTTTGGGGCAACAATTATGTAATACTACATATTTTGCGCCAAATTTTTAGAAAGTACACCACACCTTAGAGAACATTTTGAAATATAATCACTGTTCTATCAAAATTCAGAAAGAAAAATGAGCTTAAAAAATGTGGCATTTCTAAATTCATCAATTGTGTGGAAACCACAACACACACACACACACACACACACACACACACACACATACGTATATAAGCGAAATTCCAGATTGACAAAGAAATTAAATGATCCCAAACATATTTTCAAGTTTGAGTTAATCCAGGTCTTCAACGGCTGTGGGAAGAGCTTTAAATGTTGATCTTTCTCAAATTCTTCAATCCAAGCAGGCAAATAAATTGTCTGGGGCCATTGTAAAATCTTAAAATTGTGAGTATAATTAAATTTTCAATATGGACTATTTTTCTGAAATAGAGAGAGTATATATAATTTCTCTTTATTATATTGTGAAAGAGACATTTTGAGATGAACATAGCATTATTTTATTGGAATTAAATCGTTTCAAAACCACATTAACTAACTAGAAGGAAAGAAAGTGGTGAAGATCAACAAGGTAAGAAAACTCATCAGTTGAGAGGAACAATATTCATGACCGATCGTTACTTTTCTTACTTCAGTACTCTCTG
This sequence comes from Oldenlandia corymbosa var. corymbosa, assembly GCA_949775105.1. Classification (NCBI taxonomy): domain Eukaryota; kingdom Viridiplantae; phylum Streptophyta; class Magnoliopsida; order Gentianales; family Rubiaceae; genus Oldenlandia; species Oldenlandia corymbosa. Next base: position 21,812,441 of record OX459121.1, on the reverse strand, counting down.
TGAAGATCTTGAATTAACCATGAAACAACTGCATCCAATCTTTTTTCTAAAAACATTTTCGTATTCCTATGATGAACACTCTCTACATCTCAATGTTAGTTGTGAAAAGTGCATGTGTGTATTCTACTGTTCCACGCGAACAGAATTTCCTAAACTAAGTAGACTTGAATTTAGTTATTACCAATTAAAATTAGTAACTTGATATTTACCAAAAAAAAATAAAATTAGTAACTTGATACTTTTAGGTAACAAAAATTGGCATTCAATTTTAAATTTTTGATTAAACCTACAATGATTAGTAGCTGGAATGGCTCAATTGGTAGAGCATGTGACTAGTAATCACAAGGTCGGAGGTTCAAGTCCTCCTTTCAGCACTCTCTGTCTCTACGTTTTTTCCAATAAAATTTAGTTTCATAATAACAACAACAACAACAACAACAACAATAATAATAATAATAATAATAATAATAATAATTAACCAACGGATCGCTTGTTGGTGGTTTAGACTAAAGTGTCACAATAATTTGAGGATATTTCTACTTGTATGGATATATCCGAGCTATTCACGCATACACTGTTGAAATGTGAAGAGCTTGAGGATGTTCATTCAAATACTGTTCTGTCTTAGCAGTCAAGAAAGAAAATATTTACTTACTATTATTAGCTTACAAGTGAACTTCGCTTTTCCCACCTCCGCCTTTTGGAGGATGCAAGAAAACACACAAAACTACGGATGGAAAAAGTTGCAACATTCTGCTAACCAAATTAATTTAGAGAAGCCTTTGGGAAAGTTGAGGTTACTAAATCAGTCTATGAAGAGAACTAACTAATGAGTGAATATTAATCATCAGAGATAATAATGATGTAAATATCTGTAGGGAGAAACCGTAGTAAAGAACTCCTAAATCTACATTGCAAATACAGTAGTAAGTTAATGGCTTTCAGAGGTTGACTTATTTGTGCTGAGTTTCTGCTCTATTCTAGGCAGTTCTGATGTGGCAACTTCAACTCTGTTTTTTTTTTTTCCCTTCCTTTCAAAGCGATCAAATTTGAGTCTAATTTCTGAGCAAATCTTCTACCTTGTTCTTTTAGCTTCAAAATGATTTCAAGAAGCCTTAGACCCAAAGTACGAATGATCTGAAAAGCGTCTGATTACGGCTAAAGTTCAGTAGTCTAGCTTGCAACTTTGAAATCTAATGACTACGGATGAATTTCAGCAGTTTAGGACCGTGCAGTTTGAAAGGACTTTAAATAGAAAAGATAGCAGAATTATGCAGTACTAGTGAACAAAGCCTCCTCTACTAAAATACTCTATCTGTCCCAAAATGATAGTCCAGTTTGGAACTTCAAATGTAATTAGCTAAATATGAAAATCCGTCATATATATACCAAGTGCATTTTCCCTTAAACCCACTCTTTTGAGCTATACTTATTCTTTGTATACAACCTAAAAACCATAGTTCAAGCGCACCGACCACCTGCTATTTCCTGTTGTTTATGCATTGGTGAAACTATCTCAAATAAATGACAGAATATATATATCTTGGTAGTCAACAATTTCAAACTTCAATTTTGACCTCTATCCAGTCAGAATTTGATATCTCCATGATACGCAATCAAATAATGATGGGAGTCGTACTATTGTCTACAATCTACATTATCCTCTAGAACCGAAAAGAGAAACACCACTCATGTCATTTCAATTATATAGTCAAGTTGTAATATTTCCAAGTCAAACCCACCTTCATGAGAAGAGTACAAACAGTATTATTAAAAAAAATAGTAGATAGATTCTGCAACCCACAATTTTGAGTTAATAAATTACAATCCGGCATCATAAGCATTGACCATCAACAAAGATAGAAGTCCATACTCCTATCACTTGGCATATGAGATCAACTAAATAGATGAGGAGTCCAATATTAATATAATCTCCAACCTTCCTTTTTTTGGTGGCTCTGTGATGCATAAAAGTAATAGTGTACGTGCAACTACAGAGATGTAGAATCAACGAACTTTTCTCTATACAAATCTGACACCCAGGACCCATATTTTCATAAATTCTAAGTTGTAAAAAATAAGACAAACAATTTTTTTTAAAAACAGGCAACTGTTCCGTTTTCCTTCTCCTTTTTTTCATCACTTTCCTCCATGGATTTAGTTCTAACAACCCTTGTCAATGACGGCAAACATCGTATTTATGGGAAAAAAGTGACAAATTCACCTGCATTGTCGTATTATGTTAGGCAAATCTTCAAACAACAATGTTGTAATATGAACTTCATGAAAATTTGGAATGGTCGAGCAAGCATGGTTAATGCACAAAAGTATGGCATTTCCTCTAGTAATTAAAAACGTTGACCGACCATATTGACCTAAAGCAAGTCAAATGGACGTTAACATCTTGCCTGAGATATCAACCGCAGTACATGTGCAATGAGTAATTTGGTATACTTTCAAGAACAAATAAAATCACATCAGCTCAAATCAGTCATAACTTAAAGAACTTCAAAATTATGAAGCGCTACTATAACAGCTGAAAAAGAAGTGATAGCATCTAGGCTCCAAACGACGCTTACTAGTTTTCGAATTCAAATATACCTTAGCGACATGATGTTCTCTACATAATAAGATGCAGAGTCACCTGAATTTAGGAAATGGTTGCTTGATCCCCTTGAGGAACAATTGAGATTAACCTCGATCTTATGTGTTTCCTTCTTGGATGGATCATATAGGTATAAATGAAGTGATATCTCAGAAGGAAAGGATTCAACGTAATCCATCAACACTTTGCCATCAGGGAGTATACACGTGACACCAATTCCTGGATAAATTGCAATCGGAAACTCAAACTTCATCTCGTCTATCGCCTCCGCCGCCACATAGTCTCTGATATCATTGCCGTGATAAGAGATGATTCCGAATTCAATACTCATTAGTTTCAGATATAAAGACAGATATAGAGACAGAGGAGTAGGGACAAGGAAAAACGCCTTATCAGAAAGATCTAAAATAAGAATCTTCCCAGTCAGGGCTCCATCTGTAAAGTCCGAAGCGTCAAAATAAATAACACCATTAGAAAACACACCCCATCTGGATACAAAAAACAATGATGAGAATAGAGGTGAATCGATGATTTTCCAGGAGAAAGGAGCTTGCAAACAACCTTCTCCTCCTCCTCCTCCTCCGAAGGTGAGAATTTGACAATGTGAAAACCTGCCGAAGACTCCCGATATCTTCACTAACTTGTAAACCTTTCCAACAGAATCGAAACTGAGATAGTAATTAGATAGCACACCTACTTTGTTACAGCAAAATTGAGGTGGATTAATCAAATCCGGAAGTGGTAAAGTTTTGCGGGTGGCTACATTTTGAAGGTAGCAACAGTTGGTGTCGTCGTTGTATAAACAGACCAATCCGTTCACTAGATTGGTGCATCCCTATTTTGTGTTTGACCATGGAGGAAATCCCCAAAACTTTGTTTCTACAAAGAAGAACGGAGGCTGCAAAAGGCCATCAACGACATTTTGGCTTTGGGAGGCAGCATTTTATCTTGGAGGGGGGAAAAAGGGTCAAAACACTCTTTTAGTCCTCACAGTTTTAATCCCCAATAACTTTCGGTCATCAAAGTATTTTTTGTTTGGAATTCAGTCATTAATCATTCTAACTTTGGGACAAATGTTTTTAAAACCAACTATAAGAAAACGTCCACCTTCTAATGATGAAGATAACACCTTTTCCCTGGAGGGTGTTGGTCCTTAACAAAGATAATGGCAACAATGCTTATTATCATTAGAGCCAAACACATTAGAATGAATGAACTCTCAAAGGTCCCTCTGCCATTCCACAAGATGGTTATTTTACATTTTGCACTAGCATAGAGTCGCTCCAATCAACTAAATGAAAAAGCATGCACAGACAGACCCGGTGACCTCTTATAAATCAAACTCACTGAAAAAAAAAACCTGAGAGGACAACAAAGATATAATATACTCCTTCTGTCCTAAAATTATTGTCCAATTTAGATTTCGATTATTAGTTCAATTTGTATCAAATATGAAAGGGATAGAGGAAGGAAATCGAAGTCAGTGGGAAAGATATTTGGAGAGAAAAAAGAAGAATTACTATGGAGTGCAGAATGCTATGGAGAAGCCATGGAAGTCAAGGGGGTTAGAACAGGTGGATAAGGTCCAAGACAACGCCTTTCAATTCATCTTCTCCATATTTGAGGAGAGGAATGCCATTTTGAGGCAAAAACCGTGGTCTTTTGACAACCATTTTATGGTACTGTATAAATGGGAAGAGAACATGGATTTTGAAGCGTAGAAATTCAACTTTACTCCGATTTGGGCTTAGATCTGGAATGTGCCGCGAGACTAGATCTCAAGGGAGACAGAAATGGATCTGGGGGAAGTAATGGGGGAGGTTAAGGATGCGATCGTACCATAGGTTAGTGGAATTGGCTACAAGCATATTAAGGTGTTGGTTGAGCTAGATATGAGGAAACCGCTGGAATGGGGAACTCTTGTGAGACACAAAGAAAAAGAAGTTTAGGTTGAATTCAGTTATGAACAATTGCCATGGTTCCATTTTTATTGTGGATGTATTGGGCATTTGGAAAAGGGATTTGGGAAGAGGGCAGACTCAGAGGCAAAATACAATTACAAAGAAATTTTAAACATGTAATTAAAAATACAATCACATGACCGGGTTCGAACCCTTAATTTTCTTTTTTTTTTTTTAATTTATTTGATCGAAAGCAGGGGCGAAGGCACGTACAAGAGAAGTGGCACAATTTCCCATCTGGATTTTTTTTTTTTTTTTTGCTATTAACCCCTTGAAAATTTAGAATAAAAAACAATTTATGCCCCACCTGAATTGAAAATATTGGGGGCAAGTATATTAAGTTAGAATTTTGAAAAATTTTGCCCCATCACATATAGGAGGCTTGGCTCCGCCCCTGATCGAAAGACATGGTTTACATAGTAGGAAGAAATTGCTTAAATTTTTGAGGTTCATACCATCTTTCACATTTATTTATCTCAAACATTCTAAGAAACAACATCAAATAATGCAGTTGTAAAATTTACGCATAATTTGCTCACATCATTATTATAAAATTAACTTAAAGCTTGGTGTTTCCATCATCATTGACTATGTATTTTAATGTTTATATGTATAAGAACTCTTTAGTGTTATAAATGTTAAGTGAGTAGATTGTAGATTAAGTACTTCCAACTTATTCCCTCTCAACCTTGATACCATAGTTGTAAGAAAAATTATCTTCCGAATATGTCAACTTTGGAGGTAATGATTTGAATGACATGCAAAAATTTGTTGGTAATTATGATAATACTTTTTTCAATAAGTTTAATCAACGCATTTAATTAGCTGCAAAGATCGATATGTAATACTAGGTGTCATCGATCGTTTCTATTATTCCAGATTTGTCACATGTCTTCATTCCGAATTGCCTTGTTTATCCGCGACAGAAACCACACATTTAGGACTTGTCAATTAATGTCCTTGAGGAAGCCCGCCACCATCATCAGCGGCGGCGCCACCCACGCCATCACCATCCTGGTTCTTGAGAAGTGCCAGCCTCCGAGTAATCTCCATCACGTTTCGCTTAATGGCAAAACTCACATCATTGGCATCCTGAGATTGGAGGCTCTCCGGGTTGTTTTCGCCACTCAAACACTGGTCAATAAACAAATGGATCTCCTTTTCTCGACTGTCTCTCAAGATTTTCTTAACCTGTTCTTTGGTCTTTTCAATCCTTTGTCGAGTGAAAGTTTCTTGGTCAACCATCCATTTCCCTTTCTCTGAAGCGGGTACTGCTTTAAACCTCGCCAGGACTTGATTCAAGGCGGTGGGATCCTCCGGCCAAACCTCCGGCCTCTCATCGTACGGCCCATAAAGCACCGCGGCAGCATCTATCCCACAAAGGGTACTTAATTCTTGGACTTTCTTCATCAACCCTCTTTTCCTTTTCTTGTAAGAAGCTTTTCGCTCTGAATGGTTAACAATGTAAGCAAGCCTCACTTTTCTCCTAGTCATGGCTGTTTTTTGAAAGCAGAGGATTTTTTTTTCGTAGAAATGGAGATATGTTTGAGAATTTGTTGTGGTCTGATGATGTTTATTTATACTGGAAAATCATGAATAGAAGACAATGAGAAAAGGGTGAGGACAGAGGTGGTCAAAATATTTCCATGTCAAAGGAATTAATTGCAATGGATTCTTAGTTTGAATGATTTGTCGTTTATTTGGACATAGTAAATTTTCTGTTGAAACACAGTCAAAGGTTTTATGCGTTACAATGGTGAGATTTATCTCATCCAATTTCTTTGTATTGGAATTTTTTTCAATATATGAGATAAAGGTTGATTTAGTTCATGGAATCAAAAAAGATATTTATACAAAAAATCATAGTTATCATACTATTTAGATTAATAAATACTCCCTTCATTTTCAAGTAAATATCCTTCAAGAAATTTCATTAACACCAAGGAAAAATATTAAATAAGGTGGTTAAATACAAATTCAACCTTATTGAATATCAATGCAACTCATTGTAATACCAATAATCGGTGAAGTGGAATTCCAATGGCAGCTTTAATCAATCGGTGGGGGTTGGTTGTGCGGGAGGAGTTGTACGGACTGCCATGATAGATGGTTTGGGGGTTTTATGATGAAGGTAGGGTTTTGTACCATCACTGGTGTGGCTTTTGGGTTTATTTAAAACCCTAGTACTAGCATGGGATCTTGGTTATAGGAAGGTGAAGTCGGAAGTGGATAGCTCAAGCGTTCTGCTGATGGCAAAAGGCGACGAGGAAGTCTTAGGGATTCATTCGAGGATTATAAGCGGGATTCGGAAATTACTACACCGGGATTGAATCGTAGAACTTGATCATGTTTATCGGGAGGCAAATTTCTTGGCTGACTACTTAGGTTCTTTAGCAGTTTCTGTCCCGGTATGTTTGTAAAGATTTGACGCACCACCGTCGGGTGCCCGGTCATGGTTGCAACATGATGTACTAGGGGTGGCATATCCCCGGAATTTAAGAATCTAAGCTTTACCTCCTGTTTCGTACCAAAAAAAAAAGTTTCAATTAAACAAAATCTTGATGTCTAATGCTAGGGTAATGCTAGAAACAATGGATAAACGTTGTATCAAATTCGTTAAACGACATATATCTTGAAATTTTTATGCTAACTTAAAAAAGACATATATATTTCAAAATGGATAGAGTTATAATCTTGACTAAGATTGCATTTTTTTGAGTAAATGTTTAGTAATAATAATTATAAATATTTACTAAAATATAAACTATTGACGAATGAGGAGTTGGTTCAGTGGTAAAACCACCCTTGCTCCAAAAGGAGGTCCTGAGTTCAATTCCCACTTCAACAAAAGTGAGCGATTGGCTCTCACATTTCATATTGGCGCCTCTCGGGGCTTGTTATGGTAATGAACCCCCAATTTCGCACCAGAACTTGTCACCCCGGGCTTTCCTAAGGTGGCTTACCTTCCATTGTAGTTTGCAGGCTACGATATAAAATATTTATGTATTTCTAGTATTCAGAAAAATTTTAATACGTGATTGATTGGGATTTAGAGATAATTTTTTAAATTAATTAATTTAGTTAGGGTTTTTTTCATAGAAATGCTTTAAATTTAATAATTTTTTAATTCATTAATTATCTAATAATTCTCTGAATTATTAAATTTTGGTGGTCGGAATAATATTAATTTATAGAAGTTCTACTGCAGTCTATATTGAGTTTTCATATTTGTACAATTAAGAACCTGTTTATGGATTTAAAATGTAAAAGTACAAATGTTCTGTATAATACAAGAAATATATATATATGTATATGTATATAATTTGTTTTTCAAAAAAATAAGATTATCACCTTGGAGTTCTTCTGTTTTTTTATGGTTGTTTTGTGTAATCAACAACTTATTTTGTTTTGTTTTCAACGTTGTTACCTTCACTAGCATTATTTCTTGAACACCAGTATACAATTATGGTTATGATCTTCTGTCCTAACGTGAAATTCAAAACATATATTAAAAAGCCAAATTCTACAATTTCGCCTTCAATATATTATATTTTTCAAACCTTCAATATATGTATAGGTAAATAAAAGAGGTAATGGAACATCTGGCGAGTTAGTTAAAGTACTTAAATGGCTGCAAATTTTACCACTTAATTGGAAATTTACAATCTAGAGAACATGGAATTGCTTGACCATAGAATTGACGAGGTGATGATGACAGTAAATTCGACTTCTCGTAGGTTCGTGCTTGTTCTTCATAACAATATGTAATTTTTTGTCCAGTTGTTAAATCTTGACCTTCTGTGGTTGGGTAAAAGGAGAATAATGATCCGAGATTTACTTCCTACTTAAATTTTTCCATACTTCAAATGTAATGAAAATTTTCCCAATCAACAGTAATGAACTTTTTTTTTTCCCCAATCAGAGTTGATATTAAATTTGCGGGGAGAGCTTTATGCATTGGGACCGAGGTTTGTGCATCTTGGAAAACGTCTTACTTCAATACAGTCTAACTTAGTTGAAAGGATACCATCAATTGCATAACATCTAAAAAGATATCAAAGAAGTCCAACCACATTATTTCTTTGTCAAGCCCCTTCACCATCTTCTCGCCACCATTTTCATTTGCTCAAAATTAACTGTCAAGATTTACGAATCTCCTTTGAATATATAATATCAATTTCCCAGAAAACTGATACTATACACAATATTTTTTATTATTATTTTTTGTTTCTAATTATCAAGCCTTGGATCTCAAATTTTAGATTGAATGAATTTTCAATTAAAAAGAATACAAACCCAAGCAAGCATATAAATTGTCCCGGTACATTGGTTGGAAAGCTCATACTTGGTCAAAATTCCGAATGACATATTGCACTATCCCACTAATTAAAATAGCATAAATTGTAGTTTGTGAATTGTACTTTAAACATTAATTCTTCTATCTATCTCATAAAATTTGTTTACATAGTAAATTATATTACTTTTAGTAAAATTTAATTTTCAATGTGAATTATTTTTCCAAGAGATAAGATATATAATATAATTTATTGTTTACAAAGATTAATAATATTCTGAGACGGAGAAATTATTATTTTAAAAGTGTTAGATCGTTTTAAAACCACACATTAACTAAATAGAAGGAAAGAAAGCGGTGGAGATTAAGATGGCTAGTAAACTAATTAGTCGATCCGAACAATACCTAAAGGACAGATGATTATTTGGATTCATGAAAGACCCTTTCTATCTTCCTTTAGCACTCCCTAAAGATCTTGAACCAACCATGAAACAACATAGATTAATTGAACCCACTCGAACTGAATTTCCTATACTAACTAGGAGTTGAATTTAGTATAACAGAAATTAAAATAAGTAACTTGATACTTTTAGGTTAAAAGAAGTAAATTGAAATTATGTAATTACGATTAGGGTTAGGATTTCCTATTCCCTATTATTTCCTGTTTATGTTCCTGCTATGTACTATATATATGTGGCATGATTATATTAATATACACAAGTTTTACGTGATTATTTATGGTATCAGAGCAAGGTTTATTAAACCCTAAAGCTCTCCAAACCTTGCTGCCGATCATCGTTTTTTTTTCTCTTCTTCTTCGCGGCTTTCTGGTTTTCATCAACCATGGGTGACAAAGTTCCTCAATCCAACTCAACTTAGTTGATACTCGATTCCCTTACTATGTCCACCCATCGGATCACCCCGGTTTGATCTTCGTTACTCAGCCCTTGGCTGAAAACGGTGATAATTTTTTTCACTTGGAGAAGCAGCTTCCTTAATGCACTTCAATCCAAGAATAAAGCTGGTTTTGTCGATGGAACGATCAAGCAACTAGCTGCTACATCTGCCGAGTTCCAGCAATGGATTCTGTGCAATGCTCTCATCAAATCTTGGTTGCTTAATTCGGTTTGTAAAGAGGTTCAAACTGGAGCAACACATACTCCAACTGCCCGTGAAATTTGGGCTGATTTCAATGAACGTTTCACTCAGGGATTGGCGCCTCGTGTGTATGAGTTGAAACGTTCGATTGCCCTTTTACAGCAAGAGAAGGCTCTCACCTCCACATACTATGGAAAGCTGAAAGGAATCTGGAGTGAGTTGCAGAATCTTCGCTCTTTTCCAGCCTGCTCCTGCGGCAGCTGCAAGTGCGACATCAATCATCAACTTCAACTTGATGCACGAGGAAAAAGTTTTTGATTTTCTTCTGGGACGCGACGACGCTTATCAGACGGTGAGGTCTACGATTTTAAACATTGATCCACTTCCTTATGAGAACCAGCGCCGAATTCAGATTCGCAGTTGCCGGTTATTGAAGCTGCAACGCTGGCTGTAAAATCATCTCCTTTGCGGACTAACAAGGATCAGCGTGAAGGCAGCCGTTCCAAGCTTCATAGCAGCCATTGTGGACGCGACAATCCTAACAAAGAGACTTGTGATTGTTAAGAGATAAAGCACAAAGGAATTAGAAGTCTTAGATTAGTTTCATCTAGTTGGTTATTTCAAGTGAATTACTTACCTTTATTACTTAAATAAAATTAGTTAATTTACATAGTTATCATATTTGTAAACTAAGCCTATAAAAAGATATTTGATGTATTCAGTTTAGAAAGGAAATCAAAAAATGTAGTCCTTCACTCCATTAGTTTATTCTCTGCTTTTATTTTTCTAAATAAAATACCAATTTTCTTCTTGGTATCAGAGCAAGTTCTATCCTGCGTCTGAAGGTTTTTATAGCTTCCGCATATATGTCTAATCATGACTTCTGCATTTCTGTTCATCGATACTCAAAATTTTATCATTCTAAAATTCTCTTGACTTCTTCATTTCTGTTCATCGATACTCAAAATTTTATCATTCTAAAATTCTCTCTAGTCAATTATTTATTGCGGAGAGATTCCCGCACAGAGCCAAGGACCTATCGATTACCTCACAACTCAACCATTGTTTCATCCTCCACTTTCATTCATCACCACCAAAAAAAAAAAAAAAAGAAAAAAGAAGAAGAGTCTCATCTGAATCCATTCAAAAATTTTCGATCATGGCAAAATTCCGAGAAAATTCCTTGGACTTGTCATTTTTTGTTTTACACATATAGTTCTCCGAAAAGTACTCAAAAATGAAGTACACATATTTTTTGGAGATGTATTAGAAAAATTCACATATCTCCACAAAAAATGGCAACATGGTCATTGGAGATCACATTCACACTTTCAAACCAATATTGTGTGACATTGGTAATCTACCACAATACAAAATTTTTATTTTTTATTTTTTTATTGCAGCTTCACAAATCTGGATCCAGATCCATAATATGAGACTTTCACAACAAGCTCAGAATCAAGTTTCAAGCAATCCATCCAGTCGACTCTATTCTATAACAAACTGCGCCTTCAGCCATCAATCCTTCAGTCCTGGCACAGTTTGTAGGGGAATGTTAAGAGATAAAGCACAAAGGAATTAGAAGTCTTAGATTAGTTTCATCTAGTTGGTTATTTCAAGTGAATTACTTAGCTTTATCACTTAAATAAAATTATTTAATTTACATAATTACCATATTTGTAAACTAAGCCTATAAAAAGGCATTTGATGTATTCAGTTTAGAAAAGAAATCAAAAAATGTAGTCCTTCACTCCATTAGTTTATTCTCTGCTTTTATTTTTCTAAATAAAATACCAATTTTCTTCTTGGTATCAGAGCAGGTTCTATCCTGCTTCTGAAGGTTTTTATAGCTTCCGCATATATGTCTAATCATGACTTCTGCATTTCTGTTGATTGATACTCAAACTTTTATCATTCTAAAATTCTCTTGACTTCTTCATTTCTGTTCATCGATACTCAAAATTTTATCATTCTAAAATTCTCTCCAGTCAATTATTTATTGCGGAGAGATTCCCCTCGCAGAGCCAAGGACCTATCGGTTACCTCACAACTCAACCATTGTTTCATCCTCCAATTTCATTTATCACCACCAAAAAAAAAAAAAAAGAGAAGAGTCTCTCATCTGAATCCATTCAAAAAATTTCAATCATGGCAAAAGTCCGAGAAAATTCCTTGGACTTGTCATTTTTTTTTTACACATATAGTTCTCCGAAAAGTACTCAAAAATGAAGTACACATATTTTTTGGAGAATTATTAGAAAAATTTACATATCACCACAAAAAATGGCAACATGGTCATTGGAGATCATATTCACACTTTCAAACCAAGATTGTTTGACATTGGTAATCTACCACAATACAAAATTTTTTATTTTTTATATTTTTATTGCAGCTTCACAATTCTGGATCCAGATCCATAATATGAGACCTTCACAACAAACTCATAATCAAGTTTCAAGCAATCCATCCAGTGGACTCTATTTTACAACAAATTGCGCCTTCAGCCATCAATCCTTCAGTCCCGGCACAGTTTGCGGGGGAATGTTAAGAGATAAAGCACAAAGGAATTAGAAGTCTTAGATTAGTTTCATCTAGTTGGTTATTTCAAGTGAATTACTTCTCTTTGTCACTTAAATAAAATTAGTCAATTTACATAATTATCATATTTGTAAACTAAGCCTATAAAAATGCATTTGATGTATTCAGTTTAGAAAGGAAATCAAAAAATGTAGTCCTTCACTCCATTAGTTTATTCTCTGCTTTTATTTTTCTAAATAAAATACCAATTTTCTTCTGTTATGAGCTAATTGGATACCCCCCAGGGTGGCGTCAACCAAGGCAGTAGCAGCGGCGTGATTAACAGAATGGTCCTTCCCGCAGCGCGCCTAACACCCTTACTGTCGCTGTAGATGCTTTATCTGCTCCTCCACAAACCCCCGCACCCGTTGCTTCCTTCTCAGCTACGCAGCTCCAGCAATAGTTTCAGATGCTCGGTCAACAAGTAACTTCAGATGCATCCGGGAAATCATCAGCTACCAATCAACTTTCCTCGGCGGGTAAGGCGAGCGATTGGGCGTGTGATTCGGGTGCCACCGATCTTGCTTCTCATAAGTTGCACTCTATGCAGGATGTTTCAAATTCCCCCTGATTCTTTGTTTGTTCAAGTCTCTAATGGTGAACAGGTTCCTGTACGAGTGATTGGCAAGATTAAGATTGATGATAATTTGACACTTGATCATGTTTTGGGGGTGCCCAATTTTCGGTTTAATTTGATTTCTGTTAGCCGATTGACCAAAGCTTTGAACTGTTTCTTCACATTTGGTCCTAATTTGTTTTTCATATAGGATTTAACCACGAGTAAGCTGATTGGAATGGGTAGAGTACGCGATGGATTATACTATCTTGAAGCAACTCTGTGGCACAATCGTTTGGGGCACATACCGGTTCATAGGCTTTCTTTGATTCCAAGTATTTTTGTTTCTTCTGATACTACGAACACTTCTGTTTGCGATGCATGTTGTAGAGCAAAACAGACAAGATTACCTTTTCCTTTACATCAAAATAAAAGTATGCATTTTTTTTATTTAGTCCATTGTGATGTTTGGGGTCCGTATCCTACGCCATCAAAATCTGGTGCGCATTATTTTCTCACAATTGTTGACGATCATAGTAGAGCTATCTGGGTATTTCTTATGCATTCTAAGTCTGATACTAAATGATACTTGCTGTTATTCTTCAATTGGGTGCATACACAATGTAATGCCAAAATAAAGGTTTTCAGAACTAATCTTGGTCTTGAGTTCAGTCATGCTTCCCTGTTAACTGACTTTCTTGATCATGGCATTGAAAAACAAACTAGTTGTCCTCATATGCATCAACAGAATGGTGTTGTAGAATGGAAGCATAGACATCTTCTTGAGGTAGCCCGGGCATTACGTTTTCAAGCAGATCTACGTATCAGTTTTTGGGGAGAATGTGTCCTTACTGCAACATATTTGATTAATCGTATGCCTCTTTCTGTATTGCAAAATAGAGCCCCTTATGAACTTCTGTATGGTTGTCCACCGTCTTCTGATCACTTACGTAGTTTTGGATGTTTATGTTATGCTCATGTATCCAGGAAACCTCGTGATAAGTTTGCATCCAGGGGTTATCCTGGAATTTTTGTCGGTTATCCTCATGGGTACGGTATTTATGATTTGGAACGGAATGTGATTTACACATCTCGTCATGTTATTTTCTTCGAGAATATTTTTCCTTCTACCAAGGGAACATCCACCACTCCTTCCACCAACCCCGTGGATAGGGCTGATCTTATGCACTCCGCGATTGATCCCTTACCTCCTTTCTTGCCAACTATTGAGCCTTCTCCTATGATTTCTGAATCCGGATCTTCTCCAGCCTCTTTTCCACCAGATACTGATATACTTATATTTTACCTATTTATTATATCTCTAATTTGTGATTTCTGCAATATATTTTGACTACAAATATGCTATTTATATGATTTTATCTTTATTTGTAGGTTTTATACTCAAATGGAAGAATTGTTGAGGTTTTGGACTAAATTGAAAAGGAAAAGCAACTAAAAAGGGCCTCAGTGAAGATTGTAAGAACTAATGAGGAAAAAATCTCAAGAATTTTAATCCCAATTTTAATTGGAAAATAAGCTTTCTTATTCCTGAAGAAATAGGGTTTGACGAAAACCTATAAAAGGAGGTTTAGGGTTTTATTTCTTTTTACCAACTCTGCCGACCTTCATCACCGAAGCCAGCAGCCTTCTCTTCTCTATCACCACCTCTCTCAGCCTCTATGCCCCTTCACCCAAACAAAACCCACGCAAAGCACCAAATCACCCATCACCACGCGACCAGTTCATCATCACCTCTCCATGCACCAAACACCTCATCACCTCCACGCACCAAACTAAACCCGCACACCACCATAATTAACCCATTACACCTACGCACCATCATCGCCAAGAGGAGCAGCATTGGATCAACTTCCGGACTCAATTTTTGCCTACTTCTCTCGGGTTTCATTGTTTTATTTACTTTTGAAATGATGTGTAGCTAAATTATTTAATCTAGGATTTTGGATGTAGCCGCCTGACAAGCCGTCGTCACACTAGTCAAATAATAATTACCTACTTAATACAATTACTAGTAGTAAAGCAGAAAGCAGGGTCGATCCCACAGAGAAGGAATACTAATTACCAGGTATAAATTACTCCTATTATTATCTAGATAAATGATGATCTCAGAGTTATAAAATTTAAAATTAAACTAAATAAAATAAAAACAAATAATATTAATCCAAATAATTAGACAAAGGAAACCTAGGACATTGGGTTCACCTACCGAATATTTGGTTGAGTTCAGTTCATAAGTATTTGACTTTTAACTTCCATTAATCTCACAACGATTCACCTAATTAAGAACTATACACTCTCGCGTTATAATTCTCTTACTTAGGTTAATCCTATGACTACTCTCGTGACTATAGGGATTAACAAAAGCACATTAAGACCATTAAGAATCAAATATTGCAAAGGTTATAATCTTACTCTCATAGCTTATAACCTAAGTTTATTATTCCTACGAACTAATATTAATCTTCCACTCTCGCTACTTCGATTAATACCTTCAGACATGCAAACAGTGGCCAATTACTTACACGAATTAAAACAAGAATAACAAATATTAATTAATGGAAAGATCAAATAAAAATAAACCAAATAAACTAAATAAATTCGGTGGCTACACCCAAGCCCTAGATTAAAAGAATTTAGCCACTAAACATTATTAAAAATAATTCAATAATATTTAGAGACATAATAAAAATAAATAAATTAAATAAATTAAAACTCCAAAACCGAATGAAGCCAAAAGACCCGCCAAAACTCCCGGATTTGCTCGCTTCGCGGCTGATGCGTGGCTCGCCGGTGAATCAATGATGGAGGAAGATGCTTCGGTGGTGCGGCGTCGGTGGTGCTGCGCGGCGGTGATGGAGGAGGAAGAAGGTCTGGTGCGTGGCTGCCTCGTGGAGTTGGAGGAGAGGAAGCAAGGTGTTGCGGTTTCGGCGGTGGGATGAAGGAGGAAGATGATGGAGATCAAGGTGGTGGTTATGGAAGCAAAGCGGCGGTGAAGATGGTGGCCGGCTGCTTCGCGTGGATGATGGAGGAAGAAGGTGATGGCCGGCTGAAAGAGGAGGGAGTTCGGTGGTTTTCGGTCAAGTTTCGGTTTAGTTCTGTTGTAAAAATAAATCTCTAATCCCCCTTTTATAGGCTTCCGGCTAAACCCTACTTCTTGAAGAACAAGAAAACTTGTTTCCCAATTAATATCGGGATTAAAATTCTTATCCAATTCCAATCCCAAATCGGCCGCATAACCATAACCTTCTCGGCCAATTTTCCAAAAACTTAATTAACCAATCCAAAATTGCATCATTGGCCCTCCAATTCTCTAAACTCATTAATTTCCTCCCCATCAATTGCTCCAATCTTCAATTTTTTCCCATTGAGTTGTTTTTAATTCGATTTTAGCTCAAAACTTCAACAATTCGTCATTTGAGTACAATTCCTACAATTAAAGATAAAATCACATAAATAGCATATTTGTACTCAAAATATATTGCAAAAATCACAAATTAGGGATATAATAAATAGGTATAATATAAGCATATCAAATACCCCCAAACTTGAATTATTGCTTGTCCTCCAGCAATCCAAAAAAAATTAAAACAAACAAAAAACATTTAATTATTTAATTTGGCGGCCTCAGAGATTCAATCACATCATATAATACAATGATTTCGACTACCTCTAGTATGGACTACCTAACAATGCAAATCATAGCTACTTTTAGCCCCCACGCTTGTGTGTGTGCATCGTTTCTTAGGGACATCACTTTATATTTAACATAGAAAACAAAAGCTCTACTGCAAATATGCCATTTTACTTTAACAACAGACTCACGTTTCATATCATATTTCAATGCAATGGACCGCCAGACATGCTATGAAGTAGAAGGACTTATCTCACAGACAACCTATTCCCCCTCGTAACCCATTCTTCGGTCCATGCGGCTTTTCTTCAGGACTCTTTCCAACTCAGGCCACTACCCAGAGCATTTTTCCACTCCTATACATAGTGGCTCAGCAACTTAGGGCAGTCTACATATCTATTTTCCTCACCGGGCCTGAGGACTCTCCGCTCAGGTTGCCAATTCCTCACCTCTCAAGGGGCTAGCATCAACATTGAATGCTCTTCCTTTTCTCCCTCATTAAAATTTACCTAACCTCAGAAGCATCCGCCAACACCCCTCCCCCAAACTTACTTCACACAAAGTGTCAAAGCAATAAGGTTTTTTAAGGCTGATATTGGGTTAATGCCTTGCTTTTCCTTCACAACATGATGGGTTCCACATACAAATCATATAAGTATGAGTGAATCAAACACAACTTTCATGGCATATTTACATCAAACTTATGCAACTATATCTCACTTTAGGCTTATCCCACAGTCACGACTAAGTGCAAAAGAAACAGGGTATTCAAAGCAACATAAAAATGCATAAGTTAAGCAATACAATTCAAAATAGCCTAATTCTTACATGTTATAGATAATCAAACCAAATTCATCATAGGCCTTTTGGATTTTTCAAATTTTCAATTTTTATGGGTTTAAGAAAGATAAACAGAAAACACAAATATTCCTCTCCCCCACACTTAAAGTATACATTGCCCTCAATGTATAAAACACAAAAGACACACAACCAAGTGTAAAGAAAAGAAAAGAAAAAAATAATAAAAAAAAAATAAAAAATGAAGAGAAACGACACAACCTTTGGGAATGTGAAGTGGAGGACCGAAATTGTTGAATAAATTGTTGCAACTACCATTCAAGCACACGACCAACTTCTTCAGAATTTTGGATGTTTCATTTTCAGCACCATTGGACACCAGAGTTTCGCCCGTCCAACAAACCTAATTGCAAACTAAACTAAATTAGAAAATCAAACCTAAACACAGATGATTAAGAAAAACCACGAAAATCCAGAAATCAAAGATCTCCAGATAATCAGGAACAAAAAACTTAACCATCAACTTATTAATGAAAGAAAAAGAAAGCAAAATAAATAATTGGGTTGCCTCTCAATAAGCGCTTCTTTAAAGTCATGAGCCAGACTATATGGCTGATCAATCAAGTGAAGGTTCACCCAAAGAGTACAGAACTCCTTGAGGTACCCTCTCTCCAGCAAAGTATAACTTTAATCGCTGCCCGTTAACCTTGAAAGAACCATGTGCCTCATCATAAATCTCAACAGCACCATATGGAAACACCTTCGTAACCGTAAATGGTCCAGACCACTTTGAACGGAGCTTGCCAGGAAACAACTTCAGTCGCGAGTTAAAAAGTAAAACCTTCTGACCTACTTCAAACTCCCTCTTCTGAATATGCTTATCATGCCAAAATTTAGTTTTCTCTTTGTAAAGCTTTGCACTCTCATAAGCATCCAGTCTAAACTCTTCCAACTCACTGAGTTGCAATAATCTCTTTTCGCCAGCAGCCTTCAAATTCATATTCAACTCTTTCACAGCCCAATAAGCTCGATGCTCTAACTCCACTGGTAAATGACATGATTTCCCAAACACTAATCGATAGGGAGACATACCCAATGGTGTCTTGAATGCTGTCCTATACGCCCAGAGAGCATCATCCAATTTCATGGACCAATCTTTTCTTGAACGCCCTCTTGTCTTTTCAAGAATTTTCTTCAGTTCTCGATTTGCCAACTCTGCTTGCCCATTGGTTTGAGGATGGTAGGGAAGAGCAACCTTATGAGTAACACCATATTTCTTCAACAGCGCATCCAAATTCCGATTACAAAAGTGGGTACCTCCATCACTAATGATAGCTCGTGGAACACCAAATCTTGTAAAAATATTCTTTTGAGAAATTTAATCACCACACGAGAATCATTAGTTTGAGTTGCTATAGCCTCAACCCATTTTGACACATAATCCACTGCAACAGAATATACCGATTTCGAAAGAAGATGAAAACGGGCCCATGAAATCTATACCCCGGACATCAAAAGGCTCGACCTCCGAATACCATTCAAAGGCATCTCATTACGTTTGGAAATATTACCCATTCTTTGACATCTGTCACATTTCTCCACAAACTTTCGGCATCTTTATACATACTTGGCCAATAGAATCCCGATCGCCAAACCTTTGCTGAAGTTTTAGATGAACCGAAATGGCCTCCACACTCTAAAGAATGGCAATGTATAAGTATATCTTCAAACTCATCCTCTGGTACACATCTTCTAATAATCCCATCGGCACAAAACTTGAAAAGTAGTGGCTCTTCCCGAAATAATGCTTTACTTCCCATAAAAACTTCTTCTTCGCGATAGCCGAATTCGGGGGTATAACACCACTTACTAGATAGTTGACCAAATCGCATACCATGGAACCGAAGAGAGAGCTAAAATTCTTTCATCAGAAATTCTTCATTGATTGGAAGCTCTACTTCTTCTGCTGGCATTACAATTCGAGACAGATGATCAGCCATCGCATTCTCAAGCCCTTTCTTATCCTTGATCTCTAAATCAAATTCCTGTAATAACAACACCCAACGAATAAGTCTTGGCTTTGCATCTTTCTTAGCCAACAAATACTTGATTGCTGCATGGTCAGTGTAAACTATTACTTTTGAACCAACTAAATATGATCTAAATTTATCAAAAGCAAAAACAACAGCAAGCAATTCCTTCTCAGTAGTTGCATAATTCATTTGAGCATCATTCATCAATTTACTAGCATAGGAAATCACATGCAACTTCTTTTGCTTTCTTTGACCAAGAACTGCACCTAGAGCATAATCACTAGCATCACACATCAACTCAAAAGGTAAACTCCAATCAGGTGCTGCTAAAATAGGGGCTGTAATTAAAGCTTTCTTCAAGGCATTGAAAGAAGTTAAACAATCATCGAGAAACTCAAAAGCCACATCTTTGTTCAACAAATTGCACAAAGGTTTAGTAATCTTGGAAAAATCTTTAATAAAACGACGATAAAAACCAGCATGACCAAGAAAACTTCTAACTCCCTTTGTTGAAATTGGTGGAGGCAATTTCTCAATAGCTTCTATTTTAGCACGATCCACCTCAATACCTTTGGAAGAAATTTTATGCCCCAAAACTATACCTTCCTGCACCATAAAATGACACTTCTCCCAATTCAAAACAAGGTTAGTCTCTTCACAACGTTGTAAAACCAAAGAAAGGTTAGCAAGACAA
Organism: Oldenlandia corymbosa var. corymbosa; assembly: GCA_949775105.1. NCBI lineage: Eukaryota > Viridiplantae > Streptophyta > Magnoliopsida > Gentianales > Rubiaceae > Oldenlandia > Oldenlandia corymbosa. Next base: position 21,792,173 of record OX459121.1, on the reverse strand, counting down.
ATATCAAAAGAAGATCCAAACACCGAAAAATCATCCATAAACACTTCCATGATCTTCTTAATGAAATCAGAAAATATAGCCATCATACAACGTTGAAAAGTAGCAGGAGCATTACACAAACCAAACGGCATCCTACGAAATGCAAAAGTACCATAAGGACATGTAAAAGTAGTCTTTTCTTGATCTTCAGGAGCAATAGGAATTTGATTGTAACCAGAATATCCATCAAGAAAACAATAGAATTTATGCCCAACAAGTCTTTCAAGAATTTGCTCAAGAAAAGGTAAAGGAAAATGATCTTTCCTAGTAGCACTATTCAACTTCCTATAATCAATGCAAACTCTCCATCCAGTTACAGTCCTAGTAGGAATCAATTCATTATTTTCATTTGCAACCACAGTCATCCCACCCTTCTTAGGTACAACTTGAACAGGACTAATCTACACACTATCAGAAATAGCAAAAATAATACCAGCATCTAACCATTTCAGAATCTCATTTTTAACTACTTCTTTCATGTGAGGATTCAACCTTCTTTGATGTTCAATCACAGGTTTATGATCATCTTCCATTAAGATCCTATGCATGCACACAAGAAGGGCTAATTCCCTTTATATCAGAAATTGTCCAACCAATAGCTTTCTTTCTCAATCTTAAAACACGCAACAATTTCTCAAGTTGTGCATCAGTCAACAAAGAACTCACAATCACAGGCAATGTATTATTCTCACCTAGAAATGCATACCTGAGATGTGCAGGAAGTGGTTTCAACTCAAGAACAGGAGCTTCAACTAAAGAAGGTGGCGGTAGAGACTTACTTTTAACCAATTTTTCAAAACAAACCTTCTCTACACGGGGAAGTTTCATAGTGCAAGCAACTTCAGCAACTTCTTCCCTCTCATCATCAACAGCACCTGTAGTACTCAAACAAAGCTCAAGAGAGTCTTTGGAAATACCTAGCAAAGAATAAGCTTTTGTTAATTCATCAAGTACATCAATACTGAAAACATGATCAGTAAAAGCAGGATACTTATAGTCCTTAGAGAAGGTAAACTCTACAGACTCTTCACCAACATGAAATTTCAAACTCCCATTTTTAACATCAATTACCGCACCAGCTGTAGCTAGAAAAGGACGGCCTAAAATAATTGGAATTTCAGTATCTTCCTCCATTTCTAACACAACAAAATCAACAGGAATATAAAATTTCTTTACTTTAACTAGCACATTCTCCAAAACCCCCTTAGGATAAGTTAAAGATCTATCAGCTAGTTGCAAAGTAATGTTAGTGGACCGTAATTCTTTCAACCCAAGTTTCCTACAGATAGACAAAGGCATGAGTGAAACACTAGCACCTAAATCACACAAAGCTTTTGTAAAATCAACATCACCAATAGTAAGAGGAATAGAGAAACTCCCTGGATCTTTCAGTTTTGGAGGCAACTTCTTTTGAATGATTGCACTACACTCCTCAGATAATGCAATTGTCTCAAAGTCTTTCACTTTTCTTCGATTGGAGATGATCTCCTTCAGGAACTTTCCATACGCTGGAATCTGAGCTAAAGCATCTGCAAAAGGAATGTTAATATGCAATTGCCTAAAAATTTTCAAAAATTTCTCAAACAACCTATCTTGCTTGGTCATATGGAGTCTCTGCGGAAAAGGCACTGGTGGAACATAAGGTTTAAGCGGTGGTGGCACATATATCTTTTCTTCCTCTTGTTCCACTTTCTCCACTTTTTCTTCATTAATCTGCTTACTCTCTACTTTCTTCTCATCAGTGGTCTCATTCACTTCAGTGGTCTTTGGTTCCTCTTTGTCACCCAACTGCTTCCCACTTCTCAACATGATATCACTACAATTTTCACGAGGGTTGATTTCAGACTTGCTTGGCAGTTGACCTTGCCCACGAGTATTCATGGCTGAGGCCATTTGACTCACTTGCATCTCCAAGGTTCTATGAGCAGTAGTCAATTGATCTAACCTTGATTCTATTCTGTTAAACCGTTCAGTGTTTTCACTCAACAATTTCTCCATTCTCTCCAAACTTTCCTCCGTAGCTGTCTTAGGCGCGGATTGGTGTGACTTTGCTTGGAAACCAGGAGGGTTTTGAGGTCTTGCATTAAAGTCTTGAGCCCCTTGATTATTCCAAGAAAAGTTTGGATGATTTTGCCACCCAGGATTGTATGTGTTGGAGTAAGGATTGTTCTGCTGCTGAGGTTTGCTGAAATTAGAGACATATTGTGCACTTGCCAATTGCATACATTCAGAACTCAAATGAGGACCTCCACAGAACTCACAGACAGTGGCATGGAAGACTGCATTAGCATTTACAAGATTACCCATCGCCTTGGTCAGTGCATCTATCTTTGCGCTCATGGCACTAAGCTCATTGACTTCATACATTCCAGCAGGCTTCTTGGAAACACTTCTCGAGTTCGACCATTGATTCCTATTCTTTGCCATAATTTGAAACAAGTCATAGGCATCATCAATTGACTTATCCATTAATGAACCTCTAGCTGCAGCATCCACATTGTTTCTTGCAAAGTCTGTCAATCCTTGATAGAAAGTCTGAACTAGAGTACTTTTCTCAATACCATGGTGAGGATATCTTCTTTGCAATTCTTTGAATCTTGTCCATGCAGCATGAAATGTCTCATCATCTTCTTGAATAAACCCAGTAATTTGATTTCTCAATTTCGCTGCCTTATGTGGTGGAAAGAAATTGATCAGGAATTCCTTGTAAAGCTCATCCCAAGTTGTGATGGAACCAGGATCGCAAGTATTCAACCAATTCTTCGCTTCTCCCCTCAATGAAAAAGGGAAAAGTCTCAGCCGGATTGCATCGACGTTACACCATTTATCTTAACAGATCACGATCTCCAAAAAGTTATCAATATGCGCATTCGGATCCTCATTGTTAAAACCGGAGAATTGATTCTGCTGCACCATCTGGATCAATGCTGGCTTGAGCTCAAAGGTATTCGCAGCAATGGTAGGCCTAGTAATACTTGACCTAGCAACATTCTCCGTAGGTGTAAAGTAATCCCTCAGTGTCCGAGTGTTTACTCCGTCGCCCATGGTTTCACTCTGATTCTTCTCTTTTCTTAGTTTTGCTTCTTTTCTGTTCGCACGAGCTGTTCTTTCTATCTCTGGATCAAATTGCAAAGTCTCAGAATTAGCACTTCGCATATAAAAACAAGACAAAAATATTTAAAAGAAATCACTAAAATAGTAAGACAATAAAATAAATAATAATAAAAAAAAAAACAAATCTAAACTAATAAAAGAAAGTAATCTAAATTCGATATTAGCTACCTTCCCCGGCAACGGCGCCAAATTTGACAAGCCGTCGTCACACTAGTCAAATAATAATTACCTACTTAATACAATTACTAGTAGTAAAGCGGAAAGGTGGTCGATCCCACGAGAGAGGAATACTAATTACCAGGTATAAATTACTCCTATTATTATCTAGATAAATGATGATCTCAGAGTTATAAAATTTAAAACTAAACTAAATAAAATAAAAACAAATAATATTAATCCAAATAATTAGACAAAGGAAACCTAGGACATTGGGTTCACCTACCGAATATTTGGTTGAGTTCAATTCATAAGTATTTGACTTTTAACTTCCATTAATCTCACAACGATTCACCTAATTAAGAACTATACACTCTCGCGTTATAATTCTCTTACTTAGGTTAACCCTATGACTACTCTCGTGACTATAGGGATTAACAAAAGCACATTAAGACCATTAAGAATCAAATATTGCAAAGGTTATAATCTTACTCTCGTAGCTTATAACCTAAGTTTATTATTCCTACGAACTAATATTAATCTTCCACTCTCGCTACTTCGATTAATACCTTCAGACATGCAAATAGTGGCCAATTACTTACACGAATTAAAACAAGAATAACAAATATTAATTAATGGAAAGATCAAATAAAAATAAACCAAATAAACTAAATAAATTCGGTGGCTACACCCAAGCCCTAGATTAAAAGAATTTAGCCACTAAACATTATTAAAAATAATTCAATAATATTTAGAGACATAATAAAAATAAATAAATTAAATAAATTAAAACTCCAAAACCGAATGAAGCCAAAAGACCCGCCAAAAACTCCCCGGATTTGCTCGCTTCGCGGCTGATGCGTGGCTCGCCGGTGAATCAATGATGGAGGAAGATGCTTCGGTGGTGCGGCGTCGGTGGTGCTGTGCGGCGGTGATGGAGGAGGAAGAAGGTCTGGTGCGTGGCTGCCTCGTGGAGTTGGAGGAGAGGAAGCAAGGTGTTGCGGTTTCGGCGGTGGGATGAAGGAGGAAGATGATGGAGATCAAGGTGGTGGTTATGGAAGCAAAGCGGCGGTGAAGATGGTGGCCGGCTGCTTCGCGTGGATGATGGAGGAAGAAGGTGATGGCCGGCTGAAAGAGGAGGGAGTTCGGTGGTTTTCGGTCAAGTTTCGGTTCAGTTCTGTTGTAAAAATAAATCTCTAATCCCCCTTTTATAGGCTTCCGGCTAAACCCTACTTCTTGAAGAACAAGAAAACTTGTTTCCCAATTAATATCGGGATTAAAATTTTTATCCAATTCCAATCCCAAATCGGCCGCATAACCATAACCTTCTCGGCCAATTTTCCAAAAACTTAATTAACCAATCCAAAATTGCATTATTGGCCCTCCAATTCTCTAAACTCATTAATTTCCTCCCCATCAATTGCTCCAATCTTCAATTTTTTCCCATTGAGTTGCTTTTAATTCGATTTTAGCTCAAAACTTCAACAATTCGTCATTTGAGTACAATTCCTACAATTAAAGATAAAATCACATAAATAGCATATTTGTACTCAAAATATATTGCAAAAATCACAAATTAGGGATATAATAAATAGGTATAATATAAGCATATCACCGCCGTACTATTTAATTTAATTTAAGTTATGATTGTGACTTTTTCATTAATTAATATTTATTATTCTTATTTTTCATCCATGTGAATACTTGATAAATATTTGCATGCTTTAAGGTGCTAGCTGAAGTAGCGAGAGTGGAAGGCTAGTATTAGTTTGTAGGAATAATAAACTTAGGTAGTGAAGCACGAGAGTAGGAACATCGCCTTTGCGACTAGTAATTCCAAAGTTCTTAATGTGCTTTTATGAATCCCTATAGTCACGAGAGTAGTCATAGGGTTAGTTTAAGTAAGAGGGTTATGACACGAGAGTGTATAATTCTTAAATTGGTGAATTGTCGTGAGATTAATGAGAGTCGAAAGTCACATATCTATAGATTAAATTAAACTGAATAGTCGGTTGGTAAACCCTATGCCCTAGGCTTTTCTTTTACTTATTTATATCTTTAAATAATTGCAATTGTTAGTTTTAGGTTTAAAATAGTTTAAAATTGATAAATTGTTAATCTAAATAATAATAAGAAATAATTTTAACCTGGTACTTGGTAACCTTCTTTATGGGTTCGACCCTCCTTGCTACTTTACTACTAAGAACTGTATTAAGAAGGTAATAATATTTGACTAGTATGATGAGGGCTTGTCAGATACTTGGCAAGCATCTTCCGTTTTGCCTCCTAAGCGGAGTCGATAGGTTTCTCAACGTCTCTCTGGTTGTGAATATGTTTTACCGCCCTCTCTACAATCAAGTACTAATCCATCGCTCTCTCCACCTTCTCCATAACTCGATGGTACATCCTCTCTCTCAGACTTTGTGTTATTCTCATTTTTCTAAAGCTCATCTTACTTTATTAATAGCCATCTCCTCAGTAGTTGAGCCTACTAGCTTTTCCCAGGCAGTAAAATTTGCACATTGGAGAGATGCTATGGCCACTGAAATCTCTTCCCTTAAGGCCAATAATACTTGGACAGTTGTTCCTTTACCTCTGAGAAAGCGAGCCATTGATTCCAAATGGGTCTATAAGGTCAAGTATCATCCTGACGGGACTGTTGAATGCTACAAGGCCCGTCTTGTTGCTAAAGGTTACACACAAGTTGAGGGTGTTGATTTATATGAGACCTTTGCTCCAGTTGCAAAATTGATTACTGTTCATTGTTTACTTGCTATTGCTGCTATTCGTAACTGGGAGTTACACCAATTGGATATTACGAATGCCTTTTTATATGGTGATCTTCATGAAGAAGTTTATATGAAAATTCCACAAGGCTTTGCCAAACAAGGGGAGCAGCGTGTCTATTGACTTCAGAAATCATTGTATGGTTTCCGGCAAGCCTCTCAAAATTAGTACCAGATGTTCACCCAGTCTCTTGTTTCTGCTGGATTTAAGGAGTCTTATTCAGATTCTTCCTTGTTCAAATATAGTAATGGCTCTTGTTTTCTTGCTGTTTTGATTTATGTTGATGATATAATTTTTGTTGGCAACGATTCGCTTAAGATTGGCAGGCTTAAGCAGTATCTGCATGGTCATTTTCATATCAAAGATCTGGGTCCTCTCAAGTATTTTCTGGGTTTCGAGGTTGCATGGTCACCTACTGGGATTGCTCTTAGTCAACGTGAGTATGCACTTGATATTCTGGCTAAGTGTGGAGTTACTGGATGTCGGCTATGTTCCATGTCGATAGAACAACAACATGGACTTGATTTGGATTTCGGAGAGCTATATGATGATCCAGGGCGTTACTTTGTATTGTGGGATGTCTTCTATATTTGACTATCACACATCTCGATATTACTTATGCAGTTCATGTTCTCAGCCAGTTTATGCATCGGCTGCGTAAGCCACAGTTTGAAGCAGTAATGCATGTCTTGCATTATTTGAAGGTTGCACTAGGATAGGGTATATTCTTTCCATCTGATAATTCTTTGCAGTTACGTGCTTATTGTGATGCTGATTGGGCTGGTTGCCCTACTACCCAGCGATCTACTACTGGTTATCTTGTGTTCTTTGGCTCTTCTCCTAAATCATGGCGATCCAAGAAACAGTCAGTCGGCTCACGTTCCACTACAGAGGCAGAGTATAGGGCAATGGTAGTTACCACCAGTGAGTTGGTTTAGTTGGTTCGTCTCTTGAAAGAGTTACGAGTCTCTTTTGATCGGCCGTCCTTTATTTTGTGATAATCAAGCAGCACTTCATGTAGCTGCTAATCCAGTTTTTCATGAGCGGACAAAACATATTGAGATATATTGTTACTTCGCTCGCCATTACTTCCAATCCAAACTGCTTTTGCCATGTTCTATTTCTTCTGCATCGCAGCTAGCCGATGTCTTCACCAAAGCCTTAGGCCGTGATCAGTTTCATGCTCTATTGTGCAAGTTGGGCATCACGAATTTGCATATTCTAACTTGAGAGGGAGTAAAGAAGTAAATTGTAATATGTAATTACGATTAGGGTTAGGGTTTCCTATTTCCTATTATTTCCGGTTTATGTTCCTGCTATTGTACTATATATATGTGGCATGATTATATCAATATACACAAGTTTTACGTGATTCTTTATAGCTAACAAAAATTGGCATTTTTTTTTAAATTGTTGATTAAAACTACAATGATTAGTAGCTGGAATGGCTCAATTGGTAGAGCACATGACTAGTAGTGGCAAGGTTGGAGGTTCAAGTCCTCCTTTCTTTTTTAGCAAACCCTTGTCTCTGTTTTTTAATTTTTTTGATTTAATTAGTTTATTAATAAGAATAATAATTGTATTTGCAATAACTAACCGATCTTATGTTAGTGGAACGTATAGTGCCTTTTGATATCTATTTATTATCTATTTATTTTTTTGCTACGGATACTCATAATAGTTAGACGCATTGTTGAATTGTAGAATATTTACTTATCATCAAAGTTTCACCCTACAAGTGAACCGTGCTTTTCCAACTTGTTGCCTAACGAGGGTTGCAAGAAAACACACACAATGAACTATAAAAGCTGCAACATTCTGTTAACCAAATTGAGAGAATCGAAGCGACAAAGCTATACCCTCAGTGTGTGTTACCGTCTTGTTCTTCTTCGGTGAGAAATCATCTGCGATGGCACGGAAGAGAAAGAAGCAAGGAGGGGCGAGTTCAATTGCTGCTAAGGATCAACCACAGGAGGAGAAAAAGCATCCAATGGGGAAATTCACGCCGATTTCTACCAACTCTATTGAGGTAACCAAACCTAGATCTGCATTAAATATACTGTCCGAATCACATTTAATACTGGAAAATCTGTGTAAGCACCGTGTTCTTGAAGTTGGAGAATATTCTCATGTGCTTAAATCAACTGAAATCATGAAAGGGGATGAGTCAAGCAGAGAAAACGTCTGGAAATCCTTTGATGCACAAAAACTGAAGCCAGCTGATAAGAAACTTCGATTCATTGAGCCTAAAGTTGTGAAGGATCATTGTATAGGAAGCATAACCAGTGAAGAAATTCAAAGTGAAGTGGATTATTGGAAATCTTCTGTCTTATGCTATGTGCTGGGGGCTAATCCTCTATTTGCAGTGATTAATGGCTATGTCAGGAGGAATTGGGGCAAAATTGGAGTTGATAAAATCCTGCTGCTTGATAATGGGATGTATGTGGTTCGATTTAAATCAATCACTGTTAAAGAAGAGGTACTGAAACATAATATATATCATTTTGATGGACGGCCTTTTATCGTCAAAGATTGGAATGTAGAAGAAGAAATTGATGTGGATGAGATCAGGAAAGTCCCAGTATGGATTTAGCTGCCAAAATTGCTATTAAGATACTAGAATGCTACTTCACTAAGCAGAATTGCAAGTGTATTGGGAACTCCCTTGGAGATGGATGACATGACATCTCAAAAACTGAGAGCAAGTTATGCTCGAATTGTTATTGAAGTTGAGATCAAAGATAAGCTTAAGGAAGTGGTTTGGTATGAAAATGAGAAGGGTGAACTTCAGGAGCAGTTGATCAAATATGAATGGAAGCCATTAAAGTGTAATAACTTTAAAGGTTTTGGTCATGAAGTTGAAGTATGTAGAGTTCCTGTGAAGAAAGACTGGAAGCAGAAACTAGATAATCAGTCACAGAATATCCAGCAATTGGATGCCAAAGCTCAGAAAATGGTGCAAATGAATCATAAGGATATCAAATTAAAGGAAGGAGTGAAAGAGGCACAGAAAAAAACTACAGTAGGTAGTGTTACTGCAAAAGCAGGGAAACAAGCTGCAAGTAAAGAACAGATAGAAATGGTCAGACCAACTGAGAAGGGAGTTCAAATTCTGAACAACAAAGGAATCAGGATAGATGAAGGACAAATAGTAGACAGAATCAAATCTGTGAATGAGATATGTTATCAGGATACTAGTCACCCTTCTAAAGGGCCTAGGACTCATGAATAACATCATATCATGGAACATAAGAGGGCTTAACAGTCCTCTGAAACATAGAGAAATTACTAATTTTCTCTATGTAAATAAGGTAGGAGTTGTAGGTTTCCTGGAAACAAAGTTAACTGAAGAAAGGGTTAGAGAGTTGATGTCCAAAAAATGCTCTCAGTATGATTATGTCAGTAATCATGGGAATAAAGAAAGAGGCAGAATACTGCTCATATGGAAAAAAGGAGAATATAAAGTGCAAGTGGAAAAGATGGAGCATCAATTTATCCACTGTCTGATGCAAGAGCAAAATAAAGAGTACTATATTACAGTAGTGTACGCAGATCACACTGTACAAGGCAGAGCTCAACTATGGCACAAACTAATAAATCTATCTCAAGGGATGAGTAAAGCATGGATGATGATGGGGGATTATAACTGCATCCTGAATGTTGAGGAAAAACTTGGTGGAAGAGATGAGATTAGCTCAGATTCAGAACAGTTTAAAGACATGATAGAGCAATGTGAATTGTGGCAGATTGGTACATATGGTGGTGAATATACATGGTCTAATAAGCAGCTGGGAAAGATGAGGGTATTAGCAAAGTTGGACAGAATCTTAGTAAATGGTGAGTGGCTAAATATATTCCCAAAGAGTTATGCTAACATCTTGCCAGCAGGAATATCTGACCATAATCCATTGGTGCTAAAATGGGGTGAAGAAAGACACACAGCAAAACGATCATTTAAGTTCTTCAACATGTGGATGGACCACTCAGAATTTGAAGAAACCATCAAAGGAAGCTGGCAACTAGAAGCTAAAGGAAGTAAACAATTCTGCCTGATGATCAAGCAGAAAAGGTTGAAACCTAAGCTCAAAAATAGAAAGCATTATGAAAGCATTGATAAAAAAGAGTTGGAATGGAGACTGAAACTGGAAGAAATTCAAAAAAAACTGATGGATGACCCTCAAAATGAAGAATTGCAAGCAGAAGAACAAAGTACTATCAAAATATATACTGAAGTTAGCAAAGCAGCTTCTAGTTTTTGGAGTCAAAAGCTGAAAGAAAGGTGGATACAGGAGGGGGACCTAAATACAAAATATTTTCATGCCAGCATTCAACAAAGGCTCACCAGAAACAAAATAAGATCCTTTATCAACAGTCAAGGGGAGTTGGTAGAAGATTGGAAGGAAGTAGAGGAGCACTTTATCCAGTACTACATGAAGTTGTTAGGTGCAAAGACTAAGAGAACACTAGCTAGTAGTGAAGTATTTAGTTCAGGGAATAAGCTAAATACCTATCAGCAGGTTCTCCTAACTGATTCATTCACACATGCTGATGTTAAGTATGCTATGTTTGAGATAGATCCTAATAAAAGTGCAGGTCCAGATGGCTTCAGTAGTGGATTTTACAAAACAATGCGGCACATAGTGGGGAAGGAAGTGACTGATGCTGTTCTGGAATTCTTCACAACTGGTTCCATGCTAAAACAGACTAATGCCACCCTGATATCCTTAATCCCAAAAACTGATTCACCTCAGAATGCAGCAGATTTCAGGCCAATTTCATGTTGTAATACAGTCTACAAGTGCATTTCAAAAATGCTGTGTAAAAGGTTAAGTCTCATTCTACCAGACTTGATAGATCTTAACCAGGGTGCCTTCATCCAAAATAGGCTCATCCTACACAACATTCTGCTTGCACAGGAACTGATCAGATTATACAGAAGGCAGAATGCAATTCCAAGCTGTGTAATGAAGGTTGATCTCCGGAAGGCCTTTGACTCTATACACTGGGATTTTGTAGATGAAATGCTGAAAGAATATGGATTTCCAAATAAAGTCAGACACTGGATAATGGAATGTGTGACAACCAGCACTTATTCACTGAACTTGAATGGTAGTACCACTGGATATTTCCAAGGGAAAAGGGGATTGAGACAAGGTGATCCAATGTCACCATTGCTATTTGTAATGGTAATAGAGTATCTTACCAGCCTATTGAAGCTAGAAGATGAGAAACAGAACTTTAAATTCCATCCTTACTGTGAAAAGCAAAAGATCATATCTCTATGCTTTGCTGATGACTTACTAATCTTTTGTGGAGCTGATGTTGAAACAGTTAGACGGATTAAAGGAGTATTATCTCAGTTTCAGGAAACCACTGGGCTTTCTGTTAATTTAACAAAGTCCAATATGTACTTTGGTGGGAAAACATGTGAAATAGAAGAGGAGATAAAGCAGATCATTGGATTTGAAGAAGCTAGTTTTCCAATGAAGTACCTTGGCTTGCCAATTTCTCCCACAGCATGGTCAAAAGTAGAGTGTCAAAAGCTGGTGGACAAGATTGCTGCAAGAATTAACTGCTGGAGTTCAAGACATCTCTCCTATGCAGGGAGAGCAGTTTTAGTTAACTCAGTCTTACTGAGTATTAACTCTTACTGGGCAAATATATTCCTTATCCCTCAAAATGTCATACAGCAGGTAGTCAGCAAATGCAGGAGATTCCTATGGGGAACAAAAGAAAATGGTAAATGCTGGCCATTAGTTTCTTAGGGTGATTTATGTTGTCAGAAAACAGAAGGAGGCCTGAAATTCAAGGAACCAAGATGCTGGAATATGGCTTTACTGGGAAAGAAATTGTGGGATTTATCCAAGAACAAAGAAAGCTTATGGGTGAAATGGATGCACAACTTCTATCTGAAAGGAAGGGACCTATGGAGTTTCAAATGTCTACATGACAGTACTTGGCATATGAAAAAACTGATGAGAATTAAGGAACTGCTGCACAGTGGCATTGATCAGGGCCAATGGTTAGGGAAAGGTGGCAAAAACTACACTGCACATGGAGGTTATTACTAGATCAGGGGAGAAAAGAGTAAAAGCAAAGCAGCCAAGATCAATTGGAGTCAGGTTAGTATCCCTAAGCACAGCTTTATTAGCTGGTTAGCTTAGAGAAAAAGGCTGATCACAGCAAAGAGGCTACAGGAATTGCAAATATCAGTAGATCAGCAGGAATGCAGTATCTGTGGGAAAGATTTGGACAGTATAGATCATCTGTTCTTCAAATGTGCTTATGCAAAGGAGCTATTACAGGGATGGAAGAACTGGATGGGAATCAGGAATGACATATCAGAACTGAATGTGCACAGGTGGCTGAAAATCTGGCAGGGAAATGCACTGAGGCTGAAAGTGTTGTTTGCTGGCATCAATGCTCTCATTTATGGTGTATGGATGGAAAGGAATGCACGCAGGTTTGGACAGAAAGAATTGAAGGCAGAGATGAGGTTGGAGGAGATAAAAAGGACTGTGAAATGGAGTATACAATCAAAGTGCAAGACAGTGAAAAGGAAACATCAGAAATGGCTAGCTCACCTTGGTGTTCAAGTGCAAAATTTTTGAAGATGTAATAGATAGGAAATTGTAAAGTTTCAGTTATTAAGTGAGAAGTAATACAATGATTAACAATTTACCAAAAAAAAAAAAAAAGACAAAGCTTGGGAAAGTTGAGATTACTTAAACAAATCTCTGGGAAGAACTAATTAACTATATATAACAAGTGAACATCGATCATCACAGATAATACTGACATTAATATTTCTTGGAAAAAAATATTGAATCCATGCAAATGAAATGCTAACTGCGTCATACCATCAAGAAAATAACATGAACGAGATCGAAAACTTAAAAAAAAAAAAAAGCAAATTGAAAATGGGGAGAAATTTTCACTAGCTACAAGAATTTTAGAAAACCCAGTAAATCATTAGAAATGTTGCTTGGAAAATTGTATTTCATTTGGACCTTAGGTATTTGCCTATTCTATGAAAAATCAAGATCTCTTAAAAAAAATTGGTTTGGATTAGGAACAATGGATGATACTATAATTAATAAAAGAAGGGATTTAAATACTGTGTATCAAGGTCTCATAGTTATACTTCAAAACATAACTTTTTTTAGTTATCCATAGAACAATCTTTCTGTTATGATCTTCTATAAATGCAATTTTTCCACTATTTCGATTCAATGGATACATTTCAATTTGTTGATAAAATTAATATATCAATACATACATGAATGTAGAAAAAGGATTGTATATGATAAATTCATAATTGTATTAGTTAAATCAAATGGAGTTTACTTTTGCTAATTCCAAAAAGAAAGTTTATTATTATTATTATTATTATTATTATTATTATTATTATTTTGCAACATGTTGATATTTCAAAATATAATTTTAAATTAATCAAAGGTAAAAATAGTAGTTAAAGTCAGACGGCAACCCCGCCTTCCAGCTCCGTCTACCTGTCAACCTTCATAATTAGATAGACTGCAAATTTTAGTTGGAAAAGAAAATGTGTATCTAAAATGTGACCACACCGGACTTGCTTCATATTTACTTGTTCAGTTGCTCAACTGTCTAATGATCAATCTGTTTGGCAGAAATTTTTTTCTCAGTTGAAAGGGAAATTTTTTTTTTTTCTACCCTTCAATAAACATTTTGAACTTTTCCTAGAAATGTTGCGTTACTATGAATGCTTAGTCATTTTAGTCATCTCAACATTTAATAAATTTGGTCTCTACTCTTTATAATTTCCCACCTACAAAAACAACCAACCTCCCCATAAATGAGGAATAATAAACCCTTTGGTGCTGCCTCAGCAACATAACAATGCGATCTCTCCGTCTCTTTTAGAGATATCATTCACTCAGTACTAAAACTATTTTAAGAGCCAAACCCTCCATTTTGTTGTGGAAGAGGTAGTTTCACCTTGAAATTTAAATGTGTGACAGAACTAATGGAATTTACAGGCGGCCGATGCGAGATCTGCCCTCCTTACTCACAGAGCTTCCTAGAATTTCTTGCTATATTGGAGACTTGCGACTTTTTTAGTTTTCCGATGCCGCTTGAAGGTTAGAGATGCCTTTTTGAATAATTTTGTTGATATTTTTCAGAAACTTTATTAGCAGGGAGAGGTTTATTTATTTTTGTTGTTGTTCTTTAGGTGGTCTCTGGATTTGATGGTTTGGCTGGAAGGGATCCTAGCTATGCCTGTGGGGGGAGATGTCCTTTCCTCGAAGCAACCGATTTAAGGAAATCTGCCCGTGATATTTTGCTCAATGGGATTTTACGCTGGGTGTCCATCCGTAAATGGATCCCCATCGTTCCAGATTGAAGGTCATTGACTCTCTGTGACAAATAATGGAGATTACGGGGAAGACTATCTTTGACGTAGTGTGATTGATTTTGTTTAAATTCTAACTCGAAAAACGCACACCAAAACTCGTTCTTCATTTTATTTCCACGAACTTGAGGCTTATGTTCGTATATTGAAACAATACGGTTTCCTCCATTATTGACTACGTAGACTAGAGAACTATATATGTACTTCTATGAGTTTATTGGTCTTAAACTGGAGTCATTATCAAAATTCTTCCTTTTCCTTTTTCTTTCTTATTATTATTGGTCAGTTATATAAAATGGATCCTAACTCATGGAAGAACAGTATTATTCACAAACTCCTCATTCATCGAGTTAGAAGGCGTGTTCAAGTAAAGACCTGTTGTGGCGGAAAGGGTATAAACACAACAAACCACGGAAGCGAACCCCAAGAAAAACTCCTTTACTACTACCAATAAAATAGAACAACCAACCAAGAAACTAATTCAACAACTGATAAAATAAAGGAGGCACACGAATTTACGTGGAAACCCAAATCGGGAAAAACCACGGGACTGTAACAACAGTCAAATCTCCACTATCACAATAATGGGAAAACAGTCTTCACCAACCGGTGGATACACAGGACTTCACCCAAAGGTGGATTACAACAATACTCTTCCACACACACCTATCACAAAGTAGGACTGGAAGGATCTAACCAAAAAAGAGGTAAACTGAAAACTAACCCCTAACTTTCTTTCTTTTTTCTCTCGTACAAAAACAATGCACGGCTGCCCAAACTTTTCTTCTCTCTTGGCTGAAAACTACATACCTAAAAAATTATGCCAAAGCCTTGCTTTTATAGAGCAAAAAAACCTAAAAACAAAAACCCAATTGGAGTGGGTTTTGTTTCCTAAAACCAAAGCCAAATTTGGCTTGGTTTTATTTGTTTCCTTGTTGACCCAATTGAGGGGAATACCGGGCCAACAATCTCCCCCTTCACCTCAATTGGGGGGTAAAACCAAACCCGCTTCCTGTCTACAGAATAGAAGCTTCTCTCTACTCACAGTCTTCGTCAACATATCGGCACCGTTATCATCCGTATGAATCTTCTCAAGAAACAATGCCTTGGACTCTAGTACATCCCGAATCCAATGATGCCTAACATCAATATGTTTTGACCGTGAATGAAATGTGGAATTCTTAGCTAAGTGAATAGCGCTCTGGCTATCACAATACACCACATACCTCTCTTGCTTCATGCCAAGCTCTTGTAGAAACTTCTGCAGCCAAAGTGCTTCCTTACAAGATTCAGTAGCTGCGATAAACTCTGCCTCTGTAGTAGACAAAGCAACACATTTCTGCAATCTACTCTGCCATGAAACTGGTTCCCCTCCATAAGTCATCAAGTAACAAGAAGTAGACTTCCGACCATCAAGGTCACTCGCCATATCAGCATCTGTATATCCATCCAACATGGTCTTCCCATTGCCAAAGCAAAGACTCAATCTGGAAGTACTCCTAAGATACCTGAGAATCCATTTCACAGCATTCCAATGCTCCTTACCAGGATTGGAGAGAAACCGACTAACAACACCAACTGCATAGGTTTTTTTTTCGCTTCTCTCTCTTTTGCCCGGTGGTAATATTTAAAATGGATCCCAAAGTCATCCAATAGCCGCTATAAATTAATCCCGAAAATTACTCACTTGTCTACAAGTACCCTAATCTCTCTGTGTGTTTGTTTCAAGGTGTTGGATCTTGAAGAACATTGAGCGAGGATGTAAATTCAATTTCAACTGTCCAACAAATACCCTTCAGTCTCTAGTCTCTACGCTGTCAAAGAAAAACTCATAAACAAGGAAAATAATCATTCAAAGGTTTGAAAAAAAACAAAGGAGGAGAAGGAAAAGCTGTATAGAGCTGATCTTTCAGGTGGTGAAAGATTTTGTTGATAAATAGTAGTGTATATATATATATATGGCCGGAGATCAGCCGTCAGCCATAGGCCTAGCACCTCCTAGACGGCCCTCCTTTGCCCGGATATTAGGATCTACTTCAAACCCAAAAACAATGCAGAGCCTCGTAGCAAAAAGCCAAGCCTTAAACCCTCCCAAAATACTCTCAGAACCAACTTTTTTCAAAGGTGAGCCGACTTTTCTTCTTACAAAATAAGAAGATGAACAATTGGCTGCCCTGTTCCGACTTGCTTTGGTAGAACAAATTACCAAAGGTCGACCAAAAATGGAATATTTGCGGAGAGAATTCCAAACTATTGACTTCAAAGGGAACTTTAGAACAAATTACCAAAGGTCGACCAAAAATGGAATATTTGCGGAGAGAATTCCAAATTATTGACTTCAAAGGGAACTTTTCCATTGAATCGATTGATTGCCGTCATATTCTCATATGTTTCGACTTGGAAGAAGATTTCCATCGCTTCTGGCTAAAAGGTCTATGGACCTTTGACATACATCGGATGCGAGTCCTAAAATGGACTACTGACTTTAATCCATCTCATGAAACTTTTATTGTTCATGTTTGGATTTCATTGGAATGTCTTCCCATCCATCGATTTAATAAGGACTACTTGTGGAAAATAGCTAGCATGATTGGGACATCTATTGAAATTGATGTTCCAACCCTCAATATGTCACGACCTTTGGTGGCATGCATTTGTGTGGAGATTGATCTCCTCAAGAAGCATTCCATACGAATCCGACTCGGAGTTGACGAAAATTCTTATTTTCTATCCATCTTTTATGAAAACATGCCCCAATATTGTGTGGACTGCAAAAAAATTAGGCATGATCATCTTTCTTGTAGACACAAAACATCCGCAGCAGCAAAAGAAAATCTGGAATCGCATCATCTCAAACAACAATCATCACACCCGACACAAGGAAGGAAGTCAATTGTCTCTCTGGTTGATGCGCCATCGAACCAAGAAAAGAAGTTGGCAAAACAGCCAACGGGGGAGACACCCTTATCAGATCTACCTATGGCAAAGGACAAATCTCCAACATTCCAACCCGCACAGCCACAGCTACTCGAGCGCCGACTCAATTCAACAGAAGATTCGCAAGGCGGAAAGTAATTATCAGGTTTTGATTACTTTGTTCAATCAACTAATTCTCTTCCTCAAGATATTCAGAAAGAAAAGGATCCCCAAAAGCTACCGGTTACTATGAACGAAGGGATAATTACAATGGTGGCAGTAATTCCTCCCTCTGATCTCGGAACGGAAGAGCCTCCGGTGGTCATCGGCAAGCAGAAAGTGCCGGTCGACGAGCTTCAAATGAGGGAGTCTCCGGCGGCCATCCAGGAAATCCCCAAAATCTCGCAAATTCCGTCTCCAGCGCAACTGATTTTGGCTCCTCCTGCGATAACTCAGGGAGCGCAATCTCCTTTACCGAGTCAACTGGACTCTCAAAATTCAAATGCAGAAGGAAAGTCGTAGTCAAAAGAAGAAAAGTCTCAGTCAGGAGATTGTCGCAATCCTGCGATTTCAGCGTCTCCTGACCCGGTTGATTAGTTTTAAACGCGGATAAAGCCCCTCAATTTGATCCCGAAGTTTTAGCCTCAAAAGAAGATGGGTCGAAGTCAATCTCTGCGCACCCTATCCCCTCAAATAATGAGGATTCCTTTTCTAAAATAGCTCAAATAGTGTCTCCACAAAAAAATTAAATCCCGCAGCTGATGAATTTTCCTACTCCCCGAGACCACAATGCCTCTTCTTTATGTTTTACTTCCAATTTCAGACCCACTTATGCCAAAAAAACACAACTAATTTTTATCAAAGGATGATACCGAAGTAGGGAAATATACCGAGCCTTTCAACCCAACTATTTGATTGAAGAAATAAATTCTGAAGCTGGACTAAATCATGTTTCCAATGGTTCTAAAGAGAACGATTTCGATATGGAATACGCGATGGAATAAGAGTCCTTTTACCGTGAAATTTCTGCTCCAACATATTAAAATCAATTGAAAAAAAGCCAAGGCTAAAGCAAAAGTTTGAGTTCGTCGATCAGCTAGATTGAATAAGGATTCAAATTTACTTTAAAATTTAAATTGTACTTTATATAGGGTTTAGTTTATTCGCTGCCCTTTTTTTTCTTTATTATTTAGAAAATTGTTTTTGTTTAGTATATATATATATATATATATATATATTTGTTGGATATCATTTTCATACTCAAACGTTAACCAGAAATGCTAAAACGATGATATACAATCAAACTAAAATGGATGATACGTTATTCAGAGGTTGGCAATAGATGAACTCACATACTTCGGCAAGTGCCACTCAACTACATTACACTCGTGAGATCAACCATATTTTGGGAATGTTCCTTGTCACTCTCCATATCCTCTGACTCTTCCTATGGCACATTATTGTTTGCTCAAAAACTCATTGAGGTTGATTTGAAAGCGTTTCCTCCACCCCCTCCCCATCAAAATTCGGGATTTACTAATCATTAAGAATTTGAGTGCCTTCTTTAATCTTTATTACAATAGTTCTTTAATTTAAGCATCTTCAATTGTGCCCCTTTATCCCAAAAAGATAATATACATTAACTCAATGTGCACTATCTTTTAGGGACAAAGGTAGTACTCCTTTCATTTCAAAATGTAGGTCGTTTTAGGTTTGGAGAAATATTTCAAAATGTAGGTTATTTTAGGATTTTAATACAAATTAAAGATTAACTTTTCAACTTTGCCCTCAATAAATATCGTTAACCACTTTTCATCTAGTTTTGGTTATAATTCCAAAACAATTAATGATGGGTAAAATAGATATTTAACACATAAATAAATTATTAAATGATTGTCTCCTTAATTTACGCGCATAGTCTAAAGTGACCTACATTTTGAAATGGAGAGAGTAACTTAATTTTATTGTCATAGATTCATAATGCTCCATTTTGCTGCGGTTTTACACCAAATAGTAGCTCCTAAAGATCCAAACTCCAAATGCAGTTTTTTTCCATGACCGAAAGACAAAAGCTGCGGAAAATTAGTCAAAATTGAGAACATATGTTGTAAAAATCATTGACATAAGACAGCAGACAAAGTACCTTAAAAGTGCTTAATCCAAAAGTTCCGCTTCTTCCAATTTGAAAAATCACACTTTCTTAGACATTTTGAATGCGATCACTTCCCTATTTCATAATAAACGTCGTTTTAGATTTGGCAAATATTTCAAAATATAAGTCATTTTAGGATTTCAAGACAAATTAATTGCAAAAGTTTTTGAGTATTCCATCAATAAATGATACCAACTATTTTTCATTCGGTGTTTTATAATTTTAATACAATTAATGATGGATAAAATAAAATTTTGATATACACAAATTAATTGTAGAATGATTGTCTCTTTGTTTTAAGTGTAACGTTTAAAGTAACTTATATTTTGAAATAGACGGACCAGTAGTTAAAATGAAACCAACAAAAAAAGCAATCTCTAAAAATATATGGGCGAACTACATTTTACCCCCCGAGTTTTAGCCCATTTTACAATAAACACTTTGAGTTTTGGTAGTATTACCATATGCCCCCCGAGCAGGGGTCAAAATTAAAATGACTAAAATTACCTTGATTTACAATTTTACAGATACTTCATTTTCTTTATTTTTTTGGTTTATTTTGTTCATTTACACATTTAATTATTACATAAGTTAATAAATAAACTTTAATTCATGATTAATAAGATCTATTTATTTTGATTTACAAAAAAAAGTTCATTAATGAAAATTTATTTTATTTCATAATACATGATAAAGTTAATTTTAAAAATTTATTATTATCTGAATTAATATAAAAGAATTACTGCGGAGTATTATTTTAAACTAAATTTATGATTTACGTTTTAAAAAACAATTAAAATTGTTAAGTTAAAAAAAAATATAGACTTACAGGTATTTTTGACCGTTTGCACGAATTGATGATATGATAAGGGGGGATTTGGTAGATTGATCATGAGTCTAGGGGATATATGGTAGTATTACCAAAACTCGGGAGTTTGTAGTAGATTAGGCCAAAACTCGGGGGTAAAATGTAGTTCGCCCAAAATATAGTCAGAACAATTATTGAGAACACTCTAATATGGCTACGATGTTGCTATCTCAAATTATTTTATTTTTATGACTCAAGTAAGTGCGTTCTATTCAATTGAACTAAAATCGTGTAAATTAAAATTCACGGCTCCCTCAAGGTAGTTCAATCATCAAGTTGTTTTCATCTCAAATTTTGGACCAATCGAAGACCATCTCTTAGGATTATTATATCTTAATCCCTGAAGTTCCTTACAAGAATATGAAAATAAGAACAGAAAATGGCCTAACTAAACAATCTTGATTTCTTCCTTCAAATGTGAAAAAAAATTCACATTTTCTTAAACAATGTGAAAGTTACAAGTACCTAAATATGAGTCTACAAAATGCAATGACCAAATACACTCAGTACCCCTGGTTATTAGCTAAACTGAACTAAAGCACGAATAACGTTTGAATCCGGCTAACCTACTGATTACAAAGAGAAAAGAACGAAAATAAAAATCATTTTTCAGAATTAAAGAATGTTATTACTGATCAAAGTAAAAATTGCTAAAGGTGAGATCAGAAATTTCAGATTTTGTTACTCTGAAACTCCAAAACCAACGAAACAGGAACTAACTTAGGATTCAAAGAGTCGGGCTAAAGAACTTGAATTAGAAGGAGGTTTTTTTTTTTCAAGTTTTTATTTACTCTTAGAAATTTGGATTTTGAAATTTTCCAGAAGTATATTTGTATAGCTTTACTATATTAATGCATGCAGGCGGACAGGTTACACTTGCTAGTCAGTGCTCATTAGGAAAATTTGTCCTCCACCAAACAACCAATTGTCATAAATGTTGAATGATGCTAATCAAAGGTTTTGGTGCTGCCTCTACTTATTGAATCCGCTCCCTCTACCTCTGTCAGATGTCATTCATCCTGCACATTGAAAATGTTTTAAAGAGTCTACTTTTGCAACCCTCAATCTTTGTGTAATATGAAACGTAGGTTCACAGATCTGTTGGCAATTACCGGTCGGGGACGGTTCTGTTCCAGCTCTACAGTTCAATGGGACCTAAATTCTGATTCTGAACAGCGCGCTTTACTCATGAAACTTCCTACAATTCCTCGCTATGTTGTAAACCTGGGGTTTCTGGATCTTAATGGACTCAAATGTTAGTTCGATTTTTTGTTATTAATTTTAATGATACATTATAAATTCTGTTTGCAATGAAAGGTTATTTATTTTGGTTGTTCTTTAGTTGCTTCTGAATTGCTCTTTTAATTTTTTTTTCCCTTCTTCTTAATGATGATATCTTTGATTTTTAATCTGGTCAGATGAGGAGTAAATTGCCCTGACATAGCCCCAAACTAAGAACATTTGCTTGGATACAACGGGAAACAGACACAGTAGCCATTCTCGCCACAAGATCTGAAAGCTACGCCCACCGTGTTCACGCTACGATCAGCTATTCTTGTAATATTACTGAAGAAAACATGACTATGGCTAACTTTTCCGTGCAACTGTTCTTTGTATAAATCTTATAAATCATGTTATTAGTTAGTCTGTTCTCTGTTATACATCCCCTAGCAAACAACGGAACTTGCCCATTCAAGATACTGTAACGTAAGTTTTGGCACTGTCACCGTATATACACAGAATCTCATTCTCCTAGACTTCAATCATAACGTATTTTCAACTCGTTTCACCCTTTCCCGTACAAATTTGGTATTGGTCTTTAATTAGATCGTAAATTCTGGTTGATTTTCGACTATTCTACATTTTTCGTCGACTTGGACAGCAGTAAGTAACCACCAAAATTGAAAATCCCTCACCTTCTCTAGTTGACAAGTACCGTAATTGACGATCCGGAAGAGGATTTGAAATCCCGAATTAACAAATACATAGCTGTTTAAACTGAACAAAAACTTGAATTCAATCTTTCGAATCTAATAATCAATTAACTTAGTACTTGGAAGGAAAAAAACATTAAAAAATCTAATTTCAAGGCAATTATTGGATTAAAACTTTTTTCAAATGATTATCAAAGTAAACATTGATGATTTTATCTTGGGAAAATTTGGAAGAGGGGCAGTGGAAATGGTGTATATAATTAATAAAAGGGGTAAGACCCTAAAATAATTTTTATTAAGAGCAGTAATTTATTCAACAAAAATTATAAAATAAAATTAATTGTGCATTGATTTGATTACGCTCTTCTCATTAAAAAAAAAAAAGAAAACTCAAATCCTTCTCCTCCGTTGACATCAATGAAATATCATCAGCCTTTGCTACACCATTCTGAAGCGTGAGTTTTGAGACACTTCTAGCTTTTAATGTCTTTTTGTTTTTATAGAACAGGAAATTATGTAGCAATGTTGTTCGCATAATAACTTTTAAAACTGAACCCGAACAGTGGACATTTTGCGTCTCAGGTTATGCCATTTTTTCTCGAAGCCATATCCATCAGGCTTCAATACTTGAACAATTGGCTCAATATCCGTTTTTCTCTCTCCTGCCATCTTCGATATTCAACAAACCAAACCTAGAAAAGGGACCAAAAAGGCGATAAAAAAGAACTTCAATCAGAACACTTAAAGAGAACGCCGTGATCCAATCGGATTTCGAAGATTTGGACCGGAGGTGATACGGAAAACCGCTTAAGGGGATTGAAAATTAGTTTCCCGGTGGAGAGAAAGAGAAAAAGGGGTGGTTAGAAAATAAATAATAAGGATAATGATGTCAAAACACAATCATTTTGATTTTATGATTCCTTTTAAGTAAATCACTGCCCTTAATAAAAATTGATTTAAAGTCTTGCCACCCTTATTAATTTAACTATCTCATCCACCTTTTCAAAAAAAAAAAAAAAAAATCTCATCCAAATTTTCCCTTTTTTCTTTTCCTGTTTCCAATTCTGATACTTCTTCTGAAACTCCTAAACCATCGCAATTACATAGCTTTTAATTGATGCATTAATTGCTTCATAAGTTGTTTGTTCACTGCTCGATTTTTTTTTATTTTTTTTTGAAGAAGAATATACTCAATGCTCGATTTTTTATTGATCAATTTGTCCGTTTAAAAAAGAAAATGAAGATTTCTTTTGAGTCATGATCTGGATGTGAATGAGTCGAATCCCTCTCAGTCTATTAGTGAACCATCTCCCCAGGTATTGTTTTTTAAGCTTTAAAATCAAATGTTCAACTTTTACAATAAATGATGCATCAGTATGCAAGTGTTCAATAAATTTTGTCTGCTCCGCCCCCCATATTTATTTCTGCTACCAAATACCTAATCCTCCATAAATGAATGAATGAAGCTAACCGCGTCGGTGCCTCGCACCTCCCTTATATAATATACGCACTCTCCATCAAACATGAATCATCCGTTCTGAACTTTACGTTGGTTTCAAGAGAAAGGGGCGTTAATACCTTCCAATGAAAATGCTTCATAGATCAAATAGAATTTCCTCCCTGTGTGGATCTTCTCTTCGGCTCTACCTATGGTCCAATGATATCTAAATTTGGAGACTGGAGAGATGAAGTCTATTACTCACAAAAGCTTTCTAGAATTCCTTGCTATATTGGATGGTGACTTGAAGGTTAGATCTTTTACGAATAATATTTTTGATATCTTAGAAGCTTTTTAACGGTGGAAGCGTGAAAAGTTATTTATTTTGCTGTACCTACGGCCTAATTCCACTTCTCTATTTCTATTGCGATATCTTTTGACGGTTTTGGTTGAATCCTTGCAGTTCCATGCGCCGCAGTCTTGACGACGGTGTACTCTACAGTACTGCGGAGTTGCATTAATTGGTGAACTGGCATGTGATCTTTGTTATTTCTGAGCAGTTAGCCAGTTATGATACCATCGTAAACAATGACTCACCGCCTTTGGATGCCAGACGTATGACAAATATTCAAGGGTTGTACAAAGCTGATCATAAGGTTGCTATAGTTTTCGATGTTAGATATAGTATAAACCTGTTTTTTCCCCCTTGAAATGTGCTAGCTTTTAGTTGTTGGGTATCATTTTCATACTCATGTCAACCATAAATGCTAAAACGATGAGATACAATCGAACTAAATGGATGATGTACTCCGATAGTCGAGGATAGCTAGGACATTCTCAGGTTGAACCCTCAAGTTTTCATCTCTATCATCAGACTCTTGAAATCAATGAATATATTTGCGTACGAAATTTTTTTTAAAAAAATAATAAAGTAATAAAGAACAAAAAACAATACTATAGATTTGACCAAATGGCAAAATTTACTTATAGTTACTAGCAAACATGGATCAAACTAACGCAACTGTGCTAGTAAACTATGTACCATGCAAAAGTTCTTGTAATTATTTTTTTCCTAAAGAGAACTAGGAATATGGACCTTGGGGGGTTAAAATTGTTAGCATATTAAAATTTTTTTGAACGAACTCTTTCCTGAATTACTTTTTTCTCAATTTTACTGAGCATCCTCTATCCTTACAAATTTTAACCCCTTATTTTATTTTATTTTTTTGTCCAAGTTTGTTGTAGTTGGTTAATATTCGACTTTCACGTCTTCCTCAAAAAGGAGTAATTCGACTACATGTTCGGGCACCCGACTTTGCAGTTGACTTATCTTGAGGACAAAAATGTCAGCTCCTTCCTCCCTCTTGAAAATTGAAGTCCTTAAAACTCTAAGGGCTCCCGCAAAGTAGCTCATGCATCAAGTTAAATCCTTCGATATATAAATTTTATTTGTTGTTTTGCCTCGTTCAATTGCTCCTTTTTCTTTGCCATTGCACACGTACTGAACGTTACTCCTATTAGTTTAGTTAAGAACAATCAAATTAGTCATGCACAAGAAGATGGATTATCACTAAAATTGCATAAAATGAATCGTAACTAGGAACACGTAGTCTAAAACCAATAGACATAACAATTTGACTCGACAAGTTGTAAGAAATCAGACCAACAAAATGCAATCACTACAACTTTTATTATACCTCTTGGTACCCAAATGATTGTTGAGTTTAGACTTTGATTTTTATATTTAAAATGAAAATTTTAAACTAAACAATTATTTTGAAAAACAGGGAGTACACTCTAAAGGACTAATAGGCCAGTTTTTTAATTACTATTCTTATATAGATTTCCTTTTTTTTTTTGTTTGTTAATAAAAAACACTTGAATGCAACCCATTGATCACAGAGGATCCGATCAATTTGCCTGATTCAAAAGTCCAAAAGATTCATGGATGATGGTTTTATTTATTTATTTTGGGGTTTAAAAAAAAAAAACTGAAGGCCATTATAGCTTTTGTGGAATAAAACCTTTTATTTGTAACTTCAGTTTAGGTTTCAAGTTCCAACTCATTTCTCATGTCAGCTTTCATTGAATTCCTACAATGCTTTGCATATCCCCAACGACACCACCAACGGCAATAAATATTCTGCGCAATTTATTTCAATTCTTCCTTTATAGCTTGGAATAGTTACCAAGATTAATTTGATTGCATTACACGCGTAAGACATTTGGAGTTGGGACTGAGTTCTGAATGAAATGGTCGAATTTGCTTTTAAAGGTTTTTTTACGCCGAAATACTAGCTCTCTGTAAATATACATAGTTGTATATAGATTATACTTGTATATAGTGCTGATGGACTAATGTGCATAATTGTATAGACTAACAGGGATCTCTTTGTATATATTACAAACATAGAGGGTAGCATAGTAATATTTGATGAAATTAAAGCTGATTAGTTGTAATAACTATCCGAATCTATGTCTTGTCTGATTAATAATATACTCATTCATTTTTCATCTTCCTCTCTAAACTTCTCGAACAAACCTCCATCCTCACTATTCTGAAACTCAAATTCAATCATCGTTTATCCGAGATGGTATCAGAGCAGGATTAATTCCTGCTCAGTGCCATAATACCAACAGATCGATCTAAACAATTTGTAAATCCACCAACTAAATAAAAAACCCTAGTTTGCTCGAGCTAAAGCTTGAAGAACACTAAGAATGGAGTTTCAGCATGAACCGGAGCGCCGAGAAAGGGGAATTGGAGCTCAGGGGAACTATGGAGGCGGAGGATACATACATCCTCTGTTCTTACATCCATCAGACAACTCGTCTATGGCGGTTGTTTCAACAAAGCTAACAGACCTCAACTATGTTTCTTGGAGTCACAATATGAGGCGATTCCTAGGAACGAAGAACAAAACTGGTTTCATAGATGGATCGGTGAAGGAGCCAGATCCAGATCATCCGGATTTTGAGCAATGGCATCGGGTGAATGGTACGGTCGTTTCGTGGATCTTGAATGCAATCTCTACAGAGCTCGTGGATAACTATGATCTGGCAGTGGATGCGAAGGAGCTTTGGGATGAATTGCAGGAACATTATGGAACAACTAATGGTCCACAGATCTATCAACTCAAAAGGGAGATAGCAACAATATCACAAGGTAATCTCAGTTTGTATACGCCTTTTTCACATCAGGCAGAGGGTCCATTACAAGTATCTGATCTCTAATACTAGTATACGAATCATTCAATCCACTTACTATTATTCCAAATTGAAAAGACTTTGGGATGAGTTAAATTTCTTGGATCCATTGACTGAGTGTACTTGCAATTTTAACAAGAATTCGACTAGAGAAAATCGGCACAAATTGATGGAATTTTTAAGTGGATTGAATGATTCGTATACTAGTATTAGAGATCAGATACTTGTAATGGACCCTCTGCCTGATGTGAAAAAGGCGTATACAATGGTAGTAATAGTTGAAAAACAACAGAATCTGCAAAAAGTGTTTGTAGAGTTAGTTGAACAGAATGCTATGTTAGTCCAGAGAAAGAATTCCGGCACTGTTGCATCAAGGGGCAGGAAATTACCATAATAATAAGAATCAAAACAGTGGGGGAAATAATAGTGGAGGCTATGGAAATTGGAATCAAGGAAAAGGAAATTATGGTTCAGGGAAGGAAAAAGCATTCAGGATAGATAAGGCTTTAAAGAAGTTGCTAAAATGTGATCATTGTGGAGGGACAGGTCACTTGAAAGAGGGATGTTTTAAACTGATTGGATACCCGGAGTGGTGGGAAGGTAACAAGGAGAGGAGACAGGTATTTGGTTCAAGAAATTTAGCAAATCTTGCAGAAACTCCTGTGGAGCTTGGTACAGAAACTCAACTCAGCAATAAGGATCTCTTGACAATGATGAAGACAATGCAACATGAGATGTCCAAACTGATGAAAGCGAAAACAGCCATGTCAGAAGGAGATCACAGCAACATGGCTTACTATCATGATTTCTCAGGTATGGTTTCTTTCAAGGCTTTAAATGCGTTGGATTTGACTAAATGTGAGTTAGCACTGTTGTGGTTCTTAAACACTGGAGCTACAGGTCATATGACTGCTCTTTTGAAACTCTTAGCCAGCTATAGAAAAACCACAAAAAGCACCCCGGTTATACTGCCAGATGGTAGTGTTAAACAAGTAGAGCATACAGGAACAGTGAAGCTATACGAGAAATTAGAAGTATCAAATTGCTTTCACATTCCTTCCTTCAAATACAATCTTCTCTCAGTCAATAAACTAGCTGTTTCTTCTAAAATTGACTGCTTCTTTTCCTCCAACTTCTGTCGGTTGTAGGACCAGGTGACTAGAAGAATAGTTGCCGTAAGAAAGATCCTCAACAGACTCTACTGCCTAGATTCATCATCATTTTCAGAAAATGTCATTCAGCATTTCATCCAGGCACATCTCAGCCATCCATTTGTTCATCAAGTTTACACCAAATCAGCTCATCAGTCTTGCCTAGCTGCTGAAGATACCTCTATAACATGGCACCAAAGATTGGGTCATGTCTCAAATAATGTACTTAGCAGATTAGGTTATCTCTTTAAACATACAGATACAATAGATACTTGTGATGTATGTCCAATGTCAAAACAACAGAGATTACAATTTCCAAATAGTTCAATTCAAACTTATGCCATTTTTTATATGTTACATATTGATCTTTGGGGCCTTACAAATTGAAATCCTTGAATGGTTCTTATTATTTTTTGATCATAGCTAATGATTACAGCAGAGCAACTTGGACATTCCTCATGAATGCCAACTCCCAAACTTCTTTGCTTCTTAGAAACTTCCTTAAATATGTTAATACACAGTTTGATAAGCATGTGAAAGTAATCAGATCAGACAATGAATCTGAGTTTACATCATTAGAAACCCAAACTTTATTCTTAGAAAATGGGATCATCCATCAAAAATCTTGTGTTTACACTCCTCAACAAAACGGTGTTGTTGAGAGGAAGCACAACCATCTACTCCAAATAGCTAGAGCACTATTGTTCCAGTCAAAACTACCAAAAACCTTTTGGCGGGATGCCATACTTACAGCCACATACCTTATACACAGATTGCCTTCTTATCTTCTTTGCTGGAAAACTCCTTATGAACTGTTATATTCCAAACCACCTGACTATACACATCTAAGAGTATTCGGTTGCGTTTGCTATGCAACAAACACCAACCCTCATAAAGATAAATTCACTTCCAAAGCCATAAAATAAGATTTTATAGGATATCCAGCTGGGCAAAAGGGCTACAAATTGTATGATATAGAACACCAAAGAGTATTGGTTTCAAGAGATGTAGTCTTCCATGAAAAAATCTTTCCTTTTGAAAAGCCAGACTTGAAAATCCAGCTCAATGATCAAACATCTCTTCCAACCAATGCAACTCAAGATTCTGAGTGGCATTGTGATCCCAATCTTTCTCTCATTCCTGAAACCAATTCTTCTATACCACATACATCATCATCCACACCACAAAGTGTATTACCATCTCAGCCAGAACATGATCCTCAATCAGGAGATGATCCTGTTTTAAGATCCTCCTCATCACCACTGCCTGTCAGAAAACCCACTAGGATTTCAAGACTGCCATCTTATCTTCGTGATTTTGACCTAGGGAAGGCAAATTTGGCAGCACAAATAAGCATTTTTCAACAACCTCAACCGACATCATCACCACATACACCAAACACATTTCCTTATCATACAACATCTTGCTTCTCTTCGGGTCATATGTCTTTCTTAGCACAGATCAGTGTCATCAAAGAACCACAGTGCTATGCTCAAGCTAGGTCAAGTCCAAAGTGGATTGAAGCCATGAACCGAAAACTAGAGGCGTTGGAGAAAAATCAGACACTCTACCACCAGAAAAGAGTGCAATTAGTTGCAAATGGATATACAAAGTGAAATACAGATCAGATGGATCAGCTGAAAGGTATAAAGCCAGACTGGTAGCAAAGGGTTATAATCAAGTGGAAGGATAATATTTCTTTGATTGTTTTTCACCTGTTGCAAAGGTGGTAACAGTTAGAATATTTTTAGTAGTTGCCACAGCAAACAATTGGGGAATTTGCCAACTGGACATCAACAACGCTTTCTTGCATGGCAGCTTGGAAGAAGAAGTATATATGTATCCACCAGAAGGTTATGAGAAGGCCACCACAGGACAAGTTTGCAAACTCAAGAAGTCATTGTATGGACTGAAATAGGCTTCAAGGCAATGGAACTTGGAGTTCACCAATCAAATTCAATCAATTGGTTTTCAGCAATAAACAAATGATCCTTGCCTTTTCACAGGCTGATTGAGGGTTATCTTACTATCCTGGTAGTATATGTAGATGATATCCTTGTCACAGGCTCCAACTCAGTCATTATAAAGAAGGTCAAGAGGTTCTTGGATGCCAAGTTCACTATCAAGGATTTGGGAATTGCAAAGTACTTCTTGGGAATTGAACTGGCCAGATCACCAGAAGGTATGTATATCAACCAAAGAAAATATATTCTTGACATTCTGTAAGATGTTGGATTGACAGGATGTAAACCAGCCAGTACTCCTTTACCAAAGGGGCATCAATTTACTGATTCTCCTGGCCAGATGCTACATAATCCTTCCCAGTACAGGAAGTTGGTAGGCCAGTTGCTTTACTTACATTTCACCAGGCCAGATATCACTTTTGCTGTTGAACAGCTCAGTCAACATGTGCAGAAGCCTTGTGAAGAACATTGGGAATCATTACTTCATGTCCTTAAGTACCTTAAAGGAACTATGTCACATGGACTGTTCTACTCATCCGAAAATTCCTAACCACAGGAGATCTATCTCAGGATATTATGTATTCCTTGGAGGGTCTCTCATTTCCTGGAAAGCTAAGAAGTAGGAAACAATCAGTTGTTCCTCTGCAAAAGCTGAGTACAGAAGTCTCAGTTACACCACCAGGGAGTGCTGTGGATCAGTTACCTTCTTGCAGACTTCAGAGTTTCAGTGCAGCTTCCTGTGCCTCTTTGGTGTGACAATTCCTCTGCAATCTACATTACAGAGAATCCAGTATTCCATGAACACACCATACACTTGGAAATTGATTGCCACTTTGTGAGGCATCATTACTCCAAAGGGTTTGTTGTGCCTTTGCATGTCTCCTCCAAACAGCAGGTTGCTGATTTATTCACCAAATCGTTGCCTTATCCTCAGTTTGCAGCACAGTTGGACAAGCTTGGATTGAAGAATTTTCTTCAATGTCCAGCTTGAGGGGGGGATGTAAATATACATAGTTGTATATAGATTATATTTGTATATAGTGCTGATGTACTAATGTGCATAATTGTATAGACTAACAGGGATCTCTTTGTATATATTACAAACATAGAGGGTAGCATAGCAATAAATGAAATTAAGGCTGATTAGTTGTAATAAATATCCGAATCTATGTCTTGTCTGATTAATAATATACCCATTCATTTTTCATCTTCCTCTCTAAACTTCACGAACAAACCTCCATCCTCACTATTCTGAAACTCAAATTCAATCATCATTTATCCAAGACTCTCACAATTAAGAACTAGTGAATTGTAAGAATATGTATTTTCAATCGTTAAAATTGCATAAAACGATTCAAACTATGGGGACAAAAATGTCTTTCAAATGTTTGTTCCTACTGCTTAAAAATCACACTTTCTTAGATGAGTAGCAAAGATATGAAGGAGTGCAATGACTACATTATTGGATTAAAGTAAAATTTGATTCAATTTGGAAGTTGCTATTTTAATTTGGCACTCTGAAGCACTCCAAAGGGTTTGTTGTGCCTTTGCATGTCTCCTCCAAACAGCAGGTTGCTGATTTGTTCACCAAATTGTTGCCTTATCCTCAGTTTGCAGCACAGTTGGACAAGCTTGGATTGAAGAATTTTCTTCAATGTCCAGCTTGAGGGGGGGATGTAAATATACATAGTTGTATATAGATTATACTTGTATACAGTGCTGATGTACTAATGTGCATAATTGCATAGACTAACAGGGATCTCGTTGTATTATTACAAACATAGAGGGTAGCATAGCAATAGATGAAATTAAGGCTGATTAGTTGTAATAAATATCCGAATCTATGTCTTGTCTGATTAATAATATACCCATTCATTTTTCATCTTCCTCTCTAAACTTCACGAACAAACCTCCATCCTCACTATTCTGAAACTCAAATTCAATCATCATTTATCCAAGACTCTCACAATTAAGAACTAGTGAATTGTAAGAATATGTATTTTCAATCGTTAAAATTGCATAAAACGATTCAAACTATGGGGACAAAAATGTCTTTCAAATGTTTGTTCCTACTGCTTAAAAATCACACTTTCTTAGATGAGTAGCAAAGATATGAAGGAGTGTAATGACTACATTATTGGATTAAAGTAAAATTTGATTCAATTTGGAAGTTGCTATTTTTGTTTGGTACTCTGAAGCACTAAAACCATCGTAGCAGAAAGTAACTTTCCACTTTCTTTTGCTTCATTAGTAGTCCTGCAGTGCTCCTCCGAGGGGCAAAAAAATTGAAAAAGTTTTTATTTATTCTTTAAAATTAGACCTCGCAGTTTTACCATTAGTGAGTCACATGGTGCATTGGTACTTTAATTCAGTGCATGTTTAATAAATTCGGTTGTAGCATCATTATTTTCCCTACCAAATAGCAAAACCCTCATGAATGATGAAAAATGCTAAACGTTTTGGTGCTGCCAAGCCTATAAAATATACACCCCCACTGAAGAATCATGCATCCATTACTGAAAAGTTCTTAAAGAGTCCAAACTTTTCAAACCATCTTAGGTTTAAGATTGCAACCTTGCAGTTGAATAAATGAAACACGCGTTAAATATATGATGGAATTTACAAGTCGATACAATATATGCTCTAGCTCTATGGCCGAACAGGACCTGAATTTTGAGGATGGATATATGACCTCCATTACTTTGAAAAGCTTCCTACAATTCCTTGCTATATTGAGACCCGGCGTTCGGTTCCAGCAGACTTGAAGGTCACATAATAGAAGTTTTTCGGCAAAGAAAGGTTTCTTTAATTCTTTTATCCTTTTATTTCAAAGTGTTGTTCTTTAGCTGCGGCTGAATCTCATTTTTCTTCTCAGCACAATGATTTCATTGATGGGCTGTCTGGATCCTAGTGTTTGATATGATCTACTCGAGCCATGGATCCACTAATGTAGTTTTAGCAGTAAACATGTATTCATCCGGCTGCTTCTTCTGCTATTTCTGTTTTCGTGATGTTGCTGAAAATGAAATTGTCCTGCAGACATTATGTGCACAAGTTGAAGAGGAGAAAACCCCTTAATGAATGATGTGATGGAGGATGAGATGGGGGGCGTAAATTACCCAACTAGCTCATCCTTGCAGTACATGATCAAGAAGATTAAGCAGCCCAGCTGACGAATTAGATCCGTATACAGATCAATGCCGTGCATCTAGCATTTCGTATTTCTCACTGTTGATGGACCTGATCAGAAGCTGATCTAATCAGTATGGTTATATTGGTTAGCCTGATTCTTCACTCTATGTAAAGGAAGAACTGAAACGTTTATATGCATTGTCCCTAAGCACTTGTGTCATACCTTGTAAATTACAGGATTTGCACAAATTTCTCTTTCATTTTTCACACTACTTAAGATATACAAATTCGAGGCCGACTTCTATATAAATTTTACTCATTTATATAGTCTTCCGTTTGTAAATAGAATTTTGTTGTTTTCGCCTCGTTTTGTTCGGTTACCTTGTAGTTCTACATGGAATTCGGTCTTTTGCAGTTAAGAACGTACACTCAAAACATAAGGATGTGTATCCTTATTTCTTAACCCCAATAGAATTATCATATAAGTCAAACAAAGAACAAAAAATTTTACACAATTTGAAGGCGACAAGTTCGTAAAATCAGGCAAAACCGAATGAAACAATGACTAGAAACATTCCCGCGGTACCTAGGATAGATAAACTGAACAATGGCGTGGATCGATCGATGACGTTTCAATCTGTCTAATCAGTTGACACATAGGAAAGGAAGAGCGAAAGAGAAGAAAAATGCACTTTCAAATACAATCATTAATTCCAGATACTTTGAAATTCAAAAAGTTCTTTTGTTTTGTTTTGTTTTGTTTTGTTTCACTTGTCTTCTTCTCCGTGCGTGGTAATATGTATCGAAAATGGATCCTAACTCATGCAACAAGAGTAAAAAACTAATCACAAATATATACTTTTATTAATTTGGTGAGAGGCAGTAAAAAAAAAAATTTAAATAAATAACGTAGAGCTAGGTACTAGTTTTTATTAATTGGAATGTGATAAGTAGCAAAAATTTGACTAAACAGAAAAGCTTTATCATTAGCCCTAGTTAAATTGAACAAGAAGCATTAATAAAAATTATTGGATTTTTAAAAAGTCAAAAATCCACTGCAATTAGCTTCCAAGTTAAAAGAAAATGAAAAAACAAAAACTGATCAAGTTGAAGTTTTAAATTTAGGCTGAACGGCTGAACCCATCAGAAAGTTGGAATATTTGTAACCTAAAGCTCCGAAACCATCGCGATAGCAAATAACATCCCATTTTAATTTCGTAGAAGAACTCGGATTTAAATGTCCCGTAGTTTAAGCCCAAAGATGATGACATGAATGTTTGCACATAATTTATTTCAAATGATATTGAAATTAATCTTCTTTACCAAATAAATAAATAAATAAAAATATTTCCCATTAAATTTAGATTTTGATCTTTTCAAGAAGTGTAACATTACTACTACATCACTTCATTGAAGAAGTAGTACTCTGATCGTTTTACATTGAGATCAGAATTATGAGATTGAGTTAATGACATATGTGGTCTTGATGTCGCCGTTGGTAAGGTTTTGTGCTTATCATTTAGATATACATTTTGTACTTATCAATTCTTGCTGGTGGCCGTATTACTCATGCCAGAATTCATTGAATAAATTTGGTGTGATTCACACAATAATTTCACCCAACCAACAACCAACAACCAACAATCCCATGCGTAAATGTTAACTAAGTGATGATATTATATAAGTACATACCAACGCTTTTTGTACTACTAGCCTTCCATCATATCGATATCTACACACTTTCTCCTATGTTTCATTCATCTAGAACTTGAAACATTTCTTATTTTATATCCTATTCCATACCAGGCCAGAGGAGAGTCAACCCTTTTTTTTTAATATATTTCGTTTTATCAAATTGGGCCAACCTATATTCTTTTTTTTTTTTTTTCAACATGAACAATGCATTGGAAATGAGATTATACTAATTATGGTGATGCATGAGTTGTATGAATAATGATTAAGGATAATTTTATATTTCCATTGCATTATCTATTGTTTCGCTAATGAAGGAGGGAATGCTTTTGATCAAGTGAAATGTGATAAGTAGCAAAAATTTGAGTAAACAGAAAGCAATGGCCAAAAAATAATCAGTAGCGCTACTAAAATTGAACAAAAAGCATTAATAAGCTCAAAAGAAAAATCATATATACGTGCAATTACTGGATTTTTAAAAATCACATTCCATTGCAATTATTTTAAAACTGAAAAGATAAAATAAAAATAAAAAGACAAGTTGAAGTATTACATTTAGGCTGGAGGCGTCGGGAAGTTGCAATATTCGGGAAGCTCCATAACCATGCATGATTGTAACATCCCATTTTTATGCCCAAATGCCTTCACGTACAAATGGATTCGGGGCCATTCCAAAAAATTGGACTGCTTCTTACAATGATTTGCCTCTACCAACAACCAACCACCCCATAAATGTTAACCAAATGTTGGATGATAGGATTATATACCAACGTTTTGGTGTTACCTGCCATCAACAATGATATATATACCATAGTTTGCAAAGTCGCGATCCTGGATCGTAGGATCGTCCGATCCTACGATCCCAGGTTCCTAAATTGATAATGGATCGATCAAACTCGAATTTTGCAGAGGGATCGGAGTGGGATAGGTTAGTATCGGTTAGGATCGGTCAGGATTGTATGATCGGCTCGAGTTTACTATTTATTAATTACAAAAAATTAATTGAGCTTATTGAAAATTTTCTTTTCTCTTATTTCTTTTGGTCTAGATTCAAGTGAGGCTAATATTCATTGAGGAAAGTTTTATTTCTAAAAAAAATATATTTTAGAAAGCTTTTCTAATAAAATGAAAAGAATAACTATAAGAGAAGAGTTTTCATTAAAAAGTTACGAAAAAAATCACATACGAAAATTAAATTTACACAATTCCTTTCGTTTAAATGTTAAATACTTTATTTAAAGATAATTAAAACCTAATTATTAAAACAAGTAATTATATAACATGTATAGATCCGATTATTTCGGTCCTACTGATCCTATTTACGATCCGATCCTATGACCCCATTTCAATCCTACGTAGAATCGCGATCCTGCAAATATTGATATACACACTTTCTCTCATGCTTCATTTCTATATCCCTTACCAAGCAGAAGAGAGCCTCCTATTCCGATCGTAAATTAATTTCGTGTGTATGAATTTTGTTCCAGAGTAGCCAATGTTGCAACGTTACGGCTTATAGATGTTATGGAATCTAGAGATCCAACATCTGCTCCAGGTATGGTGCCAACAGGAGCTAGACTTGGTCTTGGATGCTGGATGGCGCACATCACTAAGATAAAAGCTCTCTAGAGTTCCTTGGTACGTTGAGGATAATCGATGGAAGCCATGTAGAATGAGGTGTGCTGCTTCTTTTCTTCCTCCAATTATGATGTTTTTGAACAAACATCAAACCTAATTATTTTGCAAGGCATAAAAGGGGTTTTTAGAGCACTTCGGTGCGGAAGCAATTTTCTTCTGTATTAATTGATAATCATTATCCCTAATCATGTCATATATATATGTCCCTGGATTTAACTCTAATGACTAATATATACAGATGACTTTCTAAACTAAGCCTGTTGACTAATATATACAATATGTACTAAGCAGTTGTGATCAATCCGGCTCTATTACTGATGTTGTTGATGCAGCACCTGGAATACCTTCATTCCTCCCACAAGCTGGACGTGCAAGGAAATCCTTGAGGCCTAGCTTGGACAACAAGTGGTGCATTTGAGGAAAAGTCAAGGATTTGGTGAAGAGATCAGCAAGCTGATCATGGGTGAAAATATGTAAAGGAACTAGAAAGCCACGGTTGTACTGAGCTCGAACAAAATGGCAGTCTAGTTCAAGGTGTTTTGTACGCTCGTGGAAAACCAGGTTTTCAACACTGTAGATGGCGGATTGATTATCATAGAAGTGGAATAGGCAAAGCAACAGGAAGATGAAGATCATGCAGGTGATAAGAAATCCAAAGAAGCTCTCTTGAAGTATAACTCAGGCTGTGGTATTCGGCTTCTGAGGATGAACAAGAGATTGTGGGTTGCTGCTTTGCTTTCCAAGAGATAAGTGAATGGCCAAGAAAGACACAGAAACCAGAAACTGATTTCCTATTGACAAGATCAGTCCCATAGTCTGCATCTGCATAAGCTTCTATTTTGAAGGTATTAGTGGAGGAATAAAAGAAGCCATGAGCTGGAGTACCCTTTAAGTACTTCAGAACATGTAACAAGGCATCCCAGTGATCTGAGCAAGGAGCCTTTACGTGTCTGCTCAGTTGCTGGATAGAGAAGGTTATATCTGGTCTGGTGAAGCCTAAATACAACAGCTGCCCAACAAGCTTTCTATATTGAGAGGCATTTTCCAAAGGAGCACCTGGTTGATCAGTAAACTGGTGGCCTTTGGGGAGTGGAGTAGTGACAGCTTTACAACCAAGGAGGCCAGTATCTTTTGAAATATCAAGAACATACTTCCTTTGGTTGAGATATATACCATCAGTGGACCTGGCAATCTCAATTCCAAGAAAAAATTTTGCATATCCAAGGTCCTTAATTGTAAAAGCTTGATGTAGAAACTCTTTGATCTTCAAAATGTAAGATTCATCTGAAGCAGTGATGAGTAAACTCCATGTTCTGACTGATGTCAAAGTAAACAAACATGGATCATTTTCTGATTGCTTAAACCCAAAGCTTTGCAATTTTGCTGTAAACTCCATGTTCCATTGTCTGGAAGCTTGTTTCAGACCATAAAAACTTCTGTTCAGTTTACAAACTTCACCTGGTTGAGCCTTAAAATAACCATCAAGAGGTAACATGTATACTTCCTCATCAATATATCCATGTAGGAAAGCATTATTTATGTCTAATTGATGTAAAGGCCAACCACGACCAGCTGCTAAGGCCAAAACCAACCTCACAGTAACCACTTTAGCCACAGGAGAATAACTATCAAAATAATCCTCACCTTCTACCTGGTTATATCCTTTGGCAACCAACCTTGCTTTAAATCTGTCAACAGTTCCATCAGAATGCAGTTTTACTTTGTACACCCATCTTGAACCTATAGGTTACTTTCCTGACGGAAGCTTAGTTAAAACCCAAGTATTGTTAGATTCAAGAGCATCAAGTTCCCTTTGCATAGCATGAACCCAAGCAGGTTGAGTCCTAGCTTGAGAATAGCACTTAGGTTCTTTGATATGATCTATAGTGGATAAAAAGGATAAATGTCTGGAAGTAAACAATGGTGCTGAAAAATATGGATAGGTATGTGGAGTATGAGAGTTGGAGTTATAAGGGAAAACAGGATTAATGACTGATAAAACATTGTTGTTCAAAGAACAGTCAAAATCCTGCAGATATTGTGGAGTTTTCATGATTCTTTCACTTCTTCTGATAGGAAGAGGTTCATGATGAAGGGGAACATTATTAGAAAGGACTACTGGTTCTGATGTGGAAGAGTGTATAGGTGAAGGCTGATCAGGCCATTTATCTGATTCATGAAGGGATGAGAATGTGGAAGGAATGACATGTGTATGAGGCTGAGTAGAATCTTTGTAAGGAAACAGGGTTTCGTGGAAGATTATATCTCTGGAAATATGTTCTAAATCATACAACTTGTATGCTTTTTGTCCAGATGGGTATCCTATGAAAAAAGCTTTGATTGCTCTAGGATCAAACTTATCTTTATGGGGAAGAACATTGGTAGCATAACATAAACTACCAAAAAATTTCAAATGATTCAGGTTTTGTGATTTATGGTATTAGATTTCAAAAGGGCTTTTGTTTTGTAACAAAGGTGTAGGGATTCTATTTATCAGGTAAGTTGAAGTGAGTAAAGCATCTCCCCAAAACTGTTTAGGAAGACCAGACTGGAAAAGTAGTGATCTGGCAACTTGCAAAAGGTGTTTATGTTTACGCTGCAGTACTCCATTTTGTTGTGGAGTGTATACGCAGGATTTTTGGTGAAGGATTCCAAGGTTCATGAATAGGGTTTGACACACTGATGACTTAGGAATTCAGTGCCATTATCTGATCTAATCTGTTTAACCATTGTATCAAACTTTTTTTTGATCATGGTCAGAAAAGTCTGTAAAATGGAGGCTGTTTGGTTTTTCTATTGCATTAAGAAAGTCCAAGTGGAGCGACTGAAATCATCTACAATGGTTAAGAAAAAATGTGCACCACTCAGAGAAGATTGATGATATGGTCCCCAAATATCAATGTGAATCAAATCAAACACAGAAGAAGTTTGTATTGTACTAACTGGAAATTTGATCCTTTGCTGTTTTAAAAGTGGACATACATCACATGGCCTACTTTCTTTATTACAAGGCAATTGTAAGCCTAACTGCTTAATGACCAAATCTGAAGGGTGACCTAATCTCATGTGCCAAAGTTCACT
This sequence comes from Oldenlandia corymbosa var. corymbosa, assembly GCA_949775105.1. Lineage (NCBI taxonomy): Eukaryota > Viridiplantae > Streptophyta > Magnoliopsida > Gentianales > Rubiaceae > Oldenlandia > Oldenlandia corymbosa. Next base: position 21,752,512 of record OX459121.1, on the reverse strand, counting down.
AGAATCTTTGGTTACAAGACATGAAGAATGTCTTTGATAACTAGCAATCTGTGAAATAAAATGATGACTAACATGCTTAGTGACAAACTGTGAGATGGTTTCTGAGGTAAAAGATGATTGATCTAGGACATAAAGCCGATTGATGACCTTGCCGACTTCCAATATTTGTTTAGTCGCTTGGTCCTGCAAAAGGCAGAAAGTGGTGGAAAAATGACAATCAATATTGGAATAGGTGGCTAATTTGCTGACAAAAAGAAAATTATATTGAAAAGTTGGTATATGAAGGCACTCAGATAGTTCTATTTACTTAGATAAAACTATGGAACCTGTGTGTGAAACTTGTTGTATACTGCCATCAGGAAGACATACAGGAGTAATGCAAGACACATGTTTATAATGATCAAACATAGAAAGTTTAGATGTCATATGATTAGTTACTCCTCTATCTAAAATCCAAAGAACCAAAGTTACTTTCTCAATAGTATTCAACTTGTTAAAAGAGTTCATACCTGCAAAGACCGTGAAATGAGCAAAGTTGATGTGATCTCCTTCCTGTGAAACAGCCTTGCCTTTCATCAACCTGCTTACTTCTTGTTGTAACATGTGCAGGTTGGTCAGAACATTTTGAAGCTCACCATTATCGGATACTGATTCTGGTGAATCAAAAGAAGTGTCCACTATGTTTGCTGAGAACCTGTTTGTTGTTTTTGGATCCTTAATTCTCTTTGTTTCCTGGCCACCATTCCGGATATCCAATCAATTTGAAGCACATATCCTTTATATGTCCATTCTGATGACAATGATCACAGTATAAGAGTTTCTTAGCTGCCTTGTCCATCCCTAAATCATTGCCTCTGCCCATTCCAGATCCATAACCACTTCCAGTAACACTCACTTTGGTCTGTCCAGCTGTTGTATTTCGATAAATTCTTGTTTCACCAGCACTATTATTTGCATTGTTCTGATTACTCTGTGCTCCAAAGCAAGTGTTCGTTCCTCCATTGTAATTACTTCCAAAGTTATTCCTCTTCATTGCAATCATTGCACTGTTTTCAACTATATCTCCATATGCCATGTTCACCATATGTTGTTTCTCAATATCGAGCACCATTCCATAAGCTTTTCTCACATCTGGTAGAGGTTCCAGCATCAAAATATGATTCCTAACTTCATTATATGAGTCATTAAGCCCTGTGAGAAACTGCATTAGCTTTACTCTTGATTCTCTCGATCCAATTTGCCTGTTGAAATGACAAGTGCATCCTCCACAACTGCAATCATCAGGTGGATCAAGATGATTCAATTCCTCCCATAACCACTTCAACTTTGCATAATAAGTGGCCAGATTCTGATTTCCTTGCATGATGGTATAAATTTCCCTTCGTAACTTGTAGATCTGTGGTCCATTCCCTGTTCCATATCCCTCTTCCAAATCCTCCCATAGTTCTTGTGCAGTACGGGCGAGATTGAAATTATCAGCAATTGATGGCGAAAGTGAATTCAAGATCCATGCCACCACCAAGTCATTAACTCGATTCCACTGCTCGAAGTCTGGAGATCTTGGATTTGGCTTCGGAAAAGCTCCGGTGACAAACCCTAGCTTATTCTTCGTACCAAGAGCATGTTTGGCGGCATAGCTCCGGGAGACGTAATTGTCATCTGTTAATGGCGTTGTTACCAGTGAAATAGCAGGTGTATCCGAAGTGAGCAAAGTGAGAGGATGCGTATAACCTCCATAATTGATCGCTTCCCTATCATTCCGGTCATCTTCACAATTTTCTTGATCTTCGCGACGGAGATCTCTGTTTCTCTGATTATCACCCATGAAACTTCTCATTTCCTCCACAAAACCCCAAGATCTATAGGAACTGAATCAAAAAACACAACTGATACAGAACAGAATCGAATACTCTGATGCCATGAATAAACATCAAACCTAATTATTTTGCAAGGCATAAAAGGGGTTTTCAGAGCAATTCAGTGCGGAAGCAATTTTCTTCTGTATTAATTGATAACCATTATCCCTAATCATGTCATATATACATGTACAGTATTAATCTGTCCTAACCGCCTCCAGTATTTACAAGGAAAGTCCCTGGATTTAACTCTAATGACTAATATATACAGTTGACGTTCTAAACTAAGACTGTTGACTAATATATACAATATGTACTAAGCAGCTGTGATCAATCCGGCTCTTTTACTGTTGTTGTTGATGCAGCACCTGGAATATCTTCAGTTTTGATGGTTCGCTTAGATTGTATAGTATTACCCGAAAATGTTGGAAGTTCCATTTAAGATCACGTTGTGTATACATTCTTCTGCTTCTTACTTCCACTCCACAAGCTTCAAATTTAAGCACATTATTTGGACTCCCTATTATTTTTATTTTTCTTTTTTTTTCGATCTTTTTGAATTTCAAATAGTCTCTCTCTCTCTCCCCCTCACTTTTTCTTTTTTTTCGAATGAGTGCCTGCTTCCGCATAAGACAGAGGTTAGTGTGGGGTTGGCCTGTTCAGAGATTTTACATATGTGGGAAAAATTCTATTTAATTTATAGAGATTAACAAAAAAAAAAAAAGGCAGAAATATTCATACTCTGGCTAAGGGGGTTTTTCTTTTTCCTCCTAAAGTTAGTCACCAAAATGACTCACCTCCTCTTGTTGAGATTAAGGTATCGACCGTGAAAATTATATTGTGGAGCAATAGACAACGTCTTAGTTCATGTTGGTAGTCAATAACAAAGAACATGTGTGAAAGCTCTTTCAACATTGTTTTGTTGTAACCTTGATCCCTCCGAACTGTTTTGGAGAATATTTTCATAATTTTTTAGCAGGTATGCATCTTTATTAAAAAAAAACAGGTACCCTAAGATATCTATGCGTGTATATATGTTATAGATAGAAGATGTTGATAACAATCCGGAGGATTTGACTTAACCATCTCTTGGGACATGCTTTCACCTTTTGATGTCATGTTCATACTCAAGTGTTCACTAAATGTAGTTCATAAAATCAAACTGAAATCAACTAATGTTATTTTGAAATGGTAGCATGACGATACGATCAAATTAAGTGGATCATACAGAGGACGGCAGTTGATGAACATATACTCGAGTTGAATCCACAAACGATGATGTGTTATGTGTATTAACTGACTAATAATATCGAACATATTTATTTGCAAGTCTTGATCCCCTTTTTAGTACGTCTTTTGTTGATTTATACTCAAGTGGCTATATGTTTAAAGAAAAAGCGCAAGACTTGTGATGTGACCAATTGTCAAAATTGAATTCGATAAAGCAGACTTGGATCAACAAATACAAACTCTGGTTAATAAACTACAATGGTATCTGATAGAATCCATAAATTATGCTTTAATTGTTATTATTTTATGAGTTTCTGGACTTGGATGGTTTTAATTCATTAAGTTTTATTAATGTTTTGTGTTAGGAGCTGGGAATCGGAGTTTACAACTTTTTGGAGCTAATTGATACAAAAAGAGTCTGAAAAAAAATCATCCAACTTGAGCAAAGGAAGAAGTTCACTCCAATGATGGACCTAATTACAAAGTATTGAAGTTGTTGGGAGAAGAAGCTGCTAATAAGAAACTTTATGAACTGAATTTTATCATTGAAGAAAGTTTGGGCCAAATTGAAAGAGAGTTGGAAGTGGAAGGACCAATGCTGCAATTTGTTGTTTAACTTTTGGCAGCATACGGCTGACCTAATTCTATATAAGGCCGTATGTTTTCTTGTTTTGACCATCTTTTTTTCACTTCATCGCACGGCCGTCGTTTTGTTGTTCGAGATTTTTTCTCTTTTGGCTTCGGAGGTCAGGGCTGTCTCCGTTTCTCCGGGTTTTCAATTCTTCTAGACTTGGTACTATTTTTCTATGAATAAATTAGCTATCATGTCCATGATTATGAGTAACTAAACCTTTTGTTACTGATTCAAGGGATTAATTCAATTGTTTCATTGTGAGGTTATGGTTTAATTTATCTTTCTTACGTTTAATTCTTGTATTTGTTGATTCTTGGTTTTATTTCATGAAGGTAGATTTCATTCAAATTGACAATTTGATTTGATTTTTAGTTTCTTTTGCTATTTATTGGTTGAATGTTACGTAATAGACACGAACCATTGGCACTAGGTAGCAATTAGACGAATATGTGTATTAGTGAGACATAGGATACATCGCTAGTTTAAATGTGGAATCAACAAGACAAAATTAATTAATTATAGCTACCTCTGTTAATTGTTTTTGGTTCAACTAGATCTTGTGTGTATTGCTATTGTGGCTAGACATGGAACGCTATCGTGCCCAGTCTGTCATAGTAAGATTTGATTGAATGCTGGGTTTGGTCGATGTTTTTAGAGAAGTCTGAATTTGTTAAGGCTATCCTAATAAATTTGGGGGTTGAATACTTGAATATTAGAATACCTTTTTTTTGACCTATGATCAGTGAAATAATTGAGTTGTCCGTCTTTTGGATCAGTAGTTTGTTACTTGGATTTCTTTTCTTTTATTTATTTTTGTTATTTGAATTTCATTATTTTAGTTTAGAAAAACAATCCAAAAATCTCCTTTGCATTAATTTGAAGGAAACAATCCATCGTTCCCTGAGGAGATGACCTTACTTCCCTATACTACAGTAGTTTGAAGTAGGTTAATTTATTTGTGTGGATTTGACACTCCCCAAATTGGCGCCGTTGCCGGGGAACGGTGTTAATTGATTTGTTTTCTTTAAATTTTTGTTTTGTTTTATTTTAGTTTTTTTTTCTTTTGCAATGGACTATTATGCACATCAATCTTGGAACCGACGAGATGACCATTGGAATAAAAATGAGGTAAGTTCTTTGTATCTTCAGCAACAATTATTTGAACTAACGTCTCTTGTGAAAAATATGGCTATAGGTCAACAGAAACAAGTCCAAAGATGCGGTATTTGTTTAACGACTGATCATACTAGAGACTTTTGTCCAAGATTACCATACTACCAGTGGGAGGGTCAGAATGCCATGAGAGAATCTTGGAGACCGCCACAAGAAAGATACAAACCTCGTTCATATTCATATGATACAGGCTGGCAGGATTATCAGAATTTCAACTATGAGTATCAGCCACCTCAGCCACAAGTGTATCATGTTCCGGAACCTCCACAGTCTCAAAGCTCAGGTTTGTCTTTAGATGAGATTGTTAATGCTTTGGCAACTAATACTCTTGAATTTGAACAGGAAACAAGAGCAAGCATACAAGATTTGGGGAGTCGAATTATCCAGTTAGCTAATGCTATTAGCAAATTCAAAGTCTCAAAGCCTGTAGAATTACCATCTCCATCGGCAGTTAATCCTGTTGAAAGTGTGTGTGCCATGAAAGAAGTGACTCCCACATCTGAGAAGAAGGTAGCGAAGGAAGTTGTTAGAGAAGATCCACGTTACATGATACTTCCTCTATTTCCGAGCAGATTCTCAAGGGCTGAGTTAGAGAGAATGAAATATCCTTTCATAGAACAGGTTTATGGTGTGGAAACTGTACCTACTCAAAATGCAGAAGATTTGGTACATAAGGAAGTAGAGAAAAATGAATCAGAGGCATTGGATGACAATGAGATAATTGATCTTTCCATTTTATTTAGTCAAACTAATGCAATTGATACTTCTTTTTCAGATATGTCAGTAGGGCCAAAGATAGAGGAGCCTAATCAGAGAGTGATGGAGGACTTTTCCAAGAATGAGGTAGTGGTTGGAGAAGATGCATCTGGTATGTTACAATTAATACTTTCTTCCAAACGCAATGATCCAGGTATACTTACTCTACCATGTTCTATTGCTGATATAATTGATGAAGGGAAATCTCCAATACTAGAGTCAAAACCACCAGCTATATCTCTAGATTGTGCATATGAGCATCTTCCTCGACCTCCTGAAATAGAGATAAAGATAGATTCAATTTTAGAAAATCTAGATAGATCTGGAGTGTTTAAAGAATCAATTAGAGGAGCCTACTTTCCACCTCATTTTGTTGAGACGATGTCTAAACATGAATTTGGTCCATCTAACTTTTACTCTCTTGAATGTTGCTTAAGATTTTATCTACCGTTGTTAGGTGGAGTTTCAAAATTTCCACCTTGAGACGCATGGAATTTGTCTACCCAAAGTGTTTAAACTAGGTTTTTTTTAAAAAAAATAAAATAAAATTAGTTCGTTTTTTTTTTGTTATTTGGAGTTGAGTTTTAATGTGTGCTTAATGTTTTAAGAAAAATAGTGTTTTGTAAGCATGATCATGGATAGGTGTATTTTAGGTTTGCTGGATTAATTTTTGCAAGTGTTATTTTTCTTAGGTGTGATTATACCTAAGAAAATAAGTGTTTGATTTTTTTTAACGCTTGTTTTGTTGTCCAGGTCAGATTTGAATGACGCCTTAGATGTGATCACGTCTAACATGACATTCCCTATTTTGTATTTTTTTTTAAAAAAAAAAAAACCCAAAAAATTTTTATTTTTATTTTTATTTTTATTTTTGTTTTTTTTTCCTTTTCTGTTTTTTTCCAGGAACCCTATATTCTAAAAATGCAATCAGGTGAATCAAACTTCAATTGGATCATTGGCTAGCTTTTTCTGCTATTATCATCGTTCGTCAATTGCTGTTTCACATCCTGCTCCTCCCTAATTTTTCAGGGAAGTGTTGCTCTTCATTTTTATATCTTTTGTTACATTGTGGACAATGTTTGTTCTAGGTGTGGGGGGGATTTTAAGATTTTAGGTGTTCTTGGCTATTTGTTTTTAGTTTTTTTTTTCTTTTTCATTTATTATTTTCATGCTTGCTTATATGATTTAAAAAAAAAAGAAAAAAATTGAAAAAAATGAAAAAAAAATCAGGAAAATAAAAAATACCAAAAATAGCCGATGATGAACTTAATTTGAGACTCTAAGAAATCTAATTACATTGGGAGAAAAATTTCTCTTTAATCGGTGCATTATGTGTTATACCCTGAATACTTTACTTGCGCACTTTAGCCGCAACTCTGGGATAAACTTAACATGTATGTGTAATTGCCTAAATTTATGCGATATGCCAAAGTTTGTTTTGATTCATTCAGTATTTATACCATGTGTATGTGGGACCTTGCTATATTGTGAAACCCAAAAATAGGCATTAACCCTATCATCACTTCAAACTCGAATAACGGGAGAGTGGTGGTTTGAAAATAGCCTTTTTACCTTCTTGCTTAAAGTACTTTTTGCTAAGTAAGTGTGGGGGAGGGGTTGTTGGCGGATGCTTTTCTGAGGTTAGGTACAATTTAAAGAGGGAGAAAAGGAAGAGCATTCAATGTTGATGCTAGCCCATTGATAGGTGAGAAGTTTGGCAAACAACTAGCAGAGTGTCCTCAGGCCCGTCGGTGAGAAAATATGAGTAAGTAGACTGCCCTAAGTTGCTGAGCCACTATGTAAATCACTACACAAATCAAGTGGAAAAACGCTCTGGGTAGGGGCCTGAGTGGGAAAGATCCTGAAGAAAAGCCATATGGACACCGAAGAATGGGTGCGAGGGAAGTGCGTTGAATTGTATTATGTGAGGTGTAATTGTAAGCCTGCGGTTTCATAATATGTGTAGGAGTAACATTGCATTGAAGTACAGTCTGAATTAGGGATCCTAAGTTCACTCTTCAGTGGCATATTTGCATTTGAATTTTTGTATTTTATGCTATATGTGATAGTGATGTCCCTAGGAAGTGGTTTACACACACACACAAAGGGCTAAAGGGTAAAAGCACGTAATGTATTTGATTCTGTTGTGAATTGTTGTTTTATTGTTACCATGATTTCTTTTGAGTGTTCGAGTTCCTGAGGCGCATCATAAATAATAATTTGTTGAAAATTTAGAATTCCTAGTTCGTTAATGCTTGAGGGCAAGCATGCCTTAAGTGTGGGGGAATTTGATAGAGTCCATAAATTATGCTTTAATTGTTATTATTTTATGAGTTTATGGACTTGGATGGTTTTAATTCATTAAGTTTTATTAATGTTTTGTGTTAGGAGCTGGGAATCGGAGTTTATAACTTTTTGGAGCTAATTGATACAAAAAGAGTCTGAAAAAAAATCATCCAACTTGAGCAAAGGAAGATGTTCACTCCAATGATGGACCTAATTACAAAGTATTGAAGTTGTTGGGAGAAGAAGCTGCTAATAAGAAACTTTATGAACTGAATTTTATCATTGAAGAAAGTTTGGGCCAAATTGAAAGAGAGTTGGAAGTGGAAGGACCAATGCTGCAATTTGTTGTTTAACTTTTGGCAGCATACGGCTGACCTAATTCTATATAAGGCCGTATGTTTTCTTGTTTTGGCCATCTTTTTTTCACTTCATCGCACGGCCGTCGTTTTCTTGTTCGAGAATTTTTCTCTTTTGGCTTCGGAGGTCAGGGCTGTCTCCGTTTCTCCGGGTTTTCAATTCTTCTAGACTTGGTACTATTTTTCTATGAATAAATTAACTATCATGTCCATGATTATGAGTAACTAAACCTTTTGTTACTGATTCAAGGGATTAATTCAATTGTTTCATTGTGAGGTTATGCTTTAATTTATCTTTCTTACGTTTAATTCTTGTATTTGTTGATTCTTGGTTTTATTTCATGAAGGTAGATTTCATTCAAATTGACAATTTGATTTGATTTTTACTTTCTTTTGCTATTCATTGGTTGAATGTTACGTAATAGACACGAACCATTGGCACTAGGTAGCAATTAGACGAATATGTGTATTAGTGAGACATAGGATACATATGCTAGTTTAAATGTGGAATCAACAAGACAAAATTAATTAATTGTAGCTATCTCTGTTAATTGGTTTTGGTTCAACTAGATCTTGTGTGTATTGCTGTTGTGGCTAGACATGGAACGCTATCGTGCCCAGTCTGTCATATTTGGTCGATGTTTTTAGAGAAGTCTGAATTTGTTAAGGCTATCCTAATAAATTTGGGGGTTGAATACTTGAATATAAGAATGCCTTTTTTTTGACCTATGATCAGTGAAATAATTGAGTTGTCCGTCTTTTGGATCAGTAGTTTGTTACTTGGATTTCTTTTCTTTTATTTATTTTTGTTATTTGAATTTCATTATTTTAGTTTAGAAAAACAATCCAAAAATCTCCTTTGCATTAATTTGAAGGAAACAATCCATCGTTCCCTGAGGAGATGACCTTACTTCCCTATATTACAGTAGTTTGAAGTAGGTTAATTTATTTGTGTGGATTTGACACTCCCCAGTATCACCAATATAATAAAAAAATAAAGAAAAATCATGATTTTTTTTGAAAGGCATAGCTGGTTAAACGGAACGAAGGTATAAATTACGAAAGTCCAATTATTTATATATGATTACATGGGTAAAGAAGTGATGGCGGCTAGATTATAAGAAATTAGGGTTTATTTAAATGAATTATTTTTGAGATCAGGGTTTATTTTCGTAGGGGTATTTCTGGGCTTTAGTATTTTAGAGTTTTGTTTCCGATGTCCTTAAAAATAGAAAATTTAGGCATTTTGGCGGTCAGTTGTTCATTGATTTTATAAAATATTAAGAGTTCTCTCAACCTAGTTTTCGGTGCTCAATTTGTTGGAACAAAGGTCGTAAATTAGTAAACTAGTTTTATCTTGTTCCATTTGTTGGTAATCTAAAACTAGTGGTGTTTAGGTTCCCTGTATTTGGATGCACTGAAAGATCGTTAATAGAAAACATCGCCGATTGATATAGTTGTGCCCTGCATCAGTTAGAGGGTTGTATTTCCGGGTATTCGTAAAATCAACGGATCTAAGCCGCTTACTTATTAGGGTTCGAGATATAGACTTCCGCTCGCTACGTCAGTTGGCATCGGAGCTGCGTTCGTTCTTGGATTAGTCACTGTGGTGACTCACAACGGTTTGGTTCTTTGTCATTTAAATTTTGTTGTCTACGGTTTTGGTTCGTGACATTTTTGGATCAGCCGGAACTTTTGGTGTTAGGTTTTGTGCAAAGTGGATTATATAGGGGTTTCCCTCGTTAAATCAAATTGCTACAAGTACTAGTTGGAGAAGTGATCGTTGGCTGCAGGATTGTGTTTGGGATTTTTGATTTGTTACTTAATCACCTGCGTTAATTTTGTGTTTTTTTTTTTTTTGGTGGTGGGATAATCTTCTAGAAAAGGATTCGTATTCAGACATATTTGAAGTTTGGCCTCTTTGATAAAACATTTGTTTCTAATTCTGAAAATTTTGCACTGTTTGATGGCCAGGATCTGAAAATTTGCACTGTTTGATGGCCAAGTTAATTGGGGGAATTGGTGTTTATAAATATGTTTTGTGCAGATCAATACAACTTACACTTTATTTAAAAAAAATTCATGATGCTGCTACGGCCAAAAGAGATTTTTTCCCCGGAATTAGTTCATGACACATGGGCGCGTGACATTAATTGGAATATTCCTCCGGTCTTTGACGTTTACTTCGATGCGGAAGGTTAGACAGAGGTGGATGCTGTTTTACTTAACCAAGTGCACGACATTAAGGTTCTTGCGGTTGTTGATCTCCATTCTGCGTCGTTATTGATGTGGATAACTCTACTGCGTATTTGTTCCTAGATGAAGGTGAATAAAAAAATTCAGGTGGACTGTCTTCTACGACATCATGACTTGCCCTCCTCCTGCGTTTCACTTTCGACGTTGCATTTCACAAGCCTATTCTAGCGTGAAATGGTCGGCTTTTGCAAGGTCCCCATTTGATCGTGGCAAAACTTCACCTAAAATTCGAGGACAAATTTTTTCCAACCTCGGGAGAATGATGGCAGCTAGATTATAAGATATTAGGGTTTATTTAATTGTATTATTTTTTAGATTAGGGTATATTTTGGTAAGGGTGTTTCTGGGCTTTAGTATTATTAGGGTTTATTTTCGATGTCTTTAAAACCAGAATTTAGGCATTTTGGCCGTCGGTTGTTGATTAATTTTATAAAATATTGAGAGTTCTCTCAAGCCTAGTTTTCGGTACTCTAATTGTTGGAATAAAGCCCGTAAATTAGTAGACTAGTTTTATCTTGTTCCATGTGTTGGTGATTTAAAACTAGTGGTCTTAAGATTTCCGGTATTTCGACGGACTAAAAAATCGTTAATAGAAAAAATCGCCGATTTATATATATAGGTGTGCCCTGCATCAGTTGTAGGGTAGTATTTTCGAGTATTCGCAGAATCAACGGATCTAAGCCGGTTACTTGTTAGGGTTCGAGATATAGGCTTCCGCTCGCTACGTCAAGAAGAAAGAAAGAAATACCGGATCATATTACAATACAATTGTTGGATTCATAAATTGCTATTAAACAAAGTGAACATTGATCAATTTAAACTTTCAAAGTCTGGCCCGATGAGGTTAAAGAGTTCCAATTCTGATACTATATGATGCTCTAAAACCTTCGTGTTAGCAAAAAGAAAATTAGCTTCCCCCTTCATGCCTTAATTGCTCCACCAGTAGCTTGTTTCAGTGCTCTATCAAATTTGTTGTCTAAAAATATAAAACTGGAGATTTTTTGTTTACACTTTCAAATAAGATTTTGTGCTCTTACAATTATGTCATCTTCAGCCATGTAGTAGTGCTCATGACCAATAAATTTGGTCCGCCCGCTCCCCATATTTATTTTCCCAACCAAATAATTGAAACCTCCATAAATGATCAATGAAGCTAAAGGCTTTGGCACTAAATAATATACATCTCCCGGAAACATCATTCATCCATCCATCCAGAACTGAAAATATTTCAAGAGCAAGCGTCTAGTGTAAACACCTTGCAATTGAAATGCATTACCGATCTAATAGAATTTTCCGGCTGGTTCGAGATCTTGCTCCAGCTCTATTGTCGAATGGAACATGAATTACTCACAAAGCTTCCTACAATTCCTCGCTCTATTGGAGACTTGAACGGACACCACAGCAGTAACTTGAAGGTTAGTTAGATGCTGTTTTGATTTATTTAAATCGATACTAATTTATAAGCTTTTTTATTCGGTGAAAGGTGTTATTCATTTATTTACAACTGTTGTTCTTTAGCTACGGTTGGCCTTCTATTCTCTTCATCTCATTACGATATCTTTGATGATTTTTGTTGGATCCTAACAGTGTCCATGCACCGGACCGGACTGTGTATTCAACCTACAGTTCTGTGCTCAGTGAAGATGGCAGTGGTGAAGAAGAAGAAGAAGCTGTGTTATTAATGTCTAATCCCGGAGACCCCCTCGATAAATAGACGCCTAACTTTTATTTCCTTTCATTTTTTACGAATTCCAAATTTATGAAAATAATTTGGTTCCATATACTACCTAAACAGACAAAAAATTTATGAAAATATTGATTTCCCATATAAAACGGGTCTTACATTGGTGGAAATATATATCGAAGGTGTTCGAAGGAAGGATTTGAATTCAACCCTCTATTAGCATGCATAACGTAGCCTTGAATCTCTTCAAAGCGGAAGGATTTTAACCAAAAAAAAAAAAAAAAGCGGAAGGAGAACTGATAAACAAGTTTATACAGGGTTTACTGCAAATTTGGCGTTGCATTATCATTAAGAATAAATAGCTCCTTCTTTAAGCTTTACAATAATGCTTTAATTTAAGCTACTTCCATTGTAACTTTTATATTGTCATAAATTCGTAAAGCTCTTTTTTGTTGCAGTTTTATATCCCCATTATCTCTTAAAGCGTAAAACACAAGAAATCATCATTTTCTCCGCGATGAGAAATGCATTTGAGGGGGAACGCAAAATGAGATTCACCTAATTTAGAAGTTGAGTAAAAAAGTTCAGGGGCTTTCACAAAGCAAAAAGAATCATGCATGTAATAATACATTTGAAAAATGCAAATCAGTTTCCGAATTCAAATTTTACTCAGCTTTTAATTCAGTATTCATTGTTCTTTTTTCGTTTTGCAGTCATTCAGTATCTAAATGCCAGACTGCACCACCAACAGCATTTAGTGATCATTGACAACATCCTAGGAGTCATATACTCGCTCTCAAAACCATAATTGTACCCAACATCAAATGAATACTCTTGATAATCACAACCATAGTAAGAATCAGAAGACGAATTGTTCCAAGAGTACGGATCTTCTTGATATCTAGGATAGTCTCCATATTCAGAATCATAACCATAGTAAGGTGTCTCTCCATATCCATAGTTAAAATTCTCCATAATAGCTCAAATATCCTACAAAAATATTGACCCAAGAAAGAAAAAAGAATAAAAATAAAAATAAAAATAAAAATAATAAATTAATAAAACAAAAGAAACTATATACAACTCTAAATTAATAAAAAAAATCATCTAGTTTTGATATTTGTTATGACTTCCCTGGCAACGGCGCCAAATTTGACAAGCCGTCGTCACACTAGTCAAATAATTAATTACTTACATAATACAATTACTAGCACTAAAACAGAAAGTAGGGTCGATCCCACAGACAAGGTTATCAAGTACCGGTTAAAATTATTTCTTATTATTATTTGGATTAACAATTTATCAATTTAAACTAATCTAAACCTAAAACTATCAAGTGCAATTATTTAAATACATAAATAAGTAAAAGAAAAACCTAGGGCAAAGGGTTCCCCAACCGACTATTCAGTTTAATTTAATCTATAGATATGTGACTTTCGACTCTCATTAATCTCACGACAATTCACCAATTTAAGAATTATACACTCTCGTGTCATAACCCTCTTACTTAAACTAACCTTATGACTACTCTCGTGACTATAGGGATTAATAAAAGTACATTAAGAACTTTGGAATTACTTGTCGCAAAGGCGGTGTTCCTACTCTCGTGGCTCACTACCTAAGTTTATTATTCCTACAAACTAATACTAGCCTTTTACTCACGCTACTTCAGCTAGCACCTTAAAGCATGCAAATATTGATCAGGTATTCACATGGATGAAAAATAAGAATAATAAATATTAATTAATGGAAAAGTCACAATCATAACTTAAATTAAATTAAATAGTACGGCGCCTATATCCAAATCCTAGGTAAAATAATTTAGCTACTACACATCATCCACACAATTTCAAATTTAATATAACAATGGAACAAAAGAACCCGGAACGAAACAAGTCCGCCGAACGCCAATGTTGCTTTGCTTCTAGTTCGTGCATGCGTGGATGATGAAAGGGAGGGTGATTCGGTGAGATGGTGGAGATGGTGATGCGTGAGAGGTGATGGTGCGACGGTGATGGGTTTTTGGTGAAGGGTTTTTAATGGCGTGGGATTTTTAATGGTGAAGAAGAGAGGTGATGGTAAAGCGGTGATGGAAGGATGATGAAAGGGTGGTTTTGTGATGAGGATGATGTGCGTAAGGTGGAGGAAATGTGGCTGCCGCCGGTGGAGGAAGGGGGGCCTGGGGTTTGGTGATGAAGGTGGCTGCTGCAGGTGGAGGAAGGGGGGTTGGGGTTTCAATGAAGTTTGGTCAAGTTCGGTTCAGTCCGGTTGTAAAATTAAATTTCTAATCCTCCTTTTATAGGCTTCCGTCAAAACCCTACTTCTTGGAGAGGAAGAAAACTTGTTTCCCAAATATTATTGGTATTAAAATTCTTACCCAATTCCAATCCCAAATCAACCACACAACCATAATTGTTCGGCCAATTTCCATATACAACAATTCCGAAATTACTTGTTTAATCCTTCAATTTTTCAAGTATTTCAATTTCTTCCTTGTCAATTTATCAAATCTTCAATTCTTCCTTTGAGTTGTTTTTATCTACATTTTGGCCCACAATTTCAACAATTCTTCCATTTGAGTACAAAACCTACAAATAAAGGCAAAATCCTATAAAAAGCATATTTGTGCTCAAAATATATTGCAAAAATTACTAATTAGGGATATAATAAATAGGTAAAATATAAGCATATCACAAAGTTCAGGGGCCTTCACAAAGCAAAAAGAATCATGCATGTAATAATACATTTGAAAGATGCAAATCAGTTTCCGAATTCAAATTTTACTCAGGTTTTAATGTCAGTATTCATTGAATGTTTTTCGCTTTGCAGTCATTCAGTATCTAATTGCCAGACTGCACCACCAACAGCATTTAGTGATCATCTTCCCAACTGCAAGAATCAGTGCTTTCTCTGCAAGCATTATATGTCTATAATAACACATGCCAGTTTCAGGGATTTCCAACTCACTCTTCATTGATTCTTTCCTGCTTTGCATTGAATATAAAATTCACATTTCATTACAACCATTGATTCCAGATAACATGATTTGCCTGATTTAAAGCTCAAAAACAGTCAATTAATTTCCATTTAGAAAGTTAACGATGCTTGGATGTGAGTCGGTAGGAACGCTGAACGCAAATCCTACTACTGTTTCGGTATGACAGAGCACATAATTAACAATTTCTGGGTTCAGTTATCCTTGAACTTTGTCTGCTTTGCCTTATTCTCAACTATAATACCAGCCCAAATCAATAATTTGTCCGCATTTTGTTGAAGTGCTTCCTTTATGTCTAGACCTCGTTAGTTTGACTGCATTATTCACCCCAAAGAATATGGATTTCGAAAGGTTGAGTTTGTAAAAATTTTGTACACATTGCTCTCAAGGCTTTAATAATCACTTGTACTGAAGTCTTGTAAGTCAACTATATAACTGTTCCCTCGAAGTAGCTTTGACATTAAGTAACTTTTCTTTAAAATTTGACGCCGAATACTACTATAGTAGTACCTAAGATTAAGCAAAACATGAGAATATGTATTTCTAATTACTAGAATCTAGAGTTGTCAAGGTAACAAATTGATCAAGATCCACATTTGGCCTTGGTGAGATGAGAAAGTTGCACTTTAATTTGTTACTATGAACCTCGTAAACCTGTCTTGTTGTTCGAAGAACTTTCCAGTTTCAAGTTTAATTAAATGGATTCAAAAGGTTGTTCACTGCTGGATCTGGCGAAAAACACTTTAGTACTAGAGGGTAATTCTTTTATTAACTCTTAAGTTTAGAATTTGAATTCTGTCTGAGAAGTGTTGCATTACTTTTAAATACATCTGACTCGTCATGTTACTCATATCAGTATTTCATACATCTTGTGTACTCCCCATTATTGTTTCCCCTACCAACCAACCAATTTCCCATAAATGACGGGGATGATACTGGTTCTACCTTGGATATATAACAGACATTATGTCTTAGACACAATTCAGCTCGCAATGAAGTTTTCTTAAAAAATTATAACCCAATTTTGTGTAAGAATTAGGGTCTAGAGTAAGGGTATTGAACTGCGCTGCCGGCCTACCGGAATTTACAGGCTGGTAAGAGATTTGCTTCTGCTCTATTTTCGAATGGGACCTAAATTGGAGGCGTTGGCATCCATTTCTCACAAAGCTTCCTGGAATTCCTTGCTATATTTAGACTCTATGATGGTATCGAACTTGTGTCTTGAAGGTTGGATGCTTTTCTAAATAATGTTGTTGATACATTTCAAGTTTTTTTTTTTTTTTTTCCTTTTAGCAGTGCTGAAGGGTTTATTTATGTAACTGTTGGCCTTTATCAGCTAGCTAGCTGCTGGATTGTTCCTTTCCTTCTTTTTTTGTTATGATGTCTTTGATTGTTTTGTTAGATCCTAGAGTATATACTCTATCCATTGAATCTTGCAATTAATTTATCCGCTTCATATTGCAGTTGCTTCGTTGTTTTGGAGAAACTTGCTGCTCCCAATCAAAACGCGCATCGTTGACGGAATCGTTTCCTCAATGGAATCCTTGGGCAGATACACTCCTACTTACATTGGGTAGGGGTTTGTATCATTTATCTTGATTCGTCCTTGGAAGAAATTAGTATCGGGAATAGCAAAAGCGGATCGATTTTGGATCCTGAAGGAGACTGAGATGGTCTTCCCACCAATATGATTCTAATCAATGCCCGCTTGTCTAGTTACATCTTCCTAACATAGCTTATTGTTTATCAACCATTTCGACTCTGAAAATAGAAATTTGAGCTTCTTCTTTAAGCTTTATTGTAGAGAACTCTTTAGGCGACGTTTTTTGAAGTAGAAATGGAAGAGAAGAGAACTTATGGGAAAAGGACAGTTTTTTTATTTTTCAATGAAAAAAGAGTACTTAAGGTGCATTAAGTTTTTACGTTATGGAACATTAGTACATTTCAATTTTCTCAACTTTATATTAAGGAGGAGCTACTCTCCATACGTAATTCATCAATCATCGAGTTTAATTTCACTGCATTTGGAAGTTGGGGTGGCTTTTGAATGAAAGTATGAGGACGTACACAGTCTTCAAGTAGCTCTAAATTATCAAATTACCTCCAAACAAAATTTTGACATTTTAGGCTCGTTTTAGCACATTTACATGAAAGTTCAAAACATGATAACAATTTGGACGTACTTTTCATGATTCGTTTCCAGGAAGTCTTCATAGAGAAATTATGTACAAATCACACGCTAATCATCAATCAGTAACTTCACATGCAAGGTAGTCCCTCAATCTTTAAATATTTATGTTTCTAGTACCAATTGAATATTAAGTAATGTGTTTAAATTAAAAAATTGTCTTTATTTATTATCCATACAACTTATCACCAAGTAATATAATTTCATTTTAAAATTATAAAAAAGATTAATGGTGAGCTAGGGTGTTAGTAAAGTTTTTTTTTAATAAAAAAAACATTAATAACTAAATAATAAAATATGATTAGATCAACTTATTAATTATTCAATGTAATGAAAGTGTTGAATGATTGATTAATAAACATGATGTCGGACAAGATAAACTAAACAAATACTAGGGTAGCAGTATTCTAATCCAGACGGATCAGTTAATTACACGGGGAAAAAAAGGAAAACTTAAAAGAAATCATGACAATTCAATTCAATCACTGGATGAGACGATTTATTACTACATTTAGCCTTGACCAGATCAGAAAAAATATTTCAATTTCGATTTCACTTTATTTATCTCTAACAACGGTTGTTAACACAAATTACTAATACTCCTTCCATTTCAAAATAAGTGTCGTCCTACATTTTGCACATAGTTTAAAAAACTCTTAAATAGGGTAATAAAATTACTTGAATATCATCAACAAACCCCATTATAAAATTGTCCACCAATAGCATCAACTCTTTTGAGGGTAATTTGGAAAATTTTTGACAAAAAGTACATTGAAATGTGAGAACGACACTTATTTTTGAATTTCTCCATTTTGCTAAAACGACACTTATTTTGGAATGGAGGGAGTATCAATTATCAGTATTCAATAAATTTGATATGCTATTCTGTCTCCATTATTGCCCTTACCAACAATCAACCAACTACCCATGATAATTGATACAATTACTCAATGACAAATGGTACCAATGATTTGGTGCTGCCCTTTTTTGATATATAATCTCTATTATAGACTTTATTTCATCCCGTATTTTAAATCCTTCAAGGGCTTCTAAAGCAATAAGAGAGTCTATTCTTTCGGACTGTCAATTTTGTTTGTCAATTTGGTTCAAGAGTAGCCGGCGTTGTAACCCTTCTCGAGATGCTTTACAAATCTCGTGGAATTTCCGCATGTAAGATATGCTCCAGCTATGACGTACACCACTTAGAAAAAGCTCTCTAGAGTTCCTTACTACAGATGTACTGTTGTATGAAGATTGAAGTACGTCTCTTCTTTTCTTCCTCCCCTTATGATGTGTTGATTGTTCATTTGGATTATAGCATTATGTTTCATATAATCTTTAGCCCAGGTTTCCTCTTTTAGTTCTTTACAAAAGAACTATTTTAAAAAATGTTTTCGTATAGCTCCTTGAAAAGTCTTAATTTTTTCAACATCATAGTTTTATTTCCATTTTCTGTAATTGTGGTGCATTAAAGTACAGAATTCAACTTGTTCCTCCAACATTAATGTAACATGTATATTGTGTTTGGATTCTTGTGCCTTCTTTGTTTTTTTTTTTTTTTTGGGGGGTGAGAGGTGAATTTAGAAAATTTTCATCATTTATTTGTTTTACAGGTGCGTATCTCCATCAACAACCGAGGGTCCAGACCCTGCAGACAAATTTTGTGTCTTGGGAGAATTAAGATGATCAAGGAAGGATTTTTAGCATCATAAAAAATAACTAAACAAATTAGAAGGAAGCTTCTTACTTTCAAACTCACCGTTACAAAAATCAGCAAACAAGCCTATATGTAGTGTCTAATTATCTTTTTTTTTGTCCTTACATTTTCTTGCAACATTCTCGTACTTATTTAATTCCGCAAATGTCCATATTTAAAGAATCAAATGAAATGAATTTAATTCAGAAATGGTTCCAGGACGTACAATGATATTATTTCTTGGTTGAATCTTGATCATAATGTGCATCACGTAATGATTCATGAAATCAAGCGCATTTGCTCATGGTCCCCAATTCCAGAACGTAGGAGGCCATCGATTTGTTATGAACAAAACTTGAGACGAGAGCAAACTGCAAAAATTTACTTTTGAATTGCAACCGTAGACCAACTTTTGTAACAATGGCTAATTAACTAGACTACCGTGTTCCACGGTATTACGTACAATGAAAAAGTAACTGTCAAAAAAAAAAAAAAAAGACAGAAAATGTTCCTGGAGACGTAGGTAAAATTTTTTTCCCACATTACTATTTGGTTGAACTACTTTGGTGAATTTGTTTTTTAAACTTTTCGGAGTGGCCTCATTCTTTGGGAATTTTCACCCTTTGTCACCCACTTCGGGTGTCCGTACATAGATTTCGTAGATGGTAATTGGTTATCGATTTTCGACTTTCATAAGTCGGCTTCCTCCAAGTTGCTCAATCATCAAGTTGATTTTATGGCGAGTCTTACGCCGAAGACTGCCCATATAAAATTATTCAAGATCAAGCAAATCATAAGAATCTGTATATTAATTACTGAAATTGCATCAAGGGAGTCGAAAATAACAATAGAAAATGAACTAAAAAAACTTTATCCTTCTCCTCCTCTTTCAATGTGAAAAATATCACATTTTCATAGAGAAAGTGAATATATAAGTAGCTAAAATCTAACTGAACTGAATGCAATGAAGAAATAATTCAGTAACCCTAGTTATGCTTGAATAACGTTCCATTGAAACAATCATTCGAATAACAATTTTTCATGATTAAGAGATTATTATATATTATTACTGGTCTAAGACTTGATCAAGGTGAGATCGCAAAATCCAAATTTTGGTCCACCAAAAAGCACCAAAACCAACGTTTGCAGGAACCGACCTTGCCTTCAAAGAGTTGTTTGCTAGATTGCTCATTAATCCGCCTCTCTGGCTAAAAACTTTGAAGTAGAGAAAAGGGAGGTATACATTTGTTGTTTACACGTAAATTTGGATTTTGAAAGTTTCTAGGTGTCTAGGGTTACTACAGTAATGCATACTGTGGACAGGTTACCCTCATGTCCTTCAATGTTCATTAAAAACATACGGTCTGCTTCCCGTAATTAATTGGTCTCCGTACCAAACAACCACTCCTCTATCAATGATGACTGATGCTGAAGGTTTTGGTGATGCCATCCGCCATATACTCTCTCCATTCTAAAATAAGTGTCGTTTTAAGAAAATGAAGAAATTCCAAAATAAGTGTCGTTCTAACATTTCAATGAAGGTTTTGTCAGGAGTTTCCAAAATTACCCTCAAAAGAGTTGATGCTATTGGTGGACGATTTTATAATGGAGTTGGTTGGATATTCAAGTAATTTTATTACCCTATTTAAGAGTTTCTTAAACTATGTGCAAAGTGTAGGACGACACATATTTTGGAATGGAGGGAGTAATATACACACTGCTCCCCGGCATCCATTACCGAAAACGCTCCAAATAGTCTACTCTTTGAACACTCAATTTTTTTGTCTCGAGTTAGGTTTATGTATCTAATAAAATTTACAGGCTGGTGGTGCGACATCTGGTCCAGTTATGAGGTTGAATTGGACCTGAACTTGATGTTGGATAAAGCTTCCTAGAATTTCTTGCTAGGTCGAAACTTTGGGGTTCCCACATTTGAGTTAGATTTCTTCCTACTATACTTTTTTTTCTTGACCGAAACCCGTAACTTTTTTTGTTAACCCCAATGACTGTCCCAAATTGATTTTCTGATGACAGTTTTCATAAAGATTGAAATTCTTTCTGCTTTGGATTCAGTATCCCCAACTGGCCAACTACACCATCAGCCCAGTAAATAATCCGTCTACAATCTGTTCAGGTGCCTCTTTTTTATCAGCTTGCAAGTGAGCTTTTGCAGTTGTGTTCTCCGTGCCTACATTTTATAGTTTGCTCAGCTCAATGTATTTGAATTTTTCCATAGTTACTACTCCTCCATCCCATAATTATTGTCCACTTTACCCAAAATTATTGTCCCAAAAGTATTGTCCAATTTGACTTTTTATGGATCAAGTTACACATTTGTCCTTAGTAAAAAACATTATCCATAAAATCTTAGTAGTTAAACAATTACTTATGTAGGGGTATATCTGGTTGTTTAAGGTAAAATATAATTAAGTTTGACAAAAAATAAAATCTTTCATTTTGGTAAAACTGGACAATAATTATGGGACGGAGGGAGTATTTGAGATGCATTATGTACGTAACGATGCAGTGTAATGGAATTAGCCACCTGTCCGAATTAATTGTTGATATCATGGATCGGTATTTACTGCAGGCATGCAAGAGTGATATGATAAAGATCGGGTTTTGGAAACTGAATTGTCGGCTGGATTATGGCGTCCATTACTTCATAAGCTTTCTATGCATTCCTATGCCTTGGAATTTTGGTTCCGCAAAAAGTTTATACTCAAAAGTTGAATATAACAAGTTATGATCGATGTATTATGCGTGTATAAACTTACTCAAGAAATCGAACGTATTTGGATCCTCATGTTCCCTTATTCTCGTTTGTATTTCTTTGATTAATTGGTTCCTTATGGAGTGAAGTCATGTTTAAAGAAAAAGTGCAAGACTTCAGATGTGACCAAGTGCCGACATTGACTTTCAAAATAGAAAATATGGGTCGACAAATAAAAATGATGGTTAATAAACTAGTATTAAAGCAGAAGCTTCTACATGCTTGTCTAAATGGAATTATATACCATACCTGGAGGGAGAGAAACTCAAGAAGATTTAGTGACTGTAAGATGCATCCTTTGCCGAGATTTGAAGTATTGAAACGGGAGCTAACTTGGAGGGTAAGATACTTATGTAAGAGAGCTAAGGCTGCTGATATTAGATTCTTACAAAAAATAGGAATTACTTTGGTTGATGTAAATATGAGAAAGTTGTAAATAGCTTGTACAGTTTGATCAATATACTTCACATTTTATCCAAAAAATAAATAAATAAACTAGAATTATTTTCACCTTTTCGGACAGTAGTTAAAAAAGATAATTTTTTAAAAAAGAATCATCAATCAGCAAACGCATCTATAGCTGTTCAAACTGAACAAAAGCATGAATTAACCATTCGAAGAAAACAAACAAAGAAACAAATAAAATAAATAAAATTTCAAATTAATTATTAGATTAAAATCGGCCTGGTGAGAGATCTGAAAGTTCCATGCAACTCTAGTACTCTGAAGCTTCAAACCATCGAATCAGGAGAAAGCTTTCCACTTTAGGCTTTAATTTCTCCATAAGTATTTTGTTCAACTCTCGATTGTTTATGTTGATCAAATTTATCCGATAGGAGATAAGTAACTGATAATTTTTATTTACAATTCAAAAAATGGAATTTTGAATATTTACAATCAATAACGCGCCGATCATGTTAGTTCCCAATAAATTTGGTCTGCCCAATCATATTTATTTCGCATACCAAACACCGATGCTTTGAAATTACGATGAATGAGCAAAAAGCGTCGAAGCTACCTCCCCTATTTAGTATATATACACACACACTCTCCATTAGAAAAGCATGGTACATTGTAGATGAAATGGCATTATCAGGCTAGATCTTCTCCAGCTCTATGGTCGAACAGGACCTGAATTTGGAGACTGGATGATGAAGGACGAACAATAAATAATTAGGGCTTATTTTACGGGCATTTTGGTCAATTCATATTAGACGGATTAGGGTTTACTCTTTTTTCTATTTAAAGTTGTAGCCGACATTGTAAATGACCGTTGTTGATTTTATAAAGTTTAGAGAGTTTTCCATTTTTCCAGTTGATTTTGATGCCTACGTTCCGGCATTCTTGATTGAATCAACGGATTGTTAGATGCCTTAAGATTCCAGGTATTCGAATACTAAATGGTTTCTCGAGAAGGTTGTATTTCCGAGAATTCTAAGGCTAAACGGATTTACGACGACGACGGTTACTTAGTAGTGTTCTAGATTGAAGCTTCGGCTTGCTACGTCACTGGGCATACGTAATGTCCATAACCAACAAAGCTTCCTACAATTCCTCGCTATATTGGAGACTTTAGCCGCCTTTTCTTTCTCTGATTACTTGAAGGTTAACTTATATTTTATTTCATTTGGAATAATTTTATTGAGAGTTAAGAAGTGTCGTTTTATTTAACTCTAGGCTGGTCTTTAGGTGCGGTTGGATTGCTCTTCTCTTCTTCTCATTGCGATAATGATGAAGGTTATCGTCGGATGGTATCAGTTCAATGCATTGCCCTCACGCCAATAGTGCAAGCAACACTTGACATGCACTGGTCAAACAGAGGGAGGATATACTAATATGATGATATACTAATCAAACTAAATAGATGATGTAATTTACATTTCTATGATACAGAGGTTGGCAATAGATGAACAATACTCGTGAGATTAAACCCAGTAGTTTGGTAAAATAGTCAAACAAAGGAAACGTTTGATGAGGTCGCTCGCCTTTTCGGACTCGTATGGCACGTTACTGTTTGCGTTGCATTTCATTCAGCTTGATTTTATTGTATTTTAAGCCATTCAAAACTTTTGGATTGATCACTAATTGTTTTAAAAAAAATTGAGCTCCTAGTTTATGGTTCACATTGCTTTAATTTAAGTACCTTTTGTTGCAAAAAGTGCCTTTCCAACACCAAAGTGGCGTAAAATGCTTAATCCAAACTTCTCTTCCTCCAATGTGGAAAAGGACACTGATTTAAGACAATTTGAATGGAATAAGTAGTTCGAATTAGGCCAAAACAGAATGCAATGACTACAAATATGTGCTCAATAGTCAGTACAATATCTTTGATTACATTCCAATCTGATTGATCATTTCATTATTGGGGTAGGAAAGGAAAAAAATTCACATTTCAAACAAGCAGTAATTACACAAAAAGAGATTCACCATGTTTAAAATTTTAAAAACAGTTCAAGGGCCTTCACAAAGTAATAAAGAGTCATTTAGTAGTTTCTCAGCAACTTCCCAATGTTCAGCCTTTATGTGTAACAGTAACACGCCTGTTTTAGACTTCCAGGTTTCAAGTTTCAACTCGCTTTTCATTGAATTCATTCTTCTTTGCATTGAGTATACCCACCAACCAAAAACAAAAAATGTGTCCAACTTGTAAATATTCCATAAATGATGAATAATGTTAAACGTGTTACTGTTACCTCCGCTACATAAGATACAACATTTCAAGAGCCTCTACTGTCGCCAACCCTCAATATTTGTGTATGAATTGGGTTCAAGAATAATTAATTAGTAGGGTTTTAATTTGATCTTCTGTAGTTGAAATGCTTCATAGATCTAATGTAATTTTATGGCCGACGCGAGATATGCTCCAGCACGATGATCAAATGGTACTTGAATTTGCAGGCTAGACGTAGAAATTCAGAAAAATTGTTCCAAAACCATCGTGTTATAGCAAACATCCTTTCACACTTTCAGTTTTAAATGGCTCCCGAGAAGTATCCATTGCTTGGATTGATCATCAATCAGCCTCTCTCGTGAAAAAGTTTCTAGGACTAGTGGGAGATTTTGTTAGTGAATAAATTTGTTTGGTCCAAAATTATATTGGGTCGTCCAATTTAATTAGTTAGATAATTAGTCTTTTGTTTAAAATTGAGCCCAAATCCAATATGATGAATAGACTAGAAAAAGATGATGAAAGTAGTAGAAACTTCTACTAAATATCTAGATATTGTAGAATAATCAATAAAAATATCTAGAGGAAATATCCAAATATTAGTAAGGAAATTTCTAGATATTATGTGTAGGAGAAAAATCTTGAAAGTATGTAGAATCTTCCATGAACTCCTATAAATAGGAGTTAACCCCTTTATGTAAGGTTTGTAGAGAAGTTGTATGAGTTATTAAGCTAAAAACTTAATACAATCCTTTCCACTTTGTTCCTTTTACTACAAAGTAGTGAACTTCCCTTTCTCCCAAAATTTCCTTCTCTTTTATTTTCACTTCCTAAACCTATAACCTAAAAGGTCTTTTCCTCATAACCCAAAGGGTTCTTTTGCTAACAAACTGGTATCAGAGCTGGTGTTGGTCCAGCTTTGAAGTAAGATGGCAAATGGAATGATCTCTTTCCAATTCCCTTAACTTACCAAAGAAAACTATGGTAAGTGGTCCATTCGAATGAAGGCGATCTTAGGCTCTCATGAGGTTTAAGAGATTGTTGAGAAAGGTTATGAGAAACCTCTAGATGAGGCTTCTTTGAATCCTGCCCAAAAGGGAGAACTCAACAAAGCAAGGAGAAAGGATCAACAAGCTCTTTCACTTTATCCATCAATGTCTAGATGATTCCATGTTCGAGAAGGTGGCAAATGCTTCTACATCAAAGGAGGCTTGGGATATTCTAGAGAATGCTAATAGAGGCATTGAGAACGTGAAAAAGGTACGTCTTCAAACTTTTAGAGGAGAATTTGAAGCTTTACAAATGAAGGAGTCCGAATCTGTTTCAGATTATTGTTCTCGTATCTTGAAAGTGTCAAATGAGATGAAGAGGAATGGAGAAAGCTTGAGCGACACAAGAGTGATAGAAAAAATTCTTCGCTCTTTGACACCAAGCTTTGATTATATTGTGGTAGCGATAGAGGAGTCAAAAGATCTTGACTCTATGACCATTCATCAACTCATGGGTACTTTAGTAGCCCATGAAGAGAAACTAAAGAAGAGAAGGCCCAAAGAATCTTTGGAGCAAGCTCTCTACACAAAACTCTCTTTCAGAGAAAGAGATGGAGGCTTTGGATGTGGCAGAGGCCTTGGACGAGGCAATGGTGGATTTCAAGGGCGTGGACGAGGAAGGGCTCGAGGCGGCTACATTCAATCCACCATGGATGACAATAACAAAGGTTCTCAATCTACAAGAGGTTGTGGAAGAGGTATAAAGTTTCAGAAAGGAGGTAAATCTCGAATCCAATGCTTTAATTGCCAAGAATATGGTCATTATGCAAGTGAGTGTAGGAATTCTAGTCAAGTAAAAGAGAGAGCCAATCTTATGGAGGTTAAAGATGAAGTTCAACTCACTCTCTTAATGGAAAGACACGAGGACGAAGGAGAGAAGAAGACGTGGTATCTTGACTCCGCTGCGAGTAACCACATTACTGGGGAAAAAAGGTTGTTCGTAGACATGGAACCAGCCAAAGGGTACGTGATGTTTGGAGATGATTCTAGAGCAAGGGTTGAAGGCAAAGGTAAGATACTAATCCTTGCTAAAGATGGAAGTTACCAATACATCTCAGAAGTTTATTATGTTCCAAGTCTTAAGAGTAATATCTTGAGCTTGGGACAACTTCTAGAGAAAAATTACGACATTCATTTGAAAGATCGTAGTGCCATAGTTAAGGATCCAGAAGGAAAATAGATTACTATTGTGTCAATGACAAGCAATAGAATGTTCTTGTTGAACATTCAACATGAGAACTGCATGAAAGCATGCTTGAAGGATGATTCGTGGATTTGGAACATGAGGTATAGTCATTTAAATTTTGGTGACTTGAAAATGTGATCTGCCAAATGCATGGTGAAAGGAATACCTCCTATCAATCAGCCCAATCAAGTATGTGAATGATGCTTACTTGGGAAGCATTCGAGGAGTGCTTTCCCAAAAGAAGCAACATCAAGAGCTAAGGAGCCTTTAGAATTCATCCATACAGACTTGTGTGGTCCTATCTCTCCGCCATCCCATGGTAAGAACACCTACTTCATTCTATTTATTGATGATTTCTCTCGAAAGACGTGGGTGTATTTTTTGAAGGAGAAATCACAAGCCTTTGATGCCTTTAAGACATTTAAGGCTGTGGTGGAGAAGGAGAAAGGCTTGAAAATCAAAGCCTTGAAGTCTGATAGAGGTGGAGAATTCACATCAGTGAATTCACCAAATTCTGTGAAGAACATGGGATTAGACGATTCCTTACCGCTCCTTACTCTCCGCAACAAAACGGAGTTGTGGAAAGGAAGATTAGAACCATTCTCAATATGGTTCGTAGCATGCTAAAGAGCAAGAAGATGCCAAAAGAATTCTGGGCTGAAGTAGTTGATTGTGCAGTGTACCTACTAAATTGATGTCCAACGAAGAGTCTAGAAGACAAGACTCCACAAGAAGTATGGAACGGGGCAAAGCCCACAGTGAATCACCTACGAGTGTTTGGGAGTATAGCATATGCCCACGTACCAAGCCAAAAGCGGTCCAAACTTGATGATCGAAGCGATAAGCATGCCTTTGTTGGCTACGACAAAAAGTCAAAAGGCTATAAGCTCTACAATCCAGTCACGAACAAAATTATTGTGAGTAGAGATGTAGAGTTTGATGAAGAAGGAACCTAGGATTGGAATATTGAAGGTGGTGAAAGCTACGACTTCCTTCCTGTCATCCACGAATACGATGATGAAACTAGGGATGC
Organism: Oldenlandia corymbosa var. corymbosa; assembly: GCA_949775105.1. NCBI lineage: Eukaryota > Viridiplantae > Streptophyta > Magnoliopsida > Gentianales > Rubiaceae > Oldenlandia > Oldenlandia corymbosa. Next base: position 21,724,693 of record OX459121.1, on the reverse strand, counting down.
GGGTGAAAATACTCAGCGACCTCAAAGTCCACGTTCAACTTTGAATGAAGAAATGCAAAGGACGAGAAGCCTACAAGAGATCTATGAGGAAACAGAAGGCATAGAGGCTCTCACACTTTTTTGCCTTTATGCTGACTATGAACCTCTAGGTTACGAAGAGGCAGCAAGGAATGAGAAGTGGAGACACGCTATGGATGAGGAAATAAGATCCATAGAAAAGAATCAAACTTGGGAGCTAGCCTCTCTTCCAAAAGGCCACAAAGCAATTGGAGTAAAGTGGGTGTTCAAAGCAAAAAAGAACGCTAAAGGAGAAGTTGAGAAGTACAAAGCAAGACTTGTCGCCGAAGGCTACAAGCAAAGGCGTGGCATTGACTATGTAGAGGTATTTGCACCTGTTGCTCGATTGGAGACTATCAGGTTAGTAATCTCTATTGCTGCCCGAAATAGATGGAAAATCCATCAAATGGATGTAAAGTTTGCATTCTTAAATGGTTTTCTTGAAGAAGAAATATATGTGGAGCAGCCAGAAGGATATGTGGTCAAAGGCCATGAGAATAAAGTTCTCAGGCTAAGGAAGGCTCTATATGGTTTGAAACAAGCACCAAGAGCCTGGAATACAAGAATTGATCACTATTTTCAGGAAAATGGTTTCAAGAAATGTCCAAGTGAACATGCACTCTATGTGAAGTTTTCAAGCAATGGAGATATATTGCTTGTTTGTTTGTACGTGGATGATCTCATCTTCACAGGAAATTGCCCTAGCATGATTGAAGATTTCAAGAAGGCAATGACTAAAGAGTTTGTGATGACTGATATAGGACTTATGTCCTATTACCTTGGCATCGAGGTCAAGCAATTGGATGATGGAATCTTTATCTCTCAACAAAGATACGCTAAGGAAGTTCTTAAGAAATTTGGCATGGAGAAGTGCAAGCCAATAGCCACCCCCATTGAATATGGAGCAAAGCTCCCAAAAGATGATGAAGGAGATGTTGTAGATCCATCTCACTTCAAGAGCCTTGTTGGAAGCCTACGTTGTTTAACATGCACAATGCCTGATATCCTCTTTGCTGTGGGACTTATCAGTCGATTTATGGAAGCACCTACCACGACACACTTGAAGGCTGCCAAGAGGATACTTCGCTACATCAAAGGTACTATTGATCTTGGCTTGTTATATTTCTCATGTGATGACTTCAAGCTTGAGGGATTCAGTGATAGTGACTGGTCTTGAGATTTGAGTGAACGGAAAAGTACTACTGGATTCGTATTCTTTCTTGTCAACACTGCCTTTAAATGGGGTTCTAAGAAACAACCTATAGTCTCCTTGTCATCATGCGAGGCCGAGTACGTAGCAGCAGTATCATGTGTATGTCATGCTATCTGGCTTAGGAGCATGTTGAAGGAGTTAAGTATGCCACAAGGAGAAGCGACAGAGATATATGTTGACAACAAGCCAGCCATCAATCTGGCAAAGAATCCGGTCTACCATGATCGAAGCAAGCATACAGATACAAGGTACCACTTCATAAGGGAATGTGTGGCCAAGAGGATCGTTGAGTTAAAGCATACAAGATCACATGATCAAGTTGCAGATATTTTCACCAAACCACTCAAAGAAGAAGACTTTACAAGATTGAGGATAATGCTTGGAGTCACCAAACCAAGTTTAAAGGGGGGTGTTAGTGAATAAATTTGTTTGGTCCAAAATTATATTGGGTCATCCAATTTAATTAGTTAGATCATTAGTCTTTTGTTTAAAATTGAGCCCAAATCCAATATGAAGAATAGACTAGAAAGAGATGATGAAAGTAGTAGAAACTTCTACTAAAATATCTAGATATTGTAGAATAATCAATAAAAATATCTAGAGGAAATATCTAGATATTAGTAAGGAAATTTCTAGATATTATGTGTAGGAGAAAAATCTTGAAAGTATGTAGAATCTTCCATGAACTCCTATAAATAGGAGTTAACCCCCTTATGTAAGGTGTATACAGAAGTTGTATGAGTTATTAAGCTAAAAACTTAATACAGTCCTTTCCACTTTGTTCCTTTTACTACAAAGTAGTGAACCTCCCTTTCTTCCAAAATTTCCTTCTCTTTCATTTTCACTTCCTAAACCTATAACCTAAAAGCTCTCTTCCTCATAACCCAAAGGGTGCTTTTCCTAACAGATTGCTTAAATTTACTCTTTAAATAATTAAGTTTGAATTTGATCCAGAAGTGCAGCGTTACGTTTCATGCATGCGAGTTGTCACCTTACTCATGTCAGTATTTAATAAATTTAGTTTGTCCCGTGTCATTAGTTTCCTTACCAAACAACCAATCCCCCATAAATGACAAGCTGAGGCTGGTGCTACACCCGTTCTCCGCTATATAAAGAAAACACGTATATCTAAGACATCATTCATCCCGTTCTGAAAAAAGTATATTCCAGTTTTGTTCAAGCGTTAGGCTTAAGATTAAGGGGCGTTGCCACCTTGCAATTGAAATGCGCTACCGATCTAACGGAAGTTACAGGCCGGTGGGAGATCTGCGCCAGCTCTATGTAAGGTAGAATGAGACCTGAATTTGGATTCGTGGGAATCCATTTCTCACAAAAACTTCCTAGAATTCCTTCCTATACTGAGACTTCGAGGAACCTATCCCTTCGCGGCCTGAAGGTAGGATACTTTTCAAAACAACTCTGTCGATACATCAAAGGCTACTTCTTAGCAGCGAAAGGTTGTTTATTTTGGAACCATCAAAAGCTTTGGATACCAGCTGCTAGATTACTCTTTTCTTCTACTCCTTTCAAATCTTTGGTGGTTTTTGTTGGATCCTATTGGTAGGGTAAATGTGAACGAATGGATCCTATTTCAAGTGTTTCGTAAAAACTTACTGGGTCCTCAAAGTCCTGAAGTTACTCAGAGGGGTGATATTGCTTCCTCGAGCGGCTTCACCGTTGGTTGAAGGACAAATGTGAAGAACAAGAAAGCATCTTGGATTCTGGAGGAGAGATAGTCTTTGCACTTAAATGATCTTAATCGAGAATTTAGAAGAGCAACTTACAGCTTACCAATATCAATGCCAGCTTGTCAAGAATATAAACTTTAGCTTCTTTAGGATTTACCAATCCGATTTTCGAAACTCACAAAATACTTCATTTCATGTGGAACAAGAAAAAGTGCAGTGGAGTAGAAGTTGGAGAAGACCAAGTTGAATATTAAGTTGAAAGTTCAACACAATTGTAGGAAAAGAAGTAATAATGATATCTAGAAGTGTCATGGATCAACCCTATGTTCTCTAAATTTATGTAATAGTGTAGAAGAAACAAACGGAAAAGAGCTGAAGTAATTTAAGTAATATATATATAGTACAAGTTAGTATCATTGAATAATAAAATATAAAAGAATCTTGCACGGTGCAAAAAATTGGATTTACTTAGTTTAAAAGTTTAAGAACAGTTAACCTGCCCTTCACAAAGCAAAAAGAATCATGCAATTCATCATTGAATAATAAAAATGAAAAAGAATCTTGCATGGTACAGAATATTGGATTTACTATGTTTAAAAGTTTAAGAACAGTTAATCTGCCCTTCACAAAGCAAAAAGAATCATGCAATTAAAAAAAATATATATGTAGTATTATTGTTTTAGTAACTTGTATTTTTTCCAGTTCGGTTTCATGTTTCCAAGTTTCAACAAAGTTTTCATATCCGTTTCCATTGAATTTTTTCTGTTTTGCATTCAATACTTCACCGCCAACTTGCATAAATGATCCCCCTGCAAATCATCAAATGCTTCCTGTATAGCTTGAAATCAAGCAACCCAAAAGTGCAGTACTTTCTCTACCCACTTCCAAGTCCATTATCTGCGATGATTAATGATAACACATGTTAGCTTCTCAGACTTCCGAAGTTTCAACTCAGTTTTCATTGAATTCTTTCTGCTATGCATTGAGTATACCCAACTGATGAAGGCGGAAAATAAAAAAAGATTAGGGTTTTATAATTATTTTGGTCTAAGGAAATTTCAGTCATTTTAGTTTAGGTGATTAGGGTTTTATTTTTATGTAATCTTTTCTATTTAAGGGATTTGGCCGACACATTGTAAGGTAGTTGTTGATTTTTATAAAAGTTGAGAGTTCATCTCAGAAAATCCCAAGGTGTTAGAACTTTGGTCCTTATTTCGGGGTATTCTCAGAATCAACTAGATGTAAGAAGGTCGTATTTCGGGGTATTCGTAGAATCAACGGATTTATGGCGGGTTTCTTGTTAGGGTTCATGTTATAGGCTTCCGCTGCTGCATCAATTGGTATCAGAGCCGAATGATTCTTCTTACTGTGTGTTATTTTGGTACATTAATTGTTTCATTTTTATTCAAGATTTTAGTGATTGTCTTTCGGATTGGACGGTTGAGTTGTGAATGATTTTTGTTTCGGGTGGATGATAGTGGAAGCTTCGTAGTTAGCAATATTGGGATTTATTTTCTTGATTTTGTGTTGTTTGGCGGATTGATAGTGTGTTGATTGATCAATTAAATTGGGGCTTCTGGTTCGTTTGCATTGATTTATAACCAAGTATCTTTGTGTGTATTTTCATAATCAATTCTCTGTTCGGCTAAGTTTGTTTAGTGGTCCAGCCGACTGAGATTAATTAATTTGATTTGATTATATCCATGGATCCGGTTTGAGTACTTGAAGAATTATGACAAAGTAGCAGCTGTTGAAATGTTGAATGCATAGAAGATTCAGTTTTAGATGATGTATTAGATGGTTTCCCATTTTAGCCTCCTGTACAGAATTGTGTAATTACTTAGGCGGGGCTATACTTGTAAATATAGAACAGTCAACATGTATATATATATGTTGTATAGTTGGTCAGCTTATTTTTTGTAACAGAACATTCTCTTAGGTCTAATCGATTTGGTTTTTTCCCCTTTCTTCTCTGATTGAAACCCTAGCCATGGCTTCCGTCTCCCCTCTGTTTACCATCTCTTGATGGTATCAGAGTAGGAATAACACAATTTAAACCGATAATTTTGCTCTCCTTGCTCTTCCGCTTCGATTGATCCGAGTGTTGTTGTCTTCTCCAGCGTTTATCGAATGTCGACTAATTCAAGCGTCGATCCGATAATTCCAGTTCGCACAGGAGCAGCTGCACGCCGGAATGATGATTCTACTTCTAGCGGTAATATCTTTATCAATCCCGCTGAAGTGTATAACCTGAATGATGGGATTAATCCGTCTCTTATGCTTGTTTCTGTTCAATTAAATGATTACGACTATCTGAGTTGGAGTCGGTCTGTACGTACTGCTTTAGAGTCAAAATTGAAGTTTGGATTCGTTGACGGTACTTTTGCTATGCCACCTGTTGGTACAATTGAATACATGAAATGCAAACAAGTAGATAGTACTGTAAAGTCTTGGTTAAGTGCTGTTGTGTCACCTGATATCATGGAAGGATTTTCGTATGCGTTCACTGCAAAACAACTTTGGGACGACTTAGCAGAAAGGTATTGTAATGCGAATGGTCCAATGTTGCTACGTATGAGAGAGGAACTGAGACCCTTGAAACAGGGGGACCAGTCACTGATGAAGTATTATAGTGCTTTGAAGAGGCTTTGGGATCAATATGATCATTTTCGACCTTTACCGGAGTGTCCGCCTGCCGTAGCTGGAATATTGATTGAGAGAGATAATGAAGATAAATTGGTACAGTTTGTGCTTGGGCTGAATGAGACCTTTCAGACTGTTAAGGATAATATCATGATGATGGAACCGCTTCCAACAGTTAAGCAAGCTTATGCGATGGTTCTCCGGGTTGAGAAGTAGAAGAATCCTCAGTTTGCTACTCCGTTGGTTGGCAATGCTGCTTATTCAGTCACTGCAACCAAGCCTTATACTGCTGTACCAGACTTGAATGCAGCTCTGTTGGGAAGGACACAGATGGGACGTACTAAGAAGACCGAGAATAGTCTCGAATATGCCAAGAGAAAGCTAGAGAAAGCTTCTTTGTTCTGTACACATTGTCAAAGGCCTGGGCATGATGTTAATGGATGCTTTAAGCTTAAAGGATACCCGGACTGGTGGCCAGGGAACAAGGATAAGGATAAGAGTCAGAAAAGGGTTTATGCTCACCTTGCAGAAGCTGTTGAGACTCCAATTGATCACATGCAGCCAAGTGGTTTTTCAAGTTCAGACCTGGATGTCAATGCATTAATGATGAAGTTCAACTCTTTGTAGCAGGACCTCAAGCGAGCTATCAAAGGGAAGGCAGCTGCTGATATGGACTCGTCTACACAGTTGATCAACTTTGCACACTATGAAGAATTTGCAGGTAGATCTTCTTTCCCATACCTTAGTGAAGTTAAATCATATACATGTGATTTTTGGATAGAAGATACAGGAGCCACGAATCATACATGTATAGACTCTAGATTACTAAATGATATCAAACCTGTTATTTCTATTACTCCAATAGCGTTACCAGATGGGAGTATAAAATTAGTGCACTCAACTGGTAACGTGAATCTTAGTTCTAAAGTTAGGCTATTTGATTCTCTATATGTGCCTAGTTTTAGGTATAACCTGTTATCTGTAAGAAAATTAGCTAAGACTTCCAACATTTAATGTGGATTGTTAGCTGATTGTTCATTCTTAAAGGACCTCACCGCTAAAGAAATCATTGGGATTGGAAGGATATACAAAGGACTCTACCTTCTGGACCAAACCTCTTTTGAACCTCCTAATATCAAAAATGTTTTAGATTTGGTTTTGACTAGGATTCTACTAAGAAATTTTCCTGATGTAAATCACAATCTTTCAGCTGTAACCCTTTTAGATCAGGATAATAGTAATTCAGCTGTAAACAGTCAATGGCATTATCGATTAGGCCATCCCTCATGTATTGTGATGAGACATATTAATAAAATTCCTCCTCTTGATTCCTCTGATGTTTCTAGTTGTGAAGTCTGCCCTCTGGCAAAACAACAAAGACATTCCTTTCCTCTAAGTTCTATTCGTACCACCAAATGTTTTGAGTTGGTTCATACTGACCTCTGGGGACCTTATAGTCATCCCACTATAGTTAATACACGGTATTTCTTAACCATTGTAGATGATTTCAGTAGGGGAACATGGACCTTTCTCCTTAGGTATAAAACTGAGGTCACTACAATCCTCCGAAATTTCTTCCTGATGGTCCAAAACAAATTTTCTTCAACAGTCAAAGTAATTTGTTCCGATAATGGAATTGAATTTCTTAACAATGATTGTTTAGCCTTGTTCTCGTCTTTTGGCATCTCTCATCAAAAATCTTGTGCTTATACTCCACAACAAAATGGAGTTGTGGAGCGTAAACACAAACATTTACTTCAAATTGCCCGAGCTCTTATGTTCCACTCATCCTCACCAAAACATTTTTGGGGTCATGCCATTTTGACTGCTACATATCTTATCAATCGACTTCCTAGCCCCTTACTGAACTGGAAGTCTCCATATACCATTCTTCATTCTACTTAGCAAGATATTTCTCACCTTCGGACTTTTGGGTGCTTATGCTACATTACAAATACTCAGCCCCATAAAGATAAGTTTGCTCCTAGGCCTTTTAAAGGGGTTTTTGTTGGGTATCCTGAGGGTCAAAACGGGTATAAGGTTTATGTTCTTGAAGATAAGAGGATATGTGTATCTCGGGACGTTACATTTCATGAAACCTGTTTTCCTTACAAAACTCCACCTTCACAAACCTCTTTTCTCCCTCTGCCTGTAGTTCCAGTGTCTAATCAGGAACAGGCAACCTCGCAATTCCCCTTCCTGAATACTGATCAATCTTCTTCTTCTCATATTGATCAGTCTTCTCCTGGTTTATCTTCTACTTTATCAGAGAATCCTACACCTGATACAGTACCCGTTATCCTAAACCTGTCTGGTTGAATGATTATGCTCACCATGTAACTGATACCAATCCCTGTACAATAATTTCTTCCACTAATAAATTTCACTTACCACCTACCTTTCCATATATTCAGCAGCCCTTTCTTTGTTCATCATATGTAGATTTCTTGGCTAATGTATCTAAAATACCAGAACCTTGTCTTATGATCAAGCTAAAAATAAGGTTGAATGGGAAAAAGCTATGACTAGGGAAATTTCTGCCCTAGAGAATAATCAGACTTGGGATCTGGTAGAGTTACCCCAGGGAAAGAAACCCATAGGCTGTAAATGGGTATATAAAATCAAATACCATCCGGATGGGACTGTGGATAAATACAAGGCAAGATTAGTGGCAAAGGGGTACAATCAGGTGGAAGGTGAGGAATATTTTGAGTCCTTTTCTCCAGTAGCGAAGTTAGTCACTGTCCGAATAGTTCTTGCCCTAGCAGCAGCACGTAATTGGCCTCTCCACCAGCTAGATATTAACAACGCCTTTCTTCACGGGTATTTAGATGAGACTGTGTATATGAGACCTCCCCCTGGATATTCTAAGGCTCTTCCTACCCAAGTCTGCAAACTCAAGAGATCACTTTATGGCTTAAAACAGGCCTCTCGTCAATGGAACCTCGAATTCACTCAAAGGCTGGAATCTTTTGGGTTTACACAATCTGGTCATGACCACTGCTTGTTCTCTAAGTCTGTTGAGAATGATTTCTTGATTCTCTAAGTATACGTTGATGATGTGCTTTTGACTGGTTCTTCTGAGCATCTTATATGTGATACTAAGCAATTTCTTGATACTACTTTTACCATCAAAGATTTACAGCATGCCAAGAATTTCTTGGGTGTCGAAATTGCTCGTTCTAAAGCTGGTATTTCCCTGAATCAGCACAAATATATTCTAGATTTGTTACAGAGTGTAGGCCTTCTTGGCCGCAAATCTGTATCTACTCCTTTGCCAAAGGGACTAGTTTTAGATGATGATAAGAGTCCTGTACTTGCTGATCCTAGTGCCTATCGTCGTCTTGTTGGCCGGCTGTTGTATTTAGGGTTTACGAGACCCGACATCACATATGCCACTCAGCAACTCAGCCAGTACCTTCAACAGCCTCGGGAAGTTCATTGGGCTGCTGGATTGCATGTTCTTTGCTACCTCAAAGGTTGTCCTTCTTTAGGGTTGTTTTACAGCAGTACCAGTGATCTCCAGATTCAATCCTTTTGTGATGCCGACTGGGGAAATTGTACTGTTACTCGTTTTTCCCTGACAGGATACCATATTTTCCTTGGATCCTCTCTCATTTCCTGGAAAACCAAAAAGCAATCTACAACTTCTAAATCCTCCTGTGAAGCAGAATACTGCAGTATGGGGGCCACTGTTTGCGAACTCCTCTGGATTTCGTACATTCTGAAGGATTTAAAGGTACCTTTGTCTCTTCCTATACCTTTTGCATGTGACAACAAGTCAGCTTTGTATATTACAGCTAATCCAAGCTTGGGCTCTGTGATCTTCACACTGCCAAGCTTGAGGGGGGAATGAAGAATTAGGACAAAGTAGCAGCTGTTGAATATGTTGAATGCATAGAAGATCCAGTTTTAGATGATGTATTAGATGGTTTCCCATTTTATCCTTCTGTACAGAATTGTGTAATTACTTAGGCAGGGGTATACTTGTACATATAGAATAGTCAACAGGTATATATATATGTTGTATAGTTCGTCAGCTTATTTTTTGTAACAGAACATTCTCTCAGGTCTAATCGATTTGTTTTTTTACCCTTTCTTCTCTGATTGAAACCCTAGCCATGGCTTCCGTCTCCCCTCTGTTTACCATCTCTTGAGTACTACTACGATTGGGGATTACAGATTGGGTTACCTGTAAGTTCACGGCTAGCTAGTTAAGGATTTTGTTCTTGGTTTGCAATGCCTACAAGACACAAATGACTGCGATATTTGAATGAACTTGTTCAATCAGAGTACCGGTTTCAGCAGCCATTGAATCAGTTTCAACATCATAAACACCACCATTGGCACAGAGTTGAAGTAGATCACCGGCCTAGGAAAACAAACATGTAGACGAAGGTCCCAACCTTTCATGGGGCTGGAACGCCACCGAAAGAATTTATTGATTGGATGGCGAAGGTGGAAAATTTTTTAGATTTTAATAGAATTCCCGATCACAAACAAGTAAAGCTAGTTGCGAATAGGTTTCAAAATCAAGCAGCTATTTGGTGGCAACTTTTGAAGTTGTCCGGTACCCGGATGGGCAAATCCAAGATTACATCATGGAAAAAAATGATTAAATATTTGTGGGAAGAATTCATACCATGTAGTTTTCACCGAATGCTACATCAGCGACTACGGAAATTAATGAAAGGGATTCAATCACTGGATAAGCATGCTTCTAAGTCTTCTCACTTACAACTCTGAATGACCTTTCTGAGACTTGAAATCACCGGAGAAAATATACCTTCAAGAACAAGCCCCCTTCTACCGCAGCAGTGGCCATGCCTTTACGTCACAATACCATCAGAGTGCTACCAATGAATCCTCACTTGTCAAGGCTGTTGATTTTACTCACAATTCATCATGGTGCAACAATCTGCCTACCAAGCGGATACGTGGTTGTAGCTCCACATTCCTCCATCAATTCCATATGTGCTATTAGGGAAGAAGATATCAATGATGAGGATGTTGCTGATGGCCTACGGTAGGATTCGAGCTACGGACGAAGGGCATTTGCGAGAGAAGTTAATAAGTTGTGATGAGATTTTCTCTCCTGCGTTGGCTCATGATGCTTGGGAACAATCAACTAGTTCTTTTTTTGGATCTACTATTAATGAGAGAGCTACAGATTCTGTAATAACGATTACATATATGGAAGTGCATGCTCCAAGCGCCCAAACCCTACACCAAGATGGTTCCCGAAAAGAAGCCGAAGTTGCAACGAGAATTCAGGTTACCTCACTCCAGTTTGGTCCAAAACAATGTTTGATCACCCATCATAAGTCCACATTGTCATTTATGTCGCATGGAGGCCAAATTCGTTGTAACGCCAACCCATTTGGACAGGTTCATTCCCCTAAAGTTTGGCATTTACCAACCAGCTATTCCTACGTGATTTGTCCAGCCAATTTGCTTTTCAGTCCTTGATTAATGCTTTTATCCACAATATTTAAGATCCATTGCATCTACAAGCCATTGGTAGCTTAAAAAATTGGCCAAGCCATGCATTTTCTTCTTGGAGGGTGCAATGTCCTTCGCTGTGGAAAGAGATTGTTGGGATGCCATTTGATCGTGGCAAACCTACGTCAAAACTCGAGAAGGAGTTTTTCTCCCCTCGGGAGAATGATGACGGCAAAAAATAATAAAAGATTAGGGTTTTTAACTATTTTGGTCTAAGGATATTTCGTCATTTTAGTTTAGGTGAATAGAGTTTTATTTTTATGTCGTCTTTTCTATTTAAGAGCTTTGGCCGACTCATTGTAAGGTAGTTGTTGATTTTTATAAAAGTTGAGAGTTTATCTTAGAAAATCCCAAGGTGTTGAACTTTGGTCCCTATTTCTGAGTATTCTCAGAGTCAAAGAGATTTAGGAACGTCGTATTTCGAGGTATTCGTAGAATCAATGGATTCATGAAGGGTTACTTGTTAGGGTTCAAGTTATAGGCTTCCGCTGCTGCATCACTAACTAAACCACCAACCCAAATAAAAAATTTGTCTGCATTTTAGATATTCCATAAATGATCTATTCAAAATGTTCTATGTGTTCCATCACTTACTAAACCCCTCCTTTCAGTTCAGCGACTTTGTCGTGATAATCATTGTTCTGTTGAATTTCACCATTCCTCTTGTCTTGTTAAGGATCCAGCCTCTCAGGCGATACTCCTGCGCGGAGGAACTGAACAAGGTCTCTATAAATTCGGTGGCCGATCCATCTCTTCCTCAATCTCTCCTAAAGTCTTCCTAGCCAATGTTGAGAGGTGGCACGCTCGTCTCGGTCATCCCAATTTTAGCATTGTTAGACAATTAGTTAATAAATTTCAGCTTCCTTGTGGCTCTCGTAAGCCCTCCTCTGAAAAATGTCATGCTTGCTGCCTTGGAAAAATGCATCGTAGTAGTTTAGGGTTAACTTTTCATCGTAGTGCTAAACCTTTGGATTTGATTCATACGGATGTTTGGGGTCCTGCTCCCTTACTTTCCTATCATGGTTATCGTTACTTTGTTCTATTTGTTGATGATTTTTCGTTATTCACCTGGTTTTTTCCTGTCAAACAAAAAAGTGATGTCTTATCCATTTTTCAACAATTTAAGAAATTAGTCGAAAATCAATTCCAAACCACCATTAAATCTGTTCTTTCCGATTGGGGCGGTGAATTTCGCTCTCTTAATACTTTTTTGAAAAATCAAGGTATTTCCCATCGCCTTGCGTGTCCTCATACACACGAGCAAAACGGTACGGCCGAACGAAAAATTCGCCAAATTGTTGATATCGGACTTGCTCTTCTAGGTCACTCCAGTGCTCCATTTAAATATTGGGAATTTGCTTTTGAAACCTCCGTTTTTCTCATTAATCGGCTTCCCTCATCCTCTATTCAAAATCAAATTCCCTTCACTCGGTTATTTCATACCCCACCCGACTTTCTCTTTTTACGGGTATTCGGTTGTGCTGTATACCCAAATTTACGGCCTTATAACAAAAATAAATTTTCGTTCCGGTCTCAGCAATGTATTTTCTTAGGGTACTCCCCTTCCCATCTTGGCTATCGTTGCCTCCACCTCCCCTCTAATAGACTCTATATTGCACGACATGTGCAATTCGATGAGACCATTTTTCCGTTTAATCATCAAACTGTCCAATCCACTACCTCTCATCCACCTTCTAGTCGTACTTCACCATTGTCACCACCGCTGCAAGTTTCCCTCCATGTGTCGCCGCCACCTCTCCGCTCAACTTCTCCTCCCTCCATGTCGCCTCATCGTTCTTCATCGCCTTCTCCATCCCCAACTCCAACTCCAACACCTTCTGTCTCGCGTCAGCTCTCCACTGGCTCTGATTCTTCAAAACCTACCCCTAAGTCAAGCTCTAGCGCCTCTTCTGGTCCCCAACTCTCTGCCACTTCTTCTTCGGCCGCCTCCCCTTCGTCAACTGCCGAATCTCCCTCTGCCTCGTCTCCATCTCGACGAGGTTTGCATCTCGTGGTTGACTTAGATTCCCCCCCTTCTTCCCCACCAGCCTCACATCCTCCTGGTCGCACGCATGCTATGAGTCTGCGACCTTCTACTCTCTCCAAACATAAATTTGCCCATCTCACCTCTGTATCATCTCCACTTCCAATTGCTCCTCTCTCCTTTTCTCAGGCTAAATCTCAGCCCATCTGGCAGCACGCAATGCAGCAGGAATTCAATGCCTTGGTGAAAAACGGCACTTGGTCTCTTGTCCTGCCACCTCCCTCTGCCAATGTTGTTGGGAATCGGTGGTTGTTCAAGGTAAAAACACTCCCTGATGGCAGCCTGGATCGCTGTAAGGTGCGATTAGTCGCCAAGGGATTCACTCAACATTATGGTGTTGACTACACTGATACTTTCAGCCCGGTTATCAAGCCAATTACCATTAGAACGGTACTATCGCTGGCGGTGAGTCATTCTTGGGTTATTAAACAGATTGACGTCAGTAATGCTTTCTTGAATGGCACACTCCGGGAGGTCATTTATATGGTGCAACCTCAGGGATTTATTGATCCTCTTCGTCCATATCATGTATGCAAGCTACACAAGTCCTTGTACGGACTCAAACAAGCCCCTCGTGCTTGGTTCTCCCGACTAAGTGATTTTCTACTCTCCCTACACTTTTGGATGTCCCGCTGTGACCCATCATTGTTTATCTACTCCTCTGGTCGCTGTGTTTGCTTTCTTTTAGTATATGTGGACGATGTCATTATTACAGGAAACACTCCTTCATTTGTCAAGCAAGTTATCCATTGCATTGGCACTGAATTTGCAATTCGTGACCTGGGTGATCTTCACTTCTTCTTGGGCATCGAAGTTCATCGTAACTCCAAAGGCATTGTACTCTCGCAGCGAAAGTACCTTCTGGACATGTTCCGTTTAGCCAACATGTCGTCCTCCAAGCCTTGCTCCACTCCGATGGTCTCTGGAAGTGTTTTGTCTCGCTATGATGGGTATTCCTTGTCCGACAATGATGCTGCAACTTATCGTAGCTTGTGTGGCAGCTTACAATATGCTACACTCACACGTCCGGACATTTGTTTTGCAGTGAACAAACTATGTCAATTTATGCATCATCCCACAACAATTCATCTTCAAGCCCTCAAGAGAGTCATCCGTTATCTTCGCGGAACGGTGGACCGCGGCTTATACCTCCACTCCTCTCCTTCTCGGATTGTGACAGCTTTTACGGACGCCGATTGGGCTGGATGTCCGGATGACCGCCACTCCACCACTGGTTTTCTTATATATCTTGGCTCTAACTTGCTTGCTTGGACTTCCAGGAAACAACCAACAGTGGCGCGCTCTTCAACTGAAGCTGAATTTCGCTCCGTTGCAAATGCTTGTGTCGAACTTCATTGGTTGTGTCACCTTCTTGCTGAGCTTGGAGTTCCCTTGCGCACATCTCCAACAATCTGGTGTGACAACAACGGAGCTGTTTTCTTGGCTTCCAATCCAGCCTTTAAGGCTCGCACACGACATGTTGAAGTTGATTTTCACTTCATCAGGCAGCATGTCCAACATGGCTATGTGACAGTTCGAAATATTTCAGCAGCTGATCAGTTAGCTGACATCCTCACCAAGCCTTTAGCGAAGATACCGTTCTCTCGCTTTCGTGACAAACTTCGACTTCTCCCCCTTCCGTCATCAGTTTGAGGGGGCGTGTTGTAGTTATCGTTCTTCTGTTATATTTATCAGATTAGATGTGATCAGAATTGTAGATTGAATTGTATAGGAGTTGGACTTTATCTCTTGTATTCAGCACATGTTGTAAATCCTCTATATAAGCTTGTATGCTGTCAATAGAAAACTTAATTCAGTCTGATCATTTTAAGACTTTGAGTAGGACACATTATAATGCTAAACATTTTGGAGCTGCCTCCGGCTCTCCGCTATATAACAAACATATACCCTTCATTCAGCCACTACTCAAAACGTTTTAAGAGTCTCTATAATATAATCCAAACCTCCTTTACTATGTTACAACAGAAATGCATCATAGACGTAATGTAATTTTTTGGCGGGTGCAAGATAAGCTCTAGACCAGATCTATGGTTGGCTGGACGTACAGCTCGCATGCCTAACTCAAAAAGCTGCCTACAGTTTCTTGCTATATTGGAGACTCCTGAAGATGAGATTCCCATATGGAATCGTAGGTTAGATGCTTTTTTGCCTTTTTTTTAGATATAAAAATTTTCTTTAATGCAACTCTCTAATCTTCTTCTCATCATGATATCTTCGATAGTTTAGTTTGATTTCTATGTTGTAAATGAATATAGGAAGTTAATCCACTATGTCTACTGTGTTTTGAATTAAACTACAAAGTTATGACATTACGGTCTGCTTCGTTAGATTCTCACATTCTTGGTAAATATGAACCAAAACATTTTCCCTTGTGATTTCAGGAACTCCAAAGTTATCTTAATATCTATAATCTTCGTCCGCTACAATCACCATTGCACAGAGACAAGAACTATACATATGTAATTTTAAACAAATTCCCAATATAAAAAAGCGTTCTCCAAAAAAATTTGAATATTTTTGGCTGGGGATAATATTGAAAAATGGACCCTAACACATGCAACAACAGTAATTGATCACAAAGATATCTCCAGTCCTGTTATCGATAAGTGCACTTATTAATCTACGCATGTTTCAGGTTGCCAATGTGGGCTGAAATCAGGACGAACATTTTGGGTTCACTCATGACAAGCAAAGACTTCTTCTCCAAGCTACGGGACACTGAATCTTGTTTGGAGGAACAAATGGAATGAAAGGAGGAGAAGTAATGCTGTTTGGAGATGTTCTTGATTGCCATATACTATACTTCCCACAATAATCAAACGAAAGGAAAAAAAAAACAGTAATTGAGATTTGAGCAAGCAAAGTTCTAAAACTAACTTGTACATAAGCAAACGCGGATAAATGGTTATTGATGCAGCTGAAGATTGATGCTTTGTTTTAATTCTTCTTTCATAATATTTTATTTTATTTGAAGGTATTTTCGAATTTTACTGATCTTAGAGTTTTTTCCCCAACTAGGGTTTTGATTCCTTTTCTTTAGAAACTCTTGTACGCTTCATTTGGACGGCAGCTTTTTATTCATTATTATCGAAAACGAGAGTTTTCTCTCATCTCCTGGCTTTTGTATTTCATTTGTTGGATTAAAATCTAGGATCGGTGTCAATTGATAGGCTGCGCTACATCAGTTGGTACCAGTGCCGCATTCGATTCCAGGATCGTGGTCTTAATCGTTGCTTTTTGTAGTTTTTCTGATTGTATCCGAGTGATATGGCGCCTAAGGAAGACCTTCAGTGGAGGGAGGAGATGCGCAAGGAATTCTGGGATGATCTAAAGCAGTACAAAACCTACCTGGAGCAGCGAATTGTTGATGCCATTCGGTAGCAAGTGGGAGTCACGGTTGCGGAGGAGATGCAGCGTCTAGGGCTTGCGGGCAAGAGCTCTAGACAATCAGCCAAGGCGGGGAGTAGTACGAGTGAATCAGGTTCATCCACGGAGGATGAAGGGTCTGATGACTACTCATCCCATGCTGGCCGTTCTTCACGATCGTCTCGTCAGCGGCGTGGAAACGGTGCTACAGATTGACGGGCAAGGGAAGCGGGCATGCGCACGGAAATTCCTGAGTTCTCAGGCTCGGCGTAACCGGTGGATTTCTTGGATTGGAAGACGAGGAGGAGGTTTTCGACTTCAAATCCGTTCCAATGGACAAACGGGTTTCCTTGGTGGCTACTCGACTGCGCGAACGAGCTTCGGCATGGTGGCAACAGCTGAAACTCGACCGTGATCGCTCGGGGAAGTCTAAGATTTGGTCATGGGTGAAAATGAACAAGAAAATGAAGGAGGAGTTTGTGCCTTCCAATTTCCAGCGTACCTTGTAACAGCGTTTGAACAACCTCCGTCAAGGGAGCCGCTCCGTTGCCGACTACACTGCTGAGTTTTATAAATTGTTGGCTCGGAATGACTTGGCTGAGAATCATGATCAGAAGGTGGCGCGTTACATTGGCGGTCTGCAGCAATCGATTCAAGAAATGTTGTCTCTTCTTGATCTGCCGTCTCTTGCTGCAGCTCAGCAACGTGCAACAGAAGTGGAGCCACAGCAGCAGCAACGTCGTGGTCTTGGCGGTCGTAATAACAACCTGCCGAGTTCAACTTCAGGTGCTGCGTCTTCAGCTGGCACCCCGACCAATCCTACAGCTGATCAATCCCCCACAATTCGGCAGCAGCGACCACCAATTCGATGCTTCAACTGCGGGGAACATGGACATCGTTTGGTTGATTGTCTACAACCCAAGAAGCATGCCCTCCTTGCTGATACCAATGCTCCGCCAGCAGCTCCATTAGATGATCAAGCTCCCCTGGTGTATGATACAGCCGGTGAAGAGGAGGAGTTGGTTTCTGGAGACGTGGGTTTAGCTCTTGTGGCCGTTTTTGAGTCTATTTGCACGGTTAAGCACAAAGTATGCCGCTTCATGATTGACGCTGGAACATGCTCAAATTTGGTCTCTTCAGAAGCCATGCGAAAGTTGAATCTTCTTGTTGAGCCTCATCCTTCACCCTATAAGCTTTCTTGGTTGAAGTAAGGTGGTGCGGTAATTATTTCGAAATGCTCTCTTGTGTCCCTTTCGATTGGCAGTAAGTATAAAGATGATATTTGGTGTGACGTTGTGAGTATGGATGTTGGTCATATTTTACTTGGTAGACCTTGATCGTGATGTTGTTCATGCTTTCATGCTGTTAGAACCTAACACTTATAGTTTTACTTTTGATGGTGCTAAAATTGTGCTATTGCCTACTCGGGATACTGAGTTGTCCTCTGTGGCGCCACCTCGTTCTGTCACTATGCTTTCTGTGAAAGATTTCCGGGAGTTTATAAAACTGTTATACAGCCAAACCATCAAGATCCATAATAATGGCAGAAGAAAAGAAATGAATTACTTGCTGATGCTAAGAATCTTTTCTCAAAGTAGCAAGGAACTCTAAAGAGCTTTTTGGTAATGGATTCTCTTGAATCTGTAAAGATGAAGATCAAAAAGGAAAATTAAGACTGGATCTAGGGTTGAGTATTTGGGAGAAGAATCTTCTCTGTATTTCTGTGTATTTCGTATCTTTGTACAAAAAATAGAAGTCAAGTAAATATACATGTTTAGCTCTGCATAACACTGAAGCTGATCCTAACTATCCTTGACACGTCAGACTAATCAGCTAACTAATCAACCGACCTAAACTAACTGATCTAATATTTACAAAATAGACCCTTGTATTATATACAAAAATACAAACTAGCCCCTGATAACCAACTAAGGGGGATCATATATGGTGACTTGTTCTGCTGGTGGTTGATCTTCAATTTCTACAACCCCCCAAGCTGAAGGTAGAAGGATGTCCTTCAAGCCAAGCTTGTCCAACATCTTGCAGAACAAGGGATATGGTAATGACTTAGTAAAAACATCAGCCACCTGTTCATGTGAAGGAATATGCAGGGGAACAAGAAATCCTTGTTGAAACTGATGCCTAACGAAGTGACATTCAACTTCGAGGTGTTTGGTTTGCTTGTGAAAAACCGGATTCTCCATAACGTAAATAGCGGCCTGGTTGTCACACCAAAGAGAAACAAGAAGCTTAGCAGGTACCTGAAAATCTTGCAGAAGGTATGATAACCACAAAAGTTCTCGTGCTGTAAAACTCGAACTTCGATATTCTGCTTCTACTGAGCTGCATAAAAAAATCCCTTGTTGTTTAGTCTTCCAAGAGATTAAGGAATCTCCAAGAAAGACATAATATCCTGTGATAGACTTCCTGCATATGGGGTCTGAATTCCAGTCAGCATCACTATAAGCACTAAGCTGAAAGTTGTTCTGAGCTGAATAAAAAAAGTCCATGAGAAGGTGTCTCCTTGAGGTACTTCAGTACATGGATCATGCTATTCCAATGATCATCACATGGGATGATGAACAAATCTACTCAACTGTTGCACAGCAAATTGAATATCTATCCTAGTAAAGCTGAGATACAATAGTTGGCCTATAATTGTTCTGCACCTCTTGGATTCTGCAATTGGATTGCCAGGTTTATCAGTTAATTGGTGCCCTTTGGGCAGGGGATTCTGGTTGGCTTACATCCCAACAGTCCAGTGGATTTGAATATATCCAAGATATACTTTCTCTGGTTCAAAAAAATACCTTCTGCTGACCATGTAAGTTCAATCCCCAAGAAATACTTAGCATTTCCTAAGTCCTTGATTGTAAAAGCTTGATCCAAAGCATTCTTAACCAGCAAAATGGCTTCCTCATCGAATCCAGCTAGTAGAATATCACCTACATAAACAAGAAGGGCAAGAAAAACACCATCTGAATGTCTGAGAAACAAGCAAGGGTCATGTTGAGATTGTTGAAACCCTAGCTGCTGAATTTTTGAACAAAACTCTTTGTTCCATTGCCGGGAGGCCTGTTTTAAACCATAGAGAGATTTCTTGAGACTACAAACCTGTCCTGATTTTGCCTTATCATATCCTTCTAGTGGTAACATAAACACCTCTTCTTCTAAAGATCCATGAAGAAAAGCGTTGTTGATGTGCAACTGATGCAAGAACCATCCATAAGCAGCTGCAGTAGCCAAAAACAACCTGACAGTGACAACTCTTGCCACAGGAGAATAACTATCATAGTAATCCTGTCCTTCTACTTGATTGTAGCCTTTTGCCACCAACCGTGCTTTTAATCTTTCTACATTGCCATCGGAACAATGTTTGATCTTATAGACCCATTTACATCTAATGGCCTTCTTCCCAGGAGGTAACTGAGTTAAGGTCCATGTTTCATTCTTCTCTAATGCTGCAATCTCACTGCACATGGCTTCAACCCATCCTGGATGCTGAGAAGTTTCTGAGTAGCTTCCTGGTTCTGCAATGCTATCTATTTTTGCTAAGAAAGACACATGAGCTACTGTGCAATGAGGCAATGAATAAAAAGGACAACTATGTGGAGTATATTGGTCTATGTGATGTGGAGTTAATGGTAAGGAAGAAAGATCATCATGAACACAACATGCTTTACTAGTTATGAAATCATCCATCCATTTAGGTTGATATCTGACTCGAGAACTTTGTCGAATAGAGTGAGTTTTTGCGGTAGAAATTGGAACTATATCCAGTGGAATGGCAGATGAAGACTGGTTTCTTGTGATATGCTCATCACAGTTTGAGGAAATAAGTGGAGATGCTGAAACATTGTTTGGTGAAGATTTGGAATTTTCTGTTGGTGATGGAGAGTTATGATGATCAAAAGGATCAACACTCTCTTAATTGGTTTCATAAGAATCAAAAGACATCTGAGGACGAATACATTCTGGATCACAACCTGGAATTTGTGACAATGTGTTTGGAACTAAAGATGCATTGGTAAATTGTTGATTCTGATGTAAGAAAGAGAAAATGGATTAATGGAAAATCACGTCCCTAGAGACAAAAAACCTTTTTGAATCAAGGTCAAAATGTTTGTATCCTTTTTGGCCAACTGGATAGCCAATGAATACTGATTTAATTGCTCTAGCATCAAATTTGGATTTATGAGGTAATGTATTTGTAGCAAAACAAAGGATACCAAATACTCTCAGATGGTTTAAATCTGGTGGTTTATTGAAGAATTTCTGATAAAGTGTTTTCCCATCCAAAACGAAAGAAGGTAACCTATTTATTAAGTAAGTGGCAGTAAGCAAGGCTCCCCCGAATGATTTAGGAATACCAAACTGAAACATTAAACCTTGGCAATTTGTAGTAAGTGCTTATGTTTCCTCTCTACCACTCCATTTTGTTAGGGAGTGTATGGACAGGATCTTTGATGAAGAATACCAAGGTCAGAGAATAAGGTTTGACAATTGGAACTGAGAAACTCAACTCCATATTCTGATCTAATACATTTGACATTTTTCTGAAATTGTGTTTTGATCATGGAAAAGAAGGCTAAAAGTATGGAAACAGTTTGTGACTTGAACTGCATAAGATAAGTCCAAGTAGTTCGGCTGAAATCATCAACACGGTTAAGAAACATTGAGCTCCACTTAAGGATTTCTGAGAATGTGGCCCCCAAATATCAATATGAACAAGATCAAATATATCATTTGTTTGTATTGAACTTGTAGGAAATTGTAAACGTTGTTGTTTTGCCAAAGGGCATACAAGACATTGCTTAGAAGAAAACATGTCATTCTCATTGAAAATTCCTAAATGAGTAATGACTGAATCTGGTACATGGCCAAGTCTAAGATGCCACATGGCATTAGAAGATTCTCTATGATTATTACTGGAAAACAAACAATTGGTAGAACAAAGGTACATAACAAATGGATGACTGACATGCTGATCCATGAATTTCTGAATTGTGGCTTGTGAAAAAGAAGTGTAATCTAGAACATATAAGTTGTGCATGACTCTTCTAACAGCAATGATCTTCCTAGTCATTTGGTCCCGCAACAAACAAAAGTTTGTTGAGATTAGACAATCAATGTGTGATGAACTGGCTAGTTTTTTAACAGATATAAGGTTGTATTTAATGGTTGGAACGTGTAGACAATCTATGAGTTCAAGAGAATCAGACAGTTTAACATTGCCTATATTATTGACTGTCTTAATACTACCATCAGGCAAACAAACGGGTGTGAATTGTGATACTGATCTATATGAATGAAAAAGTTGTAATAATGCACTCATATGACCAGTAGCTCCAGTATCAATAAACCAAATAGCTATCATTAACAATTTTTCAGGAATACTCAGTGTATTAAGGGCTGTAAAAGTGCTCATACCTGCAAAGTCACGGTAATGAGTAAAATTCGCTTGATCAAACCCCTCTGTTGGAAGCTTTCCTTTCATAAGTCTCCGCATATCCTCCTGTAACTTCATCACAGTACTCATCATCATGTTTTGCAGATTGTCAGCATCTCCTGCTCCCTTATCATGATTCTTATCAACCTGTGTTTCTACCAAGTTTGTTGTATGACTGCTTGCTCTCTGCTTGTTGTTTTGAGGCTTCCTGTTTTCCTTGTGGTTGTCATTCCACCACTCAGGGTAGCCAATGAGCTTAAAACACCCTTCCTTGAGGTATCCATCCATATGGCAGTAGTCAGATTTGAGGAGTTTCTTAGCTGCTTTATCCTTCCTAAAATCATTCTCCCTGGCTGTCTTATTGAATTTATTCCTTTGTACAAGCAAAGCTCCTTCTGTGGCACTTGAATTCACCTGTTGAACCTTCATTGCATTCTGATCAACCATAGATCCATAGATAACATTGACTTGTGTTTGCTTTTCAACGATTGCCACCATGGAATAAGCCTTTTTAACATCATGCAATGGTTCCATTAGCAGAATTTGGTTCATAAATGCAGTATAACTTTCATTTAAACCAGTCAAAAACTGACTTAGACGATTCTTAGCCTCCTTGATGCCTCCTACCTTCAATGCACAAGTTCATCCTCCACAGGAACAGTCTTCCGTTGGATCCAAGACATTTAGTTCATCCCACAATCGTTTAGTTCTTGAGTAATAAACCCCTACTGACTCATTTCCTTGAGTAATTGTTCAGATTTCTCGCCTTAATTGATAAATTTGTGGTCCATTTTTAGTACCATGACGATATCTCAACTTTTCCCATAGATCTAAAGCAGTTTCTGCCAGAGTATAGTTTTCTACTAAGCCAAGTGAGATCAAATTAAGAATCCAGGCCACAACTGTATCATTCACACGCATCCACTGCTCGAATTCAAGACTCTGAGGATTAGGTTTTGGATACGTACCATTGATGAAGCTCAATTTTTTGTGTGATCCAAGAGCTCACCTCGTTGCGTAGCTCCAAGCAACATAGTTCGATTCCGTCAGCTGGAAATTGATCGGAGTAAGCGTTGACTTGTCCGATGCTAGCATAACGAGAGGATGATTGTATCCTTTGAATTGAACTCCTTCAACCTCTCTTCTCTGATTGTGTGACTCACCGAGACGATGCACATCGAAATTCTCTGCGTTAATTACCATTCCTGCCGTCAATCGAGAATGCCAGAAACTTCACAAATAAAGCAAAAGCTGGTTGAAATTAGGAAATTGATTTTGGCTATCCGAGCAGGATTACTCCTGCTCTGATACCATATTGAATCTGTAAAGATGAAGATCAAAAAGGAAAATTAAGACTGGATCTAGGGTTGAGTATTTGGGAGAAGAATCTTCTCCATATTTCTGTGTATTTCGTATCTCTGTAAAAAAAATAGAAGTCAAGTATATGTACATGTTAAGCTCTGCATAACCCCCAAGCTGATCCTAACTATAATATCCTTGACACGTCAGACTAATCAGCTAACTAATCAACCGACCTAAACTAACTGATTTAATATTTACAAAATAGACCCTTGTATTACATATAAAAATACAAACTAACCCTTGATAACCAACTAAGGGGGATCATATATGGTGACTTGTTCTGCTGGTGGTTGATCTTCAACTTCTATAGATTCCATTCAGCCTCCAATCATTTAGGTCCAGTAGCACCATAATTGGAGAATATCTCGCACATGTGGATTCTATCCTCTAATGACCTGTATGTGTTGGGACAAAAGAATCCACATCGGTATGGTGAAGGATCTGTCACCTGTTTATAAGTGCCAAAAGCCACCCCACTCATTGTCAATTGGTTTTGAGATGGGAGCCCAAGGTAACTTTGACATGGTATGAGAGTCCACGATCTGTAGACTTGTGATAACTATGGACCCGCGTGTGCGGGCTTGGATCTGTGCGCCTTGGACTTGCGTCAATCGCTTCCGCCCATACGGGTGGGCTTGTTACTGATCCGACAGTATATTCAGAGTATGAACCCGTGTGTACGGGCTTGTTGACTGACCCAGCAGTATATCTGGTGAATTATGTTGTGTTGTGCAACCCTAATGGGCCAAATACCCCATTGGACTTGAGGGAGGGTGTTGGGACAAAAGAATCCCACATCGGTGTCGTGAAAGATCTGTCACCTGTTTATAAGTGCCAAAAACCACCTCACTCATTACCAATTGGTTTTGAGATGGGAGCCCAAGGTGACTTTGACAGTACGTCTTCTCAAACAGGGCTACAAAGCTAATATTGAACCAACTTCGTACACAAAATTGAGAAGAGATTACTTTCATGGCTCGGTGAGGAATTTAGGTTATTGAAGGATTTAGATATACTAGGGTCTTCACTTTTGGATGAAAGAAGTATCATATATGTATATAGGTCAGCGCCAAAAAATTGGCATCAATGGTCGTTTATTTGGGTTGGTTGTTTGGTGTGGGAAACAATGGGAGGAGGCCAAACTTATTGGTCATGACGAGTAACCTATACGAGTAATTGAGTACTAATACTTCAAATGAATTTCTTTTAAAGAATTTGTTAGGAAAGTTATATGTCCGGTCTCTATCCAACTCGAACGCTTATAGTTTTAAGCACATACTGTAACATACCAAAAAATGATATTTTCCATATTTAACTAAGAAAATACAGTCCATACTTTATCGATAACAATTTTGCTGCCAATGCTATAGCGAAGGAGGCATGAGGCAACGATGAACGCCTTTTATTTTATTTTTTTATGTTCCTACTGCTTTTATATCTCTACTTTTAGAACAAGACAGTGTAGGAATGTGCATTTCTTTTGATTAAGCCGTTAGTGTTCGGTAATACTCCTATAATTTATTTTTCGTTGAAAAAATGCAATGCCCGAATCTCAATTTATTCGTATAAATCACATTGAAAGAAAATAGAATCATGAAAGAAGAGAGTTAAGCCATAAGGATCCTTTTCAAACTATAAGATTATCATTTATTTTCTTTAATTTCATTTTTCTTCATTTTTCAAATTGTAAAATTGTTTTAATCATGGTTTGTAATTGTGGGTTCTAATGGAACTTACGAATGACATGTTTGATGACCCAAAACGCAGTTGTACGATTGCTGCGGCATCTCATTGTGCGTTCGACAATTCATAGAGTTTAATTTGACACTGTATTTCGACCTTGGCGTTGACTTGTTAATAAGAGTTTTGTGGTCTTTTATCTACTTGCATATGTAGCATCTCATAACTGAACTTACATTTCCCCTCAATTATCAGGTTCCGTCGACAGTAACTTTTAAGAATTAGCAACATTCTATTGAAAAATAAAAAAATAAAAAAATCACGTTTCAAAAAAAAATAAAAAAAGAAGCTCGTAATTGTTTTTTCAATTTTTTTTTTTTTTTTTTTTTTTGGTCTTTTCTACTTTAAGCTTCAGAATAAAAAAGTTGCAACTTAGTTTTGATTGGATTGTGCATTTAGTATTCCTAACTACACCGCCAACCACAATAAAGAATCTGTCAACAATTTATTCGGGTGCTTCCTTTATAGCTTTGCAAAAGCAGACCTAAAGTGCAGGACTTTCTTTTCCCACTTATAATCTGTTCAAATTCAGGGATTTCTTCGAGTGTGCATTTTGATCCCTTTATGAGATGCATAAAATACAGATGCAATATTGGAATTAAGATGTTTGCAGACATGGGATCTGATCAACATCTGTTATGGAGCTCGAATTCGAGGCTATGTGACGTTCACCACTTCAAAAGCTTTCTAGAATTTCTTGCTAAGGTTGGACACTAATGACAATGATTTCCTTTTGATATCTTTGAAGAGTTTTAGTTGTGAAAGGTTTTTTTAATAGCAGTTCTTTATCCGATGCTGAAATTGCTGTATGATATCATTCATGATGTTTCTTTGATAATTAAGCAACTTACTGTTCATATAAACAAATTTGATTTCCTCCATACATACATAAGAACTTTTTTACAAATATATATCGAAGGATCTCTTTTTGAACATTTTACTTAATCATAACTTTATGTTTGTTAGCAATTCCAAAAAAACAAAAAAACAAAAAAAAAAAACGTACCTTTGATAATTAAGAAAATTGTGGAAGGTTATATACATTCAATGCATTATCGCTGCAGGGATCTCATCAAAACATAGGGATCAAGAACGACAGCGTAGAAGGACTGCTTCCGCTTTCTCCGGCGTGCTGTGGCACTTGTCTTCAACTTTTGAACTAATAATGTTTTGCAACAAAAAATGTGAGACTCCAAAACAGTGCTTAGACTACATAATTGCTTTTTCTTTCTTCAAATGATTTGAGTGTTCGCTTTTTTTTTTCCCAACAAAATAATATTTTTCACCCAATTTCGACTATGTGTCCATTATTTCGTGTTTTTAGTTAAATGCTTGACATTTATACATGACGACTCAATACTGGGTTTGT
Source organism: Oldenlandia corymbosa var. corymbosa (assembly GCA_949775105.1). NCBI lineage: Eukaryota > Viridiplantae > Streptophyta > Magnoliopsida > Gentianales > Rubiaceae > Oldenlandia > Oldenlandia corymbosa. The sequence goes on along the minus strand of OX459121.1, from coordinate 21,698,239 downwards.
ATGTCTCAAGTGACATCTTTATTAACATAACTACTTCTTCACCATTTCCGCAGACTCTTATTATTGCGCGCTCTAGATTCAAAAGCAATTGTGTTTCACTTCATCTGAAGTTGTACAATTTAACTTATGGTTCTCAAATGAGCTCACTCGTCGAACAGCTTCAATTGGAAAATTTTACCAATTTAGCCTCGTTTTCCTACATCTTGTAGGGGTTGAGATCGAACGCTAACTCATGATACCATCTGAGAACATTAGAAACATAACATTTTTTTTAAAAAAAAAAAAACACTAAAACGGCATTAAATAAATCGAAATTTAGAAGAAATGGCGTAAAAAAACATACACAAGAAATTAGTAAGTGCACAACAAATTGCTTACTATGATCAAAATCAGACGAAACAGAACGCCGTTGCATTCATCGACGTTTCAGTATACCAAGATTGATTAGGAACTGATAGAAGTTGCTCTCATAACTCACAATTTATAGCTCTATCAAAGTCGCTCATTTGTTAAGTAGCTTTATTTGTAAGTTCTTACCGTTTTACCTTCGTTTTGTTGGCTTGTCACGCCAAATACCCGAATTCTTTCAATTACAAAAAATCAAGATAGGATTATAATATGTTATTGTATTGCAATCACTACAAAACCTAAATATCAGTCCAAACTAAGACTAAATAGAGTTTTTTTTATTCTTTTGGGAAAAAAGATGAGAATAAATGGAGTAATATGGACATACTACTTAATACATCAGAAAGTGCTTTGAAGACTCAAACTCGCTAGGTAGTTCAGACGAAACAAAATAAAATGTACGAAAACATGTTAAGATTCTGAATTGACTATTCAGTTGATGACTAGGGCAATAAAGAAATAAAAATTCACATTCGAAAACAAATCCCAAATATTGTTTTGGTGTAACTCAGCCCGTATTTTTTCGCTTCAGTTTTAGATTTCAAAGTTTCAACGTGTTTTCATGTTAGTATTCATTGAATTTTGTCTGTTTTGTTTTGTACATCCCCAACTACACTACAAGTCCCAGTAAATACTCTGATGGAATTGAGACATTTGCAGACATGGGGTCTTATAAAAATCTGGTATAGAACTTGATTTGGAAGGTAAATGGCCTTATCATTTCAAAAGCTTTCCAGAATTCCCTTTTTTAATTGAGGTTAAATGTCTAAAACAAGTTGCAAATTGTTTGTAGTTTTACATTTTTTGCAAAGTTGTTAAAGTGAACTATTCAAGTGGTCGGAGCGATTGAGTATATTATAGTGATTCTAAAGGAACTTGATAAATTGGGCATTTCACGTACAGCTGATATAAGCAACTGTGGCTCCCTCCATCACATGCATAAGAACGTTGTGATTTTTTAAATTTTCTGGCGTCAAAATGGTTTCTATGTCAAAGCTTTTCGTTTTGAACTTGTTTTATTAAAATTTTATGGCACTCTTGACGTTATAATACAAAAACTTAGGTTTGATTAATACTCACTCCGATACTTCTTATAAAATATTTTGATTTATGTTAAAATTTAATTATCATATTTTCTTAATTAAAAAATAAACCTTAAAATATTTTATAATAAATGAGAGACCACTCCAAATTGAAAAATCTATTTTAAGGTTTTATTTTAATTTCAAAAAAAAATTAATATTTAAGGTAAATCAAATTGCACATAATAAGGAATAGCGTGAGTATATGGTTTTATTTGTTTTTCTTTAATTTCAAGTAAATCTTACAAATGATAGATGAGGAGCATTCCCTACAATTGATCTATTTATTTTGCAAAAATTACATACAATGAAACTACAACTTAACTCCCTTGCATATATCTTCTTAGTTATGTCCTATCTTCTTCTATCGCTTGGTGCAGTCGCATTACGATCCAAGTTCACTCTAACCGCATTAGCAGTACCTGGAGACACTATCCAAAATCTCCCTTCGTTTCGGCTGTTTTCCTTGATTATCTCTGCCTATTAAGCAAATAAAAAATTAAACTCTTTTAAGATTCGGAAAAAAGAAATGGAGTTCTCCAATAAACCAATACTGGTCTTTTGAGGAAAGCAGAGATATTAGGGGAAAAAAAAAAGGAAATGACAAAAACGAAATTAGATCTTTAAGCAAATGAATTTTATTTTTAAAAAAAAAGGAAAAAAAAATTTGAATATGAAAGAATTCTTCAGATTTTCAAAAACTAAGAAAAGAAAATTAAAAAAGAAAAACCGATCTTCATTTAATTTGTACTATAATTCTTCTCTATGCTGTAAATGGAGGGAAAACCTCCGAAAGACATAACTGATATCGAACCATCAGAGATATTAATCAAGACGACAGGAAGAAAAGAAGAAAAAGGTTACAAGATAGTAGTTTTCGAGTAGTCTCCATATAGCAAGGAATTCTAGAGAGCTTTCGGAACAATGGGCGCAATCCACCCTCCAGATTCAGGTCCGGTGCCACCCCATAGCTGGAGGATATCACGCATATGTAGAATCCATTAGATCTACAAGGCATGTGGAAAGGGGTTACAACGCTGCTACACTCTTGAATCAAATTCATGCAGAAAATTGAGAGTGGGAAGCGTATAACACCCAGGGCTGGAATTATGCAATCTGGATATATATAGTGAGGCAAGTAAAATCAGTCAAAATGTATTCTGTTCGGGATCAATGAAGACTTGATGGAAAGTGAATGTATATAGGGCAGCACCAAAAACGTTGGCATCGTTGATCATTTATGTGGGTTGGTTGTATGGTTGGGGAAATAGTAGGGAGAAGACAATTTATTGAGTACTAACATGAGGACATGAGTATAAGAAACTCGAAATGATTTGCTTCTTCCGTTTTTAAAAGAGTTTGTTTGGATTATACTTCCAATTCAAACTCGGTGGTTTCAAACAATTGCTATAACATGTGAAAACATGATATTTCTTCATTTTTAAATAAAACTTTACCGTAAATGAAGTATTTACTTAACATAAACCAGTAAAAGTATTCATGCATAAGCTATATGTTCACTTTCAAATTAAAAGATTTTATCGTTCATTTGTTTTCTTTAGTTTTACTTTTTCTTCTACTATTATTTTCATTTCTTCGCTTTTCTTTAATAAACAGAAAAGTCAAATTCTCAACCGCCCCCTCTTCTCTCTTAAATTTCTTGTATAGTAAGGTTAGTAATGTGTGTATCGGACAAATACACTTTTTGATCATTAATATTAGAGTCTTCACCTCAATTTGTCGGTAGTTTCGGCACCATTTCTTAATCTAAAATTGTAATTTTGGACGTGATTTTAAGAAAAGATGCATGTTAGTTAAGGGTTGACTTCTAAGTAAAAATTAGAGCTACTTTAGATTTGACTTATGGGGGGTGGAAAAACACCAGTATTAAGGGTTGACTTCTAAGTAAAAATTAGAGCTACTTCATATTTGACTTTTGCCATAGTGCTTTGAGTCACCATAACCGAAGTCTCATAACTAAACGTACGGCGAACTCAAGGACAGCTCACTCTTTTTTTATCTCTTTTTTTTTTGGAAAAAATGAAAATCCCTGTTACATTATTCTTATAGCAACTACTTAATTGTAAATTTAGGCAGCTCACTCATCTAGCTGGATTCAATCGTAAATTTATTTTTCTGACTGCCGCTATACACCGAATACAACTAGCTCCTACAGTTAAGAATAATCAAAACTTATGATCGTAAGTCATTGATTACAGAGCTTGAGATTAATGGCAAGTTGAAAAAGTTTAAACCACTTAATCGTGCCCTTCAGAAAACAAAAGAATCATTGATTTGTTTAGTTTATCGTGGGTATACATATATACAGTTGGGATCTCCTGGATCGACATTGTTTAGTATTCTACTTTAACATTAATTTTTCCTAAACATCGACCTTGTTGCGGAAGCAAGGGTTAGGGCAAACAAATTCCGAAGATTGTGTATCTAATATCTCCAAAGACACTGTCTATCTCCTTCAAAGCCTTCAGTGGGATTGTTTTTCCACCGAATTGAAGCCATTACCCACCTATTAAAAAAAGTAAAAACGTAAGCTTTTTAAATTTGAAAGAGAAAAATTAAAAGAAACGGAGGAGCTTATAATACTAGCTATAATCCAAACAGAACCATCAAGACAAATGAGTAGAAAAAAAGGAAAGGTACGTGTTAGGAGCGATGTTCTTTCTTCAATATAGCAAGGAACTCTAGAGAGCCTTTTCGGTAATGGATTCCACCCAGAAAGTCCAGCAGCAGCATAGCTGGAGCAGATATCGCATATGTAGATTCCATTAGACCTTTAAGGTATCTTAAGAAAGGTTACTAAAGCCGCTACCCTTGGACCAACTTCATACACGAAATTGAGAAAATCAACTTTCAAAGGCTTGGTAAGGAATTTATAGGATATTGAAGGATTTAGAGTAATGTCTTCAGTTTTCATGAATGAAGCCTTAGATATTTATATGGTGAAGCACCAAAATATTGGCATCAATGGTCACTTACGTGGGTTGGTTGGTTGTTTGGTGGGGGAAATAATGGGGGGAAAGTTCAACTTTATTGACACTGACATTATAACATGTATGAGTAATTGAGTACTAGTACTTACCTACAATGAATTTCTTTTAAAGATTTTGTTTGGAGAGTTAGAACCCTGGTCTCCCCAACTGAAACTCTTATTGTTTTGACTTTTGCGCAGTAGTGTTAAAAATCAAAATATGTTTTTTTTTCTGTTAATTAAAAAAAATTACAGCGATAATAATCTAGTTGCCGTTGCCTTAGGGAATAGGAGGCATGAGGCAAAAATGAACGCTTAGATTTTTTTGATGCCTTGCATGTCTCTGCTTTTAGAACAATGCAGTATAGGACTGTGTATGTTTTGATCGAGGCCCTTAGCGTTCGCCGTTCGGTAATATAACTTATTATTCGACAAAAAACTATACCGTCCATGAATCTCATTTTATTTAGGATAAATCAAATTGAACGAAACTCGAAAGCATGAAAGGGGATAGTTAAGGCATAAAGGTCACTTTAAAATTGAAAGATTTTGTCATTTATTTTCTTTAGTTTTACTTTTCTTTCTTGTTTGGTTTCTTCATTTTTCTTTCTTATTTCTTAGTAGCGTTGCTTTACATAACCTCCGATTCATAAGGATTCCATGATGGAATCCAATTTGGTGTTTCCTCTATTTCTTGCAGCCCCCTTTAAGTTTTTAAGGTAACAATGTCAACTTTTACCCTCTAATTTGATGATGTTCGCTGAAGGAAGTAGAATATTTTTTTTTACGAAAAGTTTCATTAGTTTGAAATCTTCCATACTACAACTTACAAAATATTACAATACTAACGATATTACTGTATTTATATTAAATAAAACCTATACAGATTTACCTAACTTAAGGATGGACTTCACATATGGAAATTCGGATCCAATTAAGAATACGTTACTAATAATTGGATGAGAAATTCAAATTACGACTCTAATAAATATATTTGTGATGAATGATTCTTCTTGAACAAAGCACGAGTCCACAAAAATATCACTAATTAGATCACGAGCAACGTACCCTACTTTCAACCAGTAAATCACAAGTTATTAGGAAATACTATAATAAAAAAGGACCCTATCCTTTTAGTATATCAATCTCTGGAAGAAACTTTTGCGACTAAACCCCTTTATTGGATGACGAAAAGAACAACAATAATATGATAAAATTGAAGTAAAAACTTTTCTCTTATCTTTCCATGGTGGGAATACGAGAGAAGAGTTTGGAGAAGTTTTTAGAGTTTGAGGGCAGCGAGAGAGGATGAAGGCGGCAATTGTCTAAAGGGAATGAGTTGGTCATAGAGAAAAGAAGCGATTGCCTCATTTAAAAACAATTATTTATCACGCAGAATGAGATTTGCCTAATTTAAAAATTGTCTTTATTCATTGTGAAAACGAATCATGGATGTGACATTAGAACCGACAATACTTTATGAGAGATACCTTGATTTTTCAGTTCAAGTTTCAATACAATGGAGCTCATAAAATTTCCCTGAAGAACGGTGAGTACCATTAGAATTCCCATGTCCATTTCCATTAAATTTTGTCCGATGTGGATTATTGAGTATCCCCAACTACACGACCAACCCCATTAAATTGTTCAGTCCACATTTCATATTTATAGCCTCAAAGTGATATCTTGGCATCAGCCCTAAGCCCTGAAGAGCTAAAGATCTCCGTAAAAGAGCAGAAGACCATCTCTGCCCTTTCTTTTCAGTAAACCCATTTTCGGTTCAGATTCCATTCCGGGCTAGCCTCCATAAGAAATCATCAGGTCCGATTCAACTATTTTCCACCTACATTTTTTCATGATACGGGTGGTGTGCATTTCATCCTTTCTCATCTGTACTTCATGGCACTTTTCGCACTTTCATGTTCTGAGTTTTTCCAAGAGCCTTTTGTTCCACATTTTGATTTGATTTCGTCATTAGATGCATAAATTAGTACAAATCTCATGGAATTTCGGATATATTTGCAGGCATGGGAACTGATCCAGATCTGGTATTGATCCGGAAACCAAATTGGATCGAGCTGGAAGGCGTTCTTCAATGCACAAGCTTTCTAGAATTCCTTTCTATACTTAAAATTCATCAACAATAACGGAAAGCTGTTGAGGAAGTTGTATGTCACCTCCAGTTCTTCTCGTGTACTTCTTGGACATTGTTCCAAAGTCCATCGAAAACTCTACTGAGATGGGACATGTTTTAGCAGCTTTCAAGTAAAAGCAGCAGCTACATACAAGAACATCAACTTTGTAAAACGAAAAAAATAAATTTGGCAAAACTCTACACCTACCGAATGTCAAAAGAAAAAAAAAATGTAGCCCAGTAGGTTCAATTTAAGAGAGATTGAGCTGCACATTTTATTGCTTCTATGTATAGTCTTGTCATTTCTTAACAAATTCATTAGTCCAAATTTGCTGGATACGTTGATCTACGATACAACTTTATTTTGTGGTCCATATTCTTGATTCATTGATTGGATACCTAATTACAGTACTGAATGATACATTTTTGAGAACTCGAAATCTACATAAAGAAGAACTATATTACTCGTATGAGTTGATCTTAAAATGGCGATAACTAGCCATCAATACCTAAAGCCACACAACATAGAACCAATGCTTGGTACCTAGATCAAGTGAATAAATGTATATGGATTACATTCTAATAATTAATCTAATCTAAACAAATTTATGTATGCTATGACTACTGCGTATATGTACCTCCATCTTATGTCGCGTTAACATATACACAAAAAGGAAAATATTGACAGAAAATTTGATTTTTGCGCCCAATACCTATACTGCCCTTAATTACATGTAGTCGAATTAGACAAAAGATTAAAAATCAAGTGCAAAAGTAACTACTTATCAAGGAATTAAAAATAAAGAGTGTTAATAATGAAATTTAAAAAAAAAAAAGTAAGTTAATGTTGTATTGAAAATGAAATTTTGATAAAAATGTAGTTTTGATCGACCCTAAAAAGCACTAAATAGAAACACATGGAGGATGTACTTATTTTATTGAGTAGTGATAAGTACAAGGAAAATAATGGATGGATGAGATCATTTCCTTGTAAATTTTCCTTGTGGTTCCTTCTTTGTACTAATCATTATCCTTATTTTATATTTTGAAATTTGAAATTTAAAATGTTATTCATATCAGTGGTCAATAAATTATGTATGATGTTTCACTATTTTTCTTACCAAACAACCAACTCCCCTCCACCCCCCACCTCCCAATAAATTGATCAATGATGCTGACCTTCAGTGCTGCCTGCCCCATATATTTGCATAGACACATAGTCTCTCAAACTTCGGTCATCTCAATCTGAGTACACTTTAACTCATTTCAAATATCTCAAACTTTCAACACCCTAATCCTTGCCAAAGTCATAAGTGTCTACAATTGCAACCCTCAATTTCGTGTATGAATTAGGTTGAGGAGTGCCGTTGTCACCTTTGGTTGAAATGCATTAAAAACATAATGGAATTATATATAGGGGTGAGATCTTCTCCACCTTTGTTATGGGACTTGAATTTGGAGGTTGGATGGAGTCCATTACTGAAAACAAAGCTTTCTCGAGTTTCTTGCTATGTTGAGACTTCCACATCTCTACTTTTCGGTGACTTAAAAGGTTATATTCTTTCTGAAAGTTTTCTTTTAGCTAGCATTTATTATTTATCGTTTGATGTACCAGAAGTTTTTTCTTTTAAGAAGTAAAAGATTATATTGAACTGCTTTTTTTTAGCTTCTGTTGAAATTGGTTTCATGCAGCGCTTCTATTTATCAAAAAATGAATTCTAATGCCATACATGAACGAACGAAGGAAATTAAACTGATGTTGTTTAATTTAGGAGTTCATCAAAATGATTTGGCTTTTCCTTCTGGCTCATGACGAGGTTTACGTTGGCTTCCTTCGGAAAGCTTAAAGAAGTCCATCATTAGTCTTGGGTTCCATCATTCTTCTATTCTTCCCTAGCTCTCATTTGCGCATTAGACTGCCTAAGTAAAATTTGATGATGATTCCGCAATTTTTCCATTCAATGTAACTATCCGTCGTTTTCGGATGGGATATTAAAGTACAACAAAGTAAGATATTTTATCCATTGCAAATGAAGATGTAAGAATCATTATTGACAATTCTTTCAACTTTGTGTTAATAATGCATTATATTAAAATGGCTCGTTTAAATTTCGACGCTTCTTAATTTGGTGAAATTATCGAAAATCAATACATCAGTACACCAATGCATCTTGGGTTGTACTATTTAAACGACTGTTTTGTATTGCAATATAGGGGTAAGGCTGCGTACATTTTGACCCCCCAGACCCCAACTGAGTTGGGAATACATTGGGTATGTTATTGTTGAAGGATGGAGTATTGGCTATCATTTGTGTTTGGAATGTTTCTTGCTTATAGGTTTGAGAACTCCATATCTATGTTCATTGTTTTGGTATAACAGATCCAATAATGTTTCATATAAAATTTCATCTTAATATATCCAATAATTTTTCACGTCAAATCTCATCTTAATAGAGCTGAAAGACCCCTAAAGGCTTCCACATTTTTTGTGTTCTAATGTCTACTTTTCGAGATATAAACATCAACCGAAGAACTATTTCAGCAGAACGAACAATTTTTTATAATAGACCTGTTAAATGATTGAAAGAAAAATAAATGGCTTCATATTCCTTTCTCCCACATGGCTGGATGGAGACTCTTGAACTCAACATATATACCCCATGTGCTACTTCCCTCATTGTCGATTGGTTTGTCACAGGCTGGGGTTGAAATGAAATTTATGTTAGTCAAGGGGTCTGTTTGGAACTGTCGGGTATTAAATGCAATTCAGATCATCTTAGTTGTTTTTCTGTTTTTGCAAATTGCGGCCAATTGGTTCCTTTCTGGATTTTTCCCGGAGAGAGTTGAGCACATGCATTTGGCATTTCTGAGTAGCATATAAAAGGGATGTAATCTTGTAGAGGGAGGTTTTGTGAAGGAAAATATATCATTTTCAGTTTTTCTTCTTTACTCCCCACTTTGGGATTTTCCTGTTCTTCAGTGTCCATTTGTAATTCCGGCAATTTCCACCGGGATCTGACACGTTGGTATCAGAGCCGGGGAATTCCTCGGCTCAAACCGCGATGGCAGAAGGTACTAGATCCATGAACCAATTGGAAGAACAGATCAAGAAGCAGGAAGCTCGTTTAGTTGAGGTCACGGCTGGATTTAACGATCATGTCAATGGTAATTTTTCGGAGTTTCAGACGCAAATTGAGGCAAAATTGAAGATGGCGATGGAAGGTATGGCTTCGAAATCTCAATTCAATCGAATGGAAGCTATGATTATGTCTCTGGCTCAATCTCAGATCCCTTCCGGTCCGATTCCACCGGTGAGAGACAAGGCGTCGATTAGATTTGGGGATATGCCGGCAGAGAGGTCACCTGTGTTGTTGAACTCAGGAAATGCTTCAAGAATTCATACTAATGGGGAATTTACAACAGCAGAAAGGGATCGAGGCTTCCGTCCGCAGTGGCTCACTCAACCAAGGCTGGAGTTACCGATGTACGAAGGCGAGGGAACCCTAGAACCTGGATCCGCAAGTGTGAGAAATTTTTCTTGTTACATCAAGTGGCGGAACATTGGAAGGTGGAACACATGGAATTGTATTTGGAAGGGAAAGCTGAAATTTGGTTTTAGGCTACAAAAATGTTGAAACCACAGTTATCTTGGGTTGAATTCAAGAATGGACTAATTAGACGGTTTGCTGCGAAAGGAATGCAAGATGATGTGGAAGAGTTTAATAAATTGATTCAGCAGGGTAGTGTGAAGGATTACCAGGAGAGATTTGAAGATCTGAGGACCCGAATGTTGTGCAAGGATTCTCACTTGACTGAGAGTTATTTTATTTCCAGTTTTATCAGTGGACAGAAGGAAGAGATCAAGCCTATGGTTTGGATGTTGCCTCATCAAGACCTGAATGAAGTGTTTGATATTGCACTACTTCAAGAGCACAATCTGTCTGTTAATGCAAAAGCTGGAAGGATCAACAATCCGACAACTGCGAAGACATATCTCCCCTCAGTTAAGGTGCCTGAAAATCCTAAACTTCCTGTTAGGGAAGAAATCATGCCGGATCAATATAAAATTTTAACTCACGAAGAGTATCAATATAGAAGGAACCATGGTTTGTGCTATAAATGTGGTGAGAAATTTGGTCTGGGTCATAAATGCAAGTTTAAGAACTTTAACGTGTTGAGTGTAGATGAAGATTGTGATGAAAATTCTCTGCCAATTCCTGAACTGAATGTTGATGATGGCCTAGACATTAATGATTTGACATTGGAGGAACGATCATTGCATGTTTTGTCTGTTACAACTATGAAGCAAACCATTCTTATAGTAGGGAAAATTGGTGGAAGATTGATTAGAATTTTGATTGATACGGGTAGTACAGATAGTTTTATTGATATTAAGGTGGTGATGGACTTGCAACTTCATTATGAGGAATCTGAGCTATACACTATTACTGTTGGGAATGGGAGTAGAGTTTCTGGGAGTTTGATCTGCCCTAAAATGAGATGGGACATTTATGACTTAAAATTTAGTTATGATTTGAAGATTATGAAACTGGGAGGTTATGATATGATTCTTGGTATGGATTGAATGGCTCATTATAGTCCTATTACATTTGATTTCTTGGATATGAACATTAAATTGAGCAAATATGGGAGGCAATATGTTTTACATGGAGATGGCAGGGGGGTGAGTATGCAGTTAATCAGGGAAAAAGAGTTTATGGAAGTGGTACAGGATAAGAGACGGAGGGTATCTTCACTTCATTTGATTTCCTTGTTGAGGAGTGAACAACCAAGGCCGTTGGAGGTACCTGATTTTGTGTTGCAACTGATTCAAGAGTATGAAGGAATTTTTGCTATACCAACAGCTTTGCCTCCCCATCGGTTTATAAATCATCACATATTGCTAAAAGAGGGTTCCAAACCTTTCAAAATTCCACCACATCGGTGTCCTCATGCCTGGAAAGCTGAGATTGAGAAGCAAGTGGATGAGTTGTTAGAACAAGGGATTGCTCAACATAGTACCAGTCCATATGCATCCCCTGTGGTTTTAACTAGGAAGAAAGATGGCAGTTGGAGATTATGTGTGGATTTCAGAAGACTGAATGAGATGACTATAAAGGACAAATTCCCAATACCTATTATTGAGGAATTATTAGATGAATTGGAGGCCGCCACTATATTTACCAAACTGGACTTGAGATCGGGGTATCATCAGATCAAAATGGAGGCTGGGGATATTCCCAAAACGGCATTTCACACTCACCACGGTCATTTTGAGTTCTTGGTAATGCCATTCGGCTTAACTAACGCCCCGTCAACATTCCAGGCTTTGATGAACCAAGTATTTCAGGGTCTACTCCGGAAAATTGTTCTTGTATTTTTTGATGACATTCTGATCTATAGTTCTAGTTTGAAGCAGCATTTGATAGACTTGGAGGTGGTATTTGGGTTTCTGCAACAGCATCAACTTTTTGTTAAAAAAAAAAGCAAGTGTTCTTTTGCCCAATCATCGGTGGACTATCTAGGACACACTATTTCAGCTGGAACAGTGAGCATGGACAAGAGTAAGGTGGACTGTATTGTTGATTGGCCTATACCAGCAAATGTCAAGCAACTGAGGGGCTTCTTGGGTTTGACTGGTTACTACTGACGCTTTATTAAGCACTATGGGTTGATTTGTCGGCCATTAACGAACCATCTAAAGAAGAATGCTTTCTCCTGGACTCCAGAAGCTGAAAAAGCCTTTTTGGAACTTAAAACAGTGATGTCTACTTCCCCCGTATTGAAAATGCCTGATTTTTCCATTCCTTTTGTGGTGGAGACGGATGCTTGTGAAACAAGTATGAGGGCTGTACTTATGCAACTGGGTCAGCCTATTGCTTATATTAACAAGGCTTTTAACAAACAGAATCAAGGCTTATCTGTGTATGACAAGGAATTGATGGCGTTGGTTTTAGCCGTCACAAGGTGGAGGCATTACCTTGTTGGAGTTCATTTTATAGTCAAGACCGATCATCAATCCCTAAAGTATCTGTTGGAACAAAAGGTTGTTAGTTCATCTCAACATAAGTGGTTAACCAAGCTGTTGGGGTATGACTACGAAATTCACTATAAGAGGGGCAATGATAACACTGCTGCTGATGCTTTGTCCAGGAGAGTACATTTTATCTCTGATGGGGGAGGATTCGACAGATCGATAGCAGGAGAGCAATATGCCATTACAACAGTACAACCACAGTGGGCACAAGACATCATGGATAGTTATGCGAATGACCAAGCAGTGAAGGACCTTATTGTGGCAGTAAGTACTCATCCAGATACAGTTCCTGATTTTCAGTATATCCAGGGTATATTAAGGAAGAAGGGGAGGATTTATGTTGGTTGAGGTACTAGTATCAGGATTGATCTTGTAGAAACCTTCCATTCTTCTACCTTGGGTGGACATTCAGGCCAAAACGCTACTATTCAGAGATTGAAGTCATTGTTTTTTTGGCCTAACTTGAAGAAGGAAGTTATAGCCTATATCCGGCAATGTGAAGTTTGTCAGAGAAATAAAAGTGAGCATGTTTTATCTCCAGGTATGCTTCAATCACTTTCCATACCTGTCCATGCTTGGAAAAGCATTTCCATGGACTTTATTGTTAAGCTTCCTCCTTCTAGGAATGTCAATACTATCATGGTTGTGGTGGATCGACTCACCAAATACAGTCATTTTTGGCTTTAGGGACTCCTATCACAGCTGCGGGGGTTCCTGAATTGTTCATCAATGAAGTGTTCAAGTTGCATGGCTTACCAGAGGACATTGTTACTGATAGGGACCCAGTGTTTACCAGCCATTTCTGGCAAGTACTTTTTCAGCATTTAGGAGTTAAATTGAAAATGAGTACTTCATACCACCCACAGACCGATGGTCAAACGGAAAGGGTAAATCAGTGCATAGAAACTTACTTTAAGATGTTTTTGTGGTGAAAAACCGGATTTCTAGAGCTCTTGGTTACCTATGGCTGAGTGGTGGTACAATACTTCCTACCATGTCAGCACTCAAATGTCTCCCTTTGAAGCCTTGTATGGCGACAAACCCACTCCCTTTCCATTGGGTCCCATTGTTGAAAGTGTTATACCTGCTGCTGATGATAAGATTAGCCAGAAAGTTATGATTTTGAAACTGTTGAAAGAACATTTGGTAAAGGCTCAGAACAGGATGAAGGTATACGCAGATCAAAAACTGTCTGAAAGGTCGTTCGAAGTGGGTGATTGGGTCTTTCTGAAACTGCAGCCATATAAACAGTCCACATTGGCAGTCAGATCATACTTAAAGCTGTCTTTAAGATTCTTTGGTCCCTACAAGATTAAGGAAAAAATTGGATCGGTTGCCTATAAGTTGCAGTTTCCAGCTCAGGTCAGAATCCATGATGTCTTTCATATGTCTCTTCTCAAAAGATTTCATGGCCATGTTCCCGCTACAAGTACTCCACCACCTGATTTTTCTTTGCTAGAAGAATCAATCTTGTGTCCGGAGAAGGTGTTGAAACGTCGGTTCATTCTACGAGATAACCATCAGGTTGTGCAATGGCTTACTCAATGGAAGGGATTCAGTGAAGATGATGCTTCCTGGGAAGACCAGGGATTTCTGCAGAAGTAGTTCTCAGGTTTTAAACCTTGAGGACAAGGTAGATCTTATCAGGGAGGGAGTTGTCACAGGTTGGGGTTGAAATAAAATTTATGTTAGTCGAGGGGTTTATTTGGAACTGTGGGGTATTAAATGCAATTCAGATCATCTTAGTTGTTTTTCTGTTTTTGCAAATTGCGGCCAACTGGTTCCTTTCTGGATTTTTCCCATAGACAGTTGAGCACATGCATTTGGCATTTCTGACTAGCATATAAAAGGGATGTAATCTTGCAGAGGGAGGTTTTGTGAAGGAAAATATATCATTTTCAGTTTTTCTTCTTTACTCCCCACTTTGGGATTTTCCTGTTCTTCAGTGTCCGTTTGTAATTCAGGCAATTTCCGCCGGGATCTGACATGGTTTTGAGGTGGAACCACATGTGGGTCTGTTGGGTCTTCAAGATGGTATCAGAGCGAGTTTTATCCGCGGACCTGTGGGACTTGTGGGCGAGGTTGACTGACTGATACTGAACCTTTGACTTGCCCAGATTCGGGCTTTGACTTTAAACTTTGACTGGCCCGGCAGGCGACGGTTTATCCGGAAAAATAACCGATCACAAGTTGAAAAAAAAAAAAAGAAAAAAAGACAAGATGACCCGTCCAAGCCTATTGGGCTTGAGAAGGGCATGTTAAATGATTGAAAGAAAAGAAAATGGCCTCATATTCTTTTGTCCTACATGCCTGGATAGAGACTCTTGAACTCAACGTATTTACCCTATTTGCTATGAACTCTCCCGGAAAAGCTGGAGAGTACAGCCATTAGTACTCCCATGTCAGTTTTCATTGAATTTTATCTGATGTGCATTGAATATCTCCGACTACACCACCAACCCCATTACATTATCCATCCACATTTCATTCCAATAAGCGGATAAATAACTCTAATAATAATAGTAATATATATTCTTGCGAGTTCAGATATTAATTCACTCGATACATTATTTATTTGAATTACTTCGTCATTGTGAAAAAGTTCAGAGTCAAATTGAAAACATATAATATATATTTCAATTCTAAAAGTAAACCTATCCAACACTCGTACTATGATCTAGTATTCACCATGCATGACGCACCTGTCATATTATGTAAAGTTTCAGATTAACGTCTTAAATAAAACCTTTTGATATTTTGATAAATTTTGGAATCGTAACAATAAATTTACGTGGAGTATTCAATCGTGAATAATCCATTATTTGAATTATATATATATCTCGACGAGTGGAACAAGTGAATCAAAGTTTCAAGATTGGAACACCTCATGACTTTTGTTTATATTAATGCCATTAGTTTTGCACGGAACGTTAGCCTTTTCGGAGTTTGTGAGAAGATAGAAATGTAATTCTCGAGTAACATTAGTTTGCGCGTTCTCAAAAAATCTCCATCAACTTTTCCGGTTGCTGGTTGTATACGAAGCTACTAGTCAGGAACAGCATAACAACGAACTTGCATCGTTCCGAATTTACTCAAAGAAATGCCAATGTCCAATTCACCATATCTGTTGGTATTCATTCGACTACATTGTGTTGGTTGATGTAAAATTTTCTTTTTCAATTTTCTGTACATAAATGTCTGTTCTTATTCTTTCGGAAAATTACATTCAAAGACGTATGTGTATTAAAACCTTAGTCCATGGTATCAACAATTTAAACTTTCAACTGGAACTTGCGAAGTCAATCCCACCAATAATGATAGAAGAAATAGTCAATAACTGGTGGTCCATATGATATCGGTTAATATTAATTTCTAAAAAAATGCTCCTCACATATTATTCATTTTGAAAAGTCATTATGATTTTCTTTTTCTAGCATGGCATCCATATCAGGAATAGTATTCTCTTTGCGGAGTCTTAAGAACCTCAATCAAACTAATAAGTAAATAATTGGCCAATAAATTTAAAGTTGATCCCTAGCCAAAACAAAATCTGACAATGCTACAGCAGTTAAGAATTAATTATGAGTTCTTTCCTTTTGATTTCAGTAATAACGTACTGTAAATTATTTTTTTATTTATTTTTTTAAATTGGAGGCATGGATCGTCAATCAGGTTAATATTGTGGTAGATACCTAAACAAAACACTGAAAAACGACAAAGCATCATCTCCGCCAGATGTTTCTGTTTTTACCTAATCAGCAACATTAGTTGGTTTTTTTAAAAAATAAATAAATAAATATCCATTAGTTTTTTTTTTTTGTTTTATTCGATTGATATTTTGATAAATATTCCAGAAATACACAACATTAATTGTCCTTTATGCTCAATATACGCGCTTTTATATTTTAATTAAATGCAAAATTTGTTTGTTCATTGTAGACTACTGACTGATTCCACCAATAAAAGAAATTCAAAATAAATGACACATGTCCAAACAGTCTTATATATATTTCTTATGTTATAAAAATGCTGTTCAGTTAATACTTTTATTTTATAAAATTCACCTTAAAAACGGTAATCTAAACTGAACAAAAAATTAGGAACGAAAAAAGTATATATTTTTATAATTCTCCTACTGGAAAATTCTTGGAACGGTTAATCTATGTGGACGGACAAATGCGTATAGACCCAGCACCATTGTCCTTGTGCTTATACACGGGAAGATACAACAGAGATATAGCAAGATTTGTACTGTATCCTCCCATCCCAAATCACAATCGTTTTTGTTAAATCCAAATATAATGCGCACTGAACTAAACTTTATTATGGAATGAAGACTTCATTTTGTTTTTATTAAGGTCCCCATATGAGAAAAGTTCTATCCGTGAAAATTATATTTCTTTTCGCTAGCAAAAATTCTTTTAATTAACAATTACTGTTGTATATTCTTGGATGGACTCAAACTTGGATTAGGAATATGTAGGGTCCATCAGCTTTAACCAATGCATGTGCGTCAACCTCTCAAAGTGATTCCAAGCCACTTTTATTTTCGATATATCCAAACAAAAAACCGAACGCATTCGTTAGTTTGGTTAAAAACCATGTGATCTAGTCCAAATTGTCGTCACTCCGACGATGAAGTTCATTATTCCAACTTCGAATCTTGTTGTTGTCATTTTGTAGAAGGCAGGCTATAACAAGTTTCGCTTGTCAAAACTCTTATCATAAACAGTGTATAATACGAATTAATAATAGTTTATTAAGTTCATAATAAATTAGAAATGATATCATAAGTAGTTCTTACTCACCTAATTATGGATTGCAACAACAGTAGTTTTTGGACTTGGTTTTTGGTTTTTTTTTTTTTTTAAAAAAAAGAACTGCATGTCGATGACGTTTAAAAAGTTTTTACGCGTAATGGATGACCCTTTCATCAAATCACTCTACTATGTAAAATATATGAATAATCCAGACAAACAGTACAAATCTCTTATTGAAATGAACAAATCTAGCTAAAAAGTACTGATCCAACTCTAAAAGCCGAGTATAGGATTGCCAACACCAATTGTTGTTGTGTTTGTAGGAAGTTTTGCCAATGGAAAAAGAAATACTCAATAGTCATTGCCGTCCATTGTAATACTGTACGAGGGGTCAAATTTCTATTCCTCTCTTGAGCTCTGGACTGAGTATAAAGATCACAGTGTAAGGAGAAGCGTCTGATCCATTAACATCTTAAAGCCAGCAAGTTTTAATAATTAATTACTCCCTCCGTCCTACAAAAATAGTTCAAATTGAGGTTTGAGTTTTGTACTCTTTTTAGTACAAATTTGAAAACTCACTGTGCACTATTTTTTTTGGGACGGAAATAGTATTTTTTAATTTTTGTTCCGTAGCTCGATTGAGTCTTCTTTCAGTCGTTGATCAGGACAACAACATGACTATCAATCAGTAACCTTCGGATAATTAAGTATTTCATTTCCCGTGATAATTTGTCGTCAACTTTCACTGGAACCTTGGAGACTAGGTCCATTTCATAATCTTACCGCTCCAGCACTCCCAAAGTGACATTTTGTGAGTTATGTATTAATATTCAATTTATAAATGAGAATCCTGGGAAATTTAATTCATTTAATAATGCAAAATGCCAATCTTCAACACTGGAAAATTTTTTGGTTTAGCAGGTTCATATTCGCTATAAATAGAACCATGTATTCAGCATCTGCTGCACCAATCAATCAACTTTGAGTTCTTTAGTTGACAATAAATTGCCCAAACTTTGAATTCAGCATTAAGTAATTTTAGTCTCCATTCGACCAAATCCATAATTTCCCAGATATAGATACTTACCATTATCATTAATTATCATCAAGATGGTTACAGTTGAAACTAGGATTCCAGCACTGATCAACAAGGCTGGTAGAAAGAATCATCAGGAAGGTGGAAAGGATCCTCATCATGATGACATTGATCAGTTGATTGAGAAGCTTCCAAGGGAGAAAATCATGAATTGGTCATTGATCTTACATGAAGATGGATTTTGGTGCCCCGAAAGACTACTTAGACCTCTGATTTCGTTCCAAAGAAATTATGATTCAAAAGACAACGATATTCTCTTAGCAACCATGCCGAAATCGGGCACGACATGGCTGAAAGCACTGGCCTTCAGCATTGTCAACCGCGACATTTACTCAGTTTCTCAAAGCCCTCTTCATACTTCAAATCCTCACGAGCTCGTGCCTTTCGAATTCCAACTTGCCGGGCAGAGGAACCGCGATGAAGGTCGCGACTATCACGTTTTCGCGACTCACATGCCGTATGCTTCACTCCCTGATTCCATTTTCAGCTCCAAATGTAAGATTGTCTATCTTTGTAGGAACCCTTTGGATCAATTCGTATCCGATTGGCATTTCCATGAACAAATGTGTTGGGATGTGAAGCCGGAATTTGCCATAGAAGACGCTCTTGATTTGTTTCTCCAGGGAAAACAGAATTACGGGCCCTTCTGGGAACAAATACAGGGGTACTGGAATGCAAGCTTGAAGTTCCCTGGAAAGGTGTTGTTTATCAAATATGAGGATCTTAAGAAGGATTGCCGTTCAGTAGTGAAAAGAATTGCTCAGTTCTTACAAATGCCTTTCGCAGAGGAAGAAGAGAAAAATGGGTTAGTTGAACAAATTGTCAAGCTCTGTAGCTTTGAGAGTCTGAGTAACATGGAAGTTAACAAGCCGGGAAAATGGAATGCGAACTTTCGAGTTAGTAACAACGTTTTTTTCAGAAAAGGAGAAGTCGGGGATTGGATCAATTACTTGAACCCGACATCAGCAAGTCGTGTTGCAAGCCTAATGAAAGAAAAATTTGGTGATTCCGGCCTGACATTCGAGGGTTAAATCAGATATTGCAGATTCGTCATGAGCCAAGGATGAATCTGATCAGCGCTGCACTAATAAAATTTATTTTAAAATACCCTGCTTTCAAGTTGTTTGTTTCACATTTTCCACGTACGTTGTTGTTCTAAAGCCGTTTTTTGTCGTTTTGTTTGCTAATAAACTTCCACTGTATTGTAAGAAACTCTAAGAATATCTCTTCTTCACCAGCTTTGTCGATAATTTTAGCTATAGATATTATAAATTTTTTTGTTTTGTCCCCTGCTAGATTCATTTTACAAAGCATCGCCCCCGCTTTATTCAATTCTTAGCTCCACCACTGAGTTGAAATGATAAATTTATTTAACTAATCAACATTGACAAATCTTAACAACTTTGTTTAGTTGGATTTAGTTAACAAACTTATCTTTTGAATATCTTCCACAACATAGCTCACTCCACATGTATAGATTCACAACGATATATGTGCTCTCTTTCACACTTCATCTGAGCCTACAGAGAGATGAGAAACTTCCATTTTTGGACTCATGCTTAAATGGTTTCAAAGAGTAGTTGTTCATTATTGTTGGATTGTTAGAGTAGATGGATATATATATATATATATATTTTTCATTGTTCAATTGTAGATTCAGGATTTTGAATTTTCAGTTGAGTAATATGTTGGTAGAAATATGGGTAAAGTATTTGCAATGGCTATAGATGAATTAGCATAAACGAAAATTCGAGACTCGTAAAAACACGATTTCCTTTAAACAGATTTCTTTTGATTTTGTGTATTCGTGATGGCAGATGGTGTTAGTGTTGATGTTGTTGGTGCTGTTGTTGCTAGTGCCACTCCCGCTGCTGTTGTACCCGGCGTTGCCATTGCTCCCGGGGTTGCGAGCTCTGTTGCTATTCCCGCTATGCCCAACGTTCCAACTAGCCACGTGGAGAAGCCGGAGAAGTTCAATGGGACGACTGCGACTTTCAAGAGGTGGCAACAAAAGAAACTATTTTACCTGACGACGCTGAACTTGGCGAGCTTTCTGACTGGTGTTGCTCCTCCGTTGCCTAAAGGTACTTCGGACGCACCAACGGTCCATGCATATGAGGCTTGGAAATAGTCAGATTTCCTTTGCCGTGGTTATATTTTGAATGCTATTCATGATTCATTATATAATGTGTATGAAAAAATTAAGATGGCTAAGGATTTATGGGAATTCATGGATCGAAAACATAAATCGGAGGATGCCGACTCGAAGGAATTAGTAGTCAGACGGTTCCTTGATTATGTGGTGGTAGATTCCAAGTCTGTTGATATTCAAGTGCAAGAGATCCAGTTGATTCTGCACGACATCCAGGCTGAGGGGATGATCTTGAGTGAAACCTTCCAAGTGGCTGCGGTCATTGAAAAGTTGCCTCCGAGCTGGAGGGATTTCAAGAACTACCTCAAGCACAAGCGCAAGGAGATGACCTTGGATCTGATTGTTAGACTTCTCATTGAAGAAGACAATAGGAAGTCAAAACTAAAGGCATCCAATGGCGTACAGGCTAAGGTCAATATTGTGGAGCATGGTAAAGGCCAAGGCTCGAAGAACAAGGCCAAGAGCAAGAACGCCAACAAAGGCAAGGGGAAGCTAGGGACTACTGGTGGTGTCTCTAAGCAGAATCACAGATTCAAAGATAATTGTTTTAACTGTGGCAAACCAGGTCACAGGTTTGCTGATTGCCGCTCCCCAAAGAAGGATCATGAGGCGAACAAGGTCAACAACATCACTAAGGATGTGGAGGACATGCACCTCGTTGCTATGGTGACTCAAGTGAACATGGTGGAGTCCAACCCAAAGGAATGGTGGATGGACACTGGTGCGTCCTGGTACGTGTGCATCCATAAAAGCCACTTCACCACCTTTGAACTAGTCCATGGAGAGAAGATCTACATGGGAAATGCTGTTGTTGCCACTGTTGAAGGCAAAGGAACTGTGAAGCTCAAGATGACTTCGGGCAAGACTCTGACACTCACAGATGTGCTGTATGTGCCAGAAGTGCACAAGAACCTTGTGTCAGGATTCATGCTAAACAAGAATGGGTTTCGCATTGTAATAGAGTCTAATAAGGTTGTTCTGTCTAAGGCAGGAATGTTTGTTGGGAAGGCGTATGTAACCGATGGGTTGTTCAAACTCAATGTAATGACTATTGTCGATGAAATGAATGGAAGTACCTCTTCTGCTTATTTGATTGAGTCTTCCAATTTATGGCATGGTAACTAGGTCATGTAAATTCTGATTCGATGCGTCGATTAATTAACTTGAACCATATACCAACATTCCAAATTAATTTAGGAAATAAATGTGAAATTTGAGTCGAAGCAAAGTTAACGAGGTCATCTTTTCAAACGGTTGAAAGGAGTACTGAACAACTTGAATTAGTTCACAGTAATGTTTGTGATTTGAAATCGGTTCGAACATGAGGTAGTAATAAGTATTTTATCACGTTTATTGATGATAGCATGAAATATTGCTATGTTTACTTGTTAAAAAGTAAAGACGAACCATTAGAGAAATTCGTTCTCTACAAAACCAAAGTTGAGAATCAACTTGGTAAAAAGTTCAAGAGATTGAGAAGTGATAGAGGTGACGAGTGTGAAGCACCGATTGGTGGCTTTTGTGCACAACATGGAATTGTTCATGAAGTGACAACACCTTATTCACCTCAATCTAATGGGGTTGATGAACGGAAAGTTCGCACATTGAAAGAAATGATGAATGCGATGTTGTTAAGTTCAGGCCTACCACCCAATATGTAGGGGGAAGCCGTCTTGTCTAGTAATTACCTATTAAATAGGGTTCCCCGAAAGAAAAAAGACAAGACTCCATATGAATTATGGAAAGGAAAGAGATCATCCTACAAACACTTGCGAGTGTGGGAGTGTCTGGCAAAGGTAGTTGTATCTCCGCCAAAGGCAATAAAAATTGGACCTAAAACGGTCGATTGTATTTTTATTGGCTATGCACAGAATAGTAATGCATATCGGTTCTTAGTGCATGATTTGAAGATTTCGGATATACACAAGAACACAGTTTTGGAATCAAGAAATGCATCTTTCTTTGAAAATGTATTGCCTTACAAGACTAAGGATGAAGACAGTTCATCAAAACAAACTCATGAAGAAGTTCATGATTTGGTTGAGGTTCAAAATGTTGAACCAAGACGGAGCAAAAGGGCAAGAGTAGAGAAATCATTCGATGATGATTTTGTGGGAGAGAGAACCTCTAACTTACGCTGAGGCAGTAAGTTCTTCTGAGGGACCTTTATGGGAAGAAGTCATAAACAGTGAGGTTGATTCAATTTTACAGAATCATACTTGGGAGCTTGTTGATCTCCCACCTGGACAAAAACCGTTAGGATCTAAATAGATCGTTAAGAGGAAAATGAAGCCTGATGGTTTCATTGATAAATACGAGGCCAGGCTTGTAATCAAAGGGTATAAACAACGAAAAGGTTTAGACTACTTTGATACGTATTCTCCTGTGACGAGAATAAATTCCATAAGGATGACACTTGCTATCGCAGCCTTAAGGAATTTGGAAATACATCAAATGGATGTTAAAACAGCTTTCTTAAATAGAGATTTAGATGAATAAATCTATATGGAATAACCCGAGGGTTTCCGAGCTTCAGGAACAGAAAAGAAAGTTTGTAAACTAGTAAAGTCCATGTATGGTCTAAAGCAAGTACCTAAAAAGTAGCATGAAAAATTTGACCATGCAATGATTACTAATGGATTCAAGATTAATGAATATGACAAATGCGTTTATATCAAGAAGATAGAAGACGATTATGTCATATTTTGTCTATATGTAGACGATATACTCATTGTTGGTAGTAGTGGCAAGTTGGTCAAATCTACCAAAAACATGTAAAATCTAAGTTTGACATGAAAGACATGGGTCTAGCTGATGTGATATTAGGTTTTAAAATCATAAGGACAATAGATGGTCTAGTTTTGAGTCAAGCTCATTATATAGATAAAATTCTTGATAGAGTCCATAAATTGTGTTTTAATTGTTGATATTTTATTAGTTTATGGATTCGGATGGATTTAATTCATTGGTTTTATTATTATTTCTTTTTAAAAACTGAAAATAAAGGATTGGAGCTGATTTGGGCTAATTTGCACGATCAGGGACTTAAATGTAAAATTGAAGAAGTTTTGGGGTAAAAGTGAAAATAATGCAAACTTAAGGGACCAAAGATGCAAATCATGGACTAATTCTTCTTTTCCAGCGGCTGACATAAATTTCCCATATAAATATACTTTAATTTTTATTTTAGAGGGCAGCCGTGCAGAGGCCAAAGGCTACCACCTCCCACCTCTTGTTTTTCCCGAAATTTCATTGTTTTCCATGGAAAATCAAACCGTCATACTTCCAACTATGAGTGGCTAAGTTTTCTTTTCTGATTCAAGGGATTTATTCAGTTATTCCATTATGAGGTTTTGTTCTTAATTTATTATTTTTGCCTATGATTTAAGTATTCGTTGATTCTTGTATTAAGTTATGAAAGTAGATATCATTCGAATTGACAACTTGATTTATTATTTATTTTCTAGTGCTATCTGCTAGTTGAATGTTATGTAATAGACACGAACCGGCAGTACTGAGTAGCAATTAAACATAGCAGGTGTATTGGTGAGACATTGAATATGCATGTTAGTTTAAATGTGGAATCAATGAGGCAAAGTCTGAATAGTTGCAGCTATCTCAATTGTTTAGATTTTGGTTCAACTATATTTCCTTGGTATTTATTCTATTATTGTTTGGTGTGGAACGCTATCGTGCCCAGCCGGATTATAATAAGGACTGATTGAGTGCTAGGCTTGGTTAGTTAATTCAGGAAATTATTAGATTTATTACGGCTATCCTAATAGATCTTTGGGTGAATGCTTAGATTGCTTGAGTAGTTTAGCAACCCGTGATTGATGAAATAATTGAGTTATCCATCCCTTGAGTCAGAAGTTTGCTATTTTGATTTCTTTTCTTTATTTATTTTATGTTATTTGAGTTTTCAGTATTATAGACTAGAACAACAATTAAAAAAAATCCATTTGCATTAGTTTGAAGGAAACAATCCATCGTTCCCTGAGGAGACGACCTTACTTTCTCTATACTATTGTAGCTTGAAGTAGGTTATTTTATTTTTGTGGCTTGACACCCCACCAAATTGGCGTCGTTGCCGGGGAACGGTATTAATTTATTTGTTTCCCTTAAATTTTTGTTTTGTTTTATTTTAGTTTTTTTTTCCTTTTGCAATGGACTCATATGCACATCAATCTTGGAACCGACGAGATGACCATTGGAATAAAAACGAGGTATGTTCTTCATATCTTGAGAAAAAATTATTTGAACTAACATCTCTTGTGAAAAATATGGCTATAGGTCAACAGAAACAAGTCCAAAGATGCGGTATTTGTTTAATAACTGGTCACACTAGCGATTTTTGTCCAAAATTTTCATACTACCAGTGGGAGGGTCAGAATGCCATGAGAGAATCTTGGAGACTGCCACAAGAAAGATATGAACCTCGTTCATATTCATATGATCCAGGCTGGCAGGATTATCAAGATTTCAACTATGAGTATCAGCCATCTCCGCCACAAGTGTATCATGTTCCGGAACCTCCACAATCTCAAAGCTCATGTTTGTCTTTAGATGAGATTGTTAACGCTTTGGCAACTAATACTCTTGAATTTGAACAGGAAACAAGAGCAAGCATATAGGATTTGGGGAGCCGAATTAGCAAGCTAGCTAATGCTATTAGCAAGTTCGAAGTCTCAAAGCCTGTGGAATTACCATCTCCATCGGTAGTTAATCCTGTTGAAAGTGTGTGTGCCATGAAGGAAGTAAGTCCCGAAAATGATGTATCTGAGACGAAGGTAGAGAAAGAAATTTCTAGAGAAGAGCCACATTATCTGGTACTTCCTCCTTTTCCTAGCAGATTCTCAAGGGCCGAGTTAGAAAGAATGAAATATCCTTTCATAGAACAGGTTTATGGTGTGGAGACTCCACCTACTCAAAACGCAGATGATTTGAAACATATGAGAGCAGAGGAAAACAAAGCAGAGGAATTGGACAATGAGGTAATTGATATTTCAATTTTATTTAGTCCAACTAATGCATTTGTTAGTTCTTCTTCAGATATGTTAGAAGAGCCAAAGATAGAGGAGCCCAAACAGAAAGTGATGGAGAAGTTTTCAAAGAATGAGGTAGTAGCTGGAGATCATCTATCTGGTATGTTGCAATCAAAATTTTCTTCCAAATGGAAAGATCCAAGTAAATTTACTCTAGCATGTTCTATTGCTGATGTAATTGATGAATGGAAATCTTCAAAAGTAGAGTCAAAACCACCACCTATAAGTCTAGATGATACATATGGTAATCTATCTCGACCTCTTGAAATAGAGATAAAGATAGATTCAATTTTAGATATGCTAGACAGAGAGCGTTCAAGGAATCAGTTAGAGGAGACTACTTTCCGCCTCATTTTGTCGATTCAAAATATGAATTTGGTCCATCTAACTTTGGTTTTGTTGGAAATTGCTCATGATTTTACCTACCATTGTTAGGTGGAGTTTCAAAATTTCCGCCATGAGACGCATGGAATTTGTCTAGCCAAAGACATTAAAGAACGGCGCTACATGGGAGGCAACCCAAAGTGTTTGAATTTTATTGTGTTGATTAGTTAGTTTATCTTTGTTGGTTAGTGTGTTTAGTATTTTCTTCTTAAGAGAAAAAAGGAGAATTTCTGTTAAGCGTGATCACGGATAAGTACACATTTGGTACGCAGCTTTTCATTGGAGTGGCTTTCTCTTAGGCGTGTTCATGCCAAAGAGAAAGAGAGGTTCGGTTTTTTTTTTTAAGTGATTTTTAGTTGGCAGGGCAGAATCGTATCCTTTCTTAGACGTGATCACGTCTAACACGCTGGAGCTCTCTTTTCTTAAAAAAAAATTAAAAAAAAAACTCAAATTTTCTTTTAAGTTTTATTTTCTCTCTGTTCTTTTCCAAGAACCCTAAATTCCAAAATTGCAATCAAGCGAACCAAACTTCAATTGGATCATTGGCTAGCTTCGGTTGCTATTATCATCGTTCGTCAATTGCTGTTTCGCACCCTGCATCACCATCATTTTTTAGGGAAGTGATGCTCTTCATTTTTATATCTTTTGCTACATTGTGGACAATGTATGTTCTAAGTGTGTGTGGGGGAGTTTAGTGTTTTTTTTCTTTTTTATATTTGTTTGTTTCATTGTTTTTATTTCATAAAAAAATTACAAAAAAAAAAAGAAAAAAAAATCAGAAAAATGAAAATACCAAAAATAGCTGATGATGAACTTAACTTGAGACTATGAAATCTACTTACATTGGGACAAAAATTTCTTTTCAGTCTGTGCATTATGTGTTATACCCTGAATACTTTACTTGCGCACTTTAGCCGTAACTTTGGGATAAACTTAACATGTATGTGTAATTGCCTAAATTCATGCGATATACCAAAGTTTGATTTGATTCATTCAGTATTTGTACCATTTGCATGTGAGACCTTGCTATATTATGAAACTCAAAAATAAGGCATTAACCCTAACATCACTTCAAACTTGAATTACGAGGGAGTGGTGGTTTGAAAATAGCCTTTTTACCTTCTTGCTCAAAGCACTTTGTGCTAAGTGTGGGGGAAGGGTTGTTGGCGGATGCTTTTCCGAGGTTAGGTACAATTTAAAGAGGGAGAAAAGGTAGAGCATTCAATGTTAATGCTAACCCATTGATAGGTGAGAAGTCTGGCAAACAACTAGCGGAGTGTCCTCAGGCCCGTCGGTGAGAAAATATGAGTAAGTAGACTGCCCTAAGTTGCTGAGCCACTATGTAAATCACTACATAAATCAAGTGAAAAAATGCTCTGGGTAGGGGCCTGAGTGGGAAAGATCCTGAAGAAAAGCCATATGAACACTGAAGATTGGGTACGAGGGATGTGTTTTGAATTGTATAATGTGAGGTGTAACTGTAAGCCTTCGGTTTCATAACATGTGTAGGAGTAACATTGCATTGAAGTATGGTTTGAATTGGGGATCCTAAGTTCACTCTTCAGTGGCATATTTGCATTTGAATTTTTGTATTTTATGCTATGTGTAACAGTGATGTCCCTAGGGAGTGGTTTACATACACACACAAAGGGGCTGAAGGGTAAAAGTACATAATGTATTTGACTTGGTTGTGAATTTTTGTTTCATTGTTACCATGATTTCTTTTGAGCGCTAGAGTTGTTGAGGTGCATCTTAAATAAGAGAAAGTTTAGAATTCCTGTGTTCTTTAATGCTTGAGGACAAGCATTCTTCAAGTGTGGGGGAATTTGATAGAGTCCATAAATTGTGTTTTAATTGTTGATATTTTATTAGTTTATGGATTCGGATGGATTTAATTCATTATTTTATTATTATTTCTTGTTAAAAGTTGGAAATAAGAGATTGGAGCTGATTTCGGCTAATTTGCACGAACAGGGACTTAAATGCAAAATTGAAGAAGTTTTGGGGAAAAAAGTGAAAATAATGCAAACTTGAAGGACCAAAGATGCAAATCATGGATTAATTCTTCTTTTCCAGCCGCTGACCTAAATTTTCCATATAAATATACTTTAAGTTTTATTTTAGAGGGCAGCCGTGCAGAGGCCAAAGGCTAGCACCTCTCACCTCTTGTTTTTCCCGAATTTTCATTGTTTTCCATGGAGAATCAAACCGTCATACTTCTAACTATGAGTGGCTAAGTTTTCTTTTTTGATTCAAGGGATTTATTTAGTTATTCCATTATGAGGTTTTATTCTTAATTTATTATTTTTGCCTATGATTTAAGTATTTGTTGATTCTTGTATTGAGTTATGAAAATAGATATCATTCAAATTGACAACTTGATTTGTTATTTATTTTCTAGTGCTATCTGCTAGTTGAATGTTACGTAATAGACACGAACAGGCAGTACTGAGTAGCAATTAAACATAGCATGTGTATTGGTGAGACATTGAATATGCATGTTAGTTTAAATGTGGAATCAATGAGGCAAAGTCTGAATAGTTGCAGCTATCTCAATTGTTTAGATTTTGGTTCAACTATATTTCCTTGGTATTTATGCTACTATTGTTTGGTATAGAACGCTATCGTGCCCAGCCGGATTATGATAAGGACTGATTGAGTGCTAGGCTTGGTTAGTTAATTCAGGAAATTATTAGATTTATTATGGTTATCCTAATAGATCTTTGGTTGAATGCTTAGATTGCTTGAATAGTTTAGCAACCCGTGATTGATGAAATAATTGAGTTATCCGTCCCTTGAGTCAGAAGTTTGATATTTTGATTTCTTTTCTTTGTTTATTTTATGTTATTTGAGTTTTCAGTATTATAGACTAGAACAACAATAAAAAAAATCCATTTGCATTAGTTTGAAGGAAACAATCATCGTTCCCTGAGGAGACGACCTTACTTGCTCTATACTATTGTAGCTTGAAGTAGGTTATTTTATTTGTGTGGCTTGACACCCCACCAGTCTATATGTAGACGATATACTCATTGTTGGTAGTAGTGACAAGTTGGTCAAATCTACCAAAAATATGTTAAAATCTAAGTTTGACATGAAAGACATGGGTCTAACTGATGTGATTTTAGGTGTTAAAATCATAAGGACAACAGATGGTCTAGTTTTGAGTCAAACTCATTACATAGATAAAATTCTTGATAAGTTTAACAAGAATGATTCTGGGGTCGCGAAAACACCATTAGATAACAGTGTCCATTTATCCAAGAATCGTGGACAGGATATATCTTAGGTGGAATACTCTCGGATAATAGGAAGTCTGATGTATCTAATGACTTGTATTGGACCAGATATTGCTTATGTGGTAAGCAAGTTGAGTTCATACACGAGTAATCCCAGTGCTGAACACTGGACTGCTATAATTAGAGTATTGAGGTATCTAAAACATACTCGTGATTATGGACTGCATTATACTAGATATCCATCTGTGTTGGAAGGTTACACGGATGCCAATTAGATATCTGATGTAAAGGACTCACATTGTACAAGTTGCTACGTGTTTACACTAGCTGGAGTAGCTGCGTCGTGGAAATCCTCAAAACGAACTGTAATAGCCAGATTCACAATGGAATCCGAGTTCATTGCCTTGGATAAGTGTGGTGAGGAGGCTGAATGGCTACACCATTTTTTGGAGGATATTCGAAAGTGGGAAAAACCTGTGCCACCGATCAATATTCATTGTGATAGTCAATCGGCGATTGGAAGGGCATAGAGTACTATGTATAATGGTAAGTCGAAACATATTCGTCGTCGACACAATGCCATTAGACAACTCCTCTCAACAGAAATTATCACAATTGATTACGCAAAGTCAAATGATAATCTTGCGGATCCGTTAACCAAAGGATTAAATAGAGAGGCAGTTGAAAGATTGACCAAAGGAATGGGTGTAAAGCCTGTGAAGAAATAAAAGTGTTAAGAAGGAAAACCCAACCTAATTGACTGGAGATCCCAAGATCTAGGTTCAATGGGACAGCCTAATCATAAGACTTAGTGTGGTCACTGTGGGGGTAAACCTCAACTCATTCCTGTCATCAAACAGTGATATGACGGAAAGGATAGCAAACGGTTACTTTAATGATACTTAAGTGAGTAATTTCATTTACTATAGACTTCAGAAGTCACCTATGTGAGAGAGAAGTGGGGCCGCTTCAAAGAAAAACTGTTAAGGCTCAGTTTTTTAGAAACTCTTGCAGAACCAGGACATGTTCATGGCCAAAATGGACAAAACCATGAGAACGGAACTAAATAAAAATAGTTTTTGTGTACGGTATGTGGGTTTCTTTACACAATACAGCCGGACAGTTCAAGGACATTGCACCTACTGGACAGCTAGTAAGGCAAACATACTTTACAAGGAGGAAGTTCAAAGGGTAAAACCTACTTTCTCTATGCAGGGATCAGTTGGTGAACACCATCATCGTTTATTCGAAACAATATCTCATTCATGTGGGAGATTGTTGGAAATGAGCTTGGTTTGAATGAGAATGTGTATTCTCATGTGTTAGGAAATGAGAGGGACCGATTCGGGATCCTGGATAAGACCTGAGAATAATGCCGGACAGAAGTCTTGCTAGCCTGATAAACCCGAGCTTTGTTTTATCCGGATTGATTTTTCCTAATAAGTTAGTTGGAGAATACTTAGCATGGATTAAGTTCATGTGTTGACTGAATTGAATATGACATTTAACACGGGTTAAATGTATTGCTAATAAAAGGTTTTAAGAGTTAATAGCTAGTCTTAGTGACCTCCTTGTTTAATACGTGGGTTACACAAAGATTTGAATGGTTTTTGTAACGTGCAGCTTAATGGGCACTTTAATGTGATTAAATGGCCAAACAGTTACAAAGACTCTTGGAAGTTAACCAAAAGGGGTTTTCTCCAACTATATATATAGTTGCTCATTTTCAGAAAGATGATCCTAACTTTTAACAACTCCAATCCTTTCTGAGTTTTCTCTCTTCTCCTTAGTTTTCGGTGTTCATCACCTGTTCTAAGTTCCAGATCGTTTGTAGAGTTGTTTTGTGCTAAGTAGGCTCTACGTTTCCGTTGTATTCTGGGAAACAATTGCTCAGAGAACCTCTAACACCGTAGGAGTGGGCAAATCTGTTTTAATGAAATCGTGTTTTCACGAGGCTCGGATTTTCGTTTATCCTAATTTATCTATAGCCATTGCGAATACTTTACCCATATTTCTACCAACATAATACATACTAGTAGATAAGAAGTTACTCATGTCCGCGCTCAATAAATTTGGTCGACTCTTTATTGTTATTGCTTTCTCTACGAAACAACTAATCCATCATAAACATGCCTTCACAATATAATTAATATACAAACTCTCTTTCGGACATCACTCATCCAACTAATGGGAAAGAAAGAAAGAAACGAAAAATCACATGCACGTTAGTGATCATAGAGATTCAGACTAGTTTAAGAAGTTTAAATCACTTATCATATAGCATTGATTTCTCTATATGATCATACAACTAACACAGTTGGCATTTTATGGATCAATAAATTATACTTAATATTTTACCAGAACGTTCATGATCTTGTTGTGGAAGCCAAAGTTAGAGCAACTCAATCTTGAATTGAGACCACATACATCAAAATGATTTTCAATTGACAATTTTCTATAAAGGTTATTTTCTCAACAAACATGACAAAAGACTATTAGAGACAACACAGTTTTATAAAGAATTTTCTTAATTATCCTTAAACATCACAGTAAATTATTCTACAATGGATCCATCTACTTCCTGAAAATACCATATATCAAAACTGCGACTTAATTAAATCCTTTATATACATTATCTATTGACACTGCAGCAGTTGTGATCCAAGTTCATTGGAGTTACACTATCATTTCGAGAGTGCTATATACATATATATATATATAGGTATGTATGTGTGTGTGGTGCTATTGTTGCAGCGGTTGCATGTATACATTATCAAACTCCTTCTTTTAATCCCGTAAATCTTTCATATGTTTTTGTATCAGGATGTCCCGGGACACTATCCGTCTTCGTCTATCCTCTGGAATCTCGATGTCTACCTAGTTGTAGACTTTCCCCACCTATTAAATAAATAACAACGATATAAATTACTATTCAATGATCCAAACAACAAGGAACAGAAAAAAAAAAAAAAAGATAACAAATAGTAATACTAGCGCTTTTTATTCGGTTGAACAAATCCATTCCGAAGGAGAACAAAATCATGCTTTTAATGAGTCAGAAGACGGCGAATTTGACACAGAACGAGAATTGGAAAGATAGTCTTTCTAAAGTGAGGTTTCTGCTCCAACATATCACAATCGATCAAAAAAGGTCAAGTCTAAAGCAAAAGTTAGAGTTCGTCGATTAAATAAGGATGCAAGTTTTCTTTATTATTAAAATTGTATTTGATACATGGTTAGTATATTCGCTGCCCTATTTTTATTTTTATGAAATTTTATTTAAAAAAAAGTATTGTACGAGTAGATTTGTAATCGAAGTCTTTTGAAAAAAATATTTGAGGAACCCTGTATATAAACAAAAACATTTGCAGATCTCTAAAATGTAAGCAAGAAACCTTAAACAGCGAAGAATAGCTAGAAATGTAGGAGTTGATTAATTTGAAACATTTGCTTGTATAATCCAACCGGGCCATCAAGCTCTGATAATGAAAAGAGGAAAAGAAGAGACGTACAAAGCTGCAACAACATCCTATTCTCAATATAGCAAGAAACTCTTGAGAGCTTTATAAGTTGTTGGTGCCCTATCCAGCATCCGACTCAGGTTCGCAGCTCCATAGTCGGAGTGTGTTTTACATATGTAGATGTCAGTAGATCTTTAAGGCATCTTCAGACGGGTTGAAGTGAACCAACTTTATACATAAGTCAGCTTTTATGGCTTGGTAAGGAATTTAGGGAATTGAAGGTTTCAAATAAATTTTTTTAGTTGTGGATGAATGAAGCCTGAGATATGTATATAGGGCAGAACCAAAACGTTGACATCAATGATCATTTATGTGGGTAAGTTGGTTGTTCGGAAAATAATGAGGAGAGCAATTTTTTCTTTTTTTTTGACTCTGACATAGGTAACATGAATGAGTAATTGAGTACTACTCAACATGAATTTTTAAAGATTTTGTTAAGAGAGTTGTACCATGGGCGTATCCAACTCAAAACTCTTGTGATATTTAGCATATGGTATAATAATATATATCAAAAGAGAGTGGGCTTTTTCTCCGATTCTTACTTTTAAGAGTTGCCATGAGTTCATACTTCTAAGAGTTTCAATGAATTCATATCAGTTCAGAAGTTTTTCATACTAGTGTTCAATATAATTAATAAATTTGGTGTACTTCAATTTTATTATTATTTTCTTTACCAAACAACCATTCCCTCATAAACTTGACTCCGATCCGACTCCACAAATTAATTAATATACACTATCTGTCAGACATCATTGATCCAAGGGAAAGAAAGAGAGAAAGAAAGAAAAAATGATGTCATTGATCATAGAGACCGACACTAGTTTAAGAAGTTCAAAACATTTATAACAAAGAAACATTGATGTGTTTATTAGTTGATCATGTGTGTATAATTAACACCGTTGGCATTTTGTGGATCAATACATTATACTTGAAATATTTCCGAAATTGCGATCTTTTGGTGGAAGTAAGAGTTACAGCACACCGGTTTTGGATTGTGAACATATATCAAAATGGTTTTTTTTTTTTAATTTTTTTTAAAGAAAAAATAGGGTAGCGAATATACTAAATCCTATATCAAATATAATTTTAAGCTTAAAGAAAATTTGCATCCTCATTTAATCTAATTGATCGACGAACTCGAACATTTGATTTAACTTAATATTTTTTTGAGCGATTGTGATACGTCGAAGCAGAAACATCATTGTAAAAAGACTCTCGTTCCAATTCCCGTTCCGTGTTAAATTCTTCATCTTCTGAATCCTTATAGATTTCATTGTGATCACTCTCGGAATTTATTTGATCAATTGAGAAATTTGTTTCTAAAGATTCTATATGCTTTCCGACCTCCGTATCATTTTTGGATAAGTACTGATTTTGATTTATTCCGGTGATTGGGCCTGAAATTGGTAATAGAACTTGAAAAAGGGGGACTTGTGAGTTTGAAGGATAGGAAAATTCCGCAGCAGCGGGCGAAATGGTTTTCAATTTACCTTTATGTATAAAGGTTATTTTCTAAACATAAACGTAACACGCTTCTTTCATGTTTTCCACTCATGTCATGTAATGCACATATAGTTGTTACAACAAGCACCTTAGTTAGCTGACCAACATATCATACGCCCTCCACTTCAAAATAAGTGGCGTTTTAGTAAAATAGAAAAATTCCAAAATAAGTATCGTTCTCACATTTCAATGCACTTTTTGTCAAAAGTTTTCAAAATTACCCTCAAAAGAGATGACGCTATTGGTGGATAATTTTATAATGGGATTGGTTGAGGATATTCAAGTAATTTTATTACCCTATTTAAGAGTTTCTTAAACTATGTGCAAAATGTAGGACGATACTTATTTTGGAATGGAGGGAGTACAACGGATCTATCTACTTTCTGAAAATTACAAATATCAAAACTGCGAGTTAGCTGCCTTATATGCATTTTCTTGTGAAGGCCGCCGCCGTTGCAGCAGTACTTGTGATCTAAGTTCATGGAAGTTTCAATACTATTTCAAGACTACTATTGTTGTAATGCTCGCTTGCATATAGTGCAATTAGAGGAACAACCAACCACTTTCTTCGGCTCCTTTAAACGTTTCGTTGAGACCGATGATTCCGCACCGAGAATATACCGAGACACTTTGAGTCTTTTTCAAGGTCTCATCAGGGATCCGGAGTCTGCCCGGTTGAAGCCTTTCCCCACCTATTGAACAAATAACTATATAAGCTAATCTTTAAAATTCAAAAAAAGAAAAAACGGAAAGAAATGGAGTACTCTCGTGAATGTGCTTTGTGTAGAGGAAGGAAAAAAGAAAGATAACCTAAACGCAACCTTATTAGAGGAGGAAGCTGCATTTTTGAACTTAAAGTAACCACAACTAAACAGAATGGAATTAATAAACGACGGAGAAAATGGAAAACACCAAGCTTTGAGTTTGTGTCCAAGAAAAATTATTCAAGGATTTATGCAAAAGTAGTTCTTCAATTTCACAAAAACAAAAATAAGTTAACACACAAGGTAGTAGACGTAATAATGAGAGAAGAAGAAGAAGAAACGAACGTAATTACAACTTACTTCATCATAGCAATGTCTCATTCTCAATATAGCAAGGAACTCTAGAGAGCTTTCAATTTCACATCTAGCCCTCCAATTCAAGTGCCCCAGCACCATTGTTGAAATGGATATCACATACATAGATTCCATCGGATCTATAAATAGGTCTTGAAACAACTTCATATACAACGTTGGGAAGAGTTGAGTTTTAGGGCTTGGTATGGAATTTTCGGTATTGAAGGATTTACAGTAATGTTTTGAGTTGTGGATAAATGAACCTTGAGAAGGGCAGCACCAACATTTTGGCATCAATAATCATTTCTGTGGGTTTGTTGTTAGGTCGGAGAATAAAATAATTGGAAGCAGACCAAATCTTTTTTTTTAATAATGACATATCGAGTGGCGTTAATGGCTTTGTTGGAATAGTTATAACACCGCCGTATACAATTCAAGCTTTTTGGTTTTCATTGAATATTGTCTGCTTTGCTTTGAATATATATATCCCCAACTATAAACCACAAACCACACAATGAATAATTTGTTCAAATTGAACTCCACAGTATGCTTCCTTTATAGCATGCGATTGAAGAGCTAAAGATTGCTTTAAAAGTGGAGGAGACTTTCTCTTCTCGGTTCCCATTCAAGCCATTGTCCTTTATAATACATGTTTTACCACTGCTTTGTTAGTTCGTTTAGATTTCCTTCCATGAAGGCTTCATAAAAATCATCAGGTTCAAACTATTCCCACCGACATCGATACCAAGTCACATTCTTCATTTCCATCCTTCTCTCATATATTTCCTGGCATCTTTTAGATGCATGTTTTTCATGGTTCTTTTTATGCTCTTTTCATGGTCTTATATAGTTCTCACTGTGAAGCCAGCCTCGGGAGGGACTTTACTGCCAAGAGTTGTCTTCTTCAAATTTCCGAAGAGTTCAACTCGGTCCGCAGACTTTGGACGCCATGACTGTGTTTCGGTGTTTTCTGTTCGCCGCATTTCAAAAATTTTAAATCGACGTGTTATAAGTGCACTAATAATTCAAATAGATATCGCCTAAAAAAGTAATAATTATA
Source organism: Oldenlandia corymbosa var. corymbosa (assembly GCA_949775105.1). Classification (NCBI taxonomy): domain Eukaryota; kingdom Viridiplantae; phylum Streptophyta; class Magnoliopsida; order Gentianales; family Rubiaceae; genus Oldenlandia; species Oldenlandia corymbosa. The sequence goes on along the minus strand of OX459121.1, from coordinate 21,661,771 downwards.
GCTACTTGCAATATTTTACGTGCTTTCATGTGTTTTCAGTTAATAATGGTAAAGGAAAATAAAGAGCTAAACATGATGAGGTCCATCATGATTTGGTATGGAATATATTGTAGATAAATAATGCAAAGTTCGTTCTTCAAGATTAACAATAGTGTTTTATTTGTAATTCACTTGTGTTGAATTACAATGGTGTTTTAGACGTAATTCATCACTTTGTAACTTTTATTAATTAAATGTTATTTTGATCCATCTCGTTGCCATGTCACATCAAAGCAGTAGCTTCTACAATTAGGGGGCAAAGAGTGTCTTACTGGTATTTGGCTTGTAACTTTACTCAATCTGATTTTAATCCATCTCATTACCGTGTCACATCAAAACAGTAGCTCTTACAATTTTTTATTTTTTTTTTAAGAATGGGCCTTTTCATCCCAAGGTTTGAGCCACACCATCTAAAACATCCCAAAGTTTAAAAGCATGTCATTTTCACCCCAAACTTTTCAAAAATATGTGATATTAGGACATTTGTTAAATTTTTCAAGTTATTAACGGTGATATTTTATTTAGTTTCTTTTCCCCCATTTTTTTTAGTTAAAAAAGTTTCATGCTTGTGTTTGCTAAATTTGGTCCATGCCAAGCAAAAAAGTTGCATGTCCTTGCATCAATTACAACACTAATTTTTATAATGATGCTACATATTTAAAAAAAATAAATAAAATAGGGCTTACATTCTAATTAGGACACACACAAAACCTCTCATGATTGTTATCAATCTAGAAGGTGAATCTTGGATTTTTTCTTTTTCTTTTTCTAAGCAAGGGAAGAATGGATGATGTGAAAACCAAATTAGGTTTAGCTATTTTCTTATAAGGTTAGAGTTAGTGGAACGTGTTAAATGATTAAAAGAATTGGGGGAGGAGAAATAGAATAAAGCACCACTACTAATTAATTAAGTGGAGTTAAAAATTTAACGAATATCCTAATGTAACATGTTTTTTAAAAAGTTTGGGATGTAAATGGCATGTTCTTAAATTTTGGGATGTTATTGTTGGTGTGGCCCAAACTTTGGGATGAAAAGACCCATTTTTCCTTTTAAAAAAAAAAAAGAATGTGTCCCATTTTCATTAATTACTATTCTCTCAATCGCAAAATTATTATCCAGTTTGAATTTTGATCTTTTAATATAAATTAAATTAAAAGTCAAAATTCAAACTAGACATTAATTTTTGGACTAAGATACGTTTTTGCATGAATGACCGGGGAATAAGAATAAAAATCACACACTTATTTTGGATTTGAGAATAGAAATGCAATAAGTAGTCCATACCTCATAGCCGACCGAACCAAGCAGCCAAGTTCACTACCTAGAATAAATCAAATTGCACTTTCTTTATCAAACTAAAATTGAACCGAAAATTTACAATTTTAGCTCGGGTGAGATCAGAAGCTTCAATTGAGTTTAGTAGACAGAGTCTCCAACACATCGTGGCAGAACATTTGATAAGCAAACAATTATTTTCTGGGTCAGGAAGTGGAGGGGGAATTGTGAAATAAAAAAGATGGTTGTCGTGCTCTGGCGCCACGGCTGCCATTGCCGCACTAATAACACAGCAATTTCACGTCGTATGTACCAGAGACCAGCAAAGCTTATGAGATGTACTCCACTGCATTTTACATTTTTCAAATATAAAATTCAATCTACAAAAGTGTAAGAGTTACTATAATTCATGCAAGTTGTCACGTGAGTTCATCTCAGTGTTCAATAAATTTCACTATAACAAAAAGCGGATAATCGTCCACTTTTTTATGTACTATGGGATAATAGTACATTTTTCTATGTACTAATAAGTAGATTTATAGGATACTTACAAAATAGGACATAATCAAGAAGTATCATCTATTCTCTAGTCACAATAGGTGTGTAAGACACTTAGGAGTCTCCTACCAAATCAATCCTTAATGATACACTTGATAAGTGTACCATAAAATATATGGAACACTTGAGCAAATAAAGCACTTATAAGTGTCCCAATAAATTAAAGTGTCCTAAAAAACTATTATATTATTAATAAATATTAAAGTGTTGCAATAGATATAGAGCTATTTGAAAAATTTTGAAGTGCCCTAATAATTTTTTTATAAATATATATATATATAGATATCAAAAGGTAATTTAAACCATAATTTAAATTCAAAATTGGAGAAACTATAATTATTTTTATATTTCCAAAATTCATGACATAAATTTGATAAAAGGTATCAATTCAAAAAAAAAAAAAAAAGGTATCCATTCATATAGAAACTATAATGGCAGTATGGCACCATCAGCATTATGCTTCCTCCTGAATCTTCGTTCGCCACCTTCCTCCACATAAAGAACCAATAATGTATCAAGAAATCAAGACACAGAAACGGCACCCATTTTTGCAGCCAAAGATATCTTCCAGATTATGGACACCATAATAAAATCAAGCTCCCCCAGAGAGTGAAAACATTTGCAAACTTTCTGCAACAATACAAGCCATAAGGAGATTTAGGGTTAACAACATGAAAATCAGCATAAAGCACCTCAAATAACAGTTCCAAATTGGTATTCAATAAACATAAGCAAATGACACCCAATTATGACACCTATGATTTTAGTCCAGACACTTCCAACAAAACAATAATGTATATACAATTTGGTTTACAACATAAAGTGGGCACAACTTGGCTTTGCAACTAAATGCAAACAACATAAGACAGCTCCAGATAATCACGAGTTCAACAATAAGTAAGCGGCGAGTGTAGTTTGCTTCAAGCGACGCAATAACATTGTTCTCCTCGAAACATAAGGCACTCTGCTCTATCGCATATTATCAAGATCTTACCGAAAGTTGCTGTAAGGGATGCAAGCTTACCAACCATGTGCTTTGGAAGATGATCTAAAAGCTCTGTGTCCCTAATCTTCTTTCCTTGCCTCCTCCCTTAGATCAAGATGAGAATCGGGTGGCTTCTTGTTGCCCATTTAGCTTTCATCACCACTAGTATGCTTTGGGTTGCAAGCTTATACCTTTAATTAGCATTAAAACAAAGGATGAGGAAAAATTCAAACTAAAACTGATTTTGCACGAATTTAAAAGCTCATGGCCACAGAAAAAGGGGTCGTTTTTAATTTACCTCTCAACAGAACATCTGTCTTTTGGGTTCTCAACCACCATTAATTCTCTACATCGGTTTTGGCTATTCTTTCCACGGGTTTTTTTCTTCAACGTTCTTTTCTGTTGCTACTTCTTTTTTTCAACTTTGACTTTTTGTATTTTCTGAGTATTGCCTATACTATTTCTCTGGAGGTTTTCCTCGATCTCCTGGTCTTCTTCATCTGAATCATCATCAGGCACCTTTTCATTGTCTTCTCTTTCATCATTATCTTCATCATCCTCTTGTTCAATTTGATCATCTTCATCTTCCCGATCATTGTTATCACAAACTGTTTCTTTTGTATTTTCTACATCTTTAGCTTTTGCCTTCTTAATTTCTTTATGGTAGAGACTCGAAGAAGATTGGATGCTATCATTTATAATCTCCTTATGCCAAATTAGCACAGTCTTCTCAGTCACTTGAATACAACGAACAAAAAATCAAATGAGGTCTATGTTTATAGCAAAAAATGCAGGTAGCTAAGCCTAAGATCAATAGAAACTAATCAAGAAGAGGTGTTTCAACGAGTACAGTGAATTTTATGTAATTACCATTGCAACCCGAATAGTCCTGAGCTATACAGAGGTCCTTGGAGGCAAGTGAATATTATCAATCACATAAAGAGAGCCCACCTCCACTCGATTTTTATTGAAGTGATAAAGTCCAGAAGGGATCACAGGATTCCCATATGCTGGGTGTCACAAGATATGATCGCATCTCTCTTCGGAAAATACGCTTGTTGAAGTTAAGAAACATAAACGATCTCAGAGAATCAGAAAATGGAAATCGTATTTCTAATAATGATACAATTAAAGGAAATTACTGGGAAGAGTCACCATTATTAACAATAGCGAGTGTCTATCATGAATCATGATACAATTATTGGGAATTACTACCAAAATCTCAAAGCTTAACAACTAAAACTTTCCAAAACTCTAACTAATATGACTAATGAATGACATCTGACGCATACATTTGCATGGAAAATCTTGGTGATGGCCTCAACATAGATTCTGCAATTATTCAAGAGTTTTGAGATCCAAACCTCCAGTATCACCACACTTAGTAGAGAGCAAGTAGATTAAAATTCTTCTTAAAACAACATAATTTGCACAACATAGAATCAACAAAGAAAAAGATACCGGACATCTTACCCATCCATGTACATATTTCAATAGTAGATCAATCTTCTTTCTAAGTAATAACTTTCTAAAATGCAGAAAATTAAGAAAACCGGTTCAAATGAGGTGCACCATGGTCAACAAGGCACAGCTTGGAGAAAGTAAACAAAAACAAGGGAAGGTATTCATGTTTTGTTAAGAAGAGCTCAACACTCAAGCAAGTTAATTTGAGTTTTCAAATCAATGATGCTTTTGACCCATCACATAGACTGTATTTGAAAATTCTCTTTAATGCAATTATTCAATTTACCAAATGGTGCAGAATCGGTTTTTTCTTCTTCTTTCTTTTTTATTTTTTTTAAAGGAAAAACCAAGGGTAACAACTAATATTAAGTTCCAAGTGAAAACATTCCATGATGCGTAATATGGCCACTCTACCCAATAGTCAATCCCAGGACAAAACAGCATAATTAACAAGAGCAATTTTAATGAATGAGAAACTACTAGCATAGCCAGAAATGTATACTCAAAACAATAGGGAACCGGTAAAGATAAAGTCTACACAACAACTTCATATCTACACCGTTCCTGTAAAAATCTACCTCCTGGAAATAGAAATCAATTATGTTAAGAGCCATTGAAAATTTTGAGTTCTCATCTTCAATAATCAAAGTTACTGCAAACCTCCCTCGATCAGACTCTAACAAGAAGAGTTCAATTTTTAACTAGAGCAATTAGAAACCTCATCAGATATTATGAAATCGAAGAAAATTCATTTAATTTTGCACTCCGAAATGTTGGGTGAATGAGTGACGACTGACCTGATCATTTGGTGGACAATGGAGAGAGGAAATTGAAGGTTTCCACAGCAAAAGCACTCTGATCATAGGATGGGATATGATTCAGAAACAAAGAGGAATTAAAAAAACAACGATTGCTACGACAACACACACAGAAATAGAACTCAGCTTCAAAATATCAGCAAACATAATCATAAGATGAAGCAACTAAATTAGAATATGCATTTACTGATTAATGAATAAACAGATCAAATTAAATCAAAATTTTGAGAATTTAGAAGTTACAAGAGACAAGACGAGGACAAAATTAGGTTTTTTGACTTCTGATTTAACAAAGCGGCTTGATGAATGATTGCTTCGATCCTAAGTTCACCGGAATTACCAAACCGGAATCAGAGAGCAAAGAGCTTGAAATCGAACGGAAGCTCGTCTAGGAGAAGCGAGATGGACAGCTTCGATCGGAGAAGACGTTTGGGGGGATTGATTGAAACGCAAGATTTGGGGAGGAAGGAGTAAAACTGTGAAGGTGATAATGAGCTCGGTTTACTTGTTTTTTACAATAAGATAGTTAATTACTAATTAAAAAAAATTCTGAAAAATGAATTTGATTCTTCTGTTAGTCTTTTCACTCCCATTTGACCAGTGAAATGAACAAAAATAATCAAATGATTTTTTTTTTTTTTACTTTTTCCATTTTTAAACTAGAGTTTTAATATCCCAAATTAGTCTTTTTTATTTTATTTTTTTGGCATGACTTGTGAAATTGCGTTTGCTACCCCTTGCCACTTTTTTGTTTTGTTTTTTTTAAAAAAAAAAAACCAACGAAAGACAATTTAGCAGCATGTGTCACTTTTAGGAATTCCAAATTCATGTTTGCTCCTTTGTATACGAGGAAGCTGGTGCATTACATGCTTTTCAAAACTTTTCACTATCAAATTTAAGAGTACACAACTCATCTAATTCATTTCACTATTGTATCTCACCTTACATGGTATTTATTAATTGGGTGAAATTTAATAAGTGAATTTAATTTTTTTTATTGAATCTATAGACTTTTTGGATATTTTTATATCTAAAATTTAAAAATAAATAGACCCTAACCCCAAAAAAAGTAAACCCTTAAGAGAAAAATTATAATATTACAAATGATTTACTAATTGGATCAGTATTGATAAGAAATTAATATAATATTTAAATTGAGTAATTTAGAGGTGGTGTAAGAACTGGTGCACCAAGAGGAAATTTATAGTCCAATAAATGATTAACATGTAAGATGAGATGGAAGGATGAGATGAATTTGGTGAGATGAATATCATTTCCCCAAATTTAATCCTTTTTAATTTATAACCTTTGTTTCATTCTTAAAAATTTTAATTCATTTGTTTCTAATATCAAATTTTTTTATGAAATAATTACTGTTTTATTATATTAAACTCCTAAGTTTTTTCTAAAAAGAAATATTTTCATTTATATCTATTTCCACAAATTCAAGAAATTTTACAATGGTACACTCTTAAGTGTCACATTAAATAATGTAATGGAACACTATGAAGTGACTAATTTATGTTATGGTTTAATACACTTATAAGTGTCCTATTAAATAATCTAGTAGGACACAAAACTTAAATGAACACTCAATAATTGTGTATTATTATGTTGAGGACACTTCCTCAACTATAATGGGACACTTTTCTAAAAAAATGTCCTATTATATTATAATAGGACACTTATGGTTAAAAGTGTTGCAAAGAAAAGGTATTAATAGACCCACTTTGTTGTAGTGTTTGACCTGTTCTTCGTAGTTCATCCTACCAAACAATCAATGAAGCTAACGTTTTGATGTTGCCTTTAATTAACTCATAAAGCTTGCGTTACGCACAAAGCTTCCTAGAATTCCTTGTTAAATCAAACTTAAAGCATCAAAGTCAGATGCGCCACTTAAAAACTGTATGTAGTTTCAATGAGGCGTTGGATCTCAATACAGTACTGGTCTGAATGAAACCTAAGTGACACGATTCTGATCGATTATTGTGATGGGTTCTCTGGTTTTCGAGGGAAAGCAGTGAGAGGTGATACCACGTTCTCCGTTTTCTACAATTCATCGTGGGAAGAAAAAAAAAAAAAAAATTTGTGACAAAACTCATTCAAATAGTGCTCTTTTTTATTAGTTTTAGCTTGTGAACGTTGGAAGAAAACCACTGGTTTCCGGTTAACACTGGAGATCGTGAAAAGCTAAGTTGAACATCTTTTTCAGCCACAGACATTGATAAGTAGACATTTTTTGTTTGTCATATGTAACTGCTTCCCTTGTTTCTACGTGAGGCCATATGTTAGAAAGAATGAGGGATTAATGATTTATATATATATATTAAGTCATGTGAATGACACGAAGATAATAGGGCCGATAAATTACGTCATTTGATAGTAAACAACTACAAATGATCCAATGTATCTTAGCTAGATGACGAGCACTTTCTTATAGTACAATCAATCTACCGGCGGCAGGTTTCTAGAAATTACAAAACCTCCTATACCAACTCCTTTTATATCATCTTTTAAAGCTCACCGTTTTCGTATTAGTTGTGATTTAAGTTCACCCTAATCGCATTAGTTTCAGACACAACACTGGCTATTGTTATGTAAACTTTCCGTTTTGCGTAGTTCAATTTGACAAACCTTCTACCTCTTTTTCTACCTTTGAACCTAATTCGTCCAACCGGTTGTTCCCCGTCAGCGGATACTCTACTGCGGGCGGCTAATATATGCTAAGACGCTTTGTTAGCCCATGTCCATCTCTTGAGATTTTCCCGATACGCAGCCGTAGATGCCCTGAGCACCAAGTATTAAACAAATAGTAAAGACGAAAATCATTAGAATTCAAAAAATTGAAAATGAAAATGGTCGAGTCCAATTAATTAATTAATTAACTTGATTTGGATTCTTGTCCCGTGGATTCCTCGCTTGTTTTTGTTTCTTCACTTTCTTTTTCTTCTTTGTTAACAGTCTTGCTCCACAAAGCCTAAAAACTGACGGGATTCGTCTGTTTTGCACAGTTAATACACTATTATTTCATCCGTCATATATAAAATTCAGGGGAAAAAATAAAAAATGCCACTACCGTTTCCTCGTAACAGAAAATAAAAAACGCCACTACCGTTCCTTCAATGTTGGACAAGTTTCTACTCAGTAGAGCTGAAGCGTGAAGACTCTCACAATTTCTAGCGTATTGAATTTTGTCAGCTTGTCATTTGAGTAACCCTAAGTAAGCCACCAACTCAAACAAATGTCACCGTCCATATCTTTCTTCCGCCTTGCAGCCTCCCAGGAAGCTTTTATTTCGGCCCAGTGCATTATATGTACAACTTTCTGGTAATAAATTTGGTCTAGTCCTCATTTTCCTATTTGATTAATAAATATACACACTTTGTTTCAGAAATTTCATCCGATTAAAGGGGAAAAGATATTTCATCCATTTCATAGATTGGGATTAGTTTAGGGAGTTTAAATCACTTATCAATTGGGCATTTAAGAAAACAAAAGAATCGTTGATTTGTTTAGTTGATCACGTGTGTGTATATAAATGCAATTAACGCAGTGGTACCTTGTAGATCAATACATTATACTTCACATTTTTCCTAAACGTCGATTTTGTATTGGAAATAAGAGTTAGAGCAACCCACAAAGATACACTGGTCACACTCGACAAAGTTTGTATCATGTATGACATGGCTCAAACAAAGTTCACCATTTCCACCCCTGCGGCTACGGCATATATATCATTGTACGATACATTGAGATTAATTTGACGGCAATTTCAATTTCAATCGACGCCTCATTAATCACAACTTACGGCTCCCTCAAATTAAGTATAGCTCATTCATCTAGTCGCTTCGATTGTAAATATTTGTATCTTCGCCTCGTTTTTCTTTCTTTCGTTTGCTTTGTAGACTGAATACTAGTTTAGTTGAGAAAAAATAAACATAAGAATTTGTGTTCTCTCACTGAAATTGTAGTAAACGAATTGAAAACTAAGAACAAGAGGTGCAAAATCAATAGACCAAAGATCATAACTAGCTATTTGCGGTTCAAATGATGTTATGCTGGAGCTGTGATTCACACCAAATAGTCGATTTGATGATGCACTGGAGATGTCCTAAAAATCGTTAATCGTAATAAGAAAATTTCGCAGTTTGATAGACAATATAAATTTCACAAATTGTCAAAATAAGATGAAATGGATCAATGCAATGAATCAAAAGATTAAGAGATCAAAAGATTCATGAAATTAAGCGAAGCTCATCTTTAGTTTCGATGTAACAGAACCCTTATTTCACTTCAGTTTTAGATTTCAACATTATTAACTCAGTTTTCGTTATATATTGTCTGCTTTGTATAGAGTATCCCAAACAGCACCACCATCTCCAACGAATAATCTGTCGCAATTTTATTCCATTAAATATTTTTGCAAATAAGCTTTTTGAATCAGCCTAAACAGAATTCAATGACCAAAAACTTTGAGTAACCCAAATTAGTTAACTGAACGAAAGAATGAGTAGCTTTAGAATCCGACTAATAAAATTGTCACAGGGAAACGAAGGGAACAAAAAACACTAGATCATATTTTCAATACCATAATTGGATCCCCAGATTTTTGTTGCTAAAGTTAAACTCCATATAGTTGAACTGCCATTTCTAATTTTTCGAGTCATCTGAACTTCAAAACTCTTAGGCAGGGTGAGTTGACGAAATTTCATTTTTGTTATTCTGAAGCTCCAAACCATAGTGACCGCAAATAAATTTACACAATTCATATCTAAATGGCTTCAAAGAATAGTTGTTCATTGCTGGATTCTTCATCGACTTTTGAAATTTTTCTACAGGAGTACTAGCAGTAAAGAAGTTACTCATGTCAGTGCTCAATAAATTTTTGCCGCTCTCCCATTATTATTTCTCCTACCGAACAACTAATCCCACCATCAATGACGAGGACGATTTTTCTTGTGCTACCTCTGCTAGTCTGATATATAAATATTACACGCTCTCAGACATCATTCATCCAGTTCCGAAAACGTCTTAAACATCTAGTTTTGTTACCTCCAATTTTATTTCGTTAATTATGTTAAAGAGTAAGATCTTCACCGGCATTATGGTCGAACAGACCTGGGGCTGGACATATTTGGTGTCCATTACTCGTAAAGCTACCTAGAATTCCTTACTATAATGGAGACTTCCTCCTTTTTTCAGCAGCCGTGGAAGGTTAGATGCTCTTTTGAATATTTATACATTGATATTCCACTGGTGTTTTTTGGCAGTCAAAGGTTAATATTTTACTGTTGTTCTTTTGGGTGCCATTTTCAGACGCTGATTAAGACATCTCCGAACGCCATTCTCGATGTTTAGCAAGTACTGCTGTCGAGCCATCAAGCACGGGATTCTGAACAAATTTTTTATATTCATATATACAAGTGTATCGAATAATATTTCAGATCTAAAGACAACATAATTATGGATTTTTTGTAGAGCATCTGAGTCAATATTCCTTCTCCAGTTAAGTAAGTTGTTTCAGAAGAAAACAAAAAAAAAAAAACAAAAACAGTGCAAAGTATAATTCCTTAGTTTCTCTTGAAAAATTTATCCAGAACTAACATTTTCTTCTTTCCGACTGCAAGAGCTTAAAATTTATGTTCATATAGAAACAGTATGGTTTCGACCAAAAAAAAAAACCATTGTACAGTAAATATTAATAACGAAAACTAAAATCATCTATTAATAAATTGGTCTTACGACGCTGGTGGCAGTATCAAAATTTTCTATTTCGCATCTTTTTGGATCGATGGTGATAATTGATTATTGAAATTGGATCCTAACGATAGTTACACGTAATCAATCACCTCCTCATGTAGACAAATGGGAGCAAAAGGGAAAGTTGTTTAGAGGTCTTTTGTATTGTTAAAGTGCATTCGAAATGTTACTCAATTTATTATTTCAAAAGAAATGAAAAATGAATAAGTAAAAATAAAAATCAATTGAAGTTTTTTTTTGGTAAAAGGTTAAGATTTCATTGCTTTCAAAACAGAATATTTACAAGGTTTACAAACATTCCAGCTTACATTCGAATTCCTAACATGTTTAGGAACCGTATGTCATCGCCAAAACCATTTCTATACAAAGTTTTGATCCTCCATGTAAGCTCATTCTTCACCAACAGCCATCGCTCCTTTGCTGCCACCACCTTGCTTCCAAACTTCCTGGTATTCCTCTCAGTCCATATATGGTAGATGATTGCATTCAATCCTGCTAAGAACGCTTTCTTTCTCAGCTGTTTAAACTTCCATATTCTCAAAACTCTATTCAGGTTTTAAGGATGCAATGCTGCTATGAATTCTCATCAAGGCTCTCAATTCCTGCATGATTTCTGCTAAGTATGCACATTTAAACTAAAGATGTATCAAACATTCCTCATCTTGCTTGCATAAGACACATTGCTTGTCAGCTATTTCAATCTTCATTTTCAGCAGTCGATCAACTGTTAAGATCCTCCCCGTCCTTACTAACCACCTCGGGAAACTGTGCTTTGGTATGGAAAGCTTGCACCAGTTAACTGCTGCTGCTCTATTCTTCTCTTCTGGTCCTATTAACCATGTATAACTTGATCCTGTGGTATACTTCTTGCCTTTGTTCTTCATCCACTCTCCATTTGTTACACCAAACTTCAGCTGATCTTTTACTCTCATCAGCTTTTTCCAGTGCCAGCTGCTATCTTTTGGTGGCTGGTAGTTGCAGATGGATTTATTTTTTAAGAAGTATTGGTGCATCCATTTGATCCATAGACTGTCTTTCTTCATTTTTAGATCCCACAGTTGTTTACCAACCAGAGCTTTGTTCCATAGTCCAGGTTCCTTCACATGCAATCCACCTTCTGATTTACTGTAACATACGTCATTCCAGGACAATAGTGACTAGCATTTACCATTTTCCTTCTCTCCCCATAAGAATTTCCTGCATTTTGCAGTGATTTGTGATATGCTTATATTTTACCTATTTATTATATCCCTAATTTGTGATTTTTGCAATATATTTTGAGTACAAATATGCTATTTATGTGATTTTATCTTTAATTGTAGGAATTGTACTCAAATGACGAATTGTTGAAGTTTTGAGCTAAAATCGAATTAAAAGCAACTCAATGGGAAAAAAATTGAAGATTGGAGCAATTGATGGGGAGGAAATTAATGAGTTTAGAGAATTGGAGGGCCAATGATGCAATTTTGGATTGGTTAATTAAGTTTTTGGAAAATTGGCCGAGAAGGTTATGGTTATGCGGCCGATTTGGGATTGGAATTAGATAAGAATTTTAATCCCGATATTAATTGGGAAACAAGTTTTCTTGTTTTTCAAGGAGTAGGGTTTAGCCGGAAGCCTATAAAAGGGGGATTTGAGATTTATTTTTACAACAGAACTGAACCGAAAACTGGCCGAAAACCTTACGGCTGCAAACCTATTCCACCTTTGCCGCTGCAAAACACCCTCCGTCGACCTCCTTGCTCACCCTCCACGCAACCCCAACATCTTCTTCTTCACCGCCGCCGAGCACCTCCTTCACCGAAGCAGCCACCACCTTGCTTCCATAACCACCACCTCTCCTCCATCTCCACGAAACCTTTGCCGGCAGCTCCTCCTCCTTGACCATCACCGCCGCGCAGCACACCTCCTCTTCTCCTTTGCGCAGCACTTCTGCTCCCTTGCCTTCGCACACGGCAGCAGCATCAACTCCACCTTCTCTTGATCACCGATGCCGTACCACCGAAGCACCTTCCTCCATCATTGATCACCGGCGAGCCACGCAGCAGCGGTGAAGCGAGCAGCAAATCCGGGGAGTTTGGCGGGATTTTTGGCTTCATTCGGTTTTGAAGTTTTAATTTATTTAATTTATTTATTTTTATTATGTCTCTAAATATTATTAAATTATTTTTAATAATGTTTAGTGGCTAAATTCTTTTAATCTAGGGCTTGGGTGTAGCCACCGAATTTATTTGGTTTATTTAATTCATTATTATTTGATTTTTCCATTAATTAATATTTGTTATTCTTGTTTTAATTCGTGTAAGTAATTGGCCACTATTTACATGTCTGAAGATATTAATCGAAGTAGCGAGAGTGGAAGATTAGTATTAGTTCGTAGGAATAATAAACTTAGGTTATAAGCTACGAGAGTAAGATTATAACCTTTGCAATATTTGATTCTTGATGGTCTTAATGTGGTTTTGTTAATCCCTATAGTCACGAGAGTAGTCATAGGGTTAATCTAAGTAAGAGAATTATAACACGAGAGTGAATAGTTCTTAATTAGGTGAATCGTTGTGAGATTAATGGAAGTTAAAAGTCAGATATTTGTGAATTGAACTAATCCAAATATTCGGTAGGTGAACCCAATGTCCTAGGTTTTCTTTGTCTGATTATTTGAATTAATATTATTTGCTTTTATTTCATTTATTTATTTTAGGTTTAAATTTTATAAATCTGAGATCATTATTTATCTAGATAATAATAGGAGTAATTTATACCTGGTAATTAGTATTCCTTCTCTGTGGAATCGACCTTGTTTTCTGCTTTACTACTAGTAATTGTATTAAGTAGGTAATTATTATTTGACTAGTGTGACGACGGCTTGTCAATTTGCTGGATCACTGATTGAGGGATCAGGAAGATACTAGACCAATAGGTATGCAAATTCATCAAGACTGCATTGATTAGTACTGTTCTTCCAGCATATTAGAAATGCCTAGAAGACCAACACTTAATCCTTGCAGGTATCTTGTCTACCAGTACTTGACACTCAGATTTGGACCAGGCTGTTGGTGAGATTGGCAGTCCAAGATACTTCATAGGGAACCTCCCCACCTCAAACCCCTTAATGCTTTGGATTTTCTCCTGTACTTGCTCCGCTTGGCCTCCAAAGTATATGTTTGACTTGTGGAGGTTGATTTGAAATCCAGTTGTTCCAGCAAATTGGTTAAGTGCCTCTTTTATTCTTCGCACTGTCCTTATGTCAGCTCCACAAAAGATAAGGACATCATTTGCCAAGCTAAGTGAGGTGATGCCCATCTATTCACAACAAGGATGCCACTTAAAACGCTGTCCTTTGTTACTCCTTTTTCAGCAATCTTGTAAGGTATTTCATGACCATAATAAACAGCAAAGGAGATATTGGATCTCCTTGTCTCAATCCTCTCTTGCCATAGAAGAACCCTGTGCTTGCACCATTCATATTTAGAGAGTATGAACAAGTGGTAACACCTATCATCACCCAGTGTATAAATCTAGCTGGAAACCCATACTCAATCATCATCTCCTCTACGAACTCCCAATGAACTGAATCATATGTTTTTTTCAAATCCACTTTCATCAAGCAACTTCGCATTGCATTCTTCCTCTTATACAATCTGATCAATTCTTGAGCAAGCAGTATATTATGCAAGATTAACCTCCCTTTAACAAATGCTCCTTGGTTCTGATCAACCAGTTCAGGTAGAACAGAACTCAACCTTTTACAAAGCATTTTGGAGATACATTTGTAAAAGGTGTTACAGCAGGAGATTGGCCTATACTCAGTGGCATCTTTAGGAAAATCATTCTTTGGGATCAAGGAAATGATGGTAGAGTTCATTTGTTTCATAAATTTCCCTGTTTGGAAGAACTCCAACACAGCATTACTGAAATCTTTACCAATGATCTTCCACATTTTCCTATAGAAGCCACTATTGTATCTATCTAGACCAGGGCTCTTATTAACATCAATCTGGAATAAAGCATCTTTCACATCAGCTTTAATGAAATTTTCACTCAGAAGAATCTGCTGATTTAAAGTTAGTTTAATCCCTGAGTTGAAAGCTTCTCTAGAAGCTGATGTTCTTGCCACCTGTGTTCCCAACAATCCTTGATAATAGTTCACAAAATGATCCTCTACATCCTTCCGTTCTTCAACAATTTCTCCATCATCTCTGGTATACATTCTGATTTTGTTCTTGATACTCTTCTGTTTAATTGCTGCATGAAAGTAACTAGTGATCATATCACCTTCTTTTGCCCACCTTTCTTTCAATTTTTGAGCCTAATAACTCATTACTACTTTGCTCTTAGTAGTATATGCCTCTATAGCCTCCTTCTCTGCTTGTTGTAATATCTCATCCCACTAATTATTCCTTAGTTCTTCCTGGATTAGACTCAATTTTAGCTGATATTCCTTCTCATGTTCTTCTATACATGAGAATTGATGTCTGTTTATTTCTCTTAGCCTTGGCTTCAAACTCTTTTGTTTCTGCACCAGCTTGTATTGATAAGTGCCACTAACATCTTGCTTCCTTACCTCCTGCACCAGTTTTTCACAATCAAGATATTGTAACCACATATTAAAAAATTTAAATGGCCTTTTTAGATGCTTTACTTCGTCTCCCCATCTTACTAGCAGTGCATCATGATCAGAGATTCCTGCTAGCAATACAGTAGTGTATGCATTAGGATACTGCTGCAGCCAACTTTTATTGATGAATGTTCTATCCAACTTTGATACTATTCTGCTTTCTCCCATTTGTTTATTTGACAAGGCGAAACCATTTCCATGTGTCTGTAATTTCCCCAATTCATTTCCATCCAGCATAGTACTGAATTCCTCACTATCAGCATTCATTTCATTATTACCACCCATCATTTCTTCTGGTTTGAGGATACAATTGAAATCACTATGCATCATCCAATAACCATCAACCTGATTTCCAATTGCTCTTAACTCATTCAAGAGTTGATCCCTTCTTTGTGCATTGTACTCAGCATAAACCAGTATGAGAGTAAACTCCTTCCTGGTTGCATATTCCTTGATCCAGCAATGTATATATTGTTGTTCTACTTTCAATACTTTTACTTCATATTCTCCTTTCCTCCATAACAACAGTATTCTACCCATCACCAGTCCATCAGCATTGCTAATATAGTTAAACTTATGTCATTTCCCCTCCATTACTTCATGTATCTTCTCCTTGTTCATTTTAATTTCTACCCTACATGATTTACAGAGAGGCTATTTCCAACCTCTCTGTGTTTCAGGGGACCATTAAGTTCCCTTACATTTCAAAACATAATGTTATTCATGGTTGCTAGACCCCGAAGGGTGACTAGAATCCTGATAACAAATTACATTCACAGACTTACTTTTCTCACTTGGCCTTCCTTCTGCCACTTTCCATCCTTTTTGGTTTAGTATCTGAATACCTTCTGCTTCCTTCCCATCCTCACCTGGTATTATAGATGTATTCCCAACTTGTTTCCCACTGATTTCCTTTCCAACACTGTCTGGATTACTCATTTTTTCCTTCTCTTTATCTTCATTTCCTTTATCTGGCAGAGCACTCTTCTCAGGCATATTCCACCTTCTTTCTGTTTCCAGTTTTTTACCACAGGGAGCCTACACGCTTCTGTTCCATGTCCAAAACCTCCACAATTCAAGCACTTAATAGGCTTTCATTCATAAATCACTTTTTGTTGTTGAAGCCTACCAAGCTCATCCTCAAACCAGACCACCTCCTTAAGCTTTTCTTGGATTTCCACTTCCACAAGGACTCTAGCAAAGGCTGTTTTCAGCTTTTGAGATGTCATATCATCCATCTCAATAGGGACTCCAACCATACTAGCCTGTTTACTTAGGGTTGTGGGATTCCAATATCTCAATTTCAGCTTAGACAGTTGTATCCAGACAGGAATTTTGTGGATGTTCTTCAAGTTGATGTCCTCTGTGACAGACCATTCCTTAACCACCACTGGCCTATGATCAAGCTGATACACTGGATTCTGTAGTACTTCCTCTTTTGCAGTAATTGATGTAAATCGTACTATAAACACACCATTCTCCAACAGTAAGATTTTGTCAATTCCCAACTTTTCCCACATACGTCGTATGAATCCATTCATTACCGCAAATGGAGGGTTAGTACCAAGAACATAGCAAATCAATGGCGGCCTCCAATAATGAATTTCTTGTTGTATTTCATCCATAGTAATCTTCCCAATAGAACGATCATTCACTATTTGGGGTTCAATAAACTGTAACTTTTTTTCGTGGCCTAGCAGTTTCTTCGGATCCAATCCCTTCTAGACATTCGAATCAGTCATGTTTAATCATGTATCATCATCAATTCCAGTCTTCTCTGGTGTATTCCT
Source organism: Oldenlandia corymbosa var. corymbosa (assembly GCA_949775105.1). Classification (NCBI taxonomy): domain Eukaryota; kingdom Viridiplantae; phylum Streptophyta; class Magnoliopsida; order Gentianales; family Rubiaceae; genus Oldenlandia; species Oldenlandia corymbosa. The sequence continues at coordinate 21,644,463 of OX459121.1, read as the reverse complement.
ACCCTCATCAACCTCAATTACTCGTTGGTTACACAATTTCTCTAGCAATAAATTCGATTTCGACATCGTATTTAATGCAAAGCTTGGTTTCAAAGACTTACTTGAGCTGGCCAGATTCTTCAATTTGGGACATGGAGAGCTTGATTTTCCTGCCATTTGTTGTTCATGATCTTCAATCACAGCTGATCCCCCTTGCTTCTTCAACTTTTTTTGCCATGGGGAACATGAATCACGTCGACAAAGTCGCGGAGTGAGAACACACAGTGAGTGTGTTTTCGCCCCTAGTAAACAGAGAGAAAGGCTTTTATTTTTCGGATATATGTTTAAAAAATCAATAGAAGTTATGTCGATCGGATGTGTAGGGATCTCCAAGTCATGTACATAACCTACGTAATAGTCATGAAATCGAATATAGTTAAAGCTCAAGTTCCTCTATCTCTCATTCATCAAGTTAAACATGTTCAAGAAACGAACAAGATTTGGAAGTGAAATGCCAAACATTGACTTCTAACAAGCAATAAAACGTCTTTCCTGATAATGCAAAATTAATTGAAGATCTACTAAAGCAACTATGGTTAATAAACTAGCACAACAATGCCATTTCAAGACAACTAAACAAAGAAAATGTTCCTTGGGAACTTAAATTTAATCATTACTAAGAACTAATGTATGAATTTAATGCATTTTGTCTCAGCGCCGTCCTCTTTTCGCAAGAAAGAAAATCTTTCGGAAGAGAAATACTCATAGGTACTAGCGTACCAAGTATATATGGTCTAGAACAGTTCACTAATTGGTGTACCAATAACCAAGAATTCTTAGCACACTAAGCCAGTTCCTTAATATGAATAAAACAACACACAAATAAATTTTGAGCTCCAATAAAATATAGGTCCCCACGATTTGATAAATTAATAAATACCTAAAATAAAAAATTAGATTTGGACATTTAATTAGATTTTTAATGAACCTATTTTGTGATGATTACAATTGTCATCCTTTTGTTCCATTGAAAAAAATGTAATAATATAAACTAGATGCTTGCCCCGGGCGAATGCCCGGGGTGTCACCTGTATTTTTAAATTAATTAAATAAAAAATACGAATTATTTTTAAAAGAATAAAAAAATTAGAAGAATAAAAAATCGATTTTAAAGTGAGTTATTACACATAAATTTATGCCCACATTTACAACATTTAATTTATAACACTTATACCCGGGTTTACATAAATCATAGACCAATATCTACAACAGAAGAATAAAAAAAAATCCTTAAAAAAATCAAATTTCTTTAATGACAGCTTTTTTTTCTGTTGTAGAAAGAGATAGATTGATAATTGATGTCAGATTTTAAGTAATTGATTTAAAGGCCCGGGTGTGAGAGAGGAGCGGAATGAAAGAGATTCTTTGAAATTGGGTATTAGGAAGACATTACTGGTGTTTCACTTGATTTAAGGGGATTTCCTTACATTTGATTTTATCAACTAAATATTGTTGTTTTAAGGGATTAGTATATACTTATAATTAAGATATTTTTATGTAGCTATAATTAAGTGATTTATGTATTTATCTATTCTATCTTTTTTTTCTTATTAGTTAGAGTGCCACGTGTCAAAAATGATTTTGTACTGAAAATGACTTTTGGCGGGAAAATTTTTATTATGGTGCTGACACATGTCCTTTTTGTTTGCTGCTTTAATTAAGTACTATAGATTCGGTTGCAGCCAACTTTTCTTGATGTTAAAACAATTAAATTTTATACATTTTTATTAATATATTTGAAAACAAAACTTTAAATTAATAAATTATTAACTTATTGCTAATTTTTTTATTATTTTTAATTTATCGATAACTTAATAACTCTATCAAAAGGAATTATGAGAGGCCGAAGTATATTAATTTATAGAGGTTGCTCCTGCTAGCACGAATGAGCCGCTTGTAGATCACTTTTTCTCGCGATTGTAATCCTTAAACCCTTGTCTCCAAATTTAGCATTGGTTGGCTGATGATAACTTAAGCTTGACTTTTGACATTCTCAGCAATATATTGGTGGCTAAAAACGGAGTTGTACAACTCGAGTTAAGGCTCTCTATATATGAGGTTATAACTAAACGTACATGATGAAAAAATTGTTATAAACAACAGTTTTATATAGGCTTTTTAGTGTTTTCTAAGTACTATTCTGCTGCATAATCTGCTGCATAATTCTCGTCGACGCAAAAAGTGATGTCGTAAATTTTGAAACATATGCGGCAATTACGTGGCAATTTACATTATGCCACATGAAATGTGCGGCACATTTAGTGTCATTTATCACTATGACAACGCTTTGAAACTGCGGCACTTCTTGTGGCACTCACAATGTCAGAGTACAATTTGCGGCATTAGATTGAGTGCGACGATTTTGGCGTCATTTTCTGAAAGAGTTGCAAACATTGCGGCACATATTGCATCCCAAAAAACTATTAAATATAATTATCGACGATATGGCACTCTCACATGGTTTGCGTTCCTCTTTGAAACATTGCGGAAAACACATGGCGGGATAGATATAAGAAAAACGAGATGGCCCAAAGAGGAATGCAAACCATGTGTTTTCCGCTCAGATCTGATGTGAAAAGCATGGGCTTAATCCGTTACCATCTGCGTCTCTTATCCTACAATGGAAATTTGGTTCCCAGTGGACTGAAACCGAGTGGATTGTGAAATTTCTTTGTAAAACTGAAAGCCGATAAACAATCGGCAAATAGAGAACATTGGTTAGAGTAAGTAATCAGGGAAATAATCAAGATGTCCATATGTGCCTGTTATTTGGAAGATGAAGAAGACGAAGAGGAGTTGGTGAGTGCGAAAATTGAGCAACAATGGGGAGCTTTGAAGGAGAGGCAGCAGCGAGAAATGGAGAATGGGGAATAAAAAAGATAAGGTTTTGCTATATTTTCAGTTATATATTGAGAGGTTATTTTAACTTCGTAGTTTGGCCAATCAAGTTCTCTTCATTTATAGAATACCACCCTTCAACTTTTTCAAAATCTAAATTACACAACTTTAAAATTCATTTGACCCTCTTAGTAAATTTTATGTATTCTTGCTATTCTAGTAGGAAAAAAAAATTATACTTTCATGGAAAAAGTTATCCTACAAAACAACTTTCATAAAATTCAAAAATCAATTTTATCAAAATAATGAAAATATCATCATATCAAAAATGGTGGTAACTTTTAAGGACAGACACAATTAAAATTTCATGGACAATTACCGATTGTACCTTACTGATTTCACCAAAAATTTGAAAGGTATACCTTAACAATATGGACTATTTTTTTAGAATACAAGGAGTATTATTATACAACTAAGTTATTCAACTTGTGAATAAGAAGTATATTATGCAATATTTTAAACAATTGCTTACCTAGCAGATTGCGCTGGTTTTTGATATAAATTCATTTCACATTTTGTTTCCGTTTCATGTTAATTGATGTACATCGATATTATATATAGTATATGAAGATATTATTACATTGTGGTAGTTGCCACCATTATATATGTGTATACCTTTTCTTGTATAACAAACAACTATCCCATATTGGATAGTCCTGCTCAATGCAATTGATGCAAAATGTAAACATTTTATTTTAGTAGTATCACAATTCACATATATAGTCATTGTGACTATAGTCATTGAATTTTAGAAATAATTAATTCAAATCTTTTTTTTCTTCTTTGTTTGTTTTTATTTTTGTTTATAGTTTTTTTTTTTAAAAAAAAAAAGTTTGAGTTTTGATGATTAAGTGAGAGAGGAAAAAGAGAATTGGCTTTTGGGCCTATTGTTAATGGGCCAACAAAACATGGGTTGGACTGTATTACTCATTTTTTTAATCCATTTACTCGCTCTCATTCATCTAGTTGCTTAATTTGATTTCAAACTTTTATCGTTTTAGTCTCATTTTGGTCCATATCATCACATGTAATTTCAAACCGAATGCTGATTTCACCCTATTACTAGAACAATCAAAAAGTAAGAATATTAAAGAAAATGAGTCTAAAACTTTTGAACAAAGGGTGTAAAACAACGTGCATAAGACATTAGCAAGTTGCCCAAAAATGCTTAACCATACTCATTTCCTCCAATACGAGAAGCCACACTTTTTGTTAAAGAATTCAAATGCGATAAGTGTTTGAAATCAAACAAAACAGAATGTCACCGAGATAAACTTGTCAAAAGCATAATACGAATCTTATCTGACTTAAGGGTTGATTAGAGGGAAAGGAAAGAAAAATTCGCATTTAAAAAGTGTTAATTAGTTACTAGATCTGCCCGGGCGCCCCTCTACTTTAATTTTGTGTTAATAGATAAATGAATTCTTGATTTGAAAAAAATAAAATAGCTACACATTTAGTTTTTTTTTTTCCTTTTTTAACCAAAAATAAAAATAAAAATAAAAAAATCATATGCCAAAGAAGAAAAAATATTAAAAAGTACAACGATGTAGAAATCATATAAAAGAATGTGGAGTAATAAAGGGGATAAGTTTATGGACAAATTTAAATACTATTTTAATTTGATTGATAAATGATAAATGTTAGGAGTTAAAATTGTATAACTATTTTTGTAAAATAGTTTTTGTTTCTCAAGATAAGAATTTTTTTTTTCTTTTAAAAAGAGATGACACGTGGCAGAATGGTTAATGTAATATGGTGCATTTGGAGCCAAAAATTTTTAATAAGAAGTTGCCACATCAACATCCTGTATTCTGCTTTAATAGAGTAAAAGGGATTAGTCTCTACAAATCAAAAGAATAAATATTTTCACTTGGTTTGAGACTCCAAATTTTAACTCAGTATAGCTGAAGAGTAAAGACTGACACAACTTGAGTTATTTAAGATATATCATTGAATTTCGTCTGCTCTGCATTTTGTCTTCCTGACCAAACACCACTAGCTGGAATAATTAATCTGCTGCCCACATTTTGTTCCAATGCTTCCCTCAATTAGTTCGCATGTCAGCTTTCGCGGGACTAATTTAAAAGTGTGGGACTAATTTTTCATACGCCCCAGTAATTCCATTATCTGGGAAAATTTTCCATGATTCTGTCGCTGGGGAAGCTCCATAAAACCATCACAAGGTTCAAATGATTCCCTTGTTACTGAGGTGCCATTTTCCCCTCCTTGTAATTATGATAGGACATGTTCGCTTGTGTGGCCGGGACGAAAATTTCCAATTTTTTGGATGTGGAGCTGAAACAAGAGTATGGAGAAAGCGATATTCACCTCCTCCGACTTATTGACTTCTTTAAGCTTTGGAGAATTCTTTAAAAGTCGTGAGCATTTGAATATCAGGGAAGGAGATTCAGCATGTGGAACATCGGAAGAAAATCACAGCTAACCAATGGAGTTCCAGAAAAAAAAACTAAGCTGGAGATTGTTTTCATCACACATCATTGAATACTCTCATTGGCCAGAATTATTGTCCAGTTTGAATTTTTAATTTTAATACAATTTGTACAAAAAGTAAAAACATTGCTTTGGGACAGAGAAAGAAGTAATTAGTAGGTTTGATCCATATTATTGCGATTTCGTGGTCTTTTAGTAAACTGAAATTGCATTCTACTCATTCCGTTCTGAAATTATTGTCCAGTTTGTATTTTCATTTTTATTAAAAAGTGAACTAAAATTGAAAATCCATATTGAACAATAATTTTGGGACTGAGCAGTACTTCTTTCTATGTGAGACAGTATGTTAGGTGATGGATGAATGTTTTGGATAGCCGAAAGTCATTTGAATGACAAGGTAAAAGGGGGGAGACAAACTTAATTAGGTCATTGATTCAATGCTCAATTCAGCTTGTAGCAATCCTCTGATCATGGCAATGGATTTTACAGCATCTACAACATTTGCTTGAAGTCGATCTTTAACTTAACATCTCGTGTTTGTTACGAAGCAAATACATCTATTTGTAGAATCCTACCAGAAATATAGTCAATTTGTGTTTTCATCATTTAAATTGAATTTATTTTCAATTTAAACAGCTTAAATGTATATGTTAAAAAGATTAGCAGTATTCTAGACGCTCTAATTTTTATTTCAGAGAAAATCTACGTTTTTAAATTATTGTTTTATTATAGTTTAAATTTAAATGTTCAAAATTTTAAATAAAAATTACAGAGGATTCATGAAGAGCATTTTCTGCACTTGGCAAGCTATTTTCCGAAAGGAAATTATAGATATTGTATCAAAACTAGCCACAGCTACTCTTTTACCAAAATACCTCATAAATGTCATCTTCTAAAGCTCGTCGTAGACGCTTTAGTCGTGATCCAACAACATTAGCTCTAATCCAAGTTGTATTAACCATTTTATAGTACCATTAAAGAAACCCACGACGGGATCTTTCGCCACCGTTTAAAGTTTTAAAGTCACGCTGATATGGCAGCTGGTAGTCTGAAACCACCAGATCTCTTATCGGTTTCTCTCTGGGCTTGTCAAGAGTCAAGACTTCACAATGTACTCCCGCCGACAGCTATTCGACATACAAAGATGAACCTTCTTGTTAGGAAAAAAAAAAAAAAGAAAAAGAATGTAGTCCAATTCATAAATAATGCTATGCTTTTTTAGTGGAATTAAAATGCAGAAGATTAAACTAAAAGCAATCTAGTACAGTGTTAGATGGGGATGCTGAATCGTGAACTCTACGCGAAATTAAAAAAAAAAAAACAAACAAACAAAGAAGGGAAAAAATGAAAAGCTACCAGCCTCGACCTAGAAGATTAATATCCAAAAAAGTGTTCTTCAAATTGACAGAAAACAACACTCAGAAAAAGATAACACAAAAACGGGGGCACTCATGATTTTAGTTAAAATTCTTGTCGGCGTAGTTTAATTGAGGAAAACCTTTTATATGAACATAAATTTGGACATCTCTAAAATGTAAGCAAAAACAGTAGCTGTGCAAAATAATCAAAACTTCAATGATGGAATCAATTTCCAACTTTTTATCGTAATACTGTAATCCAACAGAATCAATATTGTAGACATGATAATAAGAAGTAAAGAAGAAAGATACGTAGATGCTGCAATTCATGTGTTCTCAATATAGTAAGGAACTCTAGAGAGCTTTCTGAGTAATGGACGCCATCCAGTCCAGCTTCCAAATTCAGGCCTTTCGCACAACCAAATGTGGCTGGAGGAGAGATCGTCAAATGTCGATTCCAATAGATCTGTAACGTCTCGACCATACACAAAATTGAGGATTGGAAAGGGAAGAAGACTCTTATTGCTAATACCCTTTACTCTTGAACCAAAATTCATACACAAAATTGAGGATTGGAAAGGGAAGAAGACTCTTATTGCTAATTGCTTGGTAAGTATGGAATGTTAGGGTATTGTAGGGTTTAAAACATAGGTCAAAATGTTTTTAGTTTTGGATGAACGAAGATTGAGAGAAAGTGTATGTATATAATGAAGCACGAAATTAAACTTTGTCATCAATGATCATTTATGTGGGTTAGTTGTATAGTTGGAGAAATAACGGGTGGTAGACCAAAATTATTGCATACTGACATGAGTAGTAGTGTAGTACATAAAATGAAATTGTTTTAAGGAATTTGTTTGCTAGGAGAGCTTTACCTCCTACCTTTTCCGGCTCAAACTCTACAGTTTCGAACGCATGGTGTATTATAAATTTGTAACATATCAAAACATGTATTTTTCTATTTAATTAAAAAAAAATTTCAGTAGTTCACAAATCATTTTTATATATTTATAAATCAAATTAAAAGAAACTAGAAGCTAAACAAAGGAGAGTTAAAGGCATGAGGATCGCATTCAAATCTAAAGATCAATGTTGTCATTTATTTTCTTTAATGGTACTTTTCTTCTCTTACTTTCGTTTCTTCAAGTCATTCTTACTTTTCTTCTTCCTCACAATGCTCCAAATTTCCTCATGTGAGATCATTGCTCAATTTGGTTTCCCAGCTTTCACCCTAGCTGCCTACCTTTTGTATGCAATTCTTTCAGTTTAAACAACCTAATTAAATGTACATGTTAAAGATTAGCAGTATTCTAAATGCTCTAATTTTTATTTTAGGGAAAACCTACTTTTTGTGACTTTCTTTCTGTTATATAGCATGTTTCCGGTGCCTTTGTTTCGTCTTCTTTCGCCTATTTTGCTCACCAGCTTCAGATTCCATTTGCCAATAGAGATCAAATTGTGCTTATGGATTTGAGTACTTCTGGGGCATAATCATTAAGAATGGTTACTATTTTGGATAGATATGTAACGAAAATGTTGTTCCATTAATTGCTTTGGAAGACGTACAAATTCGTAACACCGCAAATGACCTAGGGCAGCGCTGGTTGACGACCTCTTTCGACACCATTTAAAGTCAAGTTTTAAACTCTGCGGTTATGGCTGACTCTCAAACTCCGTAGCTAGCTGCCAAATCTCTACATGGTTTCTGATCAGGCTTGTCAAACTTGGCCGTGTGCCTGCATGAGAGCCGCCTACACCTATTCAACAATTAAAGATACACTTTTTTTAAGGGATGCGGGGAATTAGAGTCAAATTGATAAAATAATGTGCTTTGGATGCTTGTCTAGATAGTGGAAGTAAAAGGACATGATTAATCTGAAAGCAATATAGTACTATATCGTAAGATGAGAATGCTGAATTGTGAACTCCAAGCGAAACTGAAAACAAAAGCAAAACAGAATTGAAAATCTATCAGTCGTGACCACAAATTTTCCTGAGACAGCATGATGACATAGTAAGGAACTCTAGCGAGCTTTTTGAGTAATGGACGCCATCCAGTCCAGCCTCCAAATTCAGGCCGCGTACGTACAACCAAATATCGCAGGAGGAGGAATCGGCAAATGTCGATTCCAGTAGATCTGTAAAGCATCTCGACCAAGGTTATAATAACTTTACTCTTGAACCAAAATTCATACACAATGGAAAGGGTACTCTTATTGCTTACTAACTTTGGGGTATTGAAGGATTTGAAACATGTGAAAATGTTTTCAGTTCTGGATGAACGAAGCCTTAGAGAGAAAGTGTATGTATATAGGGGTAGGGCAGCACCAAAACATTGTCATCAATGATCATTTATGAGGTTAATTGGTTGTCTTGTTGGGGAGATAAAGGTGGTACGTACATATCGAAATTATTGAATACTGACATAAATATTACTACGTACAGTGAAGTATCTAATTAAAGAATTTGTTAAGAGAGTTGTCAGTTGTACCTCCTGCCTTCCAGGCAGAAACTCTATAGTTTCGGTTTCCATCATTTGGTGTATTGCAACATATGAAAAATTCAATTCTTCATTTAATTAAAAATTGTAGTGGTTCATAAATCATTTTATTTTAATCAAATCAAAAGAAATATTTAAAGGAGAGATAAGGCATTAGGATCATTTTAAAATTAAAAGATTAATTTTGTCATTTATTTTCTTTAATTTTACCTTTTCTTCTCTTATTTTCGTTTCTTCACTTTTCTAATTTTCTTTCTTTCTCGACAGCCTTGTTTTAAATATCCGATTATCCTCATTCAACAAGAGCTCATTGCTGAATCTGATTCCCCATTTTCCTTATCCTCCCCACCTACCTACTTCCCAGCATAAAATGTTGGGTTCACTGCAATTTGGTCCCTCAAGACATCAAGATTTGAGTTTTGAGTTTTATATATATTTCAACATGTTTTGATCACTTGAACCAACCTTCACTAATTCAAAACAAAAGCTTTAATAACATTTGAATCTAATCTAAATAATCATTTCTGTGCTATTTGCAAATGACTAATCAGTTGATTACAAGGGAATGAAAGATGGGTGAAAATTTTGAAATAAACACACTCAGTGAGATTATTATACTGTATCTAATTTTATTTTCAAAACAAAAAAAAAAAGGAAAAAAATTCAGAATTTGAACCGAACTTCCGAATATAGCCCTATACAGTTCACAAAATTACAAATTTGGTACTGTGAAGCTTCAAAAGAAAATTTGCCAAACCAAAAGAAAACCACATTATTATTGGTGTTCTTTCTTCAGGTTGTGTGGAGGAGAATTGTGAACCGAGAAGAAGAAGATGGGTGGCGGTGCCTTGGCGCCATGGCTGCCGTTGCCAATCCCTTCCCACCATAGACCCACTAAGCTTTATTATACTGGTTGTACTAAATCAACGCCACGGCCTCGTTTTGGTTGCTTCAGTTCAATGGTTTCTCAAGCCGAACAAACACAACCATCTTCCTCGGCGGCCCCGGTTCCCTCCTCCTCCTCCACCTACCGCCCGGCTGTCATTCTTCCGGTTAGTCGACTTTTCACCTTCTTGATTTAGTAATTTAGAATGTGCCCAAATTCGGTTTATTGCTTCAAATTGTAGTTCAGTGCTAGATTGTTCATTTTGATCAGTGTGCATTTTAGAGGAGTTTTGATGCTCATATTGCGAAATCCCTTGTTAATCATGGTCTGCAGGGCTTGGGAAACAATACGAGTGATTATGAGAAATTAGCTCTGATACTAAAGGATTATGGTATTCCGACGGTGGTTCTGAAGGTTTCTAGAATCGATTGGTTGAGGAATGCTGCTGGTTTGCTTGATCCTAATTACTGGCGCGGCACTTTGCAGCCACGCCCTGTTCTTGATTGGTATATTTTCCGGGTTTTGACATTTTCCAATGAAATAATCGTAGTTTGTTTTGTGCTTGTTTCTTACGGAATATGTCACTCGTAGTAACTGAAGAACTCTTTGAGTAGGTACTTTAAGAAGTTGGATGAAGCTGTTAGTGAGGCAAATGAATTAGCCCAAGGTTAATTTTCTTGCTTATGATACTTACAAGTGTTGCAGTTTATTTATTTTGACAAAATTCTGTCAATGATAGGTATCTTCATCGTCTTCTTGAAATCATTCTGTCCCCATTTACTTGAGGTTGCATTGTCATCAGTTGTATAAGGAAGAAAAAAGACTTTTTTTTTTTTTGATTTGGTTGGTACATGAGATAAATATTGTTGCTCACAAGTGGTTTCGCTTGCTGATTTTTATGGAATTTCCAAGGTTTTATGCATCTTTCTTGTCTTTGTTAAATTCATTTTTTCCCAAATTGTTGAGGGCCCTCGTTATCTTTTGCCTTTGTGCTTTAGTATTAGACTCATAAAATTTTCGTCATGTGTGAACTTCTTCAGTTCAAACGTCTTGAACTCTTTGCTTGCGGATGGCTGTAAGAAACCCCTCTTTTTAAAAAGCTCCTACAGTGGGATGCAACTGATAAGTTTTGTTATGAGGGAAAGAAACCTTGTCTGGTTTGTATTGGAACTATAGATTAGTTTTGTTTCCAAGTCATCGGCTAATCCCTAAGATGTAGTATTAATTTTTCCTGACTAATGCAAATATTTACTATAACTAAATTGTGGGATGTGAGACACATTGTAAAAAAACTCCATTGTATATGGTTTCATTACCGGATTCCGGAACAGGATGGTTGCATATTAACTCCCTCTCTTATGAATGCACATTTTGAACTTGTGATGTTCATCGAATTTATGAACTTGGATGGTTTTTCGTAGCTGTTTAGGTTTATTACAGTTCTCTGTGACCATCTAATCACTTTGTATTCTTTCCTCTGAATATCAGTGACGAATAAAAATTGACATATGCATTCTTTTATTCTACAGGACGTATTACTAGCCACATAATCAGGCCAATTTTCTTGTAGGTGGTCCCTTGTCTTTTATTGGACATTCAGCTGGAGGATGGCTAGCCCGAGTATATATGAAAGAATTTGAATTCTCTAATATCTCCCTATTACTGACACTAGGAACACCACATCTGTAAGTGTAGTTTCTTTCTACCATGATTGCATTTGTGATTAAATTGATTGACAACTGTCTGGTTAATGGCTTCTCTGACAACAAACTAATTGTGCTTCCTTTCAGCCCTCCACCAAAGGGATTGCCAGGAGTTGTTGATCAGACAAGGGGCCTTTTGTACTATGTGGAAGAGCATTGCCCAAAAGCTGTCTATACACCAAAACTTAGATATGTATGTATCGCTGGGAGGTAAACTCAATAGCATAGGTTTTTTTTTGTATAGTAGGTGGAAGATTTCTTTTGCTGCTTTTCAATATTGGACTCTAATCTGAGTTTGAAACTCCAATAGGTAGCATGGTGCATGATTACATATACTCCATTGATATTTGATGTCACTTATCCATCCTAAAAACCATGCTTAACAAACTCTGTTTCATATATTTTTCCCCTCTACTTGGTACGTAGTGAAACTTCATCATGGCTTCTTTGCTGGAACAAAAGCTTAAGAAAAGAGAATTTTTATATGTACCACCTCTACTTGTTTTGTTTGATTATTGAATTCATAAGCTACGGCTTTCTATAGTTCATGAGCATTTAATTTCAAGCAATGGTGCTTAGCAGTTTTAGCAAGTGGATATTGATGTGTTAGTATATTGGAAGAGAATTGCTGGTTTGTAAAATGTTCCTGCGAAGCCTCTTTGGTTATTGATTTCGCTGCTGAGTAATTAGCTAATGGTTTAATAGGTTTTTTTGCCTGCTCTCTGTTCGCCATTGTTCTGTTCTGTTTCCTCCTTCGTCATAGGAACTACTCTCCCTGTGGGAACAGGATGGCAAGGTGCATGGTGCCTGACTAGTAGTTTGTTAGATAAATTTGACGGATACATTTGAATGATTTTAATTGTACTGCTGATTTAGAAAGAAACCGATAATGCCAAAATAATGACTTCTGTGTGAAAGCTTAGAACATCCTTAGCAGTTACCAATGTGCAGAGTAGCATTACCATGGACACAGATTTTTCTTTATGGGTAAAGATTGGGTTCCTTTTGATGATTATGTACAGTACACCATGCAAATGTGGAAAATCTTGCACTAACATTGCTTAAAGTTCTCGAAACCTTCTTTTCGCTCTAACCGGGAGACTAACTTAGGTTACTCCCCTTGAATGATAGGTTTATTGAAGGAGCTCGGTTTTTTGGCCCAAGTGATGGTGTTTCTGCTGTGGAAGTAAGCATTGAGGAACAAAATTCGGAGATTGCTGCTGTGAACGCAACGAAACCATCAGCTCCCACCTTCCGAGCTCGTTTTGTTGGTCAAGGATACAAGCAGGTAATTCCGTTTGACGATGTTAGACCAGATAACTGAGGATCAGATAATAAGAAAATTCGTAGCTATATTCCCATTCTTTCAATGCATTAAACGGTACAAGCATTATGTTTGCTTGAAGTCGATGTTTAACTCGGCAATGTTTCAGGTTTGTGGCCAAGCAGATACCTGGGGTGATGGAGTCGTGCCGGAAATATCTGCACATCTTGAGGGCGCATTGAATGTTACTCTAGATGGAGTGTATCACTCACCTGTCGGCTCCGATGATGAGACGAGACCATGGTATGGCTCTCCTGAAGTTGTTAAGCAATGGATTCACCATCTGCTGAACTAGTCTTGTAATTATAGATCCCTGAAAGGGAGAACATTGTTTGTGTTAATAGCTTTGTCCATTTGATTCTTTGGCTAGTTGTTACATTGTTTCTGCTGTTTCTGCTCCACTGATGGAGTCGGTATAAAATGAGGAAAATGTACAAAAAAATTTACAAAATCTTCTTCACGGTAGTGAATACTGTCTTTGTTATATTAGACTCGGATGTCTTCAAAGGATATTGCATTGTATATCGAATAAATGTGTTTCACATACACAGTAGTGAAGAAATGAAGGGTTCAAATCATATCAATCTAATCAGGCGTAGGAAAAATTGTAAGAGCCAACATAAGTTTTGTTTGGTAAAAGGTTGGAATAACTCATAGGGCATTCTCTGTTACATCCTCAATGAAACATCTCATGGAAGTATAGGATGATCCTCCTTCCTTTAGGACAGAATGACTCTTAGCTTGCATTTGCTTCACCTTCTTTCTCACTTCACCCTCTGGTTCCATAACAAGCCTAATCCCTTTTTCAATCAAATCTGCGCTCACATCTTCGCTGTTCAACTCCGGTGTTGCCTGAGCATGCCTCCTATAGTCCATTTTAATCTCCACTGACATCTCCAAATCCTTCACTAGCAGAAACGCATTCACCTGCTGCTCAGCGTAAAGCGGCCAAGTCGCGACCGGCACGCCAAACCATATACTTTCAAGCGTAGAATTCCATCCACAATGCGAAACAAAACCTCCCACTGCAGGATGTGACAAAACGGCAACCTGAGGCGCCCATCCGATTATCTTTCCCTTGTCAGAGTTCCGCTGCAAAAACCCTTCTGGCAATACTTCTCCCAAGTTCTCACAGTCTTCAGGGTATGCAAATTTGCCTGGAGGAGGAGGTTTTCTCAATGACCATAAGAACCGGTAACCGGAATGCTCGAGCGCGTTCGCGATTTCCTTCACTTGTTCACCATCAAATGCTCCTCCGCTTCCAAAACAAAGGAACACAACAGATGAATCAGGTTGAACATCCAACCATTTAATAATACTCTGTTCATCTTCTTGCTGCTCATTCCCTTTCCCTCCTTTAAGCTTCAACAAAGGTCCAATTGCGTAAACAGGCGGGATGTTACTATCATTACTCAAAGCCTCAATAGCTTGAGTTTCCAACTCTTTGAACGAGTTGATTAAGATTCCCTTAGCCTCCCTGCATCTCTTAGCCTGATCAAGAAACACCTTGCCGCCTCCTTCTTTGTCGAAAAAAACAGAGGGCAAAACGCTGGTCGGAACATGATTGATAAAACTCGGAACATCTAGAGCAGTGCTTTCTTCCAAAACCTTAAAATCTGTCACATCTACATTCTGATCATCTCTTAAGCTTTGGATATGTAACGTAAGGCCAAGCATTGAGGCACAAGAAGGATAAAAAACATAAAAAGGGACCCCATTTTCAATGGCAACATCAAACATGGATGTGCAGAACGCGTCAAAAACCACCCCAGCAAGCTTACAACTCGTATCGGAATCGATTAATCCAGTGAGGATTTCTCGGACATGAGGCTCATGGCTATCAACAAATCGGAAGAAAAACATGTTACCTGATAACATTTTTGAAGGGTCGGTTACTTGAGCTGGTTTTAGATCAATAAACTTGATCCGAGGATCCGAGGATTCTGTTGAGGATTTCTTGTAGCTGAGGAAGTTTGTGTCAAAAGGGTAGCCCATGATCAGGATTGTGATGGAGAGATGATTGTTTTGAGTGATGAGGAGATTTGCTAACTCAACAAATGGCAACAAATGGCCTGCCCCTGCTGCTGGAATGAACACCAACTCTGCTTTTCTTGTTTCTGCCATTGTTGATGACACTCAACTAGTGACTGGAAATCTAAGGGGGGAGGATTCAGCGGGAAAATAAAATGAGAACTTTAATTCGGGTTTTGCGAAGGTACTTCTATTATGTTAATTAAAGATACAAATAGATAATTACAGAATGGTTCTGAGAGTTTTGAAATGGGAAGATGAACATGGCTCGTATAGATATATGTACGTGGTGAGTTTGTCTTCTTCGTTAGAATAGAATTGCCAGTACGTTTGTTTCAGTTTTGTCATCAAGCTTTGCGCCAACTCCCTCTTTTTTAAAAAAATAAAAAAATTCTATAATAATAATTTGGGAGGTGATCTCTCAAAACAAAATCTAGCATCCAGAGCAAAATTTGAGTAAGAAGACATAATTACCTTTCATAAAAATGGGAGCATTTTTCATCATCTTCTTCACCTCTTTGCTCCGCTCCTCAAATCCACGGAGTTTTGCGGCGGGAGTTTCGCGGCCACCGCCGCAAAGGAAAACAACAAAAAAAACAAAGTTTTTTGAAATCTAGAGTTCTCGCCTATCTCATAGAGAGCTGTGTTCCCACTCTTCATCTCAAGAAAAAAGAGAAAAACTAGTTTTTCGCTCTTAAAAAGAGAAAAAAAGTTGTGTTCCCATGCTTCAATTCAGTTGAAACCAATAATTCGGAATTGAAACAATCAAATAAATTTTTCGCGATTGGAAAAGAATCACCAAATCCTAATTTTTAATTGGCTGGTAATTTTTTACTATCAATGTAACTGGTATGAATAAAGATATTATGAACTATCTTATTTTGATTATTTCATCATTTGTTTTTGCTTAACCGTCCTATTATTTGTTTGTAATAAAGGGTTTTGTAATTGGGATTTAGAGATTCTTTTCATATCGTAAAAAATTTATTTGATTGTTTCAGCGCTAAATTATTGGCTTCAATTGGATCGAAGTATGTAATACTAAGAGCGAAAAAACTAGTTTTTCTCTTTTTTCTTGGAATGAAGAATGGGAACACAGGATTCTTTATGAGATAGGTGAGAACTCTGGATTTCAAAAATTTTGCTTTTTTTTAGTTTTCCCTTGCGGCGGCGGCCGCAAAACTCCGTGGGTTTGAGGAGCGGAACTCTGCGGGTTTGAGGAGCAGAGCAAAGAGGTGAAGAAGATGATGGAAAATACCCCCATTTTTATGAAGAGTAATTATGTCTTCTTATTCAAATTTTGCCCTGTATGCTAGATTTTATTTTGGTAGAATCACCTCCCTAATAATTTATATAGAGTTTTTAAATTTATATTAATAGTAGTAAAAATAGTATACAAATTCAAAAACTTAATGTGTAATATTTTTTTGAGACGGAAAAAATAATAAAAGAAACTATCCAATTGGTGATCTTAATATATATATATATATATATACTAGACAAAAATGATTTTAGTTCGTCAGGCTTCTTCCTAAAAATAATAATAATAACACCAGAGAATTGTGCCATGAATGAAAAATGAGAAAACTGATAAATAGATGATTAAGATTGGAAAAGCCAATTCACAATTGTATAATGTTCTCTCTTCTTTTCTTCTTTAGGGCTTGTAATGCCATATTAAAGAAACTTTCCATATGTGAGATTGAGATGTAATTTCGAGTGATTAAATTGAGAAAGAGATAATTCAATTTGGATAGCCTAATTGTATAATATTCCTTTTCTTTCTTTTTTTGCTGGAGTGGGCTCATTCGTCAAGAACTCAATAAGCACTTGATTTAGTTAGGACTTTTAGCTTTAAATCAAAAGAAACTTTCTATATATGGCAAGGTTTAATCGTTCATATCATATTTTTTCAGACTGTAATTCTACTTTTAAATGAAAGATACAAATAAATAATATCAGAAGAATGGTTGTGGATGTTTTGAAAATGGGAAGACGAACATGGCTCATATACATATATGTACATGGTGAGTTTGTCTTCGTCATTAGAATAGGTTTCCAGTACGTTTGTTTCAGTTTAGTCATCAAGCTTTGCGTTTCTTTTTTTAAAAAAAAAGAAAAAAAATTAACAATTTACATAGAGTTTTCAAATTTGTAATAGTGGTAAAAGGTCCTAAAAGTAATATACAAACTCAAAACTCGATGTGCAATTCTTTATTTTTTATTTTTTATTTTTTTTTTTATTTTTTGCGAGAGAGAAGAAGTAATAAAATAAAATATCCAATTGGTGATACTAGACAAATGATTTTTGTTCGTCATTTTGCTTCTTCTATTGTAAAAGTAATAATAATAACAGCAGCGAATTGTACCATAAATGTGAAAAAAAAAAAATGTAAACTGAGAGTGATTAATTAGCACTTTAAACATGCATGTACAGGTTTATTGCAAAACTGAAAAATGGATGATTAAGATTGGATACGCCAATTCACAATTGTATAACGTTCTCTCTTCTTTTCTTCTTGAGGATTTGTAATGCCATACTAAAGTTACTTTCCATATGTGAGATCGATATGTAATTTAGAGTGATTAAATTGAGAAAGAGAAAATTAAATTTGGATACGCTAATAGTCTAATTGTATAATAATATTCATTTTCTTTCTTTTTTGCTGGGGTGGGCTCATTTGTCAAGAACTCAAGAAGCACTTAATTTAATTAGGACTTTTAGCTTTAGATCAAAAGAAACTTTCTATGGCAAGGTTTAATCGTTCATATCTTATCAGACTGTAATTCTACTTTTTGATAAAAGATACATGTAGATAATATTATAAGAATGGTTCTGGATGTTTTGCATGTAGGAAGATGAACATGGCTCAGATGCATATGTATTTGCCTTCTTCGTTAGAATAGAACTGCCAGTACGTTTGTTTCAGTTTTATCATCAAGCTTTGCGTTTGTGCCAAACCTATCTTTTTTAAAAATATATATATAATAATAATAATAGTTTACGTAGAGTTTTCAAATATTTACTAGTAGTAAAAGTAATATATAAATTCAAAATTTAATATGTACTTTCTTTTAGACAGCAAAAGTAATAAAAAAAAAAAAGAACTATCCGATTAGTGATATTAAAATATACTAGACAAATGATTTCTATTTGTCATTTTGCTTCTTCCATTGTAAAAATAATAATAATAATAACCCCAGAGAAATGTACCATAAATGAAAAATGTAACTGCGAGTGATTAATTAGCACGTTAAACATGTACAGTTTTATTACAAAACTTAATAAAACGGAGAAATTGATGATTAAGATTGGATACGCCAACTCGCAATTGTCTATGTTCTCTCTTTTTTTTCTTTTTTTTTCCTTTCTTTAGAACTTGTAGTGCCATACTAAAGAAACTTTCCGTACGTAAGATTGAGATGTAATTTAGAGTGATTAAATTGAGGAAGCGCTATATTAAATTTTGATAGTCTAGTTGTATAATATTTCATTTCTTTCTTTTTTGCTGGGGTGGACTCATTCGTCAAGAACTCAAGAGCCACTTAATTTAATTAGGACTTTTAGCTTTAGATGAAAAGAAATTTTTATGGAAATGTTTAATCGTTCATAACTTTTAAGACTGTAATTCTACTTTACGATCAAAGATACAAATAGATAATATCATAAGAATGGTTCTGGATGTTTTGGAAATGGGAAGATGAACATGGCTGATATACATATGTACATTGTGAGTTTATCTTCTTCATCAGAATAGAATTACCAGTACGTTTGTTTGAGTTTCGTCATCAAGCTTTGCGTTTTCGCCAATTCTTGCTTGGCTTTTCAGTCTGGATCCCAGCTGCTCATTTTTGGCATTTTGCGTTAATCTTTAGACCACAGAGCCACGGTCCACGTTGCACTATTTTTCCTTGGTTACTAAGTTTTGTTCCATTCGGATAAGAATTGAGCTAAGGAAATGATGTCAAATCTACCTCCTGGAATCGGTAAAAAGCTAAAGTGGTTCTGGAAATATTTTTCCAAAGTTACACTTTCAGTACAATCAGTTTTTTGTACCTTTTTGCCAATGTTACCCTGATTTAGCCAATATTTCAATTTAAATCCATCATCAGAGGAACTTACAGAATTTTTTTGTAGTAATATACAATTTTAACCTAAATTTTATTATTTTACAAGGGAAAGAAGACTAAAAGTAATGGTTATAATCATGAATATGTGACACTCATCAACTGGTTGGGAGGGAATAAAACTTAAAAAATTTTAGATATAAATTTCAAGAAAAATAAATCTGAAGAGTCTCCAACTTTCTTAAACATTTGTAATTTTATTTTATTTTATATCATTATTACTTTATGATTTTTAGAGGGCCTATTTTTGTATAATAATTTTTTGAATGTTAATTATTTTATTAATTTATCCAATTTGTTCAATTATTTGGGACCAAAATAAATTTATTATTTAATGAAATTTATTAATCTATAGATTATCAACGGCAAATTATCCAGTATACCCGGGGGCACCGTGCCCCCCTCCTATTTTTTGCACGAGTAGTCCTTATTGTATTTTTCATCAATCTTTCTATATTTTACAAGTATAGTCCCTGTCATTTTTTCTCTCTCTTCCAAAAAAAAACATCTCTAATCTTTCAACGAGAATATCTCATAATCCGTAAAGAATTAGAGAACGTGTTATGCATGAAAATTATAGTACTCGTCGAGATCTATTCGACAAGATCTATTTCGAATATTTTTTTTGAGTTTAAAAATGAATAAATTTTGATGGACAGAATAAGTTAGATATCCAGTAAGTTGGATAACCAGTATGCACGAGTTGGATAACCAGTATGAACAAAGTGGATAACTAGTTCAAACAATTTGGATAACCATGTAAATCCATTGGATAACCAGCATTAGCGCATTGGATAATCCAATACAAACCAATGATTGGATAACCAATACAAACGAGTTGGATAACCAACTTAGTTTATTATTTTTTAAAAAAATAATAAAAACAAAAACCAGGTTGGATAAATAATACTAATTACTTGGATAATCTATCCATCAGAATTAAGTCATTTTTAAGCCCGAAAAAATATTCACTGTGGATTTCGTTGGATAGATCTCGACGAGTACTATAAATTTCATATATAATTCGTTCACAAATTCTTCACGGATTGGAAGATATGCTCGTTGAAAGATTAGAGTTGGATATACATACAAACCAAATGGATGGATATTCAGTACATATAAGTTGGATAACCAGTATGAACAGAATGGATATCCAGTTTAAAAAGATGGATAACCAACTTATTTTACATTCATATTATTCTTTTCCTTGTATCTAATGATTCGTAAAGAATTATAACACGAATTATATATGAAATTTATAGTACTCGACGAGATCTATCCGATAAGATCCATGTTGAATATTTTTTTTGAACTTTAAATGCATTTAAATTTTACGGGCAGAAATGAAGAAATGCGTTTTTTGTTTTTCTTTGAAAAATGGTTGTCCGTTATGTTCCTACTGATTATCCAACCGGTTTGGACTGATTATCCATTCTATTCGTACTTGTTATCCAATCATATGTTTGACATTCACTCTTCAAAAAAAAAGAAAAGAAAGATAACAACCTCTATTCTGCCCGTCAGAATTAAGTCATTTTTAAGCCCGAAAAAATGTTCACTGTGGATTTCGTTGGATAGATCTCGACGAGTACTATAAATTTCATATATAATTCGTTCACAAATTTTTCACGGATTGGGAGATATGCTCGTTGAAAGATTAGAGTTGGATATGCATGAACACAGTGGATATCCAGTACAAACAAGTTGGATAATCAGCATGAACACAGTGGATAACCAGTATTAGCGCATTGGATAATCAATATGAACACATTGGATAACCAGTTCAAACAATTTGGATAAGCATGTAAATCCATTGGATAACCAGTATTAGCGTATTGGATAATCAATATGAATACATTGAATATCCAGTTTAAGAAGATGGATAACCAACTTATTTTGAATTAAGAAGTTAGATAACCAAATGGATAAGCAGTAGAAACAAAATGCATAACCAGTTTAAACTGATTGGATAATCAGTATGAACACAATGGATAACCAATTTAGAACAAGTTGGTTATCCATCTTGTAAAACTGGATATCCACCCCTATTCTGTCCATCAGAATTAAGTCATTTTTAAACCCGAAAAAATATTCACTATGGATTTTGTTGGATAGATCTCGACGAGTACTATAAATTTCATATATAATTCGTTCACAAATTCTTCACGGATTGGGAGATATGGTCGTTGAAAGATTAGAGATGTTTTTTTTGGAAGAGAGAAAAAAAAATGACAGGGACTATACTTGTAAAATATAGAAAAATTGATAAAAAGTACAATAAGGGCTAAAAATGCAAAAAATAGGAGGGGGGCACGGTCCCCGGATATACTGGATACAGACTCTTATCAACTTAGGGAGTTTTTACCGTTTATAAAAGGGAGCGTGCAATTCAATTAATCAACAAATAATTTTCCTCAGTTAAGTTTTCATAAACAAGGTAAACTATTTATGGTTATCTAGTAGTCTTACGGTCTTACCTACGTCCATTAAGAAAAGAAAAAGACTTTACAATTATACTATTTAGTTCTCATTTAATTTAGAGATTTGTACTTAAAATAATATAAAAAGTCTTAAAACTCAATATTCACTAACTATTTTTCAAGAACACATGGAGTAATTCTTCAAGACAAACAATGAAAAATGTTAATATCCATCTCACCAAATTCATGTCAACATTGTAAATGATCAAGTGGCTCGCGCGGAACCGGTGAAGTGCTGCTCAATTGAGTTTTGAGCAACAGAAAAATATCGGATATTGCACAAGGCTCAGAATACAAGGCTTGGTATTTCTATATGGTATGTATCATTATTGGACACCAACTAATCATTAATTCTTGCATTTGTGAAGATGTGGTTTGTTAATATATCCCATGAGCAAGAGAATGTCTCATATATAGAAGCAGTGCTGGACTGAAAATCATTCACAAACTAAACAGCAACGCGTGAAATTCAGGATTCAAATCCGATTACTATAATTACGCAACAGAATAATTCCAAGAACCAAACATTAAACCTGTTTGGTAAAGAAAAGGTCTGGAATGTCTTAGAGGACATTGCTCATTACATCATCAATGAAACCTCTCACAAAAGTATAAGATGATCCTCCTTCCTCAAACACAGAATGACTCTTACCTTGCATTTGCTTCACCTTCTTTCTCACTTCATTCTCTGGTTCCATAACAAGCCTAATCCCCTTTTCAATCAGTTCAGCGCTTACATCTTCGCCACTCAACTCCGGCGTTGTTCGATTCCGATGCCTATAGTCCATTTTAATCTCCACAGCCATTTCCAAATCCTTCACCAGCAGAAATGCATTCAATTGCTGCTCTGCATAAAGCGGCCAAGTCGCGACCGGCACGCCAAACCAAATACTTTCCAGCGTCGAATTCCATCCACAATGCGAAACAAAGCCTCCAACTGCAGGATGCGACAGAATAGCAGCCTGTGGTGCCCATCCTATGATTTTTCCGACAACCGAATTTCGCTGCAAGAACCCTTCTGGCAATACTTCTTCCAGATTCTCATAGTCATCAGGGTAACCAGAGTTGCCTGAAGCAAGTGGCTTTCTCAATGACCACAAGAAACGGTAACCAGAACGCTCGATTCCATTGGCCATTTCCTTGACTTGTTCACCATCAAATGCTCCTTTACTTCCAAAACAGAGGAACACAACAGAGGATTCAGGTTGAGCATCCAGCCATTTCATAATACTCTGTTCATCATCTTCTTCTTCTTGCTGCTTCTTCTGGTTATCGTTCCATTTCCCTCCTTTAAGGTTCAATAAAGGTCCAATTGTGTAAACTGGTGGGATTTTACAGTCATTACTGAAAGCTACCATGGCTTGGATTTCCAATTCTTTGAAGGTGTTAACTATGATTCCTTTAGTCTCTCTGTATCTTTTCACCAGGTCAAGAAACACATCTCTGATTGCGACATTGTCCAAGAACTCAGATGGCACTACTCTGGTCGGAACAGGATTGATATAAGTTGGAACATCAATCTCAGTGTTCTTGTCTGAATCCTTAAAATCAGTAAGATCCACTTTGTGATCATCTCTCAAGCTTTGGAGATGCAACACTAAACCAAGCATTGAAGCCCCACTAGTGAAAAACAAGTAATATGGGACCCCAAATTCAATGGCCACATCAAACATGGATGTGCAGAACATATCCGCAACAACTCCGGCGAGCTTAGACGTCCCGGAATCGTTTATTCCGGTAAGGATTTCTCGGACATGAGGCTTATGGCTGTCAATAAATTGGAAGAAAAAATTGACACCTGATGATGTTTGTGAAGAAGGGTCAGTCAGTTCTGGTTTTAGATCAATAAACTTGATCCGAGGATCCGATGATTCTGCCATGGATTTCTTCAAGCCGATGAAGCTTGTGTCGGAGGGGAGGGTCATGATGAGGATCTTGACGGAAAGATGATTGGTTCGAGTGATGAGGAGATTTGCAAACTCAACTAATGGCACCAAATGGCTTACCCCTGCTGAGGGAATCAACACCAACTCTGCTTTTCTCGTTTCTGCCATTCTTGTTTGTATGAATATCTATGATACCCAGTCACTAATACTATATCCTGACGCCAAGAAGATGGGAAAGAAGAAAAGAACACCCAGAATTTTGTTAGTGCTATCAATGGTACTTACTGTGTCTTGTTGATGTAAATAGATATCATATGAATGAATATGGACCTTGTAGAATGAGGAGATAAGATAGAGTGAAGTCATCATCATGGCCTACGTTGTGTTTTTTATTGCTAAAATAGTAATACATCAATGGAGTTGTTTTAATGTTTAAACCTTAAGAAGGGATTATTGGCAAAATGTCCATCCGACCATAACAGTGTCTAATCGGTCGCTATAGTGCGGCCAAAGGGATCAATGTGTGGTGTTTTGTCTTCTTTAATAATAGAATCGCAGTGCGTACGTTTCAATTCTGGTCCGTATGCTTTGCATTTCTCGGAGATATTCATAATAAAGTGCGAACTAAATCATGTGGTAGAGATTTCCAACTAGTCATTGAAAAAACATAACAATCCCAAAGAATACATTGTTCATTTTAGGTTCAGAAAAGATTCCCAAAGGGGAGGAATTTGATTCCTTGTTAGCTCCAGTTGATTTGATTTTTTAGACTGCTTCGAACTCGTAGAATTGTGAAAATCTATAGTAATTCGACAAACCCACCGTGTGATTATTCCTTTGTATGTCTCATTTTAATAGTTTACATAATTATATCGTTTTGATTTAATAAGTAAATTATTAATGACGAAGTATGGATCTGCACCAACGTCTCCGATTGGTTGAACCGGCAGCCATGGCGAAGTCAAAACCCTAAAACCTGCAAAAGAGGGCTTCAGGGTCACCCGAGGGTAGACACTCCGATGCTTAAGTCAGTAAGAGTATTCGTAAAAGAGGTATTAAGTTAGGGTCCATAGACCGTACCTTTAACCATGAGGGGTTGATCCCTATTTATAGAGCTAGGTTATGGAACCCTTTCTTGGTAAGAAAGTAATTAGGAATCGACCTAGAAGCTTCCAGAGGCCGGTTGGACCTTTTACCGAACTTGGGTGGCCTAGTCACGGGCCGTACTAACTTGGACTCGTCAATTAAATTAAGACGTTGGAGTATTATGTGTATATGCTATAAACATGTAGTCATTAGTTTTGTTTTCATCCCATATTCATCCATAAAAGAGACAAAGTAAAATATTATTCCACTTATCCCGAATAATTGTCCTGTTTAAATTTTCAATTTTAGTATAACTTGTAAATCAAATTTTAGACGGGAAATTAAATATCCTTTCCTTCATTTTAAAATATAAGTCACTTTAAATTTTGCATGCAAATGAATGAGACAACATTCAACAATTAATTTATGAATCAAATATTCTTTTTTACCCCCATTAAATATATTAAAATTATAAACAAGACTAAATAAAAAGAAGTTGAAACTATTTATTAAGGGTAAAGTTGGAACATTAGTAATTAATTTATCTTGAAATTCTAAAGTGGCTTTTGTTTTGAAATGGAGGAAGTATTATTTTTGGTTAGTTTTTGTCCTGCAAATGGAAGTTAAAAATGCAGGTGTCTTGAAAATAGAGTTATGTGTAGATCGAAAGAGTTGATTCTTTCAAAAGCTGAACCCAACACTGAATCGAAAGAACTTGACTTTGGAGACAGCAGTTTATAAATATACTGATAACACATCTTTATCATTTGTATCAGGGATCGCAAGAAAAAATTTACAGTTTTAACTCGTAAATGTAGTCAATTTGGAGTTTTCTTGTTAATCTTTCAAGTTACGTTCGAAATTGCGTTGAAAACACAAATTATAGAGATGGTCTAAGCAAATCCCCACATGTCATGAATCATGATTGCTATAACCTCATTCACCTCTGATATTTGATGAAAACAATGATTCAACAAAGCCAAAAATCTTTTCAATCCAAAACCAAAAAAAAAAAAAAAAAAACTAATTAACCCTTTCAGGTGCAATACAATCTGACTGAAGACTATTGATACTTTGTTTTAGGGAAAGGTTGGAAAATCTCAGAGGGCATGGCTTATTACATCATCAATGAAACATCCCACAGAAGTATAAGATGATCCTCCCTCCTTCAGGAAAGAATGACTGTTAGCTTGCATTTGCTTCACCTTCTTTCTCACTTCACTCTCTGGTTCCATAACAATCCTAATCCCCTTTTCAATCAAATCTGCACTTACATCTTCGCTACACAACTCGGGCTTTTCCCGAGTACGATGCCTATAGTCCATTTTAATCTCCACAGCCATCTTCAATTCCTTCACCAGCAGAAATGCAATCTCTTGCTGCTCGGCGTAAAGCGGCCAAGTCGCGACAGGCACACCAAACCATATACTTTCCAGCGTCGAATTCCACCCGCAGTGCGAAACAAAGCCTCCCACTGCCGGATGTGACAGAATGGCAGCCTGTGGTGCCCATCCTATAATTTTTCCGACATCCGAATTGCGCTGCAAGAACCCTTCTGGCAATACTTCTTCCAGATTCTCATAGTCATCAGGGCAACCAAAACTGCCCGAAGGGAGTGGCTTTCTCAATGACCATAAGAACCGGTATCCAGAACGCTCTATCCCATTCGCCATTTCCTTGACTTGTTCACCATCAAATGCTCCTCCACTTCCAAAACAGAGGAACAAAACAGAGGATTCAGGTTGACCATCTAGCCATTTCGTGATACTCTGTTCATCTTCTTCTTCTTCTTTCTGCTTCTTCTGGTTATCATTCCATTTCCCTCCTTTAAGGTTCAACAAAGGTCCAATTGGGTAAACAGGGGGGACTTTACTGTCATTAGTCAAAACCTCAACTGCTTGGAATTCCAATTCTTTGAAGGTGTTGATTATGATTCCATTAGCCTTTCTGTATCTCTTCGCCAGATCCAGAAACACATCACTGCATCCTTTCTCCAAGAACACAGATGGAATTACTCTGACCGGAACAGGATTGATGAAAGTCGGAACTTGAATCTGGGTACTTTTGTCCGAAACCTTAAACTCCGTAACATCCACATTGTGATCATCTCTCAAGCTTTGGAGATGCATCATTAACCCAAGCATTGAAGCCCCACTAACGAAAAACAAGTAATATGGGACCCCAAATTCAATGGCCACATCGAAAAAGGATGTGCAGAACATATCCACAACAATCCCGGCAAGTTTAGAAGTCTCTGAATCCTTTATTCCAGTTAGGATTTCTCGGACATGAGGCTTATGGCTGTCAACAAACTGGAACAAAAACTGGACTCCGGCTGCTGGTGTTTTTGAAGGGTCGGTCAGTTCTGGTTTTAGATCAACAAACTTGATCCGAGGATCCGAGGATTCTTCCAAGGATTTCTTGTAGCTAAGGATTTTTGTGTCAGAGGGGAGGGCCATGATTAGGATAGTGATGGAGAGATCATTGGTTTGAGTGATGAGGAGATTTGCTAACTCTACAAATGGCACCAAATGGCTTACCTCTGCTGATGGAATCAACACAAGCTCTGCCTTTTTCGATTCCGCCATTCTTGTTGATATTCACTATGGGATTGGGTGCTATTTTTCGGGTTTTCAAAGGTATTTCTGCTACAACTAACGATACTTTGATACAAATATATAACAGGCAAACGAATCTTGATCTTTCGCGGGATGAAGTGAAGTCTTCATGGCTTACGGGGAAAACGATTAGATGCCGGCCAGGCTGCCACCACCAAGTTGGATGGTTGTAAGAAAAAAATTGAGCAACTCAAATCAAACCTGCTAGCATGTAGGGCGTTGACGTGGTAGAAGTCATCGGTTTGATATTTCACTCTACAATTTTTTTTATTTTTTTTATTTTTTTACAATGAAGGAGGCTATTGCCTAAAAAATGAAACTACTACTTAATAGACAGGGATTTCAACAAAGTCAAACCCCAACCAAGAAAGTGAACAAAGAACAAAAACAAGAAAAATACGAATAAGACCTTATTTAACAGAAATTTGATCGCTTTAAAACTTCTTCCATAAATGCCTGAGACGTCTTCATGGTCTTGTGATATCCGCAATCCAAACAATGTCATCTCTAGAAAATAAGATGCATGCTTAATATATGTAAAGGCTCGAAAGAAACTCATCGAACCAATCTCCAAAAAACACCGAGTGATGCTATTAACAAGAAAAACCAAACGAAAAAATAAGACAATATTCATCAAATACTACATGGAACGGTAGTTTCCAAACAAACCCCATCATCAACAGATGGACTACCATCACCTTTCACCTAACTAATGGATCCGCCAGAAAAGAATTCCGCCGGCGACTAGTTTCACTCTACAAATTTAATTTTATTAATATCTCTACTTACATGACAATCAAATTGACATATCTACATTAACCACACAAATTTATGAAATAATTTAATTCAAACAAAAAGCTCTTGTCCTGTCCTTTTTCTTTCTTTCTTTTTATTTTTATTTTCCTTTCTCTTTTGTTTCGTGATTGAGTCCATGCCTAAGAACACCCTTTAACTACTTACATCAAATCCTTGATTCATCCCTGCCACTTTTAGCTTTAATAATTTGAGCTTCTAATTCTTCGCATCGGCTAACAGTCTTAATACTGAAGAAAAAGTATCAATTAATTTTATGCTATTTTGCAGAGACAAGTACTTATTTGAATCGTATTTCATCATTATTGTTTAAGGATATTGGTTTGGCATTGTTTATCAAAAAAAAAAAAAAAGATATGTGCACTTTTATGTGACATTCTCTATTGCACCATTAAATAGCGTTATAAAAATTTTGTCGTTGATTTTAATATTTACACCATTCACAATCAGTTTTGAAATAATAAATCTTAGAAATAAAGATTCATTTGTTGGGGGTTAAGTCCTATTTATTCTTATTTTCATAGTTAAAAAATCAATAAAAATAAGAAAAATTTCATTAAAATTCATGATTGGTATAAAAAATAAATAACAATACGAAAATTATCGACATTCAAAATCTGTGTTTATGGTAAATGTATTAACACAAATTATATGATTTGTACATATTAGATTATGCAACAGAGACTGATACAGAAAAGTGTCATAGAAAATTGTTTGTCGTTGACAGAGATGCTTTACGCCACTTTTATATGACATTATTTGTTACATCATTCAATAACATTATGTAAACTTTGTTGTATGCATTAACATTTATACCATTCGCAATCATTTTCAAAAGATTAAAATCCAATAATGGTCATTTACATCAGGTCAAATGCACATTTTGGTTATCTACATTAACATTTGCTTGAAATGGTCCTTTAAATTTTTGTTTGTAATTTTTTTTGTCCTTCGACACTATTTTAGGAGTTTGACCATATTTGGGTTCAAGCCAACCGGGGAATCTTTGGAATAAAAATTTATTACTTTCAGAAAAAATTAACATTGAATGAAATAACATTAAATTAATTAAAAAAAATTTTAAAATCATAATTTAGTTTTTTTAGTTTTTCAGCCATTTTTTTAACTCAAGCCCACCAATGTGAAATTTTTATCCTATATATTATCGATTATCGATCACGACAAAACCCTAGACATCCATTACTTAACCCTCCCAATCAAGATCTAAATTTATTAATGAAATAATTCAGAATAATAAAATTAATAAATTATTATTTTTTAAAAAATTCAAATATTTATGTTCTTTTTTAAAAAAAATAAAGACTAATTTTTTAAATTGTAAAGCATTTCATATTTAACTCTTCTTATATAATATCTTATTTAAAATAATTCTAAATCCTGTGCAATTTGTAAACAATTTCTTAATTTAGTAAGTACATAAATTTTTGAATTTTTGGAAAACTAAATTTTTTTTAATTTTGCTACTTTGAGTTATTTTGATTAATTTAATATCATTTTAATATAAACATTACAGCAAAACCTTCATAATAACACTTACATACATCAATAATCTCTATTAGATAGTAAGTTTTTAGTGTGTAATTAAGACAAGTAAAGAAAATGAAGAAACTCAAGATGATTTTTTTAGGAATCTATTTTGTAAATATAATTCCCTACAATTTCATAATTTAAAAATATCTAAAATAGAAAATTAGATTAAAATAATTTAATTGTTTTTTATATTAGATTTTGTCATAAAAGTAATATTTTTACTTTATCGCAAGCCCACCAAATTAAAAATAATATAGAATTTGTGCAAAGAATTTTTAATATTTTTCATTTTATTTTAAAATTAATTTTTTAAGATTTACAATTTAATATTTATTTTAATTCTTAAATATTTTTATAAATTTAATTATTTTAAAATTTATATTAATATTTTATTCAATATTGATTTTTTAATAATAAATATTTGTAATTCCAAAGATGCCCCTATTGACTTGACCCAAATATGGTTAAACTGCTGGACTAGTGTCAAAGAACCAAAAAATTTACAAACAAAAATGTAGAGGACAATTTCAATCAAATATTAATGTCAAGGACTAAAATGTGTATTTGGACCAATGTAAAAGGTCATTTTTGGATTTTAGTCTTTTCAAAATAGTATATTTTAGAAATAAGAATTATTTTTTTGAGTTCTTCCTGTATGCGATAGGTGTTGCGAACTCCAACACTTAGTCTACTTGTAATAATATCAACTGACAATTGGCACTCTATTTAATTCCGTTTTTTAGGTGAAATTGAAACTCCAATATATTTCATGGGGAAGGCAACCCATCTATAATAGAAGGCACCCTATCTGAGGAATTTTTTCCTTAAATATATTTCCTTATATATACCTGGACAAAAATAAATCTTTCAAAAATTTTGTGGACAAACTTATATATCCCGGATTTAGGAAATCCGAATGGGGGAGAAACTCGGATTTCGGAAATCCGAACCTCGATAAACTCATATTATAAAAATCCGACTTTGTGTTACGTAAATCCTATGTTAAATTAATGACAGAAATTAGTGTAATTAATCTAAATCCGGATTTTCTAAATCCGTATTTACGAATAAAATATTAATTTTCGGATCGAAAAAAATATGTGTTGAAAAATTAAATTTGGAAAAACCCGAATCACAGTAATCCGAATATATGTAGATTCGGATTACCGAAATCCGAATCCCCTCCGTTTTCTGAAAAATACTAACTCTGAGTTGGCTTCATACTCGGATTTACGAAATCCGAATCCTTTACAAAAAGTCTGAGTTCGGATTTCGCAAATCCGAGTCTATGTCAGAACTGAAAAAAAAATTGGACTGGCTAAACCTGTTTACAGCACCAACAACAATGAAACATTGGAAAACAGAAATTTAATGGCAACAAAACAATAAACGGCATTCGATTAACAACAAAACAAATCAAGTTTCATACCAAAATCAATACAAAAACTACTTTAAATGTGCGAAATACATCAAATATCTCATTTTTTCCATTTTCCTTTATTGTGCGCATCCGGAGTGTATTTATTTGAGCCCTGCCGGATCCTGTCTCCCCTCTTAAGATACGTGAGTATTGAACTCTGTTGTGATTGCGACTGTCCACCAAACCGAGCCTCGGGTTGGGGTTGGGATTGGGACTCACCAATGGTGAGAAATTTGACTTCGGTTGTAGTTGCGACTGTCGACCAAACTGAGTCTCGGGTCCACCAAGGTCAAACTGAGTCTCGGGTCCACCAACGTCTTCAAAATGAGTCTCGACCTGGATGCACGAGCCTCGAGAAGAATGTGCTTGATCCTCATTTTGTTGACCCTCAGTTTGTTGTTGCAATGTCCGAGGGGGGATTGGGACCTTCCTCTTTCCTCCTCCTCCAATTTATCTCTCGACCACGGTTTCGTTTTTTACCCGGTGGAGGTTGTGAGGACAAAGATGGATCTTCATCTACTAGGATTTGGGTATCCTCCACCTCCATCTCATCATTTGCGCCCAGGATTAAAGCAGCATGTGTTTGATTGATGATATCGTCCAAATTCTTGTCGAGTTCTTCGTCTAGGAGATTCTCATCTTCTCGTTTTTCTCTAAACTTCTCGGTACTCAAGCGAATGTTGTTCAATACTTCACCCTGAAAAGAAATTGGGACGTTAATTAAGAGAGTAAAATTCTAAAAAAATAAAAATGAAAAAAAATAAAAAATGAAAACATAAGAAATAATAAAAGAAATATAGAATGAACTCACATATAATTTCACTCAGCTCGAAGAAGTCTCGTATCCTTGATGTTCATAATTACCGGGATTGGATATCAATCTGACAGTGTTTACCATGAACCATTCATAGTACCCCTCATATACAGAGCCTGGGTCTCCTTCCTCCAAATCTCGTAGCACGTACTCTTCTCTCCTATTCCAATGACGACGTACTGCGGAATGGTGGTCCACCCAATTGTTGCTAGGATAGCCAGATATACTGTAGGCGTGATCGAGAAGGAATGATGCGTTATCTTTAATCATAGGGCGCTTGGGAACATCCTGTATGTATCCAAATTTTCTCACAACTCTGCCTGACTCATGGGGTTCCCTAATAGCCCAACAGAACATCAAACACCTGGTCGTCCAGAGTACTGTGATGCCTCGCACAGTCCAGAGTACAAACCAGCCAGCAGTGCCGATTCCCAATTGTGTCGACTACACTGATCCAAATCCTCAACCTGGGCCAAGAATTGCAGATTGACAGTGTTTTGCGTCTTGTTAGAAAATATGAAACTGCTAATAAAATGCAGTATAAGTGTCCGAGCCCTTTGCTCGAATCGATGGACAGTGGAATTCTCAGGGAGTGCGCGGCCCATCTCATCTTCGAAAATACCAACATTGACACATTGGCCATTTACTTGGGCTGGCCGGAATCCCAAATAAGTCTCACATCGATCCCGCTATTCATCTGCAGTCCGGGTAACTGTCGTCCCGTACACCGGGTCACCATCCACCCGAATACCAAAGAGGACCTCGACGTCCTGTAGTGTCACAGTCACCTCTCCGAAATTGAAATGGAAAGTGTGGGTTTCTGGCCTCCACCGTTCCACCAACGCGGTAATGAGACCGAGATCCACTCTTTTGTAGCCTACTTTCACGTATCTAGAGGCAAGAATGCATCAAAAGCTCCAATTCGCCCTTGTTTGAGCTGCAAAAATAAAAAATCCAACTCGGTTCTCGAATGAGAACTGTCTGAATTTTTTTTTCTTTTATAGCACGTTAAACTCGGGTTTACGAAATCTGAGTCCGTAAGTAACTCGGATTTTAGAAATCCGAATTACCGTGGCTCGAATTTCCTGAATCCGGATTTGGTCAATTCCGGATTATTTTATTCATTTCTTGGTCCTCAAATTTATGGCAAATGGCTACTTCCACCGACCAAAATTAAAGGCAGTCGGATTTCCAAAATCCGAATTCGTAAAACCAGATTACGGACTTCAGGTTTTTGGATTCAAAAGTTTCGCGCCGCGATTTTCTTTTTTTTTCTTTTTGTACATTATTGTTCATTTAAGGAGTCCGGGTCCTGGACTCCTTATTTGAGTTCAAATATTTCGCGCCTCAATTTATTATTTTTTAACTAAATTCGGATTTCGGAAATCCGAACGGCACTGTTCATTTAAGAATTTTTAAAAACTATTATCCAACAAAATTTATTTAATTATTATTTTATTATTAAATATAGGCTCGGATTTACGAAACCCGAATCTTTAATTTTAATTAGAACTCGAATTTCGTAAATCCGAGAGATATACTGAAAAATTTAAATTTATTCACATTTATTTTAATTAATTTTTTTTGGGAAAAAGCCCCTGAGTCTATTCCCGCTACGATAGAATAATTTCAAACTATTAAACTATTTGGTTTTAGTTTCAACGACACATATGTTGGTTAGTTGATTTTATTTTGATATGTGAAGAGTAAGGAATAATTTTTGCTTCTCCATTAATTCACAGTTCGTGAGGTTACTGAAACTTTCGCTCGGTCCACAGATTCTCTAGTAATTTTCCCAACTCTTTATTCAAAAACATAGACTCCCAATAGCCCAAAAGGGGCGAAATTGTTTCTTTTAGCTTCCGTTGATTTGATTTTTAGGCTACTTCGTACTCTTACAGAAGTGGAAATCTGGAGTAGTAGTTGGACTTGGACAAACTCTCTCCATTTTATTCATCAAAATCAATGAATTGGTTTTATATTTTTTAAGTGAATTATTAAAATGAAACGAATGGAGTACAGTGTATGTTAGAGGGATGTAATCATTAGCTTTTTTTTTTTCATCCCATTTTCAACCGTGAAAAGAGGCAATGTCAAATTTATATTGTTTTTTATCTAGAACTGGTTGATTTAAATTTTTATTTTTAGTATAATTTATATTAAAAATTAAATTTCAAACTAGATAATTACTTCAAAATATAGTATAAAAATTACATATCCTTCACAATGGTGGGATAGTGTTTTTGATTAGTTTTTGTCTTGCAAATGGTCGTTAAAAATGCAAGTGTCTTGAAAATATAGTACACATGTAAATCGAAAGTGTTGATTCTTCAAACAACCGGACCCAACATCAAATAGCGGATGTTCAAATCTCTGTCGGACCGGGTGGATTACGGAGATTTGAAGATCCACCATCAAGAGTCAAACCTTGGTTGAAACATGATATGTTAGGTGTTGCATATACTTGAAATGTGCTGAGTTGAAACTAGACTTGTTGCCTCTCTTTTCTATAACGAAAAACATCAAATGTCGGTTCCTTACACTTGTTGAAACTAGGTTTTTGGGGCGAATTCCGTGCAGCAGATTATGACTAAAATGTCCAAATGGTCCCCCTTACATTTGAGCCTACTTGAATTTACGTCCCTAACATTAACATTTCAATATCGTTGTCCCAAACATTATGTTTTCAAACTTTTTTTGTCCCATTTCACTGTTTTCGGCCGTTGACATGCCGGAATCAGAGTTAAACTTTCATTAAAATTTAAATCATTAAAAATATTTTAAAATTCACATTTCATTATTTAATTGTTAAAATATTATTTATTAATTTAAAATATTTTTATAAAATTTTAAAATTTACATTATTTTCAATCCTTTTTTCATTTACCATTTACCTTAGGTACACAATAAATGGTAATTATGTTGAACTTTTAACTTTGGACCTACTATAACATAAAAATTTTATCAAGTTAGTATAAATAATTCAAAATTCAAAAAAAAATTTAATAAAATAAAAAGCAAAACTAATATTTTTTTACTTTAACCGCTACAGTAAATCATAATTAGTAATTTTAAATTATTTACTGTAATTCGGTAAATTTTTTAAATTACAGTGGATCCAAGGTTAAAAGTACAAAATAATTACTATTTAAGGTTTACTGTAGCGGTCAAAGTAAAAAAAAAAATCTAGGAATTGAATGATAGTCTAGTGGTTAGGTTACTGCCATTTTTGGTAATAAACTTAGGGTTCTATTTCTACCAGGGGTTGTAGGGGAGGAGGGTTTACCCACATTTAAGTAGGGTCCACTAGGGTGGATTTTTTTATAAAAAAAAAGTAAAAAAAGCTTAGTTTTGCTTTTTGTTTTTTCTAGAAAAAAATTAAATTTTGAATTATTTACTTTAACTCGATAAATTTTTTAAGTTACAATGGATCCAAAGTTAAAAGTGTAGCATAATTATCATTTAGGGTCTACTGTAGCGGTCAAAGTAAAAAAAACAAAAAATCTTGATTTTGTTTTTTCTTTTTTTTAAAAAAAATTAAAATTTTAATTATTTACTGTAACTCGACAAATTTTGTAAGTTACAATGGCCCAAGGTTAAAGGTGCAACATAATTACCATTTATTTTATACTTAAGGTAAATGATAAATGGAAAAGATAATTTTGAAAATAATATAAATTTTAAATTTTATAATAATATTTTAAATTAATAAATAATATTTTAACAATTAAATAATAAAATGTGAATTTTAAATAATTTTTAATGTTTGGGACTACGATGTTAAAATTTTAATATTAGGGATTTAAATTCAAGTAGGCCCAAATGTAAGGGATCATTTGGACATTTTAGTCGCAGATTATCAATATTAATAATACGAGTACATTTTATCATTTGGCTCCTAACTGGTTTATTGTTTCTGGTAGAAACGGGAGTTTGTTATCAATTATCATATACGCCCTCTAATTCTTACTATAAGATATTTTATTTTTCTTAAATTTATTTATCATATTTTTCAAATTGTAAATAAAATCTTAAAATGATTCATTTTGTTTTATTGCAAAAACAAAAGTTACATTTGACCCAAAAAAAAAAAAAACAAAAGTTACAGTTTTTGACTCGTAAATGAGTAAATCGGAGTATTCTTTCTAATCTGGCTAGTATGTGAGAAATTGCGTTAACTCCCCAAGACAGTGACCACCAACGTACATGAACAAATTCATACACAAAATTCCTACTCGACTGTGTCCTTGTCAGTTGTCAATGAATCATGATTGCTAACCTCAATTCCCTTCGGTCTTGTTGAAAACAAGGGTCTAACAAATCCAAGAACTTTTTCAATCCAGAAACACACACGCAAAAAAAAAAAAGAAAAAGGAAAAAAAAAAAAAAACTAATTAACCGCTTTCAAGTGCAGCAGAAACTGACTGAAGACTATTGATACTTGATACTTGTTTTGGGAAAGATTGGAAAATCTCAGAGGGCATTGCTTATCACATCATCAATGAAATATTTCACAGAAGTATAAGACGATCCTCCCTCCTCCTCATAGACAGATAGACTCTTAACTTGCATTTGCTTCACCTTCTTTCTCACTTCGCTCACTGCTTCCATAACTAGCCTAATCCCCCTTTCCATCAATTCAGCACTTACATCTTCGCTACTCAACTCGGGCGTTTCCCGAGTATGTTTCCTATAGTCCATTTTGATCTCCACGGCCATCTCCAATTCCTTCACCAGCAGAAATGCATTCACTTGCTGCTCGGCGTAAAGCGGCCAAGTCGCGACCGGCATGCCAAACCAAACACTTTCCAGGATCGAATTCCACCCACAATGCGAAACGAAGCCTCCCACTGCCGGATGTGACAGAATGGCAGCCTGTGGTGCCCATCCTATGATTTTTCCGGCACCCGAATTTCGCTGCAAGAACCCTTCCGGCAATACATCTTCCAGATTCTCATAGTCATCAGCGTAACCGAAGTTGTCTGAAGAAGGTGGCTTTCTCAATGACCATAAGAAACGGTAACCAGAACGCTCGATCCCTTTCGCCATTTCCTTGACTTGTTCACCATCAAATGCTCCTCCACTTCCAAAACAGAGGAACACAACAGAGGATTCAGGTTGAAGATCCAGCCATTTTATAATACTCTGTTCATCTTCTTCTTCTTTCTGCTTCTTCTTCTGGTTGTTATCATTCCATTTCCCTCCTTTAAGATTCAACAAAGGTCCAATTGCGTAAACTGGTGGGATTTTACTGTCATTACTCAAAGCCTCAATAGCCTGGATTTCCATTTCTTTGAAGGTGTTAATTATGATTCCATTAGCCTTTCTGTATCTCTTCGCCTGGTCCAGAAACAAATCACTGCATCCTTTCTCCAAGAACACAGATGGAATCACCCTGACCGGAACAGGATTGATGTAAGTCGGAACTCGAATCTTGGTACTCTTGTCCGAAATCTTAAACTCTGTAACATCCACATTGTGATCATCTCTCAAGCTCTGGAGATGCAACATTAGCCCAAACATCGAAGCCCCACAAGTGAAAAACACATAATGCGGGACCCCTAATTTAGCGGCCACATCGAAAAAGGTTGTGCAGAACATATCCGCAACCACCCCAGCAAGCTTAGAAGTCGATGAATCATTTTTTTCAGAAAGGATTTTTCTTACATGAGGTTTGTGGTTGTCAACGAATTGGAAGAAAAAATGGATACCGGCTGGTGGTGTTTTTGAAGGGTCGTCGGTCAGTTCTGGTTTGAGATCAACAAACTTGATCCGAGGATCCGAGGATTCTTCCAAGGATTTCTTGTAGCTAAGGATTTTTGTGTCGGAAGGGGGGGCCATGATTAGGATAGTGATTGAGAGATCATTGGTTTGAGTGATGAGGAGATTTGCCAACTCTACAAATGGCACCAAATGGCTTACCCCTGCTGCTGGAATCAACACAAGCTCTGCATTTTTCGATTCCGCCATTCTTGATGATGGCATTCACTATATGGAATTGGGAGTTACAAAGAGGGATTTTTTTTATTTTTTTTCGGGTTTTCAAAGGTATTTCTACTTTAATTGACGATAATTTGACACGAATATATAATAGACAAACGAATCTTGACATTTCCTACTATATAGGAAGATGAGGATGAAGTGAAGTGTTATCATGGCTTACGTTGGGTGTTTCGTCTTATTTAGTAATTGGAGAATGATTTGATGCCTGCCAGGCTGCCACCTCCATGTTGGATGGCTGCGGTTGATGTGATTTGTCGTCAATAATTTTGTAATGAATATTGAAGTTTCGTATGGTTAACATAATCTGAGTGTTAAAGGTTTATTTCATAGACTTCAATTGATTAATTGGGAGGTGGACAAGTAATGGCAGGAATGTGATATGCATATAGTTTTTTTTTTAAGTGAAGCTGCAAACTGCGAAGGGATTGGAATGATAGAAGCTTCTCATATTTTGATAAGAATAATGATTTGTGTAGGGAATTTTAATGGAGAATGAAATATAACCATTTATTTGTAATATTTTTTATTTCCGATTTAAACATTTAAATTATGACTAAATTTTAATGATGGACATATTATTTTTGTAAATTTTCTCTGGAAATTTTTCTTGCATATATCAGTAAAGCCAAATTGACGGATTGTTTAGCATATCTGACCCGAAAATATGGGTGTTCAATTTTTTACTCATGTTCTACTTTTCTAGTCTTCTAGAAAGAAAATCTTAGGTAGTGGATAAAATTAATTATTGACTAGTGACAATTTGGACAAACTTTGTCCAATTTTGGCTTGCTTTTTGACTAATATTGCGTGTGAATTTTTTACTCATTTATCAGCCGGATTCAGATTGCTTGCTTTTTTTTTTTCTTTTGTCTTTTTAAATTTCAACGGAGAAAAGGAATTGGGGGGTCCCCATTTTCATTGCAGTGCAATTTCAACAAACACAAAGCAACTTCAGAAATCTATTTCACAATTTTCTGACGAAGCATGGATCTGTACCGACGTCTCTAGTTGATTGCATCGGCGACCATGACTGTATCAAAACTCTAAAACCTGCAAAAGAGCGCCTCGAGGCCTCCCGAAGGTAGACACTCCGATGCTTAAGTCAGTAAGAGTAATTGTAACATATGTATGAATTGTAGTGCGTAGAGCGTACCTTTGATGTAAGGGGCTGATCCCTATTTATAGTGCTAAGTTATGAAACCCTTTCTTAGTAGGAAAATAATTAGAAACCGACCTAGAAGCTTCAAGCGGGCCGGATGGATCGCTCACCGAACTTGGGCCGGCCTAGTCGCGGGGCGTGCTAATTTGGACTCGTCAAGTGCCGCTTATCAAGCCTATACTTCGAAGTCTGAAGATAGGGTAGGCTTGATAACATGAAGTATAAATTTTCCCCAAGTTCGGGAAGAACTGACTTGAATCGAGAATCTGCGACAGGTTAGCATCAAGAAGAAATCAAAGTAATGAAAGCATTAGCGTGTACCTTGTCGAATGTACGAGTCATAAAGGGCGATTGACATTATGCCAATTTGTGAAGAAAAAAGAGTCATCAGTTCGAACTTTCGAGTGAGAAGTTAATATGCGATGATTTTAATACTCTGCCCCAGATGCCCTGTAGCTCGAGAAGGTAATAAAGAAGTGTAATGGAGATTCCCATTACATTGAGTACAGAGATGCATTTATCAATAACTTTCGAAGGCACAACGACTGCCAGAACAAAGAATCTGTTTGAAGAATGCAATTCATGTCATTGATCCAGACTTCAGTCAAGAAGTCCTTACGATATGCTCTATGGAAATATCAAAGCAAATGGCCTACCTATTGAGATAATCGAGAAGGAAACGTAGTGGAGATTCCCACTAGTCTCAAAATTTGTTAATTAGCGGAGGCTAAAATATATCAACTGTCGAGGTGAGGAGTCTAATGGAGAACTATGACATAGGCTTCTGATTGAAAGGTAATAAACCCAAACCCTCGAGAATAACCACAAGGTAGTGGATCGAGAAGCATTATGAATGAAGACAGAATACTCGATGTCGAGGACATAAGTTCAAGAAAGAACACTGTCTGAGATTGAATCAGCACGTCGAGAACTTGCCCTAGCATACTCTCCTGCTAAGAAATCTGCAGACTCGAGAAGACCAGCTCGAGTGTGGTATAGAATTAGAGAGTAGAGACTGTCATCATATGACTCCTTGATTTGTCGAGGAGGCACAGAAGAGAGTAGGAGGCACCGTAGAAGATGTCGCATGTGATCACGTCAATACAGGGATAGTGAGACTCGAGAAGATTCTCTCGAGTAGAACTCCAGACAAAACTCAAGAATTGTAACCATCTGACCTTGAAGAAGGTACACAAGCATTTAAGCTTATTTATTTCCGCCCAACCGACCCGCTCACCATTTCTCATGTCCCGAGAAATAAAGCATAGAACCCTTAGTCCGGGTTTGAGAAGTATAAATCTGGTTGATGTGTCGAACCAAAGTAGATGTATAATATCGTTGCTCAAACTTGAGCAAGAATCGAGGAGGTTTTACTCATTAGTGTGAGAAGATACGATGCCCCAGTCTGAGCATCAAGTGAAGACCGTCGAGAATAGTCATAGGAAGAGATCCGTAGACCCAAGATCATCACAAAAAAAAAACAAAAACACATGCTCCCAAACACCTTATACACCTTCCAGACACTTTACACTCTCCCGTACATAAACGTT
Organism: Oldenlandia corymbosa var. corymbosa; assembly: GCA_949775105.1. Lineage (NCBI taxonomy): Eukaryota > Viridiplantae > Streptophyta > Magnoliopsida > Gentianales > Rubiaceae > Oldenlandia > Oldenlandia corymbosa. The sequence continues at coordinate 21,603,762 of OX459121.1, read as the reverse complement.
CCTCGTTATAGATAACCCCGGAACCATTACTCATCTCGGAGGCCCTAAGTCTTGGGATGGCATTTGGCAGACTGAGACTTTTTAGATAAGAATAGTATGAGAGTGTAATTTTTTCTACTCGGTTCAAGGCGATGCCTGCTCGAGATGCCCCCATAAACGTAGGGGTAAGGCGATAAAATGGCGTCAACCAGAAGGAGATGGATGGCAACCAACAAAATAGAAGAAATATGCCTGTATTGACGAGGCACAAAGTGAATTCGAGAACATCGAGAATAAAGTCATTTTCATTCTGATGCGCTGGATGATATAATCCAAGAAAGTATACTCGAGAATAAGTCTAGTTCTCATTGATGTCTAAAACACGTGTTTAGGTATGAGGGAGAGTCTTCCCCTTGTTCATGAACATGGAAATAAAGGCCTTTCTCAACACCGGATGTCGAGTACACGGCTTATGAGTTATTTGTAAAGCGCTTATAATGGTCGGATGTTAAGTACACGGCTCTTTTGCAGTCGATCCTGAAGAGGATACCTTTGTACAGACGATTCTAAAGAGAATGTCTTTTGAAGGACGATCCTGAACAGGATATCCACGAGGAAACTAGATACGAGCTCCTCGAGTACAGACGATTCTGAAGAGAATGTCTTTTTGAGGACGATCCTGAAGAGGATATCCGTTCAAATGACTAGTCATGCTTAATTGAGTGTAACTGGGTATATGTAATATGCCAGCTCCCACGAGTACTTGAGTGTGCTACCACTATGTGCATTAGACTGATAGTCTATATCCCGGGTTTAAAGTATAAACTCCCTAAGGTCAGAGCGAACTTGGTGTTGCTACTATCTGCGAGAGTTACGTATCTCTGCTTATTTTGCCCCAGAATTATCAGGATATGTTTATCCTTTTGTTTGAAGAATCTTCTTGAATTCTTTCATCATAATTGTCGAGGATATGACATTGTGATGGTGATGCCTCTAGAGTGCAGGCACCATGAAGACCCAACACTGTTCTCTGATCCTGACAAAACACCTACTCATGCACTTGTAGATTTATTAGTGAGTAATAAATTATCATAGCACGAGAAATGGCATGGAATACAATATATTATTAAGGGACTCTACCGCTTTCGAAAACAGCCATTTTGAGATATAAAATGTTAGAAGTGGGAAGATCTCACCACGATATGAATAAGACTATTAAAGCCATGGTTTGGTTAACTTGCAACGGCTATGAAATAATGTTGCGAGATCGTGCAACGCTTCTCCATGGATTTGTACTTACTACGGACCTCTGAAGAGTCATAGCTATTTGACATGAAACTGGACCATCGGATGTGAAAGCCATTGTAGCTTTGAGGTAGCAACTGCAAGTTAGTTGTTCGGCAGAGTAGATACAACGATCCATTGCGACTCCTGGCTCAAGGAAAAGAGACCATCATGCATTATGACCTTTAGAGTGTATGACCGACAACGATAAGTACGAAAGGGGTATCTATCCCCTTTCAAAAGAAAAGGAAATGGACATGACTTACCTATCGACTTTAAGATAGGTCAAAAAAATTTACGCGTGGAGAGTAAACAAAGCCATGTATACGTAAAAGCTGTAGCACCATGCTTCATGACTAATATGGGATGATGCAAGTAATTGGTATATAAGTCATGCATCTGAGAAAGGTTTCTCGTGGAAGAAGTTTGCAAGCGAAAGTTCGAGGATACTAAGAGAGTTTGAGAAACACATGTGTCGAATATGTCATAATAAGAGTACAAGAACAATTATTCCATGCTTATGAATTATCTTAACATTCATGTTATGATGTAGATGTTCATATATTTAGGCAATAATATTATGAGGAGAGCGTATCACTTATCTCTTGGCACTCTTCCAGGAGTATCTGCAAGTTAAAGCGGCAATACCCATTTGTCGAGAAGTTCCTCATTGTTGCCAATGGAGCTTGTTCGTGACATGTACCGTGTATTGGTCCTTTATTTGTTCGAGGCTACTATAGTCTGAGTATACTCTTGTATCATGGAGGGGCTACCTTCATTCTTGATTTTCTGCAAGTTCTGCAAAAATATGAAGAAGTTCTCCCAAAACTCGAGCATGACTTTACGATAGAAGGCCCTGCATAACTATTGCCAAGATCATACAGTAACGGCTTTTCGAGAAACATAGAGGCAATTGACATAATGTGCTATGGTTAGATTTTAGGTTGTTAATAGCAATTAAACTCCACTCGAGAAAGCATAGATGTCACGACTCTATGAAGAACATGTATGAAGAAAAGGTTAATGATTATTTGATTTATGTGATTTGAGATATTAAATCAGTCATAGAAGCACATTGAAGTTAGAATCAATAGAATGACGTCAGTAAAACTCAATCCTCGATTCATGAGTCCATCTTAGCCTCGAAGAATCAACTGAGTGGATTAGAGAATAGCACGAAAACATGCATGTACGATGTCTTCAAATAATTCATGTGATATACTATTTATTCAGAGAGATGGTATCCAGAGAACATGTAAATGCCAAGGAGATAATAACACTTATCTTCCTCTTCGAGCGGGTCATTGCCCCCTGGAACGGGTTGCTTCGTGATTCGAGATGGATGCTCCTCAAATTGTCTTATTGTAAGACCTGCAAAACCAAGTAGTACAACTGCGCCACTCTCGGGCAGGTTATTGTATCTGTACATATTTTGTTAGATAACCTCAAGGGAGGCACTGTGTAATTTAAAGAGCAAAGGTAAGTTTAGAGCTACTTATCTCCTTTCAAATCAATCGAGGGGATTGTCTCCACCCTTGTCATAGGTCTAACCTATGTAATCACGACTGTATGTGCCTTCGGTCCCTCGAAAAATCAAGTTATACTTGCATACCTGTTCACTTTGGATAAAACGTTAGTTGTTCTAATAATAAGGTCGTTGGACCCTTGGTGAGCATGTAAGAATCATGCATGGCTTAAAATGAAGTAAGCATGCAAATGTCACGTTCTGATCTAAGAATGGGACAAGTAGTACCCCAAAATCGGTGAGCTGTGCATACAATTCGATGTGTAATGCTATTGAAATAATTTTCAAGAACTTTCATGTTTATTGTGATGGCAAAGAGGTATCGACTCATATAAGTATGTAAGAAAACATAATTAGGTAACATACGATCGTCATGCAACTATTATACGATAGTATGTATATTTATGCATAATGATGCTTGGGACATAAGTTCGTCACCCTCAAACTGAATAAATTCGGAAGGAAATAATGTATGACATGTATAGAAGGACACGATAACTTATCTGTTATTAAAGCCTCTGCCTCGTGCAGATGTGTAGTAATGGGTGTTTCAGCTTGTGCTGCTGAAAGCAAACGAGTGGCCTCGTGCTCACGTCTCGAGGAAGTGCGCCTCTCCGAGGAGATTTGACCTTTAAGATATCTTGTCGCCCCTTGCTGTAAAGTTAGGACCAAGTAAGTTCTTTGACGTTCGAGGGACTATGCTGCGGAATTAGAAGATTTAACATTAGAGTATAAATAATAAAATCACCAAGGACCGTTTTACAATTGCCAGAAAATTTAAAACCCTTGTCGAGCGGCTGCGGCTGCTTAAATTTCTGATGTAATTGAAGGCCTCGTAGTCCTCGCTGGCTGATTTGCATCTCAATCTTGTTTGGTTCGAGGAGGCTGTGTAGTCTCTCGAACCAATGTTGACGGGCAGTAACTTCCATAGTCAACCATAAACTCAAAAAATTTATCGTAAAAAATCATGGATGATAAGAACAGATCGATGATGCTTAGATATGGAATTAAGAAAATAATGTGACACATGTAAATAGGTGTAACATGTGAATAAGATCATCGAATGACCATGATCCATGGAAAGGAATCAAAGGAATCCACAAGAGTCAATAGAAATAGTGGCAGATTAGCAGGAAACTTTGCGCACATGTAAAACACGACAAATTTCATGTCAAGGCATGTACGGACTGCTCGTATACCGATTGTTTAGTGATCAATGATTCAATAAGCTTGTAAGAGATACAACACATACATAGGTCTCGTGACTCGTATGATCTATATACTCAATCAAGATTTCAACTGTTCAAATAATCGTAATGATGACCAGGATTGCCACAAAGACAAAAGAGTCGATTTATTGTAGGCTAAATATTGAGATACTACATAGCATACACATAAGCATGGTATGTGTAATTAATAAGCTAATAACAACTTGTCTCGGAGTTACATGGCTATAATATATTGTTTTAATTTGCTCAGAGGAAAAGGTGAAAGCTGTTGAAACTTTCTTCCGGCTTTGGTATCCCAGAGGCCTCAAAGAAAAATCATTAATATGATCAACCTGATTTATGTATTTGTAGAATAAAAAAGAGGTGCTTTTTATTCATTGTGATAACTACTAATCGATCATATTAGGGTGATGAGGTGCATTAAACCATCAAGCACTGAAGATGCCAAAATTGATGAGGTGCATTAAAGTTAATGTGATCGTGGGATCAATAATAATGCAATTATGCATGCAAACCCATGACAAACAAGCAACCATGCTTTTAATAGATAAAAAATGCAGGGTTCTAACGTGATGATGCCAAAATTGATTTTAAAAAACCTGGTGATGATGATTGCACCAAACTCATGTGCGTTGGGCAACCCGAGATAATGTGCCCTTGGAGACATGCGCCAATCAGCAAGCTCGCGACTTGGCTGCGACACCGGGTTCTGAGACTTTGGACGGATCATGTTGGTGATGAATATAATCCTGGGATGAGTGTTATTCCTGCACAAAATGATTTATCATAGAACTAGATTGTTGGGCTTACAAGTTATCGCAACCTCAAGATAGCTACTCTAAGCTGATTGTCGATTAGAGTAGGTTTGGCAATTCAAGATATCATGATACTCATGCTACAGAGAGATGAAGCCATCCTGCATTATGGACTTCAAAGAAAGTTAATATTGTTAAGTATATCTTGAATAAGCTTCTAGAATTAATCGCTCTTTCCGCCCTCTGGGAAAGATTTAGCAAGAGGGATATCTACGCCCACCTTTCAAGAAAAACAAACATGACGTTCTTATTGAGCCTAGAACCAGGCGAAATGTTCATTCAAAAAAGGTAAACAAGAATATTTACATGTATGGTGGTAGCTACATGGTTTACTTAAACTTAGGATATATACATATAGATGGCAAATATATCATGAATCCGAAAAGGGATTTCCATGCATGAAGTTTTCACTTGTAATATTTATAGGATAACATTGATATTCACATATTTAGACAACAATAGTATAAGGAGATCATATCACTTATCTGTTGCCACTCTTTTGATGATACCCATAAATCGGAGTAGCACTGCTCATTGACTTCATGACATATTCTTGTGAGTTGCCTCATGTTGTTCGAGACTGCTACCACATGAGTATACTTATATTGTGGAGAAGGGAATTTTGGACTCGTGTGCTTGTAAGTCCTGCAAAACCGAGTAACAATACTTCGAAAATTGAGTAGGCCTTTGTAACTGTAGGTTCTACATTATTATCCTTTAGATCATGTATTAAAAGTTTTGGAGAGATATAGTAATAATGCTCTACTCAAGAAAGTATAAATGTCACGAATGTAAAACAATGATACTGGAGCATTTTATGGCAGAACTCATCTCATGGAATTTTTTCGCATGCATTTCGACAATTCCAAAGGGAATATGCTCTTCCCCTTCCCCGAAAACAAATGATTAAAAGGTTCCCCTTTAATCTAACTTAAGGATATGTATAAAGTATCTATTTATAATAAAAGGTTGAGACCACTTATCTAGTATCAAGACAGTAGACCGATTTATTGATTATGTGCGGTGCTCCTTGACGCCCTAAATATGAGGTCAAGGATGTATGTCCTCCACCGATGATCCATATTGATATCCTGATAGACTCTTCAGCCTCCTCGAGCAACAAAAGGAGCAGGAATAGACCTCGGCTCCCCAAGTAGGTCTAAAGCCTATTGCATGATGGCGGACTTGGTCCTTTGTTGTAATTTAGCTCAACAAAACTGCAAAATAAATAGCAATCCAAGAACAAAGCTTCTGTTTTCCCAAAGCATAAGTCAAACTGATTCTCAAATTTTCATGAGTTCCACTAGGATGTTGACATATGCCAAACTTGATCATAGGGAAGGATGATCTAGTAAATTCATTTTATATATGCATGGAAGTAATTAATCATGATGTTGATTCGTAACTAAACATTGATCTCTCTTTTTCACCGAGTGAAGTGCATGCAATACCTCGTGACTATATATAAGAAGCACATGATTAATTAAATTATCTCCCCCATTGTCCCGAGGAAATCAAGGAGTAGCGAATGCATTAATCTTGTCATGGTATCTAGGTCATGCGAAACTCATTATGTAACAAATTGATCGTCAAATCAATTAGATAACGAACCTGGAAATTGATATGATGAAAGTCAAGGGAATTGAGGTGTTGGCTAACCAAGAAAAGGGAGTGAATATTAACCTCGAGGTGTAAGGCAAATATAATACACCAATCAACCATTTTGGATCATGCATAACAGATCAATTTTGAATACTCCATAGTCAACATCGTATTTGATGTTATAGCTACACAAATAAAGACCGGCATTTTTTGTAGTGTTTTATGCAAATATATATGATAGCCAACCCATCTCATTAAACTAGGAAGACGAATGCTAGACAACACACCCCAAATGTTAAAAATTTGACAATTCCCTCAATAAAACACGATGCATGTATGTGATCGCCCTATAATAATGTGGATGCTTTTGATTCATCACTAAAGTTTTATCCTGGGAATTAGTTTTGCAAAAAGAACCCAAAGTAATATATTTCAAGCATGTATGCAAAATCATAGTCAACAAGCAACGCTGCTTATAACCAAAAGCACAAGGTTTTCAACATGATGCAAAATTTTATACTCGAAAACCTTGGTATTATGAGTGCACCAAACTCGTGTGTCCTGTATAGTTTTTAGAGTACTACGAATTGAATTTTGGCTAACAAGATAGTTTGTTCCATGCCTCATACATCCCCAAATGTAACAAAGAAAATATCATGAAACTTAATTACAAGGTTTATTTGCTCGTATATAATCGGGTGTTCTAACTCATCATGATAACTTTTCCATGGTGCTCAAATGTACCAAGCATGGTGGCATCAGTATTAAGCATGCACGTAAACAAAGGCTAATGAGCAGTGTGTTATTAAAACTATTAATATGCATGCAAATTGCAAATGCAACACTAATTTCCCCAAATCGTGGAGTTATTGGGTGAACCCTAATGACATCGTCATCAAAAATTCGGTCTAGTAGGTTTAACATGTGACTTTCAAATCTTGTCTAATAAACAATTATTGAGAATCTTCGTTGCTCAAGAAGGATGGAGGTGGCTGAAATATTTTGGTTTTGATCTCATGCATTCCCCAAATATTAAGAAGAGCAAAATTCCGCCATGAAGCCAAAGGCGTGCATGTGCGTGTGTGAAGCGTGAGAGGTCCTTTTGATAAATCATAATCTTAATATGCGGCTAAAGGTTCTTTAAAAACTAAAAATAATAAAAAACAGAACCTGGATGCTCTAAAAAGAAACCAAAACTCAACCAACCTTTGTGTCCTCGCAAGAAACTTTTTTGGAAGAGAACCTTGAATCTCGTTGTGGAAAACAAGATACTTTGGCCATATATATGATAAAAGCAGACGTTCGATCCATCTTCCACCTTCGTTGCAAGAAAATTTATTGAAGGACAAAGAACCCTAATCGGGTCCCACTGGGCGTGCCACTTGACGAAGCATGGATCTGCATCGACGTTTCCAGTTGATTGAACCGGTGACCATGGCTGTATCAAAACCCTAAAACCTGCAAAAGAGGGTCTCGGGGTCTCCCGAGGGTAGACACTCCGATGTTTAAGCCAGTAAGAGTAATTGAAACATGTGTATGAGTTGTAGTGCGTAGAGCGTACCTTTGATGTAAGGGGTTAATCCATATTTATAGTGCTAAGTTATGAAACCCTTTTTTGGTAGGAAAGTAATTAGAAACCGATCTAGAAACTTCTAGCGGGCTGGATGGATCGCTCACCGAACTTGGGACGGCCTAGTCGTGGGCCGTACTAATTTGGACTCGTCATTTTCATTGACCAATGTTAGGATTTAATAGAACGAAGAAGTAATATGATTTTTTTATTAAAAAAAAAAAAAGTGTGCCGAATCTACAAACAACTTTCTAGAATATGATTTTAATGAAGTGATTACACTTTATTCATCCATCTCAAATCTAACTTTTTAGCTACAAAAGTACAATGTCACTCCATTCAATTAATTTTTTCCACAATGATCTTTTTATAGAAACTTCTATGAATAATGCCCCATTGCTGCTCAGAAAAACTCTCTGCAATCAATAGCCCTTTTATCAATGAGTTCAGATTTCAGTGGGAGTCTTTACTCCATGATTTCCATCGCCGTTGCCAGTTCATCTATGGTGTGATGCAGCCATCCTTGTACTCGTCGAACAACTGTGTCATCCTCAGGTATTGTATCCGTGTCCATCAGTTGTTCAACTCCAGTGTCAACAATTATAGTTTTCCCCCTCAAAACTACACTGACGAAAGAAAACCTAAGCCATCTTTCACAAAAATTCTGAAATACAATTCTACTGTTCACAAATATCAACCCAGTGAAACCATCAGACAAGTGCAAAGCAAAAAAGTTCCTTTAGTTTTTCCCTCACCAGCCTAAACCAACTCAAAAAGCTCTTTCTCGAAAATCAACCATTCTTATAAACCCATTACAGCAAGAAGTGAACATCTGCGTTCAAATTCAAATCACAACCGTGAGGCAAGAAAATGTACACTGAATCAAGCAATATGATAGGAAACATTTGACAGACCTGCAGTTTCTTGATTAAAAGCATGAAACCTTTTGTTTATATTTTTCTTTTTCTCAAGAAAACAAAAAAAATATTAAAAGAATGAAAATCAAGCTGTACATTAATCCCAGCAAGAAACATCATAAGCGAATAACAGAGATGCAAACTACTGTCAGTGATAAATATCATAACAATTTGATGCTTTCAACTGCAATGGGTTGACAAACTAGAGTGGTAAATCACTTGAAAACCCATGATTCGCATCCAAATCAGAAAGTTGAAATGTGCCTATAGGTTTTCTTTTCTTTTGGAATCTAGATTCCATGCCGGTCAAGTTCAAACCAAATCAGCTCCTTTGTTAAAGAGAAGGCATTGACCTCTATCCCTGAAGGAGGTGCATGAATACAAATTTTATTCCTTATTTCATAAAAATTCTTGATACATGTGGAAACTAGAAAGTCCAAACTCAAACTTAGTGATCCATATACGAATCCACATAAATGCTCAACCCAACAATCAAAAGCAGACCATACAAAATAGTCTATATCACAAGGTACATCCAAACTTTACTAACAGAGGGCATGGACTTTGATTGGAAATCCACAACTCAAGATGATGATGAGCTGGCACCATCTTTCCCTGGCTCTTGTGCTTCATCTCCTGATTTCCAAACAATGTCCTTCAACCCAGTTGAGATGTTCTTGTAGAACTGGTGGAATTCCAAAGTATCTCCCCCAGCCTTCCGAAGCTCAACCATATGTAGTGATGGAGCAACCTCATAGATCTCTGTAGCAACTGATAAATGGCCCTTGCGTCCAGTCTTCTCCGCATGGAGCTTCATCTTGTAGTTATTTTTCTTGACATCAAACCCCAAAGGCATAGCAGCTTCCTCAATTTTTGATATTATCTCATTGGCTGGCATCTTGGAAGTAAATCTCGTTTCACGTTTTACAAGCCCCATATGCTTTTCAAATAAGGAACTCAGATTGAGACCCTGAGATGTAGAAATAAGCTCAAATGCATTCATTGTCATTGGCGCGGCAGGCTGTAACTCCCGCTGCTCCACAACAAGGTTAGGAGATTCTGCAGATTCATTGAAAATAGCATTCACATCATCAAGGCTAACTTCTTCTTGCTCAAATACAGGTGGCTGATAACCTTTTTTGAACCACTCATTCTCAATCAGCTCAGCAATTGTAATACGTGTTAGAGGATTAGGATCCAATATCCTCATGATCAACTTCTTCGCACTCGAAGAAAACCACGGAGGGCAAGTGAATTCAGCCTTAAAGATCTTTTTATACAATGACATGAGATTTGATTCTTCGAATGGCAAATAACCAGCCATTAGAACAAAAAGGATTACACCACATGACCATAAATCAGCCTTAGCTCCATCGTAACCTTTATTGTTGATCACCTCCGGAGCAACATAATTTGGTGTTCCACATGTCGTGTGCAATAAACCATCTTCTCGAACTTGCTGCGGTAGTGCACTCAATCCGAAATCAGAAACTTTCAAGATTCCATTTGCATCCAGCAGCAAATTTTCTGGCTTTAGGTCCCTGTGACATACACCTCTGCTGTGACAGTAATCCACTGCATTAATAAGCTGCTGAAAATATTTTCTTGCTTCATCTTCTTTAAGCCTGCCTTTACTGGCAATCTTGTCAAAAAGTTCACCGCCCGTAACAAATTCGAGCACTATATATATTTTTGTCTTGCTGGCCATAACCTCATGCATGCGAATCACATTTGGGTGCCGGATTAGCTTCATGGTCGAAATTTCCCGTTTGATCTGAGAGATCATTTTATGCTTAAGAATCTTCTCTTTATCAAGGATCTTAATGGCCACATGCTCACCAGTCTCAATATTCCTGGCAAATTTCACCTTAGCAAAAGTACCTTCCCCTAAAGTTCTCCCTAACTCGTATCTCCCCACCCGTGTCCTTGGTGTGCTTGTCCTTGGAGTGCTTGTCCTTGGCGTGCTGGAGGCTGATCTAGATGTCATCCTCAAACTTTAAAATCACACCCTTTTTCTTCTCCTTTTTTCTCTTCTCGTTCTCTCTAGATTTGTACCTAGCCTCTGCCAAACCAGAAATCAAAGTCTCTTTCTAGTACAAATACCATCCATTTTTTTCCCTTTTTGTACTCCTAGCAGTGACTATCTGCAAGTATCAACTTATCTGATGATTCCAAAAACTGTCTGCTTTTGAAAAAAAAATAAATCCTAAATCCTTTTCTTCTTGCAAGGCTGCCAAACCTGAGACTTTGCAACACTCATCTTTCCAAATCTATATTCCTTCAAGACCAAAAGAAACAAAACAAAACTAAAACAACTCAAATATATTCCTTTGTTCTTCTCACCATCTGCATCAACATTCCAAAAGCCAACATGCCCGAGATTGTTACCAAGTACTATCCTAGAATCTCTGTTTTCTGATGTGATGTCTGAAGAAATTATCGGTAGCGGTTGAATGCAGTTATAAAATGAGTAGCACTTTTCACAACCAATTACATGATATACTCACCAAACAGAAACTGCGATACACAATGAAATAAGAAGAAATAGAGTAAACATTATTATTCAACAACAAACTATAAGCGAAAACTGGAATCACAAATTCATAATCTCTCACAGCAGATGCAAAAATCATAAGCTCAAGAACAGTAAAGAACATAGACGACTTTAATCATAAGCTCAAGAACAGTAATGAACATAGACGACTATCACGGAGCATTACAGATCACATAAATAATCGTATTTATGGATCCAGAAGCATTACAGATCAAGCAGACGATCTTATACAGTAAAGTGTAAACTCATTCCTTTAGATTAAATTTATACGCTTGTCTCATATGTCATCCAATATTCCCAAGTTTAATAAATTAGACGTTCTCGTCAAAACATAAAATTAGTCTTTGCACGAACAAATACTGTACCGGCATACAAAATCAACCAGATTCAAATCAAAATCCAAACGACAAATTAAATGATATGAAAAACTTTTGTGTACCAATCAGCCAGACAGAACGCAAAATCCAAACCATAAAAAAACTCATTCAGGCAATAAAACATCTTCATTCAGTCGAATAGACACAGAAAAAGCCGTAAACTCGAATCAAGAAAAAAAAAAAAGTCTTTCGCGCAGTGTTTTGCACAGATCTCGGAAAGATGACGGAAGCTTACCAAAAGAACACGGAGGAAGAGGGAAGAGCACCGCCGGTGCCATCGATGAAGCCAAGTCTTAGCGCAGAATCAACTGGTTTCTCAGCCGTTTCCCGTTGATCGAGCGGAGACCAAGAGGGAAGAAGAAGAAGGCAGGCTATTTCAGAACGAAGCAATTAATCAAGCTTTTTTTTTTACATGTTACTCCCCAAGGTTTAGTGTTATAACGGATGTCCCCTTTTGTTTGGTATAACCAACACTAATTTGATTTTTCAACATACCAAAAGAATTTGATTTTTCAACAAAAAGAAAAATCACATTCATCTTCATCCTCACTTGATCCTAGTTTTACCTCTTTCCTTTATGTTTACAACTTATTGGCCAAATCTTCTAGTATCTAGAGAATTAGGGGTCTTTCCGCTGCATTTAGAAGAACCGAGATTCTCAAATCAAGTCATTTCAAGTATTTTGTTTAACAAAAATTAGATAGTTAAAAAACAGCTCACCCCAAAAAATTTTATTTTTCCCTCAATTTTTAACCAAAGAGCAAAGTGCTCCCTCAAATTTTTGGGCAAAGAGCTGATTTTTCAACTTTATGAAAGAAAATTAAAATTTTTATATATGATAATAATGATTTTAACGTGTGACTAACCCAAAATAATTTATCATAAAATTTGAATCTTCAAAAGGTTCTAGAAAAATTTGAAATTTATCATATAATTCTTTTTCAATCTATCTACAAATTTCTAGAAAATGATACTTGAGTTATTCCTTCTTCTTTGACAGGGAACTAATAAGATGGTACTCTCTCGTGTCCTTAATATAAGACATTTTAATTTGTCATAGATTCCACCTAGTACACATTTTTAATTGACAAAAAAAACCTTAAAAATATTCAAGAACAATCAAGAGAATATGATGAATGTAAAAATATATGTTTAAAATTTTTTTCGATTAAAATACGTATTATGTGAAACTTAAGACAAATCAAATTATCTTATATTAAGGATCGGAGAGTACATTGAGAGTATTTTTCTAAAATATGGTGAAATGTAAAAACTAGATAGATGGTAGATAGAAGAGAAAAAACCTATGCAACCGTAGGGACGTTCATTTTCGTGTTTGGCTTAAACAAAAAGCCTATCATATTTTATAAATAGAATTCATCCAACGCGGAATCTACTCAAGGAGAAAGAAGGGTGTCTTCTATGGAAGTGAAGTAGGTTACTCTATGTGAATTCACGATGTCAGGCTGGATTAACTTTAGAAACCCGATGAAAATGGGAGCAATTAGTACACAAAAGGTAGAAATTTGGCACCACATGGTGCGGATCATTAAGTCAACAATTACATTTAGACCCTTTCCAGAATACCTAAAATCAGTTAAAGTCATAAAAAGTCTGTCGAAGGTGTGGCGAAGCGTGCATAGTTAACCTACCCAAAGTGGAAGCTCTTCCTTGACATCTACGGGCTCTGAGGGTGACAGCATCGAATCTTTGGTACCTCCGGACGAAGGATAAAGTCACTGTCGGATCTCCCACCGACATGGTGTGCTCTATCACAGGCGTGGGCTGCTATCGTTGTTGGCAATACAGCTGGCATTTGCTTTCATTCGCCTCTCTTGACCGGTCGAGAACTCAATTCAGTTTAGATTCCTTATTGAGCCACCTTAAAGGTGCCGCCTCTAGCTTTGTCCAGACCTAAGAAAACCTTGCGGCAAGAGGAAATTCCTTTTCTTTTCTATGGGCCTTATTTCTTTCTTTCGCCCTACCACCGGTCTAATTATCTATGGAAATAATAGGAATTACGAAAATGGTTAAACTTCTTCTTCGTTCCGTTTCTAAGCCAGTGTGGACTTGCTTCGCATAGGCTACACAAGCCAGGGTCGAGTCTTCTTTTGATTATGATTTTAGACTCGAGTTTGACTTTATTGATTGCCCTCGTCCTTCAATACTTGTAGCTGGAAGTCGAATAAAGGTTGACAAATTCGTTGGCGTTGAATGGGGATCTTCAGGAAGAGCAGGTTGTTCCAGCTCGTGGAATAGTCTAAACCGTTCATAAACATCACAGCAAAAATGATTAAAATATTTATAGCTCCTACATAAATAAGTAACTGCACAGCAGCTATAAAGTAGGAATTCAAGAGAAGATAGAATAAGGATATACAAACAAGAACTAGTCCCATAGAAAAGGCATAATAAATTGGATTAGAAAATAATACTACCCCCTGACCCCCTAAAATTAAACCCGATCCTAGAAAGACTAAAAGAAAATCATGTATTGGTCCAGATAAATTCGTTTAAAAAAATATATATAAATTAAAACATTTCATGACTTTATTGACCGTAGCAGGAAAAATTTACCTCTCTTAAGAATTTTAGGACTCCATCAATGAAGTCTACTATGTTTGGTTAGATGAATTTAGTGTAATGAATACTAGGTTCTGGACCCGTGCTTTCGCACGGGTTTATAATTGACTAACATATTTTATTTTAAATTTAATATAAATTATTTTAAAGTGAATAAACAAAAAATGTCATATAAATATGTACTTGTTCCTTCCCAAATGATTGTTCAAATTGGATTTTCAAAGGACAATCATTTAGAACAGGAGGAACATAACTCTATGTTATGTTATTTGTAGTGTCAATGTAACGTATACAAACTACATCATATAATCTTAATATGTACTACGTGAAATTATTATAAAGCAATTAACATTTAAAAAAAAAAAAAGAGAAAAGGAAAAATATGATAAGGCTTTGAAAAAGTAGAAGTATTTTTTGCATAAACCTGTTGTACAACTAAACTCAATAATACATTCATCATTGACAAAAAAAATTTAAAATAAAACCGGAACCAAAGTTTCTACACTAAAGATGGACTGTGTTAAACTTGTCCTTTCCTTCATTCATCGTCATCAAGAATCATTATAATGTTCTGTTGAAAAATAATTATAGTACTTGTACTGCACCAGAGTAGACACTTTATGTTAGAATCAATTGAATTCAGCTTGACCATAAGTGGTTTTGATTGGGATCAATTAGGTGTCTCTCAATCCCATTATATGAGAATTTCACAATTTTATGGATAATGCATCAAATGCAAAGGATTCATCTAAGCAAGCAAATTAGTAATGCTGGATGCTATTAGTTTCATGACAAAACCGAACAACTATTTGAAATAAGGTTTTCGCATTAGGGATCAGATTTAGGCCTTACACTTTGTTCTGATTATTGATAGAATGATCATAGCACCACTCAAGTTAACATCATCATCAATTGGATGGGGAGAAAAGAAACACATTCTTTTAAGTTGCATCAAAGTTACCATTTAGTCCGCTGCTGAAAAAACCATTTAATCAGAATTAAACTCTAGTACAATATAGTAATTCTAGCTTGGCATAAGTCACCCTCATTAGGCAGAGAGCAAGATCACATGCCTAACCTTTTTTATGGTTGGATTCAGATAATGGGCACGTCTAGTAGTGTTAATTGAAGGAGTTACTTCACTTGTGGTGTGCCACTCCCTTGAATTTGCCGGATGTTTTGTCTATGAGATTCGATGTTTTTCAAGTATCGAAGGGAAAAGAAAAAAATACTCGATGAATATATTCTCGATATGATGAATTTAATCAACTGATAGAAAATCCTATATAACATAGAATATTACCTTTTTGGCCAGTATTGAACCAAGAGAATACGATGAACTTATTAAAATGTCAATCTCCGCGTTAACCGCCGATCTTGATAGTGTAACCGACATCTTTGTTTTGTCAGCCGTACCATTTGTCTTTGTTTTGCCGGACTATGTTTGCTTACTCTATCGTATCTGAATTATTTGTTTGTAATGTAAACCAAATAAAAAAAAAAAGAAAAAGAAAAACTGATTGAATTTTCTTGAAAATTTGATGGTAAACGCGGGATTCTACTGTACAGTTTTAATTTAGTGAGGAAGCTATTAATGACAGGATTTGGAGTTTACTTTTAGGAATGGGATTGGAAACCGTTTTATGAAGATAGTGGGGAGGTTTTTTTCTTTTTTTTTGAAATGTGTTCATAAAAAAGATAATAGCAGGATTGGAAAATAATTACACGTATGAACTTGAGGAAAATTTTTAGGAAAACATGACACTTGGAATTTTAGTGAAAATTGGTTTTTGTTATAATGGGGTACTAGATGCTTGGCCCGGTCAGATGTCCGGGCACCCCATCTACTTTAATTTTGTGTTAATAGATAAATAAATTCTTTATTTAGAAAAAATAAAATAGCTACACATTTTTTTTTTTTGCTTTTTTAGCCAAAAATAAAAATAAAAATAAAAAAATCATCTACAAAAGGAGAAAAAATATTAAAAAGTACAATGATTCAGAAATCATACAAAAGATGAAAAGAATGTGGAGTAATAAAGGGGATAAATTTATGGGTAAATTTAAATGTATCTTAATTTGATTGATAAATGATAAGTATTAAGAGTTAAAATTGTGTAGCTATTTTTGTAAAGTGGCTTTTGTTTTTCCGGATAAGAAGTTTTTTTTTCCTTTTAAAAAGGGATGACACGTGGCAGAATGGTTAATGCAATATGGTGCATTTGGAGCCAAAATTTTTTAATAAGAAGTTGCCACATCAATATCTTGTATTCTGCTTTAATAGGGTAAAAGGGATATCTTACTATATAAGAAATAAAAACCACACTTCAAAGAGCTCCCCTTCAATTGCCACGTGGCATTTCCACCTCATTAATTGGTATTAATAAATTAACAGATTTTCATAATGCCCTCCAGAATGCACACCACGTGTTCTTCTGTTTTCTTCCCTTTTTCAAATTCTCACTCCTCCATTACAGTACAAAAGAGTAAATTATATTACTTCTTATTCCACAACTGATGAGATTGCTTTTCAGCCCCTTTCATTTTCGATTCTTCTTCCAAAATCTTGCACGTTCTCATAATCAAAATGCCGCCGTCCACCGCCGATAAACCGCCCTTCCATTACCACGTCGCCTTGCTCGGGCACCTCCGTCGCAAACCATTTTCTCCCATACCAGAGCCCAGATCGTCACTTTCCATCTATTCTAACATAGAATGGGAAACAAACCTTCTATAGCCATCTATTGTAACAGAATTCAATTGAATCCTACCTTAATCCATAAGCTTTCATTGATTTCTTCAACTGAATCCCATTTTCAATTCATTTCTTTCGGTTTGGTTACTTTTCCAAGTATGGGAATGGATTACTTAGTTCCGAAGCTTCAGAGGTCGTCGCAAACGAGCTCGGAGTTTCTGTACTTGGGCACTTTAGTGAATACTCACGGAGTCATTGACAATAGTGTTATGCAGCAACAACACCCACGTGGCAGTAGCACCGGCGACGAAAGCAGTACTGCGAATTCGAGAAAAATTTGACTCGCCGGAGCTCCGCCCTTTGCCGCCGCTTTACAGTACAGCAATGTTAGGAAAAATTACGGTAATGGTGATGTGGGGTCCGCCACACAGCAATGTTAGGCAAAAAATAAAAAATAAAAAACTCTTCCAATACCGGAATATTTTGGGTAATATTTTGGGCTTAGGGTCCAGTAAGTGAATACAGTCCAAATAGAAATGTTTTCATCGGCTGATGTTTGACCGAAAGGAAAACAATAGTATTTTGTATAGAAGCCACCCTTTTTTTTAGAGTAGAAGTAATAGTATTTTGTACTGAGGTCAAACTCTTCCGGCAATACAGTCCTACTAATTTATCCCACTTTTTACAATAGGGCTACGCACCATGATCGCACTAATTTATATGGTGGTGAGTTCTTTTATTTTTTTCCCACTTTTGTATAGTATTTTGTATGATTTTTATATGATTTTGTATTGGGTGGGAAGGAATGATGTTCCTTTCAAACACCCCTATGATTGTCGCGTGACATGAGAAAAGTACTAAATTGCCTTTTTTGTCTAACTATAATTAAATTACTATAAAAATCCCCCTTTCAAACACCTCTTATGATTGTCACATGACATGAGGAAAGTATTAAATTGCCCTTTTGTCTAATCATAACTAAATTACTAAATCCTCCTTTGCACTTTACGTGACACGTTTTTTTTTAAATTTTTTCTTTATGTTTCATTCAATTAGAGTGGTTTTCTTTTCTTAATTGTGGAGTCTAAATTGAATTGATCAATTAAGTTTTTGTTACAAAGTGTCAATTTTGTTTTAAGCGTATACCCTTCGGATGAAGCTTATTACAAAGCTATTAAAGTTCTCCAAAACTAAGTATTGATTTGGCACGACCAATGGAGAACATCAATAAATCATCTTACTAATATTTAAACTTATTAGGATACTTTTATATTTTGTCTAACATTTATTTCAACACATATATTCGATTAAGTCTATTTAGATTTAATAAGTAACAGTTATAAAACATTTCTAAAACATACATGGCGAAATACAATTTCTTTTTTTGTGAAATACAAATATTTCTATGATCACACTTATAAAACATTTTTAAAATCCTTCAAACATTTCTAAAATATATCGCTCCAAATACAAAATTTTATTTTTTTCAAATATAAACATTTCTAAGATTTACAGATAAATTGCGCGACCAGACATCACTAGTATATATAGATATAGATTATTTTCTTATTAGTTCAGTGAAGTAACAACTTACTGCTGACATTGAAAAATTATATTTTTATATTTAATGACTTAAAAAGATACAATAAACATAATTTTTTTTAGATAGAATGAGTCGGCAAAATTAATTTTCATGGTTTTAGCTAAAGTTTTTTTTTTTTTTTTTTAATTTCATATACTAGGGAAGCTTAACGCTTGGTTTACTATTGCGTTCGGGGCTGGCTAAAGTTTATTGAGTTGGGAAAAAAAAAAAAATGTTTCAAATGGGCCTCAAGAGTTGCTTATCCAGAAAGCTATAAAGACCAAAAAAATGTTATGTAATGACCCAAAATGCAACCCAGTTAGAAAACTGACTTAAAAAATAATATCAGAAAAATTCCTCGTCCTCTCCTCTCATCCTCAATTTCTTTTGAAAGCATTGCTGTAAGCCTGTGGGATCATTTTTGGCAGTCTCTTCTTATCCAGTTGTTTTATCATATAACTTATTTTGCTTTCTCACTTTAAGTCCTCTTCACACTCACAATCTTGAATGCTGCTTCAAGCCTGCAACTGTGTAGAAATTCACATTCATTTGATTGATTTTTAAAGGGAAAGAAGCCATTTTTTGATGTGGGTTTGACAGTATTTGTTCCCAAGAACTACTATCATGCTTGAATCATATGTAGAAAAGAAAATTGATAGTGAAGTAGGAATAAACTTATGTTTGTAGAAGTGGAGAGATATGTCGTGCTTGCTGCCCCAATTCAGGTGCTCCCCTGATGCTTTTGTTGCTAACCTTAAATCCCACCAACAATCTGCCGGCCATATCTGTGAGTGTTCCTTTTTTATTCCAGTTCTTAAAATTATTGGGCTTATGGGATATAACAGTAACTTTTGATTGAATTGAAGTTTTTTTTAGTTGGGTTTTAAAATTTGGAGGCTAAAGTCTTTTTTGGGGTTCTGCAATTCCTATCTTCATGGAAGTATGATTTTTGGGAAAATGGTGAAATATCTTGATCATGTCTTGATTATTTGGTCTAATATGTAATCAGTTAGCTGGTGAATTATCTAATTATCTGGGGTGTTTGGGGTACTCTCATGTAAATAAAGTGAACTTATGATTTTTTCTCCCTCGTCTTTGAAATGAGTACCAGTTAAGAAAAAGGTGGACGTTGGACATTGTAATGATTAAGCTTATGAAAGCTTCTGCTTTCTATTGGAAGCTAGAGGTAGGTAAGTTTCTGTTGGTTTTTGTAATCAGAAGATCTAAGATACTAGAAACGGGACTTAAATCAATTTGTTTCCTACATTTATGGAATCTTTAATCAATTGCCAGAATTTACCACTTAGTTTTAATGTAGCCGGAATGTGGTCAAGTCTAGTTGTGCTGTATGATCTTAGGCATTTCCAGTGCTTGATTGAGCACTAATGAGATCTATTTGACTTTGGCCCAGTGTGATTTGTAGCTTGCCAGTTCCAAATCTGAAAATTGTGGATTTTATTTGCAAAATGATAATGAAAAATCAAACTCAGTAATATTGGATCAATAATTGGAGTCGGGGTCCCCCTAGTCAACGACTTTAGATTTTAGCAGGTCAACCGGACTATTTTTTTCTCTTGAGAATCGATAATCCTAATTTTAGCAAAAGAAAGTAAGTCTAAAGAAAGGCTGAATTGTTGCCATTTTACTCTAGATTGGCCATTTGGATCAACTTTTCAGTTGTTCTTCTGGGAAGCGGTTCGTTTGTATGTACAAGAAGGGATATCTTGCTCTGGAGATATTAAGACTAGGTTTTAGTTTCTCTTCATGTTAGCTATATGAGTATGTCCTGAGCTGAAGGAAATATCTATTTCGTTCAAAGTTGATCTCTATGGACAGAATGGTCCGTTCGCAACCGTGTCAGAAAAAATAGGCTTCAGTTTCCCCTAAATGAACATATATTGAGGGTCTTCTTTCAGTGATGGGTTCCCTTTTTTTTCTCTTGAGTTCCTGTGTATCTAGATATACAGTTTATGTTAGATAATTTTTTTTTTAATTTTTGAAAATGCAGCAAAGAGTAAAGCCCATATATGTGTCAGACCACAATGCGTCTTATCAACCACATCAACAGTAGGAAGAAGTACAGTCCTTGAAGTTGAGAAGCTACAATTATCTTCTTTAGAAGCAAATTCAAGTTCTGTTTCTGATGTTGCTTGGAAACCTTCACAATGTCCAACCATGGCACCAGTTCTTGATATGGAGAAGTTGGAATTACTTTCTCTGGAACCTCATTCAAATTCAAGTACAGCAAATCGATCGTGGACACATGCTGGCCCAGTTGATTCAACTATTAAGGTCAGTTCACGTAGAATTGAGAATGCTTTTTAATATTTTTATTTTTCTGTAGAAGTAGTTTGGGATCAATTCAACTGTGCAAATAGATGATTTTGGTGAAGAAAATCATTAGAAGGATGAAATGAGTAAGTAGACTGGTGAAGGACTCATAAAGGTAGTTTTAGGCTGTTGTCTCTATGATCTATGTAGTTTACCATACACCGGGCTTAAAGCTTAGTTGTTGCTGTTGCGGTTATATTCATATTTGGACAAGGCAGAGCTGATATGAGACCTTTGAAAACTGTTAGTTTAGGGTTAGATAGAGTGCATATTCAGGGTGAGAATATGTGAAATTTGATTACTGTTTACTTCTTGTGATGTCATTCGCAGGCAAATCTCGGAGCAGCCTTGGTTACTGAATCCCTTATTGCAAATGAAGAGGCTGTTATTGCAGCAGCAGCAGCAGAGGCAGTTGCATTAGCTAAAGCAGCCCTTAAAGTTGCTAAGGATGCAGCCACGATGATCAGTGGTGGCGACTTCACAGAATTAGATAATCGAGCAGTGAATACCCTGTTGGAAGCTAACTCTCTCCTGTCCTCAAGTGCTCAGCTTGATCGACTTGATAAAAGTGTGATAGTCGAAAATGAAACTGTTGATGCTGAAACCGGGATGGACAAGCAATCATTCTGGTTTCCCTTCACAGAAACTGGCGATGTGGAGCCCTCCCATGAAGAACTGGAAGTTCTAGATAAACAACTGTTGAATGATGTGGCTGTAAGATCAAAGCGTCAAAAAGAAAGAAAAGCCAAAAGAGATAGAGCAGCAGAAAGAGCTTCAGCCAATGTAGTATCCTTGAAATCTGGTCCTACAGGCAAGAAGAAGCGTCCGGCTTTACAGGATGTTGATTACTCTGATCCATTGCGCTACTTGAGAGGAACGACAACTGCTTCAAGGTTGCTTACTGCTTCTGAAGAACAAGTATTATCAGAAGGAATTCAGGTCCAAAATCATTTAGTTGATTAGTTTTCTTGCTTTTTCCACATGCATTCTTCTTTCTGATATACTGGGGGGACTCATGCTAAATCATGAACTACTTTCCTTCATTTTACAAGTTAACTCTCGGTTGCACAGTTATGATGCTTGGCTTGAAACCAAGTTTAGAAATGAACATTTAAAAGACTTTCTTATTGCAATTGAAGATGTCAACTTAAATAATAAATCATTAATGTTTTCATTATAATTTTGGTAACGAGTGAGTAAGATGTTTGTTTGATGGTTTTAAGTAACTGGAATACCTTATATCCAACTGGCGAGTCTTATATCTCAACTGGCAGAGAAACGTATAAGTTTTGTAAGTTTAATTGAGTGCTGATAAGCTGTAGTTAGTTTTGTTTCATTTGAGTTCAATGCATTCGTAATTTGGAGATTTTTCTATTCTTGCAAGTAAAGATGTGAATATGTGGAATTTACTATGGTTAATTTAGGCGGTGTTGTGAGTGAGCCGTCAGTTTGCTGATTTAATATACCTGTGAAAATCACTTTTTTGTGGCTTGAATGAGCCTATTGATTAATATGTTTAAAAATATGCAATTTTTTTGAGGTTATGCCTGAGCCTTCTGTTTGTTATCATGGGTTATCTCCGCATCTAGATAGGATGGCTATGGCCTTGCAGCACCATCAAGACATGGAAATCATCGCTTGTTCAAGTTTTATGCATTCCGTAGTGGTGACTTTCCAGTTTATTTTGTTGAAATTTTCCTTACCCTCTTTGGCTTGTTTGTTGCATAGTCTTTTAACGATTTCATTTTGCTTGAATGAATTGCAGGACCTGTTAAAGCTAGAAAGACTTCAGCAGGAACTAACACAACGCTGTGGGGCTCAGCCGTCGTTTACTCAATGGGCTACTGCAGCTGGTATTGATCAAAGAACCTTGAGGAAGCGCATAAATTATGGTATCATGTGCAAGGATAAAATGATTAAAAGCAACATACGGCTTGTTATTTCAATTGCCAAGAAATATCAGGGATCTGGTATGAATCTCCAGGATCTGGTCCAGGTATCCTTTCTAGATTCGTCGTTTGTGATTGCGATCAACCCAAACAAAATCAGATGAAATGCAATCTTCTTATTCTTCAAAATAACTGATTTTGGCTGATGTATTCTCAGGAAGGATGCCGAGGCCTTGTACGAGGTGCAGAGAAGTTTGATGCTTCAAAAGGTTTCAAGTTCTCAACCTATGCCCATTGGTGGATAAAACAGGCCATTAGGAAGTCCCTTTCTGATCAGTCCAGGACAATCAGATTACCAGTAAGTTTATTTTGTATATTAGAAAGGCATTGCTTTTGGTCGAAACGGTGTGGATTTAACATGATGAAGTACAATTACGAATGTCAAATATCTATCAATATGAATTCTGATTCATTACAATACTGTTGTGGTCCTCTAGTTTCACATGGTTGAGGCAACTTATAGAGTTAAGGAAGCAAAGAAGCAACTCTTTTCAGAGCATGGTAGACAGCCTGATGATGAAGAAGTTGCTCAAGCAACTGGGCTGTCAATGAAGAGGCTCTCTACTGTTATGCTGACTCCCAAAGCTCCAAGATCTCTTGATCAGAAAATTGGGATGAACCAGAATCTCAAACCTTCGGTGGGTGGAAACAATTTTTATTGAAACCTTTTCTTTTTTTTTTAGTGTGATTTGGTTTCTATGTTCTCCAACAGAGTTGTGACTGATATGAGACTGTTACTTTGTTTCCTATATATCCAGGAAGTAATTGCAGACCCTGAAGCCGAATCAGCAGAAGAGTTGCTGATGAAACAATTCATGAAACAGGACCTTGAGAAAGTTTTGGACACTCTGAATCCAAGGGAGAAGAAGGTCATCAGATGGCGATTCGGACTAGATGACGGAAGGATGAAGACGTTGCAAGAGATTGGAGAGCTGATGGGGGTAAGTAGGGAGAGAATCCGGCAAATGGAATCGAGTGCATTTCGGAAACTGAAGAACAAGCGGCGAACGAAGCATTTGCAGCAGTACTTGCTACCATAGTCAAGAAAGATTCACCTCACAGAACCCGGTATATATATATATAAAAAAAGTTACTACTGAGCTTTTCTAGTTGTTACTTGCAGCTCATTTTGTATCTTTTAAGCTGTCCTTTTAGATTCTTTTTCCTCTTCCTTTTCTCCTGCTATAGAACTGAAGTCATTCTTGTAAGACTAGACAATTCATACTTAATGTACAGCACATTCTTTTTGAGGCAATATCGGATTTTTCAGGTACTTTAATGTTACGAATACACATTTTTGAGTAGTTTAGAACTGAATGTAACAGATAAATTCTTGTTAATGAAGCCATCTTTTTTTATACTATGATATATCGTTGTTTTACCCGTGAAGAGATTATGTGGTCTTACCTGTCAAAAATAATTTTCTATATTAAGCGTTATTTGTTTTGCCAATTTTCAAGAAGTGGAATTATGAAGTGAATTTTTTCATCTATTGCGGATGTTTGTGAGTTCGACTTGAGTAGGATTTAATTGTTGAAGTTTTCTTCCCATTTTGTTTTGGTTTATTAATAATGAGAACGGTAATACTTTGATCCTATAAGACATTCTGATTTATTCTAAATTTTACTACTTTTATCCCCAAAAAAATAATCCACATTGAGTTTTCAAATTTGTACTAAAAACAGTACACCGATAAGACATTCTGATTTATCCTAAATTTTACTACCTTTATCCCAAAAAAAAAAAATAGTCCACATTGAATTTTTAAATTTGTAAAACAGTAAAAAACTCAAAACTCAATGTGGACATTTTTTGTGGGTCGGAGAAAGTATATATTATGTTACTCCAATTGAAAAAAAAACCCTTAAAAATATTTCATAATAATTAAAAGAACACAATAAATATGAAAAAATATTTTTAAGATTTTATTTTCAATTAAAATAACATACTAAATGAAATTTATGACAAATTACAATACGAGCGGAAGAAGTAATATCGGTATCATAAATTAATATATTAATATAAATGGACTTGTGTCATGATATTGATATGTCGTAAATTTCGAGGAAATTCGTCATTTTCCAATTCTTATATGGTAGACCATGGTCCTTATTGCAATATAGGTCATGGTCTCTAATCAGTTTGCTTTCACACGTTGCAGAAAAATAGGAATGGAGAAAAATTAGGAAATTAGTTTTAAGGAGGAAAAATAAGAATCTTTTTGTTTTAATTTTTATATATAATTCAAATTAGTCTTCCAAAGGATTAAGGTCATCCAAAACTTCCAAAACCTTTCCCTTCTTATATAAACTCAAACTTTACTATTTAGAGTTGATGAACCTGGCGAAGTAAAATCTTTCCATAATCATGTCTAAGTGATTTTAGCTACTCTTGTCTAAATGTTGCCGGATTTGATCAACAAGGAAAAAAGAAAAAGGTTGGATTCTTTATTCTTCTTCTTTTTTCTTTTTGCCATTTGGGGTAGTTCTAATTTACTTGTTTTGTTTCGTGTTTTTTAATTCTAAACTTTCTTTTTTTTTTTTTGGTTTCGTTTTCATTCATAACCAATTGTTCATATATTTATTTGTCGTTGTTCATAATCTGATAAATTTAATAATTAGCAAATAATAATTAGTAGAGGTTTTTAATCATATTTTAACATGGGATGGGTCATAAATTTAATAATTACCTCATTTTTTCTCATACATTATTTTTTGTCTCAAATGACAAAGGTTGGGATCTTATTTTTCATTTTTTTTTTGAGCATATAAAATTTTGAAACTTTTTAAATATAACTTTTATGTCATGATCATATATGAATTTTTCATGTAAAGGTTTGTACGTATCTGGTTTAAAATTCATATATATAATATTTGTTGTTCATACGCAATTTGTTACTTTTATTTATGCAAAAACTCATAGCATTTTGTATTTTTATGCATTTGTTCATACCATAAATCTTTATTGTTTGTACACATAAAATTTAATTGTAACCTACGTTCTTTAGTTGTTATTCAGTCCATAGTTTTTGAAAAAAAATGTTCATACATTTTAAATTTAGAATTCATACATATAAACTATAATGGCCATACACATTTAAGTAATTTTTCAGTTGGTTAAATTCCTCCATCTTCATTATCAATTTTTTTTCTTTTCCTGAGTATCAAACCAAGCAACTTATCAACATAAAAACCATTTACAAAAAATTTTATACTTTTATTATAGTAGTATGTGTTTCATTCATTTTTTTAGTTTTTCATGATCATGCTATAATAATAGTTATATATTCAAATTCAGTTTTGGATGTTCATACACAAACCGTATAATTTTCTTATTCTAAAGCATTTAAGTTCATACATTTATTGAGTAATATTACTTGAAAATCTACTTTAGATTCTAAATTTCTTTTTTAAAACTATTTCATCAAAATTTTATGTTCAAGTTCATTTTTGGCTAAACTTCTTTTTTAAAACTATTTAATCAAAATTTTATGTTCAAATTCATTTTTGAATGTTCACACACAAACCGTATAATATTCATATTTTAAAACATTTAAGTTCATACATTTATTGAGTAATATTACTTGAAAATCTATTATAAATACTAAACTTCTTTTTTAAAACTATTTCATCAAAATTTTATCTTCATAATTCTTGATGGTTGTTGAAGTTTTACTGATCATGGCAAAATAAATAATGATTTAAAATTCTAACTAAATATATGAAATATCATCATTAAGAATATGAGAGATAAGATTTATGATAATTATAAAAGAAGTTTCAGTAGAAAATTACTTGCTGATTGAGAGAGTGAGCAACACTTCTTCTTTTGGCTCACGGTGCAAGATGGACTGTGGTCCACGTTATAATTTGCCTCATTTTCAAGCATAAGCATGGTGTATTAATCTTAAATTCTTAATATTTTTGTTATATGCTGTTTTTTGGAAACCTCAAATTTACTCTACAATTGTTTAGATTACTAGATTTCATGACGATTTATTTAAGATTAAAATGTCCAAATAGTCCCTCTTACATTTGGCCTACTTGAATTTACGTCTCTAAGATTAACATTTCAATATCGTAATCTCAAACATTATGTTTCTACACTTTTTTGGTCCCATTTCACTGTTTCCGCCTGTTGACATGCCGGAATCAAGGGTATTTTTGTCTTTTAATTTAATTTAAATTTTTATTAAAATTTAAATCATTAAAAATATTTTAAAATTTAAATTCATTATTTAATTGTCAAAATATTATTTATTAATGAAAAATATTATTATACAATTTTAAAATTTATCATTATTTTCAAAATTACTTATTTTATTTACTATTTACTTTAAGTACACAGTAAATGGTAATTATGTTGTACTTTTAACTTTAGGCCCACCTATAACTTAAAAAATTTACCAAGTTACAGTAAATAATTCAAAATTCAATTAATTTTTTTTCAAAAAAAAGAAAAAAACAAAACTAATATTTTTTTTACTCTAACCTATACACTAAATAGTGATTATGTTACACTTTTAACCTTGAGCCCACTGTAACTTAAAAAATTTATCGAGATACAGAAAATAATTCAAAATTCATTTCTTTTTTTTAAAAAAAAAGCAAAACCAAGATTTTTTTTACTTTGACCGCTATAGTAAACCCTAAATGGTAATTATAATACACTTTTAATCTTGGGCTCACTATAACTTAAAAAAATTACCGAGTTACAGTAAATAATTCAAAATTCAATTTCTTTTTTAATAAAAAGAGAAAAAGCAAAACCAAGATTTTTTTACTCTGTTTGCTATAGTAAAACCTAAATGGTAATTATGTTGCACATTTAACCTTAGACCCACTGTAACTTAAAAAATTTACCGAGTTACAGTAAATAATTCAAAATTTGATTGTAGCGGTCAAAGTTAAAAAAAAATCTTGATTTCGCTTTTTCTTTTTTTTAAAAAAAAAAATTGAATTTTGAATTATTTACTATAACTTGGTAAATTTTTTAAGTTACAGTGAGCCCAAGGTTACAAGTGTACATAATTAGCATTTAGGAGTTACTGTAGCGGTCAGAGTAAAAAAATCTTAGTTTTGCTTTTTCTTTTTTTGTAAAAAAAAAAAATTGAATTTTGAATTATTTACTGTAACTTAGTAAATTTTTTAAGTTAAAGTGGGCTCAAAGTTAAAAATACAATATAATTATTATTTACTGTGTACTTAAAGTAATAGTAAATGAAATTAGTAATTTTGAAAATAATGTTAAAATTTAAAATTGTATAATAATATTTTTAATTAATAAATAATATTTTAACAATTAAATAATAAAATCTGAATTTTAAAATATTTTTAATGATTTAAATTTTTATAGAAATTCAAATTAAAATAAAAGACAAAAATACCCCAGATTCCGGTATGTCAACGGCCAGAAACAGTGAAATGGGAACAAAAAAGTTTGAAAATATGATGTTTGGAACTACGATATTGAAATGTTAATATTAGAGACGTAAATTCAAGTAGGCCTAAATATAAGGGACCATTTGGATATTTTAGCCTTTATATAATAAATAGGTTTAACCCACAACTGTGTATATATTTTTACGTTTCTCACTATATGGCACATGAAGTTACGTTGTTTTTTCCCACCAAATTTTTAAACCCTTTTTTTGGCAACAATTGGAATGGGAAAACGTCAATTTACAAAAATACCATTTCACTTTTGGGCGGGAAAATATATACACTCTCATCTTCTTCAGTTAACTGTGTGACTGTGTGTGTACTATCTGTAATAGACCGGAAAGAAGAAATGTCAAGATACGACTACCCCAGGCTCCCACGGCATGAAATGCTCGGAATTCTCTCCGAGTTTCAGATCGGCAACGTTTCCGATTCCGACCTGCTTAAACCCACCTTCGATTTCGTCACTAATTTGTATTCTGCCCTTCTCCTCCACATCGGCATTTTATCGTAAGCAAGCAAACTCTCTGCTTTTTTTCCGTTTGAAATCCGACGCGATAACCCTAATTGGGTTTAATTCTCGATTAATGTTTGTTTTATTTCCAGGGAAGATCATGACCAGTTGGATTTCGAGGCCCTAGAGCGGCTCGAGAATCCGGACCACCATGTTGAGTCGGTTCGGGTCATGAACCTGTTTGATAAAATTCGTGAACTACTGGCGGTTCTAGAATGCCCCTTGAAGTTCACTCTCAAGGATTTGATTAAGCCCGAGCCTGATCGTACCGAAATTTTTCTTAGTGCGGTGCTCAATTTTTGCCTTCACAGGTACATGAAATGTGGTGGTGTTAACGTTTTTCTGAATAAAAAAATGTCATTAGCGTTTGACTGCTGCTTCGGGTTTAAGGGAAGGGGAAAGGAAATGGAAATGACTGGAATTTGTTAGTGTTTGGTAACCCCTGAAATTTATGCCATTAGAAAAGCCCCGTTTGTATATCTGATAATGAGGTTCAATGTTTTCTAGAGAGGGAAAGATGAATCTGTTCAGACCGGTAGTTGATGAGTTAACCCTCCTTGAAGAGAAAAAGCAGGAGTTGGAGGAAACATTGTCTAAAGTATGTATCTTGAACACTATTGCGTCATATACTTGACATAATTATATCTTAGTTCTTAAATGACCTAACAACCTTTTTCCCAGTTAAATGAAGAAATCGAGGAGCACAATCAGCTGAGGGAAAGCGAGATTCCGTTTGTTCAAGAACTTGATGCTAAAGTCAAAGAATTGCGGCAAACTATTCAGAGTCTTAACAATCACCAGATGTCTTTGAAGGTTAATATGAGAAAGACAAAGGAGAAGGTCAAAGAGATGGATGAGAAGGTTTGTGTCTGCATCAATCATAGCACCTACAGATATACTTTTTTTCTATTTGAAAAGTTAAAAATCATGTTTACTGCTGAGTAGAGTTCTCACAAAAAACGAAAGCTTTCATTTTACTCCCTCCCAAGATCACATGTTGTATTATGACTATCACATTGTTTTTCTTCTTCCCTATAATAAATTTTATACATCATTCTGGCTACCTTTTCCATTTGTGCATTTTGTCCATAAATTCATAAAGTAGCAGAAAGCAATTAGCAAATATTTCTACTACTTACTAGGATCATTTATGCATACCTTGGATATGTTGAGACTCTTTAAAACTTTATGACAATTTTAGTTCGGCTGAACAAGCATGCTCTTTCTTCTTTGTCATCTGTTATCTCCCAGATTCAAAATGCTGAGTTTGCATTGATCCAAAGTGTCCAAGAGAATGGCAGTTTACACTCTAAAATTGTTCAGTCTCCAGACAAGCTTCAGGTATCATCTTTAAAGTTAAGGCATATCTGGTTGTCAAACATCCACATGTTTGCATTATATAAAGATTACCTCAACATTCTGCATTGTTATCTAAACAACGAGATTGTGGGCTCCAAGCTGTTCTGCAGTAGAGCGAATTCTGGTTATATGTGTCGATTGTATGCTAAATTTGCTTTTTTGCTTTTTTGTTGTGGGTATTGTAACTTGGAAGCAGTTAATGGTTTCAAATCAGTAATAATTGCTATGAGCGTGCTTTTTCTCCCGTCTATGTTCTCCGAGTTGCGTTTTCCTTTTTCGTTGTCATCTCTTTAGAAAACTCATGCAAGTTTTGATCAGTAAAATCAACTTCTTTTGTAATTGACCCTAGTTTTTTTTAAAAAAATCTTTCTTCTCTTGTATAAGGGCCTCGATGTAGTTTCAAACTAGATATGAATGATCTACATCCTACAAAGCAATGATACTGAAGAACTGAAACTTATAAGCTCTTTTAAAAAGCCTATTGTAGTTTATTTATTATGTCTTATGGATGAATAGAACTCAAGTGCAGTATTGCACTGAAAAGTATTTGCACATCTGATAGCCTTAATTATCATATCCATAGGTGGTATGCAATTTTTTATTCCGGTTGTTTTCTTTAGTATTCCGGTATCAAATTTCTGTCATGTTTAATGGTACTGAAGCTGAGATTTATGTCAGAAGATGAATTTTACCTGAGAGGCTTATAACCTTTCCTTTTCTCAAAATGCTGTTAGCGTCTGACTGAAATTCTTTTATCTGAAAGTTAATTTGGTATATGGATGAGTCCTGATGAGATAACCTTTGTGTTTCTTAGAATATTATTACCATTTGATCAGATTGCTACTTCTGTTCGCTTTCCACTTTTTGTGACAAAATACTTAGAGAATGCATCTTTTTTCCTTATTGCTTTGAAATTAACCAACTCTCATACAATGTCATCCCCTGTTTGATATGATAATTCAGAGGGCTCTTGATGAGAAAAAATCAGTTAAAGCTGAAGCTAAGAATGCTGAAAGAGCGGCAATGCAAGCTTTTCATGATAAAAGTGCTCTGCTTGAGCTTTACACAAAGGTAACTTCACTACTTGCTCACTTGTGTCATATTGAAAAGCCTCACATATACCTGCTGGATTTTTTTTTTTTTTTTTTTTTTAATTACCAATGGTATTAATATCTGGTTATAATAGTGCCTCCAAGAATGAAGTTATGTGGTTCTAATCGCATTACTTAGTAAATACGACATCCATTTTAGTGTGTTCTGATGATCTATTGCCGTTCTAGTTTATGTTTATTCTTGCTGTTATGAATATATCTGCAGGAAGTACCTGGGCAAAATATGCTGGATGTGATGGCATAAGTAAACTATCTTTTCGTTGTAGTTATTGAATACGCTAAGATTAATAAACAATATTGACAATCATAGCACTGATGAATGCTGTCCTTTTTCTTCTCCAGTATCATGCTTGTGCCTTCATTTGACAGATATTATTTGCATGTGCGCTTTCATTTGCAAGATGATTAATTGAGTGGAAAATCTTCCCTTTCCTTTTTTGTAGAATCGGTGCCTTGAGTTCATGATTCCATCAATCGCAACTCAGATGTGAATGTTCTTATAATCTGTGTTTCATATTTTCAGGCTTCCATGAAGCTGTCCAAACAATTGGCTCAGATGAAGGCTAAACAAGACCAGGTATTCTCTAATGAACTGATTTCATTTGTTTAGGCCATGCTTGGTGTCTTTAATAGACACTATCTGTTTTTCTATGGTAGCTTGAAATATGTGTGGTCATTATACTGTACCTATCGGAATGATTTTGTAATACAGGTTAATTCTTGTTATGCTTTGAACTTTGTGTATGTTCTTCATTTGTTTTAAGGATAATTTTTTGTCCCTTGTATATATTGGTTGGACAATTTGTATTGCTTCCACCTTCTTGTGTTTTTATCTATGATTTTTCAATTGGAAGATGCTGTGCCTGAGGGGCACATTATTCCTTTGTATTGACCGCCCTGCTTTTGGCTGCATCGTAACAACTCGATGCTTTCTTTCTAAATATGTATTCTTTTTATTTTGGGTTTTTGCACCAGGTAAACTCGGCCAAAACAATCGAAAAGGATCTTAAACTTCTTAAAGCCAATATGAGTGACCAAGACGTATTAAACAAATCACTCGAGGCTAAATTGATTGAACTGCAAACAAAAGGTAGCTAACATATGATTTGCTTCCATTTCCATTTGTTTTGGTTTATTGAATGCAATGACATTATGAGTTTGTTGCTCAGCGGACCAATTGGATGAACTGAAGAAGCAGCTAGAGTATGAAAGAGTTCAGAACCGCGAGCAGGTTAACAAAGAACTGGAGAATGTCAAGTTGGAAGTGGAAACAAGGAGAAGTGGTCTACAAGCAAGACAAAAGCAGGTGGAAGCTATGGTTATGGAGGTACAATTTCCATCATCTTGCCCATATTATTTGTGTAGATGGTGATTCTGGTTTTAAGCCTTCTCCTTCAACTACCAGGCAGATACTATAAATACAAAGATTCAAGCAGTCAAGGAGTCTGGAGCAGCTAAGATGCAGGAAATGCACCATCTATGTGAATCTATAACCGAGAAGGTGAACTTCTGCAGGTGTCCATTTACTTTTACATTCCAATATGATAGTGGAGTACACGGGTTGCTGAAAACTGAAAAAGGAATGTCAGCTTGGTGGCCATTTGCTTCTAAAATTTATTTGCATTTGAATATGGATTTGCTAAACCTTCCTAATCCGTGATGGTAACTTGCTTGGCTGCAGTTTTATGCCTACTCAAATGCTATTAATGCTGCCTGGAATGAGAATGGTCCTGGGAAACCTTCAAGCTGAGAAATGGTACGAGGTTTAAAACAAGCTTGTGGTGACCGTTTGGGATGGGTTTGCTTCAGCGAGTAGTAGTATAATACTACTCCTGTCACCAAAAAAAAAGAAAAAAGTCCACATTGTAGTATGTGAATTGTACTTGAAAACAGTATAATTTATAATTTACAATATGAATTATTTTTGCGTAACGGAAGGAGTAATAGTTAACTTTAATTATCTTTGTACATTAGTGTGCTAATTGTGAAGGTATGAGGTAGCGTCTTAGAATTGGCATAGATGATGATGATGTCTTTCACTCATTTGTTGTGTTTTTTCAAACCATCTTAGAATTGTGGCAACCAATTTAATCCCCTTTGTAAGTTTTACTTTCCGCCGGGTAATTTGTGTCTCTATGGTCGTGAGTTGTGACTTTGTGGTGGAAATGTCAAATGAGCAACAAAATTAGATTGTTATTAATATTTGGTCGAATTTACCCCAATCTATGTGAGCCAATGTGAGGGATGATTCTGTGTGTACATCTAGGTTCAGGATTTACCCGGCTCAATTTTTATTAATCACATCCGGAAGATTTTCAAATTTTTTAACATTTACTCCCTCCGTCCAGTTTGAGATTTCCAGTTTGAGATTTTATTTTTAATACAATTTGAACCAGAAATGAATTGAGATTTCATTTTTAATATAATTTGAACTAAAAATGAAAATTTAAATTGTACAATAATTATGGGACGGGGGAATATTTATGAATAAACCGGAACTTTTACCCTCGACCAAAACTAGTTGTTATTATTTATTTTTTTTTTTTCGTCTTTTCTGTTTTCTAACAATGAACATGGCTAAGTGTACTAAATTAAACTAATCACATTCTGCCTAAAAAGAAACACTAATTGTACCATAAATGAGTAAGGCAATATTCTCTCTTTTTTAACTTTTTATTTTAACTAAAACGTTTCCCTTTCCCACTTCCGGTTTCATTTCCCCTTTCATAACCATCTAATAGGTTGTCAGTCAGTCTGTCAGCACTCTCCGGTAGAATCTTTGCCCTGAGTTCATAAAATATTTTAAGCGTCGGAATACTCAAGCAGGGTAGGACTCTTCCATTTATTTATGACACGGATTTCATTTTTCTGAAACTTTCAAAAGTTTTCTTCCAGTCACCTTTTTGTTTTGTTTTCTCTTTGTTTAATGTGTTTTTTTACTTATTCAAAAAAAAAAGGTGCTTTTTTACCATCTAGTTTAGTCTCGTGGGTGTGGGGGCTTCACATTAGTTTTGTTGATTTATGATGAAGTATTATTATTATGAGTTAGTTGAAAAAAAAACAACGATTATGGTGTCGCAGCAAAGGGGGCTGCTTTAATTTCAGTAAGAATAAGAACGAAGAAATCTGAAAAATTGTTTTGGTTGGCCCTAAATTCTCCTCAAAACGGAAAAAAAAAAACCCATTTCAGTTACTGAGCAGGGATGATGAGTGGTGGTGGTGGTGGGAGGGTGGTGGTGGCGGCGGCGGCGGCGACGGCGACGGGGACAATGAGAGAGGAAGAGGCGGGAATATATTAATTTTGTTTAGTCAGAGTCTTTTTTTCTTTTTTGTTCTTTTTAATTTCTTTAGTAATATTTTGATAAAATAAATCTAATAGTCAGAGAATAAGTGAATGTTTCAGTTTTCTTTAATAAGTGAAAGTTTTGATCTTTCGATATTAGTTTTGAAGTACCAAATCAATGGATACTACTACTAATGGTTTGTTTTCCCCTTTAAACAGGATTGGAACCTGGTCAAATTGCAGAAACCAAAAAACACAAGAAGAAGAGGAGGCGACTAGTGCGGTCAATTTCAAGGTTTTGGTTTGGAGGAAGAAAGGTGAGTTCTTCTTCTTCATAACTAGAATGCTGTGTTTTTTTCGGAGTAGTGTCAATTTGTGACGTAAATATAGTTCTATTAGTGTTTCCATCATTACATTTATATTCCAAATTAAATATCTCTGTGAACTATATGGAATAATATAACATGTTTTTTATTGATCTGTTAAAGATGAATGGGCACTGTTACATTTAGACACTGAAAAGCTCTACAAGTTCATTTCTGGCTTTACATTATGATACTACTCATGCAAGCAATGCTCGGTTTTGATTGTCTTTGGCCGACAACTTCATACCTTAGTCTCCTAGGATCAAACAATTGGCAGTTATTTTTTCGACCCAAAAATGCACATGATTAATTCATTGTTTGTGGCTGGCTTCCAGTCTACTTCCCGAAGTCTCATCGACATGGATTCTCCCCGTGAGCAAGATGCTCCCGTTGGGCTCAAAAGAAAAAGAGATGCTCCTTGCAAGCTTGTGGAAAACAACAAACAAAATGATGTTGCAGTGACATTGGCAAAACCAATTATCTTGGCAAATATCGAGGATGAAGCCAATCTTGTGTTCTCACCGCTGTCCCTCCAGATTGCATTGGGCTTGATCGCAGCCGGGTCTAAAGGCTCAACTCGGGACCAGCTCCTCTCTTTCCTTAAGTTCGACTCAATTGATGAACTTAATGCTCTTTCCTCTTTGTTTGTTACCACTGTGTTAGCCGACGGCAGCCCTTCTGGTGGTCCTATTTTGTCATGTGCTAACGCATTCTGGATTGATCAATCTCTGTCTTTTAAGTCCCAGTTCAAGGACGTTATCCATGATGTTTATAAGGCTCATTCCAGTCAAGTTGATTTTCAAAACAAGGTTAGTTCTTTAGTATATGCGTTTGAGACTTCATTTATATTGCTTTCTTTATCTCAAAGGCATAGTATTCACTTTTCAATCCATTGCAATCCAATATGTTGTACAATTACTTTTTCAAAGCCAGTCTATCCGGGTTTCGATGAAATTTTCTTCTTATTTTGTGTACTGGTTCTCATTTTCAAGTTTCAGTTTTGTGGTCAACGCCTCACTAGTTTAATTGCAATTTTTTGAAGATCACATGCATTTGTATTTTAAGACAGGCTGCAAGGATGTTTTCTTTTAGTTTTTTTTTTTTTTCAAAATCCATGTATCGGAATATCATTGGATTCAATATTGCATTGGTTTGTGTACTATAGTCATTGTAGTTGATCTGTTACTTGGTATCTGCAGTTCTGCACTTTTTGTTCAAAAGTGAGAAGAAAAGCATGGGAGATTAGAGTCTAAATACTGAATGGATTTCAACACATATGATGACATATCTCTCTTTTTTTTATATGTTGGTTTTTTTTGCAGTCTGATGAGGTGGTTGCCGAAGTGAATGCATGGGCTGAAAAAGAAACAAATGGTACCATCAAAAGTATTCTTTCAATTGGTGACATCAACCGTTTGACAAATCTGATTTTCACCAATGCTTTATATTTCAAAGGAGGATGGCAACACCCGTTTTTTCCTCCAATGACAAGGGATCATAAGTTCTATCTCCTAAACGGCAGCACAGTGAAAGCTCCATTCATGTCAAGCATGAAGCTACAATATATAAGTGCCTACGATGGTTTTCAAGTATTGCGTCTTCCTTACAAACAAGGTAATGACCGACATCGAAGCTTCTCCATGTACTTGTATCTCCCAGATGCCAAGGATGGGTTGCGTGCTTTGGTTGAAAAATTCAGTTCTCAACCTGGATTTTTCAAGAACCATGTACCACGAACCATGAAAGTTGTCTGCAGTTTCCTCGTTCCAAAGTTTAAGATTTCATTTGAGTTTGAAGCTTCAAAGATTCTAAAAAGCTTAGGGCTAGTTTCGCCTTTCACTATTCATGATGGTGGGCTCACTAACATGGTAGATTCCCCGATTGGTGATGACCTTGTCAGTCAAGGCATGTTTCAAAAATCCTTTATTGAGGTCAATGAAACAGGTACAGAAGCTGCTGCTGTATGTTCAGCAACTGTAGGAGGTGGTATGCCGGTTCGAACTTTCAACTTTGTTGCTGATCACCCCTTTCTTTACCTCATAAGAGAAGCTGTGACTGGAGTGGTGCTCTTCATGGGTACCGTACTTAATCCCACTCTATCTTGAGTAATTTGATTGTTGGTTAATGGGGCTAGCCTAAGAATAAGATGTTTTGTGCCCTCTTCCATTAAAGCCCTTAGAATGATGTTTGCATTGAAGGAGGCAATTTCCTTAAATATTTAAGTGCGCGGGTTATGTACGGATTGCAGCATGTTATTGAAACTTTTGGGAGATGGAAGATAATCTACTGATAGGAATCAGGGTTTATGTTTTGGGTTATTAAAGTTAGCCGGGATATCTGAAGTAGATTGTGATAGCTAAGTTCTTAAGCAAACATGATCTGATGTTTTGTACTTAATGGATTGGTTGCTATATGTATGAAGTTATGAACAGTCTTTTTTTACTTAAGTATATACTCCCTCCGTCCCATAATTATTGTCCAGTTTGGGTTTTTATTTCTAGTTCAAATTGTACTAAAAATGAAATCTCAAACTGGACAATAATTTTGGGACAGATGGAATATTTATTTCATACTCTTTATGTTCCAAAACTATTATCCAAGTTTTTACTTTTTGTTTAATTTGTTTTAAAACAGAAAATCTAAACTGGACAATAATTTCGGGATAAAAGGGAGGGGAGTATTACTTGACCCGAATTCAGTTGAAAGATGCAGTGATAGCGTGAAAAATATAACACAGACACTGGCAGCAAACCATCGAAACAACCAATCTGAGAGACTAGAAAAAAGGAGGGAGTTCCAACACACATTTTTCCTCGTCTGGTCCAATATCCAAGATGACATTGATCCGTCACATTGAAAGACTTTGGTCAACGAGATTAATGTGCATGGGCATTCTCCTCTCATTCTTTTTAAGGCCCAAAGTCGACGAATGATCTAACACACTCTACAATTCTATTTAATAAAAAAAATATAAAATTGATTAAATAATCATCCATGTTAAATTGTATTACCTCCGTCCCCAAAAAAAAAGTCCACATTGCGTTTTCAAATTTGTACTTGGACTATTTTTTTTGGGACGGAGGTAGTAAAAAATATAAACAAGGCTAATTTTTGTATTATTGCCATCAATTTTATTTATTTTTATTGTTTGGTTGGTTTTTTCAGAATTTTTAATTAATATCTGTCCCATCCCAGTACATCTTGTTACATTTTCAATACACATTTTTTACATTCCCAATATACCTTTTTACATTTCCAATACAAAAAAAGTACACTCAAAAAAACGATCCATAGATAGCCTTACCCTCGAAGAAAATTGCTATACAAAACGCAAACCCACAGAGTGAACATCACTATAGATCAAATTATGTCATTTCTTTTATAATTATACTCTATGGTCATATAATTGTAAATCTTGATAAATTATCATCCATGCTATTTTAGATAGTAACTTAACAAAATATTTAATTATTCTTTTTTCTTCACTTTTCATCATTATGTCTTCTTGTTAGACCACAAATGTCTACTTATGTACTACTTTTAACTGCAATTTCACATTTTTTTAAGGAAATAAAATGGCCAAAACATACTTTGATTTGGAGTTTGCTCTTAAATTCAACTCTCTCTCACACTTTTCCTAATATTCAAAGAAGTCCAAGTTTTTTTTTTTTTTTAAAAAAAAGACATTATGAGTTCAAGCCTCCCATCTCGATTTTTATATAATGGTTTATCGAATTGTTGTCCTATTTACATTCTTACATGTCAATACTGAAATTTCTAATGCATATTCACATTTGTTTGACCGACTTAAGAAATTATATTATTGGAGTGTAGATAGTTGAAATTTTGCTTAATTCATTAGTGTTAAATTTCTTTCGCTAACACCCTTTGGGTTCATGCAATTTACTAGAGGGCTTTTGTGCCGTGAGAAAATGAGAGCCGCACGAAAATATGTGCGTTGCGCGAGAATATGCGTGCCGTGAGTTTGAAAATCATTTGATTCCTGATATTATTGTATTCTTTGTAAATATTTAGGGATTTTTTAGTAAATATTTTACAAATTGAAATTAATTTGTTTTTATTTTTAAATTTTCATGGAGAAAATTTTAATTTGAAAATGATGGATATTAAGCTTACAATCCATGGAGAAAATTTTGAGTACTATTAATCTATACTATTTATTTTTTATTTTGTTTTCTATTTTCTTAATAATATAATCACACTACTGCTTGGTTTGTTATGCCCACTATTACTATGTTACTTTTACATTTCATGGATTTATCTAATTATAAATAGGTAATATAAACTTTTCTTATCGCTATATAAGTTTTCTATAGACTAATTAGAATTGATTAGTATTATATGTGTGTCACGCACCTAGCACGTAACATCCACGCCGCTATAACCAAAAAATTATCACGTATTATTTTCACTTTACAATAAGTACGAAAATACAGTAAGGGGAGATGTTATAATTTTACCATCAAAAGCTTAGAACTCAAAAATTCACATGAAGGAATGAAAATACTTTGAACTTAATTAGCTATTTTGATTAAAATAAAAGATTGGAAACAATTTGAGTTGGATATGATTATCTATATATTTTTGTATGGAAAGGTTGTTATTATCAATATAATAGTTATTATGTTCAGTGTGTCACACTTATTAATTATAGTTCTTCGCTCTTTTGTCTTTTGATACACCAAAGTCAGATTAACTTCTTCTATTTAATCAAAATGAAAATTCTAATAAATAATCATGCATCTCAACCATTTTTTTTTAAAGTTGGGAATTGGCAGAAATCTGTAAACAACCAATATGTTTATCTACTTTTGGCAGTAAATTATCAATTCCCTAATAATCATTCTTATTAATTTTTAGTTTTGGATACATAAATTTTATTGAGTTAATACTCTTCTGTACGTCGGCATAATGCGATTTTACGTATAAAGTGAGTTTATGTGAAGAGGCATGACCATATTTGTATTATACATTACTATTTGAAAATGTCACTTGCACTCAGTCAAAGATTTCTTTTTTCATTAATATCGTATCACTATCCGGATTATTGTAATAACGTAGTTACAACGTGCATAAATGTATAATTATTAAGTTAATGTCTTTTTTCATTAAGTTAATTTTACGGATTGATACTATAGTTATTTATTTTCTAATGAACCATATAAATGTATGTCCGTTTCTTAAAAAAATTTGCACTCGAAATTATCAGTTACGGTTCATAAACTGCATGTTCATATTTTGTGAAAGGATAAAAACGAAACTGAATCTTTAATAGAAGGTTTAGGTTCTGGTTCCAGTTTAGTTATAAGTTTCTTACCGGTTGCATACGGTAATGATTTATTTTAAATTTTATGCGTTTTTTTCTTTAGATAGATTATGTGAAAATTATCAAAAATAAAATGAATTTTATATTATTATTGAAGTATTGAAACTCTTATTATTGTTGAATGGCTTTAGTCATCATTAATGTATTTAAAAAGGATAAATTTATTACATTTTAAACAAAGAGTGATAATATGAGCCGTGAGATGAATATCATTACTTATACATATAGATAAAAATATTTTGGAGTGTTATAGATATGTTATTGTGAATCTGAACCGTTAAATATTAAAAAAAGTACAACGTATAAAATGTTGTCATTTATGTGATTTTTTTTTATTTTCTTTGAAATTAACCTTAATCAGTAATTTATACAGTTTCAAACCGTCGATTCACAGTTTTTTCGAAAGATGAACATTACTGAGAATCGATTAGTAAAATTAAGCTCCGTTTTTTGTTTATTCAAATATGTAATTTACTTTTCTTTTTTTTTTTGAAAAAAGTAAATTTGGTAAATACATGTAAGCACATGACAAAAGTTACGATTAACGTTGATCGTGCACACTTACTTATATTTATCCAAAAAAATGTGGTTTCGATTCCAAATCTTTTTATTTAGTTCCAATTTAAATTGTAATGTTGGTTGTCCGTGTCTATTTGTATTTAACAAAAATTATGGATTCCGATTTTAAAAATCTCGATTTAGTTCTAGTTTGAATCGTAACATGAGTTATGCGTGCTTATCTGTACGTGTCAAAAAAAAAAGAAAAAGAAAACTGCACATATATTTTTTTCCCACAATAAACTGCACATATTTAAACCATAAATGCAGGGTGTTGTCTATAACTTTCTATACGAGTTTTTTTTTTTTTTTTTATAACTTTTTTCCCTCCTTCCCAAATCAAAATTGGAGAAATTTTTTTTTTCTAAAATAAGCAAGAAATATTTATTTGTATTTGTATTTATTATAAATTGAGTCAGAAGAGAGTGATTAAAAAGATCTCTCACTAAATCTTAGAGAGAGAGAGAGAGCCAAAATATGAAGGGAGGGAAAAGAAGACCATCTGTAGACCCACCACCACCTCCTCCTCCGCCACCACCGGCGGGAGACGGCGGAGAAAATCACTCAGGTGGTGATCCTCCGTCTTCTCATCCTTCCAATCCTCCTCTGATTAATGGGCCTCCAGGGGAAGACCTTTCTCAGCATCTGCCACAGCCACAGAGGAGGAAGAAGAGGACCCCGACTGTGGAGAAGGAGAAAATAGCTGAAGAAGGGACTCCGGCGACGGAGGAAGAGGTTGAAGGGGATGAAAACGATGAAAGAGATGAAGAGGGGGAAGAAGGGAATGGGCATTCGG
Organism: Oldenlandia corymbosa var. corymbosa; assembly: GCA_949775105.1. NCBI lineage: Eukaryota > Viridiplantae > Streptophyta > Magnoliopsida > Gentianales > Rubiaceae > Oldenlandia > Oldenlandia corymbosa. Next base: position 21,561,995 of record OX459121.1, on the reverse strand, counting down.
AGGAGCAGCAGATGGATGAGGGTGAGGAAGAAGAAGGGGATGATGACAGGCCTAAACTGGCGGATGGCTATTACGAGATTGAGGCCGTTCGCCGGAAAAGAGTCCGAAAGGTACGATTTTTATCGGGTTTTTTTTTTTTGCTACTTTTGGGCACTGATTTTTTTTCCCCTGATTCTCTCAATGCTGTCAGTTCGGTTTTTTTTTTTTTTAATGTATGTCTGGTGCTTCATTTTGATGCCTTTTCACTTTTTCTTGAAATTTTTTAGCAGCTCTTGGTATTTTATGTGTCTAACTTTATTCCCTTCTTCTGGTTTTGTGGCTTGGGACTTATTTGGATTGCTGGAAATGAAAAAGGGTCAAGCTCAGTACCTCATCAAATGGTGAGTTCTTTGTTCTTTATCAAAAGCAGAAATAAAAAACTTATTACCCTTTGCTGTCAGTTTTGGGCGTTCTTGTATAGTTCAAAAGTAGCCATATCTAATGCTCTGAATCATGCCATTAATTTTGGGGTGTGTGTCAGACTGAATGGGGGCTCATCAGCATTGATTAGATTTTAGCGTTTGCTGAAATTTGATTGATGATGATATAAAATACCGCAATTGATTGATGTCAAGAAAATTGTCACCAACATTTTCTGGATTTGGTAAATGTGGATGAGTTGTGGAAACTGCTAATTCATTAATAAAGTTACAGAAAACTGTTAGATTTTTCTGGATTTGATTCACAGATTCAGTCCTTGATTATATTTCTTAATTTTCTACATATTAATTTCATTTATTGGGTTTGTTGCAGGCGTGGGTGGCCGGAGACGGCAAATACATGGGAGCCTTTGGAGAATCTGTTACAATGTTCAGACGTTATCGATGCATTCGAGGAGAGGTATATTCTTGTTTACTTCTCTTCAAAGTGCTATAGATTTTTTCTTTTTCTTTATTTTTTTTATTTGAGTTAACGTCATATAGGGATGCATTGCTGTATTTTGTGCATTTCTAGATTTTAGTAATCCTTGTCTTTTGTTTTCTTGGTTTGTCCGCTTGGACGTATATGAAGCATGAGGTCAGGCAAACGGTCGACACGCAAACGCAAGCGCAATTCTGCCACCACACCATCTCAAACAAAGAAAAAAAAGCAACAGCAACAGCATTCCCCTGCCGCAGATAGTTATAGTGTGCCAGCTGTGAAGATTCAAATTGAAAGTAATTCTTTACCTACTCCTGTTGATGACCGTACCATTAGTAATGGGGAACCACATGTTACTGCCGTGAACGATACTGAAACGGCTAATACTGAAAACGAGAAAGGTGTGGAGTTGGGTGCTAACAGAGCTGAAGAAACAGAAGTGGCAAATGAGTTGTCACTTAAGATTAGTGAACTGAAAGAAGCAAAGGTCACGAATGGGGACTTTGTGGATAAAATTTCGCTCCTTCCAAAAGAGTCTCAATTCCTTGATCAAGATGGCCTTGCGAATGGCTCACAGAAGTCTGATTGCTCAGAAGCAATTCAATCTAGTCGCACTGGAGCCAAAAAAAGAAAATCTGGTTCTGTTAAAAGGTTCAAGCTAGATATTGCATCAGACAGGACAAATGGTTCACAGAATGTGGTAGCCCTCAAGGGTTCTAGTGGGTTGGTTGCAGATCAAGGAGTGCAAAATGCTGATACTGGCATTAATGATTTGCAGTTGAAGAATAAGACGGAAAATTCTAAGACTATCTGTGATATCACTGAGATCATCAGGCCTGTGAGCTTTACATCTGCAATGGTAAACAACGTAAAAGATGTTTCAGTTACCTTCACTGCAAAGAGGTTAGTGACAGATGTAAATTTGATTCCTTTTCCCTTAAACCTGTGCTGCTAACGTCAAAACCATGGAACTTATGTTGAGTGCAAATCAATGACTTGATTTTAAAGCATATATATAATAATTCCTTGCTTTCTAATGAATGAATCTGATAATGCTAAATATAATATTTTGTTACCCAATGTTTACTGTGATACATGGAGCTTCTGATGGCAATGCTCTTTTTCACTTTTAAGAACTTCCCTGAGAACGTTTCTTGAGGAAATCACAGGAACTTTATTTCGAATCCTGTCTGAAAGGGAGGGATCTGGGTTGGATTTAACCTGTCTTTAGTCTGCAAACAACTGCATTTTTATGTGTCCTGTGTCATAGTCAAATCACCTTAGTCTAATTTGTGTATCAAAAGTTTTACTAAACTTCTCCCTTATTTTGCTGCTCTGGTTCACATTTCCTAGAGAGGATTACAGTATGAGAACACAAATATCATTATGCTGTTGATAACATGTATGAATTCATATCTGAAGGGGCAGGCTTTTACCGGAGTATTATATAGTTTAAAGAATTTTGTTACCAAATAGAAAAAATCAAAACAATTGCTTTAGTTACGGCTGAATTTTCTGCAACAAGGCCAATTTCATGTCAAGGAATAGTTTTTAAGTGAATCATTATACTTGCTTCTCAGAATGAGTAAGCATACAGTTCTATTATTGAAATATCCAGGATGGTTCTAGTGTACTAGTTTGGGTCCTCTTTTTTTAGGATTTTTGTGTACACCTTGCCATTACTGAATAGTTGTTCCCTCTCTTATTTTCATTCTTAATCTGTTAAGTTTTCTGTTGTTTTCGCACTACGTTCAAAAATTTTCTTTTTGCTTTGTGAACCAGTTGATTAAAGAAAAGGTTTCTGCAGCTTTTGCACGATGACATATTTTAGTTTACCATTAGCACTATGATTAAAGCAGTCTGTTTGATGGTTTCTATAAGGTTATGCACGGTAGAAGGGACAAAATTACAGCCCTTGGTCAAATTGCGTCGGTTTCTTTTTTCTTAGGAATATATAGAATTTACGTTATATGTATATTATGGTCTAAATTAATCAGCAAATCGATTTTTTTAACACTTTTGTACTTTGACTGCTTTTAGAGCTGATGGAAAGGAAGTAGCAGTGGACAACAAATTTCTCAAAGCCAATCATCCACTTCTGGTAATTAATCCATCTTCTACATTCAGATGGTACATCCTCTTAGTACATTTCCCCGCTAGACTAACATGTTCCAACTTTTTTTTGCAGTTGATAAACTATTATGAGCAACATCTCAAGTATACTCCTCAATAATGTCTGGTTGGTTGAGAAGTTCATGTTGGACAGTTGTGCACTATCTATGTTCTTCAATGTATAGTGTTGTAGTTTTGTAGGTGAGGTGAAATGTCACAGTTCTATGAGTGAAGTAGAGTAAGTAGCTATTAGGGCCTAGTCAATAGGACAGTTTTGTCGGGGTGATTGGCAAACGTGATTTCCGCGTCTACCAGGATCTCGTTGACGTTTCACAGGTTTGTAGCATTTTCTAGCTGATACGAATTATGCTTGTTTCAGTTGAAATATTTCATAACTTTTATAAACATCCTTTATGAATATATGCTTATGAACGTGCTATGAACGTGCTATGAACGTGGAACCTGGATTCTTCTGAGTTATTTGCATCTGGAACAGAAGTTATGCTTGAATTATTGCTCTTTCCCAGTAGGTAGTAATGATAATTGTTGGCTCATTGGTTTCTTGGAAGTATTTGCTAGTTTTACTACACACTGCAACAGTAATACAGCAACCAAGAGTCCAATGCTCAAGCTTTGAGGCCGTGTTTGAGGCAAATGACGGGGTTCCCAATTTGAGCATGTACATCATACATGCACTACTAGGTCTTTAGCTAGTTATTTTTTGATTTTCCGGTTTTCTTGATTGTTGTTTATGCTTATCATTGCTGCAAGCACCCAAATTGTGTTCAACCACTAGTTATATAGGTAGGTTATCCTTTTTGTTTTAGCTCATATGTCATTATTGTCTATTTCATTACAACATTTTCTGCTGCTTTTCTTTATCTCATTGCGTGTTAGTGAAAAATATAAACTTGTCTGGGCTTTTGGTGTAACCGTCAGTGCAATGTTTGTGGATGCTACCTTCAAATAATGAGTTGGTTGCTAATTGCTATACCAAAATCTCAAGCTTTTGATTTTTGATCATCCCTTCATTGGTGCATGCCTTTTTGTCTGTTGAATTATCGTATTTTGGTTGTTCTAGTATATTAAGGAGATTCTTTCCAGGAAAATGTGGAGTATTTGCTGCTTATGCAAGTCGCATGGTCCCATTTCTTGGGTCAAATCAAAACCATGTTCCTGAAAAAAAAAAAAATTCGGAAACGAAGTCCATTGATAGTCAATATCATGATATTGATATACTTGCCAGTGGTATCAATTGGTGACGAAGAATAATAATCTGTTGTTTAGTTCATCTCAGAATTATCGAAAGTTCTGCATTCGAGAATTCTAGCTTCTGAAAGTTTTAAAGCCTATAGGTAACAAACAAAGATGGGAATAACCAACTCAAGCTGTCATCATCAATGAGGAAGGAAAGCTTAGAATGACTTGAGATATATAGCCCTTGGACAAGCAGCAATGTTGTGACTAGCGGAATTCTCCCAAGAACAGATTGATTTAGATAAGCTCTGAAGATGTTGAAAATGGGAGGAAGAAGGGGACCATCGCCGCTGGTTCCGGCACTCATAGTTGGGATGCTGAGTGTGATGATTTTCTGGGCTCAGGCGAATTTGGTAGTGGAAATGGTTGTGTTTTTATTCCGGGCAATTTCAGATGCAGTTTATGCTTCAAGTGCAGCTAATTTTATGATGCAGCTCTTACCTTTGTTCTTCGTGTTTCTCATACATTTTCTTACTGCATCCTCTTCTAAAGCCTTTTATGGCAGAAATTAAAAGTATTTTGGTCTCTTCAAAACACCACTTCCTCTATCCTATAACAGAAATCTAGACTGAATGGTTTTGATTTGGGGCTGAGAACTTCATTCCAGGTTGATGTTTGTCGTCAATTTGCTCCATTCAGCTTGTTCGGGCTGTTTTAAACTAAGAACAGTTTATCCTTCGTACAGTAGAATTCTGAGAATATTGTCCATGTTGAGTTTTACCTTGTTGAGATTCGATTAAGCAAATTCATCATCATAAACTTTCGAAACATAGAATTTTCAGATTTCATCAAGATTATATAAAGTAATAATACTAGATATATTACATGTTGCACGGCTGGATCAGAAAATAATAAATAACTATAACGAAATATGATGGGTAAGGGTAGTATAAAAATATAAATTTCAATATGTAATGCATACTTCAATTTTAGATAGAGTTCTACTACCGCTGTGACATAAATGAAGCTGATTATAAAAATCATGCCTAAACTCATGATAACTAATTCTTAGTCGTTACATTTAAACTAATATAGTCGATTATTAGTCATCAAAATTCTTAAAAGTAATAAGTTTACAATAGACGCTAAGAACACAAGCAAGATAAATAACAAATTTTTAAAAATAATGAAACAATGCTACATCACGTTTTTTTGCACAGAATATAGTAAAATAAAATCTGATGTAATGTTTTGGCCGATATTTCTATCTGATGGATTGGTTTTCTGATTAGATTTTAGAGTTTTTTTAACCTTCTGCATGAATTTTCATTACGTCCTATATTCAAAGAAGACTTCATGTTCTTTCTCTTTTTGACCAATTAACACGAACTCGGTAACTCTTTAGTTATATCTGTCCCGGCAATTTATATCGTACACCATGTTTATTAATGTATGGATTCTTTTGTTTGTAAAACACTAAAAAAAAAAGAGAGTGTATTTCCATAATTTTAGTTTTAAAATTTTCTCACGCGCACCTAATCAAGTTAATCATTTCTTTAATTGATTCAATTTCTTCACTTTTTTCTTTCAAGCATTAATTGTTTTTATAATTAATTTGATTTTTTTCCCGTTCTATCTCCAAATCAACCGTGTAGATTAAACCTATTTTAAAAGTTTCGTTAACAACTTATACTCAATATTAGGTATCATATTTATGAAAATTGTCACTAATAATCATGAAAATGTATAAGTACAAATGATTTCTTATAAACTATATCATGAATATTATTGTGTGATATTTTGAATATAAGTAGCATTATTGGGTTACGAAAATATGAAAAATACTTTCCACAGTCATGAATTTCTTATCTTTGGGGTTTGAACAATATTCATACCATATTATTCGTACTCTAATTTATATGTAAAACATGAATAAGGTATAAATCTGTTATGAATATTATATCTTATAGTTATGAACAATTACTATTTCCTTGTATTGTATGGATAGTGTGTAAAATTTATATGAGCATTGTATCCTTACCAATTATTATTCCTTTTTGTATCAACCATAGGTAATTTGATTTTGAACACATTAATCTATGGGTATGAACATTGTATATTTATAATATAGTATTTGAAATTTGTGTTCTTTTGAATGGTGAAAATTACCCTAATCATCTTGAATTATGTTTGAAATCTATAGTATTATACTAAGAGAGAAATCACAGAGAGAAAACAAAAAAGAATTCTAAAGGTGCCACATAGGATAAAATCTTATGTGTCATTTTTCTAATGGTTGAGTGAAAAAATATTTACAACAATTATACTAATAATCCTTCAAATTTTATGTAAATAAAATTTTATCAAATGGCATTTAAAACTATAGTTTAAAATAAGAAAATAAAAATTAATTAAATTTAATTGCCGGGATTAATGAACATTAATGCACCAGAATTATTTCCTCCCTAAAAGAATTCCCAAAGTTACTACTGGACTCATTTAATTAATTTCTTTTAAAAAAAAAAACTCCGTCCCAATCATGTAAATCAATAGACTACAATTTTTTTTTTAAAAAAACCAATCATTCAACATTAATGTTATCTTTAAAATTTTCTCTAAAAAACATGACCCTATATTTTTCGCCAATAAAAAAGAAAAAAAGGTACAAAACTTGCCTTCAATTATTACTAAAAGGATGAGATTTAACTATAATTAAATGTTATCTTTTGAATTTCAAACCAATGCATTTATTTGTGTAATATCATGTTTACCCAAATAAATATAATCTTTTCTTAATAATATCTTAAAAGTTGTTATAAACTTTATCTTTATCACTGAAATTTTGGATAATCAATTATCATCAATCCCAATTTATCTCTATTTAATTCCAATTTATCTCTATTTATTTCTACTTTTGGATAGTAAAATTTTAGATAGTAAAATATACTCCAAAACACCTACATTACTGATGGATTATAAATAAAAATAGTAAAATTCATTTTACACTTTTTATATTTTTTTTAGATTTTTTATAATGTATATAAATAAATCCCGCGCATCGCGCGGGTTTAACATCTAGTGAGTATAAATATGATGTCACCACACAAAGAATGACATTGTATAAACATTATCATGAACATTCAATTATAAAATAATGAAATTCATTTATGAAAACGATGAATATAAATCACGGTGAGATATTTTATTTTTATAGATAAAATAAAATAGATAGGATTTTATGAATCTTAACCATATTAGGATGAACATACATAATTTGTATTTTGAACAAATTTAATCCTAGTTTTTAGAGAAGAATATGGTCCATATTTTATGCTAGAATTATTTCTATAATTAATTTATCAAATAATTAATTATATCTGTCTAAAGGAGCGCGTGTATACACATAACGAGTGTACCAAATATGATGAACACGTTTCACTGTATAATCACTAGTGGCGCACATATCTAGTTAATGGTCTACATAAATGTAATTTTGGTTGATTTACTTTTAAAAAAATCCCTATTGCATTTGCCATTGATAAAACTAAATTAACTTAAAAAAAAAGAAGAAAATAATTGATACCCAAATTGGTGCGATTGGAGGTTTTTTCCTAATACTTAAAGTAGACTGCCACTTCAAAACCCTCATTGGAATACCTCCAAATTTTTACATAAAATATTAGAAAACAACATTGCATCAAAAGCATAATATATCATTTTTTTTCCTCATAGATCATAGTTAGGACCAAAATACTAGATTGGAATGGAAAATTAAAATATGTGATAGAAATTCAACTTAACTTTACATAAGAATTAGGTAATTCAGTAAATGAACTATTTGACCATCAATTGTTGCAGGTTAATCAATTTTGATGGTTTGATTTTCACGCGTTTACATAACATTAAGACTTTCTACATTTGCTAGGTGGGAAAGTTGGCAGAAAAAAATGCCACGTGTAATTTTCCGGTGGGAAAAATACTCTAAGATGCTACATCATCATAATACTGACGGCACAAATTTTGCTGTGCCATTTTTTTGTGACTATCTGATTCTTTGTTGCACCATTCAATAGTTTTATTTGTCATTTGCATTAATATTTATACAATTCACAAGTACTTTGGAATTTATATATTTTAGAAGTAAAAGTTCACTTTTCTTAAGTTAGAGCCTACCTATTTTAATTTTCATGGTTAAAAAAGTCAATAAAAGTAGAACATTGATACAAAAAATAAAAATTTAATATTACAATAATTTACCGTGAAAATATGTATAGTGTATGTATTAATACAAATTATATTATTTATAAACAATAATTAGATAATACAATAGAGAGTATTACAGAAAAGTAGTACAGAGAATCCCATGTCCATGCTGACACCACGCGGAATATAGTTTTCATGATCACATGCATTATGAAAATAAAAAATAAAAAACAATGGAAATAACGTGTAGGTGTCGTATCTAATACTGTATATTGATATGTGATTATTTAAAATAGGTGACAGTTATTTCAAAGTGATTCATCCTTCGAATTTGTTTACCATCCTTTTGGTAACGCATAATGACGAAGCCTGGAATTGTATCACCGGCTTAACAGTGGAACTCCGGTTAGGATTTTCTGCAAAACAGAGCCTCGGGAGTCTCGCAAGAGCAGACACTCTGATGCTTAAGTCAGAAAATAGCGTTATGGAGTAATGTCTGTATGATTATTGGAGCTAGAGATAGCGTACCGTAATTGTGGAGTAATCATCTATATTTATAGGCATGGGATCACATGGAAGATGTCAGAATCCTAATAGGTTTAATATTATTTCACCGCCTCAACAGATTTGGTTAGACCTTTTACTCGGCGGATGGGCCGGTCCAATATCGGTGGTGGATATGTATTCGTCAAGTGTCCCTGTCAAGTGTTAGTTATGTGAAATAAATAAAACTTGACACAAAAAAAATAATACCTGGACTCGCCCAAATTGAATGGACAAGTCTCGGCCCACAATACGTCGAGCAAGCCTGATGGAGTAATTCGCAGGTCAGGATCCGGTCCGAGAAGGTGACCCGTTTCAGAATCCTGTCCAAAGCATTAATCCGCGCGCTTTTAGGGGGCACGTTCCCCAAACGGCGGCTAGCATAATCATAATTGCCTCGAGTTACGCTGTAACGGGTAGGAACGTGGGGGACTAGTTCTCTTTAAATGCCCCTTGAGGAGAATCGGATTTGACACTTCCTTTCTCTTCCAAATATCAGAACCCCAAAGGAAAATATCCTTCACTGTTACAGTGCCCCTGTTTTCGCATTCGCCAGAATTGCCCACGACGATTGCTGCCGGAAGCCATTGATATTCACCGTCACCGAGGACCACTGACATCCTGGGAGGTTACAACTCGAAAGGAGAGTGGAGACCTATTTCAACAGTAAGTCTTCCAGATCTACCCATCTCAGTTTCGATTCCAACCTTTCTTCCATTGTAGTTTGTTGTTAGTATATACTTTGGTAGATATGGCTAGGGACTTAGATGCAAAGACTGTTGCTGATTTTGTATCCACTATAGATTCTGTCCAAAAAACTAAAGTAGTGGCTGAGAAGTACGATTTTTCCGTAGATCTAGAATGTCGTGTCCCCCTTAGGTACCGAGAGGGCGAATACACCACCAGAGGGAAAAATCACAGTGTATGACCGATTTATGTTCCTAGGACTTAGATTCCTCCTTTTCCCTCTGTTTGGAGCAATCGTCCAACATTATAAGATTCCACTTGCTCGATTTACTCCAAATTTGATATCTGTTATTCTTGGTTTTGTTAAATTGTGTGAGTTGGTGAATGCAAAACATCGATTACTCATGTGGAGGTATTTCTTCAAAGTCTGCGTTCCCTCGACCAAGTTCAGGGACTAGTACAATGTGAGGAAAAATCCGAAGTCGAAGGTAATACGGATAGTGGAGCTCTTCGATGGTGCCCTAGTGTAGAAACCCGATTACCTATATGTGAAAGCACCAGAGAACTTCTGTATGACCTGGTTTTGGATATGAAAAAAAAAAAAAAAGAAACTATGTGTTGACACATGTACTTTTAGGCAGGAAATTGCTTCAAGATGTTATTATTTTAGTAATACATCTTTTTTTTTTTTTGACAACAAGGTGCAACTTAGTGGTAAGACGTCTCACCCATTGACCAATAGGTCACGGGTTCAAGTCACGCCGGGGGTAAGTGGGGAACCACTATTGATCCCTTTGAAAAAAGAAAAAAAAATAGTAATACAGCTTTTTTTTTTCTGTAAATGATTCTTACACCTCAAATTTTTCAAAAGTTTAAAAACAACAGAATCCCACTCAATCCATGTGCTTACACAGAAATTCTTGACATGGAAATAACATTCAAAAGTTTAAGAACAGCAGAATCCCACTCACTCCATCTGATTACACTGAAATTATCAACATGGTAAAACATTTAAACTAAAATTCTCCCAGAGCAAAATTAAATATTAGAATCCTACTCAATCCATCTGTTTACACTTAAATTCTCAACATGAAAATAACATTCAATGCTCCAAGACATCAAACAACAAACAAGGATACTCATGGAGACATATCCCAAAATGAGATATCTCCAAGCCCTCCTCCCCCTCCCACATCAACATTATCATTGATTCCACCGCCATTCCCATCGTCATTGTTCTTTTCACCGTCACCATTTTTTCCTTTGGCTCCCTTTATAACACTAACTTCTTTGGTTATCTTAGCAGCCAATTTGCGAGTTTTTAACTATTTAAATTTTAATATGGGGGGGGGGGGGAGTGAGAAATTACGGGAAATTACAGACTAATTCAATATTCATCGATAAACGATAAGTATACTCAATATGATGAGTAACTTATAACCTGGCCTAAGAATTGAAGTTAAAATCTAATACTTTTAAATTTACGTAATACTAAAATAACCTCAAAGTCATGACACTCACTCACTGTCTTCATAATGTTCATTGGTTTCATCAGATTCTTCCAGTTTTCCATTTACTTTATTTTTGGTGGAGTGTCTTTATTATATTTTTTGGGATGTTTCATGATACCCTTTTGCTCGGGGTATGAAGGTATTCCACAATGTTGTTGAAACTCTCTGATACTCAACCTGGAAAAAATTTCTGTAATCCTGCCAAATTGTTTGACCAGGAAACCTGATGCGGTATTCCCTGTAGATGGATCATGATTTGAGGCGGCTCTTCTTCAAGACATCTACATCAACACTTATCCTCTGTGGTCCCGAACTTAACGTCTCTAAAACCTTATAAGCATGAGATTTTCCCTTCACTCTAACCATGTAATTATTTGTTGGCTTATAAACATTAGGATTTCTATCACGATGCTGGATAAGAATGGCCCTCAATGAGTACAGTTCCAACCAACAAGTAAAATGCTAAACTTCTCATTCCAGTTTGGTGGATGTGCATTCAACCCTTGGTGGGGAAAATTCACTACATCACGTTGCACTTGTTGCATCTTCGTCCTTTTTCTTGCAGATGCACATAAATCGGCTATCACATCTAAAGAAAGAAAAGTTGACCCTGTCGCAGTAGCCATTACTCGGCTTATCACATGAGAGGCTTTGTGGCTACAATCTCCACATTCATAGATAGTTGGACTTTTGCCTAGGTACTCATCTGGAATTTAACCCTTACTAGTATGGTACAAGGAAACACACTAATATATATATATATATGTATATATATATGGAGATTTAAATTCAAATTCAAGATAATTGTTGAAAAATTCTTTAAGCCTTTGCTTCTATTCATGTTCTTTGTTGTATGGCAAACTTAAAAAATCATTATTAGCAATGTAGTAGTTATTATTTTAGTATTGTAGTGGATACCTTGTACATTTAATTAACACATGACCATTATAGTTTTTTTTTTTTTCCTTTGTGACACATTAATCATTCTAACTCTATAAGATTAATCAACATCTTACAAGTGACCTTCCATGTGCACATCTGGTCTGGGCAAAATTTTGAAAATAATATCCTTATTTTTGTCTCTTTCAATTACCTTATCGCCAACTTTAATGTCATATATTTGGTAAATTTATACATAAATTGCTTATGAATTATAACTAATGCTTATTTTACAAGTTGTGAGTATTATAAAAAGGGGAAAAAATATCTTCATGGGCAAAATGCCTAAATATTTCTCTGTTTAGGACAGTTCTAAAGACAGTTCTAAAGTTGTTGATCTGTTTGTGTGTAGATCAATCCAAGGCGATGGGTTTGATCAGAAATGTTTTCTTGTTAAAGTATGAAGGTTTGAAGATCTTGCTAATAGCAGGCACTCTGAGTTGGATTTGCATGACTAGTATTGGGAATGATTCATGGCTTTTGAAAAGTATTTCTGCTCATCAAAAAATGGAAAAAATAGAACTCAGTTGAGACACTATAGGTGGAGTCCTTGTTGGTGGAGGACAAGATTTTGATTATTCATCTGTCTTCTTTAACCTCTCATCAATATCTTTTCAATTTATTCAAACATTTTGAAATAATTGTTGGAATAAAGTTGTGAACAAGAACTTAAGAAATAAACGGGAAACATTAAAGAAGATACATTCTCGAAAGTGTAAACATTTTTCTTACTTTTTAGTTTTTTTTTTGGTTGAGTCTATATCTGTATATAAGGGTCATTATGACCATATCTATCTCATTTTTTGAAATTGAACATGAAATTTTAATCAATATCTGTGCGTTGCAGATTTATTTATGATAGTTCGAATCTTCAAATATGTTTTGAACTTTGTGGCCATGAACTCTTAATGAACTATTTGAGTCTACTATGGGTAAAAGTGGCCATGTTGGACGAATTTCCATAGCATAAGTTCATTAAGGTTTTTCTTTATTATTTCTTACTTAATGAGATACGTTAGCTTTTTTGTATAGGCTAAGATAGTTTTAAAATTAGAGTCAAGAAAATATTGTTATATAAAGGGACACAATGTTTGTTTTCTAACCATTGCTATATATGTTAGATAGATTTCACTATTGAATTTTTACTTACCGTAGAAAAGAAACTTCCAAGAGTTCTCTAAAAAATTAGGTTGTAGTCCTTAGAACAGGAAACCACTGATATATGAAGGGATCGACAAAGCTTGTTTTCTGTTGTGTGTAAATGACTAAAAAATAATTTAGGTTATTTCTTCTTTATGAAGTGTTTGGAAGACTCTATTGTTGAAGATCTTTTTTTTTTCACTACAAAATTTAAAAAATAGAATTGTATGAATCTATCTATTTTCTGGCGGATAAACACTTTATTACAAAATATGAAAACCAAAAAGAGTTTTCCATTTAAGTTTTCTGTAAGGGGAATGTCTTTTTCCTTCAAATCGCATTGCTACTTCCCTTCAACCTTTTCAGGTTTATGCTTCTAGACATGCTGCACTTCCTTTTATCTATTGAATGTGACTGTTGTAGATTCTATAAAATACTTTGAAAGAAAGCTTTATCATTCTCTTCTACTAGTGTCTCCAAAAGTTTATTTTTTCTCTGAATAATCTTCAACATTTCAGTTACCTTCCATTTGCAATAACGATAAGCAGACAAAATACCATTTAAATAGTGGAAAGACATCTGTGTAATTTCTCTCCATGCAACCTTGAGACCAGCAGATGAACAAACTCCAAAATATCCTTTGCAATGCTAGCATCTCTTTGCAGCGAATCGAGAGCGGACAGAATCTGTGTTTGGTTAGTGCAAAGAATAATACGGATGATTCGAAACACATCTCTTGACTGGTTGAATCTAGTGTTTCAATCCACTAAGAGTGAATACACGGATATGATGAGCTCTACAATTTCTGAAAATCCTTCTCGGCTGAGTTTGTGTCCTTTTCTTTAAGGTCTTGTGTGACGTTGTAATTTTATACATGTTTGTTTATCATGATTGGATTCATGAATTTTGTTTCAAATATTATTGTTCTTGTTTTCATACGGAGTGTTTTTGAAAGAATTAAATATTTTTTAATTGTTTGAGTTTTGAGAATTCAGGTTGAGTAGCCATGGGTTATCTTGTTGAGTTTATCTGTTTTGTGTGCATGTGTTTGTTAAGATTAAGTATATCAAAGAATATGTGTTTGATTCCATATTGTTCTTTGTTATATATAATATTGAGTTCAATTATCTATATTTGAGTATTAATTTGTTCATGCATATTTCAACAATTATATGATTAGTATTCCAGTATAATGACTCTAAGTAAAAATGCCTTTGTCTTTTCTATTCTCCTTACCAAAAACATCCATTAGCCTTCCCTTGGTGTTCATCATTTTGTTGGTTCCAGTTTGCCGGTGATTTTTGCCTAAGTTCAAGACTAAGATTATGTTATCCGTTGTATCCTAGGAAACAGACGCTCTTTCATCCTATAGCACTCCATGAGAGGGAGCGAATCTTTTTTAAGGAAAACGTGTTTTCACGTTCCTTGGATTTCTCTTTTTCTCAAATTCTTATGGTCGTTACAAATACCTCCTTATACATTTTTTCCTATAGTTTCTTCTCTCTTCTACAAATTCTTCTCGGTCAGAGTTCGGGGTTTTAACTAGTGTCTGTTAATTGTGATTAAGAGAAATCAGCAAATCAGTGACAACGGCTGCTGGAAAGAATAGTGGGTTAATAAAGAACACTGCTGGATCTGGGTTGCAACCCAAAGGTGGGATTTTTAAGAAAAAAGATTGAGAAGAATGCTAATAATAATCTGAGCTTTAAGAAGAGAAAAGATTGTATTAAGAAGAAAACAATGGCGCTATCTGTCCTCTGTGATGTTAAGGCGTGTGTTGTGATTATAGCACTGGATGGGAAGTTGGAGATTTGGCCGGAAAATAGTGGGGATGTTATTGAATTGATTCGGGCTTTTCAGAAATCTGGTTCAAAAGTCTTGACTCCTGCTGGAAATTTATTGAAGACAACGACCAATTTTTCAATTGTTGATGATCAATAGTCATTGTCTATTGAAAAGCATCTGGGTACCCTGGAAAATCAAAAGATTCAATCTTTCAGTTCTTCTGAGGAAATTGAAGACCAGGGCAAGGTTACTCTTAATCAGTATTAGGAACATGAAGAATTTGACAACTTTTCATCAATGTTGAGTAATGATGATGATGATGAAGAATTTGCTTCAACGTTAAAGGATCAGTTGGCAGATGAGCAGCCTTCTCCATCTGTCCATGAACAAAGAGAATAGAGCATGGTTACTCTGTATCAAAGACATCAAGAATTAGCTAGCTTTTCGGCAATGTTGAATGTTGATGAAGAAGAAACAGACTTTGTTGCTACGTTGGAGGATCGGTTGTTGGCTAATGAGGAGTATTCTCCTTCTGTATGTGAACATGAATAACAACCTATGATTTTGTCTCAATCAGTGCAGCTCATGAATTGGCAGAATTCTGATGATCAGGAAATAAAAATTGCTGGGACAGTTGATGATAAAGAACTTGCATTTGATGGAAGGTGGTTCAATTTGGAACCCCCATTAGAGTTCAGCTGGAGTTCCTTTGATCGTCAAACTCCAATGGTAAATTATCTGCAAACTGATGATTGGATGATTGGATGTCCACATGTGTTCAACATGGTGATAGTTTAGGACAACACTCCAAAACTCCTTGATCAAAAGATCAAAGTTCTAGAATGTTTTAAAATTGTAACACTGAGAGAAGCAAGTTGTACGCGGCACAATTTTTAGATGTCAATTCTTTTGTTTTCATTCTTTTATTATTATCAAGTTTGTCTATTATTCAGAATAAATTTTTGATGATCTTCAGTTGGGAGTTGGGAGCTAAATGTCATGAAACTATTAGCAAAAAAATAAAAAATAAAATCAGTATATTGAATGGGTTGTCTATTATTTCGTAGATTAGTTGTTTGATTTAAGGTTGTCATGGAATTATGTATTTATTAATTGAATTTGAGTTTAAAGATAATAGACTTTATAAGTGACGATCAGTTTGCTTGTGATTATTTGCTCTCTTTAAGAGTATCACAACTAAATATTTTATTTCATACTTTCTTGTTGATGGTTCATTTAACGAATTTCAGTTTATCTACGAGATTGTCATTACATTCTATCATCTTTTTGGTGCCCACCAAAATATTAGGGAATGCTTTAGAACACTTGGATTAATGTTTGAGGATACTTCGATTAATTGAAAGTGAGTTAAGAATATCGATTTCAATTTAGAAAATTCTTAACTAGCCTCATTTTAATATGGTGAACTGAAGACAGATTTGATTTGTTTTACAGACAAATTGAAGAAAGATCAAGTTATTAGACATTGGGATCTTGTTGGTGTAAAGATGGATAGCTGGATTTGGATGTAAACGATGTTGCCAAATCTCCTTCCGTGCTATCAAAAGTGCAATCACATTGGTTTCTTTCATCTTTTCCTACCGTCAAAATTTCTTAGGGTTTCAATAGAAACTAAAACAAACACACATGATAAGCATAGTAATATCTGCATTCATCGTTGGATGTAATTATAGAAATATTTTTGTGTAGATGTAATTTGACTTCTGTTTTTGGTTATGATGCTTACAACAAAAGCTTTCAAGGAACATCTCTGGTTGAAGATGACTAAAATCGGGTCAAATATAATGTCATGTTAAGGTTAAATCGTATATTTCGTGCCAAAGAATTGTAGTGCAACTAAAGGAAGAATTGATCCACCAACCTTCTTCCAGTAGGTCGAGACATTTCATTTGAGAAAATATAAGAAATGTGATCAAAATTTAATGAAGAAGTAAATATGAAATTTGTGGTATTAGAAATATAAAGAGACTAGAATGAAAATTCATGATAATTGAAGAGGCATAAACAAATATTTGAATCTTTGCTTCAAATTTCAATCCATGTGTACTTTCTCTTTTGTTAAAGATAATATTCGTTGTTACATTCAATTGTGAAATTTAAAATCTTTCATGAGAAAAGTGAATAAGTTCTCATAAAAAAAATGAAAACGAATCTTTCATGAGAACACATTTGTGGCATTTACATATGAAGGTATGGACGATGCTGCCAATCATACCCCAATTCCTTATGGAATCTATGATGAACTTACTGGCGACTGGTAGGATATGCTGCCTAAATATGTATTAGTAGAGTTGCATTGTAGAGATTAGAGAACATGGACTGTGCTAAGGCCCTTTTCCATTACAACTTTATCGTTTTCTTTTTGGGAATTTCGGATTGTTGCACTTCTTTCAACTGTGTTTGCATTCTTCCTATCTCAAGTGGTTGCCTAGTTTTTCCAAGGGTTCTATATCATTAGGGCAATTAATGTACGTATATTTTGTATGCTAAATAGGAATGACTTCCTCACAAAATGGCATACACATGGTAAGATTGATGACATATTCCGTATCCTCGCATTCTGGTTTTGTTATACAGTACTCATACTATTTAGATGGATAAAAAAAAAATTGATTACAAAACTGACCTAATTGTTTTTTTTAGTCAATCTTTATCTTTTAATTTGTTGATTTAATTTTTATTCAATTACACAAGGCTAAACCTTCCTGAATACAAGTTCCTATTAATTTTCCATAAGTATGATTTTCATAGGAATATTTATCATATCTTTTCTTATAACTTTCTAATCCTTTCAGCAAATAAACTGGGTAATCCATCTATGAATTTGGATTTCCAATGAACACTATTACTATCATGTAATTCCATAACTCTATTAAGAAAAACATCTTTATACCATCAAAAATCAAACAATGTTTTACATCTTAGATTTTGCAATAAAGTACGAATATTTTCACTATTATCATAAATTCTTCCTGTAAAATATTATAATATAGTAACAATCAGTGTAAAAAATGCATTCTCAGTAACCTGAGATCCTTCTTGTTTAACCGTTCTATAAATTTCTTCCTTATTTTGAATTGACAAATAATTATCCCACCAGCCTTTTAATTGGTCAGTAAATCCTGCAAACTATCATTTTTACAACTCCCACATCATTATTACCATTGGTTTTACAGATAGTAGTATATGAACATTCTATAAGCCATATTATAAATTTGTTTTTCAGTATAACTATCTATATTCCATTTATAAATGCATTTTCCATTATAGCTACTGTTTAGCATATATTCCTGGTTTTCATGCAGAATATCTCCAGGAGAAGGTCTTTTATAATAATATAACCTTTGAGTCGGTTTATGAGCATACTTATTTATTTTATTAATGTCACCATTTACTATCATTTTATAATCCTTAGTCTCTTCTAATTTTTTTGAAAATTCTTCTTCTGATAAATTTTTAAATCTTTGAATTTACTGTCTATTAGTTTTTCTAATTCTGATAAGGATATTAATTTAAAATTTTTTTATTTCTGGTGGTGGTTGAAGAGTTGGAGCAGCAATAACTTCCATTCTTTTAGAACTAGAAGAATTAGCAAAAGTAGTGACTCTATTATTCTCTAACAAATGTATAAACTTATCTTTCCTACTTTATATCGATATAATCTATTCTCCTGGAATATTTAAATAAACATTCGTATAATTATTTTGTTTTATTACCTTATTTATCTATTTGACAGTTATAGTCAAAGTTTCATCTTCAAATAATTTTGAAAATGCAGAAAAACTCATAACAACATTATTTTCTTTTCTATTTTAAAAGGTAGCTATGGAGAAAATAATGTTTTTAATGTATTTCCATTCAAAAGTTTATAATCTCTTTCTAAGTTAATATAAACTATGGAAGAAAAGGAAATAAAATATTATGGTATGCTAAAAACTTATGGAATTCATCTGAAATGAACTTTTGCATTTCTATAGAAAAATTTGGGAAAAATCACTTTCTAAATCGTTCCCATCTTGGAAAAGATTAAACTCTTCTTTAACTTGATGTCTAGCCAAAGATCCAGGACTAAAATCTATTTTCGTCATATTTAAAATGCCATTCCTGACTCGGTTTCTTCATCTTTTGTATTATAAATACTTTAACTATATTTTCTTTATTTTTCACTAATTTATTGTCATGATGATTATTCTCATCATGTTCACTGACCTGAGAAGTAGAAACGGAAAAGGAAAATAATCTTAATCCTCTATTAGAGGTGAAATAGAAAGAGTGGAATATAACCGAGATAATTCAGATGTATGATTATATTATTATTAACTAAGAATGGATTATTCCTCATTTGTATATAAACATGTTCTTCAGGAATTGTTCAATATTACTTACTTCTTAATTTGTTTGTAACTGAATATTACCCGTTCTTTCTATATAACTCATTGTTCTGTAATAGGTATTTCATCCCATTTAATTGTCCTTTTTATGGTAATTTTTTATTTATTGAGATTAGTTTCAATTAAAACTGTTTCATTTATATTTTTATCAATTAAATTACAATTAAGATTCAAAGTCGTCAATGGTTATAATAAATTCTATAGCAAAACTTCACCTTCTCCCCTTTTCTCGTCTCAGCCGCCTCCTCCTAAATCCTAAAAAAAAATTCTTCTTCCCCCTTCTTCTCATCATGGGAAGATGGGAGAAATAGTTTTTTATTCAATTTTTTTTTATTGCTTTAATGTTTTTTAATAAGTGGGATTGTCCAAAAGTTTTAGTCCATCAGTAGATCGTAATCTACTAATCGTGTTGGAATCTTTCAGTAGATATTAATCTGCTGTCATTCGGAGTTGTTCGTCGATCGATGGTCATTGGATTGTTGATAGTGGTTCTTGTCCAAGAAAATGCAACCATCATAGATCTAATCATGAGATCATGAAATGGAGTTTTAATCAGAAGAAAAGTGATATGTTCGAGATTATAATTTGGTACGCAACATGTCCAACAATTGAAGAATTTAGTCGAATAGATCTAGATCTAGAACAGTTGAATTGTAGTAAAGACAATAGTTTTATATTAAATTAAATATTATACATATAGGCAGTTGTCGTATTTTAGTAGCTGTATCTTTTTCCTGTCAGTTGCTGGGCGAATTCCAGTAAAGTTAATACAGAGTCTTTTTATTTCAAAAAAAAATAAAATTCTATAGCATATACTAATCAATTCTGATCCAGTCATATAATTGTATCCATGAGTAGTTTTCACATTTATGTTAATGCATCAAGTATATTAATATCACTTAATGATAAAGAAAGGTTAGCATATACAAATCAATTCACATTAAAGATTGTTTCCAATTTAAGTTTCTAGCATCCCTTAAGCAAGCTATGAAACTTTCCGGCAATCCTTCTAAAGTCAAAGGTTTGAAAGCAATTTGTACCAAATCAACATAAATAAATTTATATAATTAACCATATCTATTGATATCATCTGATTACAATAATTTGATTTCCATCTATCCTCATTATCTAGAGAAAGATTCTTCATTAGTTTTTAACTATTTATTTTATCCTAATTTTTTAAAAGTACTTAACTGATATATAATTTTCAATTCAATCTTTGGAATAGTCCATTTATTAAGTTCTTCAAAATTTTCAGGAATATCATATTCTTGTTTAAGACTATTTTTAACAATTTTCTTGTTTCTTTGAATTTAATTCATTTGAATTTAAAGATGGTTGTTGGAATAAGAATCAATGATCTTATAGATTTTATAGAAATAAATTTCAATGATCTTTATTAGTGTCAAAATAAATGTAGCACAAAAGTGTCATAGAAGATCTTACGCCCCATAGACAAGGATATTAATGGAGTTAATTTAATCTTTCATAACAATATGCTTTAATTTTTTATAAATAAAGTAGTGACGTTAAATGCTACATAATGAAGCCTAGGAAAGGTTAAAATATTCATGCCAAGCCTAAAATACCACCTAATCAAGGCTAGAGCAAGGTTACATGTTCATACCTTATGGTATAAGTAAATTGGTATACTTTATGTCAAAATTGTACTAAAAGGTATACTTTATCATTATTCTATTACTTTGTGTTACACTTATTTTGACACCGATAAAGATCATTGAAATTTATTTTTATAAAATCTATATATACTATATCAAAATAGATGTCAACAAAAAGAGAGTGAAATGACACATGTCTCTACCTTTTAGTTGTTTTTCTTGAATAAAACACCATAGTCTTAATATTACCAAATGGATCACAAGAAATAACTATATTTATTTAAATTACCATACCATCCAACTGGTCATATATATTTGTCATACTTCTAATAACTTCTTTTCGCCTTAAATAATAATAAATTAGAAATATAAAACTTATTCTTCTTATTTATATGCTTAAAAAAATAACATTATACAACATTTCGACTTATTTTTTAAAAAATTATGTAACTAAGAATCCTGATATATACCACAAATAAATTTGAATGAATTAATTTTAATTTTTTCGGTAATACCGGGAACCCCACCAGAGACAGGTAAATTTACGCCCACTGCAATAGCCTGCAAACCACAGTGGGAGGTAACCCAGCCTATGCATGTCGGGATGACAAGCTTGGGTGCGAATCGGAGTTTCATGAGTGGGTTTTGCCATGACAAACCATCTAAAGGTGCCAATAGACAAGGTTTAGAGCCACCCCCTCACTCTTGTTGGAGGAGGGGTTTAAACTCATGACCTCTTCTTGAGAGTAAGGATGATTTTACCATGATTTTACACCTCATTCTGAATTAATTAATTTCGACTTAATATGTTTTTGCTCAAATATAAACAGAAAAATAATATAAATTTATTAACCAACAAAATAAAATATGAACTTTTTACTCATCTCAATAATACGTCTTGTCTTTACAAAATTATTCAAATACGTAAAAAAAATTCCATTGGTTATCCTCTTATTTAATGTTATTATTCAAGTGCCTCTCTTACGCTGCCTTTAGAAAACGATCTATTCTAATTAATATATATATATATATATATGTAAATGTATATTCATATAATGAAACAAAACTATTTTGATATTTTTTGTATTACCCAAAATAATTATATCATATTTATATTTATTGTATAATATTGTATATAAACATGCCGCATTATTTCTGCGGTAAGTACATAACATTAAGACGCTAGTTATGTGAACTTGAAAGGAGAACCATTTAAGTAATGTTACAAGGATTGTAACACATAAGTATTGGAGAAAAATTTTCACTCATCTATAGACATGGATTGAACTAAAAAGACTTAGAGTGGAGATGCTGATGATGTCATTGAAGGGTGTTTGTCCACTTTTTATTTTTTTATTTATTTATTGTTTCTTTTACTATAAATGGTTGGATATATACATGATCATGGTTAAGCTTTTAACTATGAATCAGATTAGAACCGACCCGTCGGTTTTCCATAAGTGGCGGTTTATTGAATCGTAACCGGCCCATTTAGTCAAAAGGCCAGTTATGATTCAAGCATTTGAGGAACTCTAAACCATTAATTTTAAATCAATTAAGTACCGATTTGATTAGAATATGTATTTAGAAGCTAGTATTTATATAATTTTTTAATTATTTTTAGCCTTTATACTTTTTTATTTCCCAGCTGCTAGTAAATGTTAAAGAAAATTAAAATGGCAATCTATCATTTTGAGTTAGTCTTAAACACTATTTAATGTAGTTAATTTTTAATTAATAAAATCCGGATATACTCACTAAGTACACCTAACTAAAATAATTCTTAGTTCTTCTTTTTTGCCATACTAATGAATCTATGGCCAATTTGTATCAATGTATTCGTAATTGTAGTATTGTGTCATTGTATGTATGGTTTGTTAATTTCAATAGTTTTTTTTTTATTAAAAAGATAGATAAAATTTTCATAAACTTAAAACTTTTCTAAAATCACAAATCAATAAATAATTGTCACATCTCACTTTCTTTTTAACTAATTTTTTATTTACTAATTGATTTTTATTTTACTTTTTAAGTCAATTATTTTCTTTGTTTTTTCTTTTGTGAAAAAATACAACGATAACAAATTGAATTAGAATTGTACAAAAAACAGATTCAAATTTTAAAAAATCAGGTTGAAACCATCAATAAACCAAAGCAAAACTTGCTTGGAATTGGAGGTTTAAGAACCACAACCGAATACTTAATGTCAGTCAAAAAGTTCGTGTATTTCTTGAACCATAGATTTAAGCTAAAAGGTTTCACTATTTCCTAAACCGTGAACTCGTAAACCGACAATTCATGAAATGGAATTAGTGGTTCATGAATCAGAACCAGCGGTTCTCAATCGTGGCATGCTTAACTGGATAGGCTCTGAATCTATCTATATTATACATATTAAAATATAGTTTTCAAATCTTACATGTCTTTTAGAGAGCTACATGTAGTCACTAATTGGTCTTTCGTAAAAAAATATTATAACTAGAATAAATTAATTTGTAAACATGCTTCGATGTCAAAATTATTTACCACATTCTATCCTATCATACATTAATTAAGATAACTATTCATACAATCAAAGAAACATCGATTCTGATAGTGAAATTTCAAGCAAAATTCGTCGATCTTATTCACACAAATATTCGCAGAAAAATGTAATTTAAGATGATTTTTTGAAATTTTTATTTTTGTCTATAAAATTTCAAAAACGCACCTGAAGGTACATAAATAATTACACTGTAAAATTTGCACCTAATGATTCCTTCAAAAAGACAAAAAGTCCTTCAAAAAAATAATTTTTTCTGTCAAAATTAGATACTCAAACTTTTCACTGTATGCATTTTTTTATATGCTTTCTATTTTGGACTATTTTTTTTTTAACAAGGTTGTAATTTTTATAATTTATTTTGGACGAGCAGCGTTCTGGAATAATAAATCTAATAATTTCATATACATTCCACTCAATTATAAAAATTTAACAACAGAAAAATAAATACCCCGTACCCACTGTATCCTAAACCCTCGACCTTTTAGCTTAGAACACCTCCAATTTGTGTTTCTTTTGGCGCTGAGCTGGGCGGAGCACAGCCAAAATGACGATCCATTCTTTAGTGATTCAAAAGCTCCTAAGCACGAACGCCCATTTGGGGCGGCGAGTGGCAGAACACCACTTCAAAATTTACGCTTGCGGATCCCGTAATGGCATGACCATCGTAGATTCCGACAAGACGCTAATATGCCTTCGCAGCGCCTGTAACTTCATCGGCAACCTCGTCCGGGCGAAAGCCCGGTTCCTCTTTGCGAATACCAACACCCTTTGCGACGAAATCATCGAGGAAATGACCAAAACCATTGGCATCAAGAAAGATACTTGCTGGCGTCTTGGAGGCTATTTAACAAACAGTTCGAGTCCCAGGAAGTTTCGTGGCCGGAATAAGAAGTTCAACTTGGGGGCTGCTTCTCCTCCTGATTGCCTTGTGATCTTTGATACTGAGAGGAAGTCTTCTATCATTTCGGAGGCTGCCAGACTGCAAATCCCGATTGTTGGCCTTGTTGATTCCAGTATGCCTTGGGAGACTTACAAGAAGATTACTTATCCTATTCCGGCGAATGATTCCGTGCAGTTTGTGTACTTGTTTTGTAATTTGATTACCAAAACTGTTCTGTACGAGCAAAGGAAAATGAAAGCTGCATTGGGTACTCATGATCAGGAAGCAATGGATTCCAAAGTTGACACTGAGTAAGAGTCTCAGATGAGCTATTCAATTTTCTTTTGGTTCTTTCAATTCAATACTGCCTTGATATTTTTGCTCTGGATTTGATGCCAACTTAAAGCTTCTTGGTACATAGGATATCTATAAATTTTATTTTGTTTATATCTTTAGCCCTCATATTCTGTGAGCTTGGTGTTACCGTTAGAATCACTGAAACCTTCTAGCAGCCTAAGATTATTATTTTTGTTTGGAAAGTAACGGAAAAGTTACACTTATGTGATTGGCTGAGGATTGTTGCTCCTGGTCATGCCACTCTCAACTGTTATCTTACTATAAATTGAGCAACTAAGGGAAAGGCAGCTCAGCTCTGTGCATATCTCTTCAATGGTTCTCTATTAATTTTCCATGTATAATAGCACGGACGTGATGGTGTATAACCGGAAAGTATTTTCCGTATGATGTGTTTTATGTTTGGACTTGATTCTTTCATGTGCTGAGAACAGACTCTATAAGGAAAAAAATGCATAAATTTGAACTGCGTGTTGGAATCCAGAGTCTCGTCTGACCATCTTCCTTTGTCTGTTACCTCTGTCCATGAGCTAGATTAATTTAGAGTTGCATTTGTCCAGATGCCAAATGCCAATTTAACTGCACCGTGTCTACTTACCAGGCAAAATTACACTCTATTTCTTTCCTCGAATTCCTGTCTTGCAAGATCGTATGGGTTGATTGATTAAGTTTCACTTAGTATTCATGGATTTTTTGTTCATATTCCAATTTTAACTGCACTGTCCCTACTTACCAGACAAAATTACACTGTATTTCTTTCCCCAAGTTCTCTTGAAAGATCATGTTGGTTGATTAATTAGGTTTCACGTTGTATTCATGGATATTTTGTTCCGTGGTCTTTTCATTGTATCTTCAAGTTTCAATCTGTTTGACACTTAAAGTTTACTTGGTCACGTGTTTCTTATGCAGAATCTTCTTCTTTTTATTTTCATGTCAGGTTTTCATTAATTACTGACTCTCTGATTTTGTTCAATTTGTGCCCATCAAAGGGAGGAAACTTTGCAAGTTGACACTGCTTACAAGAAGGGTAAAATATTTGTGCTACCTTATGAAGCTCTGCAGCCTCCATCTGAAGGTAATGTCTTTGTCATCCAAAACTTTTCGCATGAGTTCAGCATCCTTGCCCGGATAATTGTGGCAGTGAAAGTTTTCCTCGAATCAAATTTCTTGTCAATCTCAATCCATTCTTTGTGTTTTTTTTTTTTTTGAAATTGCAGATGTCTCAGATTTAAAGCTACTTCTGGACAAAGTAGTAGTGTTAAAATACAATGGTAGTTTGGGGACAGACATGGGACTTACCGGGCCCAAGTAAGATACTTCTGATACTAAAACTTTGCCTGTTAGTGATTATGTGTTCAAACAATCACTGATTGCTTGCTTATCTGGATTGATCTGACCTTGCGATCCGTGTATCATTCCCACAATTGCATGGTTGGTGTTTTCGTGGTCCGAGTTGTAGTGTCGATTAACATGAGAGTGTTCAATTACCTGCTGGATAACTGGATAAAAATTATGAAGCAAGCATTTATGAAACATTCACTAACAAATAATCATGCATTTTTTCTTCCTAGAAATAAAGCAGATCTGCAATATAAATTACAATTATAATTTCTTTCATGTTACTTGTAAAAATTGATATTTGGCTAAAGAATGTCAAATTGATTACTTTTAAATCTTGATATGACCACACTGAATGAGCCTTTACCCATGCTCTTCTGAAGGTCTACCTTGGAATTGAAGAACGGAATCACATGTCTGGATTTGGTGATCAATCAAATTGAGGTCATTTTCTGAGATATTTTATTAATAACGATTTATATCCACCTGCTTTTCTCTGAGGTTTCTTAATTCTGACAATACTATTTTTCTAATTTCAGCAACTCAACAAAAGATATGGATGCAACATTCCCTTGCTTCTGGCAAATTCAATCAATACCCATGATTCCACTGTGAAGGTTCCAATTTATCTTCTTACTCTGTGGTTGAGTTTGGAATTGTGGGAAATACGTCAATGAAAAGTTTTCACTTTGTAGGCTTTGCTGAGACACTCTGGCAAGAATATACACTCGTTTCTCCAGGTTATTAAAACTCATTTGAATCTTGAATTTTGTTATCTGCTTCCTTTCTGTTGGTAATGCTGATATGATTACTTGCTGGAAATGTCAATTTTTTGACGCAGAGCCAAGAACAAGTTCATATTGCTGAAGCTCAGCACCAGAATAGAATGTACGTCTTCTTACTTTAGGTTGCTGGGATGTACATGTTTTTTGAGCTGGTCACAAATTGATTTTGTTAAAAGTTGATGGTATATCACGTGAACTAGTAAATCAATAGAGAGATCCAGAATGTCAACTGATTTCACTAAAGTGCATAAACTCATTGTTATTTGCTACAAATGCTTCTATCTCATGAATTTTTTTACCAGTCTTTTTCATTCATCTTGGTCTATGAACTTCCTATCAAGTGTCGAAGGAAAAAAATACGGAGTATATGTTTTATTTCTCTGATAATTTTTTGAACTATCATTTTCCTGTGTTTCTGGGAGGTTTCAGTGTGTGACTTTAACCATATTTTGTGTGAAATATATTTAACCGTTACAGGTGCGCAACCAATCAGTTTGACGTTTATCTGTCCCTGAAGAACAGCGGCAAGTTTGATGAGTTATTGTCTCAGGTACATGTACTTCTTTAGTCAGAGTACATTTTTCCATTTTAATGATGAGATGCGAGGAGCAAACTTAAAGTAGAAGCTAGGAAGGATAAGAATGAAACGTGATTCCATAGTTCAATGAAAAGTTAAATATGGAAGTGTCATTTTATTGATCATAGGAACAGCGATTGGGTAATAGATTAAGTGTAGAATTCTCTAGGCATCGACCGAGTGCGTCTAAATTTTTTTGATGTTTAGGATCCCATTGAAGGGAAAGTGCAATCTCTTTACCTTGTGACTGTAATGTACTGCTGAAATTAAAAGGAATTTTTTCCCCCTACCCATAAGATAGGAAACACTTTATGATCATTATGCTACTTGGCTAAATACTCATATGCCAATACACTGAACTAGATGTTGATAGTAATCCTTGAGAAAGAAATTTGAGTAGTTCAAAAGATGATAAAAGCAGAAAACTTGCTGATTAACATGGTTTAGCTATGTGCATATGATACCTCTACATGCTTCAGCAAAGCCATTAAAATGGAGAATCCTTGATACAAGTTTCAGATGGGGGAAGGGAAGATCTGTATGAAACAAGACCATGTGTATTAAAACACTATGTTTGCTTCTGATCAATATAGCTGTGTCTACGTAATGGGATAAAGGCTGGATTCCTGCTGTTTATTTTCTAAGCTTTTCATTGATAACGTTGTTTCCATCTGTTTTCTGTCATGCAGGGCAAGGAGTATATACTGGTGCTGAACTCAGACAATTTGGCTAATGTTGTTGAACCAAGTATCCTTTTTAAAGTTCTGGAGGATTTTACTTTCTCAACTTTTCATGATCAGATCTTAGGATTTTCCATTTCAGACTAGAGTGCAACATTTTGGAGTAGCTCCACTCATCTGACAGCCCATTTCCTTAATTCCTGTTTCAGAAATACTCAACCATTTGGTACAAAACAATATTGAAACTTGTATGGAGGTATAATGATCTCCCTGGAATCTGAACACAGTTTAATCTTGTAGAATCTCCTAAGCCTTCTGTCTTTAGGTAATGACTGCTGTGTCTGACGAGGAAGAAATGCAGAGCACATCTCATCAAGGAAAATATGAGGTGGGTTTGGCTTCTTTTTTTCTGAGGTCTCATGCTATGATTAACTGATGTCTTTGCTTTTATTCAATTCTGTAACAATAATTTATTTTGAAGGATGATGCAAATTTGTTAAGAACTTGATATGAGTTATGAATATCTCCTTACAGTTATTAAGTTCTATAACAATAATTTGTTTTGGAGGATGATGCAAATTTGTTAAGAACTTGATATGAGTTATGAATTAGTTTTCAAGGAACTGGTACCAGATCGAGCTTGAACCATGGATGAAATACTCAAATTTTGACCTTAGAGTTGACTGATTCTAATGATACTTCTAAATTGTTTTGGATATAGTCATCAAACTTGCAACTCTTACTGGTGCATCAATCCATGGTTTTCATATTGTGCGTGATGTATTTAGTTTTAAATCAACGAGTGGTATATGCTGTCGGAACTCATGAAAATGGAAGAATGCTTGATGCAAGGTAATATGGAAGCAAGGAAATAGTTCAAAATTTAGTTTCCCCTTTTTTGACATGTAACTGTGCTATACCAGTGCTGATTACTATAGAATCCATGTTCTGTTAATGCTATCAAAAGAAAGAATTGCTAGCAAGTATGTCTGACTTTGAAGCTCAAACTTGAGGGTTAACTGCCTGATACTTGATAGAAGTTGTTTTCCCTCATCTCTTGTGTATGTTCTTTTCTGTTAGACATTATGTGGAACCTTTTCAAGTCCAAGACGATAATTTCTCAATTTCTATCTCTTAATTATTTGGCCCTGTATTTAATTTTTCTTTGCATAACTTATTGGAAAGCTAACATTTAAATCTCGATACTTTCCCCCCCTTTTTGCTGGCGTTTGAAGTCAAAGGAGAATCTAAAATTTACCGATACAATGTAAGTTATCTCCTTCGGCAAAGTCTGTTTGTGATTCTTTTATTCTCCTTGAGTTGGGACTTGCACTTTCTAATTAGTTCTCTTCTTCAACAGTTGGGTGAGCATGATTTCCATCGAGAGGCTTATGCTAAGATATTCTCTCACTGAGAAATACGCCGAATCAGAGGTATCCTTGCAACTCCTTTCAAGTTGATAGTTACACTTTGCATGCCATATGTTATATATATGATCACATTTTACAGAAAATTGGTGTTCTTATTGTCATTTCTTGTTCCAGTTTTTTGATGGAGCATCTGCAATAAATGTCCCTGGTTCAAGATATCGTCCAGTTGAAGGAACATCTCATTTGCTGCTTTACCAGGTCATGCTGGCCTTTGTTACTTTTAATTTTATGCTTTTGGTTTTGTGATCTGAGGAACTTTTCTATTGAAGAAAATGGTTTTGTCACAGTCTGACCTGTACAGTTTTGACGAAGGCATTCCTATCCGAAACCCAATGAGAGAGAATCCCGTTGATCCGATGATCGAACTAGGACCAGAATTTGCACATGTATATATACTCAGAACCTATAATCTCTTTCTACATGATAATATGTCCATTTTGTTTTGGAGCTGAATGGTTCATTTTAACAGGTTGATGACTTCCATAGACGATTCAAGTCCATGCCCAGCATTGTTGAGCTCGAAAGGCTTAAGGTGATTGGTGATGTTTGGTTTGGGAGTGGTGTTACCCTTAAGGTACAGACCTCTCTCTCTCTCTCTCCCTCTATCTGTCTCTCTCTTCCCCCCCCCCTCTGTGCCCGTTTTTCTATTCCAAAATTAGAGAAATTGATAATGTAATCCTCTATTTTGATGTCTCAAACAAGTGCACGTCATAGGCCGTGCTTAATTACTGTATCTCATGTAAGGGTTGATTTTAAATTTTAGGAATAGAGTTCTCAAATTAATCACGGAAAATATTGACGGGCTTCAGTTTTACTTGGATCATTTATGGGAAAGTGAAATCTGAATGCTGTTACACACGTCTCTTTGAATTTCTGTTGTTGGACTCTGCAGTTTCAACTGTAGAGATCTGTGTGTTGGGTTCTTTTGGATGTTATCTCTCTTTTACTAAATAAGAATGAGTATCTTTGAATTAATGAAAGGAGAATCATTTAATGGTGGTATGTTCTTGAATGAGCTACATTCAGACGATATGTGGACTATTTCGGAAGTAACTCGTGCTGTAAAAGGGTTTCAGATTAAGTGTTTCCCGTGTAAAGTGAAACTTATGTGGCTCCAATGTTAAGAAATGTTTACTGTATGTTCAAGAATAAAGTTTGTACTTAAAATTGGTCTTAGTCAATACATTGGGTCTTTTATAGAATACGTTGATACCAAAACAGCTCTCGCTGTGGTTGGTCCCTCTGATTGTCTTAAATCATTATGATTTTAGCCGTCAATTCTATTCTCATTCCTCTCAAAGCTGTACTACGGAGTTTCCGGAGGCTTTTGGGTTCGTCTGAATATCATTAGTCAGAGATCTGCGGGATAGTTATGAAATTTCTCGTGTATACTTTATGAAACTTATCATGCGGATCTGCCAAATCATTGACGCCACAGGGTGATTCTATTTTGTTAACACTGCTTAGTGTTTGGTTTTATTTTGTGCCCCTTTAGAAACAGAAGAACTGTGAACATTCTTTTCCTCTCATCTCAGTTTATCTGGCTTTTCATTTCATTTTATGCTGCCGCTAAGAATACTTTCCCTGGCATGGTTTGTCTTTTTGTAGGGGACAGTTATCATTCTTTCAAGTCCCTATGTGAAAATAGTAGTCCCAGATGGCACAGTGTTGGAAAACAAGGTGAGGATCATTGTCTACACCCTGTTAAAATTTCGGGGTTTCTTCTGTTGTTTTTTTTTTTTTGGCACTTTATTGTGTTGCTGAATGAGCTACTTTCGCATATTGCAGGTGATTTACAGGCAGGGTGACATCCCCGCATCTCAATGAAGATTGACACACTAAATTTGTTGTATTTGTATTTTTGTCATTTTTTTTTTAATTTTTGGATTTTAGGTTGTATTTAGGTCGATTTGTCCCTGAACACTAGTCCAAAAAGAGGTGGGAAAGGGGGAGAAGGAGCAATCCATTTTTGTAGTTCTTCACTTCGTTAAGTTGTATTTACTTCTCCGGAAGAGAAAATTTGTTGAGAAATAAATTGCTAGTACAAACAAAATACTCTATCCGTTCCAAAATTATTGTCCAGTTTGAGATTTTATTTTTAATATAATTTTGAAGAGTAAAACATAAAAGGCAGAAAAGAAAAAAAAATTGATACTCGTATCTTATTAATTTGCTACACTTAAAGGTGTATACAATCAAATATTTTCCGATTTAATTTGACTATGTACCTTTGCTTTGAATAATTATGTCTTAATTATTTATGAAATGAATAATTTATGTCTTCAATTTTTATTTTTATCTTTTATGAATGAGGTGTTTGTAGAATAAAAAGAATAAAGGCTGCACTTTAAGATTTATAACACCACGTAATGATTAGAATTATTCAAATGAAAAGTTTTATATACTAAAATATTTGACGAGTAATATATAAGTTTGTTAACCTCTTATTCCAACCGAGAAGCGCAAAGTCAATGTACAAAATTTTAGAAAATAAAATTGAGTTTGAAGATTGTATCTTTCTCATTATACTAACTTGATGAACTTCACATTCACATTTGAACATTCACTAGTTAACAATATTCTTTCAGAAAAACAGTCTATTTTTTTATTATATTTTTATAATTTAATAAGGTAAATGGTTTTTTTTTTTCTAGACGAAAGGAATAAAATTTGTTAAACAATCTATAAATCATGTAAGTGTTCGTTACAAAATTAGAATCGTTACAAATTTGTCGACGTGAGTGCTTTTCAGATTTTTTTTTTTTTAATGCTATTATGTTAGTAAGTGAAAACTACGCTTCTTTTTTGGAAGATACATTTAATTTTATATTCCCTCCATCCCATAATTATTGTCCAGTTTGGACTTTCATTTTTAGTTCAAATCATACTAAAAATGAAATATCAAATTGGACAATAATTTTGGGACAGAGGTGTAGTAATTGTTCTCGAGAATCGACGTGATGATTAAAACAATTTTACAAACTTGAATAATATCTTGATCTATTAACCAATGAAAGTTTGTTATTCTCAACAAAAAAAAAAAAAACACACACACACACACACTCAAGACAAACAAACGAAGGTTGGAGGGAAAATTAATTAATCCCAAATCCCAAACCTTACCCTCTCACTGGTATTGAAGTGGATAAGAAAAACAGAAAAACTCACACAGCACAGAACAGAAACAGAACCATTTCCATTTTTCAATTCAGCCATGTCCATCTCTTCCCTCTCTTCCTCCTTCTCTTCTCTCACCCTCAAACCTTCAAATCCCAATCTCCATGGAAATCCCACCACCCTCCATTCCTCATTCATCCCCTTCTACAAAATCCCAATTCCAAAACCCCTTTCCCTCCCTCAATCCCATTCATCTGCTCCAATCAGCGCCACATATGAAGCCGGTGTCGGTGTAATGGGCACCAAGCTCGGAATGATGTCGTATTTCGAGCCTTCCGGCGAGGTTGTTCCCGTCACCGTTGTTGGGTTCAGGGAAGGGAACATTGTGACCCAGGTGAAAACGGAGGCTACTGATGGATACAGTGCGGTTCAGGTGGGTTACCGGAGGGTTCGAGACCGGAAATTGACGAAGCCGGAAATGGGCCACCTCGAGAAGTCTGGGATTATTCCGTTGCGGCACTTGCAGGAGTTCCGGCTCGAGAAAGTTGATGGGTTCGAGCCTAATCAGCGGCTGGTGTTCGATGAGTTGTTCAAGGAAGGGGACTTGGTGGATGTTTCTGGGACCACCATTGGGAAAGGATTCCAAGGTACTCATTTTTTTTTTGTGTTTATGTTCTAGCATTGCCAATTCAGTATGTCTTAATGTTGCACATGAGAAAAAAAGACTCTTAATTTTTACTTTTTTTTTTTTCGTTTGTAGTAAGGATTTGTGTCAGTTTATCTGTGTGTTTAGTTGCTGGTGAAGAATGATTGCTTGTTGGATATATGGAAACAAAATAAATCCGGGCTAGAAGGCAGAGTCGGGATGTTAAGTTCTAGACACTTCTATAGAATTGGGGCTACAGATAGGCTTGATAATGGCACTGGATTTCTGAAAATGATTTTTAAAAATTTAGCTGGTGTATCGTTCTGCATTACAAAAGTTACAGAAAAGAATTAGGTTCTGAGTTTAGTCTTGTGAAGTGTTGGGATGTAGACAGATATCTTGGTAGTGGCAATTCCTGCTGTGAACACTGTGAATTGTGATTTTGGTTGCCCTTGAGCACAAAACTTGATCCGGCTGTTAAGTGGCATGGAGGATTTTCCTCTCTGCTTTTCATTCCTAGAAATTTGGCTCAAAGCCTAAGCAAACAATTTAGGGCAAGGTGAAAGATATTGTAGTTTATTACTCACAAGAGGTTAATTCAATGTATTTCAAAGTGTGTTGCAAGAACTGGCTTTTACTTGGATCAGGAGGCATATATCTGTAAACCATAACGATCAGGCAGAAAATAGACATACAAACTAAAAGGACAATGACCAGGAGGGAATGTGGACTCAGCTAAATTGAATTTCTAATTCTTGTAATTATTGATTATATTCATACAATTGTCATTTGTCCTGAACTTTGATCGTGTTTTTGGTTTCGCCACTGGCGTGTGTGTCTCTTGTTAGCTTTCTGATCTGCTTGCGTATTACTTATCGCCAACTGTATTTCTGCACTCATTATCTTCACTGCTGGGATCTGTTCTCCGATGACAAGTGGCTGGTTAAATAGACAGAATTTTATTTAGAAACCAGTAAAATGGTTTCAGGCATGAATTCCCCTGTATATGTTTGCTAAGTAGACAGATTTCTTGGTAGTGGCAATGGCTGATATCGAATTGCTGTGAACACTGTGCATTATGATTTTGGTAGCCCTTTCTTTGAGCATAAAACTTGATCTGGCTTTAAAGTGCCGTGGAGATTTGTAAAACATACTCTCTGCTTTTCTTACCTGAGATTCGGCTCCAAACCTAAGTGACCAATTTAGAGTGAGGTGAAAGATATTGAACTTCGATAGTTCTCACAAAAAATTATTTCATTGTATTTCAAAGTGTTGCAAAAACTGGCTTTTAGTTGGATCATGAGGCTTTTATCCTTAAACTACCAAGATGGGTGAAATATAGAATACAGATTAAAGGAACTGTAACAAGGAAGGAGTAAAAAGCAAACTCAGCTAAGCTTGAATTCCTAATTCTTGTAAATTAGTGGTTATATTTTCATACAATTGTCATGTGTGATGTACGATTTGAACTTGTTTTTAGTGTTACCATAGGCCTGTGGGCCTCTTGTTAGCTTTTCTATCTGCGCACGGTCGCCTATTACTTTTTTCCAACTATGTTTCTGTACTCATGTTCCTTGCTGGTATGTGATTTGAGACGATGAGTGGCTGATTTAGTAAACCAAACATTTAACTAGAAATTGGTTTGTTTGTTTTTTGAGGAAATGGAGTACATTTGTGTAAATATTGCAGTTTTAAGGGATTATTCTGATTTGAAAATGCAATAGGTTTAATATGCATGCATGATGGCATCTAAGCTGAGATTTCCTCATTCTCCCCTCCATCTAGCTTGCTCTACTAAAGTGTGAATTAGATACTTTAATGTTTCGGGATTGTTATGTGCAGCTTCCCTATGTTCAAGGTTGATTAAACAAAAGAGTTACCATGTATTACTAGCCTCAGATTTAATTCGTTTGATGATTTATCTTACCATATCATGAATGCGGGTTTTCCTATTCAGCACATCTGCTTTGTTTTGTTAGTCACTCTTGGTTTTGTCGCGATCAATTTCAAATGCTGGGTTCTTGTTTCAGCATGTCGTTTCTTTTTGGCTATTTGCTCTTTGTTCTCTTGGGATCAAACTCTTAGCTTTCTATTATTTGACTGATAGGTGGGATCAAGAGACACAACTTTAAGAGAGGACTTATGACCCACGGGTCAAAAAGTCATCGGCAACTTGGATCAATTGGAGCTGGGACAACTCCTGGGCGTGTGTACAAGGGAAAGAAAATGCCCGGAAGAATGGGGGGCACCAAGACAAAGATAAGGAAGCTGAAGATAGTCAAGATTGATAATGAGCTTCGGATTGTGATGATCAAGGGTGCTTTACCCGGTAAGCCAGGAAATCTTCTCCGTATCACTCCCGCAAAGATTGTTGGAGTTAACATACCAAAGAACTAAATCTGTTTCTCTGTCTCTGTCTCTTGTCTTTGGACAATTAAATCTGTGTAATTTATGCTTCCTAAGAGTAATATCATTTCCGGAATTTCTTGCCTGCCACCATCTTTGCTTCCCTCCTGCATTTTCATATCGACACTTCTTTCACCTTAAACCATTGCTTGTTCCTACTAGTTTAGGCAGAAATGGGAGATTTATGTCGTTGCTTCTTTCAAATTGAGGTTCAAATCCTGATCACAAATGCATCCCTATAAACAGTGGGAGATTTATGATACACCATTAAGTCTTTGTCTTCTCTTGCAACCCTAATTAATCTTGTCCGCAATCAATGCAAATACAACAGTGAGCATTCTTTTTCAAATTACTTTGGTGTTGTAATGGATAAAACCACTTGGTGAATTAAAGCGAAAAAATGAGGAAAACAAAACATTGCTTCATGACGGGAGTGAAGAGAAATTCCATTCCATCAACCAGAATGCCAGAAAGGTTCTCTGAAGGGTTGTAATCAATAAATTAGGCTCTTTTCACAGTATGAAATGAAAAAAAAAAAAAAAAAATCGGCAGACTTCAGATTTACACTCTCTTTTTGGTTACACTACGGGATGTTACATAAAAGAGCTTGTTACATTACTAAATGAAACTTGAGCATTTTCTTATCGAGTTCATACGTTCCAACTTATTAACACTTCAGACTGTGCTAAAAATCGACATTGGGAATTCAAACGAAATCCTCTCCTTACGAAATTAGTACATTTTTTTCTCTCCTCCGCTTTGCTGTGGTCAATTGTCCATAAGCACATTTGATATTAGCTTGTCACAAGTAGCAATATCGTGAAGTCAATTTGCAATTAACCGTTTCTCCCCATTGTTACCCTGAATCCATGATAGCTAGTCACTGTATTTGTGTATATGGATGCTTGCATTGAACACTTTTAACAAATTTGGAAAATGTGATTGTCGTTTATTGTTGTACATTAGTTCATCATAGAAAAGATTGAATGGTGGTTTCTTGTCTTAATCTCAGGCAGATTGTAACTTTTTTTGCATAACTTTAACTTAATGATACTATTGCTGAAGTTGATGTCACAAGGAGACAATTTGGTACTAATGAAGAAGACGACACAATCACCTCTTATTATGTTTCGCTTCTTAAAACTATATCGCATGATTTTATCGTTCCATCTAGATATGCCATGATCTTTCATGATCTTTACGAATTCACTGAGAGTCTCAGTACTGTACAAGGATGGATTGTCATAAACTGACAGAGATTCTTAGCTTCAATTGGGGCTATGAAATGGTAAAAAAAAATTTTTTTTAATAAAAATTTAAAAAGAAATTTAGAAATGGTAAAAACACAGCCGAACTGACAGACATTAGGCCGGCTAGCAGCTAGCACTCTCTGTTGGCAGTATCTCCTGATGCTGTTATTCAGAATAATTTGACGTTTTGTCCTAATGGTGTTGTTTGTTTTACTATATGATCAGTGTTTTCATCGGTTCTCTGATGAGCTTTTAACAGACAGTAAAGAGAAGACACAAAAAGAATCTCCCATTCTTTTGACTTCCGAATCTTTGTTAGTCCATGGAAGACATGGGGTGGAGAGATGATAATATTTTTACTCAATCAATCAACTCAAAACACCCTTCCCAGATTTTTTATCAAGCTGATGTAGAGCAAGATAGTCGATTTGAGGATTTAACGTTGTTAGAAAGCCAGGCCCTTTTTGGGCGCAAAGTGAAGCGTTCCAGGGAGGAAATCGATGAACAAAGTTCTGATTATGCGGTAACTGATACCCGTAGGATTCTGGAATTAGCAAAAACTTGCCTGTTTGAGTTAAGGATGCAGAATGCGGATTTGATTTCCAGTGTTCTGTGCTCCAACTTTTCGGAAGAGATGGTGTTGGCTCTCTTTGTTCAAGCTGCCGCAGAAAAGATTGCAGATAATCAACTGATATACGCGAAAAAACTGCTCGGGCTGTGTCGTGACAGAGCTTCTAAATCTGGCAGTCCTCTGCAGAGGCTTGCACATTATTTCATTGCAGCCCTTCATGATAAAATTGATAATGAATGGGGACTGATATCAACAAATCAAATTGAAGGGAGAGTTTGGAAAATCGAAAATGGGGAGCAGGACATGTTTCTGTTGGATCCTGGTAAGGTGGAATGTCAACAGGAACTCCCATTCTGTGTAGTAACACAACTTGCAACAGTGGAAACAATCCTGGAAGCTGTTAAATCAGCTAAGAGGGTTCACTTGATAGATTTTGAAATTGACAACGGATCACAGTGGATACTCATAATGCTGGTGCTTGCTGTTAGATATGAATGTCCACTCGAACTTCTCAAGATAACCGCTGTTGGAATCAATAAAAATGGGATGGAAAAAGCAGGTAAATGGTTGTCATCCTTTGCTGACAGCATCAACTTACCCTTTTCTTTCAAGATGATTGTATCAGATCTGAAGGATCTCCATGAAGATCAGTTTGAGTTGGACACTGGTGAAGTTGTAGCAGTCGATTTGGAATTCCGTCTCTGGACACTCTTAATTCGGCCTAAAAGCTTGGATGTTCTGTTAGAAGTGATTGTGAATCTCAGGCCAAGTGTAATGATTGTAAAAGAAATAGAAGTGTGCACCAATTCGTCGAATTTCCTGGAGCGATTCAGTGAAATGCTTAACTTTCACAGCGCCTTGTTTGACTCCACAAAAGCTTGTATGGAACATCATCTTCCTTAGAGAAAAATGGCCGAGGAAGTATACTATTGGGAAATGATACAAAATGTCATCGCGGCAGAGGGAACAGAGAGATTCATGCGCCACGAAAAGTTGGCTTTCTGGAGGGCCCTTTTTGCACGGCACGGCATTGTGGAGACAGAAATTAGTGAGACAGCCATATGCTATGCAAACATGCTTAAAAGTTCTGATCGGTTTAGTTCTTGCTCTGTGGTTATGGATGGCAAATGCCTGATTTTCGGATGGAATGAGACCCCTCTGCAGTCTGTTTCTGCCTGGAAATTCCTCTGTAATTGCAAGCAGGAAGTTTAAAGCCATGTTACTACAACTTCATGTATGTTCTGATGATTAATTAGCTGGTTTCCTTTTTAAGAGCTTTTAGGTGTGTTACCTAAGATTACTCGAAGCTCAAGTTGAATGCGTTGATCATGGCTGATACGAAATTTGTAACTCCCTCCATCGCAAAATGATTATCCTGTTATTAGAGAGTATTATAATCAACAAAAAATCAAGGTTGAGTATTGAATACCCTCCAGATATAGAAACTATTTAACTGAAGCCTGTCAATATTTTCTATCATCATCAATAGATTCTCAGATTCAACTAAGACTGTTTTCCTTTAAACCAAATCAATCAAAGAATATTCTTCGCAAGAAGTGAAAAAAGATGGGATCTTCAGAAAAATGAAAAGTTTGACTGAAAGATACATTGATTGGGATTCACTTCAGATAATGTTGTTGGTTCCTAGATTACTTTTAGTTTTCAGAATACATTCTACCTCAAAACATTAACAAACAAAAAGAGCCAAATTTGAAGGATCAGGAAGTTTACACATATATGAAAAGATTCACAGATGAATGATCAGTAATCTAGATTGTCCTAAAATTTTTGCTGTCCTAATGAAACTTCCAAGCAGAAAGTGACTCGAGTGGTGTTCCATTCCAACCCATAATGAGGCACTTCCCATCCATGGCAAGAGAACAAGATGCATACCTATCAGATCTTTTCAGCAGCAAGTTTCCTTGACATAAAGCTAATCTGCTCAAATCAGATTCCACAATACCGAAACTTGCGAAAAGCGTCCTCCAGAAAGCGATCTTTTCCTGCCTCTGATACCTCTCGGCGCCTTCGGCTGTAAGGGTGTTGTGAATCATCTCTCTAAACGAAGCTTCAGTCTGTTTTCTGTATTCAACGTGTTGTTCGCAGCACGCATTCAAGCAGTCAAACATGGCGCCCGAAAAGAAGAGCAGTTCATCAAAACGCTTCAAGAATTCCGGCGAAGCAGTACTAACTTCCAACTCCCTGGTCAGCATCACACAAGGCTTAAGGCTTTTGATGACTCCTAGAAATGCTCTTAA
Organism: Oldenlandia corymbosa var. corymbosa; assembly: GCA_949775105.1. Taxonomy (NCBI): domain Eukaryota; kingdom Viridiplantae; phylum Streptophyta; class Magnoliopsida; order Gentianales; family Rubiaceae; genus Oldenlandia; species Oldenlandia corymbosa. The sequence goes on along the minus strand of OX459121.1, from coordinate 21,522,110 downwards.
GTGATTAGGCCACGGTAAAAATGTCCACAGGCGAAACATAGAATAAATAGCCACCGCTTCATCATCCTCTATCGCGAAGAGATCTCGGCTGAGGCTCTTAAGATCTGAGACAACTACATTAAATGAAAAAGGTAGATGGATGGTCTCTGCAAAGGATGCTAACCACTTACCAGTCTTTTCCATCACAGGTTTACAGGTTCCAACAGCAGTTATCTTGAGAAGTTGCAGGGGAAATTCTGTTCTCGCAGCCAAAGCTTGCATTATCAGTATCCATTGTGATCCATTTTCAAGAGAAAAATCAATCAGATGAACCCTTCTGTGAGAGGCCACATTTTCCAAAATCGATTCTGTTGCTGCAAATTGAGTAACTAAACAGTATGGTTGTTCATGTTGAGTAGCTGTTCTTTCGGGGTTCACTAAAACTCTGTCCAAGTAATCTGCATCACTTTTCTCCCAAGTTTTCTCTGCTAGAAACTCTGATGATGACATTATCCCCCATTCTTGATCGATCCTATCTTGAAAAGCTTCTGCAAAATAGTACACAATTCTCTGAACAGGAGTGCCGGTTACAGAAGCCGTGCGAAAACAGACGTTGATCAGCTTCTTTGCAACAACCATTTGTCCATTGCTGATCTTTTCAGCCGCAGCCTGAATTAGTAGTGCGATTTCCAAGTCTTCTGAAACATCAGAAGTGAACCCTGGTGAAGTTAAAATACTACCAAAGCAACCTTTTACGCCGGAAATAACATCAACCTTTTGAGAATTCAACTGAATAAGTCTTACTTTTGCCAATCTCATAGCTTCAAGGCAGCTTATTATTGTTTTCTGATTTGAGATGGAGCTTTCATCCCTCAAACGTTTCAGTTTGGAGCCATAGTTCTTGAGGATTTCCGCCGATTTCAACGGAGGAATACTACAACTACTATTACTGCTGCACTGCTCCACTTCCTCTGGCTGGGCAACATAATCAATGTCTTCCCAGAAAGATTCTACATCATGCCATTCTTGTACTTCCTGAAACTCGAAAAAATCAGCCATGCTATGGAAATATGAACTGCTTGATGGTTTACTTAATCTAGATAAAAAGAATGAATCGATCTTTAAGGTTAATGGGTTTTCAAATCTGCCTGATTTGGGTTCTGGGACTAAAAGTCTGGTGAAAGAATATCAGGACTGGAAACTTTAGCTCCAACATCAACAAAACAAAATGTTGGACTTTGTTCAAGATGTCAATACCAAAGCCAATCTGCATTCCGACATAAGATACTTCAAAATGTCATTTTGCCGACTGATCATCGGTTATCTTATGCATTATAGTATTCAAAATGAGCAAATCTATAAAAAAAAAAAAAAAATACAGTAACGAAAATAGACTTGTTCACTTTAAGGTTCTTGTGTCGGAAGAAGATCAATAAAACCACTTATATCCTTCCAAATATGTAAGTTAAAGGAGTTGATGATTAAGCTAAAAGTAGTAGTAATTTTTTAAGCAGCATATTTTGGTGCGAGACTAATTTAGTGACACATATATATATATATATATATATATATATATATATATGGGAAATTCTAGAGTCCAGTCGCTTTAATTTAACTGAACCGTTCAGTTAAAATTTAACCAATCAAAATTGATGACTTATAATTATACATGAGATGAGAAACATTGGAACGCATTCACAATAGTTATCCCCTGCTAATTGGATTATTCATGTAGTCAATTTTTTAAAAATTACTTACATAAAATTAAATTATCTCAATAAAATTGGAATCCATTTTCCTAATTTCATTAATTTGAACAAACTTGTCTCAAAGGCTCTTCAGTTTGGGACCGTGAAAAGCCCATCTCAATAGTTATTATATTGACATGGAATTCAGAGTTGTATGTTCTTATTTGATCAGAATTGATTTATTTTTTTAGACAAAGAATTTAAAGCTAGCCTAACAACCAAAATCATGATCCGTGACAAGCTTATGATTGTCAATAAATCCTAGCCACGGATCTTTAAGACTGTTGCTTGAGATTTTGAACTTCTTTAACCCCTCATAACAGTAAGACCATGTAAACTAGTGCAGAGAGAATGGTTCAAGGTTTGTTCAATTGAATTAAGAAACTCATCATCTTTTTACATATAAAGAACCCAACTCAAGAATCTTCAAATTCTTATAGGCGGCCAAATCCAGGATTTGTAATACGCCATAATCATTGCTCACGGTACGAAAATACTTGAGATTTGGTACATAACTTCTTGAAGAGCATGATTATAATCAGCACAGAGATCATCATCATCCTCATCAACAATCTTCAAACACTCAATCCATTTCAACTTGTGATGTAATACTAATACTTTGAAAGCATAGAAACTAAAACAATTAAAAAACTTTTATTCCAGGCTTCCAGCAGTAATCGCTAGTGAAATCTTTGATCCTGTTAAAACAATCTTATACAGATAATGGCCAACAAGAATTCTAATACAAATTCAGAACCAAACTCTAATACAAATATTCGGATGCTTTCCTTTGCCGTTAATATTCAGCATTGCAACAAATACGAAAAGAGAAGAATTAGGTGTTGGATTATTGAATCTGATTCTTTCTTGGATTATTCGGTTAATTTGTTTCGAAGATCTGAATTCAAAAAGCAATGAAAATTTTTTTTTGAATGGAGGTGGCGAATAGTATAGGGGAGTGATGGTGCGGCAGTGCGGCGGCGGACTTATTAAAGATATTGGTGGTGCATATGAAAAAAGAAAAATAAAGATAATTTTTATAAAAAGAATTAATATTTTAATTTAAAATTTTGATTGACTAAACAAATGATCAAGTGCAATAGGGTATATCCTTACAATACGCCCTACGTTTAATCCAACGGTGGCTAGTTGTTTTAATTGATCCTGCGATGTTAAATGACGACTAAACTGTTCAGTCGACTGAACTCTAACCACTCCCTATATATATATATATTTTCATTACTTTGATTTTTCATCCCTTTCAAATCAAATTAGACATGTTGTTACCATCAAATATCATCTCCATAAGTTCGTTATAATGGTATCGTTATACTAACCATTTGATATTTAAGCAAGTCTTATACACTGAACCATAAATTAGTTTCTTTCCTATAAAATAATGAAATCGGGATGCTCGCTCAACATTATTAGTCTTTTTCTTTTTCTTTCTTTCTTTATTTTAATTTTTTTGTCTGTTCATTACCAAAAACATGGATGGACCGAAAGTTTCTAAAAAGATTAATTAGAAAGTCAATCATTTTGATACCCAAAAAAAAAAATAAAAAAATTCTTCTGGTCTTTATTATAACACATTTTTAATTTCTCCTATATTTCATTTATTATGTTGTTCAAATTGTTGAAAATAAAACCTTAAAAATGCATATTCATAGTTAGTGTGTTCTCTCAATTATTACAAAACATTTTTAAGATTTCATTCATTAATTAAAAAAACACAATAAATACTAAAATTTTAGAAGAATTAAAATGATTTATAATTAGGACCGAAATTAGTACCACCATTTTGTTTAGTATGATCAATATAAGATGTTAGCCCTAACGCCGCCTTCATCATTTAAAGCCTTTGAATAACAGAAAAAAGGCGCCAAAGAAGCAATGAACAAAAAACCGTCATCCTCATCACTGCCATGATTCTACACAGCCTCATTTCAAATTCCACGAAAATACGCCATCGATTCCTTTACAATTACTGTTCTTCCTGCTCAATCCAGTTCTCCACTCTAAGCTCCAGTTTCAGTTCGTTGGCCGCCTCAATAGTTGACCACACGCCAGAAATCCCTCCTAATTCCAGCTTCAAGACTCCAGGACAATGGCAGAGTGAGCCAACTTTATCCCGGTCTCATCAATTCGGGGCATCCCGAGAAGAAATTAATTCACAGAAGTTTCATTTCAAAGAGGAGGAACCCGTTTTTCTTTTGCCCTTGGTTCCTGAAAAACGAGACGGTCTTATTGCGCGCTATCACTCATCCTCTTCTGATTTTGATGCCAGCCAGCTTCATTTAGAGATAATACGAGATGGGTTTGTTTCAGATTTATTCATGTGTAACACGCTTATTAATTTATATGTCAGAGTTGGTGACATGGTTTCTGCTTTCAAGCTGTTTGCTGAAATGTCTGAGAGGAACCTGGTTACTTGGGCTTGTTTGATTTCTGGATACACCCAGAATGGAATGTTTCACGATGCTTGCAAGACTTTTCGGGAATTGTTGATCTCGGGGTTTGTTCCAAATCATTATGCCCTGGGTAGTGCTTTAAGAGCTTGTCAGGGTTTAGGGTCATTGGGTCTAAGGTTTGGGATGCAAATTCATGGATTGATCTCAAAAACCCCTTATTCTTCTTATGCTCTTGTATCCAATGTGCTGATTTCGATGTATGGTCGTTGTGCAAGTTCTGCTGAGTATGCGAGGAATGTTTTTGATGATTTAGAATCTCGGAACTTGATTTCTTGGAACTCTATCATTTCAGTATATTCACAAAGAGAAGACACTGATTCCGCTTTTGAACTCTTTTCCGGGATGCTAAATGAGTGTGCAATTTTTGGTTTCACTCCTAGCGAATATACTTTCGGTAGCTTGGTTACTGCTGCTTCATGTAATTCTATATTTTTGCTTCAGCAGATGCTCGCAACAGTGGAGAAATCTGGTTGTTTGGAAGACCTGTACGTGGGTAGTGCATTTGTCAGTGGTTTTGCAAAGCTTGGGATGCTCGATACTGCTAAAAAAATCTTTGAACAGATGAGTACAAGGAATGCTGCTACCCTGAATGGGTTAATGATTGGATTGACAAGGTTAAATCAAGGGGAACAGGCAGCTAAAGTTTTCACCGAAATGGGAGGTTCGGTTAGGTTGACTTCTGATTCATTACTTGTTCTTTTAACCACGTTTCCTGAGTTTTCATCTCTGGAAGCTGGGTGTAGAAAAGGTAAGGAGGTACATGCACATGTTATCAGGACTGGCCTAGCTCATACGGAGATACCAATCGGAAATGGATTGATCAATATGTATGCCAAATGTGGTTCAATTGATTATTCTATTTCTGTTTTTGAACTCATGGCTAATAAAGATTCAGTGTCCTGGAATTCAATAATATCTGGTCTTGACCAAAATGGGTGCTTTCAAGATGCAGTTTTTACCTTCCATGATATGAAGAGTAGTGTTATCTCTCCTTCGAACTTTACGTTAATTAGTGTGCTGAGTTCATCTGGAAGCCTGGGGTGGGTCAAAATGGGAGAACAAATACACTGTGAAGCACTGAAGCTGGGTCTTGAATATGATGTATCAGTGTCTAATGCTCTTCTTTCGCTATACGCCAACTCTAAACTTATAGCTACATGCAAGAAATTATTTTCGCTGATGCCTGAATATGACCAAGTATCTTGGAATTCCATGATTGGGGCCTTCAATGGTACCGAAGCATATCGTCATGAGGCCATGCTGTATTTTAAGGAGATGATGCGACGTGGATGGAATCCTAATAAAATAACCTTTTTAAATGTTCTTGAAGCATTAGCGCCTGTTTCTCTTCTTGAGTTTTCTCGCCAAGTTCATTCTGCTGTTATAAAATATGGAGCTATGAATGACTGTTCCATTGAGAATGCACTTCTCTGTTGCTATGGAAAATGTGGAGAAATCAATTACTGTGAAGCTATATTTTCCAGAATGCAGGGAAGGAAGGATGATGTTAGTTGGAACTGTATGATTTCTAGTTACATACACAATGATTTTTTATCGAAGGCCATGAGTCTAGTCTGGCTTATGTTACAGAATGGTCGAACACTAGACAGCTTCACTTTTGCTACTGTTCTTAGTGCATGTGCCTCAATTGCCACTTTGGAGCGTGGTATGGAAGTTCATGCTTGTGCTATTAAATCGTGTTCAGAGTCTGATGTTGTCATAGGAACTGCACTTGTTGACATGTATACGAAATGCGGAAGAATAGATTATGCTTCCAGACTCTTTGAGTTAATGCCTAAGAGGAATGTGTACACCTGGAATTCCATGATTTGTGGTTATGCACGCCATGGTCATGGGAAAAAAGCTTTAGATCTTTTCACCAGAATGGAACTAGATGGTCTATCTCCTGATCATGTCACCTTTGTTGGTGTCCTGTCTGCCTGTAGTCATGTGGGGTTGGTTGATCAAGGTTTCCACTATTTTGAATCTATGAGCAAAGTTTATGGTTTGGCTCCTCGAGTGGAGCATTTTTCTTGCATGGTGGACCTCCTTGGACGAGCAGGAAAAATTGATAAAGTGGAGGACTTCATCAATAGGATGCCAATGGTGCCTAATGCTTTGATTTGGAGGACAGTTTTAGGGGTCTGCAGTCGAGCAAATGGAAGAATGACACAAATAGGTAAGAGGGCAGCTCAAATGCTACTGGAGTTGGAACCACAGAATGCTGTGAATTATGTGCTTCTTTCTAACCTACATGCCTCCAAGGGAATGTGGGAAAACATGGCAGAGGCTCGAAATGCAATGAATGAATCAGCTGTGAGGAAGGAAGCTGGATGCAGCTGGGTTACCATGAAAGACGGTGTGCATGTTTTCGTTTCTGGAGATAAATCACATCCCGATAAAGATATTATATATGAAAAACATAAGGAATTGCACTTGAAAATGAAGGATGCAGGATATGTGCCGGAATTGAATTATTCCATGTATGACCTGGAACAGGAAAATAAAGAAGAGTTGCTGAGCTACCATAGTGAGAGGCTGGCAGTTGCTTTTGTTCTCACTCGAAAATCAGAGTTGCCAATAAGAATTATGAAGAATCTTCGCATTTGCGGGGACTGCCATTCGGCCTTCAAGTACATATCAGAAATAGTTGGTAGGCAAATTGTTTTACGAGATTCAAACAGATTCCACCATTTTTATGGTGGTAAGTGTTCATGCAATGATTATTGGTGAATTTCATCTTTTCTTAACCTCCTTAATCTCCCACTGTACAGTTATTGCTACTTAATGAAGATAATAATCTTATGCCTTCTTCTGTGTTATTATATTTGGACTTTCATAATTGAATGATGGGTAGTTGTATTGTTGAATCTCATAACCTTTGTGGCCATTCTAAAGATGTAAGCTTTGTGCTGAAAACTGTTATCCAGTCACCATGTGTTTACAACTTGTAGCGGGTCATCCCCCCCTTGTAGGTGTTCTGTTGGAAAGCACTTGCTTGCTATTAGTATCTTGTAAACTGCTGCAATCTGCATTGCTCTCAAATACAAGCGTTCCATGTTCATCTTGGTTTTCGTAATACCTTTGTTTTGACTTAGTAGATTCCCTTCAGAGAAAATTTTGAAGGGTGGTGAAGCTATTATACAAGGAGCTTGGGTTCGCAAAAATAATGAAGCTGGTGGTTTTCACCATGATGGAGGAGTAAAGCATGCTGTTCTGTTGGTCCATGCACGTTCTTTGGATATACTGTTATGGTAAGTGCTTTATTTGCGGTTTGGTTCCTAATAGTATTGACCTAATATGTCACTTATGAAACTTGTTATAGCTTCAAACTAAAGATAATTGATCTAGGGGTAAGAAGTAAATCATTTGAAAATATGACTTGTGCATTACTGAAATTCTTCAACAAAAAGGGATGTCTTTCATAGAAATTACTATAATCTATACAATAAAACCAAACCAAGATCTCTCTACCACCAATGCCAAAACTTTCTTAGAATCTTTGCATTCTCACATGAAACTGTTTGTTGAGAATGCAAAGATGTTTTTGGAGTGAGAATGGTAATATAAAGAAAGAAGCATTTACATTTGAATTTTCATGATTGACTACTGCAGTAAATGACAGTTCAATCTATCAATTAATGAGGCAAAATGTTTGTGGAGCGAGTTTCTTCCTGCAGTTCTTTCCACTGCTAGTTGGGTTGAAATAAGATGGTTGATGAGAGCGCACTGAAACTCAAACTGACTGTTGTAATAGGAAATGAAATTCTGATTTTTGACGAAGGAGAGTTGGAGGATCTACATCTGGCAGGCTCAAATCATGAACGGATCGTGATAGTTCTTCGAGAGAGAAAGGTATGCTGTAATTTATAAACTCCATTAACTATGATGAAGGAGTACTCTTTAATCTCAGTATAGTAAGCATATCTTACCCTGAGTCCACATCAAGCAAGAATGTACTGTTTGGCATTGTTGAATCTTCTACTGTTAGTGCTCTCATCTTGGCAATCACCTAAAAATCCAAAAATTATTCACAATGTTTGTGCTAAGTCCAAAGGTTTATTCAGTCGCAGGAAAATGAACATCTTTAAGGGTTATTAGTGATGGTTTCTTTACATGAATTGATTTTTCTTTAAGCTAGAATGTAAATTTGTGGCATATTAGACAATTGGTGGGATCTGATTACACTTTGGACATCTTTGTTTCATGGAGGGATTCTCGGTGAATAAAGAATTTGTAGTTGTGGAAAACAATAAAACAATGATTTTGATTCATTGCGTGGTGAGACAACTTTGTGACAATTTTTCTGTCTTGTGTATTCATATACTTGTATTTTTATACCTGAGTACCTTTATTGAAGAACTACCATATTTATGAATGAGCAGAGTACTTACTTCTGGAGATAATCCATGCGTTCCATATTTGTCATCCCAAAACATTGTCCCTATTCGATATATTTGTGGTATGCTCAGCACCTATCAAAGAAAAAAAAAAAGAAACCAAACAAAAAATTAGTTGAACAATGTGGCGGCTTATACATGCTGCACATGATGGATTAACTGCTTGCTTGAGTTGTTTCCCCTGACCCCAACCCCTCCCCCGAATTGAAAATTTGGAATGGCACTCTTGAATCGAGATTAGTTTTCAGGTCTACTTTTTTGTGCTTTAGTTATCTATAGCATGTGCTTAGTCAATTACCGGACAGATCTCTTTTGTTATGTCTTCCAAGGACCTCTGAGCTTTTTGATGCGAAACCTGCATGGTAATTTGTTAATAGTTTGCACGAAGTTTATAAAAGTCTATGTATCTTCTAGCTGAAATTGGATCTGAATTTAACAACAGTTTACCAGAAAATTCACTGCTTGCCGTATGTGATGAAGTTCATCCCAAGATGATCCAGCAAACTGTGAAAGCAAACTGTAAATATATTGTATAATCCATAAATTGCACTGGTGTCGGCCTGAAAATGGCCTTCTGTATGCTAGTTACCTGATCTGTTGTTCTAGCACACCAATATTCTAGCTCTTGCAAACCTGCCTTCAGGTATTCTCCATTGCTAAATGAGCAGCACTCTCTCCTGAGCAATAAACTGTAAAGAAATGTGGTTGTTCATTTAGTGAAACTTGGAACAGCTTGTTGGGAAGGATCTTGGAAACTAATATGTGCTGTTTGTCGTATAAGATTATATGAAATAAGTACAGAATACCTGTTGAGAAGCTGAACGTTGATAAATGAAAAAACCTGATTGAATATGTTCCTCATCAGAGTTGAAGGGACCTGATTAGAGAAATATGCACAATTTAATTAGGTTAAACTTTTCTGTTCTTATGGAAGTGGGCAATAGTGAATGGGAAGAATAGTTCATCATACATTTTTTTCGCACAGTATGGTCAAAGTATGATCCAAGCTGCGGATTATATTTTGCCAGTGTACACTGGATGCCTGTTGTTTTGCACTATTAACTGAATTAGTAATTGTAGAAGATCCTCTCAGCATTCTGGTTCTTGCAGTTCGAGGTGCCTGTCAAAGGCATTACAGCCTATAGTCAGGAATGAATTTCTTCTAGTGGGTAATTCCTTGTATGGAAAGTGCTTACATGTATGCATAAGTTCAGGAAAGGGCCAATCTCCTTCTTTAAGTTATCACGTATCATGCCATATATTTTTTCAACACATGCAGTTAAATGTTGCTTAAACAATAGGGCAGGGTATTTTGCTTCAATCCTGGATCGCATACTTGAGTTTCCCTCCATTCCACTGTATCCGCTTGAGACTTCTGCTCTCAATGTTGGTGAACGGAAACCCTGATATTGAAGCCAGGAAGTGTTAGAAATTGAGATGAATCATGTCAGTGTAGATAACTCAGGGGAAACATACTTGAGCCATTCTACCGAAAAGACTGCTGGGAGAGCTTCGGTTGCGGTGGGATACTACATTTGGCGCAGCGCTTGCTTTTATTGTACGCTGAACAAGAAGCAACAAAGTTGAAGTTGCTGACAACCAGTATGCTAGAGTGTTGCTATTGTCCTGACCCTGCAAGGAATATATCTTTACTTTGGACTGAAGCGAAATGCTTCCTTTGTTGGTCATAAGGATACTCGTTAAACTTAGGTTGTGGAGAATTGACATACATAACTAATTGCTAGTACCTCTATTGAGGATATGATAGCATGGATAATTCTGTCAAATATTGGAGTTTTCTCTGCCTCAAAAGATCTCCAGTGAAGAAGAGCTTTGTACACTATGTAGGCTGTAACAGGTTTCCCTTGCTCAAATCTCATATCTTCCAACAGACATTTGATTAGGACATCATGGTTTTCCTGGTCTCAAAGGAGCATAAGTAAGGTTGGAGGGTGTTTCATAAAAAAGATCTTAAAATCAATTTTACAGTTGTTTATTGCGTTGAAGATGTGCGGTTTCAGCTTTTACCTGCTGCTTGTCTGTCAGGGATCTTTGTTTAGTTAGGAGGGGAGCAAAATTGTTTGCGTCCTGCAAATTAAAATGAGATTGATACGTTATTTTAGAATGACAAATCCTTTCTTAAAATTTACATTTGAAGACGTTTCAGCAGGTTCAATGGCTGAGGAGAGATTGATGTACTTTGCCTACTTCTTGTTGCTTTATCCTTTCATGATCTTCCTTTCTGTGAAAGCCATTGTTCAGCTGTAAATTGAGTTTGGAGCCCTGCATTGTTCATGGAGGAAAGGTTAAAGCTAGGTTATTGTGACCACCGAGGTTGTATGCTGAAAACGTTGTACTAGAATACCTTTAGTATTGTGGCTTCCCCTTCAGAGGTGGGTAATTCAACCAACACAATTTTCTGGCTCCGAAGGAGCTCATTTTCTGACTCCAAGTCAATGATTTTCCTCTTGAGTCTGCAAAAGAAAGATCTCATAAAAATTTTCTTGTATGGTTTCATAGTTTGTGGGGTGTTGAATGACGTAATGTGCTAGTATGAATATTAAGGGACACCTTGGGCACAAGATACCACAAAAGTATCTTCCAAGAAAGAAAGTACGTAAGTGAAAATTCAATTTCGAAAAGTAACTGTATATGTTCACATCTAAGTTTAGAGCATTTTATATCTGTCTGAAGTACTTTAAACAAAATTCCCAAAAAAAGAAAAGAAATATTTAAAGCCTTTATTGTTGATTTCTGATTTCTTTGGATTTTTAAACTCTTTTGTAAATCAAGTATACATAGTCCACTCCACTGTGCTGGGATTGGGAGATGGAGGTGAACCTTTTGCACAAAAAAGGAGAAGCAGTTAAGTAGCATGCGTCTTTTTTGTCGTTTGCTTCAATGTATTTGCTAGTCAAAGTTCAACATTTCAAACTTGTTTTCCACCTCTTTGTGGGACCAAAATTGGCATTCTGACCTCAATTCATGGACAATTACACTTGTCCAAAGGTTTCAGGATCCCGTGCCAGTCTGCTATGTGCCAAAACATCTTTGTGTTCGTCACAGAAAATAACATATAAAATTTTATTATACTCACAGTTCGATATGTTCATTGAATTCATCATCAGGTGATGCAGCTAAAGCCTGCTGGCGTATGACCTGATTCTCAGCCTCAAGATTTGATAAGTTGAGCTCTAACCTGAGATTGAACAGTAAGCTGTAAAAGGTTGGACAAGGGAGTTTGCGGGGAATAATTGTTAACGTCAATAAAGAGTGACATGCTACCTTCCAATTGTCTCCTGAAGTTTTAAAACTCTGAGCTGCAATTCCTCTGCCTCTTTGAGCCTGGCTTCGCTTTCTTTCTGCACTTCAGAAAATGTAATCTCAAACTCTTCTATCTTGTTCTTTAACTCTGCAACTTCTTCCTGCAAATAATGCCATCTTACTAATCAAGAGTAGTAACGAGGATTAGGTAATCCATGCCTCCTTGCATGATAGCGTGGCAATGACAATCACCCAGGGCTATCTTTACACGTAAGAACTTCTAAAATTACATCTTCTTTAGATGTTTTCTCTTCTCATGGATGATAGGTTATTCTTAATTCTTGATATAGAATCCACAGCCCATTTTATTGCTTTTATTACCTTGAGTTTATCATTTTGGTCTGTTAACTGCTCCACCTTGGTGTTGTCAACAACTGGTACCTCCTGGATAACTGGTGGAGCTAGATCAATTGCTAATTTCGCTGCTTCTTTTTCACGAACAATGGCTGCATTTGCTTCTTCTAGTTGTGCTTGTAATTCATGTAGTGTGGACTGCAATTTTGCAATCTCTTGCCCCTTGGCTTCTTCAAGATCAACCTACAACATCTCCCACATTTAATAATATTTGTTAGGACTGTTCTGTTACATTCATTTCGATAAAAAATTGTATGAAATGGGCAGAACATCAAGTGCTACAGAGTTATTCATTCCGTAATGGTTTAACATGTCACTTCAGAAGATTTGTTGATATAAGTTGACTACCAGGATCCTACCCTTAAGTGCTTTTCAAAATCTAATCTCCATGTCAGCTCCTCTACACGTTTCTCCAGTTTGTCCTTGGCTTCTTTCAATGCTCCTGTTTCCCTTGCAGCCTGCATTTGGATTTTTTTAATGTGTGAAGAGTTGAATATGTGAGCAGCAGGGATTGCAAAATATTGAGTTAAACTGTCCTCAATTTGTTGCTTATACATATTTCAACATGAGTTATAGAAAATCAAAGTTCACCATTCTCAGTTTTCGAAGCTCCTTCCTTGCCACTCTAGCTCTCCAGAGGCACTGTAGCACAAGATTTGCTTCCTGTAGCTGATTATACATGGTGACTGCATGGAATCTTCTCCACTGTGTCTGGATGAAACAGTAAGTAGCAATTTTAGTTGATATGGTGTTCTGTATGCAGACTGTAAACCAGTTCAATAGCAAGCTAATCCATTCTTCCTTTGATAAATGTCAACCATTCTATACTTCCTTTCCTTTGCCTTCAAAACTATGTTAGAATGAAAACAAACTAACCAATGAAGGAAAAGTTTAAGTGTCATAATCTGTGACACTTGGACCAATTTTTACATTTCCTTTAAGGAAGAGCCAATTTTTCTGACTTCAATGGCTTTCTTGTGATTTTACTTTCAGGAATCCTGCCTTCTTTAATTTTGGCAGTTTGCACTGTTGGAAACTTATTCAGTTTTTTTCTACTAGTGGTGCTTTTCGCTTAATAATCTGTCCCATGCCAACAGATCATCAAATCTTTACTCCAGAAATTGATCTTTTGAATCTGGCCTATATTTTAAACTCTAAACAGACAAACATTTGATTCAGAACTTTGGTCTGAAAGGACGGTAAAGCCTCATATTGCTGCTAGACAATATGTTTATTTTCATGATGAAACTCTGAAATGTCCTGACCTGAAGAATTGTTGCTGCCTTGTTACGTCTTCTTTGCCTGTACTCATTTCGTGCTGCCATGGCTCGCATCCCTGTTTGAATAACTATTGCTGCTGCTTTTAGTTTTGTGTATGTTTTTCTTGCTGCATCAGCTCGAACATGCTTTTGTATGTTGATTGAAGCTGCTTCCTTCCTCATACAATCATAAAGCCTACGTGCAAGCCTTGCTGCATAAGAGGCACAGGAAATCATTACAATTGCTTGCCGAACTGTGCATGTCAAGCGAATGTCTGTAATAAACTTCTTTTTAAATAGTTTTACTTTGAGAAATCTAGATATCATACATAGATAATACTAATTACTTTTTTTTTTTTTTTCCTTTTTTTTCCCCCTGTAAGAGCCAGATTTCTTAAATGGTCACATGGTGCTGATAAGAGAAACATATACATATCTTGATTCTTATGAAGAACTGATTAGCTTAATATGAAAATTATGGGTCTGATTTTGATGTATGAATGAATCTGTACATTGTGAACATATTTAAGCTCATTCTGTTTTCTACCTCTCCAGTATTTTTGAGTGTTGATTGTAGCCTTTCGTAGCATAACAAATTCTTTCCTTGTTAGGTGCGTCCGAATTTGTCTTTGGATCCGTCTAGCTGCAAGAGACAGAATTTCAGCTCTTCTAGCATCCAGCTCTGCCATCTGCCCAGCTCTGAGAAATACCTTGGTTTTCCCAATCTAACAATTTGGCAAAAGTTATAAGGTAATTTGTTCTCACCTAATCAAGTTCAATAAATTCCAGCGAGGTATTCTTGAGTCTCCACATAATATAAAATTTCAGATTCACTACCTGATAGCCCTTTAAGCCCATTTTGTCACAAATTGCAATGCATGCTGACTTCTCCTCATATCTGCACCACCAAAAGAGTTCTGGTAAATCAGAATATCGTGGAATCTTCTTCTAAATGTGATTTACAGAATTCTGTTCCATCCTAAGCATAAGAAAAATTTGGTTCTATGAAAGATAAAAGCTATCTCTAATATCCTACTATTCATAGAACAGAAGTTCAAACATGGTGGATTTTATAAACTGATGGAACCTACCCATCAAGAACATCAGGAGCTAACATCCCGAAACGATCAAGAAACTCATCAAATGTTCTCTTTGTTGGATACCCTGCACAACTAATCCTGATTGCTTCCAAGACGCCCTGAGAAATGCAGGCATGATATAGTTGTTGAGTTTAATTTTCTATTGACCAGCATAGCTTACAGCAGCTGCAGCTGAAGGAAAATGGAGGACCATTACCAGCCAAAAACTTGAAATTGAGAACTCACCCCACATCTCAGCTGGTTTAAGACATTAAAATTCTCAAATATCCCAGGCTTCAAAACTGCATTTGGCTTTATGCATCTGATATAATGTGGTTCTGTGGTGCTCAAGGTTTCCATCAAGGATTGTAGTTGTTGCTTGAAGTCAAAATGAAGAACAGATTAGGTCCTTAAAGTTCTAAAAATGGTGTATTGACATCCACTATATGGATCCTTCATAAGGGTACCTTAAAGCGCGTTCCAATGGACGAAAACTTGGACTGCTTGGATGTTTCCTCTGGCAATGATGGAAAGAGATTTGCAACAAATGGACATCTTGAGGCAGTCAAAAGATCCTGATGTTCTGCAATAACATAATCCTTGTTTTTGTCTAAGAATTGATCTGCTTGGTAAGTAACCTGTAAGGCAAATAATTTTAGGGATAACAAATGCACTGGTGGAAGATTGGATGTTTGATACAGTAGATATACTCACATCACCAGCATAATGATTGATTGTGAAATCAGTTCGAGCAAGTTTTGGCTTGCTGAAACGTTTGTGTCCTTTGTATGTCTGGTACATCTTCTGTGCGAATGTCTCATGAGTTGACTTGGGAAACATGCTGCCAAGAAAGCATGTTAGTTCACTCATGTACTCCGCTTTTATGGATGAAGTTCATAATTTTGCCTGTTTGTTTTTCTTTGTTAAGAACTAGAAATGGGAACAGAGTTGCTATAGGAAAGTACTGCTGGAAGCAGTCTGCTGTTAAAATTTTGATTTGGTAAATGAGTTGCAACAACTTGTCTCTTATAGACTCTTGAATTTCTTAGAACGAAAATAATAAAAATGAAGTTCACATACCATGCTTCATCAAGAAGAGCAATGATGCCACCAGGTTTCTGCAAATAAAGGTTATTAGTAAGCAGTACAAGTGCTTTTATTAGCCAGGTGAGTGCCAGATGATATTGTTACCTTCTCAATAAGATCCAGAACATCTTGGTTATCTACAAATTCTACATAGCTCCAGTCAATTTCCTCCCTCGTGTACTCTTCTTGTTCCATCTTGAACACATGCTGCATTTGTATTTCTCCCATTTTTATTGACTTCTGCTCTTCAGTATAGAACATAAATTTGGGTAAAGAAATTATTTTGATTCTTACCTGATTGAAATGCTGCTGTAGCTTCTCATTTGTTAGGTTTATGCACAACTGCTCAAAACTAGCATTTGAATCACTTACATAAGATGCTGATTTGTGGTTGAAGCCATAATATAGGTACAAATTCTGAACTTTGTACGAACCTGTTAATTTTGAAGGTTTCAAAGCCATATATGTCAAGAACTCCGATTATGCTTTTGGCATCCGGATCCTGACCAATGGAACTGTTTATCTTGTCCACAATCCTACAAGTGTATATAAAATATGCTTGAGTACATTTGGATTAAGCATAGTTTGTATAAGATATCTCACAACTTTAGGGCTTGAGTACCACCCCATATTTCTTAAAAACTAAATGTTACTGAAAGCTCTTAAACTATCACCCATAGCAGAAATGTTCTGTTTGATAATAAAATTGTTACCAATCAAACAATCTGGAATATATTGTCTTTGCAAGAGCATCACGGCTAGTGGTAGCTGCAGCCGGATCTAGTGGTTTTGTGATGTTTCCATCTGGAGTTACGATAACACGTTTGCAGAGTGAGTCTTCCAGTGCCTTCTTGTCGCACCTGTAGGACATAATTTTTTTTAATGAATTATAAGTTGATAGTGAGTGTTATAACTCTGTAGAAGTTACAAGGTGTTCAGAAATCAGAATGCTGACATGAGCAGCTCCGCAACAGTCTGAAGATGGTAAGCTGATTTTTCATCTTTCAGCTTCGAAGAGTCTATATCCTTCCCTTTAATGAAGTCAATGTTCCCCAGATGAAGTATAGCAGCCACAACCCGGAATATAGCATCCTATATAATCATATATATGTGAATTAGTTTACTCTATTACTGAATTTCTTCTGATATTCTTCTTAAATTGTACATGGACATTCACCTGCTCATCCTGGTTTATGCCAACAACATCCATGGCTTTTCTGGTCTCTAAATATTCTCTTGCATCGTCTACATTTGCCACTTCGTAACAGTTTGTTTGATTCAGATAATGAAAGGTTCTTGGGTCTCCAAGTTTGTACTTCTTTGCATCCTGTAGAAACAAAAACTTCAGTGCTACTGGTACTTTTATCTAGGATGATTGGAGTTTAATCTTCACTTAAGTTCTTAAAGATACCTCTGGAGGTGCTGCACACAGCATATAGAAACAATGATAATTCCTTTCTGGGTCAGAAACTTGACAAACGCGTGATCTTTCCAGTAGATATGTTCTGACAGCTGCCCCTGAGATCTTTCCATGTCTATCAAACTGAATTTCTACAAATTTTCCAAAACGACTGGCATGACCATCAAGTCATGCTATTTCTTGTTAAATGATTTGTCTTCATAGGAAATAGAGAGTATCAGAAAGGAAAATCTGTATGTTGCCAATGAGAAAGAAATGACGAGCTGCATTTTGAACTGTGTACCTAGAGTTATTGTTCTTGACAGTCTTCGCATTTCCAAATGCTTCTAGAACTGGGTTGGACTGGAAAAGTGGAGAAATTAGTCCTATTCTTCTAGTAAACCTAAACCTTATAGATGTTGGTTAACTTACTTCTAAAACTTGTTGTTCAACTGTTCTTCCTTCAGCACCAGATCGACCGCCCATAAAAGCAAGATATCTCATTAACATTTTTGTGGTCTCAGTCTTCCCTGCTCCACTTTCTCCACTGACCAAAATAGATTGGCTCTCATCTTCATTTATCATTGATCTGTCACAACGTGTTTTACACATGAGGCACAAATTCTTCCTATATTTGTTGCAATTTTAGGTAAGTTATTCGAGAAAATGCTGAATGATTTGTACCGGTAACAGGTGTCAGCAACAGCAAAAAGATGGGGACTTAGCTCTCCAAAGGCAGCTCCTTTATACTGTTCCATCATGCTGGTATCATACAAGTGTGGGAGTCTCCGGAAGGGATTAACAGCTATCAGAATGTTCCCAGTATAAGTCTGCACAATACAGGGTTGATACCAAATTAAGTCGTTCTTTATGAAAAATTACAGAGCTATAAAAAGGTTCTCTGCCAGCCTGATACTTAAGCTGCAAGAGTTGTCTTCTTACATATATCTCATTGAGACCATATCTGCATGCAAGGTTGTAAAGAACTCCAGGCTCATGGAGGTAAGCTAACTTGGTCATGTCATCAACCCCGGATGGTGGCGCCTCTGTGTCCTTTGGGTATATGCTAGAAATGGCTGCAACTATCTGAAATATATAAGATAACATGTTCAGCTCCTCTTATATGTGTAGGTTCTTACGTTCATGTCATCTTCTCTTTGAAGATTTAGATCAGTAACTGTTTCAGTTGCACCTAAATGTGGTGATCTTACATTAACAAAAGAGTGCTCGTGGTCCTCCATCCATTTTCTTCGGTCATACTAATTTGGAGAACTATTATGGATATTCTAATTTACAGTTAACAGTCTGCGATCATACTGTGATCTGTTGTCATTTATCTATCAGAAAGCATAGAAGTTGCCTGTAATCTACTTGTTTGAAGCTATATCTCTCTAGCTGATACTTAAAACAATGATGTCTGCTTGACATTTATAACAAGTACCATTATTGTCCAATATATATAGATCTGTTGCTTGAAGTATTGACAGTCCTATACATGCTTACATATAACTGTTACAATAAGTAATCTAACTTGATCAAAAGTATTAGGGCTATGAAGCAGTTATTGCTTACTGTTTTCTCATTTGCGGTAACAATGGTAGCATCTGAACCTTTGATTTCTGCCACTTGCCCATCAATCCAGGCAATTTCAGGATCCTCAACCCAGACGTGGGAGCCTACTATAATGTTTACAGGAGTTCCCTGAAGGTGTCAAGCAAAAGCAATCAGAGTAAGCATCTTTCTTTCACAATGACTACAAAATAAATCAAACATGATGAAGTCTTGATCATGAACAGACAGATATAGCTTACCATTATCGGATACTATACGATCATCGAATCAAGGCTAATGATACGAGGGCAGTGATCATGAAAATGCTCTTTCCTGCGAGAAAAAATGTGAGAAAAAAAAACAGAATGCTAATGGACTGGGGTGTTGGAATGTGGAAACCAAAAGGAGAGGAAAGAGTGTGCTGAAATAATAGTTTTGAAAGTAAGTGAAAAGCAGAGGGAATGGAGGGATGGTGGAGTTAACACCAAAAAAGGCAAAAGGAAGAGCAGGCAGCCAGCCACCGTTCGCCTCCCCAGTCCCCTCCACCCCCCACCATGCTGTCAACTTTTTTGATCTTTGATGTCCACATAGGAATCTGACTTGGACTTTTTTTTTTTTTTTCAAGCTGGCCATTCTGGTTTTGTGTTACAATTGCTTGAGCACTAAGGGTGATTTAAATTTCCAATAATCTTGTTTGAATTGTAGGGAATGTTTGTCAACTAGAGATTAATGTTGTTGGCAACCCTCTTGTGGAAAAAGTGGTCATTGTGTTTGCAATTATGATGTGTTTCCTAATTAACAGTTGTCATTTGACAGGCTCTTGTCCTAGTTAATTAAGATTATAGTACTGAGATCCATGCTTTAGTAGCTTGCTTTTACCTTTTACTTTCAGTTAATGTAGCATTGTAGCTGAAACATGCATCTTCTTGCAGAACGCATGCCCTTTATCTGGTTCAACTTTTGTGTATCAGTCGTATTTTATTAGTGAAAAGAAAACGTCGTTAACTGACTTTGCTCGAACTTTCCATGGTCAATGGAGATGAAAATCAGGAAGGGAGGATCACATAGGGATTGTAGTTGTAAAGTGTGATACTAATGTATATTCTTCATTCAACAAGTTCATAGGACACCTGGAAAGGTGTGCCTTCAATTAGGGCCCCCTCTCATTTTCATTTTTTTTTGATGAGTTTTTCTTCAAAATGGCAGCGCCCACATAGTTTACTTTTTGCTGTAGTAGTAATGATCATCTTTCTGGGCTGTGGGAATTGAAATCAAATTTCCTCGGATTGAGGACGGTGGAATATTTGTGGGTTAATGGTGAGTTGAAATCCTGGCATAATTAAATTAATTAATTTTGATTTCGCTGTTTTCACATGGGAAAAAGGCATGATGAATGTGGGTCTAACAGAGAAGCCTCCCTGTGCTTTGCTTTTCCATCAAGCTTTTTTGCATTCTTTATTAATTTTTCTTTTCTTATTCTGCGAATTAATTGGTTGTTTTTTCTTTTCTTCTAGGGTTTGCTCAAGTAAGACTAATGATTATTCTTCCCCGGGTCAGTCCCATATTAATTGTCCAATTTACCAAATTAAATACTCTAAATATGAGATAGAAAGAAGTACTCCATTTCATTTGTTCTTAAAAAAAAATTATGTTGAGTTTTTAAATTTAAATTAAAAATAATATTAATCTGAATATTAATATTAATTTTTTTTTTTTTTGGGGCCAGAGGTGGTATTTTACATACATATTCAGGAAAGAATGCTTTGGTAGTAAAGGAAATATTGAGTATATAAATTTGCAAGGATCTACAAGATTACGTCTGCTCTGGATTCTGATTTTCTATCTTTTTATTCTTATTTTTAATTCTTTTTTAAGGTTGGATTCTGACTATTTAATCAGCTCATTGTGTAGATTGTACTCCTTTTCTTAGCACAATGATTATTATTTAATTAATATCAAGCTCAACTATTGTTTAACTTCTTTCGGTCCTTTTTACTTATAAAGTACTACAAGTTGAATTACGGTTAATTTTTCGTTTATGTGTCATAATAAGACCCAACTATTAATTCCATAATCTAATGTTGAACACAGTGCCCAACAAAATGGAATTCTACTACCCTTATATATGGAAGATGAACATACAACAACAATAACTCAACATCTTTATTCATCTTTAGGACAGATTTCGAAACTGATAATAGAGGGAGACAAGTACTCCAGTTTACAATTGAATTTCGAACCTAAAATATTTATAAGGTATATTTTGATTTTTCTTAAATTTTATTTATTATATTTTTTTAGTTGAACACAAAACATTAAAAATAAATTTTTTTTACATTTATTGTATTCGCTCAAATTATTATAAAAATATTTTTAAAGCTTCATTTTCACTTAGAAAAATACAATAAATGAATATTCAGAGAAATCAAAATACCTTATAATAAAGACAAGAGAGAGTACACTCTTCGAGTTCTAGCTCTGCTTTCAGCTTTTGTTTTTCTTTTTCATTTGACATGGTCTCGTAATACAAAGACGAAATCTTTTTATGTATTTGTTCTTTCTCTGAAGAGGCTATCGATTTTTCCATTTTAAATTTTGTGCTGCCGCTATGGTCACATATACACATCAAACAATATTAGTTATGTTTTATTTTAATATGTTGCAACTAAAAGAATAGGTCGGGAATTTGTTTTGGACTTGATCATCCAATATGAAATCATTTGTTAATCTGTTAGGCTTTTCTTTTTCTGAATTTCGAGAAACATTTTTGGAAGGAATTTTCATAACTCAACCTTCCTATAAAATACTCTCTTTGGTCTACGTTATAGAGAACGATTTCGAACAAAATCTTGTGTTATAGATCACCTTAAACATTAACCCAAAAACATAAAAAAGGAAATGCACTTTAAACTCTTGTGTTGTTTTTTAATTTTTTTTCCCTATTGAGTTCACACTAAATTATGTCTACAATTTGTTTTTGGTTTTCTTGGTCGCAATTTCATCTAAAATATTTTCCACAAGTTTATTGGCATTGACGGTTCATTTATAATTTTTTTTTTCGGGGTAAAAAACTCCCCTCGAAATCATATTGATATTGATAATGTACCTATATACCCTTTGTTTTTTTTCCTGGTTTTGGAGTATAAACTTGCCTTAATCGCTTTATAGAAATTCTTCCAACTCTGTTCTTCAATATGAAACTCTTCTTGATAGCGAACATTTTTCTTAAAAATACAAATTAGTGATGGTTTAAGGCATTTTCATCCTTTTATAGATTTTAGAAAATCCCTCTTGGTAATAATTTGCTCAATACAATCTAGTGAACATGCAGCCTCGTGATTGTTTCTTTCACGGCCTAATCTTCTTTTGGGACCAAAAAAATCACAATATTTACTATTTGAAGTAATCAAAACAATAATAATTATTATTATTGGAAAAATCCATTTTCGATGTGCCCTAGGAAATTTTTATCAATGATTTGCTTGCTTTCTAGAATCTGTTCATGTAGTACTCAAAAGAGGCAGATAAGGTTCCACCCCATTAACTTGACGAGCTTATATATATTGATACATGAAAAATATATTCTTTCTCAAGGTCTGAAAAATAGAGCTAAAAATTGTTTTTTTATTTTTTGAAGATTAATGGAGTTCAAAGAATTCACGTGTTCTTGTTGCATGTTATTGCTCATTGGGATGACTCTATGTAGTGGTTCCAGGTTGAGCCACTTCGACCAGAGTACTCTTGTCAAGTCAATTAAGGTTGTTTATTTTTTCTTAATTATTTCTTTAAGAAAAATTAGTCGATTTTAATTGTTGATAGAATGTTTTAGTCTGATAAAATGAACTTAAGTACACTGTAACGTTTTTCTGTGCTTCACAGAGTAAAGATGGCGATGTGATAGATTGTGTGGACATCTCTAATCAGCCAGCATTTGATCATCACCCTTTGTTTAGTGACCTTAATGCTCAGGTTAACACTAAGAGATCAATAATGCAGTCATGGCAGTTAGATGGAACTTGTCCTGATGGAAACCATTGCTGTTAGACGAACAACACAAGAAGAAATAAGAGGAGCTAACTCAGATCAATTTTCATGGAAGCAAATTTCAAGTGACCACATTCGACGGAAAACCGAATACTTTTTCCAGCATTAGATGTTTCTTTTAAATTTCACAGACACGGTATTAATTGACATTTGAAAATTAATATCTAGGTTACTGATTTCTTCAATATTATCAGTATTTAGTCGTTATGTACGCACATAATGTATAGTAGACACGTTAGACATGTTATCTTAAGTTTAGTAAGTTGCTAAAGAAAAACAAAAGTATCAATAAGAAGCTTATTTCCATTCATGCAACACACAACAAAATTCTAAATTTAAATTATTCCAGGATTTTATTTGCATTTATTGATGCTTGAATTTTGTATAATTTAATTTTGGTCTCGCATTGATTTTCATTTTTATATATACAATAGTTTGCAGCTGTATACGTGAAAGGGGGAAGAGTACTACAGAGGAATGGCTTTTCTAGACATATGGGCTCCCAATGTTAGGCCCAACGATGACAGTAAATCGGCAATTTGGGTTATTGGAGGTTGGAGGACTTCCGATTTCAACGTGATTATAGCTGGTTGGATGGTTAGTTCTCTTCTATATTACAGTGTTTAATACTCAATTCGTTGTACAAAAATAATCCGCACTATAAATTATATTGAAAGTAACAGTATAAAATAAAGATAAAAGAAATTACATTTTTAGTTGATAGTATATCTCACTCTCTTCGTTCTTTAACATAAGCAATTACAACAGGTGTATCCAAAACTGTAAGGAGGTAATAGAACAAAAATTTTTACTTACTGGGTTGTAAGCATCACGAAATCCATACCTTTAATATCAATATTTATATTGTGGGAGCATCTACAAATTAAATTATTTTCCTTTCTCTCTCTCAAATATGTGAAAAAAAACATTAACTGGGTGGCGATGATCAGCCATCTGGATGTTAGGACTTGCAATGTCCAGGTTTTGTGCAGATCAGCAATGAATTTGCATTAGGAGCTCCTTTTGTTGTTGTTTCTAAGGTCGACGAAGGTTTGCCAACTAAATTTCCTTTGGTTATCTCTAAGGTAATATAATCAAAATGATTTTTGTTTTTTTTACAAAATCAATTTGAAAAAATGAGTTTGAGAGTAAAAACATTTTTGAGGTAGTTTGATAAACTAGGGAAGTTTACAAGTCAACAGCTAGACATCCAGTTGGGATTTGTGTTTTGAGCAAAGTCTTGATTTGTTTACTGATAACATAAAAATATATACACTTTTAGCAGGTATTTCTTACTCATTTCTACTTATAATTTAGTGTCAATTAGTTAGGATTAGTTTAATTTTAGGGTGATTTTACAGTTCAGGTATCTTGGAGGGTCAATATGAAAAATTAGTATAAAAGAGGGCCAAATTGCACAAAAGGGCATCAAAATGGACTGGAATGGAAGCTGCTGGAAATTGAGCTGCTAGAGGATCAATCAGAGCTGAAGCAAGTGGAGAAATCCTTGCTGTGAAAGAAAGATTGATAGCAAATGGATTCAAGGGGAAGAATCTGCAGTAGCTACCTCAATAGAGGAAGAAAAAATGGCAGCTGCTCTGCTGCCAAGTTGATGCTGCAGTTGCTGTTACTACTGTCAATCAGGAAGAGCCAAGGCTGAATTCTTGCTGCCAAAGGAAGGAATTGCTTCGCCATCACTGCAAGTTATAGCTGCTGCAAGTTGAAGAAGGGAAAGAGGGAGAATATGTAGAAAACAACAACTACAACCTGGTACTTGCCTGTTGTGACTGCTGCTACTGAATTGATGGATTGGTTGTTGTAGTCAGGTGAGAAATGTTGTTGCAAGTGATCACAGGAAAAAGGAAAAGGCAAAAAGATTTAGGCTGAATAGGGAGCTGAAACATAATGATGGAAGGAAGCATGCTGCTGATGCTGCTACTTGCTACTGCTGCTAGTTGAGCTACTGTGGATTAAAGAATGAAAAGATAGAGATTTGTGGCTTGAAATTAGAGAAACGGCACCGAAAAAGAAGACTAAAAGAAGAAAGTAATCATGAGAGGAAGGTGGCTGATTGCGGCTGAAGAGAAAGAGTAGCCAAAGAGAAGACTGCAACTTGCCAACTAGGCAAGTTGCTGAATAAACAAACCTCTACTGCTGCAAATTGCTATCTCGCCTTTCTGTTGTAGAGAAGAAGGCCAGAGACCAACCAATCCAAACTTCTCCAAATCTTTATAAATAGTCAGCTAATAGCAGTTAGAAAAACAACAGATTAGGTAGTTATATTTAGTCACAAAGACAGTAGTTAGGTAGTTAGTTAGAGGGTTAGAAACATGGTAGTAGCAGGAACAAGGAGCCAGACTGTCACTTTGTCAAGTGGCGAACGCCACTCGCCATAGTAAGCAGACAGAAACTGTCCCTACTATCATCTTCCCTTTCTTTCCCCTGGCCTTTTGATCTAGATTCATGTCTTATCTTTGGTACTTTGTTGTTCTCATGTTTAACTCAATAAACATGAGTAACTAACTCAGTTAAGGGTTTAATCTCTACTATCTTTATGTGAACGTTTTGATTCAGTTTCCGAGGTGTTGTGCCTAGATAAGTGATTTAATTAACCTTTTAATTAACTTGGCCACTTAATTAAATGTGCTTGCATGGTTATGAAGATCTGAAAGGGGGGAGCATAACCTTAGAACTGCTTAATCTAGTCTATGACAATGGATAAATCTACCTTGTGATTCCAAACATCAACGAAAGTTAGGTGAATGGCATAGACGATCAAAGAGGGTTTAAGAACTCAATGGCTTAGATTATGAATTACTTTGACTGGAAGATATGTGATTTAGATAATATAGGGCTCTTTATTCAGTCTGGAAGGAATTATAAAGAATATAAGTGCCTGATCGAACAATTAATCATACACACCAGGAATATTTGAATCAAAATCGGATCATAAAGGTAGGAAGATGATTGAACCTTCTACCTCTTCACTCTGTTAAGTGACTATTCTTTACTCCCAAGTGACAATCTGTTCAACTCATTGTCTTTCTTTTCTGCACTTTAATTAGATTTTAATTGGTTGACTGCTGTCTCTGTGAAACAACCCTGCTTACCACTAACTAATAGTTTTAAGTAGGTTTATAAATCTTTCTTTTGGGAAGTGGAACAACGTCAACAAACAAAACAACACCCACCAAAAGTGGCGCCGCTGCCAAGGATGGCGTTAAAAATCCTTGAAGTCTGATTATTGTGTTCTGTTTTCGTTCTTTTTAGTTTTTTAATTTCATTCAAGTTCACTCACTCAATCAATCAAAATCTTTTGTAGTTACTTTCATGATTTGATTACTGCTTTATGACTAGAAGCGATCCTTCTGGAGAGCTGAGTTTTGACCCAGGAATCGAAGTCACGATGAATAGATCAAAATCCTTGCGAAAAAGAGAAGCTGCTGCTCGAGTTCCTAAAGAAGATCAGAAGCCAATGGTAGAAGTAGCAGGAGCTGATCGAAATCAAGAAGGAGAGCTACAACCAGCTCAACCAAGACTGCTAAGAGATTATTTTATACCCTAAGAGGAAGAAGTTCAGACTCCACTGGTGTACAATGATGTTGCAGCAGGGCTACAACTAAGAAGGCATGAGTGTTGGAGCTAGATGCTGCAACTCACTTGCAAGCGCAGATGGCAACCATCACCAGTGAGATATCAAATCTAAGAGCTGACATCAACAAACCAAAGATTGATGTATGTGAGGTCTGCACAGGATCTCACCCCAGTTCTACCTGTTAAGCCACTATGGAAGAAGTTTGGTTCGTGAGGCAAGGAAATGATAGAGGAGACTTCAACAACTACAACAATTGGAGGCCACAACAGAATAACAACTGGACCAATAAGCAGACGAGCTATTAGAGATCAGCTCAGCTACCTGAATTTCAAAATCAAACATTCAGAGTCAAGGAAGAAGACTAGATCAAGGTTGGTAATGTCCTTGCTAGTCTTGATGCAACTGTAAAAGATATGCAAAATCAGGTTGCACAAATGACAAGAAGATACCAGACAGACCTGCTGGCACTCTTCTGAGTGACATAATGGAAAATCCCAAGAGAAGGAAAGCACACAGCACAGATCAGAAGGCTGAGATGCAGCACAAGAAGGTGTTGCAATTGAAGAAACCAGAGTAAGGAGCACAATCAGTCTGGCATGAGACGTTAAACCAATGCGCTGCTTGGGAAACAACCTAAGGTAAGTTATTTTATTCTTCTTAGTTTTGTTTCAATTTTCTTTGTTAATTAATCAATCTGTTGGTAGCAATCAGAAAGAGTGGTGGCACTCTTATAAAAATTTTTTAGGTATACTTGTGTGGATAATCAACCTAAAGTGCCTTGCCGACTATGACCAGGACAACAACATTTCAGTGTGATTATCTAACAAGAGCAAGAGACAGAGATCGATAGTCTTCATAGGGCGAGTGCCAAAATCACTTTCGCAATCAAAATGATTGATCCAGGGAAACCTTGTAAACAAGCACACCTTGTATTCAGACTCATGAAAAAAACGATGAAGACCAGAAACTCACTCTTTAGAGTGTCACACTCCGCCTCGCAAGTAAAAACGATTGACTCTGGGAACAGGGAAGTCAACATATGGGAAAAAAACTACGATGGAAGGAGAAGGGGAAAAAAATCAATTTTAAAGACTCCCTGATGTGATTGGCAAACAGAAGAGGTCAGGAATAAAATTTTTCTCAATAAAAACTGCCGCCCATGACCTCCATAGCCATAAAGGCCTTCAGCACTCTTCCATCTTCCAAAATCAAAGAATTGACCACAGATATCTGACCGAAGCCATAACCTAAAAATGGTGAGAAAAAGACAAAGGGCAAGAAGAAACATTGTGCTAGTAAAAGGGGCGGCTATGGCACCACCAAATCTACAGGAGCAGCCACCCAGAGAAGAACGAGACGCCCACAGGTACATCATTCAGAACATAGCTACATCTGGGCAACTGGTGAACCAAGTAGCGGCAGACTTCTTTCGAAGAAATTGGGAAAGGCAAGCAATTATGGAGCGAGGCATGGTGGGTCTGCCAGATCCAAATTCTTACTTAGCACTCCATCACTGGGAAGGATTATGCACTATCACAACCTCGCCCAACCTCAGGGCAATGAGAGAATTCTACATCAATCTCAGAGGAGACCCAAAGGATGAAATCACTGTAAGAGGACAAGTAGTCAACATCAGCATAGAAGCAATTAGGGAAGTGCTCCATCTCCCAGAAGCAGATTTCAACTATGCGGATCGAGCTTACAAGCGATGGGCGACCCTATAGAAGACGAATTACCATATGCACTATGCTCAAAATCTGGAAAGGTGAAGTGGTCAAAATGCAATGGCCTACTCAAGCACTTTCCGGCTTCACATCTAAAATCGGAATATAGGTGGTGGTACAACATGATATGCACCAACATAATGCCAATGAGGCATCACAAAAAAGTGCCCTTTGAGATGGCTATTATGCTCTATGCCCTGGTCCTCAACATCCCAATTGATGTAGCTGCAGTTATTAGGGAGCAGATGAGTATCCGTGTCAACAATCCAAGGGAGAAGGACTGGTTTTTTCCAGTATTGGTGACAAGACTAATGCAGAGAGACCATGTGCAGTTCCTACATACCGATGTCAGGGGAGAAATGCCACCTCCATGGAATATGGAAGGACCTCCCCACCCATACATGAACCCTTAATCACCCAGGGGAGTACTCTGTTCCTCTGTTTTTCTTTTCTTTTTCTTTTCTTTTATCTTCTGTTTCTTTTAATTAGGTCTGTTTTTGTGTTCTTCTGTTTTGAGTTTATGCATCTAGAGTCCTTAGATTGAGTCAACTTTGTATGATGATTTTTTTTGTTTTCTAGTTGAATTGCATTTCTGTGTCTTCCCTTGCATCTCTGTTGTAAGCATTGGAGACAATGCTTATTTAATTTTGGGAGATGGATTTGTATGTGTTGTATGTTTTAAAACTTTGATAGGATCATTTTGAAAAACGAAAAAAAAAATCTTTTTTTTTTCTGTGTGTTTATGAACAAGTTGCTGTACATACTGTGTCATAAGTCTATGATGATTCAAAAAGTGCAGGAAATTTTGAAGTTTTGGACACTTGCTGATTCACTTGAAGTATAGTTCACAGTTCTTCATTTTCTCGATCACAGTATGTCACTTGCCAGAGTGAAGGTTCTGCACTTAATGTTGAAATCTGAATGTCTTAATTACATTGTTGTGATCTTATACTGGAGTCCACTTGTCTGAAACCTGGGGGGGACTGTAAACCTGAATGAAGACTAAGACAGCCCTTCGCATCATGATAGACTCTGTAAGAGCCTATGGTGGTCTGTAAAAGCCTAAAAACCTTGGGAAAGGGGAATGGTAGGTGGTTGAAATAAGCTGAAAAGAAAAAAAATCTGAAATGAGGAAAGTTAGGAAGACTGTCCAATGAGGCAATAATACCCCTGAATGTTTAGGTTTGGCAAATAAATAGAGAAAGTCTTCAGGCCTAGTGAGAAAATGTGAGAAAAATAAATAAACTACCCTAAATTTCTAAGCCACTCTGAGAAATTACTATAGAGAACAAGTGGAAATATGCTCTGGATGAAATGCCCTATGTTTCTGAGCCACTGAATAAATACTATGTGGAAAAATACTTTGGGTAGGGGCCTGAGTAGGAAAGATCCAGAAGAAAAGTCATATGGACAAGGAGAAAAAGGGCGCGAGGGAGAAAAGGAGGCAGCCAATGTTACTGCAGAATCTGTGAGGAAGTCCTTAGAATCTAAAAATCTCAGTAAGAATACCCTAGTTGATGGAATGCAGGAAATAGGTACTGATCACAATGATGTCCATTTTGTACTGAAATTGATTAATTCTTAGAATGAATGATAGGTAAAAAAATTGAACTTTGGCTGTGATATATGCACACACACACACACACTGCAGAATGTGTTGCTACATTTCTGTGATGAAAAATTGTGTATAATCTGTCCACTAAGGGACTTGAATCTGAGACTAACATTGATGCAATATTGCATTTGATCTTGTTCATTTAATCACATTCTTTTCCGGTCACTGTCATTTAACTGAATCATGAAAAAAATAATCAAGTCCTGTTCATTCCTGTTTTCTGTGTCTGTAATCAAGTTCTGCTGTCTGTTAGGTCAGTAGGGATGAAGTATGAGTTGTTTTCTTTAAGATCAGTGAACCTTTCAAGGCTGAGGTTTTGTTGCTTGAGGACAAGCAACACTTCAAGTTTGGGGGAATCTGATAGCATAAATATATATACACTTTTAGCAGGCATTTCTTACTCATTTCTACTTATAATTTAGTATCAATTAGTTAGGATTAGTTTACTTTTGGGGTGATTTTGCAGTGCAGGTATCTCGGAGGGACAATGTGAAAAATGAGATAAAAGAGGGCATTGCACAAAAAGGCATCAAAATGGACTGGAATGGAATCTGCTGGAAATTGAGCTGCCGGAGGATCGATCAGAGATGAAGCAAGTGGATAAATCCTTGTTGTGGAAGGAAGATTGATAGCAGGTGGATTCAAGTCGAAGAATCTGCAGTAACTACCTCAATAGAGGAAGAAGAAATGGCAGCTGCTCTGTTGCCAAGTTGCTGCTAAAGTTGTTGTTGCTGCTGTCAATCAGGAAGAGCCAAGAATGAATTCTTGCTGCCAAAGGAAGGAATTGCTTCGTCATCAGTGCAAGTTATAGCTGCTACAAGTCGAAGAAGAGAAAGAGGGAGAATATGTGAAAAAGAGCAGCTACAACTTGCTACTTACCTGCTGTGACTGCTGCTGCTAAATTGATGGATTGGTTGCTGTAGTCAGGTAAGAAATGGTATTGCAAGTGATCACAGGAAACAAGGAAGGAAAAGGCAGAAAAATTTAGGCTGAATTGGGGGCTGAAACACAATGATAGAAGGAAGCATGCTGCTGATGCTGCTGCTTGCTACTACTGCGGATTAAAGAATGAAGAAATAGAGATTTGTGTTCCAATTTCTCCAATGATGAGAAGAAGGTGGCTGATTGCGGCTGAAGAGAAAGAGCAGCCAAAGGGAAGACTGCAACTTGCCAACTAGGCAAGTTGTTGAATAAACAAACCTCTACTGCTGCAAGTTGCTGCCTCACCTTTCTGCTGCAGAGAAGAAGGCTAGAGCCAACCAATCTAAGCTTCTCCAAGTCTCTATAAATAGTCAGCCAATAGCAGTTAGAAAAATAACAAATTGGGTAGTTAGATTTAATCACAAAGACAGTAGTTAGGTAGTTAGTTAGAAGGTTAGAAACATGGTAGTACCAGGAACAAGGAGGCAGACTGTCACTTTGTCAGTGGGCAGGCAGAAACGGTCCCTGCTACCATCTTCCCTTTCTTTCCCCTGACCTTTTGATCTAGATTCATGTCTTATCTTTTCTACTTTGTTGCTCTCATGTTTAACTCAATAAACATGAGTAGTTAACTCAGTTAAAGGTTCAATCCCTATTATCTTTATGTGAAGGTTTTGATTCAGTTTCCTTGATGAGGTGTTGTGCCTAAATAAGTGATTTAATTAACCTTTTAATTTTCTTAGCTACTTAATTAAATGTGCTTGTATGGTTATGAAGATCTGGATGGGGGGCATAACCTTAGAATTGCTTAATCTAGTCTATGACAATGGAGGAATCTAGCTTGCGGTTCCAAACATCAACGGAAGTTAGGTGAATGGCATAGGCGATCAAAGAGAGCTTAAGAACTCAATAGCTTAGATTAATGAATTTTTCTGACTGGAAGGTAGGTGATTTAGATAATGTAGGACTCTTTATTCTGTCTGGAAGAAATTATAAAGAATATAAGTGCCTGATCGAACAACTAATCATACACAACAGGAATATTTGAATCAAAACCGGATCCTAAAGATAGGAAGATGATTGACCCTTCCACCTCTTCATTCTGTCAATTGACTATTCTCACTCTCCTAAGTGGCAATATGTTCAACTCATTATCTTTTCTTTCTGCACTTTAATCAGATTTTAAGTGGTTGACTGCCATCTCTGTGGAACAATCCTGCTTACCACTAGTTAATAGTTTTAAGTAGGTTTATAAATCTTTTTCTTGGGAAGTGGAACAACGACAACAAACAAAACAACACCCACTATTTACTGATCTGGCTCTCAAAAATAGTGTGTTTGAGGAAGTTTTTTTTTGGAACCAGAATGGAATTTGACATCATCATTTCCCCGATTTCGTTAATATAAATAAAAAATTAAAAACACAATTAATGCCTAAATCTTAACATGTAACGATAATTTCTTTTCAGATTGTTATTTTTTTTTTTATCAAGTTTTTTGCAAGTATGAAATACAAGTGCTAACACCAATTTTTATCCCCTTTTTATCTGATTTCTATGATTGCTAATGCTAGGGTCATCATGGTTGGGTACTGGAAATGGAGGGCATTACATTTGGTTATTGGCCATTTTCACTATTTACAAGCCTTAACAACAATCCAGCATCATCTATTCAATGGGGAGGATTGGTTTTTAACTCACAAATTGATGGGAAACAAAGTACAACAACTCAAATGGGAAGTGGCCTTTTTCCAGACGAAGGTCTTGGGAAAACAAGTTACATGATATCTCTCCAAGTTGTTGACGAGAACTTGAACTTAAGAAGTCTAGACTCTCCAATTGTCTCAGCTTCCCAACCAAATTGCTATAACATAACATTGGAAAAAAATGGCGATTTGGGGAGATTATATTTTATATGGAGGTCCAGGAAGAAACCCTAAATGCCCATGATATTTATGACTTCTAAGGTTACACATTAATTAATTTCCTTGTTGTTTCACGTTTCAAACCCTCTTGTATTTCCAAAACGTTCAATGAATTCCATAATCAATCAAATGCAACTTTGTGATACAGTCAACACATGAAGTTACAAAATCTTCTTTTACGTGGTAAGAAAATGTGCAACGTTGTCCTATGTTCTCCCAGTGTAACATTTCACCAATATTATCGCGTATCTATTTTGCAGTTGAACATCTATTTGTATTGTAGAGTAATTTTTACAGTTTCAAGTTATATATTTCTCGAATTAATTTATATTTTGTATATAGACAAATGAAGTTTTTAATTAATTGGCGTTATTAATATCATTTTACCATTTTGTATGATTTTGTTTCCAAAGATGAACAGAAATAAGCGGTTTTTATTTTGGTATATTATGTATTTAGTGTCCGAAATCTTAAAATCCTGTAATTGAATCGGAAGATTTTGTAATTCTAACTAGAGCACAGATATCATCCAAGGCAACTAAACTAAAAGACCTTTAATATCTTCCCTTTTAAGGACATGCCAATTCATCAAATATACAGTATTTAACAACCTAAGAGATGGAAAAGATTTTCCTTCTTCCTGCGGCGAGCCATTTTCCGAGAGTGATAGTGATACATGAGGCACTTAGATGAGTTATATGCGACCACGAAAAAATTGGAAATAAATTTTTCTTTATCTTTATAGATGTTTGGATTTTTCAAAACTCCATATACATGGGGATGATGCTATCCCTTTTTTGGTAGTTATATGACCTTTTTCCTAATGAAATATATTTAAAAGAGATGACTTGATTGATGTCCTTTTATTGGAACCATCGGATGGAGATCGAAACCGCAGCTTCCGCCTTAACAGGGCGGTGCTTTAACCATAAGATTCATAATCCGTCATAATCTGTCACAAATATTTAGTTGAACTTTAATTTTTTGAGAATATAATCAGTAAAATTTGTGATATTATACTCTCTCAATCCAAAAAGGGCTGTTTAATTTAAATTTTTATTTGAAAGTAAACAATTTGTATTGAAAAAAATTAGATCGCAAAACAACCCTTTCCGGCCGAGTTGTGCTTTCAGTTATCGTATTTTTTTTCATTTGAAATGGTCTCCTAATGAGAAGACAAAATAATTATAGTACTTATTTGTTCTTTCCCTAAAGCATTTATCATTTTTCCCATTTCAAATTTTGTGCTGCCCGCTATGGTTCGCATCAAACATTAATTAATTGTACATATAAATTTTTTTTTTTTGGCAACTAAAAAGTAAGTCCGGACATCGACTTAGGCTCCGTTTGATAATCACTGAAGTCTGAATCTGAACACTTAACACTTAACACTGAAGTCTGAAGTTTGAAGACTGAATTTACATTGTTTGATAAAAACGTCTGAATTTGATGTCTGAAAACTGAAGTCTGAAGTCTGAAGACTGAATCTGAATACTCAGGTTTGAAAATTATTTAAAATTTTTAATATTATTAAAATTGAATTATAAACAAAATTCTTTTAAATAGAGAAATAAATAATATTTTGTTCTAAATAATATAATCATAATTTTAAAATAAGTTTTTGGTATATATAATGAAAGTAGATATTACACTTGGTAAATAATCGATATATAATTAAATTTAGATTATTACATATATATGTATACCTTGTTATTTAGCAAATTTTATGTATTAAAATTAGTTTAATTTGAGTTTGAAAGTTTGAGATCTTTTATACTCATAATATAAATTTAACTTTAAGCACTCTTAATTAATTCATCTTAAGAAAATAAAAATTTTAAAACAATGTAAAAATAAGCGTCGAAATAAAGACGAAGGAAAAAAATAAAAAAGAAAAAAAAATCATTACAGAAATTAAGTGATAAGTGATAAGTGGTAAGCCTATCACTTATTTTCTGGCTCACAGTTGAACTGGACATTCAGACGCACTTAATTAATTCAGATAGTGAAATTTTAATTATCAAATGCACTTAATTTATAAGTACTTAATTAGTTCAGAACTTAATTCATTAAGACTTTTTAGTAGTGATTATCAAACACACTTAATTTCATTAAGTACTTAAATAAATTAAGTCACTATATTAAGTGATTATCAAACAGAGGCTTAGACTTGTAATGTATCATGCGTGCTTTTCCTTGTCTGAATCTAGCTATACTCATTCCTTTTTGTTTTTGTTTTTGTTTCTTTTTTCCTTCAATCTTTTGAAATATCCGGCAAAGTTATTCTTAACTCGATCAACCGTCTTATGAAATGCTCTCATTTTCCTATAGAAACAATTGTAAACCAGATTTCGATTTGGATTTATTTTTCTTTTAAAAAAAAATCTGGAATGAGATTATTTTTTCAAGTTACATTTTTCTGTTAAATGTAAGAAGGAGAGAGAGAGAGGCTCCGTCAAATAGGCTCTGATAACTTTAGCCGTTTTAGTTTGTACGCGAATCTTCTATCTATAAATGTGATAAGAGTTTGAAAGGGTCGGCAAAATTTGAGAATTTGAGAATTTGACAATGTGAATCCTGTTCAACATTAATCCAAATACATCAAATGAACATGCAAGTTTATTACCAGGAGCTCGAGGCTGAGGCCATTCCGGTTATTTTTTATTATTATTTTTTTAATAATAAAAAATGCTTGTTTATTACTCTGTATTTTTTTTCTCTCTTTTGAATTTATTCTTGATGTCCCTAATTGGTTTTCGATTTTAAGTAAAACATTTTCAATCTCAAACATTTTCCACCAGGGTTTTTTTTTTTTTTATTCAAAGAGGTTAACTTTTCAATATTTCAAATATATGTAAACTTTTTTAACAACACAAAACTCACAAAAACCATCGTCATAGCTAGTGATATTTCACAACCTCAAACTTCTCCTTTTCCTCTTCATTACTTTCCCCTTCTTTTCTGGGGTATAAAATTAATTACTTACCTTCTTCTATCTCTTTCTTTAAGCGTCGAACCCTTTTCTATATCAACTGTTTTCTAAAAGAAATGCAAATCAGGGATGTTTCAAGCATTTTTCATCCTTCTTATGTAAACTTAAAAAAAATGTTTTTAAATAATTAAAATCAAATCTTTGATCTCGATAACCTCAATAAATTTCCTCCTTTTTCGTTATTATTTAACCTTTTCAAGCCCTTTTTAGCAAGTGAATATGCAGCCCTGCGAGTGGTTCTTTCACAGCCTAATAGTAGGAAACTTTCCTATTTTATTATAAAAATGAAACGATAACTATCATAATTGGAAAGATCCATTTTCGATGTCACCAACGTAATTTCTTTTAAAACTGATTTCTTGCTTTTTAGTATTTGTTTTGGAGTACTCAAAAAAGGCAGAAAATGTTAAATCCATTAACTTTAATAACTTATAAATACCGATACATAAGCCAGAATATCATAGAAAACACATTCCTTCACAAGCTTTGAAGAGTAGCTAGCGAAATTGTTGCGACGATCAAATGGAGTTCAAAGCATTAATGTGTTCCTGTTTCATGTTATTTTTTATAGGAATGAACGTATGTAGTGGCTCCAGATTGAGCCACTTCGACCAGAGTACTACTCCAGTGAAGTCCATCAAGGTTAATTATTTATTTATTTTATTACAGAAAGAGAGGTAACAAGTCTAGTTTCAACTTAACACATTTTTAGGATATGTAACACTTATTATATCATGCTTCAACCACGGTCTGACGCCTGACGGCGAGTCATCAAATCTCGATCCTTTGTTCAGAAAAAAATTCTCTACATATATGCGTGTTAAAATATTTTAATTCAACAAAATGCACTTTGTACTTATCATTCACGTTATGATATTCATGTTTCACAGAGTAGAGACGGCGATGTGATTGATTGCGTGGATAGCTCTAACCAACCAGCATTTGATCATGCCTTGCTTGATAAGCGTAGTTCTCAGGGTAATGCTAAGAACTCAGCAATACAATCATGGCAGTTAGATGGGAGTTGTCCAGATGGAACAGTTGCTGTGAGAAGAACAAGTGAAGAAGAGAAGTTTAAAGCTTACTCCCTCAATTATCATGGAAGAAATTTTCAAGCAACCTTAGATGCAGAGATTAATAATATTTTTTCCACCACCACCAGTGGTTTTGAGCAGGTTACAATCGATATTGTATAATTAATTAATTAGTTTTTTGTTTTTGTTTTTTTTTTGGGGGATTAACATTGATTTTGGTATATAGTATGCAACTGTGTCCGTGGCTGGAGAAGAGTACTATGGAGCAATGGCTTTTATTAACATATGGAGCCCCGAGGTTAGGCCCAATGAAGTCAGTTCATCGCAGATTTGGATTGTTGGAGGTTCTGGTTCCGATCAGAATGTAATTGTAGCTGGTTGGCATGTATGTTTTTCTTTCTTTAAAAACAAAGAAATTTATTACGTAATTCAATGTACCCAATTGTCTAATTTCACAATCCTAAATTTTGTTATATAAATTGTAACTACCAAGAAATTAAATTTCTTCGGTTGTTTGAAAACTTAAAACAGGTGTATCCAGAATTATATGGAGACAACAGGACAAGATTTTATACTTTCTGGACAGTAAGTATCAAGAAATTCATGCATCTAATACCCCTTGATATCTAGTTTATCATCGGATCTACCAGAGTAATTAACACTTCTTTTTTCCCAAACCTGTGGAAAATGAATAGAGCGACAATTTCAAGTCTACTGGATGCTACAACTTGCAATGTCCAGGATTTGTGCAAACTAGCAAAGAAATTGCATTAGGAGCACCTTTTCTTGTTGTCTCCGACAAAGATGGTTTGCCAACTGAATTTTCCTTGATTATCTTTAAGGTAATAGTCAAAATGATTTTGAATACAAGAACAATATACTTATATATATAGTTTTTTTGATCTCCTTTTTAACCTAATTTCCATGATCATCACTATATATTATAGGGTCATCATGGTTGGGAGCTGGAAATGAATGGCATAACAATTGGTTATTGGCCATTTTCATTATTTACCAGTCTGAACAAAAATCCAGCATCATTCGTTGCATGGGGAGGAATGGTGTTCAACTCGCAAATTGATGGAAAACAAAGTACAACAACTCAAATGGGAAATGGCCATTTTCCTAAAGAAGGCCATCTCAAGGGAGCAGCTTATATGAGAGCAGTCCAAGTATTTAATGAGTCCGGATATTCAAGACACCTCGACTCTCCAAAGCTCTTTGCTCCACAACCAAATTGCTATAGTATAAAGTTTGGTTATAACCCCGATTTGGGAGATTACATTTCGTATGGAGGTCCAGGAAGAAATCCTAAATGCCCTTGATGATCGAATTGATTTTGAAACAAATTATAACTGGAGGTTCAAACTCTTGGATTTCCAAACCGTTTAATGAATTATCAAGAATTAATCACGTGTAACCTTGTGAAACAATCTACACATTAAGCTAGAAACTAAAAATCCTTGTCAACCTTAACGTTTGTATGTTCTCTAAGTTGTAACATTACTCCTTAGAGAAATGGCCTATATACAGACAAATGAAGTGCTTCAATTGATTTGTTGTTCTTATTTTTGTCCCCCATTTTGTCTTATTTTCATTAAAGATAATCCCTCCGTTCTTATTATAAGGTATTTTGATTCGTATTAAATTTTTTCCGATTGAGAAAAAAACCTTAAAACTATATTCTCACATTCATTGTGTTCTCCTAATTATTAAAAAATATTTTTAAGATCTTTCTTTCAATTAAACAAAATACTAAGTGAAACGTAGAACAAATCAAAATGTTTTATAATAAGGACCGGAGGGAATATTTGACATAGACCAGATTCCATGCATAAACTATATATACTCTCTCATCGTATTTTACATTTTGAATTAATTGTTCAATCTATTGAACCAAAATAATATATATGTTAGAATCTTATGGTTATTTATGTTCATTGAATATGAATTCGATCGACAGCTTGTACTTTTAAGTTATAAGGTACAACTCTAGTTCCTCCAACAAAATGGGCAACGATAAAGAATTATAACGACACATCTATAAGTACAAGCTCTTTGAATAAAGGATTACCGTTAACTTTATTGACATATAGAATTTTTTGATTTTTTTCGGTAACATGTGAATTTCACTCATCATGAAGAAGGATATATATACAAGTATTAGCTTCTAAACTGTATGCCTAAAGTTTCCAAAAACCGAACATCATCACCACTACCATTTCTATACAAATGCAATACCCTCAAACGTATTTCATTCTGAATTTTACAACTTCTTTGAGCTACATTTTCTGATGATGATCTGAAGATCCTGGCATTTCTTCCTGTCCAAAGACGATGAACTACTGCATTTAGACAAGCAAACAGCAGCTTATCCTTCTCAGTGTTTTGGTCTTCCATATGTTCAAAAGTTGGCCAATATTTAGACTGATAATGCGCCGTCTTATTCCCAGCCCATCTGCTATAGACTTGATCAACTCAGTACTATATTCACAGTGAAAGAAGAGGTGCTGGATGGATTCTGCTTCCTGGTTGCATAAGATACACCGTGGATCATTCACTTGTACTCCCATCTTCACTAGTCTATCTCTTGTTAACAGCCTTCCCTTCTAGGCCAGCCAGCTCACAAAGCTGTGTTTTGGCACAGAAAACTTATTCCAAGTTATCAATCCTGCCTTGAACATTTCTTTCCTTCCTCTCAGCCACTGATATCCACTTCCAGCTGTATAACCTTTGCCTTTGTTTGCCATCCATTGACCATGTTGAACATCATTTTGCAGTTGATCCTTCACTCTGATTAGTTTCCTCCAATGCCAGCTACAGTCTGCTGGCATGAATATTCCCACACTTATTTGCCTTTGAGGTAGTAGATGTGCATGCATTTGATCCATAAACTCTCTTTGTTTAAGTGAAAGTCCCACAGTTGCTTCCCAAGTAGAGCCTTATTCCATGCTCCTGGTTCTTTGATGTTTAAGCCTCCTTCTTCTTTGCTTCTACACAGATCATCCCATGCTATCAGTGACAAACATCGCCCATTCTCCTTACTTCCCCATAGAAATTTCCTGCAACAAGCTATTATTTGATGAATCACTGATTGGGGAATCAAGAAGATGCTGGCCCAGTAAGAGTGAAGTGTCATCAGGACAGAGTTCACAAGTACTGTTTTACCAGCATAAGAGAGATTTCTGGACTCCCAACTTTTGATTCTCATTGTAACTTTGTCTACAAGATACTGACAATCTGCTTTAGACCAAGAAGTGGGAGACACAGGTAGACCTAGATACTTCATAGGAAAAGAACCAATCTCAAAATTCATGGTGGCTCTAATTTCTTCTTGCACTGATTCTGAGGATCCACCAAAATACAAGTTAGATTTATTAAGGTTGATACTCAAACCTGTAGTGCTAGCAAAATGATCAAGCATCTCCTTAATCCTCCTTATTGTATCAACATCAGCTCTACTAAATATCAGCAGATCATCTGCAAAACTTAGTGAAGTGATTTGCAGTTCCTTACAATGTGGATGCATAATGAATCCTTCTTTAGCTGCTTCAAGGTTGAATAACCTTGTTAAGTGTTCCATGATGATTACAAACAGCATGGGAGAGATTAGATCTACTTGCATGAGTCCCCTTTCCCCTTGAAAATATCCAACACCGTTACCATTCAGACTTAATGAGAACTTACTGGTGGTAAACACTCCATGATCCAGTGGATGAATTTATCTCGAAACTTCAGTCCTTGCAACATTTCCTCAATAAAAGTCCAATGCACAGAATCAAATGCCTTTTTTAGATCAACCTTCATCATACAGGAAGGCTTGGCAGTTTTCCTCTTGTACATTCTCATCAATTCCTGTGCCAGAAGAACATTATGAAGGATCAATCTTTTCGGAGCGAAAGCACTTTGATTTAAATTCACAATTTCTGGCAAGATCCTGCTCAGTCTTTTGCATAACATTTTAGATATACATTTATAGACTGTATTGCAGTAGGAAATTGGCCTGAATTCAATTGCATTCTTAGGACTGTTATTCTTTGGTATCAGAACTATAGTAGTTGCATTGAATTGCTTCAATAACTTCCCGGATTTGAAGAACTCTAATACTGCATTACTGAAATCTTCTCCTACTATGCTCCATGCTTTCCTGTAAAAGCCACTGTTATAGCCATCTGAACCTGGGCTTTTACCTTCATCAGTACTAAAAACTGCCTCCTTAACATCCTCTTTAGTGAAGTCTTCCACCAGTTGCATTTGCTGATCAATGGTCAACTGGGCTCCTGACTGAAATACCTCACTAATGGCTGGATTTTTTTTCCTGTTTCTTCCCCAGTAGATCTTTAAAATAGTTGATGAAGTGCTCTTCAACTTGTTGTGAGTCCTCAATCAATTCTCATGAATATGCAACTATGGCCTTGATTCTGCTTCTGACTATTTTCTGCTTGATAGCAGCATGGAAGTATCCAGTATTAAGATCTCCCTCATTAATCCATTTTTCCTTCAACTTTTGAGACCAAAAGTTCATTACTGCTTTACAAGTATCTGTGTATTCCTGACATGTTTCCTTTTCCTGCTTTTGCAATTCCTCATTCAAGGGGTTTTGTTTCACTGCTTCTTGCATCTGTATCAGCCTTACTTTGCATATCATCTCCTTCTCCTCAATTCTTGCAAAGTATTTTTTATTGAATTCCCTCAGAATTGGCTTCACCAACTTTTGCTTTTTCATCAAGACAAATTGATCAGTACCTTCGATCTGCTTTTTGCCAGCTCTGAGTAACAGTCTCTTTAAATTGAGGATGCTGAGTCCACATGTTAAAAAACCTAAAAGATCTTTTAACTTGTGAATTAGTATCTCCCCACCTGATCAAAACAGGATTATGATCTGAAATACATGCTGGATGAATTGTTCCACAAGCATCAGCAAATTCCTGCATCCATTCTTCATTCACTAAAATTCAATCCAGCTTAGAGAATATTCTGAGGTGACCAATTTGCTTGTTAGTCCAAGTGTAACTCCCTCCATATAACTGCATTTTCACCCATTCATTAGTTTCAATCAACTGTTTAAATTTCTCAGTGTCAGGACTAAGCTCTGATGTTCCTCCCAGTTTCTCTTCATGTTTTAGGATACAGTTGAAGTCACCCATTATCAACCATTTTCCCACAGTCTGCTGTTTTAGCATGTTAAGATCACTCCATAAACCTTCTCTTCTACAGCATTATACTCTGCATAAACTACAGTTAAAAAGAACTTTTTATTAGTTCCTTTTTCCTGTACAAAGCAGTGCATAAATTGTTGTGTCTTCTTATCTAGCCTGATATGATAGTCTCTTTTCCTCCAAATGAGAAGTATTCTCCCCTTATTATCTCCTTCATTGTTTCCTATATAATCATAATGCTACAATTTCCTTTTCATCAGATCATCCATTCTGCCTTGATTTAGTTTAGTTTCCAGTAATCCTGCTATTCCCAATTATTCACAGAAAATTAGTTTAACTGGAGATCTTGACTCATCAACCACTTTTTCCTTGCCTTTACTACCATGATCTGTGCTCTTCTAAGTTGCTTCTATCTGAGTCAGTTCCTTCCTTTTCCAATCTTTCACTACTGGCAGTCTGCATTCTGCTGTAGTGTGAATGACCATAACCTTTGCAATTTTGGCAGACTACAGGCTTCCACTCATATCTCACTTGCTGCTCTTTGAGTTACCATTCTCATCTTCATACCATATAGTGTTCTTAACTGTATCCTTGATTTCAACTTCCACCAGTATCCTAGCAAATGCAGCTCTTTGCTTTCTTGCCGTCATTTCATCAATCTCCACAGGTTTCCCAATCATACTGGCAAGCTTACTAAGAATAGATTCACTCCAATATCTCAATGGCAGCTTAGCAGTTGCATCAAAACATGCACAATTTTAACCTCATTCACCTTTATATCATCTGTTACATTCCACTCTTTAACTATGAATGGCCTTCGATCAAACTGATAAATTGGCTGTCTAAGCACCTTTTCCTTTGCAGCAATTGACATAAATCTCACGATATAAGCTCCATTTTCTAACAACAACACTATATCAACTACAATTTTACCCCATAATCTGTGTATAAACCCATTCATTACTAGAAAAGGGGGATTAGCTCCCAAGACATAGCATAGAATGGCTGGCTTCCAGAAATCAACCTCGATTTGAACTTCCTCACGAGTTATCTTACTAAATTCACAATCATTCACAATCTGTGGCTCTATTAAACGAAGTTTTTTCTCTTAAGGCTTAAACTTGTAAACATCAAATCGATCCCAAGCATTCTCCCTAACAGTTGTATTATCACCAGATTCAGGGCAATTATCAATTTCATTCAATTTAGATTCACTTCGCACAGTAATTATACGATGATTACCAACTTTCCTGTTCATTAATTGCGTTTCAGACAT
This sequence comes from Oldenlandia corymbosa var. corymbosa, assembly GCA_949775105.1. NCBI lineage: Eukaryota > Viridiplantae > Streptophyta > Magnoliopsida > Gentianales > Rubiaceae > Oldenlandia > Oldenlandia corymbosa. The sequence goes on along the minus strand of OX459121.1, from coordinate 21,479,176 downwards.
AGTATTAAATGCAGTGCTAGGGTTCCTGACCGGAGAAGAAGAAATTTCAGCTGAACTTTGATCCATATTTGAGCTTGTCTCGCACAGATCTTGCTTCCTGAGCTTCCATATTCCCCGCATCTCCCTTCTTCCTTGGATTTCTTTGCCATAGCTAACGGAATTCGAAGGAAACCGTCAAAGAAAACTGTCAATCGAAAAATCACATACTCAAGGTGTTTTCGCCCCTAGTACATGAGAGAGCTTTGTGGAATCGATATTTTTTTTTGATTTGTACCAATGGTTTCATACAGTTAATGTAAATGTTCCTAAACACAAGAAATTAGAAGATACGTAAACTGGTTAATTGTTCTTGTATTGGATACGCAAAGTTTTGTGTAATAATTTTGGTGTTCGGTTAAATATATTTCCCAGGACCGCGGGTAAAGGGTTCTACAAAATTGATCATAGGTAATTACAAAAGGGTTTAAAATAAATTAAGGATAGATTTTTGATTTATTTATATTTTTAATGTGTACCGGCAGCAAAAATAGCTTTGAGAAAGTTGCTTCCTGCAATAGTACAAAAGTGCGTATTGCAACAATTCATTTTTGAATTGCTCCCAACTCTGTTTTTCATTTGACCTGGTCGACTCATGTATGGACAAAATCGTTATTCTTATTTATTTTTCACCTAAAGAGTTTATGTATCGACTTTTCCCATTTCGGTTTTGTGCTGCCGCTATGATCATAATTAAACATAACTCCTTTGTAGTACAATTTGTTATTATTGTCAAACCATGCACAGCCTTCTATCATATATATATATTTTAGGGAAATCCAGGACGATACCTGGCGGGAAAAAGCCTTCTATCATATTTTTTTATTCGTACAAATATTATAATCATAACTTTTTTCAGAGAAAATAATTTGTGTTCCTCTCTAATTTTTAAACATTTTCGAACAATTTCACTCTTCGTATAGCAAATACAAAGATAGTCTCTGCACAAAACAATCTGCAGGATTTTATTTATTTATTTATTTTTTTGAAGGAACCATGAGGAGATCCGTCAAGCATCCCAGATTTTATTAATATTCAAAAAGTAAAGTATAATGATATCAAAATGATAGACTAATCACAATCCCAAATTAATCTGAAACAAGTAAAATAGGTGAGCACATGATTGAATCTAGGACAATTAGAACGCCGCCTGTAACAAGGAAATAGCCTAATTTGCTATTTTATGGAATGAAACGATCATTATCAATATTGAAAGATCCATTTTTCGATGCATCGATTCAATGTTTTTTTCTCTTTTTTTTTTTCCCCTGATTTTCTGGCTTTCTTGTATTTGTATGTAGTACTCTTTCAGTGCCCAAAAGAGGCAGAAACACGTTGTATTCATTATTAATTTGGAAAGGTATAATTTAGCAACAAGGGCCAAGCTGGTAGCCGTATGAGAGCCGGTATACCCAAATTTAGGGTACTTCAACCCCAAATATACCATTTTAAACCCCCCCCCCCAATATAAATATTTAAAGAGGTTATAAATACGGATACAAACCTAGGTTTGCCATGCACAACATAAAAATATCTCTTCTTCGCTAGCTAAGTTGAGCTAGTTAGAAAATCGATCAATGGAGTTGAAAAGATTAATGTGTTCTTTTTTCATGTTCTTATTCATCGGAATGAACCTATGCAGTGGCTCCCGATTGAGGTTCGCTATTTATTCTTCATCATCTCCGAGAATAAATAAGTCGACTTTACTGAAATATTTCAGTATTCAACAGATGCACATTGTTTTTTTTTTTTTTTAATTTTTTTTTCGGTTGCTTGTTATTATTCTTATTTAGTTTAACTTGAACTTTAGACTTATCTGAATTATTAAAATTTTTATGGTTGGCAGAGTAGTGATGGGGATGTTATAGATTGTGTACCTGTGGACATCTCAAATCAACCAGTTGATCGCCCATTGATCAAAAACCATGATATACAGGTTTGTTTCACATCTAGCTTGTTTTCTTTTAATATTGTTAACATTTACAAAAAGAAAGTTTAATTAGAAAAGTCCTCCTATGTATTTTGGAAATTAAAATACTCCCTCCGTCTCAAAATAAGTTTGACAAAAAATAATAGATTTTGAAACTAGTGAATTTTCACTTTTTGAAACTTCCATAAAAAATTTTCTAGAAATTTCATGTCACGATTTAGTATTTTTTATGTCTCAAAATCATTATTCATTTTATATTTTCATTTTTAGATGCATTTTACTAAAATTAGAATCATAAACTGGACAATTATTTCGGGGCGCACGAAGCACTTGCAGCCTTTTTATTGATTCCTTACAGCCATATATGTTTTTTCCCATTAACAGAAAATGTCACGAAATTCCTTTAATACTAAGAAATCAATAACGCAATCTTGGCAATTAGATGGGAGTTGCCCATATGGAACCATTGCCGTGAAAAGAACGACGCAAGAAGAAATTGTTCGTGCTCACTCAATCAACAACTTCGGGATCAATAGCGTTCAGAAAAGCAGTTTTCAAGCAACCTCAAAATCAGAACTGAATACTGTCACCACCAGCAATGGTTTTCGGCAGGTACGTAACGTACGGTTAGTTTCATATAAAATGAAAACAAAAATTATTCGCCCTTTCATTTTTATGTTCCCCTTTATTACATTGAAATAACATAGGTAAAATGGAATATTAAAATGGGATGAAAAAAATAGTACTCCCTCTGTCCCAAAATTATTGTCCAGTTTGAGATTTCACTTTTAGTACAATTTGAACTAAAAATAAAAACCTAAACTAGACAATAATTTTGGGACGGAGGGAGTAGTATATCAATTTCGTCTGCTGTTACTTAAGCATATCTTACATACGTGATATGTTGTATGTCATTATTGTTGCAGTGGACTTCAAAAAATTAGCATGTTTGATGCATATGTTCCAGCAACAATATATATATTTTTAATATTACGCACCTGATGTTCAAATGAATTCCTTCCATTAATTCAAATACGAGTCAGATAGATGTTTTTCGATAAGCAAATGTTTTCAGTAACTATTTTAACCACTGTTGTATGTTTTTGCTTGAATTTGAATTAGTTAATCGGCAATAACATTTATTAATATTGTTATTTGGTACTGCCAGGTACAAGAAGTTGATCTTACAGTTCACTAGTAATTTTTTTTTTCTTTGTTCATGTTACATACACAACACACTGTATGGCTATAAGCCTACGAAGATTCATACTCGGTTACTCTAAAAGACTGGAATTAATTCCGTCATATTCATACTCGTCTACTTACGTTTAATTTTAACAAAAGAAAAAAACCAAAGCTTATTAGTAATTTAGTATATTGTCAAAAGTCAGAATATAATCTTCTTGATTATGAAAAGCCGTCTAATCACAATTTACACATTGGTTTAATCTACTAATACATGAATTTCATATCTCAGACCCTCAGTAGTAAAACAGTTTCCTATCTTCAGGAAAAACAAAACCAATTAATTTAACAAATATTGTTGCTTTGTATTTATTAGTATGCAACTGTCAAAGTAGATGAAGGAGAATACTACGGAGCAGTGGCTACTATGAGCATTTGGGCCCCAAATGTTAGACCCGGTGAATCCAGTGGATCTCAGGTTTGGGTCGTTGGAGGTTCTGCCTCCGATTTGAATGTGATAGTAGCTGGTTGGCATGTAAGTTTCTTTTAGACTTCAATTTAGCAAAAAAATATACATCAATAACTTATGTTGTATAAAACGACCATTTTGTTTAATTTATATCATTCGTCTTCCTTTTTTTTTTTTTTTTTCCTTTGAAATAGGTTTTACCTGAACTGTATGGCGACAATAAAACAAGATTTTACACCTACTGGACAGTAAGCATATTGAGAAATTCTGGGATCTTAGCATCTCATTATTAATTTATTAACATGATAATTTCTGATCTTTTAAAATGTGAAAAATTTGAATAGACGGACAGTTTAGGGTCTACTGGATGCTTCAACTTGCTATGCACAGGATTTGTGCAGACGAACAACAAATTTGCATTAGGAGCACCTTTTACCCATCTCTCCAACCTTGATGGTTTGCAAAGTGAATTTGATGTGATTATCTATAAGGTAATGATCAATCAAATAATTAAATGCAAATAACCCGTTGACATTTTCATTTTGTTGGAGTTTGGACTTATTTAGTCACTGGAAATACTAGAGTTAAGGAACCGATTTGTTTAATAAAGTACAGATTCCTCACTATAAGAAGTAACTTTCTCACAAACCCATGACATCCAGTTGTGATTTGTGAATTAAGTTTAGAAAGGTCTTTTTATGTTGTAATAAATTTGCAAATGTGTAAACGTAATTTATTATTTATCGAACATTGTTCTATGTTGTAACAATTTTCGTATCAAGGTTTATATTATGATATAAGTTTTTGTACTACCTCCGTCCCAGAAAAATAGTCCATATTGAGTTTTCAAATTTGTGGTAAAACTAGTATAAATATCAAAATTCAATGTGGATTATTTATCTGGACGGCGGTAGTATCATATTTGATCCTCTCTTTGACCTAATTTCCATTATCGACAGGGTCACAAAGATGGTTGGTTTCTGCAATTGGACGACTTTATACTTGGTTATTGGCCATTTTCGTTATTTACTAGTCTGAAAAATAATCCAGCATCACGAATTGAATGGGGAGGAATTGTGGTCAACTCACAAATCGATGGAAAACAAAGCACAACGACTTAAATGGGAAGTGGACATTTCCCGGAAGAAGGTCTTGGGAGAGCAAGTTACATGAGACAGCTTCAATTATTCAACAAGAGTTTATATTCAAGAAGGGTTGACTCTCTTAAGATAACTGCTCCAACACCAAATTGCTACAACATAATGTTGGCACACAACAAAAATTGGGGAGATTTTATTTTATATGGAGGTCCAGGAAGAAACCCTAACTGCCCATGAAACCAAATCACTCGAATATCACATGTCAAGGCGTTATTACTTTCTTTATAGTTTTTAATTTCAATCTCTTTTCTTTCCAAAATGTTTCATCAGTTGCTGGATTAAATAACTTTTAACATTATGAAAGGGCTAGACTGCATCATATTCATTTAAAGATCTTCCTCCAGCTTGTAAAAAAGATATATGTAATGGGATTCTCTAAGGTTTAGCCATATCATACCAATTACGTATTTTCGTTTGCATTTCATCATTAATTTGCTATGTAATTTTCAGGGTTTTATTTCATGAATGCTTACATAGACAAATGAAGCGCCTACAAATTTTCAGTTTCCCAATATGTATGAAAACTCATCATCAAGAAATGAAAAGAGACAGTTTAAATTAATTAATCAAATTATCGACAAATGTGGTATATACTTTGGCCTACATAATAGAACAACTTTTTTTCTTTTTGGTTACTGTACTTAAGAGCATAACTAAACTTCATATAGATCTAATCGAAATTGATTTTTTTCTTTTTCAACACCGAGATCGTTGATCAGCCAATCCGTATCCAATGCCATAACTTCCAAACCGAGATGCCAACAGATGGCTACCTACATTACTAAACCACTTTCTAAGTAATCCTGAGATGGCAGACGAAGGTGAAAAATCAGTAGTAAATGAACTACGTAGGTTAATAATTAGACAAACCCTCCCGATGCCCATAGGGAAAAATAGACCAACTTTTACTCTCTCTCACTCTCTATCTATGTATATATACATATATATATATATATATATATATATATATACACATATATATAATTACAGTTGAGACTTAAATTCAAAATCCTATTTACACACAGAGTAAGAATGGTCTCATAGCTAAATCACGGACTTATTCCCGTAGAAATTGAATATTGAAAAGGAATTTAATTTGCTCGGTGCTTTCATTCCTTTTTTATTTTTCAAGCTTACAATCTGATGAACCAAATCGAAGATGTTACTCAGGTAAAAGATGTAATATTATTAGATATTAATTAAATGGAATTTATAATAAGAATTGTTGAAACGAAATAAAGTAAACTAATTCAACTCTAGAGCAGGAAAAATAAAGATATTCCTAGGGTAAGAGGGTAGAAAAGGTGAAAGAGGGGATTACTTATAATAATTTAATATTCCGGACATGTAACGAAAAACTATACATTAACGTATTATATTTTTAAATAATATAATTTATAATTTACATTGTGTAGTATTTTTGTAGCATAATAAAACACTGATACTAGCGATAATTAGAGAGACACCAAGTTAAACCATTAGAAACTACTTCTCTGTTTCGAAAAATAATTCATATTAAAATTACAAATTTGTATTTAAAATAATACAAATTTCAAAATTCAATGTTGATAGTTATTTTTGACAGATGAATTATATAAATAGATAGATAGATAGTGACAACAGGATAAGCACAACAAAAAGTCTATTACCGTCAAATTGAACCGGTTCGAGGATGGAATATATATACTGACAAGCAAAATGTTTAATATAACTAGAACATATGTTGGGCTTAATTAAGTAAAGTTAAGCGCTGCGTAAGGAGGTATCTCTTTATGTAAATCCATTCCTTTGTACTATATTATTTCATCCGTCCCATAATTATTGTCCAGTTTGAATTTTCATTTCTAGTTCAAATTATACTAAAAGTGAAATTTCAAACTGAACAATAATTTTGGGATAGAGTGAGCATAATACAAAGATGAAGCCGGCAAAATTGAGCTTTGTTGATGTTGAAAGAGATCAAACGTGATATTTTGATGTACGCCCAAAGTCCAAAGACTAATGCATTTATCAAAAGCAAAGTGTATTGTTTTCATATATAAGACAACGATATTTAGTTATTCAAGTATTGACATATAGTTGTTAATGCAGAAGATAGATTGGGTAAGTTACTATTTATTGCAGTAACTTGTATTTACCATAATAATTAGGTTTTAGGGTTTATCTCGTGTGTATATAAATGTCTTGTACATCTACGTAAATAATTAATGAAGAGAGTATATTATTTTCCTAACTTGGTATCAGAGATAGGTTTCTCTTCATTTTTTTTTCAGCCTGATATTTGTTTTGCAGTTAATAAGCTCTGCTAGTTTATGCATCAGCCTCGCACTACTCATCTCCAGGCCCTCAAGCGGGTTCTTCGATATCTTCATGGTATCCTTGATTTTGGTCTGGTTCTTTATCCACAGACATGTATACTCTTACTGCCTTCTGTGATGCTTGTTGGACTGGTTGTCCTGATGACCGCTGTTCTATTACTGGCTTTCTTGTCTACTTGGGCCCTAATTTGTTTGCTTGGACTTCTCGAAAACAGCTGACGGTTACTCGTGCATCTTCTGAGGCTGAGTTTCGCGCCATTGCTAATGTTTGTCTTCAGCTCCATTGGGTGTGTCATCTGTTGTCGGAGCTGGGTGTTTCATTGCGTTGCTCTCCGTCTGTCTGGTGTGATAATAGTAGTGCTGTTTTTCTTGCTGCCAATCTAGTGTTTCATTTACGTACACGACATTTGAGGTGGATTTTCACTTTGTTCGTGATCATGTTCGTCGAAAGTTTGTGTCGATTCAGTCCGTGTCTGCTACTGATCACGTTACTGATATTCTTACGAAGCCCTTATCCAAGGATTTGTTTCTTCGGTTTTGAGACAAACTTTGGCTCCTTACTTCTTCGCCAGCAGTTTGAGGGGACGTATTGTAGTGACTTATATTTACCGTAATAATTCGGCATAAGAGTTTGTCTCATGTGTATATATATGTCTTGTACATCTACGTAAATAATTAATGGAGAGAGTATACTATTTTCCTAACTCTATTAACATAATAATTTCTCTGTTATAAATTGATGGTCTTATACATAAAAAAAATGCCCACATGAATTTTTTCGGTAAGAAGGTTAAAGTTCATTACCAAAGAAAAGTTTAGGGTTACATATTATGTATGGAGTCACATGAATTTCGGTGTTTATTTTCTGAATTCTTTCCAAGTTTTAGCGTTCGAATTGGACATTTGACAACTATTGATTTATATAGAAGATTACTACTCCATACGCAAGTTCATTATATGATTTTTCATATCTCGTAGAAATTGATTAACGAAAATAATTTAGATATTGAATACCTTTCCTTAATGGCCTTCATGGCATTCTAAAATTTTGTCCATGAAAAAAAAAATAAAATTAAAGTTGAATTCCTTCTACTATATAAATAACGATTTTTTATTTTTTAAAAAAATCGTTGTTTATTTGAATAACTTTCACCGTTGATCAATAAAATATTTGCATTCAAAGGTTTTTTCACGGTTTACAGCTGTTTTTGATAATTCTTGGGTGCATTAAGCAATAACTATCAACAAAAATCTGAGATTCGAATGGCTCCTTTTCTTAGTTCGATTTTTTGTAGCTAAAATGGCACATGATCCTCTGTGGCAATTTCTTGTGACACTCGCTATGACACAATCCAATTATTCTTTATAAATTATATAATTTGTGTTAATATATACACCATAGTCACATATTTTCAATGTAGATAATTTTCATATTCTTATTTTTATTTTTATATCAATTTTTTAAAATGAAATTTGACTATTTTTATTGAATTTTTTAATTATAAAAATTAAAATAAATATGATCTAACCCGAAAAAAGTGAACTCTTAGTTCTAAAATATATAAGTTCGAAAATGATTGTGAATGGTATATGTACGAACACAAATTATATAATTTATAAAGAGTAATAGAATTATATCACAGTGAGTATAACAGGAAAGTGACACAGAGGATTCTGTGCTAAAATGCTGTCGAATGTTCTTTTTACTCAATACGAAAGTGCGTACGTTAAAGTCAAAAAGAAAAAAGAAAAAAGAAAGTGCGTAAGTTACTCAACACAAAATATTCTGCTTAAAATCGGAAAACGGAATTTTGTTGCTTATCATCCTCCACCAAACTGCTTCCATTTTGTTTTCTTTATCATTTGACATGGTCTCCTATTCATAGACAAATTCTCTAAGTCTTCTTTTTCCTAAAAAAAAAAAAAAAATTTATCGTCATTTGCCTCATCAGTTTTTCTGGTGGTTACTATAAGCATAAGCATGCATCGAGCATTTAATTAACGATTAAATTATCTTTTCATGTCATTGTCAGAAATTCAATTTGGACTTCATCAACCAAGATAAATTATGGTGCACGTCCTTGTCGGAATCTTCCTACTCTTAGTTTTCTTTTTGTCGTTGTTTAATTGCTTGTTTTTGTGTTGTTTTGTTTTGTTTTGTTTTTTCTCATAATTTTGTGGGATATTGGGTAAAAGTATCCTTAACTTCTTGATTGTCCACTTGAAGAAAATAAAAGAACACATGATTAGGCTTATCTCTCTCTCCATGTTGTAGTATGAGAGTTAATTAATACTATACCCGTCCGTTCTAAAATATATATTCGTCGTTTTAGGGTTTACAAATGTTTTACAATATATATTATTTTACAGAATTGAGGAAATTTTTATCCCATTTTTTCAATATTGCTCTTGAATTTATTGTCCAGCTTAAAATTTACTTTTGTAACAAATTACTAAGGATAAAAATTCAAACTGAACAATCATTTAATACAGAGGGAGTAGTACTTAAAATGCGATTGTATTAGTTGGTGATGATCAGTTTTATGGATAATAAAAAAGGTACTTTTGTATTTCAAATTCATTTATTTTAATGTTTCATTAGTAATGGTGAAATTGATAGAAATATATATATTTTAGAAAGAAGAGAGTACTATAAAATAAAAGAAACATGATTACTCCTTCTTTTTTAGCTACTCTTCATTCTCTAGGCAATAGTTAATTAATACATATATGTATTTCTCTAGCCATTTTTAACAGTCTGTTACTGAAATTTACATATATTAATCTATATTTGGTCTTTAAATTTATTTTTGAAACATTAAACTCTTGATTTTTTATCATTTCCATAGTCTCAAATTAAATTTCTAATCATTATTTTGTTACGATTTCGCAAATCCTCACGCACTTGATATACAAAAGGAATCAGGAGCTAGTAAAATTTTTCCCCACGTTGTCATCTCCTCAAGTTTATTATTAGTAACAGGAATTCATAAAAACGGGCCAAAGGCAAGGGCGGTGCCTAATTTCACATTGCAAACATGAATTACCATAGATTATTCATTTCCGATGTGTCCAAGGTTTCTGATTCTTGGTTTCTAAGTATTTATATGGCGTATTTAAGAAAGCCTATACAAAAGTTTATCCCGAAAATAAATATTCAGTTTGAATTTTTAATTTTCATACAATTGATTATAAATATGAAAACCAAATTTGAACAATCATTTCAAGACAAAAAAAAAAAAAAAAAATCCTCTTATTAGTTTGGAACTAGTGGAACATTTGGCAACGCATAATTCACTCACAGCAAAGAGACAAGTTAACAAGCTAGTTCAAGAAGGTACTTGAAGAGCTTATAAATACCCACGTATTTTCGCCAAGTAGCCCTGCACAAAACACTTTCTCCTTCAGAGGCTTTGAAGCTTAGCAACTAATTCTTTGAAGATCAATGGAGTCCAAAGGCTTTTCCTTTTGTTTATTATGTGTTTTTGTCACGATAAACTTATGCAATGGCTCCAGATTGAGCTACTTCGACCAGACTCCTGTGAAGTCCATTAAGGTATGTAATTAAACCCAGGACTCACTTTTTTTCAGTTTCTTTTTCTTTAGGGTATCTTTGTATTTGAAAAATATCTGTCTGCAATCAAAGTCATGTTTTGTTGAATTAAAATAGAACTTGCTTTTGCTTTGTTAGGTTTTGCACTTGTTTTTTTTTTTTTTTTGGGATTAGAATGAGTATTATTTATTTTTTAGAACAAAGCTATTACGGACTCGACACATTCTCATGATTTTTATGATTGGCAGGGTAGAGATGGTGATGTAATAGATTGTGTGGATGCCTCAAATCAACCAGCATTTGATCATCCCTTGCTCAAGAACCATGACGTTCAGGTTTGATCAAATGAGTCTCCGTTAAAAAATTGAGCTCACAACACGGACTATAACATGTTAATTTTATGCCCCACTATTTTGAAAAAAAAAAAGAGAAAGAAGAAGGATATCTGTTTGTTTGCTTTTTTTTTAATGGTTTTTTTAGTTTAATAACTGTCCTATCTTAGAATACTTTTTTATATTTCTAACAAATATTTTTACATTCTCAATATAAAAATACCTAAAAACACGTTTAAAAAAATGAAACAAACATATTAACATTCCGTTTAATGGACTACTAGTAACAATCATTTCTTTTCCCAATTCACAGAAAGGGTCGAGCAATTCAGATAGTGTTAACAAATTAAAAATGCAATCTTGGCAACTCGATGGGAGTTGTCCAGAGGGAACCATTACTATAAGAAGAACAACTCAAGAAGATAGAATCCGTGCAAACTCAATCAACAGCTTCCGGGTCAGCAAGAACCATGGGAGCAGTAGTAGTTTTCAAGCAAATTCGGATTCAAAGCCCCATGGTTTCTTCCAGGTATGTAAAGCTAGTACGGTTTGTCATAGACAAAGAATGCATTTCATAATTAGATGCCTCCATTTTCGACATTTGGTTTTTAAAAATCTTTTGGTTTCAACTTTACTGATCACTCTTTTTTTTTTTTTTTTTTTTTTGGTTGTATTTAGTATGCTACGGTCCGTGTGGAGGGTGGCGAGTACTATGGAGCAAAGGCAGTCATGAACGTATGGGCCCCCGATGTGAGGCTTAATGATGTCAGTGCGTCTCAGGTTTGGGTTCTTGGAGGTTCTGATTCTGACCTGAATGCAATTGTAGTTGGTTGGCATGTAAGTATTTTTTTTTTCCCATTCTTTTCAAGAAGTTTTTAACTTAATAACACTTAATGTGTTTGTCGTAATTTTATTGAGCATAACTTAAATAAATTCCTAAATTTCCAAGAGATCTACTTAGAGACTTACCACTAGCCCATGACCTCATTGCCTGGGCATAACAATTTAATGTGTATATCGGGAGATATGTTGGTTCATCTGATAGGGTGGAAGAGGTTTGTGGTGTGCAACGGGGGCTAGTGTTGACAATCCGTGAATTGTTGAAGAGAGGGTGGCAAGTTAAAGTATATAAACAGGGAACTAAATTTTGGTGCGGATTAATTAACAATTTTACCGATTGGTAGTTCCGTTGAAGTGATATTTTTAGATGAATATCCGATTATTGTAAAGCCCTGTATAAAATATGATGTCGTTGGTGAATCATACCAACGTGATGTAATAACTTAGAGTTCAAGTCGATGGGTTCCGTTATTGCACCAAGAAAATAAATTTTTTTTATCTAATTTATGTTCTTGATTTGATTTATTTATTTTATTATTATTATTATTATTATTATTATTATTATTATTATTATTATTATTATTATTATTTTGCAGATTCTCCCAGAATTGTATGGAGATAATAGAACGAGGTTCTACACTTATTGGACTGTAAGTCAACGAAACCCATGCGTACTATTTTTCGATTTTAATAATTATTTGATATTGTTGTATTTTGTTTGTTAAACATTTTTTCTAATATAATTGAACAGAGGGACAACTATAAATCTACTGGATGCTACAACCTGCTGTGTGAAGGATTTGTGCAGATCAGCAACAAGTTTGCTTTAGGGGCACCTTTTCATCTCCTTTCTAACACAAACGCTTTAGAAATCGAATTTTCTGTGGTTATCTTTAAGGTAATACATACATATACAGAATTAACATTTAATCGTGAATAATAAAATTGACACATCATATTAACCTATTCTCGATTTATCAGGGCAAAAATGGTTGGTTGTTGCAATTGGATGATTTTATACTAGGCTATTGGCCATATTCAATATTTACTAGTCTTAAAAACGAAGCGACTTTGATTGAATGGGGAGGATTCGTATTCAACTCGCAAATTGATGGAAAACAAAGTACACCAACTCAAATGGGCAGTGGCCATTTTCCTAAAGAAGGCCTTAAAAAAGCAAGTTACATGAGACAACTTCAAGTAGTTGATGAGAACTTGAAATTAAGAAGTCTTGAATCTCCGCAGCCCTTAGCTACTCAACCAAATTGCTATGATGTAACATTGGCTAACAACAAGCTTTGGGGAGATTTCATCTTATACGGAGGTCCCGGAAGAAACCCTAATTGCCCATGACCAAGTTTTTACATTTGGCGACACTTCTTTTTAGTTTCAGAATGTCTTTTCTTTCCGAACTTTTTCATTAATTCCTGAAGCTTAAGTTTTTCCTCAAGAAACAGTCTGCAAAGTAAGTTACAGAATCATTTATCAACAAGCTATTAAGAAATCTATGAAGTGTTTTGTGTCCTGTCCACTAAAGAAGTTTAAAATTACATATTATTCTAATGTGTCAGTTGCAGTTGAGATGATGCTTTGTTTTTACGAGGGTTTTTCACTTTACGAATCGCCACTTACAAATGCAATGAGTTATTAAGTCGTTAAGTGAGAGATCATTTCGGGAATGCTGCTAAATCGGCTGTTCAGTTCTCAATTTTCACTGAAAATCAGTGAAAATGCAGGAAAAATTCTCCAATTATCACCTACCTCCTTAAGTAGCACCAAATACGATCAAATATTTGAAATAGTCCAAATCCAACTAATCTATGGTCCACCGATGAAGTTTCATCAATTCGATCCATCACTAGTCCAAATTTGAATACAATAATACTAGTTTACGCAGCGTAGTAATTGGAAATAAATTGATTTTGCCCTTTATTATCATAAAATTGTTGTTTTATTTATTGTGTATGACGATAATTTTTTTTTTAGATTATAGAAACAAGTCACGCAATACGGAATAATAAGTTATACATTTCTGTTCTAATTATATTTATTTTTGTGGTGCATTTGCTTGGATGAAAAACGATAGAGAAAGTAGCAAAAGGTTCTAAATATCAAGAAAAAGAAAATGACAAATGGCTCGCTTCAAAATGCTGGCTGAATTGTTAACTTGGTTGATGCTCCATTCAGATTCATTAAAGGAAAAGAAAGAACCGGACAAATGTGGCTGGGCAAAATACAGAAGAAGGAGAGAAATATATGGAAATACATAAAGGGGAACAAAGGCGTTACGATAGGCTTGAAAATAAGAAAGCGGGGCAGGTTTCAATTTAGTAAGAAGATAATATTATATATTCTTTTCGTCTCGAAATAATTATTTAAACAAGAGTTTCAATAATACTAAAAATGATAGTTTAAACGGATAGATGATCATTTTTGAACAGATGAAATATCAATTATCACACATCACAATATAAATACTAAAATATAAACACTAAAAAATGTACACATCAATACCAAAATATCTCCACAATAAGCAAAACTAAATTAGGATACCACAATTTGATGCAGATAACCAAGTTTTGAGGGGGAAAATTAAAAGCCAAAGAACTGAAAGGGAAAAGTCTTTTGGTTCCGATTTCAGTAATCGTCTCGTTGAATGAAAAAGTGTCCCTTGTTACCTCTTACAGTACATTAATTTGAGTAAAAGATACAATCGCAAGACCATTAATTCCACGAATAGATATGGCTATGGAAAAAGTGGCCATGGAAACTTAGATCGAATAGAGTCATGCATTTGTTGAAATCAAAGCTTGTATCCAAAATTTTTCCTCCAACTCTTTCTGCCATATCTATAGAGAAATCAACTCAGTTGCAATAGTCTAGCAAATTTGGGAAGTAGAGAACAAGTCCACATGCAATTTAATGAATCTACACTGCCACGGAGGTTAAAAGGATTAGCTATATTGGATCAATGTGGCACAGCTTATATTCGAACATGTAGATGCTAATCAATCTATGTACGTTTCTTAGATCAATAAATTGGGAGCTCATCCCTTTAATTAAGGAAAAATGAGTAGATCGATTCAATTTATAGATACTAGATTTTGGAGTTATGAAATCTCATGACACCTATCATATTTTAATGTTTCATAGATTGTCATGAACTAGTTAAAGAGTAGGTTGATTGGTAATGGATAGTTTACACGAAATATTCCTCCCTAATGTTTTGATGTCCATATATCAGTAACTAAAATAGCTAAGGAAGTTCCTCAATAATGTGGAACTAACAAAATTGGGTGAGTTGATTAAAGTATTATCTATGACATTTAAAAAAAATAAATTGTCTCTGACAACTATATTTTGGGACGAAATTGATGAGTATTATTGTTTTCCCGAACCACAACCGTTGTCTGTTTTCTTTTTAATTTGACATGGTCTTGTTTGTCGACATTTCCACATCAGTATTTGTGATGTCGTTATATATAATATGTATGGGAAACTATAAAACGGGCGGGAATCGTTTTGGACTAATTGATCAACCAGAAAAGTATTTTGGAACCTAGTTTCGGTTCTCCTTTTTTTCCCCATTAATTTTCATTTTTTGGGGCCATTTCGGGTGGAATTGTACTTAATTCTCATATGTTTTACATGAAGAAGCATAAACAATCAATGATGACATACATCAGCTGCTAAATGTGTGTATAAAATATATATATCAATCTAAACAGTTTAGTAGAGGAGTTTCTATTTAGCTGTGAAAGTTTAGTTCCACTTAATTTGTCTTTTAGGAGTCTATAATTTTTTATTTTATTTTATTTTTTTTAACGAGATGGTCCTTATAAAATGTTTTCCATAGTTCACATTTTGCTATATCTGAAGGGTAGAACATCAAGAAAATTAAAACGACAAATAAAATGATATAGCTAAAAGATATAGCCTGTGTAGGTCTCTTTTAACACTTTCTGTGTGCTGCTAAAATAAATTATGTCGTCTAAAGTTATTGTAAGAAATTGATAAAGATTGTAAAAGATAAAAACTTACCGTTTGAGGTTGTGTTTGTCTACATAGAGTCGGCAAATTTTGCCACAAATTACCGCCAGCATAATTAACCAAGACAAAATCAAATAAAAACACATTTCCCATAACTTTTCCAATTTTCATTTTTGAAAACTTTCCTCACTAAAATCCATCTTAAACATGGACTGCACTATGTTTTATTTAATTGTTGTAATGGTAAAATACACTCTTTGCTCCTAAATTTGAGACTACCTTCAACTTTTTCTTCCTCCTACATGAGAGAGAGTGGAGGTGCATAAAATTACTTCACCAATACCTTTCTTTTTTTTTTCTTTTTTTTTTGAAATAAAAACTATATCAATTTATTGGAAATCGTCCAGCAACGATTGATGATGAAAGATATAGTTGAAACAAGAACACAACTTACAATCGAATCTATTACCATTGTTGTATTTCTCGTGAATAAACCTATCTAAATCTACGAAATACAACGATGGATATATCACATGCCAGAAAATTAATCTGATTAAGAATATATCTCTAACCATCTGATGAAAGCCCCCAAATCATAGATCTATTCCATAAATCTATTATAACTGAATCTTTTTGAGCCACACAGTGCGAAGCAACGAACGAAACTATGAACATTGCGGCAACAATACGGAAGACACCACAAATACCCTACCCTCTCAGTAGATCACAATTAATCTATTGAAGGAATAATGCCTGCAAGAAAAAACTCTACCCTTTTAATAGATCACAATTAATCTATTGAAGGAACTATACCTTGGGGACAAATCCCACTTATTAAACAAAAAAAAAAAAAAACACAAGAAACTAGAAGATTCGAATCAATTCCCTCATCAAACCCTGAGGGAAGATGGGGGAAGAAATTTTTTTTTTGACAAAGACGGCTAGGGTTTAGAGAATAAAGAGATTATTCGCCAATACCTTTCTTATGTATGATTAATTTAATCTTGGATTTTTTTTTTTCATTTGTTATGGACATGAGAGAAGAATAAAATTATTAAACAGGCACCAATGTTATTATAGACGTTAAATCACCACTGGCATGCAAAATCGAAAGGTCATAACTAATCTCTATATACTTTTTCCAATTGCGCGCAAATTCATGTAATCAACTAAATTAAAAAAATGCAAAACTTACTATTTCATGTCTGAAACAATAATTATGAGCGTTGAAAAAATCCATTTTGGATGGATCCAAGGCAAAAAAAATTTTAACTGATTCTCTTACATTCTAGTGTTTGTTTTGTGGCAGTCAAAAGTAGAAAAAAAATACGTTGCAACGACTTGAACAAAAGGAAAACATCGAAAGGCATAATTTAACAACAAAGAGCCAAAGCTGGGTTAACTAGTTCAAACAAAATATGCATACTTGAAGAGCCTATAAATACCCATACAAACCCAAGGTAGCCATGCACAACATAATTTATATTTCTTCACTCGCTAACTCGAAATAGAGCTAGCAGAAAATCAATGGAGTCCATGGGATTAATATGTTCTCTTTTAATGTTCTTGTTGATCGGAATGAACTTATGTAGTTGCTCCAGATTGAGCCAGTTCGACCAGAGTACCACTCCAGTGAAGTCTATTGAGGTTAACTGTTACTTCCTTCTCTCTTAAAAAATAATAATCGATTTTGTTAAAATATTGCGGTTCAGAAAATTGATGTAGCATTTTATTGGTCGATGTATAGACTAGCGATGGCGACGTAATTGATTGTGTGCCTTCGGACATCTCAAATCAACCAGCATTTGATCATCACCCATTGATCAACAATAATGATATACAGGTTTGTTCAAATTCAATTGTCTCCATCTTAGTGATGTTAATATAGCATCGAAACGAAGTTTCCTTTGAAAAAAAAAAGCTCCATATCTTTTGAAAATTGAAATGATCCACTAGTTTCAAAACAAAAGTCATTCATTGTATCATTTCATGCAGGAATATTCGAATTTGATCGAGTCAGCATTGATTTTTTTATTTTATTTTTTTTGGAATTAATTCGATTGAAACTCTCTAAGAACACCATTTTCTAACAACCTTTTTGTTTCGCATTGGCAGAAAAGGCCATTTAGTGTAAAGAAATCGATAACGCAGTCATGGCATTTAGATGGGAGTTGTCCTAAGGGAACCATTGCTGTGAAAAGAACAACACAAGAGGAAACCACACGTGCTAACTCAATGAAGAGGTTCAGGATTAACAGTGTTCAGGAAAGCAATTTTCAAGCTGCATCAGACACAGATACCTCTTCCACAAGCAGTGGATTTGAGCAGGTAGGTATGGTTAATTTCATTGGAGAAAGAAATGTCACCAAACTGGCAATAAACCATGCATAATCCAAGTGTCTCATTCGAAGAAAAAATAGTCTATTTTGTTTAACTTCAAATTAAACAAAACCATCGAAATGAAAAAAGGTAATTATGTAACAATTTAATAGTGTCTTACTTTGCATTGTATGTATTCTAATTATGATCTATACAGGTAAAAACTTTAAAAAGAAAAAAAACCAAACAAAACAAAAGAGCATATTCGTTACCTAATCTAGCCATATATGTTATATAAATATATAGTAACACTTTTGTATTTTAACAGTGTTGGGCCCATAAAAATATATTCATTCATTTATAGAGATTATTATTTTATTGATTTAAAGGTTTTATTTTTGAAATTTATCGGAAAATACGAAATAATCAACTTCAACCCTACTTCCCATATGTATTTTTTGATCCTATTATTTCTTATTTAAGGGTTAGAGATCATAGATAAAATTTCTTTCCTTTTTAAATTTTCAAATAAAAACTATTTTTGACAGCCTCCTACATTCTTAAACATTCTTAATTTTTTCACATTATTAATTTATGATTTTTAAGAGTCTTATTATTTTTATATCAGAATTTTCTGAAATTTTTTTATCATATTAATTTCTTGAGTTTATTTGATTTTGTACTGGTCCGAGTTGGGACGGGAAAAAAATTATATTCAATACAGTTTATTAATTTCTAGAGTATTATAATTTAATAATGAAGGAGTTTGTCAATAAATATATATATATAGATATATATATATATATATATATATAATACCAACATAACTGGAACTATACTTTTCTTCCCCAACATTTTTCCTTTTTTGAGTTTTGACTAACATTGAAATATTTTTTTTTTTTTAGTCTGCAGCCATGTATGTGGATGAAGGAAATTACTATGGAGCAATGGCTACCATGAACGTATGGAACCTCAAAGTTAGACCCAATGAATTCAGTTCCTCGGCGATTTGGGTCGTTGGTGGTTCGGGTTCCGATCAAAACATGATTATAGCTGGTTGGCATGTATGTTTTTTAACTTTTACTCAATAAGTTATTAACATATAATTTTATGAAATATTACTTAATAAATCAGCAACTTTAATAATGATGATCAGAAATTTTACTGTTAATTGTTAAATGTATATATAAATGATGAGAAAGACTATAATGGGGAATGGTTCAATTAATAATTCAAATAGTTAATCACAAATTTTATGAGAACAACAGAAATGTTTATACAGTAATAACCATTGACTAATTTATCGATCTTCTTTCTTCTGATGAATTTAAACAGGTATATCCTGAATTATACAGAGATAATAGAACAAGATTTTTTACTTACTGGACGGTATGCATCAAGAAATTTATGCATCTTAAAATCATTTGATATTATTTCATAGTTCCATCTCCATTCATTTATTAAATTGATTTTTATTTTGTTTTAAAAAATGTGAAAATTGAATAGGGGGACAATTTCAATTCTACTGGATGCTACAACTTGTATTGTACAGGCTTTGTGCAGACCAGTAACAAATTTGCATTAGGAGCACCTTTTCCCACTCTCTCCACCATAGATGGCGTGCAAGCTGAATTTGATGTGATTATCTATAAGGTAATAGTGACCTATCTGATAAGATAAATAATTGAATACTTAAATGAACCCTTGGAAATCTCAATTTCATTAGGCTTACTTTTTATTATACAAAATCCAGTTTTTTTTTATTAATCCCTATTGAAGCTCAAGAAATAGTCACCCTAAAAAGTAATTTAATTCCCGGTTTTTCCTTTTGTCAAATAACTAAAGCTAGTAGTATAGATATAGAAGAAGTCCACAAATTAGTATATAGTAAACGGCAATGTAATAGACTAGATTCTCAATATTCATATACAGGAACCTTTTCAAAATAAATTAAAAATAAAATCCATATTTCTTAAAGTTAATGGAGCGATTTAGTTACTGAATACAAGCATTGATGGTAATATCATATTTGATCTCCCTTTTTAAGTTTTACCTAATATCACGTTCTATGATCACCAGGGCCAATTTGGCTGGAATCTACAGTTGAATGACTTCATACTTGGTTATTGGCCATTTTCATTATTTACCAATCTGAAAAGCAAGGCATCATGGGTTGCCTGGGGAGGATTGGTCTTCAACTCACAAATTGATGGCAAACAAAGCACAACAACTCAAATGGGAAGTGGCCATTTCCCTGAGGAAGGGATTAAGAGAGCAAGTTATATGAGACATCTTCAAGTTTTTAATGAGACCTTGTATTCAAGAAGGCTTGACTCTCCGAAGCTTTTAACTGCAACAGCAAACTGCTACAATGCAACATTCGCAAATAACGAGCTAATGGGGGATTTCATTTTGTACGGTGGTCCAGGAAGAAACCCTAATTGTCCATGACCAAATTAAGTTTTAAAAGATGTATGCCCAAGCATCGATGTTGAGTTTATTTTAAGTTGAACCCTTTTTCTTTCCGAAAAAACACTAGAAGTTTCTCAAGGAAATATGTAAAATTTACGTTGCAGTTCGAATCTGGAACATCAATATATAATATGATCATTATTTACTTGTGTTTGTTCATTAAATTTGATCACGGACAGCTTAACCTCTCATGGTATCTAAAGCGAGTTTTGAAATCCGAGCCTTTTGGAAATAAAAGAAACTAAAAAAAATATCCTTTATTTGAGTTTGGGATTGAACAATAAGGTCGAGAGTCTACAATAGGCGAAGTTAAACAACTTTATTTTCTTGTTTTTTTTTTTAGTTTGAATTAAATTTTATAAACTTGAAAGTAATGTAATGTAATGTAATCTCGTTTGACATTTTCTTACAGAGAAAAAAAGAAAAACTGACGTCTTTTAAAATTAAAATTTTACGGTAAAATGATTTAGAAAATCTCAAAAGAAAAATTATTTCCTTCATAGTCAAACTCAATCATCCTAATATCAACTTTATTAAAATATTTGTCACAAAGAAAATAAAGGTAGATATATCGCGATGACAATGGACACGTCAGAGCAGAAACTAGGTCAATATATAGAGTCGCCACCACCTGGAGGTGACCATAACTTAGGATAATCCCAATGCAAGAAAATCCAAAGAACATTATAGAATAAAAATAAATCAAACAAAATTGTCCTTTCAAAACATAAAATCCAAGAAAATTAATGAACGTTCAGGGATGCATAGAGCGAGTCTATATCCAGTATACCCGGGGGCACCGTGTACCTCTTCCTATTTTTTGCATTTCTAGTCCTTATTGTACTTTTTTTATCAATCTTTCTATATTTTGTAAGTTTAGTTCCTGTCATTTTTTCTCTCTCTTCTAAAAAAAAAGCTCTAATCTTTCAACGAGCATATCTCCCAATCCGTGAAGAATTTGTGAACGAATTATATATGAAATTTATAGTACTCGTCGAGATCTATCAAACAATATCTATAGTGAATATTTTTCCGAGCTTAAAAATGACTTAATTCTGATGGGTAAAATAAATATGGATATCCATTTTACAAGATGAATAACCAACTTGTTCTAAATTGGTTATCCATTGTGTTCATGCTGATTATCTAATCAGTTTGAACTGGTTATCCATTTTGTTTGTACTACTTATCCATTTGGTTTGTATGTCTATCCAACTTGTTTGTAATGGATATCCCACTTATTTGAAATGGATATCCAACTTGTTTATAATGGATATCCATCCATTTGGTTTGTATGTCTATCCAACTTATTTTGTAGTTGTAATCCAACGGGTTTGTATACATATCCGACTTCTTTGTACTGGATATCCAACTCGCTCGTACTGGATTTTCAACTCGCTTGTACTGGATATCCATCCACTTCTTGGTTTGTGTGTCTATCTAACTTGTGTGTACTTGTTATCCAACAGATTTATATGGCTATCCAAACTGTTTGTGTTTTTTTTCCTTGCTCTTTTATGAAAATGATTGTCAAACTTTTTTGTACTGATTATTCAACGTGTTGCAGTGATTATCCAATTATTTTCTATTGATTTTCCAAATTGTTTGCAATGCTTATCCAATCTTTTTTTCTTTCTTTCTTTTTTTTTTGAAGAATGAATGTCAAAAATATGATTGGATAACAAGTACAAACATAATGAATAATCAGTCCAAACCGGTAGGATAATCAGTAGGAACGCAACGGATAACCATTTTTCAAAGAAAAACGAAAAACACATTTCTTTATTTCTGCCATAAAATTTAAATGCATTTAAAGTTCAAAAAAAATATTCAACATGGATCTTATCGGATAGATTTCGTCGAGCACTATAAATTTAATGTAGAATTCGTATTCTAATTCTTTAAGGATCAAGAGATATATGCAATACAAGAATCTTAATCTAAACTAAACTGGTTATGCATCTTTCTGAACTAGATATCCATCTTATTCTGTCCATCAAAATTTAGTCATTTTTAAACTCAAAAAAAATATTCGACATGGATCTTGTTGGATATATCTCGACGAGTACTATAATTTTCATGTGTAATACGTTCTCTAATTCTTCACGGATCATGAGATATGGTCGTTTAAATATTAGAGATGTTTTTTAAAGGAGAGAGAAAAAAATCAAAGGGACTAAACCTGTAAATTATAGGATGTTATTTAGAAAAGTGAAAAAAAGTGTAGTAAGGGCTAGTGGTGTAAAAAATAAGAGGGGGTTATGGTGCCTCCAGGTGTACCCAATAAATTGCCGCATAGAGCTTTATGTAAGATGTTAAAGAAGCACGAAAAGCAGTTTATTTGTAACCTCGATCCTTCTTACTTATCTCCCTGCTGGCGTTCTAATTACTCTCCAAAATTGATTCCTTTTCCACAATCCAACAACGTAGGAATATATTGATAGTGGAAAAATTTGTCGTATGGATCTCTACGGACTTCACGTTGCTTAGAATCCAAGTAATAACCAACATCACATCCATCCTTCCTCTTAAACCACAACCAATTAGTTCGAACTACAAAGCCATAAGGAGATAGGGTTTCCAAAGTATGTGGTTGAACACCGCCAAACAAGTCCCATGGAATTACAATCTTTCTTTAGACCATATTCCCTTCTTGTAATCTTCCAGTATCCATACATGCAACTCTTGTCCCACCATATGATGAACCAGAGCCAACTTCTCTTTTCCCCACCACAACACATTTTTGCCTTTCAATTCCATCGTGGCCAAACCCTTAGGATATTCAACATATGTAAACTGATCGGTTTCGATTTCCAAACAAACTAGATTAGAATTGCAGATTATGAATTAAAGACAAAGCCATAAGAAACCGATTCATTGGGACTTTCGACTCTTGACATGAACATGAACGAGAACGCTCTTGACAAACATGATATTATCAACCATCAATTGGATCCCAGGGTTGATCCCCCCAGATCAGATTGTGTTGGATTTCCCTGTGTTGAAGGATGCAGTTCCGCGCATGGTGAATGGGTGATACTACAAGAAACGGAGATCTGGCCAGATGGGTGAGTCTCCAGGACAGTCTACTAGGGTTTTGCTGCAAGGGGGGCAGCCTCCACCGGCAGCGCCGCCTAGGATGACATGGCAAGATATGTTCAGTAAGGATCAACCAAATGTTAATTTGCCTTCTAATGAGGAAGATGAAAGTGAATTCCCGGATGACGTTGTCATTGACTTTGACAAACTGAAGCCGGACCTTCGGATTTCTGATCGTTTTCATGAGGAAATTCTAAAGGATTGGAAGCATGCAGTTGTTGTGAAACTCACGGGACAGTCAATCACCCTGCCTGTCCAATGGTGATGATGCAGTTGTTATGGAATGGGAGTATTTGTGATGAATTTTCCCCGTCAAGAGGAGTACGGCAAGGGGATCCCATATCCCCTAATCTCTTTGTTTTGTGCATGGAGCGGCTAGCGCATCTGATTTATGAGGCGGTGGAGAGTCGTGCATGGAAGCCGATTTCGTGGGGACGAGTATCTGTCAAAATACCATACTTAATATTTGCGGATGATCTTTCATTGTTCATTAAGGCATCTCTAGATCAATGTCACGTGCTCAAGTCAGTTTTGGATCGTTTCTGTATGGCCTCTGGGATGAAAGTGAGTGAGGTGAAAACTCAGTTATTTTTTTCAAAAAAGGTTGCCCCGGAGTTGAGGAGCTCTTTGGCAGCGGGGTTGGGCTTTAAAGAGGTGGACGACTTGGGTTGTTACCTGGGTATGCCAATTTTATACGGTCGTATTAACAAACAAACCTATGCTGGGATTTTGGAGAGGGCCGATAGTCGACTAGCGGGATGAAAAGCCAAATCATTGTTAATGGCGGGAAGAGTAGTACTCACTGAATCGACCCTTAGCTGTTTATCATATTATGCCATGCAAACGGTGCTTCTACCGGCATCGATTTGTGATGGTCTCGAGCAAAAGTGTCGACGCTTTATTTGGGGTAGCACGGTGGGTCAACACAAAATGAGTCTTGTTTCATGGGATGATGTGGGTCGACCCAAGATGGAGGGTGGATTGGGTTTGAAGGACTTGAGACGGATGAACAAAGCACTCCTAATGAAGATGGCATGGGGTTTGTTAACAAAGCCGGAGTCCTTGTGGGTTAGAGCGTTAAAGGCTAAATACGGATTTGATTCGTTACAATTGACGACGGAGTTTTCATTTCTGTCAGGATCCATTAATATCCGCAGTTTGAAGTCGGTGTGGCAGCATGTTGTTGATGGCATAAGGTGGACGGTTGGTGATGGGAAACGTGTCTGTTTCTGGTTGGATAGATGGCTGCATTTTGATGAACCATTGGTATCTTTTGCTAGATCACCAATTCCTCAAGCTCTGCTCAATGTTACAATTTCGGATTTCGTGAATATTGATGGACAATGGAGTTGGTCGAAATTTGAAGGGTGGCTGCCGGCAACATGTTTGTTGCGAATTGCAGCAGTGAAGGCTCCTGTGCAATGTGCTGCGGAGGATCGGATGTACTGGGGCTTCTCGGATGATGGGATGCTTTCGACACGATCGGCTTATATGACTTTGTCTTCATCTCAAATACTGAACAATAGCCGATTGTGGAGATTAATATGGAATTGGACAGGACCCCAACGTGTTCGTAATTTCTTTTGGCTTGTTGCGAAGGAGAGGTTGTTGACGAATGATGAACGTTTCGTCGTCATATTTCTGATGTTTCGAATTGCCAGTTCCGTGTAGCCATCCGGGAGACGGTTATGCACGTACTTCGCGACTGTCCAGCTGTGAAGAAAATTTGGCTTCGTTTGGTGCCCGGAGATAGAAGACAAATTTTCTTTAAATTACAGTTGGAGGATTGGCTATGGCATAACTTAAACAGAAAATCTGAAGGTTTTGTCGAAGACTGGGATTGTTTCGGAGTTATAGCTTGGCGAATATGGAGCTGAAGAAATCGGCGAACTTTTGAAGGTGTTGATGGAAGTGATGCGAAGAGAGTGGAGGAGATTGTGAAGTTTGTTGGGGGTATATTATAGGCTTCTGTTCATGAAAAAATGATGCAAGGAGTTTGTAGGGGATGGGAGGAAAGAATGATTCGATGGCTTCCACCGCCGGTTGACTGGGTAAAGATAAATTCCGATGGCAGTTTTAATATGTATAATGGGGTGGGATGTGCTGGTGGAGTTGTGCGGGATTGCCATGGTAGATGGCTAGGCGGAATCATGATAAAGGTAGGATTTTGTACCATCACAGGTTCAGAACTTTGGGGTCTGTTTCAAGCCTTGCAGCTAGCATGGGATCTTGGATATAAGAAGGTGAAGGCAGAAGTGGATAATTCAAGTAGTTTACTTATGGTGAAAGGGAATGCTGACATTTTTGGAGTCTATGCGGGGATTGTATACGGGATTCGGGAACTGTTGCATCGGGATTGGACTGTAGAGCTTGATCATGTGTTTCGTGAAGCTAATTTCGCAGCTGATTACTTAGCCTCTCTAGCTACCCTTGGTCCAGTTGGATTACAGAAGTTTGGTGTACCGCCGTCAAGCGTTAGGCCATGGCTACAACATGATATAATAGGGGTCTCATACCCCCGAAATGTAAGACTCTAAGCCTTCGGCCTCCTCTATTGTAACAAAAAAAAAAAAAAGAATTGCAGATTATGTAACATGTGTCTTCTAGGTCTAGAAGATCAATACATGGAGAGTCGGAAAAGTTACCGATGTCTCTCCAGGCCAAATCCGTTCCAATTTTCAGAACCCAGCATCCTGTAGTGTTACTTCCCCTAAAATCTACATAAACCAACTTATAATCATTGGTTTTCAGAAGGTAGAATATGCACATGCCCTTGCGATTTCCTTTGGGTTCTGGAAGATCAAGAATATAGTTGGTTGTTGGGTTCCTTATACGATATTTCCTCGTGGAAACCACTTTTTCAATAAACATACCGTATCATTGGTAGCATATTTTGTGATTCTTGTCGTCCATGTTTTCATCTCTGTAAACATAAACCCACTTGGTTCGTTCCATGAGCTTCATCGTGACTTCACCTCGTTTATTAGGTCATTCCACCGTTTGCAAACACATCGGAATCTGCCTAAAGATTTCAACGGTAACCTAACTAAAATTTCAATATGGATTTTGATCGCAATATGCCTTTCTTTTTTCTTCCCCGTCTTAATCATCATCATTGCGATTGCTACCGTTTTGGATAATCCTTCGAAACCCGATAGAGGCCAGCCTGATTTTCTTCACCCAAACGGACAACCTCCAATTGTAGGGGGCTCTAGGGTTCTTATTATAATTAACCGCAGTAATGCTATTTATAAACCTTAACTCAAGGAAAGTGGTCGGCTACAAACATGAGATTTTATAATTGGAAACCTTTTGGCCTAAAAACGAATTCCGTTGATTTTGAATTCTTATATATATATATATATATATATATATATATTTATCAACTCTTTTATTTCGCAAAGGCAACCTTTTTTTTCCTTTTCCAGATACAAATTAATAGAGGTGTACATACCCCGCAAATAATACAAAGCACCCGGAGCTCCCTAACTTGGGCGTGTGTAATACACATTTAAAAAAAAATGTGTCTCTAATTTTAAAAAAAAATTGGACGCTACTTACGCGCATTGAAAACAAAATGTGTCTCTTCCCCATTTTACGAACTAATTGAAGTTATTAGAACGTAGAACTTCATCCGTAGATATTTTAACATCAATTCAATTAAATTTAGTTTCCTGACGGTGACTCTAAGATAATTCTTCGATTTAATTTAGTTTCCTGTTTCAATTTTATTTATTTTGAATCTCATCGGCTTTGTCGTATGAATTGGAACTCCACCAGCAACATCGTATAAATTTTTTCAGAACTATGTGATTTATTGCATTTTTTGCATTTGTTTTGGTCTGGTAGATGAGCTGTTTGGAAGGAATGTCTGCTGCCATTGTTCCTTATTCAAACGAAGAATCAGAGGATGAACGAATTGTTAATGCAGAAGGATTTGATGAAAGTGTCGTTTCTGTTGGAGGTGAACCTGAATTTCTTTATTATTGAATGAAATTCAATATTTTAAATATTTTTGTTTAATTTTTATGGCTATTTTCTACGTTTTCTGTATATTTTCTGCTGTGAGTATTGTAGTTTCGTGGGATGAATATTTTTGAGTTTTAGATGAACTGTAGTTCATTGTTTACTGGAATGAGCATTTGTAGTTCTTTGAGATGAAAATTTGGAGTTTTAGTTGAACCATAGTTATGTTTACTGCAATGAGCATTGTAGTGTTATAAAATGAGCATTTCGTGTTATAGTTTTGCAGAGTTCATTTTTTGATGAATTATGGTCACTGCAATGAACATCTGACTTTTTTTCATTTCTATTTTTTGTAGATGTAGATCTTCTTGGCCGTGAATTCAATTTAATTGACGATGCGTATATATGTTATGAATCATATGTGAGGAAACATGGTTTCTATATGAAGAAATTTAGAAACAGACACAGGGCGGGTGGTGAATTGCATGTGAAACAGTTTACTTGTAATAAATAAGGGAAGAAAAAAAGTAGAGGGAAAGGAATTCGAAACAAACTTGTCACGCGCACAGGGTTCAAAGCTATGATTCAGATTAAGGTGAATGGGGAAGGGATTTGGAGGGTGGTTATGCACAAATTAGAGAACAACCAGGATAGGATTTCTGAAATTCAGTCTCATTTGGATCGTTCTCATAGAAATATGCCAGACAATGATGTACATCTTTTGGCAAAGATGAAAGAGAGTGGTTCCTTTCGAATGGGTACAGGATGTTGAGCAATCAGGATCACGGCTCCGAATCTTAATTACACTACCACTGATGCAAGGAATAAAGTTGCGCTTGAACGTGCAAAGTGAGAGGGTGGTGATGCGAATAAGTTGTTGCGGATACTGACTTTGAGGAAAAATAATGAAGCTGATTTTTTGTTTGATTACTATTATGATAATTCTCTTAGGCTTTGTGCTATTTTTTGCGGAGATGCTAAAATGAGGGCAGACTACGAGGTGTTTGGGGATTCGGTAGTGCACAACACAACATATAGGACGACATGATACAAGTTGGTGTGTGCGCCTTTTACGGGAATGAACCACCATTAATTATTATAACATCATGTTCGGTATTGGATTTATACTAGATGAAAAAGCTGATTCGTTCAGGTGGCTTTTTAGGAAATTTTTGGAATCAATGGGAGGGAAAGAGCCAGCTACATTCTTGACTAATCAAAGCTTATCAATGACACGTGTCATTCCGGATGTTTTTAAGGAAGCACGCCATCGGTTGTGTACATGGCACATAAGTGAGAATTCAAAAAACTCACATTGGTCATTTGAGGGCAAAAGACAAGTTTCCGGATTTGTTTTATTTTGTCCTGAGACACACAGATACGCGGGCTGAGTTTGACTATTACTGGAATGAGTAAGTATCTTAGATATCATGTGGAAATGTTTTTGTTGACTGAAATATTTGTGATGAAAATTGTGGTTACTAGAATGAGCATTGTACTTTCTTGAGATGAGAAATTTTAATATTTGGATGAACTATTATTCATGCAGAATTATAGTAATCTTTGCAGAATTTGTGGTTTTTTTAACTGAATTTGAATAATTTTTGTTCTGTTGTAGATTGTGTCAAATATGGCTGTGCGGATAACAAATTGTTGCAGCATTTACATAGCATAAGGCAGAAATGGTGTCCAACCCTCAACAAAGATCGTTTTTCTAGTGTTATACTTTCTTCGCAGAGGAGTGAAACCACTAACAAGTCTATTTCCGAGGATCTTCCAAAATGTACCCGTCTATGTACTTTTTATGATAAGTTTAAGCAGGTGGTAGATTGTTGGCAAAAGAAAGAAAATCGTGAAGATTTCTAGTGTAATAACGGACGTGCAGAGATGAAGTTTAAAGATGTGAGTTTACTTATTCATGCACATGAGTTATATTCAACTGAAGCGTATTTGCAATTTCAACAGCAGTACGAAGATGGACTTTCTTGTGAGCATTCAACGATTGAACAAGTTAATGATGAGGTAGTATTGTACTATGTGAAGCGTAACAATATTGACATATTCCCGCATCAGGTTCATTTCAATCTTTGGACACTGGAGATTTCTTGTACTTGCAACATGTTTTCTGATGTTGGACTGTTATGCTCTCACTATTTACGTGTTTACAACGTGAACAACGTAAATTCTGTTCCAGAAGTTTATATTTTGGCTCGGTGGAAGAGGAATACTAACAAGCAATGCAGCGTTAGTGCTTCAGGTAGTAATGCAGGGTTTGGGATTGTAGGCTCTACAATTTGGAGGTCTGATGTTATCAGCAAATTTATTATGTTGGTTTCAGCAAGTGAGTCATGCCCGAGAGCTAAAGAACTCATTGAGGAAAGTCTGAAAGATGATGACAAGCATTGTAGAGTGCGAAGTTGGTTGTCTGCAATCTGCAAAGGCAGAGGAAAAAGATGAGGCTTCAACATCAAATATCAGTGTTAAAGATCCTGAGAAACTTAGACTGATTGGTGACTGGAATGAAAGGTGGATAGGTATTGTGGAGAGGAAGAGCAAGCAAACCCTTGGAAAGAGGAGGAATAAAGAGGCTGTTGTGAGGACAAAGAAAGTTATTTACAATACGATGATGTCTACGAATCCTGAAGTCATGGAAAATTTTGTGCATCCAGTTTGTCCAACTCAACCATTGCAAACAGCAGTCAAAAGTTTTAGTGGTGCCGCCCAAAGTGAGCCAAGTCCATTTTTGGAGTTCCTGTGAACCACCATTCACATTGGTTGTTTTGCAGGATGAACAATGGTAGCCTGGAAATTGTGCATTTGTTTTTCACATGATGAACATTTTGGCATATTAGAATAACTATTGTTTTGGAGTTGAAATTATTTTCTTTCTGAAATGAACTTCTTTGTGAAATGAACATTGTTGCTTTGTGAGATGAATCTCTTTCTGAAAGGAACATGGCTTTTCACAGGATGAACATTGTTGTTGTTGTGGAATGAACATTTGGAGGTTTTTAGTTCAGTTTTGCAGGATGAACAATGAAACCATCAGAATGAACAATGACTGTTTACAGCAATTTTGTTTAATTATAACTGCTTATGGCAATTAATAACTACCCCTTAAACTGCTCCAGACAATTGTTCAACGAAAAGGCACATGTACATTGGACACGAACCAATCTGAATTCCAAGGGATCTATGTGCATGTTAAACAAACAGCTATGAGGAGGTTTTTAATGTACATTCATTATCTATAGAAGAGGAATAGCCAAGGGGCAAACATCAATAGGTTCATTCACATATTTCATCTATAAAAATCGAGACCATCCCCTACAAATTATACCACACTTGCAATTCCTATCATTTCTAGCTTTCTGTTATTTGGCAAAAATACATGTCTTCTTCCACCAAACATCAAAGAATGCTTGAAAGGAACAACGGTATGAACAACGGTATGCCCTTTTGTTTCTTTGTATTCTATCTTTTTGCAACTTAAACGTGATTATTTTCTAATTTTTGTGTTTTCATGTAACACGACTGCAAGCAAGGATTGATCTTTTGAGAATGATGGCGGAAAGAACACAACAATTTCTGAGAGATTCCAGTAACATAAGGAGGAGGAGGGCACGACTGAATGAGGATTTCCCCAACAGGGTTAGTATGAAAATTGTTACAGTTTGTTTTTTGCGACAAAGGAGTTTTGAAATATTTACATGCCATATATAATAAGGATGATCAGGCAAGGCAGGCGTATCTACGTCAACTGCGTCGGGACGAAAGGAGGTTCCTGGAATGAGACCTTAAGTTCCTGGCATTGGACATTGCTAAATACGAAAATGAGTACCAAGCAATACTTCCTTTGAATGCTGGCCAAGATGTCGCAGCACCCATGCCTCCCCACGATGTCGCTGCACCCGTGCCTCCCCAGAGCCCATGATTTACATGTTTTTTATAAGACAAATTTCTGAACTTTTTTTAATTATTAGTTTGTAAACAATAATTACTTTTTAATGTTATTTTTTTTCTTAACAATTGGTGTTATGAACATATATTATTGGTTTTTAACGTTGTAATTCTGTTATTATAAGTTGTTTTTTCTTAATCCTATGATTAACAGAAAATGGAGACCTTGATACACATCATAGTTTTACAGGATGAGCACCAGGTAGTAGAACATGCACATCAAGTTTCCTGAGATTGCGGTTTGCAGTGAACTTTAGATATAGGATGACCTTTACAATTTCACAGGATAAGTATTCATTGCATTGAAGTAAACATTATAGTTAGATCATATTTGTATAATATTTTTTTCCCAATGAAAGACGTTGGAATTTAGGGTGCTCATTACAGTTTTATAGGATGTGTATTGTACGTTATTAAACGCACGATAGAAAACCATTACTGAATTTTTATATTGATACAAAATTTTTCAAAAATTCATATGTGTTTTTTAATTATTATCAAGATGATAGTATTCATCAGATGCAAATTAATTAACTTGGAAATTTTTGGTTTAAATAAATTTCAACCAAATTAAAAAATAATATTTTAGAAGTTTCAAATCCATTTAGGGACTAGTTTATGCCGGGAAACGATTAAACTTTTAAATTTTTTTAAACCAATTAGGCTAACCCTAGCCTCATCGGTTTAAAACAATTTAAAGCAAAAATAAAAAATAAAAATATTCATTTCTGTGTTGATTAGGGTTTAGGCTTCAGGGTTTAGGATTTAGGGAGTTTAAGCATTTCAATCATAGGTTACAGACTAGTTTGCGCCGGGAAACGATTAACCTTTTAAATTTTTTTAAACCACCCTAGCCTAATCGGTTTAAAAAAATTTCAACCAAAATTAAAAAAAATTAAAAATATTCATTTCCGTGTCGGTTTATGGTTCAGGGTTTAGGGTTTAGTGTTTAGGGTTTAGGGTTTACGTGGGTTTAAGTATTTCAATCGTAGGTTAGGGACTAGTTTACGCAACAAAACGATTAACCTTTTAAATTTTTTTAAACCAATTAGGCTAGGGTCTCGTTTAAATTTTTTTAAATTAACCTTTTAAATTTTGTTTTTACAAGATCCTAGCCAAATCAGTTTAAAAAAATTTTAACCAAAATAAAAGAATTTAAAAATATTCATTTTTGTGTTGATTTCGGGTTTAAGGTTTAGAATTCGAGTGAGGTTTACGCAATTCAATCATAGGTTAGGGACTAATTTCCGCCGGGAAACAATTAACCTTTTAAATATTTTTAAACCAACTAAGACAGGATCTCGTAAACGAGACTCTAGCCTAATCGGTTTAAAAAAATTTTAACCAAATTAAAAAAATTTAAAAATATTCATTTCCGTGTCGGTTTAGGGTTTTGGGTTTAGGGTTTAGGGGGTTTAAGTATTTCAATCATATGTTAGGGACTAGTTTGTGCCGGGAAACGATTAACGTTTTACATTTTTTAAAAACAATTAGGCTAGGGTCTCGTGTTTAAAACCAATTAGCCTAATCAGTTTAAAAAATTTTCAACCAAATTAAAAAAAAAATTAAAATTTAAAAAATTTAACCAGATGAACATTGTGTTTTACAGGATGAACATTGTAGTTTAACCAGATGATCTTACAAGACTTTTGACATATAAGGACTATGAATCTAAGATGAACATTGCAGTAACAGGATACATATTTAAACTGGTGCAGTGAACAACAAAATAGTATAATGAATTTTCTACTTCCAAAGTGATCAAAGACTTTTCAGAGATTTCAGCACTAGTTGAATTTATATTGTAGCTACAAACTCCTGGAATGGTAAGTCCAAAATTGAAGTGTACTAGCAGTGAGCACTAGTTGAATTTACATAAGACTTTTTTTGCCCTATAAAGCTCTATATACAAGCTGTTGGTTCTTGACTGCAGGATCTTAGCTAGATATGTCATCAACAATGTGTTAAGGCTATTTTGCAGGTTAACTTTAGTCCTCTGTTTAAAAGCGTCGAAAACAGTAATACAAAACAAAACAAACATAATGTAAGATAAGGTAAACGCTGAAAATAATAGGAAAGGATTAAAATGATATAGTTTTACCGGTGTTGTGTTATATGCCGGAACGCCACATTTGTAATCTTTTAGTGAGCCGTAGAAGGGCTTTGAAAAACTTATCAGATTCTTTAACATAAGGCTCTTAGCTCACCCATTCTGGGATGCAAGGTCATTTGCTATTCTCTCATATCCTGCTTGGATGGCTTCTTCTAATGGTTGACCCGTTTTTTGTCTGCTTTGTATAAGAGCTGTAAGAATATGTTAATGACGTTAAATTCTTAACATAGGATATGCATATTAAATTACAAAAAATAAGTGATGAGTAAAAGAATCTTACAAATACTGAGGAGGTGAAAAAAATACTTCTTCTTCCAGAAGATCTTCCACTTCTCTAGCTCATTCAGATGGAGCGACCAAACACCAATAACATTGTTGTACAGCTGCTTTTGAATACGGAATGACTTTAAACTGTGCCTTTCCAAAAAGAGGTACATCACATGATTTTTTTCCATCGTTTCGGCTTCATAGCTCATATACAGGGTTTCCCTGCAACAGAGTGTAGTTTAATAGGATGAACATTATACTTTATCATGACGTACATTGTATTTTAAACAGATGCACATTGTCTTATCCTGCTTACCGGTTGAAGTTTAGCCCTTCACCATCTGGTTCTGAGAAAACGAAGTCGGCAAGAATTTTATGGTTCCTCATCCTGGTTTTTGCTCTGGATCTCTGCACCGGTGAAAACACTTGAACACAAAATACATTTAACATGGTCAGATTTATTGTAATTACAGAAAGTAAGTTAAACATCATACTTTAATAGGATGAGTATCAGAGTTTATGGGTTGAAATTTAAATTTTTAAATGCATACCTATGAATGTACTTCTGTAAAGAATCTTGTTTTCTCTCAAGAGTTTGTGGAGTTGGCGGCTTAGCGATTGGTGGAGTCATTGGATGTTCATTACGCTGGAATTGAATGGCAATTTCAACAGCTGCAAGTTCTCGGCTAGTGAATGAGTTATCATGATGAAGACTCTTAGCATCGGAGTCTTTTTCTTCGGGAACATTGAGAAGTCGTTGCGGAAAATTTTGACAAATATTCAATGACCAATTCGGACCAGTTGAAAGTTCTTGGACTTTACGTTTGGCCTCCTGTATAACCTAGTCAAGCGTCCTAATGGATTCTAACATTTCCAGAGAATTCCACCATTTCTCCATCTATGTTGCAGTGTCAAAACCCCATACTTTTGGGTCCGCTGGCTTTTCATACTCGGGTATCTGAGAGCCATCTGGATTTTGCTTCTAATTTGGGTCAGCGGGAACTGAGTTGACTTCTTCATCTTCAGCCTTTTTCCCTGCATGAGCTGCCATTCTCTTCAAGAATTCGGCATAGCTGTTAAAGAATTTATAGAACATGTTGTGTCCATCTATGCCAATTTGACTGGCTTCTTCAAACAACTAGCTCAGGTCAGGGATAAGGGGCCCCATCCTGTTAACCATCACATGTAAGAACCTAGTTCCAAGATCCAATTCCTAAAGAGTAAAATGAAAATTGAATATCAGACAAAATCAACATCAACATACAGGATGGACATCAAAACATGTAGGATGAACAACCAAATATTCTCTGTCAAGATGAGCATCAAAGCATACAGGATGAGTGTTGAAGCATACAGGATGAGCAACAACACAAACAATACAACAACCTTTAAGTGAACAACTGAGTCTCATAGAATGAATGAAGGTCCAGAGATTGTAAGTACCTTGTCTTTCGTCGATGAGTCTCCTTGATTTTTAGGTTGTCCTGCGGATCATCAACTTTCCTCATCTCCTCGGCCTATATAGGCTCATCCCCATCGATTCTTTCTGGTACCGCAATCCTGTCCAGTGGTTTGCCACTTCCAAAGCCTGCACCCATGAGTTCCTTCCTCACCATTGTTGTAACTCGTTCGTTGTCCACTGAGCAATCACAAGAAACTGCCGAGCGATTACATCCCCATCCTAATACTCAACTCTGTCCAAATAGCACAACTGCAATGTTTTATGGTACCAACATAATATTCAGTTATTTCACATACAAAATTAACAAAGAAGGAAAAAACAATAAAGGAAAGTAAGTGAAATATACCAAGAGGAAGATCAGTGGCCCATTGAAATAAGCCTGAGGTTTTCTCTGCCACATACTTGCACCAATTGTAATTTTTGATGTCATCGATGTTCATCAATGACTTTATGATTCGGTAGCGGCAACACGAATTCCTTGTTCTGAGGAGCATGCTAGCCAGTACAAATAGCACAAAGGACCTAAAGAAAAGCAGCACATAGGATGAGCAATGAATCATACAGGATGAGTATCAAAGCATACAGGATGAACAACCACAAATTCTCCAGTCAGGACGAGCATTAAAGCATACATGATGAGCAACCACAAAAACAATATAGTAATATTTTGAAAATATTGAAGCATACCTTTTGAATTCTTCTCCATACACTCGGTTTCTTTGATCTTCAGGAACTTTTCTCGGGTCCTTGCAATCAGGATCACCAGTTACAAGGTTGTTGTGGGTGATCCCACATTTGTGTCTGCCATTCTGAATTTCTCACTTATCTGCCGGACAACATTCATGTACTCCTCTGAATCTTCGGAGTTGTCTCGGGGATCATAAGCTTCAACTAGTGTCTTCGAACTACGTGGTAATTGAAGGACAGCTTCTACATCTTCTTCTGTGTTCTTCAGTTCTTTTTTCCCGCCTTGAATCAGCAAAATCTTGTCACTAAACCTGAAATCGCTTAACAGGTAATGGGACAAGTCCGGGTAACAAAATTTATTGATTCCCAGGCTCAAAAGGTCCCTGACCTATTTCCCGAGCCAGCTTTTTTTTGGTCAACATTAAGCAAACTAAAAATTTTATGAGCTTTGGCCGGCGACACTCTGCTTAGACAATTAAAAATCTCTTTTTTGCAACTTTCTCCTTGTTTGCTTCTGTTTTTGGCACACAACCATCATTACCATATTTTCTCTTCGTCTTTCTTCTGATAGTGGGTGCTTTCTTTTCTGCAGCTGCCTTCTTGTCTGCTTCTTTATCTGCCACCAGATCCTCACCATCATGTTTAAATTTTGTCCTTTGTTCTCCATCATGTTTAAATTTTGTCCTTTGTTCTATGGAGAGTGGTGTTGGCGTTTGAGAATCTTCCTGTGTATACGATTGTGGCGAGTGGTGTAGACGTTTGGGTGCAGTCTTCATCTTTGCTTCTTTTTTATCACCGCCATCTTTCCTCTTCCTTTTTTTTCTCTTTGGCAGCAGATGTAGATGATTTGGCCTTCATTTGTGTTTCAACATTCTTTTGTTGAGACAGTGAACTATTGTGCCCTTCAATGGGTTGTGTGGAAGGGAGACTCTTGTCTTTATTGGCTCTCCTCACACTCTTACATTGATCTCTGTTGCATGAAAACATTCACAGTAATATAAGATAAATAGCAAATGAGCAAGACAGGATACAGGAGGAACTTTTAGCGATAGGCAGTGAACATCAAACAAAATCAACACCAATATACAGGATGAGCAACCTAAGATTCTCTATCAAGATGGGTATCAATCATACATGATGAGCATCAAATCATACAAGATAAACAACCTAGCATTCTTTGTTAAGATCAGCATCGAATCATACAGGATGAGCATCAAAGCATACAGGATGAACAATCACATCTATATAATGAACAACTGAGTCTCAAGAATTATCTCACGCTACCAGATCAGAAGAATTTACTCAGGATGAACAATACCTGTCATCTACGCTTGAGCCTGATGATGACGGTTGGCTATGCTCTAGTGTACTCTATGGCGCAGATATTTTTGCTAGTCTTTGTCTCTCCATTCTGTTGTAAGAATCGGTGGATGAACATCAAAAAACTCATCAGAAAAGCTCGAATCACTACTAAAAAAACGGTTTATAGAGACACTAACAAGTGCCTTAACATATAGACTATTAATACAGTTTAACTTGTTAAGACATTTTGGAGAAGTGCCTCTAAATTCAATTTAACAATAGATTTAATGTAGTTATACATAATTTTTAAAGTCAGTGTAATAATATATTACCTTCGAAGGCACTTTAGTTTCACATAGGCACTTTAGTCCAAGTTTCACATAATATATTCGGCCGGAAGGTCATATTAAGTGAGAAGAAATGGCCTATTCTATTAAAAAAGAGGAAAAAGACAGAGATTAAGGGAGAAGTGGCTCCCCGAATCACCATTAATGGTGGTTGGGGGAGGAGGAGGAGGAGGTTCCGGCGAGGGGTTTTAGAGAGGATTTCAGCAAGTTATTTTAATTGATTAATTAACTGATTTCATAATATCTAATAAGAAACAACTTTATTATACTCTCTCTCTCCAAAAAAAACAAATTATCTATATTGAATTTTTAATGTTGTATTGTTTTTAGATCTCTAAACATGGACTCTCTATATATATTGTGTTTTTGGTAACAGAGGTAGTAGTAAACAAGGTAGCCAGGAGGTGGTGCTTGTTGAAAGTGACAGTTGAGGCAAATTTGAAGTGACAGAGAGTCCTGACAAGGTAGCGAGGACTCTCTATATATATTGTTTTTTGGTAACAGAGGTAGTAGTAAACAAGGACTTTGCCCTTTTGAATGTATTCCCTTTGAACAATTTGGATTTTCAGTCTTAGTTTTATTTAGATTTTCAATCGTATTTCATTGTGTTTGAGATACAATGATGATACGGCCGACATCAATGTTACTTTTATTGACAAACTGTAAGCGGCTATTTATATATACGTACAAGGTATTCAAGGATTTTTGAGAAATTAACGAAAGTAAGTATAATGACCTATCTATCCTTGCGTAACTAAAATATGTTACTCTTACGTTAATAATCTGCTGGGAAACAAATTTTTCAAAAATCATGTATACCATCGTGTATGTGTTGGTGGTAGCTCATTTCTTGATTCTTGTTGTTTGTATTTTCTTCGTTGCAAACTTACACCCACTTGGATCGTTCTTTTTTAATTGCCGATCATTTTTCAGGTCATGCCAATGTTTACAAACGCATCTACGTAAAAGATTTCACCGGTAACCTGACTAAAAGTTGTGTTATATTTTCAATCGGGACAAATCAGGACGTACCTCTCTTTTTCTTCCTCGTATTGATCATCATCATTGTGATTGTTGTTCTTGATTATCATTCTCCTATTGCTTCTGCCAAACGTGGCTGACGCGCTGCCAATGATTCAATAACCTTCAACGAATTGCCCCCACCCCCACCCAAAAGAATAAATAAATAAAACGCCATATACATTAATATCCACTTGGACTGCCTGCTTTTCTACACCCGAACAGGAAACCTCAACGTAAGAGGGTTTAGGGTTCCAGTAATAATTAATTAATGATGTTGTAATACACTATTTTTACACGATATTCAAGAAAAGAATCAAGTCTTAGGATATTACGAAACTTCGATACCTTTAAGGTATCCTCCACGGTTGGGTTAAAACCAATATAAGTGCTACATTAGTATGTTTATAAAATCATTTCATGGGTTTTTTTATATGTATATTTTTTTCTTTTTCTTTTTTCCTTTTTTATAAATATGGTAGTTTGGGCGATATTTCAGCATGTAATTGTTGAAATATTGTTTTTTTTTTCGGGCTTCTTTTCGTTGAATGTTTGATTAATTTCTGGGCCATCAGTTAATTATATTCAAATCATTTCATGTTTTCTATTTAAAATAAAATGATAAAAAAATGCAAAATTATTAGGATTCCAAACATGTTCTGTCGATTATGTACGTAGGATCTTATTTAATACTTACTGTGTCTTAAAATTATTCTCTAATCCAAATTTTTACTTTCAGATTAATTAATTTGTACTAAACATAAAAATTTAGACTAGACAATAATTAATGTATGGACGGAATAAAAACTAACTACTATAATCTCCATTTCTTTTAATCAGCCGCATTACAGTAAACTCAATTTTTTTTTTGTTTTACTTTATTTCCAGTGCAACATTAAATGCAGTTTTTCGAAATTTTACCCTTATTTCTTTCTACTTTTAATAACACATATTAATGAAAAAAACGTATTTTTCACCCTCTAATTAAAATTTTTGTAGAGTTTTAATACATTTGATTAGAGACAAGAAAGACAACACATTTAAAAAAATTAAAGTCTCAATCATTTTCTTCTTAATAGTGTTGTAAACCTTAAAACGACAGATAAAAATAAATGAAAATAGTACATACAAAGGCCGACAAACATATCTAATCCGTACAAAAACATGTCTAATAAATTGCAGGTTCAAACTAAATAAAATAAAATTTCCTATTCAAAACATAAAAATCCAAGAAAATCAATGATCACTATGTGAACCAAAGAGCTTACGTAGTGAAAACCGCTTGAACGACAATTTACGTCTTAATGTCGATCTTGTCTCTCCAAATTTTATTCCTTTTCCACAATCCAAAATGGTGGGAATATAACTATAATGATAACTTCTGCCGGTTGGTGGACTTTTGATATGAGGAGGTTGTTTGGTATCCAAGTTATAACTAACACGACATCCATCCTTCCTCTTAAACAATAACCAATTAGTTTTACCATTACAGTCAAGGGAATAAGGAGATAGGCTCTCCAATGTACGTGGTTGAACCTCGCCAAATTAGTCCAATGGAAGCACGATCTTTTTTCCAGACCAAATTCCATTCTTGTAATCTTCCAAAATCCATATATTCATCTCCTGTTCCACCATATGAGCCAGAGCCAACTTCTCTTCTCCCCTCCATAACACATTTTCGTTTTTCAAATCCGTCGTGCCCAAACTCTTAGGGATTTCAACAGATACACACTGCTCCGATTCGATTTCCAAGCAAACTATTTTTGAATGGCAGACTACAAAATATGTGTCTGCTTCTTCCCGAACACAAACCAAGGCCATATCTGAAAACCTACCGATTTTTCTCCAGATTAAATCTGTTCCAATTCTTAAAACCCAGCATCCAGCTGCAAGGTTACATTGACAAAAATCCATGTAAACTACCTCATAATCATTGGTTTTCGGAAGGTAGAATATCCTCATGCCGGAGCAATTTCCCTTGGGGTCCGGGAGATCAAGAATGTACTTGGTTGTAGGGTTCCTTATACGGTAGTTCTTCGCGGAAATAACTTCTTCAAGAATCATACTCCCTCCGTCTCATAATTATTGTCCAGTTTGGGTTTCATTTTTAGTTCAAATGTACTGAATGTCAAAACTCAAACTCGGCAATAATTTTAAGACAGAGAAAGTACCATCTATTTCGTCTTGGAAGCTAATTTCTTGATACTCGTTGTTTGTGTTTTGTTCGCGGTAAATTAAAACCGACTCGGATCGTTCCATGTGCAGCATATTGAATTGCCGATCTTTTGTTAGGTCACGCCATTGTTTGCACACGCATTGACATCTACCTAAAGATTCCACCGGCAACCTATCCAAAATTTCAGTTAGGATTTCAATCGGAACGTATCTGTCTTATTCCTTGTCATCTTCATCATCATCATTGTTATTCTTATCTGTTAGTAATAATTTGCCTTAGTAATTTATTTTGTTTTTTTCTGTTTTATTGAGTTTTTGAGTAAGTCTTTTGAGGATTTTTTTTGTTGCAAAATTTTAGAGATATGGTAACATAATTTCAGATTATGTGAATAATGGTTAAAATAGTAGTAGGAAGTTATCAAGTAGTAAAAGTCATAGAAAGTTAGGAACTATACATGTTCTCTTAATCTATAAATAGTTAATCATGTACAAGGAGTTATTTGCTCCTAAAATTCTAAATATCCAAGATTGTCTTCTCTCTCTCCTCTATTATATTTTTTAAGTCTTCTTTTTATGTATCTAAGTACTACAAAGTGGTATCAGAACCAAAATCTTGAGGGACCTTTGGGGACGGAGAGTAACACATGCCATCATGCATATTTTTTATGACAGCCTATGTTGCTGAAATGTTTTTTTTGGGAGGCCATAGAAGAAAATTTTGCATTATTGCTTTCAAATCCAACGGTGGCACATATAAAGAAAAAAAAAAACACAAGGAGAGAAGGGCAAGAAATAGTTGTCTTTTCTCTGATGTTATGAAATTTTTTACAAGAAAAAAAAACACAAGGGAGAAGGGCAAGAAAATCAAAGATATTCAAGAGCTTGAAAATCAAGGCCGTTATGAAATTGTTTACAATCAAGGCCGTCTGAGATGATCTCAAAGTCCTAGAGGAATAACATATTCAAGAGCTTGCAAATTCTCACCCTTGACTCGAGAATTTGAGAAGATGAAGATAAAGAAATCAATTGAAAGGGAATTTTTAGAATTCTCTCAAGAATAAGGAGTTTTCAGATGCAAATGATGTGTTGCAGAAATAAGATTGTTGTGATTATGAGAAAGATGATAAATGAAGAGTTCATGAAAGAAAAGATTTATATCTAAAAAATATTAGATATTTACAAATACTAAGGCAAGGAGGAGTTGTTAGTAATAATTTGCCTTAGTAATTTGTTTTGTTTTTTACTATTTTATTGAGTTTTTGAGTAAGTTTTTTGATGTTGTTTTTTGTTGCAAAATTTTAGAGATATGGTAACATAATTTCAGATTATATGAATAGTGGTTAAAATAATAGTAGGAAGTTATCAAGTAGTGGAAATCATAGAAAGTTGGAAACTATACATGTTCTCTTAGTCTATAAATAGTTAATCGTTTACAAGGAGTTATTTGCTCTCTAAATCCTAAATATCCAAGATTCTATTCTCTCTCTCCTTCATTATATTTTTTAAGCCTTATTTTTATGTCTCTAAATATTACATGATCGTTCTGGATCATAATCTTTGTGTTCGTCCTCCAAAATTCGACAGACGCTACCAACGTGAATATAAAAAAAGTGACAATAATAATAGTAATCAAGTCATGAACGTGAATATATAGGCAGCCCTGCATCCTTTCCTAATCCAGGACGGGATGTATTACAGTATTTTGAACGGAATTTAAGGAATGAATCCGATTCCTATTTTGAAAACCTTTTACGCTAAAGAATAAAACTTTGCTTATGGATTGCAACAACATTCATTATTATATTTACTGTTTTCATCAGGCGACAATTCTTCCTTTTTCGATTCCTGGTTCAAATTAAAGCGCGTACATATATAACAACGCTGCTATTAGTTTTGAAAGTTATGGATAGAAATTGGTAATAGCAAACT
This sequence comes from Oldenlandia corymbosa var. corymbosa, assembly GCA_949775105.1. Taxonomy (NCBI): domain Eukaryota; kingdom Viridiplantae; phylum Streptophyta; class Magnoliopsida; order Gentianales; family Rubiaceae; genus Oldenlandia; species Oldenlandia corymbosa. The sequence goes on along the minus strand of OX459121.1, from coordinate 21,436,245 downwards.
ATATGCTTTTCTTCAAGTAATAATGGGATCTTGAGTAGAAGTGCTTGTGTGGTGAAACTAATAATAATCCTACACAAGTTTTAGGAGGTTGCCAGACTTTGTTACCTACCTAATTATGTCCTCCACAGTTGAGTTAGATTAAATTAATTTAAATATTTGTACCAAAAAAAAAGTTAATTTAAATATAATATTTATCCGTTTAAGTTTATCTTATCACTTTTACCGGGGGAAAAAACTGACGAAACTTCTATGCAAAAGTGTTAGCTAGGATGTAACTTGAAACCTTTAACAAGTTGATGATTCAGTTTTATGTTAAGTGCATGTGATCTGTGTAAATTAAGGGGCACTTTCAATTGTTCATATACTTCGGAGTTTATACGGTATAATCTCACTACGAAAAGCAAGATATAGAAAAGGCTAAATTTCCTCGATGGTTGTTGAGAACTTATCGATTTGACAAAATGTTCATAAAATTACTTCATCGGTCCCAAATAAAATAATTCGCTATGAAGTTTCTAATTCATAAAAAGAAAATTATATATCAAAATTCAATGGGTATTATTATTATTATTATTATTTTATTTTTTTGCACTAATGGAGGTTTTTTTTTTTCCATTTACAATTTTGTTCCCTGTCGGATGATGCTTTTGTTCCCATTATGGTATCAGCGTATCGGCAAATTTGAAAGGCATCTATTTCGGTTTCGCACTACTATATGCTCATCATCCCGAGTTACATGATTTTACGTCCTGCATAATTTTAAGTATCTTTGACGAGACTTTTAACGTCATTCTTATAAAAAAGCATAGATGAATATTGTGGATAAAAAATAAACATCACCCACAGAGGAAAATTCAAACTAAATAATAATTTCGAGACAGAGAAATCTCAATAACTAGTACCACCAGGACATGAATGAAAAAATAGCGCGTTTGATCAATAAGTGGTCAAAAATTGGGGACAAAATATAAAGTCAGGCCACATATTGCCGTGTATGAGAATCGGCCTTCAAATTTTGTTTTCTTTCTCATTTGACATGGTCTCTAGAATGTGCAGAAAGAAATCTTAATTGCTTTTTTCCTTAACAGGATTGTTTCATGGACTATTTATCGGCAGTTTTTGTTCATCAGTATAATCATACTCCGGTCAATACCTCACAAAATTATTTTTGCGACAACTAAAAAATACCCGTGTCTGAAATTTTTTTCGGACTTCATCAACATTAATTCTTGGCGATCAATGTCGAAATCTACACTTCTCTCTCTTCTTTTTGTTTTCTTTTAATTTTGTAATTGTGGGATATCGGTTGCTATTATTCTTAACTCTCATGATTTCTTAACAAAAACAAAAAATCAACAACTAATTTTTTAAAAAAAAAATAAATGAAATAATAATTTGTGACTGATCGGCACTGGGGGATCTAGGGCATATATATATTCATAATATTATTTTAAACAGGCTTGTACAGAAAGTTAGGGGAATTGGAGGCTGTATTGATCAAGAGTTAATAAAATTTTTTACCTTTGATAAAAAAAATATTTTAATATAATAAGACAATCACTAATTGATGTTTCATGCAATTTTCACTCTTTCTGCCCTAATTTAAATTCTCTTAATTGCCTTTTAGGTTGATTAAATATGGTCATCCAAAGTGAATTTGTATTACTCGGCATTATATTATTCAAAACAAATTCAAAAAATGTTACACGTTATTGTGAATTATAAACTGTCGTATACTCTTTTCAGATATTACACTCACCATTCTAAATTTATTGTCTCAAATCTCAATGTTTTTGAAATTCTTGTTATTTATTCTTTTTCTCTATTCACGAGCATAAGTGTCTTGGTTTTTTTTTTTTCATCAGAATTCTCCATTTTTTTTTAAAAAAATAATTTATTAATAATAAAGAAAAAAAATAGAGCAGCGAATATACTAAACCCTATATCAAAAACAATTTTAATCTTAAAGTAAAGTTGAATTCTTGTTCAATCTAGCAGACCGACAAACTTGAACTTTATTTTTAGCCTTGGCTTTCTTCGATCGATTGTGGTATGTTGGAGCCTGATGTTTGCGATGGTTTGCACAAGGCCAGACATAGCTCATGCAGTTGGTGAAGTTAGTCAGTTTCTCTCCAATCCTGGTAAGGAGCATTGGAATGCTGTGAAGTGGATTTCCAGGTATCTTAGGGGTACTTCTGGATTGAGTCTTTGCTTTGTGAATGGGAAAACCATGTTGGATGGATATACTGATGTTGACATGGCGGGTGACCTTGATAGTCAGAAGTCTACTTCTGGTTACTTGATAACTTATGGAGGGGAAGCAGTTTCATGGCAGAGTAAGTTGCAGAAGTGTGTTGCTTTGTCTACCACAGAAGCCGAGTTTATCGCAACTATTGAATCTTGTAAGGAAGCACTTTGGTTGCAGAAGTTTCTACAAGAGCTTGGCATGAAGCTAAAGAGGTATGTGGTGTATTGTGATAGCCAGAGCGCTATTCACTTAACGAAGAATTCCACATTTAATTCACAGTCGAAACATATTGATGTGAGATATCATTGGATTTGGGATGTGTTGGAGTCCAAGGGGTTGTTTCTTGAGAAAATCCATACGGATGACAACAGTGCCGATATGTTCAAAAAGACTGTGAGTAGAGACAAGCTCCTGTTTTGCAGACAGGAAGCGAGTTTGGTTTTACCCCCTAATTGAGGTGAAGGGAGAAATTGTTGGGCCTTTCCAATCAAATTTGACCCAAACCCAAACCACTTTCAGTGGTGGTTGACCGAAGGAAGAAAAGAAAATCAAGTCCAACTTGGTTTGATTTTTGGTGTTGGTTGTGGCTTATAAAAAACCATGGTGGTTGTGCTTTGGATGTGAGTTCGGCCAAGGAAAAACAAGGGCAGCCGTGCAACATCTTTTGTGCACGAGAGAAAGGAGAAAAAACTAGGGTTTTGGAGTTTTGGTGTTGCGAGAAGAAAGTGTTTCATTTTGAGGCTTTGATCGAGTGATAAAACAGAATCAGTTATTAGTGCAAGTTTGCATGTGTGTTCCTCTCAACAAAATCTACAATTCCTCCGGTTTAGTTTTCAGTTTAACTCTCTTTGGTGAGATCCTTCCAGTCCCACTTTGTGATAGGTGTGTGTGGAAGAGTATTGTTGTAATCCACCTTTGAGTGAAGTCCTATGTATCCACCAGTTGGTGAAGACTCTCATTATTGTGATAGTGGAGATTTAACTGTTGTTACAGTCCCGTGACTTTTTTCGATTTGGGTTTTCCTCGTAAATCCGTGTGTCTATTTTACCTTATCGGTTTTTTGAATTGTTTGCTTGTTTGGTTGTCATATTTTATTGGTAGTAGGAAATAAGTTTTTCCGGAGATTCGTTTCCGCTGATTCGTTGAGTTTATGCCACAATACCTTTTCATTACAAATTTTGAATTTATGAGAATATAAACCCTTGCTACCTCATGTTATTAAACCATATTTATTAACACCGATTGATCCATTTTCAATGTATCCAAGGTAATTCTTTGTCAGATTTGCTTGCTTTCTGGTATTTGTATGTAGTACTCAAAATAGGCTGAAAAAGATGTTGCATCCATATATTTTTAACTGGAGGAAAAATTTCGGAAACGCATAATTTAACAGCAAAGAAACAAACAGGTTGACTGGTTCCCCCAAAACACACATATTTGAAGAGGCTATAAATACCGATACAAATTTACGTAGCCTTGCACAACATAAAATATTTTCTTCACTAGAAAATTTTAAATACAACTGTAACTGAAGATCGATCAATGGAGTTCCACGGATTAATGTGTTCTTTTTTTATTTTATTGTTCATCGGAATGAACGAATGTAGTGGGTCCCGGTTGACCCACTTCGACCAGAGGACTTCTCCTGTCAAGTCCATTAAGGTTAACAGTTTTGGTTTTGTTGAACGGTTTTAATTCAATAGATGAACATTTTAATTGAATCCCTTTAATTTTTATTTAAACTTACAACGATTTTCATCAAGCATATTATTATTTTAATGGTTAACAGAGTAGGGATGGCGATGTGATAGACTGTGTGCATATCTCTAATCAACCAGCATCTGATCAACCCTTGGGTAGTAACAATGATCTACAGGTATGATCAAATCAAATCAATGTCGATACATGATCAATGTTGCTCAGTTACAAGTATTTTTTGGGTTCATACATTTGCACTGACATTGAGAAAAAACGATAAGTGGTTACAATCTATTTAATACATTTGCATTGACTCTGATAAGTGATTGCCATCTATTTAATTGATTCCTAACACACAATAAGAAACTGTTTCTGATACGCAGAAAAGGTTGAGCAATCCCATCAACGCAAAGAAATCAATACCACAAGCATGGCATTTGGAGGGTAGTTGCCCTGATGGAACAATTGCCGTAAAAAGAACAACACAAGAGGATCGGATTCGGGCTAACTCCATCAATAGCTTCGATGTCAATAGTATGCATCAAAACAGTTTTCAGGCAACCTCAAACACAGATACTTCTGCCACCAGCACGGGTTTTCACCAGGTACTTATCCTTAGTTAATTTATTTTTAGAGTAATGATATATCCAGTGACTAAGTACAGTGAAAATATATAGTGACAAATGAAAACACAAATACACCGTCCACTCGCTAAACATGTCTATTTTTTAATCAAGGGTAAAAATATAATTTTGGGAGGAAAATAAAACTTCAAGGGGAAAGTAACAAAAAACTAAGGCCATTATTATTCCATATCAGTCACTATATTTTGTCACTATTTTCACTCACTAGGAGTATCATTTTTTCTTATTTTTATTTAATTCTTTTCCAGTTTGTTTAAAAGAGCCGGGATAATAGAACTCACATATGTTTAAGAAAAAAAAAGATAAAACACAATATCATTTAATTCGTTTTTTTCATAGGAGGCTCTAATATATGATATCTATGGTACCATAAAGTTTCTAACACACCTTGCATACTAGTGTATCTAGTCTGTCCATCTCCAAAATAATTACACATTTTAAATTTTTATGTTTTAGTTCAAATTATAATAAACTTGAAATTTTAAGAAAGACAATTTTTTATGGTAGACATAGTACTTTTATCTTTTTTATATATATTGATTGTTGTATTTTTAACTCATTTAGAATTGTTCTAATCACATTCAAACCGATCTCTTTCCACTGATTTTATCATTCTTCTCCGATTTTACATGCGATCATTTAATTTGTTTCTCGTTCCTTTTTGTTTTGCTTTCTGGATCTGGACCAACTTTCACTTTTGCGTTTATAGTATGCTACCGCGTATGTAATTGGAGAAGAGTACTATGGAGCAATGGCAACCATGAATCTATGGGCCCCCAAAGTGAGACCCAATGAGTTCAGTTCATCGAAGATTTGGGTTATTGGAGGTTCTGGTTCAGATCTGAACGTTATCGTAGCTGGTTGGCATGTAAGTTTACTTACTGTATTTGGCATAAAATAATTTTCTTCATTCAAAAGTGAAAATTTAAATAAGACGATGGATCATGGTTACATAGCAACCTGACCCTTTTAATTGTATGTGATTGATCATGGTTCATATTGCCATCTGACTCGTCTAATTATTGTTGTAAAGATAAGTCCGTACAAAGTTTGAACAATTCGCCAAAGAACTGTGAATAAAATGAGTAATGATATTAGGAAATGGAGACTGATAGTTATGGATACATTAGTAGTATAAGTGCCTGAAACAAGAATGAAATAATCATTAAATAGTATTCTTTTTATTTTGCGGAATTTTAGTTGATTAATGTAATCTATTTTCTTTGTTTGAGCAAAACCAGGTGTACCCTGGATTATATGGAGATAATAAAACAAGGTTTTATACCTATTGGACTGTAAGTATCAACTAATTCATGCATCAATATCACTTGATTATTAAATTACTAATTAATTATTTAATTAATTGCAAACTTTGGTCTTGTTGTTTGTTCCAAACGTGGAAAAATTGAATAGGGTGACAACTTTCAGTCTACTGGATGCTACAACTTGCTCTGCCAAGGCTTTGTGCAGACTAGCAACAAATTTGCATTAGGAGCACCCTTTCCCGAACTTTCAGAAATCGATGGTTCGCAATCTGAATTTACTGTGATTATCTTTAAGGTACGAAATGACCTGATGATTTTCAAAAATAGTTATGAAAAAATTAAAATGCAATGAAAACCCTAGGATAATTACGATATCTTTTTATTTGGAATCCTAATTAATTATTTATCAGATTCTATGCTAAAATAAAGTTCGTTCAAGCTTTAGATTACGAATGGTATATGTCTAGTACTACTACGAAATTCATTTTTCCTTTTATGCTTAACGTAATTTCCATGATCACCACAACAGGGTAAAAATGGTTGGGTGCTGCAATTTGATGATTTTGTACTTGGTTATTGGCCATTTTCATTATTTACCAATCTCAAAGACAATGCATCATGGATTGAATGGGGAGGCTTGATTTTGAACTCAAATATTGGTGGCAAACAAAGTACAACAACTCAAATGGGAAGTGGTCATTTCCCTGAAGAAGGGCTTAAAAGAGCAGGTTATATGAGACAACTCCAAGTATTTAATGAGTCCTTGTATTCAAGAAGGCTTGACTCTCCAATCGCGATGGCTTCACACCCAAATTGCTACAATATAAAATTGTCCAAGAACAAGGTTTATGGAGATTTCATTGTATACGGAGGCCCGGGCAAAAACCCTAAGTGCCCGTAACTAAAATCACCCAAAAAAGTTCATTCCCATGTTGGGATAGTTATTTATATAATGGGTTCAACCCTTTTCATTAGAAAGTTACCACGTGAAATGCTCTGTTTGTTACATGGACAAAAATTTCCTCATCTATCTATTAAGAATTATATGTAACCTTTCTTTTTCTGAAGTGCAAGATTACCTATCCTTTAAGAGTGCCTTTTTCCTTTTGCATTAGATCGGGTATTGCGTTATGACAATCAGGGTTTCATTTCATGAATCCCAATGCGTTGGTTCAAACGAATGCTTACAAAAAAAAAAACAAAACAAAAAAAACAAAAAAAAAAATCAGCTAGTGCTTACTATTGTCACCTCTTCTCCCATTTGGAATCTGTATCTCTTGAAGGCTCAAATATAGGCCTACATATGGTTCCACCTTAAAACCAATTGATGATAATGGAAATGGCACATTTGGTTACATATTGGTTTCAAGAGTCTCCAGATATCCATGTGGGACAAGGTTATATTCTCAACACCCCATATTAAGCCCGAAGGGGTTAGACAAACCGGATAAACTACCAGATCAGTAAAGGCCCAGATATAAGTAGGTAGGTAGAAGAATTAAAAATAAACCTTGTACCACCTTAAAACCAATTGATGATAATGGAAATAGCACATTTGGTTACATATTGGTTTCAAGAGTCTCCATATATCCATGTGTGATAAAGTTATATTCTCAATACTCCATATCAGGCCCGAAGGGGTTGGACAAACCGGATAAACTGCCAGATCAGTAAAGGCCTAGATATAAGTAGGTAGGTAGAAGAATTAAAAATAAAAATCTCAAATTTGGATAAGTAGAGGAACTAGAAATAGAAAGCCCAGATATGAGTAAGTAAAAGTAAAAACCCCAAACAAGTAAGTAAATCAGACCCAGGATATGACCGCTGAGTCAGTCAAAGCCCATAACTCAAGTTATACAGATCCGTGAATAAAACCCGCTCTGATACCATCTTGAAGGCCGACATGTGGTTCCACTTTAAAACCATTTGGTGATAATGGAAATAGCACATGTGGTTATATATTGGTTTCAAGAGTCTCCGTCTATCTATGTGGGACAAGGTTATATTCTCAACAGTATCTATATTTCAAGGCATGAATTTCGTCTGGTAAATGTTGTATTGCTTTGTCAACAAGTCACTGTACAATTTAGTTACAATCTGTTGGCTACACTTGCTTTGACTCCTAGCCCTACTAGAAATCTATCATCACTAAGTTTCAACTTTTTACATTGATTTTGAATTTTCTTTATGACGTCATACTGCAATAGCTCCATTCTTCTTTCAACAATCCATTCCTCTTCTCCAAATCTCCTCATATTTCGTTCTCTCCGAACGTGATATATCACAGCATTTAGACATGCATAGAGTGTGCTCCTTTTGACTTAACTAAACTTTCAAATTCTCAGGATATGTGACATATTCAGGTTCCTGACAGCCAATCCTGAACTTTATTCATTAGTGCTAATGAGTAGTTACAGCTGAATAACAAATGATCTGCTGTTTTAGATGATCCATTGCAGAGTTTGAAATCTATCCACTATTTGCGGCTTATCTTTCCAAGCCAACCTACTAATGAAACTGTGCTTTGGAATGGTGAACTTATTCCAGATGATCTTTTGCTGCTTTCCATCTGATCTCTTTCCTCTCAGCCATTCATAACCAGACATAGTGGTGTAAGTCTTATCTCCATTTCCCTTCCATAAGCCTTGTTTAACCCTTTCCTTTATATCTTTCTTTTAGTTTTATCAGTTTCTTCAGGTGCCAACTGCTTGGGGTGCTTTATAATCCCATATGTGTAAGGAACTAGTAAAATTTAAAATTTAATTCCATTTCTTTAGTTTCTACAGAAAATTAGGAGAAAAAAGGAACTAGTAAAGCATAAAATATAGAGTAATCTGTTCAAAAGGTCCTTTACATTTGCCCAAAAATTTAATTTGGTCCTTTACATTAAAAACTCACATATTTGGTCCCTTACATTTGTCTTATCAACTAATTTAGTCCTTTTTATCTTTTTTGGCCCTTTACATTTGTGAGTTCTTGGGTTGACCAATTCTTTGTCAACTCAATAGGGGTATTTTCGATAATTTATAAATATCAAAAATTTAAAATATGTTAAAAACCAAAAATGTATTAAAATAATACTAAATATACAATATTAATTTATAATTTATTATTAAAAAAGAAAAAAAAATTAAAAATTAAAAATTCAAATATAATATTATTAAAAAAAATTTAAAAATTGAAAAATAAAAAAAATCGAAATCTGGTTTATTTTTTTTAACCTGTGGACCCCAATCGAAACTTTTTTTTTACCCAATTTTTATCCACCACTACCGGACCATCTCTGCCGCCGCCAGGCGGGCCACTGCTGCCGACGGATCGCCGGCAGCTGGTATTTTTTTTACCCATCGGTCCTAATCGAAATTTTTTACCCTTGAATTATTCTGTTTTTATCATGTGGGTTTAACATCCAATTTTTTTCTTTACCCTTATTCAGTATTCTTAAGAATAATTCAGTGTTCAGTGTTCTTAAGAGCAGCCATCTTATTCATTGTTCTTAAGAAAAAAAATAATAATGAATAAGGGTAAAGAAAAAGATTAGATGTGGGCCTCACATGATAAATCACATTTTAAATTATATCTCAAACTCAAACAAAAAAAAAAAAAAACTAAACCAAAAACCAAAATAAATCATTGTCCAAATAAGCCCTCTGTTTTTATCATGTGGGGACCACATCTAATTTTTTTCTTTACCCTTATTCAATTTTTTTTTCATCAATTATTTTGGTGTAACAAAAAAAAAATACTGAATAAGAGTAAAGAAAAAAATTAGATGTTGGCCCCACATGATAAAAATAGCATAATTCAAGGGTAAAAAGTTTCGATTGTGGCCCACGGGTTAAAAAAATCAGATTTTGATTTTTTTTAATTTTCAATTTTTAAATTTTTTAATAATATTATATTTTAATTTTGAATTTTTAAATTTTTTTCTTTTTAATAATAAATTATAAATTAATATAATATGTTTAGTATTGTTTTAATACATTTTTCGTTTTTAACATATTTTAAAAATCTGATATTTATAAATTACCGAAAATGCCCCTATTGAGTTGACAAAGAATTGGTCAACCTAAGAACTCACAAATGTAAAGGGTCAAAAAAGATAACAAGGACCAAATTAATTGGAAAGACAAATGTAAGGGACGAAATGAGTGAGTTTTTAATGTAAAGGACCAAATTAAATTTTCGGTCAAATGTAAAGGATTTTTTGAGCAGATTACTCTAAAATATTTGTTAATGATGGGATATTGTTAACATTTATCAAGTATTTTATATATCTTATATTTATTTGTTTATTGCTACAAAATAGTTCATTTTGAAACAAATCGATCTGGACTTGATCAACCCAATTAGTTATAATGCATATCAAGCCCATCCCAAAAGAAAATACTTGTCCAGGCGTGCTTCCTTTTGTTTGTTTGTCATTTTTCCCCCTTTCTTAACTTTTATGGTTTGTCAAATTCTCAAAAGAAGTTAATAAAATATTTCCTATGTATAAAAGAAATGTAATCTTTCTATTCATGAATTTTCGATTCGGCTATGAACGGCAAGTTTTTCAAGCCGTATCGGTGCCTACAAACAGAAAGAAAGGAAGGAAAAAAATCACTGATCGACAAAAAAAACAATTAAAAGTTTAGGGAACTCAACAAAATTTGATTTATTAATTTTATTTTCAGAATAATAAATTTTTTTTGGTACAACAGAATAATAAACTTTTAATATCTAATTATATAGCATAAATAACAGGGAAAACAGGTTTAGGTGTATTTGTGTCTTTCTCCCTCACACGTGTAACGAGCATCTCTCTCCCACAAAAATAGATAGATATATAGTGTGCTCTAGTTACGATTTCACCTCAGACGGTGAATTGTTACTACTGTAAATCCATTTGATAATATTGTACTCTAGCTACGATTTCACCCCAAACGGTGAATTGTCACTACTGTAAATCTATTGGATAACTCCTAGCTATAGATACTATATAATTTGCAGTAATATTCGATAATATGAAATATATATCTTATTTTTACAAACTAATCCGACAAGTCAACTCACGAATGCGCTGAACTAGACCGACATACATATCAATAACGTTTTTTTTCTTCTTCCAATTGAACTATACTGAAATTATCATTTCATCAAAGAAACATCTCACCATTTGATAAATACTATATGCTAATGTCTAAAAACACTCGTCATATTTATAATTAAGCACCAACAGAATGGAGAAAGTGAAAAAATATAACAATTTAAATATTTGAATTGTAATTTACGAATTGACGACTACATCTTGCAAAACTTAGACAGTTATTACTCCCCCTTTCCATAATTATTGTCTAGTTTGGATTTTTATTTTGAGTTCAAATTGTACTAAAAATGAAATCTCAATTTGGACAATAATTTTGGAATGGAAGGAGTATTATATATCATCAAACGACTTAGCACTAAATTAACATATACATCAATTACCGTATAAAAATTAAATCACTTTGATCGTTTCCCGTATTTATCATCATGTTTTAAAAAAACAGGGAAGTTGTAAGAAGTTGTAAGTAGTTGAAAGTACTTCATAACCATATTTATATTGATCTTTCCCCAACTCTCTCTCCGAAATTCAATCTTTCATGGTACCTAATTTGATCTTGTAACCTTTTTTTTTTTTTTTTTTGACCTTTTGCAATACTTCTCCTTTGATTTTCGTCCGTTGCTACCCTTCCAATAAATTCAATATGGGAAGCTGGAAATCATATTATTCTTCTCTTGACATGTGTAGGGAAACCGGAGTGAAAACCATTAGATTTATCTTAAACCCTTTAATTAGTCACCAAACCATCAAATTCCTATAGCTAAACAGAGAATATGTGATTGTTATCCGCAGAATCGTATCATGTGAAGGTAAAAAATGCATATTTTCCTGTTGAAAATGCATGTGTTACCAATAAATAATAGATCCATTCGCGATACATGCAAGACTATATTTCAGACAATTTTTTTTTTTTTTGTTTCTAGTTTTTTGTATCGTTAAAAGCAAACAAAAGAAAACGAGTCATCCATCAAATGGGAACAAGCAGAAACATTTGGCGATAATCATAGTTTTGCAGCAAACTGCTGAGGTAGAAAATTCTAATAAGTACCATCGCCAATACGCACTAGAAAAGCTTATAAATACCGATATATAGAACCAACTGGCCATGCACAATAAATTCTTTCGAGATCTTTTGAAGTAGAAGAATATTGATAATTGTGATTGATGGAGTCGAAAAGAATAATAAATTCTTGTTTGATGTTTTTGTTGATCTCAATGAACTTATGTAGCGGCTCCAGATTGAGTTACCTTGGTAAGAATACTCCTGTAAAGACCATCAAGGTTAGTTCTTGGACTAGAATTTTAATTTGTAGCGTTTTACTACTCATATGTCTCCGAAAAATAATTTACATTTAATTTTGAGATTTATAAATATAAATTATTTTTGCGAGACAACAAAAATACATTTTCACAGTACTTACATTATCCCTCTTGAATTTTCTTTGGGTTACAGAGTAAAGATGGCGACGTGATAGATTGTTTGGATGTTTCAAATCAACCTGCAATCGATCACCCATTGTTAAAAAATAACGATGTACAGGTCAGATCTAATCTTCGTTTCCTTTTCGAAATTTAGCGTATGACGAATGCTTCAAAATAACTTGTTGGTTGTGCGAAGCTATTATCATACGAGATTAGTATATTAGAGGTTTCTACTTCATCCGTTCTGAAATTACTGTAAAAACTTAGATTTTCATTTTAGTTCAATTTATATTAAAACTAAAATTATAAAGTAAATAATAATTTTGAGATTGAGAGAGTAATAAAGAACGCATTTTGCATCATTCCAAGTCTCACTGATATCAGTATTATTACTTTATCTGGAAAATATTTGTCTTATTTGTTATATCAAAATAATTCGACAAATAAGTCTCTTACTCTGGTCTTAAGGGAATAAAATTTACAGTCAATTTATCAAAAGGTTATAGTTTAGTTTGATGAACTAGAATATGAGTTTATATACGGAGGAGTTCTTAAGAGCAAAGGGTATAATTAATAAGTACTGCATTATTTTATAGCATTAAATTATTTCCCTTGAAAAATTGAAGTCCATGATCACTAAGCTCGTATGTGCCAATAATAATAAAACTAGATGCTTGTCCCGGGCAAATGCCCGGGACGTCCCACCTAATAAATCGATATGTAAATAATTAAAACTGATTAGGAATAAATTTAGTTTTTGATGAAGATAATTGATTGATCAGAAATTAATTTTTTCGGAAGTCCTAAATAAATGGAGAAGGAAAATTTCATACACTGTCAAATTCAAAATTTGAATGAACGTGACCATCTGATCTCTTCGTTAATATTGTAAATATATTTTTTATTTTTAAAATGAGGTGACACGTGGCAGAATGATTAATGCAATATGGTGAATTTGGAGCCAAAACATTTTAATAAGAAAATGACACATCAGCATTCTGTTTTCTGCTTTAATAGGGTAAAATGGATGGGAGAATTATCATTAAGGGCATGAGAAAAATTAAAATTATTAAAAAGGGCTTGCCATTTATTATTACAAGGAAAACAACTTTTATTGTTAGTTTATTTGCTTAAAAGACTATTCTATCCCTCTCATTAAACAAACAGTTCCCTCATGTAATTAAATTAAGTTTTCAAGTGCTAATTTTCTCCACCTCTCACCGAGATGTCCTCCTTTACGCCGGTGCTGCGCCTCCATTTAACCCACAATTGGAATCTGATTTGTTTGATTAAAATTATGTTATTTTAGAAATATGTTTAAGTCTTTTTTTACTTTTGTCAACAAAGTTTGTTCCGGTTTTTTTTTTTTTTTTGCAAGTTAGTTCAAAAGCAGAAGTGGGGAGTTTTTTTTCCCTCTTTTTATTTTGGGTAACATTGAATTTAGTTGGTGCTGAACAAGGTGTTGAAAAGGAGGGTTTTGATGAGTATGAGAGCATTGTATCTTATGGGCTGCAGGGGGGAAAATTCAGAATAACAAATTTATGCACTTATGGAGAATTGGTAAGTTGAGATAAAAAGAAGTTTTAAAAAAAATGGGGCAAAAAGCCACCTAAAAAATTCAATTACATGAGTTGGTAGGGTGAAATGGTCTTTTTTTTTATTTAAAGAAATATTAAAAGTGTTTTTAAAGCTGATTGAAAAATCTATGCCCTTAATAATAAACTTTATTTTTCCAACTCCGTTAATGATAATTCTCCCGAATAAAATTAGTGATGGTATAAAGGGATTCAGGTGTAGATTTTTCGTAGTGCAGGAAAAGCCCACCAACTCAATAACACAATCATGGCACTTAGATGGAAGTTGTCCAGATGGAACTATTGCGATTAGAAGAACTACACAAGAAGAAATGTCCCGAGCTAACTCAATCCCCAAGACCAAGGGAAGCAGTTTTCAAACAGCGCTATCAAATCCAGAACTGAGTTCTTTTGCTGCCGGCGGTGGTTTTAGGCAGGTATGTATGCGTAGGTATTTACTATTTATAGTATATAATTGTAAATACATTACAATAATAAATACGAAGTAATAGAAAACTTAGTTGTCGCGATACAAATGGATGGGAACATGCAATATTTTTTCATATTAAGTACTCGGTGTTCGAAATCTCTGCTTCGACTAATCTAGATTTGAGCCGAAATAGGACCATACATTACATATTGTACGCTCGGCATACAGGTAACTTACCTATACTTGCGAAAATATATAGGGTTATACTCTATTTACGATTATTCTTCTGTTGCAGTATGCAACTGCATCTGTGAGTGGAGACAAGTACTATGGAGCAAAGGCACTCATCAACTTATGGGCACCAAGTGTTCGACCTAATGAAGTCAGTTCATCGCAACTTTGGGTTGTTGGAGGTTCTGATTCAGATACCAACGTGATCCTTGCAGGTTGGCATGTAAGTTTCTACATGAGATTGTTGTTTACTTTGTTAATTTTTTCCAAGTACATGAGATGATATTTTGTTGTAACCATTTACACGATTACACGCGATCTCTATTGGCAATTGTCAGTGGTGATTTAATTTAACAATATTTAGACATAAGGACACAGGTGATCAAATGAAATGTAAATATCAAATGAAATGTAAATATAACAAATATAATGTTCTATATTTTGATGAAAGACAAAAAAAAAAAAAGGCCAAATATATATATAAAAAAAATGGCATTGTTACACGTACTCGAATGATCTAAACTTAATTTTCAAGCGATCAATTTTTTTTAAATTAATTTTCTTATCTCAAATAATTGAAATCAGGTGTTCCCAGAATTATATGGAGATCACCGGACAAGGTTTTACACGTACTGGACTGTAAGCATCAACAAATTCAGGCGTACTATATCTATCACTTTGCAATTTGAATGTGATTATATTTGTTAATTTCAAATTTGTGACATATTCCTTCAGGGTGACAATTATGAGTCGACAGGATGCTATAACTTGCAATGTCAAGGATTTGTGCAGACTAGCAACAAATTTGCGTTAGGAGCACCCTTTCCCGAACTCTCAAACATCGATGGTTTGCAAGTTGAATTTTCCGTGACCATCTTTAAGGTAATAATCATGTCGGGTAAAAAAAAATACAGTAGCAAGCATTTGATTATATATAATCAAATGAAAGTGTATGAACCGTAAGTATTGTATTAGGTTTAGTACATATATATATAGGGTACAACATACATATAAAATTATAATAATAACCCTATCTAACCCTAGTACATATACACTAACATCTCCCGTAATCTGAACGGGAGAGACACAAACATTCAGATTGTCTCGAAAATTAGTCAAATTCACTTATCATAACTCATTACTCATATTCTTTTTTCTTTTTGCACATAATCTTGATTGATTAGGGTCAAGCTGGTTGGTTTCTGCAATTGAATGAATTCATACTAGGTTATTGGCCATTTTCATTATTTTCAAGCCTTAACAATAATCCAGCATCTTCTATTCAATGGGGAGGAATGGTTTTCAACTCACAAATTGATGGAAAAGAAAGCACAACTACTCAAATGGGCAGTGGCCAGTTTCCAGACGAAGGGATAAGGAGAGCAAGTTACATGAGGCAGCTTCAAATAGTTGATGAGAACTTTATTTTAAGAGGTCTTGACTCTCCCACTGCCTTGGCTTCCCAACCAAATTGCTACAATATAGAATTGGCAAATGACCTCAATTGGGGAGACTACATTCTATTTGGAGGTCCGGGAAGAAACCCTAACTGCCCATGATTGACCAAAATTACATATGGAGGCACTTTCTTATTGTTTCAACCTCTTTTCATTCACAAACTTTTTATGAATTCGGGGGTTAATTGTGTTTTTGGTTTTCTGGTTTTTCCCCTTTATGATTTATTTGACAATATTGCATCATTTCCCTTTAAGCTAATATAAATATACATACTCTATCCGCCCCGAAATAGTTTTCAGTCTGTATTTTCATTTTTAAAACAATTTATACTAAAAAGTGGAAATTCAAACATTGTAATTATTTTGAGACAGAAAGAGTAATTAATACAATATAACATAATTTAACTAAATTTAAGGGACTGTTTGACTCTGAAAAATTGTACAAAACCCATTCATTTTTTTATTTTTGCATATTGTATCCCAATGTATCGCGTTCCAGCGAGTTACGTACCACATTAGACTAGCAGACCTTTCATCGGAGTGAACCTTTTTGGAGATAAAGAGTCCGTTTAGATTGTTGTTTTAGTCTATGCTTTGTAATTTTTTCTATTTGTTTGTTTGAAATAGGTTGTAAGATAAATTTTGAAATTGATTTCAAAAACAAATTTTTGACCAAAAAACAACTTTTAGATAACTACTGTTGATTGCTACTGATCGACCGTGGTCCAGCCACGGTTTCACCACTGTAGTGACGGCCGGTGATGGTTAATAAGACTAGTAATGGGTGGGAGAAAAAACTAATTATTTTTTTGTGAAGAGCGCAAAACAAAAATACTTCACCCGTCCTATAATTATTATGCAGTTTGAATTTTCATTTTTAATTTAAATTATAAGAAACATGAAATCTCAAACCGAAGAATAATTTTAGGATAGAGTGAATACAATTTTTGGTTTCAAACAGACCCGAAATTCTCCCAATAAATAATCTCATTGCATAAAAGGACGTGACCACCTCTTTACTTTTTGTCCATTTTACTTCAAATGTAAATCGGAAAAGTTCTGGTAATGAGTGCCCTTTTTGAAACATTTTTTGGTTGGCTCCCAACATAATTGATCATGTATTAATTACATCAATTCTTATATGCAATACTCCTTCATTCCAAAATAAGTGTCGTTTTAACAAAATAGAAAAATTTCAAAATAAGTGTCATTCTCACATTTCCATACACTTTTTGTCCAAAGTTTCTAAAATTACACTCAAAAGAATTAATACTATTGGTAAACCATTTTATAATGGGATTGGTTGAGGATATTCAAGTAATTTTATTACCTTATTTAAGAGTTTCTTAAAATATGTACAAAGTTTAGCATGACACTTATTTTGGAATGGAGGGAGTATTTCTTTTACTCTTTGTACTGTTTTGGTTTTTTTTTTTTTTTTCTGAAAGGGTGCTCTTTGTACTGTTGGGTAATCGAATCAATACTTACTATTATTATTACTCAGGAAAAGTAACCCTCAACTGAAACCCGGCCAAATTTGAGAATTATGATATGGTGTAAAACATGATAACACCGATTGCATTTTTAATGCAAAAAATAGTGTATTACCTCTATCAGACAACAATCTGCTAGCCTGGATAGTCCTCCCTGTTAAATTTACAATCGAATGCTTTATACCAATTTTTTTTTAAGGAAAAACACCGTAACCTTATGACCAAAAATAATAATGCATGGGACGTTCAAGATGGTAGAAAAGGAAATTTACTATCATTTTGTTTTCTGTCTGTCAACTTTTGCGCGCCATTGTTTGCGCTTCTCTCCCTTTTGGCCTACAAATCGAGCATTTATTATGATGTTACTTATTAATTTTTGTCGTTCCATTAATTCTTTCCAATTTATAATAGAAAAAGTTCGAAAATTCGACATGGACTTGATCAATAAAAATAAATAAATCATCATGCATTTAAGGTCTTAAGGTATATAATTTTAACCTTGTACTTTTGCTTTTATTTTTTTACTTTGCTCTTAAACTTTTATTATTTGTCTACTTCAAAAAAGTACATGGACAAAATGTTCTCATTTTAGCTATAATGCTATGAAACGGTAGTGCAGTTCACGCACGTTTTTATTTTAGTCCCTAAAAAGTTCCCAAAAAGCCAAAAAACAAATACTCAAAATTGATTCATGAACAAACATTTCATACCAAGAAAAAGACCGTCTTACTGTTGTCCTAAGATGTTCATAATTTTAATTTTGTGAAAAGCGAGTAAATCTAATTCAAAACTGGCCTAATTTAGTTACTTTTCTTCTTTAATCTCTACGTATTCAATAACAAATGTTTTTTCCATCTATTTATGTTTGAATATCAACAATCATGAGGGAAATAACAAACCTAAAGTTTTTCCGTTAGTTCTCCTACTTACCATGATATTAATTACTCCTCCGGTCGTTATTATAATACATTTTGATTTCGTCCTAAGTTTAACTTAAGATGTTTTTTTATTTAGAAAAAAATCATAAAATATATTTTCACATTCGTTCTGTTGTCCTAATTATTATGAAAAGAATTTTAAGAGTTTTATTTCAATTAAAAAGACTTTCTAGTTGAAACATATGACGAAATCAAAATGTTTTATAATAAGGACCGAAGGTAGTATATATTGAGTAGACTTAGTTATTGCCACATAGAGGGAATGCCCGACAAATAATAATATAAATCGCTTTTTCCCCCCTTTTTATAAACATACTAGGTATGTTCCGTCGCGCGTTGCGCATCCAAATTTTAATTTGCATCGTTATGTTCTATTTGTGTTCGAGAGTTTTGCTGTGTTAAAAACTACTTTGAAACTACAATCTTGAATGTGTATTATCAATTGAATGGTTATATAGGATATAAAGTTGCCGATAAATACTCATATTTCATTGTTGAATTTGCTCATATTTCATTGTTGAATTTGCTTGCGCATAACTTTGCTTGTATTCATTTAGAATTTTGGAGGTTGGAGAGTTGGAGTGATTGAAGAAAGAATGAAAGACTATACTCAAACACCGCAATTCTAAAGCATCAAATCTAATAATTGCATTTCCTTCGAATGTCATTTTTATAAGAGAGGAGGGAAACCTGAATATAATGAGCTTGGAGATGTACATTTCAGGCGTAGCCATTTGGGTAAAGTCCGACTGATAGCAGGCGGGTAGCCATCTGAAACATGGCAGTGACAGACGATGGTTGAGGCACAGAAGTCTCGCTATCTGCAATAACAACAAACCAGGTGCACGACTCTAATGTCACCACACATCATGTGCACAAAACTTCATCTTAATACATTATATACACAAACAGATACACATCTGATTCAGAAACTAACGTAGACTGTTCAAACTACAATGAAATGATGAAGCACAAAATGACGTACAACCCACCGTAAACAAGATACCCACACTTGACATGTTCAAGCCACAGTAAAGACCTGAATACCATTAAATACATAGGTCCTCCTAAATACATCAGCCAAAACATCAAACTGCCTTTTGCCAAAACCTTTCTTTGCAGCTTTAGTATGACTGTAGAGGAATAGGGACATAATCCAATGAGTAGAAAAAAAGAAGAGAAAAAGCACCAGCTGCACCAACAAATGCGTCACCAGGAAACCACTTTTAGTAAGGTCACGATTCCAGAACCAGATTCCTGTGGTTGCCGCCACGTCTGTTCTAAAGAAGGACATGTGGATGCAAACATTTAGGCATTAGGTTTGCTCCTTCCATTGAAACTTCACATCAAATTAAGAAGAAAAATTTCAGAAAACTAAGAAAATACTATAGCTATGATTATACAGTAACATGATATTAAACTATATATGAGCACACCCAAAACATGAAGTCCCTTTAGGGGATAAATTAAAGAATGATATTTTCTGATAATTCACAAACATGACAAAGCAAAGTCCAAATACCAAATTTTTCCAAGCTTTATAAAAGTATCTGAGCCCTCAAGAGGAAGAAAACAGATCGACAACATAAGAATGACATTATGGCTAAACGCAGATTTGTTCCAAACAACTCAACAAGAAAGCAACAAGTAAATGAGCCTGGAAACCAAAACAAATGAAGTATATGACTTTTCCCTTAGCACCAGCTCAAAACAAATTCACAGAAACAATGACAACTAAATACTGCCTTTAGCCAAACAATAGCCTAAGGTAAAATTCGATCATGCGTGAAGACACAGAGTTTTTGCTCAATATTTCCACTCAAAATATTCTTGTTATTAAGATTATGTTTTCACCAGCCGCACATAGAATATTAACTTCGAGCATCTCACGGATGAAAGATACCCGAAGTATTAAGAAAACCCAGTTAGCGGACTCATTTGCTCATGCAACTCAAGTTAAGTCAGCCTAATCTTTCAACTAAGGTGATGCAGCATAATCAGACAGCTTCGTAGCTTGGCGTTAAGGATAAAAGTCTAATTCAATGGATACAAATTAACTTGAAGAGTGGAAAAGTAAAATGCTTCAAAATGCCAACTACTGTAACAAATTCTGAAAAGACTGACAAAAAAGCAGCCCAAAAGAACGCAAAACATAATGTTAGAGGTGACACATTGTAAATCTTGTTCTTTCAAATTACCGAAAGAGAATAAACTATAATTATTGAAGGTATCTCCTTATCAACTACTTCATTGTCCTTTTGATTCATGAATGAAACGATGATGTTTGGTTAGGACAGAGTATCATCCACGTTTACCTCTAAAGTCGTTCACTCTTCTCACCGAACCTACCACACTTAAATAAGGTAGCATCGAAGATCCGTTCTTAATTTTTCAAAAAAATAGGGCAGCACTGAAGATTCCACAACCAAAAACCAGCAAACAAATGCAAGCAGCACTATCCTAAAATTAATTTCCATTTTAGATTTTCAATTTTAGTTTAAATTTAACGAAAAATATAAAAATCCAAACTTGAAAACAATTTCGTGATATAAGGAGTTTCATGTGGACAGAATTTTGGAAATGACTTCTGTTTGCGTTTCCCCTTTTTAGATCATTTGTTTACACTTTCAAGTTGAAGTAATTTATGAATTCTTCATAAAATTCAGGGCAAACAATAGACTCAAGCGATCTAAAAGAAGAAAGTTGCCAACAATCTAAACATAAAAACAACTTACGCACCGTTAAAACAGAGGTAATTATTACCGAAAAGTTAAAAAATACCTTTGTGTTCCTTTTCTTATACTTTGATATAAGTCTCTCTCTATATGCACTTAGTGAAATTGTTTCAATCTAAGTTTAACGTCTCTAGTGAGGGTACAGAATACGCATATTCTTAGATCCTAGATGGCTAGAAAATAAAAAGGCATTCTTCCTTGGAGTCAAAATTTAAAATTGTATCACGTTCACGGGATCAAAGTGCAGGACTTCTGGAGTTCGCATTTTAGACCCTTCAAGTCTTGAGTAACTTTACATTTTACTCTAGAATGTTTAGAATTTTTCTATTGAGTCCGGTTGTTGCTACCGTTTATCCTCCAATCAAGATCCACCAAAAAAAAAAAAAAAAAAATGGGGGAAACATTCTAGACTTCAACATTGAAAACTCCAAAGTCCAAACTTGTGCAAACTTGAAAAGCAAATAATGGAATTATTTTAACACGAACTATCAATCTCGTGATAACAATAATTTCCGTGTCTAAACCCTCTAACCACTCTATCAAAACATGCACGTACCTATAATAATGAAGACAAAATACAGGTAGCTCTCAAAAATAGCTAAAAATAAATAAAGAAAACCCAACTTTAAAACAATGATTTTTATTAATATACGTATCACTAATAAATTCCTTACCATGCATACTAAAGAAACAGTACAGTCCAACGAATATCTGCATTTTTGTAGCCAGAATTCATCTAAAAAAATTTTTACAGAAGTAATTCTGAAATGGTGTCTAAAGATAAGGATATAGTGGCTGCTTATCGATTAGCTTAATGTCCACTAATTCCATCTCTTTCCACCCCAATTCAAATCCTTCTCATCAATTTTCGTTTTTCATTATCCTTTTAATTTGATGGTCACAAAAGTGTTATGAGTTTTTTTAAAAACCTTTTTTTTTAACTAACTTTCGTACATACTCACTATGCTCCACAAAATTAGTCTACATTGAATTTTGAGATTTAAACAATTTTGGACAAGACTGTCCAATTCAAATGAAATACCTAGCTAATTAGTTACAACTAAACTTATTTTTATACATCGAAAATCCAAGCAAAATACTATCCTGATCACTTTGTAAACGTCTTGGGGGTGAAAAATCCAAATTGTGCTGCCATATCAGCAATTAAAAAAGTAGGGAAAACAGCACAAAGTAATATTTTATTTACTGATGTATCCAAAACCAAGGTTTCCAATTAGCTTATACCCTTGTTTTCCAAATAGTTTGTATGCACTTATTTGGAACTGTTGAAAATTTCAAATTGCATAACTTTGTCATGAGTGCATGGAGTTTCATATTACGTTTACTTCAAGAAGGCAAATTTACTTATTAATATCTGAAAAAAAGTATGAAGAACAAAATAAGCTTAGGGTTTAAATTATAGCCAAAAATAGCTTTCTCGCGCTTCAAACACGCGAAAAAAATAAAATTCGCGTTTTGAAAACGCTAAAAATCAAATTTCACGTTTTAAAAACGCTAAAATTAGTTTTTCACGTTTTAGAAACGCGAAAAATAAGAAGACATAATTAATTTAACTTAATCCTAATTAATTAATGGTAAAAGAATTGAGTAAATATCAACTCGCGTTTTCAAAGCGTGAAATAAATTAAAAAAATATTTTATTTAAATAAAAAAAAATAGGCATAAAAATATGATTAATTTGACTAGTTTAAAACGTTATAGGGAAATTGACTTCAAAAAATTATTAAAATCGAATAATGGTAACACAAAATTTTAAAATTATAATTGTTAATCATTAAATTTTGGATAGAGCTATAAAGAGGAAAATTATATTGATAATTTTAATAATACAAAAATTAAATTTTGAATAAGAATATAATATTATAATTGATACTCATTAAATTAAATAGAGCTATACTAAATATAAATTATTAAAAGTATGATATAGTTATTATAATGTATTAAATTTTTAGAACATTATATAAAAAAATTTAATAATGATTATATTAAAAAATTTTATCAATAATGTAATCATTATTTTATAAAATAATTTTATATGAAAAATTTTCAATAATGATAATGACGTAATTTTATGGATTTAATTAGATGTAATTTAATTTACAAATTATTTTTATTAATTATGATGGTTTTAATATAAGAAAAAAGCTTAAAATAGGAAAAATTTTATTAAATATTTATTATAATTTACCAACGCTTAAGATGAAGCAACTATTAATTATGAAAAAATATAAGAAAGTTTAAAGATGTGTTTCGATTTGATCGGCGAAGATGTGTTTTATAAATATTAATTATTGTATTTACGATGCAGGTGAAATCAAACTATTAAGAATATTAATACAAGTCATAACAAAATACTACAAGTCATAACAAAAGGTAAAAAAAAATAAAACAAGTCATAACAAAAGGAAAAAAAACAGAAATGAACAAAAGGAAAAAAAAATATCCCTGGAGATATACAATAATTAATACATCATCATCAGTCCCCACAAGTCAGCCGTGGCGATCATTCTAAACCTGGAGATATATCCCTAGTTGTTGTAACCATCTCCTATCGGATCCTCCAAACGGCTTCCTCTTGAGCAGGCTAGTAATTTCCGCCGCAGTGAGAAGTAATGCGTCGCCGGGTATCCGCTGGTGATAACCAAATTGGCGAAATACCCTACTGGGGTTGCGTGGCGCAACGACATCACCGCAGATGAGCCATGTCTGAGATCGCCATATGCCCTGTCCCACAAGACAAACCCTGGCAATACGACCCAGAAGAGTCGTGTACGGCATCCATACAAACTGCAATGGTAATTAAGTAAGAGACGCGTTATTAAAAGTCCGGCACCGTTAAAAAAAACGAATGAAACATAAATTATACTAATTGAATAGAATACTAACATCAGACTCTGCGAGAACTGCAAGCTGATCCCGGTACGCGGCCAAATTGAACCTCATGATACCTTGAACTTTTTTCTCAAAGGACCACCTGCACGGAGAAAGTAACATTAAATTGAGACATGACAGTACAAATCAAAATGTCAAAATTTACGAAGGTTTGATGTATAAGATTACCTCGTGCCCAATGGACAATGAGATAGATCGAGCTCCCCACCCAGTATCTTGGGCTGAACCGTCAAAATCCGCTCCAAGGCCCAGAACTAATTCAGAATGAAGAAATCATTAGCTAAAATCACCAATAATTATGGGAGAATATAAAATGAAACTAGAGAGAAATGAAAAGATAAAATACCTGAAGAAGAATCACACAGCCGGTAATAGCCTTGCGAAGCGGCGAGATGACTTGGACATGCTTTGCGGTACAAGTAACATAGTGCCGCACTACCCCAACTGTACTCCGAGCAAATCTCGGGAGTATGAAGAAAATGCACAAGATCGAGAGGAAAACTGTTTCTCGTAGTGTTTGAGAACAGTAATCCGCCAACGAGCCATCCAACAAAACAACGGGCTCGCTGTAGGTGTGCATCGTCAAGGGACAGGTCCGTCAAAGGATTATTCTCTATGTGAGTCTTTATTTCAGTGATAGAAACGCTCGTCAATCTAGACTCCTCTGTCTGGAACCTAAATCCAAACATTCTCTCCAAATAGGCTGCCCAACCACCATCAGGCGTGGTGTGATGTCCTGTAACTGGACGTCCATCAACCCGAAGACCCAAAAGAACCTCGACGTCCTGGAGTGTGATAGTAGCCTCCCCAAAAGGTAAATGAAATGTATGGGTCTCTGGGCGCCATCGCTCCACAAGAGCTGTAAGCAGGGCATGGTCACATGTTATGGACCCAACTCTAGAGAACGGTCCAAAACCAAATTTCTCAATATATTCCTTTGTCAACCTCGGTACATCTTTTATTAATTTCCACGTGGCGCTATCTACGCGCCTGGGCTCCGAAATCCCTATATCATACTGTGCACCATGGAATATATTGTGTGACCTATGGGCGTTTTGGAGAAACAACAAACTACTGTCTCTGGCTCCCTGCCGTAGCTTCTTTGAGGTAGATTGGGAGGAAGAAGATGATCCAATGTCCATGGCTAGTACAATTTACAAATAATTTTAGTAAGTACATATTAATATTAATTATCCTTTTTTATTATCCTATACATTAAAAAATCCAACCCTTAAATTTTAGTAAATACGGATTAATATTATTATTCTTTTTTATTATCCTATACATTAAAAAATCCAACCCTTAAATTTTAGTAAATACGGATTAATATTATTATTCTTTTTTATTATCCTATACATTAAAAAATCCAACCCTAAATTTTAGTAAGTACGGATTAATATTATTATTCTTTTTTATTATCCTATACATTAAAAAATCCAACCCTAAATTTTATTATCCTAAAGCCACTCCTCTAAACCCAACCCAACCCACAACCCCCTAAACCCACTCCTCTAAACCCAACCCAATCCCCAACCCAAAACCCACATTCTAAACTCAACCCAATCCCCCAAACCCTAAACCCCCTAAGCCCAACACCCCACAAACCCTAAGCCCATGCCTAAACCTACCCCCTCTAAACCCCCGCATTCCCCCGCCGCCCCCTCTAAACCCCCTGCATTCCCACCGCCGCCCCCCCCCCTGCCGGCAACACCTTAGAAACCTCCATCATCCGAATTTTTTAAAAAAATCCACAATTACAACACCTATAATACTAGATCTATTAACGGAGTATTAAATCGCAAAATAAAATTACAAATAAAACGAACACAAAATTTATAAGAATCGAAAATTAAAGCATGAATTAAAAAAAAACGATTCAATGAGAGCAAAAAACACAACTTACCTCGATATATAGCCCACAAAATGCAAAAAATTGATGCCGAAACTCGATTCCGACAACGATCCCGGAAAAACCGCCGGTTTCAATGGAGTACGCCGGATATATTTTTCTGTTTGAGAAACATCAACCCGAAACGCGAAAACTTTATTTAACCACATAGTTTCGCGTTTCAGAAACGCGAAACTAGCTATATCCCAATAATCGCGTTTCAGAAACGCGAAAACGAAGTAATGCTCTCCCTTTTTTCGCGCTTCAGAAACGCGAAAACGAAGTAATGCTCTCCCTTTTTTCGCGTTTCAGAAACGCGATTTTAGTTTAAAACTGAAAAATAAAAACGTTATTTACACAACTCATTTATCGTTCGGTACAACTAAGCCAACTGTGTTTATTTCAGTGATGAATAAACAAATAACTACTTTTCTTACCCTAAAGTGAATGATCCTTTAGTGTTTATCAAATAATTAGTGCTTTATTCGACATGTATATATCCTATCACTCTACCACTATAGTAATAATTAGTAATATTACTAAAACGAACTGCGACGTTTTTTTTTACAAAAATATTACCAATATAAATTATAGAAACATCCAAACCAACAACTAACACAAATACAAACGCAAACTGATTCATCCTCTGAGGTTTACTACATGAATGATCGAAACAACACAAAAATACGAACACTAACAGAATCATCACAACACACGATGTGGAAAATCATCACTACGCATCATCATAATCATCAGAATTGATATTAGGCACACCACGAATTCCATATGGATCGTACAGTTTATCAATAGCGGTCCTGTCAGCAGGTGTATGAGAAAAAGGGCATTCCACAGCATCATGATCTAAACTTCCACATCGTGCGCAAACTCTCGCATATGGGCAAGCCCTGGCATTATGGCCTTGTAGCTTACATAAACTGCAAGTTTGGAGTCTTCGCTGGCCAAATTTGCTTGTATAATCCATCATACCTTTTTTCCGATTCACAGGCTTCCGACTTCGGCCAGCATGGTGGACAAGTTTAGTGTCATCTGGCCTGATCTGCCACGTTGCCTTTGGCCATGGTTTCATGATTGGGTTGAGTTCTCCAGAAAACTGCTGGTACCACTGATGCGTAGTGTAATATGGATCAAAAAGTGGGAAGGGATCGTCACCTAGCTCACGGGGAACTCGAAGTGCATGGGAACAAGGAAATCTGAAAGTCTGCCACCTTCCGCAAATGCACTCTCGATTTGCATACAGCACAACTTGCTTCTCCTCAGGCCTTCCATGGTTGATTATCAGGTGCTATTGTAACCACTTCGTACTTCTGGTTTCTCTTGCTAAACCGGTTGACCTTTTTGCCTCAATGATTTCTTCCGGGCCTCTTCATACAGTTTCATTGGCTTAGGAGGTAGAACATTCTGACGTTTTTGGATCATATCAATGTTTGCCTGAAACAGATTGTTGCTTTTCTGAAAGGATGCTAGGATCAAAGCTGTGATCGGGAAGAATCTAGCACCTTTCAGCACATTATTGAAACTCTCTGAAATGTTAGTGGTCATTTCTCCCCAACGACGCCCTCCATCGTGTAAACAGGTCCATTTCTCAACACCCAGCTTCTGAAGCCAACGAGCAGCAGGCTCATTTTTTTCTTCTAATTTTTGCCACTCTGCCAAATACCTTGTCTTTTGCGTCGCTGAACCAATCATTTGACAGTTGCCTCCCAGTTTCTCCTTTCGAAAATGCCCAACCAAGTTTTCTTTAACATGCTCTAGACAATACCGGTGGACTCCCATCTCTGGGAATATTTGCAACATGATGTCCATGGCAGTAAGGATACTCTGATTTCGATCAGAGATAATACATGTCTTCTTATCCTGTAGAGTAAACTTTTTCAAATACTTCAAAAACCATTTCCACCTGTTTATAGTCTCTTCGTCCAAGAGCAAATGCGATGGGAACAATCGTGCCGTTTGCGCACTTTACGCATGCCACAATTAGTTTTCCTTTGTAGGATCCTCGCAGGTGAGTGGCATCGATGTTTATTACTGGGCAGCAAGCATGAAATAACTGTATAGATGGCCCAAATGCCCAGAAAACATACCTACATACAAACCTTTGCGAGCTTCCTGAATTTTCCTTAAACTTGAATTGCACACAAGTGTCTGGGTTTGTCATGAACAATGCATCGAGGAAGCTGGGCAGTTGTTGAAAATTACTTTCCCATGTACCATACAGAGCCTCAAGTGCTTGTCTTCTACCATGCCATGCCTTCTTGTAGCTACATTCGACTTGGTACCTCTTCAAAACTTCTATTTGAATTTGGACAACTGCAAAATCTGGATGTTTTCGCACATTTTGGGCAACCAGTCTAGCAATCATAGAAGACGTGACGTTTCGGGACTCGTTTCTCTTGTTTGCCCCAAGACAATTGTGGGAATCGGACCATACCACCATTTTCCAAGTATCGGTGGCCTTCTGTAGCGAAAC
Organism: Oldenlandia corymbosa var. corymbosa; assembly: GCA_949775105.1. NCBI lineage: Eukaryota > Viridiplantae > Streptophyta > Magnoliopsida > Gentianales > Rubiaceae > Oldenlandia > Oldenlandia corymbosa. Next base: position 21,407,735 of record OX459121.1, on the reverse strand, counting down.
TTGCGCCTTCCACAGACAATCATAGTCGTGAAGACGCTCTTTCGGATATTTGGGTCCACACGTCTCGCATTCGAGATATCATGTTCGTTTAGAGCTCGTTTTCACCCGGAAAGTTCGACCATGTACCAAGTTCCATTCTCCCACTGCTGCTTGTGCCTCAGGCTTGTTGGCGAAATGTATATCAAGGCCTAGCGTCAACGGATTGCCATCCCACATTTTAATCCCATCACAATCTACTTCCTCTAAAGTCTTGTCCCATCCACTTATGTCGTCAAAAACATATGGGACTGAAGAAGATGACTCAAAATCAGTGTCGTCATCTGAGTCCTCATCCGATGGGACGTACTCATCATCACTGCTTTCGACACCCCCACCATCTTCATCTTCATCTGCATCTTCATCTTTATCTTCATCTTCATCTCCATCTTTATTGTCTTCAACTGTTCTACCACCACTAGTGCTGGCACCAATATCCTGGCTAGATGTACTTGCATAAACATGGCCTGTTCTCTCAACATTTTCAGGGTACAATTCTGGCCATTTATCAGCACAAAGATAAATGAACCGAACAGTATTATCATCATTAATGTGCACACGAGACCTTTTTCCTGACCTCTCCGTCCATACCAAAGAAAAATCAATATACAGCCCTTCTCTATCAACTTCCATCACACCATATACCTTATCAACAAGTTCCGAGAAAAATCTAACATACGATCAATGATAAGATAACCGTCCGGCGCATCCCGTTGTACCGTGATAGTCCCATCAGGTTCAGTTGTATAAGTCGTATTCCAGTATACTTTCAGACGAACTGTCTCCATGAAAGACATTTGCGGCCTGCAAAATCAATTCCTACGAAATCAGAACACTAGCATACATTTTGAATTTTAGTTCTGCGGAAACAGTATTTACCCCGTTCACAGATTTAATAATTTCAAAAGAACAACTATACGCCTGAATTTACAAATTCATTTCTATGCTAAAAATTAATATAAAATCTAAACCTTATGCCCGAATTACATAATTTATTCTTATGCTAAAAATATTCAAAAATTCAATATCATTATTATAATTTTATTTTATTTTACAGAAATCGATATACAATAATTTACAACGCTCATCTAATTTAACATTCTATCAACTAATATTTCTTTCAATTCACTTTATCAGCCTAATTAAAAAATCACCGTTAATTGACTAAATCACAATTATTTATTAACTAATAATAATGCGTAAATCATCCTATGCTCACAATAAGGCATAAAAGAGTACATATTTTCTATAACGAAATAAACTTACTTGAATGTTGAAGGAAATGAGAGCTTTCACGGATTCAGGACTCAAATCAATCTTCTTTAACTTCGGAGCAACTTCTCAAATTGAAGGAAATGAGAGCTTTCACAGATTCAGTCAAGTCCTCCGGAGTGAAACTTAAAATCGGAGCTCAACAGAATGAAATAAGTTTAGGAAGAAAAATCGGAGCTGAATGGAAAAAGTTTGCGAAAAAATGCTGTTATTTTGCTTGGTTTGGTATATAAATCTTAAATTTCGCGTTTACAAAACGTGAATACACTCAAAGACTTATCATCAAAAAACACATGGAGCCGAATGAGTGGATGAGGAGATTTTCTGGATATTTTCGCGCTTTCAAAACGCTAGAAAACTTTTTTCGCGTTTTCAAAATGCTAAATTGTTATTCTCAAACCGCAATTTATTTAAAATTTAAAATTTATAGCTTTTCGTCTTTTTAAAACGCGAAAATAATTTCTCGCGTTTCTGAAACGTTATTTACGTTTTTCGCGTTTCCAAAACGCGAAAAATGGTTCTCCTTTTTTAGTTCAATTTTTTTTTTCCTTTCGTCCCGGTTGAATTTTGGAAAACATGATTAAAATGATTCGCGTTTCACAAACGCGAATTGTTAATCTAATTTTCTTGTTTCGCGTTTTCAAAGCGCAAGAACATTATATTTGTCCACAAAATAAACTCTACACATTTTTTGTTCCACACTTTTGGGTTTGACTCACCCAAAAGTCAAGCACCCAAACTAATACCGTCCCGTCAGCTTATAAATAGCCCATGTACGCAGGTAGCTAAGCATATACTATAATAAATCATATAATCTGATATAATCCTTCATAAAGCCAGGCAATTCAAATTGTGTAAGACTGATGGAGTTCAAAGGATCGGCGTATTTGACTTTTATGTTTTTATTCATCGGAATGAGCTTATGTAGCGCTTCCAGATTAAGCCACTTGGACAAGACACCCATCAAATCCATTAAGGTGCAATGTTTACACTGTACCTTTTTCCCTTTTAATTATTGAAGGTTCGCAAACATATGAATTATTTACATTTAACCAAAAAAAAAAAAAAACAAAAACCTTTTTGTGTGGTTTTTGCAGAGTGGACGCGGAGACTTAATAGACTGTGTGGATATCAATCATCAACCGGCATTTGATCATCCATTGCTCAAAGATCACGAGATACAGGTCAACATAGAAAGCGCAGATGAAGCAAAGAAATATAACTCATTAATACAGTCATGGCAATTAGACGGGCAATGCCCTGATGGAACCATTGCAATGAGAAGAATAACAAAGGAAGAACCGGCTCCTGCTAACTCAATCAACATCAATTTCTTCAGCAGTTTTCGAGGTAAATCAACTGCTGGTATCGACAAGGGTTTTCCACAGGTATGCATAGGTATATGCATGACACTTTAAAAAGGAAAATATGGTCCGTCTCAAAATAATTATTCAGTCTGGATTTTTCATATTAGTACAGACAGTTATTTGTGAACAGGAGTATATAATTGTCTATTCGAAGCATTTTGAAATTCAAAAGTTGTTTGGTTTAGTAGTTACATGGCCGATTTTCTTCTAATATCCGCCTATGTTTTTTATTTTCAATTCCACGAAGTGGGTATTGAGTCTTTTTTAAAAAATTCTTTCTTTTTTCATTTTTTGCCCCTTTTCGTTTTGCTTGGAGTTTATTCTCATTTGTTAGTTTTTTTTTTTTTTTTTTTTTTCTTTCCATCTCTACGTGAGGCTGCGGTTTTAATCGTAGAAAAAGATGGGTACTATGGAGGAAAGGCAATCATGAATTTATGGGAACCCCACGTTCGGCCAAATGAATTCAGTGCATCCTATATGGCGCTTGCAGGAGATTTTTCTGCTCCAGAACTAAACGTTATTGCAGCCGGTTGGCATGTAAGATTTTCACTTTGTATGTCGGTCAATCATCATCGTCATCATCATCATCATCATCATTATTCTTATTATTATTAATAGTAGTGTTGTTGTTGTTGTCGTCGTCTTTGCTGCTAGCTACAACAAATAATCAAACGTACAAAAGATAAAAACTAAAATTGCGAAATGAGTATATTTTTATTTCCACCGAAGAATCCCCTTTCTATCTTTACCCGTGCAATGGATGATGAATTAATTTCATTTTTTACTTGTAACCAATAAACAGGTGGTCCCGAAAAAGTACGGGGGTAATAGAACAAGATTTTTCGCCGGCTGGCGGGTAAGCATTATCAACGAGTCCTTTCACAACTCTCCATTCTTTTTTAATTCAAAGTCATTTGACATTATAGTACGGTGGATTGGTACCTAAGTGGTGTGGAACTGTTTTATTTCTTGTAGGGAGCCAATTCTACGGGATGCTTGAACTTGGAATGTGCAGGATTTGTGCAAATCAGCAACGAAATTGCACTAGGAGCAACTTTTCCCGAACTCTCTAGCATTGATGGTTCTCAATTTGAGTTTTCTGTGATGATCTCTAAGGTAAACTAGACAAAATGATGGGAAAAAAGAACATGCACCGTTTGATTACTTTTCATTGAGAAATTCATTGCTTGTATCAAATACTTTGCGGCGTCTCTCTTTAATACGCTGAATGGCATTGAGGATGTAGGACACCTCATATTTACGACTCCTTCTATATTAGAATTGTTGAAATATTTATCCCACATTAGTGTCTGGAGACACTTTGTATCAATATATAAGCACCATGGGCTACTCCCCTTATTGCCAATTGGTTTTGAGGTGGAACCCCACGTGCTTCTTTAAGAATGATTATTCAATTTTTAATTTTTAGGTTTGGTAAATTTTCTGGACGAAAGTAAATTTATGTTTCTTTTTGTAAAAACAAAATTTCCCTTAATTGCACCTTGGAAAAGATTATTTTTTGAGTAATTTAATGATATATATTTTCCAAAGCTATTTTCTAACCTATTCATCCATATATGGTCAGGGTGAACAAGGCTGGATGTTACAATTTAATGACACCATACTGGGTTATTGGCCATACTCATTATTTACAACCCTAGGTCCGATTGCACCTGCATCAACGGTTCAATGGGGAGGAGCAGTATTGAATTCACAAATTGACGGAAGACAAAGTACAACAACTGAAATGGGCAGTGGCCATTTTGCTGAAGAAGGGTTTGGGAGAGCAAGTTACATGAGACAACTTCAAGTCATGGATGAGACCTCCAAATTAAGGGGACTTGAATCACCAACCATCGCAGTTTCCCGACCAAGTTGCTACAATATGAAATATGGAAACAGCGTGCTTTGGGGTGATGTCATTTTCTTTGGGGGTCCCGGAAGAAATCCTAATTGTCCATGACCGAATTCATGGAAAAATGTTTAACACATTATCTTGTCACATATCTTCAGGGGTCAAAACAACCTTCTTTTTTTTTTTTTTTCTCCCTTCAATAATTTTTGCGGAAGCCAAATTGGTTTCCGCAAAAATGAACAGTCACCTCCATACTGATCGAGTTGTAGAATCTTCACCACCTAATATGAAAGCATGGAGATTTTTCATTTTCAATTTAACCGGCATTTTAAGATAACAATGTTTTGTGTGTGTAAGATATTTATTTCACAGAATTTGCTACAATTTTCTTCAAATTCATTTGTTCCCAAATTAATTCCCTATCGAAAAATCCACCGGGCATGCACACTTTAAAGTAATTTGAGAATAATAAGTCTACCTACATATATACTAGCTATAGGAAGTGTTTAAAAAAAAAAAAAAACATACCATGAATGTCATAAAATCAGAAAATATCACAAGATATTATATCCATACAGCTTTACACCACTCGTCCCGTACTTTCAGTGGTCAAGGGTATGAATTTATTTATTTATTTATTTATTTTGGTAAATTGTGAATTTGTATTACTTCATGAACAAGGAAAGTTTACATATTTACATCTTGCTGTCACATCAATGCCAAGACTTTTTTTTGAAAAAAAAAAATTTCATTTCAATAGACTCCAATTAAATGTGGGTAAAATCCCACTTACAACCCGTGGTTGAAATTGAACCCTGATTTATTACCAAGAATAACAACAACCTAACCACTAGATTATCGTTTAATTCCCACACCAATGCCAAAACTAAGTAAAAACCGAACATCATCTCCTCTACCATTTATGTATTTGTACAAACTAGACCATTTGATCTCATTTTGTAACCTGTCCACTATGCTGCATGCTTCTTCATTTTTGTCTCCAAATTTGCGAGCATTCCTTCCCGACCATACATGATACACAGTTGCATTAACACTAGCAAACAGTACACGTCTTTTTACTGTTTTGTACCTCCAAATATGTAACAATCTTCTTGCATTCAGACTGACAACACTCCTCATCCCCAGCCAACTCTGAATTCTGTTCATGATCTCTTTAGAATATGCATATTTGAAGAATAAGTGGCTAGTTGACTCCTCTTCTTGCTTACATAGAATACACAGCTTATCAGTGTGCTTCGGCCAAAAAAAATTTCAAAAAAATAATGAGGACAAAAGTAAATTTTTTCTGTTTTAGGTGCACAAAACTAGTTGTCACTGATTTGCCAAATTCGAATCTACCAATTTTGCAATAGATTTGGATTTAGCAAATCCGAATCTATCCCATAAAAATAATGCATCAGATAGCTATATTATAAAGAGACATAGATTCGGATTTGGCAAATTTGACACAATTAGATTTGTCCACATCACTGCACAACATATATTTTTGTCGAGATCCTTCCATTTAAAATTATTTCGGTAAAAAACTCTATCATCTATAAGGATGTTCATCTTCATCATTCTGTCAATGCTCAAGAGCGTGTCTTGACAGGCCAGCCAGCTCAGAAACTATGCTTTGGTACTGAGTATTTGCTCCAAATGATGGGAGCATGTATCATCTTTACCTTTGCACCTCATAGTCACTGATAACCACTTCTGGTACTGTAAGCCCTCCATCCATTACTATTCCACCTACTATTTATCAATCCAGTGCTCAATTTATTTCTGATCATCCGTAATTTTTTCTAAAGCCAGCTGCAATCAGTTGGAGGTTGAGTGGTGCAACAAATCCAATTTATGTATACGTGTTGGAGAAATAGCCCAAATGCCAAAATAATTATAATATTTTATATTTTGTCAACTCAAGCTACGTAGAACTTTTAATTACTATGCACAAGTTTCTAATTTATGTTCTCATTTCAACTCAAGTTAAAGCATTTTTATCTCTATTTTTGTTATGTAAATATACCAGTGATTTTATTCAGTAAATTTCACATTTTATAAAATTAGACTATTTCTTTTTAAAACCAAATCGTTTATGAAATTAGATTTTTTTATTTTATTTTATCTGTGGCAGATGCTGTACAAACGCAACTCATCTGCATTACCTGGGAGTCAAAAGACCAATATGTTTCAATCATTACCAAAATACAACTAATTCTAGCCATGTGCCACCTGAACCGTCACAAACCGAGAATTTAATGGCAAAAATTGCGCAATCATCGCACTTAATCAAAATTTAGTTACGAATAAAATATGAGCAAATCCGCGTACGTGGCGATTAATACATAAGTCAACCCCAGCCCTCGTTATTTAGTCAATTAGTTGCTTTCAAGTTCATCGTACATATCCAGCATCAACCCATCATAAAACCTTAACAGAATTTTATTACGTGAATAAGTCAACCAACGATCATTTAATATAAAAAAAAAAATTTTCATTTGAGTAATGGACAACCAGTGCGTAAACATGTACTCCTCTATAATCAAACCAATAGCAGAATTAAAGGATACTTAATCTACGGTCAAGAGCCAATTTACTTCTTCTGCCATATTTTAATACTCCCTCTGTCCCACAAAAATAGTTTACATTGAGTTTTGAGTTTTGTACTATTTTTAGTACAAATTTGAAAATTCAATGTGGACTATTTTTGTGAAACGGAGGTAGTACTTTATCTTGTTAAACTAAAACGTTTTTGACAAGATATCTCACCCATCTAAATACCTTGAATTCCACGAGAAAGATTAATTCGTATGGTTGATACGTTACACACATGCAAAATTACTTGATGAGACAGACAAATGATTAAGACCTTAAGATGCTACGAAAGAACTGTTAATTACTAGGCAAGCTAATTAATGATCCATTTCTCCCCTTCATAGATTTAGATAAAATCCCACAAGAAATAACTTTTCTTCTTGCCCGGGCCCTTTTTTTTTTCTTTTTTTTTTTTCCTTCTTTGGTGTGCCTGGTGTATACTTTTTGTTTTGATTCAGATTGTAGGCCGAACAAACTAAATTCAGCTTTCAAAGATGAAAGGGGGAATGTAGGAAGTCTTTTACACGTACGTACTGATTTTACTCAACTTGCCAAGTCCATTTTAGGGCGTCATCGACTTGGTTACATGTAGCTTAGAGTAAAATTCGTGAATTAAAATCTTATACTCCCTCTGTCCTAAAATTATTGTCCAGTTTAAAATTTCACTTTTAGTACAATATGAACTAGAAATGAAAAGCTAAACTGGACAATAATTATGAGACGGAGGGAGTAGTATATTGTCTATGTTGTGTCCATGGTCAGATTTCCTTTATTATCGAATGATTTTGACTCGAGCGATATTTTCTTTTTTATATAAAACACCTCGTATCTAAATTTATGACAAGTCCAAATTCATGATTTTTACATACCCATGAGAAACAACGAAGCACACTTATATTTAAAGGGATATGTTAGATTAACATGCCCAGTCATTATTGAACCAATTAAGGATAGCAAGTTTCATTAAAATAAGAGGAATCGGGGGAGTCGGACCATTTGGGTGGTTTCATTCAAAACCCCTGTTATGAAAATATTATAAATCGGGGTAACAGAAATTAAATACTACTACATTATAGTTTATGAATTTTGGAAATTCGGAAAATTAACTCACCAAAAAGTGCATCAATCTTACCTTACTGTTTCATTTAGTAAAAATTATGAATCACAATTATTAGCCTAAGTCAACACCAGGAAAAAACAATTAACTTATTATTCATCAGAATCTAATTATTTGATCGAAAAAAAAAAAATTGCTTAATCTACGAAGGTTTTAATTACATGTACGATGTTTTTCTGATCGCTTATATATGTCCGAGCACAACCTAAAGTACGAACAATCAACTCTCCTCTCACTACTAATAATATTGCTATCTCTCTACAATTTGCAACTTAGCCTTTGCGTTTGGGGAAGATGAAGCTAAAAGGACAATACTTGAGTTTTCTTCTCGTATTGGTTATCACCGCCACCATTAAATTGTGTGATGCTTCAAGAGACAACACAATCATCAAGACCATCAAGGTACTTACGTAAGAAGCATTGTGGCACATTTTTATTCAATCATTTTTTTTTTGTTATTCATATATGAAATTCTCTCTTTCCCAAAATTATTGTCCAGTTTGAATTTTTATTTTTAGTTTAAATTGTACTAAAATTGAAAATGTAAACTTGACAATAATTTTAAAACAGAAGGAGTACGAGAATTTAGAATACCCCAATTAGCCCGTGGTACGATCTTTAATTTGTTTCTTTTAAATAGGATGTTAGAGAGTGTTATTTATAAAGCTTGATTTGTGTCGTGCAAATGTGCATTAATTTTTTATTTTTTATTTTTTTCCCAACGGCACTATGGCAGTGTGAAGACGAGGATGTGATCGACTGTGTGGACATCTCCCATCAGCCAGCCTTTGATCATCCTTCACTTAAAGGCCACACCATTAAGGTTTTGATTATTTTAGCTTAATTCGGAACACAATCTTTTTTTTTTTTTTTTGGTGCAATTCATTCTGGTTTCCTAACATTGTTATTTAAGTAGGTAAAATTAATAATTTCATTTATTAATTGGTGCACTAACTACCGGTTAATACATGACTAATAATTTTGCAGACGAAACCAAGCAATTATCCACCAGGACTCAAGTCAAATGATGATAACAAAACAGAAATCACACAGCTGTGGCAGTTAAGTGGGGAATGCCCTGAGGGCACCATTCCAATTAGAAGAGTTAGTGAAGAACAAAAAAGGGCCGTTAAAAAGCAGAACCAAAACATAATTCCTCGTGCCTCTAATTCAGCTGAGAAGCCTGCCCTCTTCCAATTGCGTCACGAGGTAACACTACTAATTGTTAACTAATGCTCCCTCCGTCCCGAAATTATTGTATAATTTGAGTGTTCATCTTAGTTCAAATTGTACTGAAAGTCAAAAACTAAATTGGATAATAATTTTGGGAAAGAGGTAGTTTTAAGTTCAAATGTTGAAGAACAAAACAAAGATGGTAGAATGTTGGTGTTCGAAGCTTCCAATTATCAATTTCTTTTACACATTTTATGGCCTGGGAAAGTCAAAGAGAATGTATTGTGTCTGTTTTGATCACATATTATATGCACGACATGGTTGACTATATCAAATTCAAAAGTCAACCATCAACACCTCCTTGAATTTTCGACAATATAGGCAATTAGGCATATTTTAAGGATATGTTAAGGATTAATAAACAAAACTTCATTTAAAGAGAAGGGTGTTGAACTGTTGATGAAATCACAAAAACTCATTTGTAACAAGCGGGGTGAGTGTGAAAATTTTCTTATTAGATTGTATTGTATCTTTTACAAAAAAATTTCTACAATTTATACAGTGGGTTATTTTTATGTGACGGAGTGAGTGTTTTTTTAGCCTTCAGATGTTTTAATGGTGGGTGTAAATAATTAACGCTTTCCAAAATATGGTTTTTTCAAACATTTTTAGTACGCATATACGTACACCCCAAGGGGAAGCTACTACGGAGGAAAAGCAACCATAAGCGCATGGCAGCCATTTGTAGAAAGACCCAATGAATTCAGCTTGTCTCAAATTTGGCTTGTGGCTGGTTCGGGCCGATACCTTAACACTATTGAAGCTGGTTGGACTGTAAGACTTTTTTTTTTTTTTTTTTTGGTCACCGGAATTTAATTTGTAATCCGCCCTGAATAATTTATTAAGTCTTACAGAATCAGTTACTAAACATTTTGTCTTATTTCAAAATGACCAGGTAGACCCTGCCGTGTTTGGAGATTATCGCACAAGACTTTTCGTTTATTGGACAGTAAGTCAAAATGGACTATTTTGATGATAATAGCAAGAAAATATTTACCCGGCAACGTGTTTTAATTTCTCTAAGAAATGACAGAGAGATGGTTATCAACGTACTGGTTGCTATAACTTACGCTGCTCCGGCTTCGTACAAGTTACCAACAGAATGGTAATTGGAGGCAGCATAGCTACAACTGGGCGTCAACCCGAAATTACCATTCTTATTTGGAAGGTAAAAATTTTATTTTTATGATATGAATTGATTTCACTCAATGAAAACCTATATATGTATATGTTCACTTAACCTAATTTATACATTTTGATAATAGGATGTAAGACAACGTGTTTGGTGGCTACAATACAATGGCATTATAGTTGGTTACTGGCCGAACTCAATATTCACATATCTAAAAGGCACTGCTTCTCTAGTTGAATGGGGTGGAGAAATTACAAACTCGAGAGTGAACGGAATTCATACCGGAACTGATATGGGAAGTGGCCGTTTCGCGCAAGCCGGTTTTCGAAGAGCGAGTTACTTCAGAAATCTTCTAGTGGTGAATAATCGGAACACTTTGGTGTTTCCTCCAAGTATAGGCAGTGCTACAACCAATTCGCGTTGTTATAATATTGCAGTTGGAAAGAGTCTTAATTGGGGATATTACTTCTACTATGGCGGACCCGGAAGAAATCCTAGGTGCCCTTAAATACAAACACATTTGTGATAGAAGATCGAAGAAAAAGAAGAAGAAGAAGAAATTTTTTTCTAGTGGTTTGCAGATTCTTAATATGTCCAGCTTATAAATATTGAAAAAAAAAATACTGTTACATTTGGTTTTGCTTTATCGTTGGATTCTCGGTGTTACCAGAACCAAACAAAACATCGATGAAGTTCAGATTTAGTTTTGCTTATGGCATTCCTAAAAGTTAAAACGTTGTTTTATTATACTCCTAGTGCCGTAAAAAGTTTCGATTTAATGTCTGCCGGCTCTGCACAAAACTTTGTAGTGTCAAAGTCCGCATTGTCTGTATTTTAATATAAATTCGAGTTACAAATTAAGTTACTAATGTATACCTCCGTTAGAGTTATTATCATAAATAATAAAATCTTGTAACGTTATGGATTTGCTAGTAGTAATTATAATGAGATGAAGGATATCGCTTTTCAGATCAGAATAAATAAACTCTAAAAACAACAACAATAGAAGGTATAATATATATATATATATATAACAATTTGTTTTATAAATGTAAAAGGGAATTGATTGAACATAAGTGTTTAGGTAAGATACAAATGAAATATGGTACATGAGCTACGGAGCTAGTTTTAACGAGCTCCCAAAAGAAGAGTCAGAGCTTTGTAATGACCCTCAACCGGCCAAACGAGATGTTAAAATAGAGGTTTAAAAGAACAAACAGGGAAGCATTCTTTCCTCAACATCAGCCCTCTAAGAAAAAAATTTCAGAACCACAAGCTAGCTACCTGTACTTGCTGTAGCTTCCATATTCCTTTTGTGATTCCCTCTCCCTTGATCCTTTTGAGTGGCAGAGCTCCTCCTTCGAATTTATAGCAGGAGATAACTCATATCTTGATGACCTCCTCCTCTTGAAATGCCTGTCATCATCACTGCTTTCGTAATCTATTGAAACAGAGGCAGCACTTTTTCTTGTGCTTCCTGATGAATTTGTTTTGGGTTCATAATGGCAATTTGATGAAGCCTTGTCAGTTCCGGAAGCTCTTGTTGGTCGTTCGGATTTGGAGGACAGCTTTCGCTTCTTTGAAACTGCTTCTTGATGATCTTCAGGGGCCAAACTTGTACGGGAAAATACACTAGCCTTCTTCTTGTCTGCAGTTGGCAGTGATGGTGCAGCAGCTTCAGGGGCTCCTTTGGTGGCCGATCCTGAACGATGGCGATCGCGTCTGCTGCTTTGGTGAGGTCGACTATGATCACGGTGATGGCGATCATCTGAGGGGCTCTGATGATAGTGGTCAGTTTCCTTGTCGTGGCGTTCATCCTTCTTCTCGTCACGATAGCGACGGTTAGCATCAAGACGAGGATACTCATCCCGATGATCCCGATCTCGGTGATGACTTCGGTGATGGCCATCCTCATGTTCATATTTCGTCTTTGAAGATGAACGAGGCTCAGGATCACAGGATTGGCGATCTGACTGGTGGCGATGAGAATGATCACTGCTTGAAGCCACCTTAGATTTAACTTCCAATACGGAAATGTCACTGCTACTTCTCTTTTCTCTGCTATATTCTCGATCTCTAGGTAGTTCTCGGCTCTCCCCAGGTCTTTCAATATCATGATTTCTCTTAACATTAACTTTCCTACCTTCAAATTCGTTTTGACTCATCAAAGGAGGTCCAACATTGAACTCCATTCCGAAGTCAGAAGGATTCCTCTGCAGCGGGCCAAAAGGTGGCATGCCTTGACCTCCGAAGGCATGTGGTGGTAAGACACCCCAAAACGGAAATTCCATTGGAGCAGGACAAGGACCAAAACCCATATAAGGAATCGAACCACCGTAAGGAGGCATAAATGCATCCAGTCCAGGCTGCATCCCTGTCCAGTAAGGGTTATAAGCAGCAGGGCCCATGGACATCATGTAGTTCTCAGCTGCCAGGCGTTGTGCATTTCTCCATTGCATCTCAGCAGTTGCAACACCCCCAGGCAAAGGAATGCGAGGTTTCTTGTTTTTCGCTATCTTAGACGACTCGCCAGAAATAGGTTTCTGCTGAACTTCATCATCAACAAGAGAGGCACTTACTAGAGATGCTGCTTCCTTGACACTGATTGATTCATGTGTAACTTCAGAAACCTCTGCAACTTTAGGCAATCTCATATTGTCCTGTTTTTGCTGCGTGGCTGTAACAGGCTGAGACTGCTCTATGACTTCATTCCCCGCCTTTGGACTCTTTTCCTTTTGAGTGGGAGGTAACTGCTCTGCCTTAGAAGCCATGGAATGTGCAGGAGATGAACCCTTGGGCTGTGGAATCCGGGACTCCATATCTTGAACTTGGGAAGCACATCCACCAGTATCTCCACTGCTGTTGTCTGATTCCAATAGACGGTTTATTGTATCCCTCAAAGTCATGTTTGGCAAAAGATCATCAGCGAGAACGTTTGTGGCACCACAGACACACACATGCTTCGAAATGATGTGTTCCCTTATACATTTGTCACAAAAACTAGTGAAACAGCACTTGCTTGTCAGCACAACATCTCTCATGACTTGTTTACATAAAGGGCAATGAAGTTCTGGCGGAAAATCAGCAACAGAACGTGTGGTAGGTATACCCTCAATTTCTTTTTCAAAAGCAGCCTCATTTGGTTTCAGAACTGCAACGGCTCCACTTGGTAAAGCATACGAGCCATCAGGTGTCGCCATTAACATATATCTTGGGATACCAGTTGGAGGTTTAACTCTTTTAATGTCATAACTAGGGTCACCATTTGTAGGGCAGTGCTGAATGAAGTGACCAGGAACATTGCACCTGTGACAAACATAACCTGGTGGTGGTGTTTTCCGGTCCAATTCACCTCGGCCAAAACCACCACGACCTCCCATCATTCCTCTACCAGGACAAAAACCATCACTGGGTTGACGCTGCCAATCTAAAGCGGGTGTCTCAATCAAGGCCCTAATTTTACTATCCTCATCGTCAATACTAGAAGAAGGAACAGCTTTAACAGCATTGCCTGATTGGATTGGGAGCGTGTCAGGGATAGAATACAAATCATTCTCAAAATCATCCCACTCTAAATCTTCAGGGTATGATGCACTCATTACAGTCTGCATATCACTGTTACTTTCTATACTCAGTTCTTCCTGTTTAGAAACAGGCAAGGTAACAATAGGCATTAGAGTTTGTGCAGGTACGCGACGAACTAAAACAGAGCTATGTCTCGGAATCAAAGTAGAATCATCAAGATAATCTTCCTTAGTCAGGGAGTTGGTAGCGATAAGATCAAAATCGCCCCTTCTCAACTGCTTGGATTCAATTATCTTTTCTTTCAAATTCCCATTCAAATTCCCAACTGTTATAAAGTGCCCATCAATTGGTATTGATTCCCTAACAGTCGAACTTTTAAATTGAAAATAAACAGCCATATATGCTTGGGTAACTTCTCTTCAAAAAAAAGTTTGCTTTTGGTTATCCAGGAAGATAAATCAATCAATCACAAAGTAACAAACAGATAATGAGCACCAAAAATCAATTTTATGGCTTGTATTGCAAAATAATAAAGACCAAGAGAAAACAGAGATAGTAATAGTACAAAATTCCAAAAAACAATCTATGCCTTTTCTTTTCTTCTCTGTTCTGTAACAATTAACAACAAAGGAGAGATCAAACCAATTTCTCTTCAGCAACTGGTCGAATTATACGCACCGGACCGACCAACAAAAATCTTCGATCTCCGCGTAGTGAATTCTTCCTCAACCGATGTGAAAATCGATCTTCTCCACCAGCAATCAATCGGTTGAAACAGAAACCGCCGCAGATCCGATTATGACAACCGAAAAGGCCTCCTTGAGTCGCCGCTAACGCCGATTCAACTTCGACCGAACAGCTACGGGGAATCAATTCGAATCACGAACCCTCCAATTCTTCCAATTGATTGAGTCGTTCTTCCGACCAGAGGTGGATAAAAGTAATTTCCTTTCTCTTCTAATCAATTCTAGAACAATTCGTTCACAGAGAACAAGGCGACGGATAAATTGAGGCAAAGAGGGTATATATAGCTGGCGAATGTCGGTTGAGAAATCCAATTAGGGCTAGGGTTTGGAAGATGGTGTTATACAGGGGAAGAAGAAAGTTAATACGTGAAAAAGGAAACTTCTCTAATAAACTGGTGTCGGGGAGAAATTGCAAAAAACATATTGATATTATAGGGAGAATATCCAAATACCCCCAGAGATTTGGTTGAGCATAAAAAAAGCCCCGCAAGTTTCCTTGACCGGCAAGAGTTGGAAGTCAACAGACAAGTCTTCTATAGAAGTCATATACCATCTATCATCTATTTATCTACCACTCTTTTTCAAAATATAAGGAGGGTTTAGGTTGTTCATTAGATTTTATCGTGGGATTAAGTATAATAACAAAAAAAGTTTAACATGGGCACAATTTATTTCCAAACACTTGTTTGGTTTATAAATTAAATTTTGGTATCATTTTATTTTTCATATTTAATTTATTCAAATAATGGTAAAAAAATTTTAATTACGAATTTGAAGAATTAATTTTTTTTATTAAACTAATAATATGGGTGTAATTGATTACGATTTTCTTTAAAATTATAGGTAAAATGTCAATCCAATACAGAAACAGTTATTGTATCGCCTATAGTACGTAAACGTGGATTAAATAAGCATGCATTTTCATATTTATAACTCGTCAAGAAAATCATAATCAATTATAGACGGTGATTAAATAAGCATACATTTTCTGACATTTTACCTGTCCACCGCAATTGTCAACCACCTGCATCATACAACTAATAGATGGTGTATAGATATATATTTAGCTTTTTGTAGTAATTTTCACCGTAGTTGCTTCTTCAATAACTGTTCGCTAATCAAATTAATTGGATCTCAATAATATTTTTTACACGAACCTTTTACGTACTCTTTAGACTTTTAGGTACCGAATCTTATATTTCGTACTACATTTTTGTTGAGAATTTATCCGGAGGAGAAAACCCGACATATAGTCCAATAAGTAAGGTAAGGCCCATCTGGACCCAATCAAACTAATGGGTTCTGAGTCCACCTCACTTATTAACTGATTCATATGTCCTCATGCCTCCGATGTGGGATTCACAATCCTTGTCACATGGCCCTCAACATTCTCTGCCGTCATGGGCAATCTCCACATCGGGGTTCCAAATTATCTTAATAAGCCCAAATCTGTGCTCCACCTGAGTAACTGGGTCGCCCATCCCTGCGCTTCCGCTCGTAGTGGGCCTTTGACTACTTCGATTCAGTCAGATCAACCGAGATAATTTGGGCTAAATCACCTACCCAACTGGCCCAACTTGGGCTTTGATATCACTGTTGGGGATTTATCCGGAGGAGAAAACCCGACATGGAGCCCAATAAGTAAAATAAGACCCATCTGAAATTAAAAGCTCAAGCTAATGGGTTCTGAGTCTACTTTACTTATTAACTGATTCATATGTCCTCATGCCTCCGATGTGGGATTCACAATCTTTGCCACATGACCCTCAACATTCTCCCCTGTCATGGACAATTTCCACATCGGGCTTCCAAATTATTTTAACAAGCCCAAATATGTACTCCACCTGAGTAACTGGGCCGCCCATCCTTGCACTTCCGCTCGTAGTGGGCCTTTGACTGCCTAGATTCAATCAGATCAACCGAGATAATTTGGGCTAAATCACCCACCCAAGTGGTACAACCTAGGCTTTGATACCACTGTTCTTTCTGCTCATGACTAAGAACCTCTTCATACGACTCTGGTTCTCCCCCATCAGTAAACAACAAATACTCATGAGCACTATACCTAGTGGAAGGTCTCTTGTCTCTGGTGGACCTCCTGAGCTGAACAGGAGGTGATGAAACCGGTGGTGTCTCTGTTTCATTAGCAGGATCATCATCAAACCCATCATCCTGCTCTGTCTCAGCTCCCCCTTTAGGAGAATCATCTGATTGTGGAGGAACTGGATGTAGATCAACAGGAATCTCAGGTGAAGATTCTGGCATCTCGCCCTTTCCCATATCATCAATGGTCTGGTGTTCAAAGAAGATCACATCTCTGTTTCTGAAGACTTTCTTCTCTACAGGATCCCAAAGTCTGTACCCAAAATCATCATTTCCGTACCCCAAGAATACACACTACTTGGATTTGCCATCAAGCTTCGACCTTTCGTCTTTGGGAATATGAACAAAGGCACGACAACCAAAAACTCGCAAATGCCTAAATGAGACATCTTTCCCTATCCGAACTCGTTGTAGTAGATCACCATCCAACGAAATTGAGGGAGATAGATTGATCAAATCAACTGCTGTCTGCATGGCTTCATCCCAAAAAGATTTAGGCAGCTTTGCATTCAAGAGGATATACCTAACCTTTTCGGTAATAGTTCTGTTCATTCTTTCTGCCATGTCATTCTGCTGCGGAGTCTTTGGAACACTCTTCTGAAGTTTAATGCCATGGTCTCAGCAATACTTCTCAAACGGACCCCTGTACTCACCACCATTATCTGCTCGAACACACTTCAACTTCTTGTCAATCTCTCTTTAAACTCTAAGGTGAAAGTCTTTGAACACATCTAATACCTGATCTTTTGATTTCAAAGAAAAACACCAAATCTTTCGAGCAAAGTCGTCAATGAAAGTAACAAAGCACAATGCACCACCCAGCGACCTATCTTTCAAGTAACATACATCTGTATGAACTAACTCTAGAGGACTGGACTTTCTCGATGGAGGAGAATTTTGAAAGGAAACCCTATGTTGTTTACCATAGATATAGTCAACACAAGCATCTAGAGCAGTACCTTTCACCTCAGGGAGAAATTGCTTCTTACCAAGAATCTGGAGTCTCTTAACACTAATGTGTCCAAGTCTTCTGCACCAGAGATCAATGTAGGCATTGTGAGTTGCATTCACCTCTCCATTCTTCAACTTTGCATTCAACACATACAAAGAGTTCAACTTCTTTCCTCTAGCAATAACAAGATTCCCTCTAGTAATTGTCCAACAGCCACCACTTTCAGTGCTATGATAACCCTCATCATCAAGATTTCCAACGAAAATAAGGTTCAGACGCATATCCGGAACATGTCTGACATTCTTCAAGACAAGAGTACAACCTGTATTCATTACCAATGATACCTCTCCCATGCCGACAACATCGCATAAGGCTTGGTTGCCCATTCTTAAATGACCAAAATCTCTAGGTGTGTAAGAGGTAAAGAAGTGTCTGTGAGGCATCACATGATAAGACGCACCTGAATCACCGAACCAATCACTGTCGTGACTCGCAACATTAATTGTATCATCATCACAGTACACAAATACATCACTGGTAGTTACTACTGCAGTAGTGTCATCATCACTTGATTCATCCTTCTTGCCTTTACCTTTTCTCGCTGCTAGTTCTCTCTTGAGAACCCCGCACTCCTCTTAAAGTGCCCATTCCCTTGACAATGGTAGCAAACGACATCTTTCTCGGATTTAGACCGTCCCCTGGACTTGTCATTCCGATCACGTGGCCCTCTGCTTTTACTTCTCCCTCTTCTGTCTGACTTTTCTGTCACCAGAGCCTACGACTCAGACTCAATACTCTGCTCTTTTATCCTGACTTCTTCATTCATCAAAGCCTCTTTGACCTGATCCGAGGTCAAGATACCATCCTAGATTGAATTACTGATTGACACTACCAAAGTGTCCCAACTGTCTGGAAGAGAATTAAACAATAACAAAGCCTGCACCTCATCATCCAACTTTAAACCTATATTCACAGCTTGGTTCAACAAACCCTGAAACGAACTCAAGTGCTCATTCATGCTAGCACCATCTTTGTACCTCAACCTGGTAATCTGTTTCAGCGCATATGATTCATTGATGCCGGACTTCTTCCAATACATATTCTGGATTTTCTCCTAAAGTTCATCAGCTTTTGTTTCTCCTGAAAAGTGATGAAACACAATTTGATCAATCCACTGTCGAATATTACCAACAGTCTTCCTGTGCATATCAGCCCACTTTTTATCAGTCATATCACTTGGCCTACCTTCATTCCCTAGAACAGGATCAAACAAATCTTTCCAATACAACAAGTCTTCCATTCTAGGTTTTCACATATGATAATTGGATTAAGTCAATTTAATCATCGTACTAGCACCTGATGACTCTTCTATTTTATTGGTGTAACACCTCAACTATCCAACTATAGCTCTGATACCACTGTTGGGGATTTATTCAGAGGAGAAAACCTGACATGGAGCCCAATAAGTAAGATAAGACTCATCTGAATTCAAAAGCTCAAGCTAATGGGCTCTGAACCTTCCTTGTTTTTTCAAAGATTAATGAAAAGAAAATTCATTGTTAACAAGCCTTTTGTTTATTTGTAGAACCAATAGGTATGTCATATTGAAATTTGTACGAGCGGAACAAAAGGTCTGTTGTTCTTAATTTTTTTTCTTTTCGGTTGTAATAAAGGGTATAAAGCAATTATATTACATAAATGTAGAGAGAAATTATATTACATTATTAATTTGTAAAATTTGTTTATAATCTTTATCATAAAACATGCACTCAATGACTCAAATGCCCCAAATCTAGTTTTTAGTAACTACCAAAATCAACTATGATTATTTTGATGTATTGGTCACTCTAACTTGTTTCATTCAGTTTATGCATATAATTTCTACGGCGTCTACATCTCATCTTATTTTTTCAGGTGTCAAAAAAAAAAAAAACGCAAAAAAATGGGGCACAAGAATAACATTCATAAATAGATCAATTTTTCGTCAATTTTATAAGTAGACATATAGATGTGATTTGCACATGTTTTACACGTGATTTGCATGTGAAGGCGCATCACTAATATCAGTTATATACATTTAGGTACAAATTAAGATAACATCTCATAATTGAATCAACAAATATACTTGTCAGTTATGAGAATCTATTTTTAAACTAGAAATGACACATAGTAACGTAAAATAATAAAAAAATTATGTCTAATAAAAAAGAATATCTAAAAGAGATTTAATTAAAACATATGTGGATTAATTTTTAAACTTATAGAAACTACATAATATTTTCATGATTTTTGAAGTTCACTGGGGGGCACGTGCCCCATACCCCCATTGTAAATCCGCCACTATTTACCGCTCTGTAATATTCGCCATATTGATAGTGGTGTCTGCCTTAGGAATTGCATCCTGTAAGTTTTTTGACAAGGCATCCAACAGCCACTGCCAACGCTTTAAAGGCGACGAGGGTGTAATACTGATCAATTCCAAGGCGTTTAGCCATCATCTGGTGGCCTTGTTTTACGGTTTGCATAGTAAATATTATTGCATTTTTTTATGTAATTTTTATCCGGCATTACCTAGATATATATATATATATATATATATATATCCTCATGGGTAATATAATTTTAATTATAGGTTTTATAGTACTAATCAGCGTTATTTCAGTATCAATTTCTCCCTCGAAAAGAAAGTGGGAAAGAGATATGGTAACCGGTTATGCAACGGACATGGTGAAAGATTGCATGGTCAAATCAAACTTTTGTAGCCATTTACCCACCGGAACCGACGATTGTTGCCGAAAACCTCCATCCTGCAACATGTTATTGACGAAAGCCACTGAAGATTGCGCACAATGGGATGAGAGAAATCATACTTTTTTTTTTAGAAGAACCAGGACAGTACCAGGCGGGCATCCCCTGATTTTATTAATATAAACTAAAGAGTACAAGGGCAGTGCTTAAGACTTACCCAAAGAGAAGAACCGTCGTACAAAGATTTCAAAAAATCCCATGACTGTTCTGGAACAGACTATGCGCTAAGAACTGTCTTACAAAGATTCTTGCTATGATTTCCTGACAGTTCTAGTTTGAATTCCAAAAGTAAAGGTATCTATTCTAAGAGTCTGTTTTACACAGATTCTGCAAGAATCTCATAACAACTCTTTTGACTAATACTAACACTTGAGGAAACCTATATTACATCCGTTATCATCGGATTCTCAAATATGGCATAGATCTCTGACCAAGTGAAATAAGCCCTCCGACTTTATTAGGGAGCGTCAAGCATCTATTGAATTCTATAAAGACACCTTCAGCTCCTAGCTTAGCTAGAGCATCAGCTACTGAATTGATTTCCCCGAACACATGTGCAAACTTATGATTCTTCCTCCTGATTAGGGTTGCTATTTGTGATAAGACTTCAGAATACTTCCAAGGGAAGTCTTTACCTTTTCGAAGGAGGTCAATAGTTACTTTGCTGTCTGTATGGACATGTACAATTTGTAAACCTTGCCACTTACAGTATCCTAGACCTTCCAATATACCTATTATTTCTGCATACAAACTTTGTTGGCTCCCTAAGTATCCACATGCCGCATGAATCCGGTTTCCTTGATCTCGTCGAACTATATAGCTGATTTGCTTAAATTTTACCTATTTATTATATCCCTTTGATGCGAGATTTTGCTAATATTTTGAGCATAAATATGTTATTTATGTGATTTTATCTTTAATGGTAGGAATTGTACTCAAATAAAAGAATTATTGAAGTTTTGAGCTAAAATCGAGATAAAGAGAAACTTTGAGGCAAGATTGAAGGCTTAACTAATTTGATGAGGAAGAAATCAGAGACTTGAAGACTTGGAGGGCTGAAGATGAAATTTTGGATTTGAATTGTGGGTTCGGCCTAGAGCTACATGGGCTGAAAAAGTATTTCATTCGTAGTTTTCTTTCGAAGCCCAAACGTCTCAACATGGGCTGGGTGATGGTATGAGCCATAACTTCTATTATTTACGTAATCAAATCCACTGTCATATTAATTATCGATCGGCTGGGTGATGGTAATTATTTTTTTGAGCATAATGGGGTCCGAAATTAATAATCCGACTAATTTAATTTGAGATTCTCTCTTCCGAAACTTTGCAAAACTTGGCATCATTTTCAGTGTGGTTGAATCTTAGATTTCTGGTGATTCTAGACTATAGTGGTTGCAACACTCGGGGGTTGAGGCTGGTTAACGAGGCTGGTTAAAAAATTTTGTAATCACTCGGTCCCAAAATTATTGTCCAGTTTGAGATTTCACTTTTAATACATTTTGAACTAAAAATGAAAACTCAAACTGGACAATAATTATGGGACGGAGGAAGTAGTATAGTTAAGTTGTGATTGCGGGGAAGGGTATAATTGAAGTTTAACAAAATTAACCTTGGATTTAAGTAAAAACATTTAACACTAGCCTTCAATAATTTATGTTTAGATTTAGAATCAAAGTCATCCCCTCCAAAAACGCGTATAAATCATTGTAATATAGTTGAACAGTTTGAATCAAGAATTGGTCTGAGAAGATAGCCTCAAAACTCATTCTGTTGATGGTATCATTTTCGTAAAGAAAGAGGAAAATCATTTTAGAATAAATGGAATGTCTAATAGAACCTAGCATCAGTCAGTCTAATTAAAATAATTGCTTAGTTGCATTCATTTTATTTATATAGTAAAAATAATATTCTAAAATGAATAATATTCTAAGACAGAGAGAGTATATCAATCCATGTTGGTGTTTTGTAATGAACGGCTATCTGGTTAGATGCATGAATATGGCTGGCTGCAATGAAATTCATAACTATTTCTTCTTTTATATAAAAAAATAAAGTGATTTACCTGCTTGAATCAAAATAAGTTTGTTTTTGTTTTATTTTTACTATTGATTTTCACAATAATAGTTAATCCATCTTTTCCAACATGAATATTAATTATATTGTTCATATTTGATTTTTTTTCCTTTAAGTACAATATATATAATAAAAATAAAAATCTAAAATCAAACAATCATTTTGAAATTTAAGAAGTATATTTTATTAAATTTTCCAGTCCCAAAAACGAGTCGTGATTTTTTGAAACGTAGGATTTCCCTTTTCAAATAATATCCGAAATTCAAACGCTACTTTTAATTTAATTAATATCCCCTATACGAATAGAACTCGTTTGCATTACCTGTGAGAGAATCGAAATCCAAAATAACGACATTTCAATTAGCACTAAATTAAAGTTAATTAATGTAGGCATGTACCACACCAAAATGCAAGTGATTCCGTAGTATAAGAATACAAGACGACTTGTGCGGAAGAACATATATAAGAAAAACCCGACTTATTCAATAAGAATGTTTCAGATTCATCGAACTTATATATCAAAGCTACCACTAATCTATTTGCACTTGAATATTCCGGGAATATGAGATTAGTTCGCACCAACTGATCATAAACCATTAGAGAGAATCCTTAAGATAGTACACGAATATGATCAAGTCAAACCACACCCGTTATCCACGATGCAAGTCTGTTTGAGGAATTTACATGAAGATGAAAGGAGGTTTAAAAAGAAAAAGAAAAAGAAAAGAAAGGTAACCAACAAAAATATTCATATTTGCTGCGTACTAAATCATTTGTGTAAGGATTTTGTTATTTTATATCTAGCACAACACTACGTATCCCTACATTTATGCACAATTATGTACTCTTCTGTCCCAAAATTATTGTCCAGTTTCAGATTTCTCTTTTAGTAGATTTTCAACTAGAAATGAAAAATCCAAAATGAAAAATAATTATGGGACGGCTTATATAAAATTCACTTAACACCAAAAAAGTGTCAATTTTCTCTCCTCCGTCCAAACAGAAAAAAAATAATAATAATAAAAAATCTGTTACGTTACTTCAACATACTCATTCATTAGTGTTTGTGCGACTTTAGGAGTAATTAGATTTTTATATGCACCATCAAAAAATAAATGAGTAACAGATATTAATTCATTTTATTGTTTGTGCAACTTTTTTTTTTTTTTTTTAAAAAGAAAAGACACTGTACATTCATCGTTTAGGATGTCAGTCTTAAAGAAACTACTCTATCAGTGGCCAAAAATAGAAGAAAATTCATATGAAATGTTGAGGTATTTGTCCAACATGTAGTACAATTCAGCTTACAAAAGAAGTCAGAGGATTGATATATAGTAGGAACTTGCGTGACGAGGAGAATGTGGGATGTCTCTTTGGAGTATATTACACGTAATGATTTTACTGCCTTTTTACCAAATCAAATTAAGATGTTATCAAGTTGATGATGATATTTAGTCTCCTAAACTTGTTATAGTACTACAACAAGATAACAATTCACGACCAATTCAAAAGATAGTCCAACTCATTAGAATAGTCACTCGAATATATATAGCTTGTAGTTTCGATTCAATTTGATCTACTATATATTATAGAAACGTTCAAACTCAATCTTTATACTTCACTGATACATTATTATTATTATTATTATTATTATTATTATTATTATTATTATTATTAACGACGATCAGGCCAATTGCCAAATAGCGTGTACATAATACGCGTATGATTTAGAACTCGTTTGACTAGGTAACTTAATTATCCTTTATTAACAAGAACAAAATTTATTTTATTCGGACAGAGACCACTAAATTATTTACTCATTCTGTCTCAAAATTATTGTTCAGTTTGGGTTCTCATTATCTAATTCACTTTGTACTAAAAATAAAAATCTAATTTGGACAGTAATTTCAGGTTGGAAGAAGTATATGTTAATGAATATTGAAATTAATAAGCTACAAAATCAAGTAAAAAACCTAAATTACCATTCTACGGCGCTCGTAAATCCTACTTTCCACCGTCACGGCATGTGAACTGAGTTGAAATACCCTGTGAACTAGCAATTCGGCAACTGGGCGAAAGAGGATGAAACATTTTTATCACTCAGGTCATTTGTATGGAATCGATTACTATAAAATCATAAACTACTACTCCCTCTGTCCCATAATTATTGTCCACTTTGCCCAAAAAATTTTGTCCCAAAATTATTGTCCAATTTGACTTTTTATGGATCAAGTTACACATTTGTCCTTAATAAAAAACATTATCCATAAAATCTTAGTGGTTAAACTATTACTTATGTAAGGGTATATCCGGTTGTTTAAGGTAAAATATAGTCAAGTTTGACAAAAAATAAACTCTTTCATTTTAGTAAAACTGGACAATAATTATGGGACGGAGGGAGTACTTATTTAAAAATCATAGTCGTACCATCATATTTTTGTTTAAATGTTTAATTATTTTAGTGAATTGAGGAAACAAAATGACATTCTCTCTCGAAAAAAAAGCATGTTAATGACATGCTGTTTATCAAAGGTAACATTATGTTTGTTTTATTATTTAGACTGTTGGTCCCTCCATCTGGATTGAAATTGAGCCATTTCACCTTTATGATCAGCGTTCATCGTGTTTCAATGAACGATTTTGCTCTGCTAGGTTGATAGTCCTGAAGCGAATACAAATTAAGTAAGAGGACAGAAGGGGATGAACATACTTATCATTTTGAAATAACTTGGGATAACACAAATTCGATTTGCTGGTTAATTTGGACAAGTATCCCGCCACTTGTTGTTTTATATTAATTTATTACTCTGTGTCAACATAGTTATCCATTGTAGATTTTTACTTTTCGTACAATTATACTAAAAGTAAAAATCCTAACTACTCAATTATTTCAGAACGGAGAGAACATTTGAGAAATCACTACAATAGTTGGAGCCCCAAAATTAATGTGGCATGAAGGCCAAGACCCGCCTTCTTAATAGGTTAAATCACTTATTTGGGATCATACAACACAAATTAAATCCATGAATTCCCCTCCACTATAGAGGATTGTTATCCCTTTATTGTACTCATTATATCCTTCCACAGAGTTTTTTCTTTTCTCTTTATATCTTTAGAGACCAGACGTACGGAGTGCTAAGTCTCCAGCATCTAAAGTCCCCACACATATAAACTACTACTCCAACTTAGTATTTAAATCTGCAACTTGCTCACTAAATTAATTCCAGAATTAATTAATGAAGTGATTTTATACCTTACATGCAAACATGATGTATTTCGATCGCTTATTTATATGGATGTTCCGCCGAAACTATCAATCACATCTCCCTCTCTTTGATAGTAGTATCTTTTGTTTGCAACTTGACTTTGCTTTTGGAAACATGAAGTTGAAGGGACAGTATTTGTCTTTCCTTCTCATATTATTCGTCATCACCAACACCATTAAATTGGGTGATGCTTCAAAAAATAACACTATTATCAAGACCATTAAGGTGAGTAAAATTGATCTTACTCTCTAACTATGAGGAGCTTCATGAAGTTTTTACACACTTTCTTGGTCCCAGAAAAATAGTCAGTTTGTTGAACTAAAACAGTACAACAAAATGAGATATTGTTATGGGACAAAGGATAACATAAGTTGTCACTTTAATATAATAGTATAGGATCGATCCAGCGTGTGCTTGGAATATTCACGAATAGTTTCACTTCTTAAATATTGGCAGAGTGAAGACGGAGACGTGATCGATTGTGTAGACATCAACCATCAGCCAGCATTTGATCATCCCTCGCTCAAAGGACACATCATTAAGGTTTAGTAATAGCTTAGTTGTGTTTTGGATCGTATACATGCATCTCAATGTGGTGAAGTTCATTTTGATTTTGTAACAATTTATTTTTCTCTAAGTTCCATTTTGCCTTGCAATTAATCGTACGTACTGACTATAGCAAATCAAGTCAGTTAGGCTTTATTATGAGCTTGCATCGTGACTTAGCCATATCGATTTTACTACTCACGACGGATTTGGAACATGAATTAGTGAACATATTTGTTCATAAATGGCTTTTTCATGCAGAGGAAACCAAGCAATCATCCATCTGGAGTACTGCCAAAATCAATTGATGATAAGAAAAAGGAAATCACCCAGTTATGGCAGTTGAGTGGGGAGTGCCCAGAGGGAACTATTCCGATTAGAAGAATCAGTGAAGAACAACGAAACGCCGCTAAAAGACCACACCATAAAACTCCTCCTACTGTCTCTAATTCAGATGGAAAGCCTGCCGTCAACCAATTGCGTCACGAGGTACATCCTCGCAAGTCGCATCCTATCAGTTCTTCGGTTGATCCTTATGTTTTAGATTAATGATACTTTTTTCGTACCAAACATTTTTTCTGAATTTGAATTTTTATTTTCAGTATAATTTATATTTAAAAAATAAAAATATAAACAAGAGAACCATTTTGGACATAATGAGTATTTTGTTAGTGTAGAAATAGCAAATTTAGTGGCACGCATTTTTTGGGGTATGAAAAGATCAGGGAATGCTGGTTGGCAGTACTCATGTGTAAGATATTTGTCTTCACGTACATTTTTTTTGGGAAAAAAAAAGGCGTAGAGAATGTTCTGTAACATTGTGGTGACATACTTGTACGATGAGGTTGACTTTGTCAAAAGTCAACTGCAACAAAACATGATAATGTCATGTAATATTGCTACAAATTATTTAACATAACCAATGTCAACTATATATCGTTTATATTTTTTATTTTTATTGCAAACCCTTTTAGTACGCGTATACGTACACCCCAACAGGAAGCTATTACGGAGCAAGAGCAACCATAAGCGCGTGGCAACCTTTCGTTGAGAGGCGCAATGAATTCAGCTTGTCTCAGATCTGGCTCGTGGCTGGTTCTGGCGTAAATCTCAACACTATTGAAGCTGGTTGGACGGTAATTCCTCCCAAAATTTATGATTTAATTTGTGGGCAGTAAAAGTTTCCGACAAGAAGAATTTCCACACATTTATTTTCTATTTCTTGCTTTTGATTGTAAGTTGTTGTCTACCATTTTTTTTTTTGCTAACTAGTTTTCTTCCTCTCCCCCCTTTTTTTGAAAAATGGTACCTTGTACTGTTTACTAATTATTTCATCAATTTTTTTTTTGGAAAATTCATTATCTTATATTGTGGCACATTTATTAAGTGTATGATCGAAGCTAGTGACACAACATTAATTTATGTAAAACAGCGATTAAGTCTTCAAACATCACTAACATGTTATGTTAATTTGCAACAAACAGGTAGACCCTGCCGTGTTTGGAGATTATCGCACAAGACTCTTCGTTTATTGGACAGTAAGTCAAAATAAACTCCTTTGAGACCCTTTAACTGATTTTTTTACCAAACATTTATTCCATAATAAGTAATCGGAAGTTGGTGGTTTTGATTTATTTTCTCCATTTCATGACAGAGAGATGGTTATCAACGTACCGGGTGTTATAATTTACGCTGCTCCGGTTTTGTGCAAATTACCAATAGAATGGTAATCGGTGGTGCCGTCGTTACAACCGGCGTTCAACCAGAAGTCACCATTCTCATTTGGAAGGTACATTACATACACATGTTAATTTCATATCAAGAAATAACAGTCTAATCTAGATTTTCATTTTTATCATATCACGGAATCCGTTCGTTGAAACACTATATATATATATATATATATATATATATATATATATATATATCTCAGGATGTAAGGCAAAGCGTGTGGTGGCTACAATACAACGGCGTCATAGTGGGTTACTGGCCTAATTCCATATTCACGCTTCTAAAGGGCACTGCTTCGTTAGTCGAATGGGGTGGAGAGATTATAAACTCCAATGTCAACGGAATACATACTGCGACCGACATGGGAAGCGGTCGTTTTGCACAAGCCGGATTCCGGTTTGCAAGTTACTTCAGAAACCTTCTTGTTGTGAATAATAAGAATACTTTGGTATTTCCTCCAAGTATAGGCAGTGCTACGACCAATTCAAATTGTTACAATATTGCTGTCGGAAAGAGTGTTAATTGGGGGTATTACTTTTACTATGGAGGACCCGGAAGGAATTTGAATTGCCCGTAATTGGAGACCTAAAAATGGATGAAGATTTGAAGATGAAGTTTTTCGTTTTGATGGAAATAAAGGTGGACTTTCGAAGTGGTTTGCAAACTCCAAAATTTTGTTCAGTGTATGAATGAATAAATAAATGGTCTATCCATTATGTTTGGTGTGATTAACTAAAGTGCGTACGTGACTGAACCGTGAAAATATTCGGAAATGTTATCCGAGAATGGTTTCGAGTTAATTTATTTGGGTGTTGCCTTTTCTCTTTTGTCAGAAGAAAACAGAAAACCTGTTTGGAGTATATGAATAAAATTATTGGAGCGACATATATATTTCTTCTGAGTCGCTTTATTCTTCTGGAATTTGATTTCTTGTCTTTATCTATGAAGAAATCATTTCAATCATTTGTGATTTTGTTTGTTTTTTTTTTTTTTTTTCAATCACTCCTTATTCCAACCAAGATGGTGCAATATACCATCACTTAAATGTAATATCAAGCATCATCCGCCACAAATGATATTTTTAAAAAGTTTCATTTAATTACTGTTTTAAAAACTACTTGTACAACGCTTTCTTAATCCTATGTAAAATCTACAAGTAAAGATCAACTTTGAAAGATATTTGACGGAAAAATGGTCGATTTAGTCCTAAGCTTTAACCCTCCTGTCAATTTCATCTCAAAATATTTTAAGCTGGTCAATTTCATCCTAATATTTAACGCTTTGACCAATTTCATCCTTCCGATCAAAAATTAGTATTTTTCGACAGAAAAATGGCCGATTTAATCTTAAAGTTTGACCCTCTAGTCGATTTCATCCCAAAATATTTTAAAGTAGTCAGTTTTCTTTTACTGGCAACCAAGAGATTTTCTTAAGAAAATTATTTTACATATGTGGGAGAGTACAAATTTAAAGTCATGGAAGAGCATATATAGGATCTTTGGAATTGGGGAATATCGTATCTTTTAGCTGAAAGATATGCGATGAGCGAAAAACTGTTCCTCCAACCGAAATTAACAAATATTTTTTCCACTTTTGGTAGTGACTCTCTCTCTCGGCTAACCAAAAAATCCCTCTATTCCATGCCACATAGCCAATCGCCGGCGGAGGCTTTCACTGATTCTGCGGCCTAATGGCCGGAGATCAAGAGGCAGCCCCTTCTGGGCTGCTTCAATCCTTTGCTAGCTTATTCCATAAACCTCCAGCATCAAAACTTGCAGTGAATCAAAAATTCAAACAGGTGAAGTTTGTTAATGGCTCTCCTGTGCTTGAGTTTAACGACGAAGAAGAACCTTGTAGCTCCTCACTGACTGAACCTTGTTGGGAAATTCTCCTCCGGAAGGCCAAAGATGGAAGAAGTGCGAAAGGAGTTTGATAAAATAGGTTTTTGTGGAAACTATTTTATTGGTTTGATGAACCCTCCGCACATCTTAATACGTTTTGAACGTGAAGATGACTATCAGAGATGTTTGATTAAAACGGCTTGGCCTATCCAAGGTTTTCAGATGAGGACTCTTAAATGGCAGCCAGGTTTCAAGTTCGAAGAAGACCCCCCTTTGGTTCCATTTTGGGTTTCGTTACATGAGCTTCCTGTTTAATTCATGACGCCACAGGTTCTTTTCTCAATTGCCACAGCCATAGGTAAGCCTCTTCAAGTTGACACACCAACGTTGAATATGACACGGTAGCCCGGTTCTGTGTAGAAGTCGACCTCACCAAGGACTATCCAAAGTCGATCAAGATTGGCAAGAAGGGAAAGAAACACGATCAACTCTTCACTTACGAATATGTACCGGCTTATTGTATGAAATGCAACAAAATGGGGCATAAAAAGTAGGAATGTCGTCAAGGTAAATCCCAATCAAACAATCTCTCAAGATGAAGCAAAATACCCCACAAATAGGAACTGGAGCGCAGGAACCATCGCAAGCAATGCAAAGGGAATCGGGATCGTCGGGTTTAACAGAGAAAGAAAAGGCTTTAATTCCAGTCGATGTTGCGAATGA
The DNA here is from genome assembly GCA_949775105.1 of Oldenlandia corymbosa var. corymbosa. Lineage (NCBI taxonomy): Eukaryota > Viridiplantae > Streptophyta > Magnoliopsida > Gentianales > Rubiaceae > Oldenlandia > Oldenlandia corymbosa. Next base: position 21,376,809 of record OX459121.1, on the reverse strand, counting down.
TGCTGCCATTTCTGGAGATCAAGAGACGGAGAAATCTCTTGTTGATGTTGATAATGAGGAAGATGATGCGGGAAGGAAGAAGATTGCTGTTTTGGCTCATGAAAACAGGTGTCAAAATCAGTTTGGAATCCTAGCAGAAACGGGGAATATGGATGATGAAGATTGTTCTGAAGATGAAGGGCTGAATATATTGGCGGATGAGTTTCCAGCGAAAGAATTTCAACCAGCGGAAGTAACACTTCAGTCTCCATTGGTGGACGGTCGGAGGAAGTCTCCGGTAACAAGCGTCGGGCAGGAAAACCCTAGAGTCTCGCAGCCTCATCCAAACTCTCACCCGAATCCTGATCTTGCGCAATCAGCTCCTCGAATGCAATCCAATTCCGAAAATCCTCAACTCTCGCACTCTCTCTCCCAGGTTCAACCAACTTCCGCGCCTTCCGTGGTTGTTCGAGCTGCGCAATCAGCGCCTCAAAGCCAATCTTTTCTGTTTCTTCAAATTTTGAAACAAAATAACTCACACTCATCTGAAAATTTCCAAAGTTCTCCCGCAGTTAACGCCCCCATCAATGACACCTCTCCTGTAATCCTAAAATCAATTCATTCAAATTCTGGAGAAGTATTTTCGAAAAATACTCCCATCAATGCTAAGGATAATGACCAGTCTCCCATGGATTCAATCAATGCTACCAGCAGCGGCGGGCGAGCTTCTTCGCCTATGGAATCACTGGTGGATTTTCCACCATAGTGGTGAAGTTTCATCATCGAAAGTCAAGGAGATCCAGCGCAATTCAGCGATGGGAAGTCCACCGTTAGAACAACAAAGTCCCGTGAATTCAGCCTCACTTGCGCAGTCAACGCCAAAGCAGCTGGCTCCTTCAAATTTTGAAGAGGATAAGGAGAAGTTAGTCACTCCTCAATCTGATCCGGATGGAAACTTGGAGTCAAACTCTCCCCGAATTTCTACTTCAGATAATGAAGAGAATTATTCCAAAAATAACTCCCAAAAAGGCTCCACAAAAAAACTCAATCCCGCAGCTGGGGAATTCTCATGCCCCACTAAACCACAAATCCCAATTCTCTAAGTATTACTCCCTTTTTCAGCTCCGGAAAATACACAATATATATCCAAAGATGGCACGGAGATAGGAAGAAATACAGATGCTACAAACTCAAGTTATTCGATTGATCAAATCCATTCCAAAGCCGAACAAAATCATGTTTTTAATGGCTCTGATGATGAATATTTCGACATGGAATATGCTATGGAACAAGAGTCTTTTTATAGTTAAGTTTCGGCTCCAACATATCACAATCATTCGAAAAAGGCCAAGGCAAAAAAAAAAAAAGAAGTTAAAGTACGTCGGTCTGCAAGATTGAATAGGGATTCAGCTTTATTAAATTTGTATTTGATATAGGGTTTAGTACATCCACCGCCCTAATTTTCTTTATTATTAATAAAATTGTTTTTTGCTGTTAAAAAAAAAAACCGATAAGACAGATAGAGTACTGCGACCATTGATTGTTGAGCAGACTTAGTATGGTAAATAATACTCGGAAAAAAAATTCACATTAAATTTAATTTGAAATTTGTAATATTTTTAATATTAATTTAAAGGCTCCATGTGGATTTTTTTTTCGTGACGGAAGAAATATCATCCATTCCCTTACAGATATAATAAAATGTTTCATTCCCGAAACTAATAGATCATCATTCACGCTTAAACTCTCTTCCGTTTATACCGTAATTAGTCCACGAAGTTATACTAGTAGAGATGAAGAGGAAATAAATAATTCTCAAAACTGCAGAAAGTAAAGAGAAATATACCTCATTGATGAAGAACTTCCAATATATGGCGCATTATTTTGTGAGAAAGCATTGGCGCGGGGCAAATTAGCGGCATGCTTGACGCCCACATTTAGTTAATGCTTAGAACTTACCCCAATGTTTTGAGGGAAATATCTTACATGAGTTTCTAATTGTTAATCTAAATAACTCATTACTCCAGTGATCCAGTCCTCAAATATAACATTAATTTTGTAATTCAGTCTCTTATTTTGGGTCCACATCAAGCATGACTCTTTCTGTTGGATATACCAAGTCCTTTTGGCTATCAATTTCTTTTTGCTCAAAGAAGATAATAAACAATAAGAAACAGTGATCTTTGCTTTTTGGCTTTTGATTTTTTTCTTTTCCTTCTTATTCTATTTTTCACATTTTTCAGATTACTAGTTAATATATTTTTTAAAGTAATTAAATAAAAAATCAAGTAAAAGTACATCTATAACTAGGAAACCACAACGCAACCATATACTAACTAAAAACATCTCCAATCCAAGAATTTATTTGGGTCTGCTTCTCACCGAAAAAAAAAACGAAAAAAAAGAAAAGAAGAGAACTGAAACAGAGAAGGAAAAGGAAAATTAATTACGATTACCGAATAGGCAAAGGATATCCTATGATTTGTTTCCTTGTTTGACTCCCTCTACTTCTCTATATAAACCCGGGCTCCCAGTAGTTTTTTTATTCTATATGATTGTTCTCCAACTTTTGTTTTTGACGTTTATCTAGATTTGTTTTCGTCTTTAAATTCAATACTATTATTCTCGTCTTGATCTCTATCTTCTCCAAGAGATGGCAAACCATGAATCAAAAGAAGCCGTATTAGGGGGTTATAGTAGATGCGGAAACCATGGCAGACGGGTTTCTTAAGAAGTATTATGAACATTTACACAAAACACCTGAGATGCTTTACGGGTTCTTCAAAGAAGAAAGTGTAATAAGATGGGATGGTGTTGAGTCATCAACAACGACAACAACTATCGATGGTATAAGGGAAATAATTATGTCTTCTGATTACAAGGGGTGTGAGGTTAAGGTTGTGAAGGTTGATGCTCAATTTTCTTTAATGGAGAGTGTCATCCTTACAGCAACCGGTTGTTCACTCGAGAAAGACAACGTGAAAAGGATTATCTCCCAGACATTTTTTCTTGCCAAGCAGGAGATCGGATGGTTCCTCTTGAACGATAATTTGCACATAATAGACACACAAGAGATCTTGAATGTTTCTTCGAGTTGTTTTGACGGTGTTTCGTCCCCTCATGAGTCATTGAAGGAAGCCCCAATAACCGCTAAAATTACGGACAATGTTGAGGAAACCTTAGAAATTGCTAATAGTATTAAGGAAACCCTAGAAGTGATCCAAATTGCTTCAAAGGAGCCAGATACCCCCAATGACACTGAGAAAGTTGAGGGCTAGAAATTGTCCTATGCATCCATGCTGACAAAAGAGAAAAACCCTACTTCTTCTACGCATAATCATCCTCATAAAATAGTAGGGTGGCGCCAAACCAACAATCAACTGTGTCTCCCAAATCAAATAATGCTAAAAGGACAAAAGATCAAACTTCTAATGCCCAAGGTTCTATTAGCAGAAACAATATGGCTTCGGAAGACTCCAGAGCTAGATCCATTTATATAGAAAACCTGTCTAAGGACATAACAAAAGATGAACTGGCGGAAGCAGTGAAGGTCTTTGGGGTTGCGAGGCCATCTGACATTCAGATTAAAACTTTTCGAATGGATGGATTCTGTTGCGGATTCGTGCTGTTTGAATCTGAAGTTTCAGCTAAAAGTGCAGCAGACGCTCGCAAGCTCAAAATTAAAGGTTTCGATGCCCGAATTTCGTTAAAAAGATCTTGCACCAGAGGAACAGGTGGAGAATTTCGCTCTAGAAACTTGAGAGGCCAAGAGAAAGGGGAGATTCCTTCTAACGGGAGCTCTTGTGACGATAATGGTGGACGTGGTTATTACCGTAAAAGCAAAGAATTTAGTGAAAGGAATAGCGAAAGCAGCGATGGTCGAAGAGCTTATGGAGGAGAAGGGCATCCCAAGAACAAGGGAAGGAATAGAGGAGGTACAGAATGGAGGGGGAAGTAATAGCACTGCAAAGTCAGCTCGTAAAGGTTGATTGTCATGCGAGGAGGTTGTAGTAGACACTATATAGATAACAGAATCTTTTGCTTCCACTTAGTGTGGGAAATTTTTTGCATGTCGTTTGTATGGTAGCATATCCGGGATAAATGATTGAATTATTATTCAACTAAATTTACTCTTTTCATTCATTTGTTGAGTGGTTCGATTCTTCATCATCAAAACACTAAAAAGGACCAAAAGAATGCATGCCGTCGCTACAAGGAATGTGCACCTTGAACTTGTACTCTATAATCTGAGAAAGACAACTGGAAGATAACATGATATACAATCAATGAGAGTTTATAATAATAGGAAGAGTCCCTTGGGGGACATCCGATAAATCTAAATCTAAATCTAACACTCTCCCCTCCCTTCTCTCAGCCGCCGCCCCTCTCCCCTCAACCCTAAAAAATTTTCAATCATCCCCCCATCTTCTATAAATGAAATTTTCATTAATGGGAGATGGGGAAACAAATACTTTTATTTTCTTGTTAAGAATAAGTGGATTATTTCCATATTTGTTTTCGGTTTGATTTTTGCTTTTAGTTAATTGGATCGCGGTTCCGGCAAAGAATTGATCTTGGGATTGCAGATCACAATTTGTTCATCGGCGAGTTGCAGTTTATGGATCCAGATTCGTTGCTCAAGTGTACGGTGCTTTGTTGTGGTTCACATTCAAGGAGAATCACCTATTGATGTATTTGTTAGATCGATGATTAGAGCTTTACACAAAAATTTAAGAGATGTTTCTTTTTTTTCGAGACTAAATTTTTAATTTGGTACGACATACATTCACATACTGATTTATGCGTAGATCTGTATAGATTTATTCATAACGAGTATATTCATATGATTTATCAATCAAATGTAAGATTGTACTCATCAATTGTATCTTGCTCCTCTTGTTCAATTCATTCTAGACGATTTTCTAGATATTAAATGAAATTTTCATTCCTCAAAAAAAAACATGGCCCCTGCACAAGGATAACATGAACAAATCAAGAAATGGTATTTTATAATAAGAAGAGAACTCAATATTTTTCATTCTTCTTAATTTCAAGCACTTGTCATTTCCGAATATATATATATATATATATATATCTATATATATATTGTTTATTATTAATAAAATAATTTTTTTTGTTTAATATATATATATCTTACTATATTAGAAATAAAAACCACACTTAAGAGAAAGTACCACCATTTGCCATGTGGTATTTCCATATCATATTTTTAAAATAAATTTTTATTTACACATCTCCTAGACTTAAAAGGGAAATGCAGTCCAAATCCACCTCCACCTCTTATTTTCGCCAAAAAAAAATCACGGGTTCATAAAAAACCCAAATCCTCATCCCCATCTCCACGACAATCGACTTTCTAATCAATCCCTTCTCCACAATAAAAAAAAAAAAACAAATTCCTCATCAATCATCAATTGAGAATATGTGGTGAAATATACTCCTTTCCTATTAGCATGTTCAATTTTTTCATTAGTGATGATCAACTACATCCTAATCGGATAAAATTTCGACTTCAAAAAATATTCTCTTTACCTCTCTATATAAACACAAAGGAGAAAAAAAAAATTTCATTGATCTTGCTTCGGCCGATGTGGTGGTGCCATTACACGTATTAAAATTTAAACGATTTTATTTTCACAAATCATTTGTTTGGCTTTTATTATTTTTTGTTTTTTCCGTTCAATAATAGTATTATTACTATTATTTTTATGCATCCATCCGTTATAGCTACCGTAACCGTTGTCAGGTAATATGATGTGAGTTCTTATATGGTTAGTTAGCCTATAATTTTTATGATTTTAGTTCTTTTTGGATTGAATTGATTAATTGGGTTTTTGTTACATAGTGTGGTTTTTAAAATTTCTTTTTTTTTTTTAATGTTTCATTCAATTAGAGTCGTTTTCTTTTTTTTAATTATGGAGTCTCTGTTTTTTTTTTCCGTATATGGTCAGTTATGAAGTGTGTTTTTTTTTTGTCTAATTGCTTTTGATTTTGTTTCATACTCCCAGTTGACCAATTATTATTATTATTATTTAATTTTATTTGCAAATGAAGTGCATTTTTTTTTATGTTCGGGCTTTCAAGAATATACTTTTTTGGATTTGGTTTTTGGACTTTTTTTAGTTCTTCATCATATAAATAGTTCAGATCGCTTTTTCTAACTAATTTATGGGAAAGCCTTTTATGAATTTGAGGTGGAGAGGAAAGGAATGATGTTTCAACGTTTATTTGTATTTGTTATACATCATTTTTACCTTCAGAAAAAAATAAATTTCTCAATTCTTAATGGGCTATCTTTTACTTTTTTTTTTTATTTGACATGGTGATGTGAGTTCTTTTTTGCTATAACTTGAAACCTATGCAAATTTACATTATTTTCATTCTCATATTTGTGATCAACCAGTTACAACAATTAACCAGTTTTAAAATCATATTTTTGATTACTATCTATAAACTTTTGGAAGAAATAGTTCTAATAATTAAGCGTATACCTTTTGGAAGAAGCTTACTACAAAGCTATTATAAAGCTCCAAAACTAAGTATTGATTTGGTACAACCAATGGAGAATATTAATAAATCATCTTACTAATATTTAAACTTATTAGGATGCTTTTATATTTTGTCTAGCATTTACTCCAAGACATATACTTGATCAATTTATTTATATTTAAGAAGTAACACTTATAATATATTTTTAAATCTTCAAACATTTCTAAAACGTACCGGGTCAAATACAATTTCTTTTTATGCCACAAACATGTCTATGATCACACATATAAAACATTTCTAAATTCTCCAAACATTTCTAAAATATATTGAGCCAAATACAAAATATTTTTTTTCAGATACAAATATTTTTAAGATCTACAAATATATTGGGCCAGGGTCGCGCAATGCGCGACCAGACATCACTAGTATATATATAATCTAAAAACTGAGGAGACATAAATGTGTACGATACTTTTAAACTTCGTCTTCTCTACGCTAACCACTGAAAAATAACAGTTGGTTGACAAACTTAGAAACTATCTATATACTTACTAATTCCACTAAATTAACTTTTTCTTCAAAGTTTTATGCTAACCCTCCAAAACTGCTTTCCAAAACATTTTGTAGCCATCCAATTGGCCTTATTGAATAATGGTAACTTGTTTTTAGGGGTGTCAATTCGAGTTATTGATTGGGTCAATTTCGTGTTATTTATTCCACAGGGTTCATAAGATTTTTTGGAGCAAAAATGTAATAAAAGCTCAAATTGTATCAATCGTGTCGTGTCATGTTGGGTTGTCTCTGTAAATCGTGTTGTCGTGTCGGAAATTGACACCCCTACTTGTTTTTCGGACGATTCAATGTTTGAATACTATATGTTCGAATCCATTAATATGTATACAGTTAAAATTGCATCATTAATACTCGCGGCGCAAGCTAAATGTGCCAGATCCATGTTCTTTCGTCATGTCCACAATGCGATTCATAAATCCCAACAAGTTGATTCCAAAAAGACATGAATTGGAATTCAGAACATTGTGTAAACACTCCTAGTTACTACGTGAGATTATCTCAATACACAAAGTATTTGAAATGAAAATATAAATTATATATATAACGAAACATCGATCATTAATCTGCACTTAAGTTTGCTTATAGTTACAAGAACTTTTATATGGTACTTGCTGATTCTTGGGAAATGAAGTTTAAGGGGTTGCATCTCCTCTATTTCATCACGGTGTTTGTCACTTTTATGTTAAGTGATGCATTGAAGCTGCGCCAATCGAATCACATTCGCAAGTCCATCAAAGTAAGTGACCGTACCCCTAATTAATTATTTTTACTGAAGAGAAAACAATAGTACCTGATTTCAGGAGTTTCTGATTATTATGGTACATAGGAAAATTTTAATAAGTTCAGTGAAATAAAAGAAAAATGATCTCTAGGACATCCATTGCAATCTTGCATGTTAGTCTAAACGTTTGCTTCCCAAATCCAGTACTGTACAATACGTTCTAATAAAGTATCGTTCTAAACTTTCTCTCTTAAGCCTTTATAGCTAGCTAGGTAACACATTTTTATTATTATTATTATTATTATAATTATTTATTATTAATATTTTTTTTTGGGCAAAATGAGAGGCTCACAGCCTATAATCAAACTAGTACATTTCTAAGATACGATACTCCAATTAAATCATGATACAACCAAGGCCTAACTCGTTCTGGCGGATCATGATACCACATAGGTAACACTTTTTTAAATACATATATGAAAAACAAACCGTACGTATATTTCCTTAAGCATATTCCGTCGTAGTTTTGACCAATATTTATGTCATACTTAAACTCCTCCTTCGCAGAGTGAAGACGGAGATGTGATCGATTGTGTTGAAATCTTTGATCAACCAGCATTTGATCATCCATTGCTTAAAAATCACACGATGAAGGTAGGTCAGCTACTTGGTTTGTTTCTTCCCTTTGACATAAATTGATATCGGGAAAGAGATTAGAATAATTGTTGCTTCATTTCTAGCGGATCGATTGCTAATTGGTTTTGAATTAGATGCACGTAAAAAATAAACTACTTAACAAACTGGATTGGTTTGGCAGATGAAACCGAGTTACGGTCCAGAAGAACTGTTTCGCGACCAAGACACAATGTCCGCCTCAAACGCGAACACAAAGCAAAAAACCATCACTCATGTATGGCAACTTTCCGGCGAGTGCCCCGACGGAACCATCCCTATTAGAAGAACCGGAAAACATGATTTTTTAAGAAATATTTTCAAATTTAAAAAGAGGCATAGAAACATTAACAATCGTCCATTATCTTCTTCAAATGGCTCGGACTCCGTTGACATCGCCGTTCACGAGGTACCGCCTCACAAAAATTAATTCGATTTTCATAAATGCTTCATTTTTCTTTCTCTTATAAATTAATTCATAATTGGTTTTCATGTACGATCCTATATCTTAGTACGCGTATTCAACCGTCGCCATGGGAGGAAAGTATTATGGAACAAAAGTCACCGTAAGTGCATGGCAACCCTATGTGAAGAATGGATTGTTGGTAACATCATCAGCGATGCTTGAAGGAAGAGGTACGTCTGAAAGGTTTGTGGTAATAGGAGGGAAATTGGCAGAATGCAGTATAGTTTCAGATTGAGGAGATGGAATTAGTAACTGAGTTTGGGAGGGATAAGGTTCCGGGTGATGAGTATTTGGATCAGAGGAAGAAACAATTTCCTCAACAAGAGTTGGAGGATTTAGGGCAGGATTTGCAGAAACTGTTTGAGGAGGGGTTTCCATAGATTCAAGGGCATCATTATCAGAATAAAGGACACTGGTTTTGGATGAGAAATCAACTGATTTGTAAGATGTAGAGGAAACTGTTTCAATGGGATGATGGATGATAGAAACAGGCCATGAATGTGAAGATGAAGGGCAGTTTGATGAGCGGTTAAGTGATGTTGGATGGCGGTTATTGGGTTCTAAGGGAGAAAAGGAAGATGGAGGGTGAATATAGCTTTATATTTCGTTCTGAATTACTTAGCTTTTGATTTTGATGTACCCCCTTTAGTTAAGGATGATTTGTTTCACCTCGTTTGAACTTTTAAAACCCTGCAGGTTTTCCCTCATCTTCTATGGGATAATCACACAAGACTTTTCGTTTATTGAACTGTAAGTCTTTGAGAACTTATTGCTTAATTGTTCATTAATACGTGTAAATAATCCGTATGTCGTAATGTAAAATTTTTTTTTATTTAAACTAAAGCAATTTTAACATTTTATGGGTTTATATTGTTTCTACAACAATCATTAATTATAAAATAATCTAAAACGGTTACATTGATGCATTGACAGAGCGATGATTACACGTCAACCGGGTGTTGGAATTTGATGTGCTCAGGTTTTGTTCAAGTTAGCAATGAAATTGTAGTAGGGGGCGCCATTGCCAATTTCTCGTCTGATCATCTCTACTCAGAAATTTCTATATTAGTGTGGAAGGTAAATTAAATATAGTTGTTTACTTTTTCTTCATTTCTATTATGAAATATCTTTCTTGACTATTGATTCCAAGGGAAAATGTTACATTTGAAACTACAAATAATTTAAATCTAATTATATCGATTGAATTCAAATTTGTGTAGGACCAAAAACAAGACGTTTGGTGGCTAAAATACAATGGCACTACTGTTGGTTACTGGCCTGCTACTTTATTTAATCGATTAAATGATAGTGCTCAATTGATCGAATGCGGTGGAGAGATCATAAATTCAATGATAAACGGAACACACACTGCAACTCAAATGGGAAATGGCCAATTCCCAAATGAAAAGTTAGAAAGAGCAAGCTACTTTATGAATATTGAAATAATGAACCAGACAATGGCATTAGGGCCTCCTCCTGGTGGTAACATTCTTGGCACTGCAACGAATCAAGATTGTTATAACATATCAGTTGGAAAGAATGATACTTGGGGGAATTTCTTTTACTACGGTGGACCTGGCAGAAATCCCAACTGTCCATGACCCAAAATAGTACTCTTTTATTGCTAAAATTATTATCCAATTTGAATTTTCATTTTTAGTTGAACTTGTATTAAAACTTAAAATCCAAACTGGAAAATAATAATTGACGGAGGGAGTATTACTCATTTTGTCTTGGAAAGATAGTTCAATCTAGAGAACAATAGAACTGCAAAAGAAGTTAACATAATATTATTCGAGGACTAGTATTCAAATTCTGTTGTAACATTTAGTTTATCAATTTTCCTTTCTTATTGTGCTTTAGATCTTCTGCGGTTCATGTACTCTGCTACATACGTGGATGGGGCAATGTCGGTATATAATTTGATTTAGCTTCTTGTATTTCAAATTCTTCCATAAAACTAGCATTGGGTGCACTGCACAAGATGCGGGGTTTGGTCAAAATTTACTTGGTCTGTTGTAGAATTCGAATGTTCTATGACGTTTGAGTTAATCATCTGTCGTATTGTAACTAAATATTTGGTATAATTTTCAACTGTTGGTTTTGCTCTTATCAATTGCAATGTCTTTGAGGATTATTTGACTCTCCATGACAGCATTACAGCCCCAAACAACACCATAAGCTCCAAGTAGAGACCAACCACGTACATATATCCAAACAATTCACCTGCAGCAAACAAACAATCTACCACAAATAGCATGTAGAGATTTAAACCTGTCTACTTCTTCAAACAAAATAAACGCTGCCGTATTATTTCAAATCTTGCCTAGATCTCACATTTTTATCAGTAATAATTTCTAAAAGTGAGAAGTACTTGTTATTATATTTCTAGTATTTGAACTCCCAACAAAAATCTGACAAAAGTAAGCATTCATCACAATTGTGGATCACAAAAACTTGAAATGGAACCATCAAAATCAAATCAACATCAAATTAAAACAACCTAAAATTACATAATCAAAATTAGGTATAGAAAGAGGATATGAAGATGAAACATTATGAGAAATAAAACAATTGCTTTCATTATAATCAAAAAGAGAAGATTCTAAATTGTTCAGAGCAACTTGGAAAATTATTACAATCCCAAAATCCCAAAGCGCAGGTTGAGAACTCAATGAATGAACACAATAATGATAGAATAGATATTTAAGGAAACCAAATTAGGGTTTCAAGGATTGCCGGTTAGGATTTATGACTTAATGTACTATATATATATATTGTACAATACCTAAATAATACAAAGAAAACACAATTCTTACATATAAAAGACAACTAACCCTTTGCTGAAATTCGTTCGGCCAACCCAAAACCAAATTCAATTCCTTTCTTTTTCGCTCATTCAGAACAGAAGGGGTGGTGGAGTGTCAAATCCACATAAATAAAATAACCTACTTCAAACTACTGTAATATAAGGAAGTAAGGTTGTCTCCTCAGGGAATGATGGATTGTTTCCTTCAAATTAATGCAAAGGAGATTTTCGGATTGTTTTTCTAAACTAAGATAATGAAATACAAATAACAAAAACTAAATAAAAGAAAAGAAATCAAAGTAACAGACTTCTGACTCAAGGGACGGATAACTCAATTATTTCATTAATCATAGGCTACAAAAACTAGTCTTGCAATTTAAGCATTCAACCAAAGATCTATTAGGATAGCCGTCATAAATCAATTAATTTCCTAAATTAACTAACCAAGCCTAGTACCCAATCAGTCCTTATCATAATCTGGCTGGGTACGATAGCGTTCCATGCCAAACAATGATAGCATAAAAACCCAGGAAATATAGTTGAACCAAAACCTAAACAATTGAGATAGCTGCAACTATTCAGACTTTGTCTCATTGATTCTACATTTATACTAACATGCATATTCAATGTCTCACCAATACACATGCTTTGTCTAATTGCTACTCAGTACTGCCGGTTCTTGTCTATTACGTAACATTCAACTAGCAGATAGCACTAGAAAATAAATAACAAATCAAATTGTAAATTTGAATGATATTTACTTTCATAAATAAAGACAAAAATCAACAAATACTTAAATCATAGGCAAGAACAATAAGTAAGAACAAAACCTCATAATGAAATAATTAGATAAATCCCTTGAATCAGAAAGAAAAGTTTAGTCACTCATGGATGCAACCATGAGGGCTTTATTCTCCATGAAAAATAAAGAAAGTTGGAAAAAATGAAAGGGTTGGAGGAGCTTGCTTGGCCTCCACACGGCTGCTCTCATAAAATAAAACTAAAAGTCTATTTAAAAGAGTAAATTAGGTCAGCCGCTGGAGAAGAAAAAAGAAATCCGAATTTTTTGGATTGGTCCTCCAAGTTTGCATTTTTATCACTTTTGTCCTAAAACTTCTTTAATTTTACAAACAGGTCCCTAAATGTTCAAATTAGCCCAAATCAGATTCAATCTCTTATTTTCAGCTCCTAACATGAAATAATAACAAAACTAATGAATTAAATCCATCTGAATCCATAATTAATAAAATATCAACAATTAAAATACAATTTATGGATTCTATCAAGGGGGAAAAAAAGGTTCAATAAACAAAGAAGCTGTGGAGAAGATTGGTCACTGGCCACTGGGTAAAAAGGTCACCACAAAGAAGCCAACTTGCAAAAGAAGGGGTAAAGCGGTCGAATACATACTTGATGTCATCCATTAACACCTGCAACCTCCAGTTAACCGTGCCAAAAAAAAGACATTCCCTCTTTATATTAAGTAGATATTGAATTCTAATGACGATGTTCAGTTATAATTTGTAATTATTACCTTTTTCTGTAGCTTTGTTCTTAGTAATGATTGCGGAAAATGCTAATTATAACACGCGAAATTTAACCCCTGAAAATCCACAGTTGGCGAGTTCTTAAAATGTTCATTGTTTTCATGTCATAATTATTCCAGCTCTCCAACATGCATAAATCAAATTGATTGGAAGTTCCAAGAATTGGATGCAATTGCAAAGAAAGATGAATGACGATCTATTCCTCATTTTGGGCTAGTTTTAGTTATGAGCTAAACTTTTACATAAATAACGAAAAAAGAAAAAAAAAATTGTAAGGGGGAAAGAAACCTTCTTTCTGCCTACTATTTGGCGAACGTAAAATAGATTATCAGGCACGTGCTTTATTACATAATGATAGAAATGCTTTAAACCTAAACAAGATGACGACAGATATTGGCGTTAATTCCTACTCTCATTTTAGAATAAGAAAAGAAAAAAAAAAGGATTTATGGCCATGTAAACAAGTGCTATTAGTTTGTGGCATCTATACAAGTGCTAAACTTGGTTTTGGGAACGTTAACAACTATTTAAAGTAACGTCGACTAACGAACGAAGAAACGTATCTATAGAATACCCGTTTCAACTCAACTTTTTTCAGACGGTTTTATCCTTGGCTCCAAAGGAGCTGTCCAAAATTCTTTGTGGCTACTCCATTGGCTTTAGGAAAAATGATAACCCCCTCCGGACGATTCAATGTTTTCTTGAAGGTGATTAATTCAGTGTTGAAAACTATTTCGTGCAAACCTGTTATATTTGTCTTTTAAATGTGAAAACGCTTTTTTATTTTTCTCATATCCTCAATCTATTTTCAGAAAGAATAACATGAATCCTATGTTCTAAAAGAAGTTTATTGCAACAAGTCGGCATGGTATAAACTGCAATTTAATAGACTTCATGACGACGAACTCAACACACACAATTAATGTACTGAAAGATCAATGCACGAATAAACACTGACTGCAAAATATATAAATTAACATCTTTATCTACCATTGATGATCATTTCTTATAAGAAGTATTAACTTGGTACTCATTGACTTTTTGGAAAAATGAAGCTTAAGGAGTTGCATTTCTTTTATGCCATCACTATCCTTTTGTTTGCCAGTGTTATGTTATGTAATGCTTCGAGGCAGCGCCAATCAAATCACATTCTTAAGTCCATCAAGGTAACTCGTTTTGTTCTTCTCTCCAAAGAGAAAAGGATGCATGACATTGTACTAATTACTTTCTGGTTATAATTGTTTCTATGATTTAGAAACATTTTTCCAAAAAATATTTAAAATTTGTAGTCACCTTACTTGTGAGAGCAAAAAAAGTTCAAAATAACTCATAAGATGTGTATGATCCAATTCAGAATCGATTGGTCATGTGTTGAGAAAAACAAATATGTATTGTATATCAGTCTTTACTTCTTTCTCTCTCTTTCTTCTTCTTCTTCTCTTTTTTATTTTTTTTATTTTTTAACTTCATTTCTCCTTGTCACATACGTACTCTCAAGGCAAGCACAAAATTGAAAATCCCTAGAAATGTCGACCAAGTTTATTTACTTAATTGAACTCTTTTATGACAGAGTGAAGATGGAGATGTGATCGATTGTGTTGATATGTTTCATCAACCTGCATTCGATCATCCGTTGCTTAAAAACCACAAGATAAAGGTTTGACATGAGCTGTAGTCCCCTTATTAATGTTTTTCCTTTTGGCTTCCTTCAATCCCCGGGCTATGTGCAGTCGACTAAATTCCATGTCACGGAAATTAAATTGAAAATATTAATCGGTCAATTTATTGGGTCATTGGTTATATTAATGGGGTGTTGGTTCACAAAAAATAAAATTTATACTCTTTCATATCTGGAAAAGAAAAAAAAAAATCAATATGTTGCTATTTTATGGGTAGGAAAAAAAAATTAAAATTACCAAATTTGTTGTTTGGCAGATTAGACCGAGCAATCATCCAGAAGAATTGTTTGTCAAGGACGAATCGTCGGATGTCAACTCAAAAACCAACAAAAACAGGATCACCCAAATATGGCAACTCAGCGGGGAGTGCCCCGATGGAACCATTCCTATTAGAAGAACAGATGCAAAAGAGGATTTCTTCAAAGCTAATTCCAATAAGAAGAAGCACAGAAGCACTAATCCTCGGTCGTATTCTTCAAATGGGAGGAACTTGCTTGGCGCTACTTCTGGTCACGAGGTTCCAAATCCAAAACTCAAAGTCTATATATCTTTAATTTGAACCTCGTTTCTTTTTTAATAAAGAATATCGTAAGTGAAGAACATACTACATTTTGGAGAGTTTTTTAAATTGATTATCCGTCTTATTATTGTATAAACATGATTCATCAACTGATTAATTATACTGGACAGCCCAAGTTATACTATTCGACCATTATTGCACTTTGTAAGAGTCCAACTCAATTAGTTGCATTTACAATATTAGGCCATTAGATTTATATAAAAAGTAAATGTCCACTTGTTACAAACTTGCCTATAAAATATGATGGAATAAAGTAGTGATAAAATTAAGAAATTAATTGTGCTTAATTTGTAGAATAAACCATAGAAATATCTAATCTAAGATAAAAATTTGGATCTTATAAAAATAAATATTTACACATTTAGTGTGTAGTAGAAGTATGTGGAAAGTTTAAAGGTTATGTGGACTATAAACAGGGGTTCAGACCCTATAATGTAAAGTGCGGAAAAATTGTATGAGTCAAAACTAAAAGTTTTGTATGTTTTTAATATTCTTTTCCATTTCCTCTTCACATACTCATTACGGAAAAAGTTCTTTCAATATTACTTAAAGGGTTCTCTTGTTATTTATTTTTGGTGAACTTAGTACGCAGTTGCAACTGTTGCCGAAAGAGGAGAGTATTATGGAACAAGGTTTAATGTAACTGCATGGCAACCCTTTGTTGAGGGGGACAATGAATTTAGCTTGTCTCAACTTTGGATCCTTGCAGATGGTGATTTAGGCCTCAACTCAATTGAAGCTGGCTGGGTTGTAAGTTTCTTTTAATTATTTGACATTTGTCGATGTTAATTTTCAAGTTGTTCGAAGTGGAAAATTATACATAGCTACTAGCTAAGAGGAAATGAATGACTAATTTTCATGTCACTATTCGAGGCGTTTCTTAAAAGAATATATACGTTTAATTAGACCAAAAAAAAAGGAACATATCCACTAATTATTTGCATGCCAAGCAACCCGAAGGCAAAAGGATTATCTTCGTTTTGTTTTTTTAATGTGTGTTTTTAGGTGTTTTTTGTATTAGGAATGTAAAAAAAATTTATCGAAAATTTAAAAATATATGCTAGGATGAGACAATTATGATTATTTAATTCTGAAAAAACCAACTAAAAAAGAAAACTGACAAAGGCAGTTATCAATTCACTGATTTTGTTATACTCTAGCGGTTGACCTAATCATCAATGCATATATAGCGTCGGATATGAGTTTGCTAAATTCCCAAACTTTGTAATTCAGTTATCAATTGAAAAATACAACTTTTTTAACTGGTACTTATAAGCTAATAAGTATCAGTTATATGGTTTCGCAGAGGACATAATTCGAGAAATGAACCGGTATCGAAACAAACTACTGTGATTAAAAAAACCGTGCAACATTTATCACACATTATTGTTAACCAATTATGTACAAAATAACAGGTCTATCCTCGTATACTGGGAGATAATCGCACGAGACTTTTCACGTATTGGACGGTAAGTGTCCAAGTAATTATTCTATTGTTATATAATCTCTTACTTTATAATGCGTTAGTACGTTACATATCTGCTTTACTCTTTTTGTTAATAATTATTACTCCGTTTAAATTTTCATTTTAAATATAATTTGTATTATAAATAAAACTCATACCAAATGATTATCTCAAGGTGAAAAGAGTAGTAAGTCAATTACTCTTGAAATAATCGATAATTCTTGCTTTGGTTTAATGACAGACCGATGGTTATGGATCGACCGGGTGTTGGAACTTGGGGTGCCCAGGTTTTGTTCAGGTTAACAACAAAATAGTAATAGGGGGCGCCATCGCCAATTTCTCCTCTGATCATCCCTTTTCAGAAATTTCTCTATTTGTTTGGATGGTATATATGAACTTTTTTAATTGCAAAAACTTTTGCGTCATTTTATTGAGATGTTCCCTCCGGTCCTTATTATAAGTATTTTAATTAATTCTAAATTTCATTTATTATGTTCGTTTGATTGAAAATAAAACCTTATATGTATTTTTGCATTTGTTGTGTTGTTCTGGTTATTAAAGTGTTTCTAATAATTAAAATTTCAATTGGAAAAAACACAATAAGTGAAACCTAGATTAAATCAAAATGACTTATAATAAATACTGGAGGGAATATTTGTGTTTCTTATTAATTGCTAATTTCAGTCGAAAATTTTGTAGGACAAGAAACAAGATGTGTGGTGGCTACAATACAATGGGACTCAACTGGGTTATTGGCCAGCCATTTTATTTAATCGCCTAAATGACAGTGCTCAACTGATCGAATGGGGTGGAGAGATAGTAAACCACAATACAAACGGAATACATACTGCAACTCAAATGGGGAATGGCCAGTTCCCATATGAAAAGTTTGAAAGAGCAAGCTATTTCAGGAATATTGAAATTATGAATGAGACAATGGTATTTGGGCCTCCTCTTGGTGGTAATATTGGTACCATCGTTTCTTATGAAAATTGTTATAATATATCAGTTGGAAAGAATGATGATTGGGGGAGTTTCTTTTACTATGGTGGACCAGGCAGAAATTCCAAATGTCCATGACTAAATCTGTGCCCTAGTCGGCTAGTCGCAAGTTGACATTTTTTATGATTTTTGTTCAATTTGTATTTCTGTGTTTCATACCATGCAATTAACTCTTTGGACAATAAAACTTTGTTCTGTCACATTACTTTCTAGATGGAAATTTCAAGCCTTTTGCCTATTAATGCCTGAAATTATGGTTCTAACCAAATGAAAATTGAGAATAAACATATTCATCATATAATAGAGGCATGCATCAGAAGATAGATAGTTTGCATCATTTGAACATTGTTATATCCACCAACCCAACTCAGAATACTCCTAAAAACTAATATAAATAAAGCAATTCAAAATTATTTATCCTAATGATGTGCGAAAGTGAAAAAAAGGATCCCAAAATTAAGCAGCTTTAATTAATTGTTCAAAAGTTCACTTTAAGAAAGTAAAAGAGAAAGAAATTAGTTTTTTAGCTGTTACGCTAGTAATTTAACGAAGAAAAAACGTATTAAAAAAAAAATAAAATCAGTCAACACATTCAATTCAGGGCAACAGCTCTACACGACGGGCAGATGTTCTTAATATCCAGCCACTCCTTGATGCAGCCAATGTGGAAGCAATGGCTACAATCCAGTTTGATTGGACACTCCCCAGTTACTAAACCTTCCTGCAAGAAGACAAAAGTACATAATAATTAATTAGTACCTATCAAAATATTCATTATATTTATTACTATTTTATGTAATACAACAAATAGGACAATATATTATCCATAGAAGGAGCATTTTACTTCAGTTACGGACAATTCATCAAGATACAATATCCAAGAAAAGGGCATGGAAATTTATAAAGGTTTTTTTTTTGTTTTCCCTTCATCTTACAAAGCAAATAGGACATAGATCCCCTTCTTTTGGTTGGTATTTGCGATTCCTCAGCAACTCCGTCATTCGATATGATATCAACATTTTAACACGTTCCTGGGCTATCTAATCAAAAAATTTAACAAACAATATGATTAGCATGTAATAATTGCATTCAAATGAGAATTGTGCGTTAACCAAAATATATATGGTATAAATTCCTTTTCTTTTTCAATTTGTTTGAGCAATTTTTGTGGAAGAATTATAATCTACATGAATTAATATTACCTGACTACGGGAAGATGAACTCGGATGTGCAGAGTCGGTGACGGAATTCTCAGCTGGCTGAATGGCCTAAAAATTTAATGAAAACTAGGTTAATGAAGTAAGCTATGTAACAAAATTAAGTCTTTTGGGGAAAATACCACCAACTATGTTTTATGAATAAAAAATCAGATACAGTAATATTTTTCTCATTAGCTATGATCGGTACTGGTCTAACGCTAACCTATTTGCAAAGAAGATAAGAAATACAGAAAAATATTCTAGTTCATTGAATTAAAACAATTTTACAAAATGAACTACTTTTATGTCTATGCATATGATCTATCACAGAGACACAGTGAATATAATTGAAAAATAATAATAATAATAACTGCAATGATATATCCAGTGACTAAGTACAGTGAAAATATACAGTGATAAATAAAAAGACAAATACACCATCTTACTTGCTATACATGTCTATTTATTAATTAAGGGTAAAAATATAATTTTGGGAAAAAATAAAATTTCAAGGGAAAAATAGCAATAAACTAAAGGCCATTATTATTCCACATTAGTCACTATATTTTGTTACTATTTTCTTTCACTAAGAGTATCATTTTCCTAATAATAATAATAATAATAATAATAATAAGAATAGCTAATTCCATGACATAGATTTCTGCGAAAACAAACCTGGGAGTAAAGGGTGGCTCGAAATGCAGCCTCAATTTGGCTGCGGCGCTCTTCTATGTACGGACGAGCTAACCGAGATGCATGAATCAGGGCAATGTCTTCCGCCGCCGCCAAGTCCATTTCGTCGTCGTCCTCCTCCTCATCGTCCGACGACACCAAGTCAAGGTACGGCGTCGCCTCCGCCGTCCTACCAAATGGTTCATTTCGCCCTGGCAAACGTCCATTCGCCGACTCCACGTTCCGATCAAACGTTGCCGGCACACCCGAATTATGATTACGAAGCGCTTCCCTTACCCGATCCACAGAAGGCAATGCGGCCGGGATATTATTTCGCGCCATTCCTCGCGCCAAAAACCCCCCTCCTCCTCCGCCTCCTCCGGTACTACTATTTCGGCCGCTTTGAAGGCCGCCTTGGAGAATCTGACACCTGTTGTTCGCTCCATGGAGGATTGATGGTCCGACAAATGATGAGGGATTTGTTTGGTGGACATTCTCGTTCCGGACCGGCGGTTGGGGCGGAATAGTACTGGTTCGAGTACTGTGTCCGAAATTCAGCAGCGTTATTGGTGGGTAGTATTCCAAAACAGTCTGTCCTGGATTGTTTGGATCAGGCCGTTGAAAAAGGGCCACAAGCACAGGTGGTAGCAAACCGGGCCGAGATTGATCGTACGGTCGTGAATATGGCCTGACGACAACTGACTGGGTCCGGCCTTGAGTGTCCGTCATTGGCAGCAAGATGTTTGGTGCCCTAGCCGCAGCATCCAGCGTACTCTGAGTAATATGATTTCTAAAACCACTAGCAGCTCCTTCGTCCGGCCGAGGCCTTGGATCCGCGGGACGAAGAAATGATGGGTATCCAGCAAAAGATGAGTTGTTTCCTACCCTGCTGGCTCGCGTGGCCAGGGTGGCCGCCGGCCGGGTATTGGCACGGATCGGACCTCCGGCTCCGCTACGTCGGCTGGACTCTGCTGTTGCTGCTGTTTCATTATTTGTTGAGGAAGATCTCCTAAGGTAAGGATGAGTACTCCTCATGTTGTTTCCAACGAAGCTCATGTTTCTTTTACAGGGAAAAATGTTGAAATTGAATTAGAAGTGATTCAATTGATGGAAATAAAATAAATCAGATAAAAAATAATTGTACTAATTATAGTGACATTAACAGTGTGCAACTTATACAGCGTATCTTTAGAATTTAATGCATGGTTCATGAATGTCCCCAGGTGATTGACGTTCAAGAACACAACGATTTAAGGGAATTAACTTTGAGAATTAAAATCAAAATCTAAAATGATAAATACAATTTTCAGTCGTCTAATAAAAGATTTGTTCAATGTGAGATCAATTTTTTCAATTTCTTTATTTAAATAAAGAGTGAAACACCATAAAAACAATCAGCTATCTAATATCATGATAGAAAAAACAAGGAAAAAATGATTTTGCGTTTTGTATAAACCGGATAAAACAATCTCTGCAACGAATTTGACCTCTTCTCAAAAGATAAATCCTTAAAAATATAGATCGGCCAGAGTCTATGGCGCCCAATATTGTATCCCGGAAGGAAGAATTAACGAAATTCCAGTTGTGGACTGGATTCAGGACTATCCAGGTCATCACTTACATTCACTCTTAATTCACTTTAACCAACAAAACGACATAATAATAATCTGATATCGATGGGTTTCCTTTCAAATGGAAAAAGAAGTGGTTCAAGACCATGATCAGTTCATTCTTCCAATTCCAAATCTTATAAGTAATTTTAAAAGAAAATATGATGATTAAAAAAAAGGATAGAGAAAAAACATGTTTGTGCATACATGATACAGACAGCAAAATAAAAAAGAAATAAGAAGGTCTACATTAACTTCTTAAAATTAGATCAAGATACTAAAGTTCAAAGTAATTTACCAACGATCTTTGGGACTGGCAGACGAGCTCTCCTCGGGAACTGAGAATCCGGCGAGTTA
The DNA here is from genome assembly GCA_949775105.1 of Oldenlandia corymbosa var. corymbosa. Lineage (NCBI taxonomy): Eukaryota > Viridiplantae > Streptophyta > Magnoliopsida > Gentianales > Rubiaceae > Oldenlandia > Oldenlandia corymbosa. The sequence goes on along the minus strand of OX459121.1, from coordinate 21,354,968 downwards.
AAATTTCGAGCTGATTGACAGAATGGATGAGAATTTCGGAAGTTATAAGGTTTGTATATATACGTTGAATTGTTAGAATTTGGTCAGAAAACTTTTAAATGGTAATAGAGTGAAGGGAGATGAATGTACGGATTTTCTGCCAACAATAATGTCTACCAAAGTGAGGAAATAATAAATTTTCATTATCACTGTATTGACCCCAGTACTGCGTTTTGATGATTGCTGTCTTCATTCAAAGTTGAAATAGTGCCAAATGTTATGTTGAAAATTTTAAATTTATTGTATCTTAATTTTGAGACGGAAAAAAATCTAATATTATGAATTCGTCCTATCTGTTTTTGTGGGTATTGTCGAAGATTTTGATTTTGTTTCTATAATAATTAATGTTGTCGTGTTTTTATATTTTTTTGTTAGCGTTGGATTCTGAATACATTAATGGAGATTGTAAAAAAATATTTTAGCGGACCCTAATTTAAATTATTTGCATTTACTTCTTGTATGGTTTGGGGGTTTATACTCTATAGTAATCCTAGTACTACTTGAATACAAGTATTTAGGGCAAAGATATTAAGTGAAAAATATTGAGTGAAAATATTCACTCATCAGATACGATCTCGCCCGTTCATAGTCCTCAATCCAATGGCATATATTAATTTCACCGCCACGTGTTAAGTAGGATTAAAACGATAAATTTAACTATTAGATGTGTCTGGAATCAAAATTAAAACCCAGGACTGCAAAACGACGTAATTTTGGTCATCCCTACTGATTAAAAATTGAAACGTCGGACTGAAAAAACTACATCGTTTTGGTACCGGTTTCAAAAAAACCCCGCACAAAAAAGAACGACGTCATCTTTGGCTTCCACGTTTTGCAGCCCCCGACCACCCTAACGACAAAGTTTTGTTATTGGGTTTCCACTCAATTATAATATATAGATTCTAGGTACACCTACGTGAAACTCACGTGACCAAAAAAGGGGGACTCCTAATATTTACAACAATGCCATCCGATTGTTTACACGCGCCCATTAATACCTCCATTATTTGCAACTTTTTATTTTCAAATCACGGTAACCGCTGTTTGCTCCTAATTTCCAGCCATTAACCCTCTCCAACTTTCTTTTCGATTCAATCCAGTATGTCTCAAACCAAAAATTCAGAAAAAGCAAATATCCATTCCTGAAGAGATACGGCGACAAAAAGCTCCCCGATGTGGTACTTTCGAAGAGGAAATCATATTGTGCAACAAATCCAGCGATTTGGGTTGCGATATACTCTATTCCGACTGAGATTTAAGGTAATATATGGTCTAATTCATCGATTTTGTGTGTTTATTGCATCGATCAAGTTCTAATAATGTCGTTTTTGTTTTCTGAAATATTCATATAGAAGCCTGCGATTGAGGAATCTGAATCGAGTATCAGCACATCAAAAGATGATGAAGAAGTGAGGTAATACTACTATTCTCTTCAACAATCGATGTGTTTTCATGGTTGGATTATGTAGATCTAAGGTATTTTCACTCGATTTGAGATGTTTGTTCATTAATTTTTAGTTTTGTGCATAGATGTAAGTTATATTCACTCGGTTGACGATGTTTGTTCATCAAATTTAGAGTTTTGTTTTTTGATTGGATGTTGTTTTTCTGGTAAATTGGTAGATTTATGTATTATTCATCAGGTTAGTATAATTATTCATTGTTGAAATTGTCAGATTCATTGTTTACCATAACTATGTAGTATTTTTTCTTTTTGGTAAATTAGTAGATCTTTGTATTATTCATCAGTTTGGTATAATTATTCATTATTGAAATTATCGGATTCATAGTTTACCATAACTATTTAGGATTGTTTTTTGGTAAATCACTAGATGTTTGTATTATTCATCAGTTTGGTATAATTATTCATTAGTTTGGTAAATTAGTAGATCTGGATATTATTCATTAGTCTAATATGGTTATTCATTGTTGACATTGTCAGATCCATCATTGACCATAAATATGTATTATCCATTCGTTAATTTTCTTCACCAGTTTGGTATTTGGTATTCATCAGATTCTGTTTTTTTTTTTGGATATTTGTCCGCAAATGGATGTTATTCATTGGGTCGGCAAGGAACAGAACATAAAACCAGTTATGTACTATGTATTAGATATATATAATTATTCATCAGTTTTGTATAATTATTCATTATTGAAATTGTCAGATATATCGTTTACCATAACTATGTATTATGCATCAATTAATTTTCTTCATCAGATTGGTGTTTGGTATTTATTATATTGTGTTCTTGTGCTATTCATCCGTGAAGGGATGATATTCATTGGATCGACAATGATTATTAATTTTTCAATTTTATAATATGAAAAAAGTACATGATATCTTGTCATTGTCAAAATGTGTATTCATCATCTATGTACAGTTATTTATTAATTCACAAAAAGTTGTTCATTAATTTTGTGATACATCTAATACGTTGATATTAATTAACACAATTAAAAAATCGTCCAATAATGATTATTCATCTTCAATAGTATTGTTATTGATGATTAACAGAGTTTTGATTGAATGTAAAATCTCACTTATTATAATGTTGTTTTTGTTTGATCAGCAACAAAGAAATGCTCATCAAGATGAAGTCGATCGGCTGGGAATTAAATATTTTGCCAGAGTTGTTGAAATCAAACAATCAACATAAACGTGTATCGAATATCGGCAAATGCTTCAAGACCTTATATATTAAAAACAATGACTATTCATTTTTTATCTAGTATAATACATAATTAGAAGTTTGTTAGTTTAGTTGCTAATATTAACCCATTGTAATGTATATTTTTGTTATCAAAGTCATTCATCCAGTAACGTATATGATTCATTCATTAAAGTACAATTATTCATCTTGTAAAACTACAACTATTCTTGATTGTAATATTGTTATTCATTTAGGATGAGATCATTATTCATTAGGTTTGCATCGTTATTCATCTTTGTGAATATCGTTATTCATTACAAAATTTAAATTTATTTGTCCATAACGTTGTCACTATAAGAATATTATTATTCATCACGTCCATAATGTTGATATTATAAGTAGCAAAAGCCTCTTCCTCAGAGTTGAAACATCATCCAATAAGCGCATTATATGTTATTCATCAATAACAACTCGTTATTCATAACTTAAAATAAAATACTCATCGTAAAATCTTAATAAGATGATACACCATCTGCCAAAAAACAACAATGAAATTCCTGTTCATCAGTAATCATATATTACGCATCACCTTATGCATGCATATTCACCAATAAAACGAATACATTCTACATCATTCATCTTTCAATAATTGCATAACATTATTCATTGTCTAAATGTCGGTTATTCATTACTGAGAAAATACACATTGATTCTCCATATTCATAAGTCTCAATGATTCACCATAGTCAATTTTACCAAAATAAAATCCATTGTTATAAAAAATTTATATCATAAAATAAAATAATATAAATACTAACATAATAAGCTAAAAAAAAAGATTTAAAATTAAACGTGTGTTAAAATAAGGGAAAATCAAGGGGTTAAATGCCAAAAAAAGGGGATAAAATGCCAAAAGAAAGGGGATAAAATTGATTCTTTCTGCTTACATATTAATACATGGTTCATGCACAAAAAGGGGATAAAATCCCTACTTTTACCGAATTTCCCTCATCCACCCGTCTTTCATCAACACCATCAACACCATTCTCCATCTTTTCACCTTCAACGCCTAAGGTGTGATCCCAACAGGTAATTCCAATTCCTCATTTCCTCTGAAAAACGAGGGATGGAAGTGCATTTTCTTTTTTTTGTGTGATTATTTCTGCTTACATATTAATACATGGTTCTTGCTTTAAAATATTTATGCTTTACTAATGTAATGTTTTAGACGGTCTAATTTGGACTTCAATGTGATGTTTCTTTTAAAGGTTTGCTAGTAAGCTTTCTTGGGTGTTGAGTTCTCTGCGTTAATTGTTTTTGACATGGACTTTGGCATCAATGATTTTGGTATCATCTAAGTGAAAGTGATTTGTCTCACTGAGACTTCATACTAATTTATTTTTTGGTATTCTTGAAAATGGTAAGAGGCCATTCATTACATGTTGAGGTTGTGCTTTGTAATTGCTTTTCTGGATTTTGTTTCAGGTCTAATGATGTTTTCTTTTCAATTATTATTAATTTGGTTCGTTTCCGTCGGGAAGTAGTTGGTTCTTGAGTGAATTGAATTGGTTGACTGCTCTGATTTCTGCCGGTTGTTTTAATTTTTGTTTGTGCCTTTTGGATTATCACTTTATTTCGTCATAATTTCTCGTGTTAGGTTTTATATCTCAAATTCCAGTGTTAATTTATCGTGTTTCTGCACTCTATTGACTTAAACAATCTGTAAAACCTGAATTAGTTCTGAATTTTAACCAATTTGAGAGCTGATTCTCGTGAAGTTATTTGTGACAGCTGCATATTCAGTTTTATTTGATGGGAAGTTTCTCTTTCTTTCTTGCTTTACTTCTTGGATGGGCAGTATTGCTTGGCTGTTGGTGTGTTTGCGAGGAAGTTAACATGGAGCACCAATACTGGGATGTGGGTTAAAAGATTGATTTGTGGATTCATTCGTGGCTTATCTTTTCCTTTTCATGTGTATTTAGAGTTGATAGCTGAAGATGATTCTTCACTGATGGTCAACAATGGAACTTATTTTCAATGATTTCCTTCTGCGTAATGTTTTGATTCGACTTATTAGTACCTGACATTGAGAAGGTCTTTTTATTTATATAGTATCTTTATACAATAAAGATTTCAAATGAGTCCGTCTCGGTGCAGGAGATTATCTTTTCAAACTGTTCATTCATATGACAGTTGATGCTTGGCATGTGTATTATAGATCCTTACTTTTCAATTATGCTTGTCATGACTCTGTACTATTTGCTTTTATTTGTGGACCTTCTGTATTCTGTTACAGTTGTGGCATTGATACTGTTAATTGTGTTGATATTTTGCTTTTAAAAGTCCAAATGGTAAAGACTATGTAAGTATACGTCTTAGCAGGAGTGGTTTATAGAATGCTAGAACTGGTGTAACCAGCTTCTTATAAAGGAGCTACTTTGGGCTTGCAACTTGTAGTTCTTTTCTCTTACTTTTTCAGAACATTGAAGAGATCTCTCGTACATTATAATTATTTGAATATAAGAGGAATTCGGAAAACCCCTTATCCTTCCTCTCTACTTGCTCATTTCTCCTCAAAACAGTTATCATTTGTAGGGATTGCAACTTCTATTAGATCTTTGGAAGAGGTATGTCAAAGAGGTGGCCAAGAAGCAGAGAGATCCAAAACTTTGAGTCCAATCTCTATCAGGATTGCTGCACTAAAGGTGTGAGAAAAACTTTAACTATGGCATGTTACATCTTTAACTATTTTATCATGTAATGTGTGGATTGGAGAGTTTAGTAAGTGCTAAAGAGTTTAGTAACTGTGGTATGTTACAACTTTAACTATTTGCCATTTGAACTCTTTTATTCTACATTTGCGTATTGGAACACAATAACTATTTTTAGATTGCTAAAGAGCATAATAAATTAGTCTATGAATTAAAGGTACCACAGGCTGTCTTCCTGCTCCTATTTTTGTCCTGTTTGATAATTTTGCTTCGAATTTTTTCCAGCTTTCCTTACTATTACCAATGTGGATTTATGCTTTCCTTTAGTTCATACTGCCGTTTACTAACAGTTTGATTACATTTTAGAAAGGAACTAAAGGATGATGTAAATGCTGATGATGTCAAACTAGAACAAGATGTTAAGCCTGAGATTGCGCAGCCATCATTCAGTAGTGATAAAATCACATCCTGTTGCCACATGGTAAAATGGTATTTGCGCAGGAAGCAGGTGGAAATAATGCTGAAGGTGTGGATGATGGGCACAAAATGGATACTGAGGATTTAAATTATTCAGGAAAGGGGAATCTAGACCAAAATTCGGGTGACGATTTCATGGATGAAGATGAGACAGAGACTAAGCTAATGAGTGCAAAAGTTATTTCTGAAGACAGGACTGATGAAGGGAAACTTGAAGAGTCTCCTGGAAAGGATGAAGGTCATGTTTTTAAACATCTCTTATTTACTTTTCTTTTCCGTTTTAAGTCTTCTTCATACAGAATTATACGAGAAGATTGCGACCTGAATGTTCTTAAAAATGATTTTTTCTTTTTTTTTTTTTCTTTTTTAAAAAAAACAAGCGAAAGATGGGGGATCAATCCGCTGTCCTAGGACTCCTCCAATTATGTTGCTGTTGGATCAAGTGGAGATGATTTGGATGCCATGGCAGAGCCATTGTTAAACTAACAATTCCGTTTCAAGTTCATCATCATTTCGTCAGCTTCAAATTCTGTTTGCAGGGAGAACCAATCCATAGAACTCATTATAATTTGCATTTTCAACTACCCATGGTGCATAGTTTAGTGGTCTACCAATAGACTTCGTCAACATTATAATTTAAGTAATGGTATATGATATGAAAGTTGGTTTGCTATTTTAGAATTTAGGCCTTTTAAAAATGCTATTTTCTTTCACTTATTAATTTGCAAAGTCTTCACTTATTAATTTGAATTACTGAATGTTGCTCGTAGTCGAAGATGTTGTTGAGTTTGTTGATGAATCCCTATTCCAGCCGTCATCAAATATGAGAGATTGTCTTTGAAGATCCAAGATGATTTGATTGAAATAACAGCCAATAGGAGACAAATCTAGACATTTTTATTTTTTTTTTTGGTTTTGTTTGGCTATAACTAAGTCATCTATTTTGTATCTTATAGATGATAGAATATTTTGAATACAATTGCTTTACAGGATATCTCGCCATTATATTGGTCTTTTTTCTTCAAGAAAGGGATATCCATAAGATTTTTTAACATTTAAATATATATGCAAATTTGTTTCATATTTTCAATCCTTTTTTCTTCCATAAAAAAACTAATACGTTCAAAAAGTGATTTGTTATTTAATTATGTTACTAATTGGAGCAAATGTTTTTGAAAACAAGAGTAGACAAAAACACCAAGTAATTGGTGACAATTCTAGACATGAGCATGATTTAAAACTGCCAATTCTGGTTCATGAACTGTCAGTTTACAGTTCAAGAAATAGATAACTCTTAACCAGTCTTTAAGTCTACGGTTACAGTTATAGTTTGTAAATTTTCAATTAAGGTCAAATTCTGGATCAGTTCCGGTTCTGGTAAATCCGATTGATTAAAGGTTTTAAACAGATTTTCTCGATTTTAACCCAATTTTTATACAATTTGTTTTTGTTTTGTTTTAAAAAAATTTGAATATGAAAATTCCATTTCTGTTTTTTAAATAGATTTATTCAAATCCACAAATATAACTAAACTAATACATGTTCCTTAGTATGCTAACAATAAAATTAATATAAACTTTTTAAACTAAATTTATGACAATCCTTCCAGGTATTTTCTTGATTTTATCAAATAAAAAATAAATTACATAAGGTAATGTTTAAACTTATCCAAAAGGATGAATTGTCATTTCTATAAAAAAAAAAAAAAGATGAATTGTCATTACAATTTTTTCTAACATCTATTCACAATATAGAAACAACAAAAACATAAACATTAAAATATAAATTAAAAATTACATAAAGATTAGCTTCTACTTAATTAATTCACTATCCGGTTCCAATGCCTAATCAGTTCACTATCCAGGTATATTTGATCTCGTGCCTATAAAATTAATAACATCAAGTAAATGATGTGATTTAACAAATGAAATGGTCGCACAATCACATGACGAAGATTGAATTAGATTATCAATTGATCTGGATTTTTAAATTTAATTTATTATGTTTGAATAGATAATTTAATTTGATAATGTTCCACCTATGGTTTTTACAATCTATTTTTATATTTTCTTATCGACCATTAGTCGCCAAGACAATTATTTCAATTATTATAGATCGTAACTAATTTTTCTGAACAAAAACAATAAAATATAATTTGAAAAAGTACTGGTCGCACAACAAGTGATCGGAATAGAACTAGTGTCATCACAATGGAACAACAAAATTTAAATTTTGGGTTAGAGGTGTAGAGGGGTTTTTTTTTTTTTTTCACCATACGTACATATTTACCCTTTTACGGGCTTCAGTGAACGATACAAGGCCCTTTAAAAAACCAGCCGTAATCTCCATACCAAGATAGTTTCAACCCCATAATTAAGCTAATGCAATAACTTTGCACCCAATAAGAACTTTTACCAACCAAAAATCAAAAACAAAAATCTAACAAGAATAAAGTGTTTTTTCTACCTAAACCATAAACTATTTCCATAAGGAAATGTGAGTTTAATTGAGAGTGACATAAAAACAATGATATGGATTTCCCAATGAAGATCAAGATAATTGAGAACTACTCAAAGAAAAATTCATTTGGGCATTGTACCTACGATTAAAAATTCATTTAGAGCTAGCAAGGAGAAGTAATTAATATACAGTATCGTCATGTTTATAATGCTCAATTCATGGACTCGTTTATCTGAAAATCTTCCATCTTATTACAGGATTGTTTTCTTTTTAACATAAAATTGTATCGCTCCATAATTAACAATAGTCAGTGTGCATGGTTAAAATGACGATTAAAAAATGATTATCACTTAAGTTTCACCATTATTAATAGGATCGCAAATAATATGGGGCACTGGGTGCTCCCAAATTAGGGAGTTCCGGAACGAGAACATGTAATACACGCTTAAAAAGTCGCGTCCAATATATTTCAAAAAAGGGACACAACTTACGCTCATCGTCACGTTTTTCCCCCCTCTTTTCTCTTCCCCCTTTTAAACCTAATTGAAATTATTAAAACTTAGAACTTCATTCGGCAATTCTCTGACGGTGATATTCCGGCTTCAATTCAATTCGATTTTGTTTCCTGATAGTGATTCTAAGGTAATGCTTCGATTTGATTTAGTTTCCTATTTCAATTTGATTTATTTTGAATCTCATCGGTTGTGTCAAATGAATTGGAACTTCACCAGCAACAACGTAAAAATTTTTTAAGAACTATTTGATTTATTGCGTTTTTAGTATTTGTTTTGGTCTGGTAGATGAGCTGTTCAGAAAGAATGTCTACTGCCATTGTTCCTTATTCAAGTGAAGAATCAAAAAATGAAAGCATCGTTAATGCGGAAGGATTTGATGGAAGTGTCGTTTCTATTGGAGTTGAACATGAATTTCTTTATAATTGGATGAATTTTAATATTTTAAATATTTTTGATAAATTTTTTAAGGCCATTTACTGCGTTTCCTGTATATTTTTGCCGTGAGAATTGTAGTTTCCTGGGATGAACATTTTGAGTTTTAGATGAGCTGTAGTTCATTATTTATTGAAATGAGCATTTTAGTTTTGTGAGATAAATATTGTGCGTTTTAGATGAACTATAGTTCATTATTTACTGACATGAGCATTTTAGTTTTGTGAGATGAATATTCTGAGTTTTAGATGAACTATAGTTACGTTTACTGCAATGAGCATTGTAGTTGTATGAGATGAGCATTTCATTTTTTTTTTTCATTTATGTTTTTTGTAGATCAATGTAGATCTTCTTGGCCGTGAATTCAATTTAATTGGCAATGCGAATACATGTTATGAATCATATGAGAGGAGATATGGTTTTGCTATTAAGAAATTTAGAAACAGATACAGAGTGGGTGACGATTTACACATGAAACAGTTTACTTGTAAACAAGGGAAGAAAAAAAAGTAGAGGATACAGGCCTCGATGCACATCATAGTTTTACAGGATGAGCACCACGTAGTACAAGATGCACATCAAGCTTCCTGAGATAAACTTTGCCCTTTTGCAGTGAACTTCAGACATAGGATGAACTTTAAAGTTTCGCAGGATGAGCATTCATTTCATTGAAGTGAACATTATAGTTAGAAAAATGAGATATCATATTTGTACAATATTTTTTCCCAATGAAAGACGTTTGAATTTAGGATGAACATTACAGTTTTATAGGATATGTATTGTACGTTGTTCAGTGCATAACAGAAAATCTTTATTGAATTTTTATCTTGATACAAAATTGTGCAAAAATTTTGATGTGTTTTTTAATTGTTATCAAGATGATAGTAGCCTTTTAGGATTTGGGGGGCTTAAGCATTTCAATTATAAGTTAGGGACTAGTTTGCGCCGGGAAACAATTAACCTTTACGAGACTCTAGCCTAATTGGTTTAAAAAAATTTCAACCAAATTTTTTTTATAGAAAAACAAAATTTAAAAAAATTCGACTCCATGTCGGTTTAGGGTTCACGATCAACCTTTTAAATTTTTTTTAAACCAATTAGGCTAGGTCTCGTTTTTCCAGTTTAAAAAAATTCAACCGAATTAGAAAAAAAAGAAAATCTAAAAATATTCATCTCCGTGTCAGTTTAGGGTTTAGGGTTTAGGGTTTAGGGGTTTAGGGGGGGTTTAAGCATTTTAATTATAGGTTAGGGACTAGTGTGCGTCGAGAAACAATTAACCTTTTAAATTTTTTTAAACCAAATTAAAAATAATTTTAAAAAAGTCATCTCCGTGTCAGTTTAGAGTTTAAGGTTTAGGGGTTTGGGGGGTTTAAGCATTTTAATTATAGGTTAGGGACTACTTTGCGCCGAGAAACGATTAACATTTTAAATTTTTTTAAACCAATTAGGCTAGGACCTAATCGGTTTAAAAAAATTTCAACCAAATTAAAAAAAAAAAAAAAAATTCATCTCCATGTCGTTTTAGGGTTTAGGGTTTAAGGTGGGTTTAAGGATTTCAATTATAGGTTGGGGTCTAGTTTCTGCCGGGGAACGATTAACCTTTTAAATTTTTTTAAACCAAATCGGTTTAAAAAAATTTGAAAAAATTTAACCAGATGAACATTGTGTTTTACAAGATGAACATTGTAGTTTAACTAGATGAACATTGTGTTTCACAGGATGAATATTGTAGTTTAACCAGATGATCTTATAGGACTTGTGACAAATAAGGACCATGACTCTAAGATGAAAATTACAGTATAACGTGATGAAAATTTAAATTGGTGCAGTGAACAACAGAAAGAAATAATTCAATTAATCAAGATACACAATGAGGATGGGATCCATACGATTTTTCACTTCTCAACAAATATAATCTGATCAAAGACATTTCAGCACTAGTTGAATTTACATTGTAGCTACAAACATTTCCGGAGAATTCCACCATTTCTCCATCTGTGTTTCAGTGTCAAACTCCCATTCCTTTGGGTTTTGTGCCTTGTTATACTCGGGTATTTGAGAGCCATCTTCTTTCCCTTCTGCTTTTTTTCAGCGGGAGCTGAGTTTACTTCCTGACCTTCATTTTTTTCTCTGCACGAGCTGGCATTCTCTTCAAGGAATCGGCATAGTCGTTGAAAAATTTGTAGAACATGCTGCGTCCATCTATGCCATTTTGACTGGCTTCCTCAAACAAATGGCCCAGGTTAAGGATAAGGAGCCCCAACCTATTAAGTATCAAATCTTGGAACCTAGTTCCAAAATCCAAGTCTTGAATATCAAACAAAATCAACATCAGCATACAGGATGAGCATCAAAGTATGCAACACGAACAACCAAACATTCTCTGTCAAGATGAGTATCAAAGCATACAAGATGAGAATCGAAGCATACAGGATGAGTATTAAAGCATACAAGATGAACAACCACACAAACAAGACAACAACCTTTAAACGAACATCTACGTCTCATAGGATGAACTGTTGTGCCCTTCAATGGATTGTGTGGAAGGGAGACTCTACTTTGTATTGTTTCTCTTCACACTCTTATATCGCTCTGTGTTGCATGACAACATTCACAGTAATATAAGATGAATATCAACATTCCCATCTAAAATGAACCACTAAACTTCACAGGATGAGCAATAACTCATAGCAAATGAACAAGACTCTCACAGGATGAAAATCAACAATTTCACAATGAACATTTAGTGATAGGTAGTGAACATATATCCAGAAATCCACATCAAAGTACATAAGAAGTATCAAAGCATGCAGGATGAACAATCTAATATTCTCTGTTAAGATGAGCATCAAAGCATACAAGATGAGCAACCTAACATTCTCTGTCAAGATGAGCATCAATCATACAGGATGAACAACCTAAAATTCTATGTCAATATGAGCATCGAATCATACAGGATGAACAACCTAACATTCTATGTCAAGATGAGCATCAAATCATACAGGATATGGATCAAAGCATATAGGATGAGCATCAAAGCATACATGATGAATATCATATGATAACAAATGAACAATCACAATTGAGTCTCAGGAATTATCTCACGCTACAAGATATATGAAATGAATATCTGAATCTCAGAAGAATTCACTCAGGATAAATAATACCTTTCATCCACGCTTGAGCCTGATGATGACGGTAGATAGGATCTGGTGTAGTCTCTGGCGTAGATATTTTTGCTGATTTTTCTCTTATCATTCTGTTGTAAGAATCAATGGATGAACATCAAAAAAACTCATTCAAAAAGCTCGAATGAAAAAATGCACAATTCAAAACCCTCGTTATTGAAAAAATCAGATCTAAAACAACTAGTGTTTATTTTAACAAAAGCGAGTCCTTACTCTGATAATCGCATGCTTGATTTTGTGTTTTTTACCATTAAAAGATTCGCCGAAGGGAGTTTTTGAAATTTCCGGACAAAATTCACCGGACGTAGGTGTGAAGTGCGCTTTTAAATGACCAGAGAGACATTTCTAGCAGATCTTGCAGATGGAAACTCAAAATTTGGAAGGAAACTCGCCGAAGGAAGTTACGTCGGGGATCTGGAGTGAGAAATCGCCAAAGGGTTTTGGGAGAAATGAACGGTTTGGTTTTTATTTTTGTGATTTTTTTTATTTTTTTTAAAAAATGTGACTATTTATATTTTCCCAACTAAAGCGGTGGCAATTCTGTAATTTGCGGGAAGATGGGTGCAAGTGGGCCGTTGTGGGCGTGTGTGGTCTAAACTAGAAGCTCCCTAATTAGCTAGATCCGAGTGTCCTATATATCAATTGATAATAGGATATATGAAGGTTTACACGTTTTGTATTAACGTTGAATTGTATAAGGCCTTTAAAGTATTTTTTTTGTATTTAAAAAAAAATTAAACCGGAAAATCTGTTTGGGACTGGAGAGTACTATATATAAGTTGATTGCATAAAAGATTTTGTTGCAGACTTCACTAGCTCAAATTAAAATGTGGATGCAGTTACGTTTCAGTTAAAAAAGAAAGGAATAAAATCAAAAATTAATTAAAAAAAGTCAAACAATTACGGAATGGCTTTGGAAGTTGCTGGGAAGTGAAATCTTTGGTAGAAAAACTCCGACTCCTTCATAAATGGAATTCTTTATGATTATTTTCTTTTTACTAAAGTTATTTTAATTGGAGAGGGATGAAAACAGTTTGATAACCTCTTAAATACACATGATTATAGCGAAGATAAAAAGAATGTTGTATATATTGTCTCTCTTTTTTTCTTTTTTTTTTACATATTTTAGATAAAAATGGAGTAATTGGGTACTTTATTCAAGATGTTGGGGAAGGAACTAGTGGTGGTTAGTATGATGGTGCAGGGACTAGTGGTGTTGGTGGTACAGATGAAGATGGCGATGACACAGAAGATGACGTACTGGGAAGCAGTGACGAGGAGTATGTGCCGTCCGATGAGGCTGATGATGATTACAGTGACCATGACGCATCTTCAGTAGTATCTTCTATTTTCAACGACATAAATTACATGGACAAGTCTTAACTGCATGAGAATTCTGATGGGATCACAATGTGGGACGGTAATTGGCAGACGGTTAGACATGGTGTACATTTTGCTAACAAGAAAGAGGTACGAACAGCTGTGGGGGAATGGTCATTGTGACAGGGTCGGGCATGTCAAAATATAGCCGTCCCTATACGTGGGCCACTGAATGCGAGACTAAAGGGCCGAAGTACCCAGAAGAACTTCTCCACGGCACTACTTGCTTGTGGAAATGTCGAGCTACCCTGCAAAAAGACACAAATACTTGGAGAATGGTGGTATGGATCGAGAGCCACAACTGTCTTGGTGCAACCACAAGAAACTTGACGTCCACAATGATTGCTCAATTGATCACAGTCAATGTCCGAAAAGATCCAGGTTATTCAGTCGCGCAGATCCAAGTCGAAGTAAATAAGAGATACAGGGTCACCCCCAATTACAAAAAGGCATGGCATGGTCGAAGAAAAGTACTTGAGAGTCTGTATGGCACATGGGAAAGCAACTTTCAACAACTGCCCAGTTTTCGTGAAGCATTGCTCAGAGCGAACCCAGATACCCATATGCAGTTTAAGTTCATTAAAGATACCAAGAATCGGAAGAAGAAGGTATGCAAGTACATTTTTTGGGCATTTGGGCCAGCTATACATTTATTTAGAGCTTCTTGGCCGGTCATAACAGTCGACGCCACCCACATCCGAGGTTCATAAAAAGCAAAATTGATCGTGGCATGTGTGAAGTGCTGGAATAACACAATTGCTCCCATCGCGTTTGCCCTCGTGGATGAAGAGACATTGCATAGCTGGAAATGGTTCCTCAAATACCTGAAAAAATTTGTTTTACTTGACAACGAGACCTGCATTATCTCTGATCGCCATATGGGTATTCTTGCTGCTATGGATGTTATTCTTGACAAATTTCTAGGAATGGGAGTGCACCGTTATTGTCTGCAGCACATCAAAGCAAATTTAGCTAGCAATTTTCCAGGGCAGAAACTCAAAAGACCTTGTCAAGGCTTGTTCAATGTTGCAAAAAGGCAAGTTTGAAAAAGAATGAATGAATTTAGAAAGTAAAAATAGAGATGCAGCCATATATCTTCAGCAAATTGGTCTTGAGAAGTGTACCCGTTATTGGGACGGGGAATATCGTTGGGGAGAAATGACTTCGAACATATCCGAGAGTTTTAATAATGTCTTAAAAGGTTGCCGGATGCTCCCTATCACTGCTTTGATTCTTGCCACATTGTATAAGACTAACAAGTTGTTTCAGGAAAACATAGATGAAATTGACAAATGCCATTCACCCCTCGCGACGAATCCCATGAAATGGTATGATGAATACCGTATACATCAGATGGGTCACGAGGTTACCAGATTCAGCAAGAGGAATCAGAAGTACCAAGTGGTCACGTACTCACCACCTGATCGGCCATGGAAGGGTGGAAATATCCATGAGGTAAGCTACGCCGCCAGGATGTGAACATGTAACAAGTGGCAGACATACAGGTTTCATTGCTCCCATGTGCTTGCTGTTGCCAAGTTTCTACGTCATGATCCAATAGCCCTTTTTGATTCATTTTATAGTAGGGAACAATGGGCTATTCAGTTTTCTGGAGAATTCAACCCAGTCCTTCAACCATGGCCACAGGCGACGTGGCAGCTGAGGCCTGATGATACATTACTCGTCGACCATGCTGGCCCAGGTCGGAAGCGTGTGTATAGAAAGAAAGGACTTATGGATTATACGAAAAAATCTGGTAACAAGAGAGTTCAAGTTTGCGGTTGATGTCATCAAGAAGGCCATAATGCCAGTGCATGCGTAGTTGAAAAAGTTTGCGCGCGATGTGGAGGATTTGATCATGATACCTTCAACTGCGCATTCTCACATCCATCTTCAGACAGGACTCCTTTGAATCATGCTTGCGATCGATATAGAATGCATGGTGTACCCCGTATGCAGATTGATGATTCTGATGATCAATCTTCAGAATTCTGAGTAGGAATTCAAAGTTTGTGTTTGGGTAATAATCTGAAAAATCTTCAAGCAGTGGTTCTGTTAGTGTTTGTGTTTGTGTAATGGTTTGATTAATTCTATGTTTGTATTTGTGTAATAATTCTAAGAATTCTTAATTTGTATTTGGGTTTTGGTTTGTGTAATAATTCGAACAATCTTAAAGTCTATGTTTGTATTTGTGTAATAGTTTAAAAAATATTAAATTTGTACTAGTGTTAATTTTGTGTACTGTCCAGGACTACAGGACTACCCTCAAAGAATATTAGTTAAATTTGTATTGGAGTCCAAGAACTGGACTGTCGTATAGTTAAAATATGTCCGCATGTATGAAATGCGAACCAAGTCATGCCTCCCATTCGACGCGCCACGTGGCAAAAGTGAACAGGTGATGGGACCATCAATATTTCGCATAAGGGGAATGCGAAAAAACTGAAACTGGCCTGGTTGCGCAACGTGGCGTCATCTGGGTGTTCCTAATATTTGTATTGGAATCCAGGGCCTGGACTCCCGTATAGTGGTGTAAAATATGTTCGCATAAGGGGAATGCAAAAAATCTGAAACTGGCCAGGGCACGCCACGTGGCGTCATCTAGGTGTTCCTAACATTTGTATTGGAGTTCAGGACCTGGACTCCCGTATAGTGGAGTAAAATATGTTCGCATAAGGGAAATGTGAAAAATCTGAAACTGGCCAGAGCGGGCCACGTGGCGTCATCTAGGTTTTCCTAAAGTTTGCATATGGCGAATGTGAACAGCTTCAGATCTAAAACTTCCAAACCTCCCTCCCTGTCGGTTTCTCCTCGGTTTTTGCCATTGAAGCCGGGGCCTCCTCTCTCCCTGGCTTTCTCCCCGTTTTTCAGCCATTGTTCCCATCGCCTCCTCCTCCACAACAGGTAGGTATATGTTTTGTAGTTCATAATGATTTGTTTATTTTTTTTTATGTCGTTTTATTTCAATTTTTATCTAATTTATTTAGGCTATTAATTTCTTCGCGTTTCCGGCCGGCGAATTTAGATCTAGGTGGATGATTTTTATCTAATTTATATTTTTGCCATTTTCCTTTATATTATGTCAGATTCTAAAAATTTAAGTTTTTTTCCTTACTTTAAATGAATTGATTCTTAGTTTTATCATATAAAAAAAATTATTATCCAAAATTTATTAAACTTGATTTTTTGACATTTTATTTTTAATGATGGTAAGTTTTTAAATTGAAACCAAATATAAAAAGTCAATTTTTTTAAAAGCAAACTTGGTTACAAAAGGCAAGATTATATTCTAATTTTTCACCGAAATTGTAATTTACTTATTACTCAAATTTTATTATAAATGCATTATACGATTTCTGTTCACCAAATATAATTTATAGCATTGCAATTCTATTTAGAACTAACATAAATTTACTTAAATCAAATGAAAACTTTAAATTTAGAAAATTTAATTTTCAATTAAAATAGCATTTTTTTTGAAATATTACAATATTTTATCAACCAAAATATTTAATTTACAACATTTTATTTTATACCAATTTAAAGTTAGGAAATAATTTTTAAATAAAAAATTAAAACATTCGCATATGGCATATGCGAAAAGTTAATTTTTGCATATGACATATATGCGAACACTTATAATAATTATAATTATCCAGTATTAATCCAATGTCTTTAATGCATTGTAATTAATTTAATAAATTTTCACATTCGTTGAATGCGGAAGTTGGTTTTTTTGCATTTGCCAATTGCGAGAAACATATTTCTTTCTTCCTCCGAAAACCTAACCATAGTTTTGCCTACACCACCACCTTGGGAGCATATTTTGGCCATTTTTCGCTGAGTTAGTAGTGCTTCGTGTTTTTCTTTTTGTTTTACTTGAAGCTTTCGCACTGCTAGATTGATCGTTGTGGTGGTCCGGTGACGGCAGTGGCTGGTCCGGTGTTAGAGGATAAATTAATATTTTATCAAAAATTATCGATGCAATATCTCAAACTCTCTAAGTTAAAGCACGTTTTAAATCATATCTCAAAGTTAAATCTAAAAAAAAAATAAAATGTTGACCCCTTGATGATTTTACAGGAATTCAAAAATAATATGGGGAAATGGAGTACTGAAGGAAAGAAAAACTTAAGTGATCGAATCCAAACAATTTTTTAAAGTGTTAGGAAAAACAAACGTTTTTCTTTTGCCCTTTTACTTATCCATTAGAGAAGGGAAAAAAAAAAAAAAAAAAAAGAAGAAGAAGAAGAAAGAGTTGATGGAATTGGCATTTTGCGAAATCATGAATGGGAAAAGATTTAAACTTCGATGAAGTGCACACTCATGGCTAGACTGATGATCGCAGATTGCTTTTTGGTGGTACTTTTTCCTTTTTTTGTGGTAATTATTGTGATCGATCGCTATAGAAAAGTTCATTCACAGCACTCAAAGAATTTCAATTCACTAAAAATTCCATATTATAGTAATTGCAAAACTCATCCACAGTAATTAATTATGGAGATTACTTTGGTTTTTGTTTATGTGACAGTATCCCAGGTGTGAACTAGTTGTCTCACCCTATAAATAGTTACACACTAATAGACATCGATGTCCACTAATTGTCTCACTCTATCAATGTCCACAATTTTTCAATTAAAGTATTATAATTAAGAAATAGTGGACATTGATTTTTACGAGTTGTATAAAAAACAAGATAGTTGACAATTTACGAGCATACCAACACACATGATCACTGACTTACTGAAAATTGGCCAATATTAACCTTATTATTATTTTTTTCAATTAATCCAAATTCTAAATATATAGAAGGAAATTAAATTAATAGAAAAAAAAAAGGTATAGTGCTGAAAGGAGGACTTGAACCTCCAACCTTGTGGTTACTAGTCACATGCTCTAAACAGCTGAGCTATTCCAGCTAGTAACCAATCTTGATTTAATTAACAATTTAAATTTGAATGCCAAATTTTCTATTGCCTAAAAGTATCGACTTATTTTAAGTTTTATTATACTCAATTCAAGTTCGTGTTGGTTTAGGAAACTAACAGGACATTGGATGAATGTTGCTGTGAATTTGCATATTTTGCTACTTTCGGTCTTTTAAATTTTGAGCTCTAATTTTGTGAATCAGTTCAAGTTTAATGCTGAGAACATCTACGAGCATAATGCAGCAAGATGCTACAGTTACAGCTAGCATTATGATCAACTTCTAGGAGATTTGAGTAGAACAGTTAAACAACTCCTTTTTGGCCGTCGTTTCTAGGATGAATCGTGATATTTTTCCCGTAACTTATATTTTTCTTGTGGTGCCATAATGTGCTAGGGATTAGGAACCGCTTTTAATGGGGGAAGGGAAAAAAAAAACTCTTAAACTAACTGCATTCTCAAAAGTTAAACAAAAGAAATGAAGCAAAACCAGAAGGTCAATCTTTACTACTAGTATACACCACAATATGATGTGGGATTTATATTCCTTTAATCAAATTTTGCACAGATCTCTTACTTCAACTAGCCTTGGAGGATTTCATACACAAGATAACCAATTAAATCGTAGTTAAATATAAGTGATAATGACATGACTTACAGGCCTATGTAATGTATTGATTTTATTATTTGATGTTTTTCCTCTTTAAGAAAATAAACCAATCTAAACGAAAATGGAAACATATGTAATAATGTATTGATCTCATGATCTGAAGTTATTCTTTTAATAAACCAAAATAAATCAAACTTAAATTTGGTAGTTTCCTAATTGTTGTGTAATACTAGATTTTCGATTTTGATTAGGACTTTGTTTCTTAAATTTTCCTGTTACGTGTTAGAAAGAAAAGCGTAAAAAGAACCCTATAAATAGAGCTCCCGCAGCACAAATAAATATTTCTTTTTCCTTAGAAAGCGATTATTTCCAGCAAATTAGGGTTTGAATTGTGCTTGAGGTAAAGAGGAAAACATGGGAGAACGAAAAGTACTGAACAAATACTACCCGCCGGACTTTGATCCGTCGAAGGTTCAGCGACGGAGCAAACCTCTGCAGATGACAGTCCGGATGGTGCTTCCAATGAGTATCCGGTGCGCAACTTGCGGAAATTACATGTCTAAAGGTACAAAGTTCAATATCAGGAAAGAAGATGTAGCAAAAGAGAGGTATTTGGATTGTATTCAAATATTCCGTCTCTATTTCAAGTGTAACAATTGCTCAGCAGAGATTACGATTACGACCGACCCAAAAAACTCAGATTATGTCGTTGAATCGGGCGCGAAAAGGAATTTCGAACCCTGGCGTGCGGATGATGAGGAAGAAGACAAAGAGAAGCGGAAAAGGGAGGCTGAAGAAATGGGAGATTCGATGAAATCTTTGGAGAATCGAACTTTAGAATCAAAACGACAATTGGATATGGATGCTGCTTTGGCTGAAATAAAATCTATGAAGTCAAGGCAAGCAACTCTAAATGTGGCGGATATGCTTGATGATTTGCAAAGCTCGCGGCGGTCGCAGGAAGAGATAGAAAAAGAGTTGAGTGAAGAAGATGAAGCTCTAGTGAGATCCATATTTAACAGAACATCAAACCATGGATTAATTGCCCGAAGGATTAATGATGAAGACATCGCTGATGATGATGATGGATATGATTTTAGGTCAAAGAGGACAAAACTGGACCATGAACAAACTGTAAGCAACCCACTAGGCAAAGATAAAGTGGATGTTTCAGCTGGCTCATCAAACGGGAAAAATATAATTTTTAGGTCGCCGGCCGTGAGGGTTTCTGTTAAGAAGAAAGAATCTTCTGGAGTTAAAGTTAAAGGAGAGACGGTAGAAGGATCAACCTCTGGATCTGCTGGTTTGCAATCATTGTTTCAACAATATGGGAGTGAGGAAGGTGACTAATTTTATTATTATTATTTTTTAATATAGTCTCTCGTTTTACAAAACTAGTTAACCTTATTATACCGTTTTAGTTTAAAATGATGAGTACATTTTTAAAACGTCTATTTCCTCTTATTGAAAGGACACCTGATATTATATTAGGCTTCAAATGGTGTTGAGACTTTTCCCATAAGTGAACATCCGATATCACAGTTTGATTGTAGCATTTGGTTCCAAGCTACTCTTCTGCCTCTGATTCCGGCTCTGCTGCTGATCGGTCACCGAACACGTTTGACCTGAATTAGCACTTCGGGAAAGGTTCTTGTTATTACTGCTTTGCTTTTGGACAATTGTTTGATAGATTGGACTGATTTGTGTTCATTAATTTTGGCCTAATTCATATTCTGGTTGGCCACATTGTAAGAGTTATTTGCCATCCTCCTTTGGGCTAGCCAATTGGGTTCTGGTTTTCTTTCTTTGCTACTAACGCCTTCATAATAAACTTGGTTATTTGCAATTTTGTCTTGTGAAGATGACTACTCATTAGGAATCGCAAAATATTTAAGGTGCAAATTGTTATCAATTTGGTCATGTATTTTGTTTCTTTCTATAGTGTTATGCCCAAGAAATGTCCCGATGTGCAATACAAATCTTGAAGATGAAAACACGTACCCTTAAGAAGAACACCTTGAAAAAACATGATATATTGAACAAATGCTAAGAGGTAGAGTTTGAAAGGAAGCCTTCTTAGTTTATAATGTATGAATTTGATGTTTAAGGTAATTCTTTGAATGGAATGGATATTAAATATTATTATGAGATAATGTCTACAAGCAAGAGTAGATATCTTTGATCTCAAGGTAAAGGAAAATTAGATTTAGAGGACTCTGCTGCATTAAGGAAAACCTAAAATATTACTCAAAAGATATCGTGAATGATTAATTGGATAGTGTCATAGAAATACAAGAAACAAGTTTTTCTTTTTATTTTTAGTGTGGAGATTCAAAGAGGGGTTTACCAAACTTACACTCAAGCTACAACTCAAAGAGGAATATAGGGTCCCAGGTTCTTTCACTATTCAAAGACCAACTTAAATTTTGGAAATACTCTACAAAACAATTTGGTTAAGACAACAAGGATTTAAGAGGCAACACCAAAAGTATAAGGAACTAAATCTTTGAAAGTATAGTGTACTAGTGATCTTAGTAAAGTTCTACTATAGATAAAGAGATTTGAACAGTGGAAAAACAATAATACCAAATTGCTAATTGAGAGAAACGAGTATTGAGAAATAGAGCAATATTGTAAGTAAACGCTCATACAAGAGAAGTCATATGGGAATTAGAGGACAAACTCCTAACTAGAATAATGTTACCAATTTGAAGAGAGCACTAGTTAAGTTTTGAGGACGAAACTCTTTTTTAAGGAGGGATGGATGTAATATCCGCATAATTTCAAGTGCTTAATTGCTCCAAGAAATTTAAAATTTTAAAGTTGTTGTGTATAAAGTTAGAAATGAAAATCCAATATCAATGAAAATAGTAATTAGGAAATTAGAAACCCCTTCAATGAATAGCATAAAATTAATAGAATATAATAGATAGTAGAAAAAGTAGAAGTCATGAATAATAAAATAAGTTGTAAAATAGAAAGTAAGGGGCAACCTTAAATAGTAAAGAACAACATTAAATAGCAACAAATTAATAAAATAAGATGGAAGGTGCAAAAGCCACCCATGAATAGTGAAATAATTTTAAATTAATGAAAGGACAAATGTGAATAAAAAAACATCTATAAAATAACAAAATAATAAGAGGCAACTAGAAATAGAAAAGGCCGTGAACAGTAGTGACCCTCTTAGTAAAGAAGAGACGTTTACCCCCAAACTCTCCCCTATAAATAGAAGGCTTCACATGGTATTCATGCACACCAAAATCAATTAAGGGAAGTAGACACTTCCACGTGAAAGACTACTCCCAAGTTGAAGTTTAAAAGTTTTCTAGGAAGCTCAAGGTAACTTGGGAAAAAACTCTTAAACTCTTAAGGGTCGTCTATGAGGTAACTTTTGAGTCTCCCTTTTAATTAGAATTTTTGTGTTACTTTGTTATTAGAAAAATAATGTTAGGAGTTACATTTCTTTTATTTAGTATTTTGTTTGTAATCTATGATTTTTAATGTCTGGAATTAGGAAGTAGTTCTTTATATCATAATATATAGTAGTAATATACTTTCTTCCAAAAGTAATACTGTGCATGTTTTCATACTAGTAGTATAATTTTTTTTAAATGACATTAGTGGGTTATCATACCCTAGGATTGTAGTGACTTAGTCATTCTCAAGCTTTAGCCTTCTTTTCTATGCCCAAAAAAAAAAAAAAAGTTTTGACTATATACTAATAGATCACTAAGAGATTTCCTATCTAAGGAGGTTAGATTATAAGTGGAACCGTTTGTGACCCCTCCAATCTTTCATGGGGATAATTTCTGGTGTGAAAGTGGTATGTGGTATGTACAAATAAATCACTAAGAGATATTATGTCTAATTAAGGAGATTGTATTTTAAGTGGGACCTTTTGTGATCCCTCCAATCTTTCATGGGGATTTTTTTAAAGCGATTTATAGTGTGCTACTATAAGAGATTGAAATGTAATATTTTTTAAATATTGTGGTTTAAGTTGATGTAGTAGTGAAAGTTTTACTAAGATAAGGTATCAAAAGTTAATAGTCTCACAATTTTGAAGATAAATTCATATTTTTCAATCAAGTTTTCTGAAACATAGGATTTCATAGATTTGTGATACATCTTCAAATACTCTAAATATTTGAGTATTTATATACTTTGATGCATGGTAACGTATTTATTTCAGCACAAAAGTATATAAATTGAAAATAAGAATGAGCTAAGTTAGGTGAGGATTATGAACAATAAGAATACGATGCACTAGTGAATGTTTAGTAGGAGTTCAGACAGTTTGTCGAATTCACGTTAAAGAAGATGTATGTCTAATGATAGGTGAAGGGAAAATATTTTGAGTTTCAAGATGATGGAAATTGCTCAAATAAAGGTGTATTCACTCGCACGATGTTTATGCTCGTTTACGTGCTTATGTGAACTAAATAATTTATATAGTATGCATGGCGTGCGTTCCCTCGCTACGACCTACATATCTGTTTTAAATCATTTGAACTAAATCATTTATTATGTTTGAAATGTGAAAATGTTTTATGACTTGTGAAGAATGTTTTATGAAGAATGTTTTGTAACTGAAGTATGGTATGATTATGGATAAAGTTTTGAGATTGATACTATATGCACGTACGATATTATGGTAGTGATCACGAAAGTGAAAGGGGGATGAAAAAGCCCAAATGAAAGTTTGCTACGAAATGTTTTGAAACGATCATGATTCTACGAGTTTAAGTTAATGTGAGTATTTGAACTTGCATGTGTTGGCCCCCTTGATAGATATTTTGAGTGACAGTAATGATGATTGCTATGAGAGGAAGTTGGGGAAGAATGGTAGACGTTGTCACTATGTCGAAGAGACGAAGGAATGGTTATGAGATTTAATAGTGATTAAGATACTTATGATGTAATCATTTTTATATGACTCAAATTTCAGACATTTGAAATGAAAAATAAAATTAAAAAAAAGGAATGTAAGTTGTCTTACATGTATGACAATTGACAATGTTCATTGTTGTACTTGTGCCGTGTCAACTAGGTCCTAAGTTGGTGCGTGACGCCACCCAAAGTAGAAATGATCACATCATAAATTAGAAGGAAATTTGATAAGATATCACCATTTTTATCGATTTTTTTTTTTACTTTTTCAGATGATTACATAAACCGAATTCCAAATTCCAAATCCTAAAATTTAACCACTAAATTTAATTAAAATGAGCAAAATTTAATGCAAGGTTATTATTTCGGATGTAAATTACATGCTTAATGGTAAAAATTATTTTGTGATTTTAAGCGGGAAAAAATAGTAGAAGAATATAACAAAATGTAGTTGGTAAGTAGTAAAAAATCAACATATGAAAAACGTGTATCGTTTTAAGGAGGCGAACTTTTACGATTTGTTGCATATTCCTTCTAGTGACATGTATGATTTTTAGTTTTAGTAAAAAAGAAAAAGATAGAAAAAAGTAAGATGCAAGAAGAAGCAAATTCAATATGAATATAATTCTATTGGATCCCAATAATCCGTTTATTTAATCACGCCTAAATTCAACACAACCTACTTAGAGGTCAGTTTATCAATGGACGGGTAATTTGATTATTTTCTTTATCAATACATATTGAGTTCTAATGGGTACCCATTAGAAATGGACATAATTGCCACCAATAACAGTAACCCAAGAAAGCCCAGAGAAAAAGAATATATGGCCTGATCTCTGCTTATGATAGTAGAGAAGGAATATCAATTACTCATGCATATTCTAGCCACTACTTGATTACTTGTGATCATTATTAAATTTAATATCTTTATTGGTAAAAAAAAACATAAAACAGGCCAGATATCATATATGAATAGAAAACCCAACTATTATTTGGAATTGAAGCACATCTTTCTTTAACTACTCTACTGAATCAAATATTTTCTTGGACGAGTCTAGCATATGAACTAAATAAAAGAAATATTAATCATTTTCTTTAAAAAAAACTATATATATTGTGTTTTGTTTGTATAACTATTTTTGAAAAAGCACGTTAATCGTGGATGAACATTTTAATCAAAGTAGGGCATCTTAATGTTTTAATAACGTAACTGCTCCTCTCATTTGACAAGAACTAATCGTGAAGTCAGGGAAAACATAGTTGCGCAACAAGTTTTTTTTTTAACATAGTTGTTAACATTATACTACACGACATAGTTATTCAAATAAAGATTTCAGATATATTGTATCAGCCTATAAGAACTCATTAAGGAATTGTACCATTATTTCCATATCAGTTAGTCGGATACATCAAGAAACAGTGATAATTATCCATAATCAGAGAGAAAAATATCAAGATTCATTAAGGAACTTTACGAATTGGAAGAACTAAAAGAGTGGGAAAACAGACCCTTCGAGAGAGCCTTCTCTCTTTTTACTTGAAAACAAGAATTTTATTCTGATTTGAATTCATCCTCATACATCATGCTGCTATGTACACATATATATAGAAAACACGTAACCGACTCTACTACTTATTTACAGATTGAGGACTCGAATTAGAGGCTTTCTGATAGCTTCTTTCCTGATCATCAACCAAGCAGAAGGTCTTGTGTTCGAAACCTGGCAAGATCATGTTATTTCCATCTGAAGTCACACTATTCTTCTTCACCCCCTCCTCAAGCTAAGAATTCCAAAGGCTCAGCTTGGACAACAAATATTGAAAAGAAGAAGCAGGTAATGCTTTGGTGAAGAAATCTGCAACTTGATCAGAGGTGTTGACATGTAATGGAAGAAGAAAGCCATTCTTATAAAGATCTCGCACAACATGACAATCAATTTTGATTTTCTGGTGCGTTCATGGAAGACGGGAGTGGCAGTGATCTCCAAAGCAGCTTTACTGTCACAGTAGAAAGGAACAGGCAATGAAACTGGAATCTGAAAATCATGAAGAACATATGAGATCCATTGCAATTCTCTGGTAGCAGCAGCCATTGCCTTGTACTCAGCTTCAGTAGAGGAGCAGGAAATGGTGCTTTGTTTCTTGGTCTTCCAGGAAACCAAGTGTGTGTCTAAGAAGACACAATAGCCTGTTAAAGAATGGCGATTAGTTTTACAAGCACCCCAGTCAGAATCACTGAAAACAGTGACGGATAATGAAGAGGAACTGGAGTAGAAAAGACCACGTCCCAAAGTACTAGAGAGATACTTCAAGATATGAAGAGCCACAGTCCAATGAGATTCTCTTGGCTGCTGAACATACTGGCTCAACTCTTGCACAACATGTGTAATATCTGGACGAGTATAGTTGAGATACAAAAGTTTCCCAACAAGACACCTGTAGGATGCTGGATTAGAGAATAGAGGAGTAGAATCCTGGTCATTAGAAGGAAACCTCAATCCAGGAGGAAAAAAGTAGCAGGTGCCTGACAATCCAACAGACCAGCTAAGCTGAGAAGATCCATGGTATATTTCTTCTGACAAATGTAAATCCCTGAAGTAGAACGAGCAATTTCCATGCCTAGGAAATACTTAGAATGGCCCAGGTCCTTGATTGTAAATTTGGCATGTAAGAAGTCCTTCACTTTCTGAATCTGATGCTCATCAATGTCAGTGATCACAACATCATCAACATAGACAAGTAAAAAGAGCTGAAATTCAAGAGTGATATTCATAAAAAGACATGGATCATGGTAAGATTGCTTGAAACCGCATGAAGACAATGTGGAAGAAAACTCCAAGTTCCATTGATGTGAGGCCTGCTTTAGTCCATACAAGAACTTCTTCAGCCTACAGACTTGACTAGTTGAGCTCTTTCATACCCTAAAGGAGGTAACATGTAAACATCTTCCTCTAAGGTGCCATGAAGAAAAGCATTGTTGACATCTAATTGATGCACTGGCTAGGACTTGGAAGCAGCTCTAGCAAACAAAAAATGAAGCCACATGAGAGAAAATTTCACAGAAATCCTCACCTTCAACTTGAGTATAGCCCTTTGCCACCAAACGGGCTTTATACATGTCAACTGAGCCATCAGCATATCTTTTTATTTTATATACCCATTTAGAACCTACAGCTTTCTTTCCTACAGGTAATTCAGTCAGATCTGAAGTATCATTGAGTTCTAGAGCTTGCAGTTCTTGTTGTATAGAATCTATCCATTTAAGATTAGTTCTAGCCTAGTTATAAGTACTAGGCTCTGAGGAATCAGACACATTCACAACAAAAGACTTATATGATGCATAAAGATAATTATTAAAATCAGAAGGTAAAACACTAGTATAAGGTGTAAAACAAGAAAAATTTGTCTCAAAATCTTGTAAGTAGAGTGTTTTTTGTATGATTTTGTTACTAACTCTTAAGGGTGGTGGTGAGGAGGAAGGAACAGGTGAATGTGAAGATGAAGGAATGGCAGAATCAGATGAAGAATGAGAAAGATCATTTGAGGGAGAAGAGGAGAAAGGAGGAGTAAAAGAAGACTTTGAGTGATTTTCATTGGATGATAATGGATCAGAGTGAGAAGAAATAGGTGGTTGTTCATCACATGCAAAAGAAACCTGAGGAATTATAATGTCATGATGATCATCTGAAACTGAGGGAAACACCTCTTCATGAAACAAGAAATCCCTAGAAATGATAATTTTCTTTAAAGAGGGGCAGTAAATTTTGTAACCTTTGTGTGTATGGGGATAACCAACAAATATACCAGAGAAAGACCTGGGATCTAACATGTCTCTCCCTGGTCTATTATTAATGGCATAAGCCTGACAGCCAAATGTACGAAGATAAGTAAAAATTGGTTTTTGATTGTACGAAGATAACAATGGTGTTGATTAGAAAAGTAGGAGTAAGTAAGGATTCCCCCCAGAATTGTTTTGCAACTTTGACTGGAAGAGGAGTGATCTTGTAACCTGTAATAAGTGTCTGTCTTTTCTCTCAGCTACACCATTCTGTTGTGGTATGTAGGGACAAGTCTTTTGATGAATGATACCAAGGTTTTGAAACAAAGAATGACAGGTGGTATTAACAAATTCTGTACCATTATCAATACGGATGTGTCATCACGATCCGCTCGCCTAACATTCCAATGAAATTCTATAGTTACAATATTCACCTTCTCGGAAAAACTAGCTTTTACAGCAGATTCATAGCTTCCTACATTTTGGAGGCACGACAGTCTTACTGTATCTCTAAAGTTGTTTAAATGTTCCAACTCTTCTATTTGACATCCATCAGAGTTACCAACTTCAAAGTAAGACAACGTTTGAAGATTTCTCAATTGGCCTAATCCTACAAAGCGATGTTTAGGTGGCACACTATTATTATATTGATCCAGGTAAAAATGCCTCAAATTAATTAGTTTCTGAATCCCTTCGGTACCTTTGTGAAGCGGTAAATTCCAAGGGTTTGCAAATAGTACAACTTCGTGAAGGATTTGGGAAGCTTTGTTATTTTAGTGCAACCACTAATGTCAAGAAACCTTAAATGTTTCAACGGGCCAATTGACTTCGGTAACTTAGTTGCATTTCAGTCCTCAATAATCAAAACAGAGAGACATCTAAAGTTTTCAAATAAATTTTTGGATAGGTCAAAACCATTACCAGCTTTAAGATGAAGGGTACGCAACTTTGAGGGAGAACACCTTTCAAGATCTTCACCATTCCTCTCCCTCTTGAATTGATAGATACATGCACTGCTTCAATCTTATTGCTTCCGACATTTGAATGTTTCATGCACGAGGTCATGCATTTTGCAAGTTGTGATATTACTCTCATCAAGCTTTTCGGCATCTTGCAATAAGAGCCTCTTAAAAGAATATTGAAATAGATAGGCCCAATGTCTACTTTCCTTTGGAGGATGAAGCAATCCTTGCGCCATCGTTGTATTAATCTATCCTTTTGTATGACCATGTCTTTCTCAAAGATTGCACAGAATGCAAAACATTGTTTAATCAGAAGTGAAGGCAAATTATCATAGCTTAACTTAGAACTCTGTTTGCTTCACTAAATGCTTTCCACAGATTACTTGTGTCAATCATCCACCACTCATCAGATTTCTTAGAGTGCATTAAACCTCCTATCGCCTTTATTGCTAATGGCACACCTCCACACCTTTCTAATACTCCTTCCATTCCAAAATAAGTGTCATCCTACACTTTGCACATATTTTAAGAGACTATTAATTAGGGTAATAAAATTACTTGAATATCCTCAACTAACCCCATTAAAACAATGTCCACCAATAGTATTAATGTTTTTGAGGGTAATTTTAGAAACTTAGGACAAAAATTGAATTAAAATGTGAGAACGACACTTATTTTGAAATTTCTTCATTTTGTTAAAACGATACTTATTTTGGAACAGAGGGAGTATCCTTTCACCAATGCCAATCAATTCTGATGCTTCGATTGCTCTTTCCTCTGCTGATGAATATTTGCAAATTGCTTCCATTTCTTTTTGCAAATTCACACAAAACTACCGTAGCTAACTAGGACAAGTGTCACAGCCACTCGCATCTTATTAGCCATGTCTGGCAGTGGAGGGTTGTTTGTGAGTCCAAATTGAAGTTGGATGTCCCTTGTCTGCTAAAGGCAAAAACTACATCTCCTGAACAATTTCGGCTATTTCTTGCACGGATTTTTCTTAGGATCCTGGCTCTCACGATTTAGGTTTATGAGATCATTGGAGTTCAGTTGAAAGTTTGTGTCTTGAGTTGGAAGGCTTCCTCTTCTTTCATCATGTCCAAATAGTTTTGTAATTCCATCCTTGCTGAACTCTCTTCATGAGTACGATTCTCATTCCTGTACCTTAGAAATTGTACTAATCAAGTTCAGTTTATGCTAAATTAATAATGAAACTAATCAAAGAAAGCTACCAACTACAATCTTAAACAACCTGTCAAAACATTGAGTTTGGTTCCTTTCCGTGTTGACATTGGCTTCTTTTCAATAATTTTGTATTATCTGCTGTGTCTCCGAAACTTTCAGCTTCATAACCTCAAGGCTCTCTGCTGTTCCCTACGAAACTGTACTAGGTTCATGTTTCTTAAAAAAATCAATGGGAGTGAAAATATCCAAGAAACTAATCCTTAGCTTTCTTCAAATAACCATGCAAACAATCTGTTGAATACTCCATAATCATCTCAATGAGGTCATTAATTTGGTACTCTCCTCATCCCGAAAATGGCTATCATGTTTTGATTTTTAACTTTCAATACAATTTGGACCGTAAATAAAAACTCAAACTAGACAATCCTTTCAGAACGAAGAAAGTATGTTATCAATTCGCTTTTAATATATAATCCTTTCTTTCAAAAAAAAAAAAGTTTCAAAATAATCTGGAAACTGCAACTGTGTTATTCCAATCAACGACCGTTGAACTTGAAATAAATAATTACAATTAAACAGGGCTTTCAATTTGAGTCACGACCTTCAATTACTATACAGAAATTATTTTACAGAATTTGGATGTTAGTTACATGTATATACGTTGTTCTTCGTATTAATGAACAATTTAACATGTTATACTATATCATTGCTTAATGGAGAGCCGAGGTGGAGAAACGTGATTGACTGTGTCCAAGTTATATCACCAATTCACCATCCACCATTCGATCGTCCTTTACTGATTACTCAAAGATCATAATCGAAGGTTTTCTCAAGTCCTTGTCACCATACTATTCTATATTTTTTCGTTCATGAAGAAGTTTAGAATCCCACATTGACAACTGATAACAATATAAATTCCTTAATAAATTTAGTAAGTTCAAATTTTAAATATGGCTATGATACCACTTGTAGGAAATCAATCCAGTATTGAGTCCAATAATAACTAAGTTAAGGCCCAATCTAAATGGATAAATAATTTCCTACACGTTGTACCAGAACCATTTTTTTCTTTTTGAATTAACAATATACCATATTTTTTCAAATCAATGTGAAATATAATATTTACGCGCAATAAAGTTAAACCCCTTTTTCTCATTTGATTGTTTCGACGGATCCCGATGTTTATCGTGAACGATCAAAGGTTGGCATTGGAATTTGGAAATGAAGACTTACTCCCTCCATTTCAAAATAAAGAATATTTTACACTTTGCATTGAAATGTGAAAATGACACTTATTTTAAAATTTCTCCATTTTACTAAAACAACATTTATTTTGGAACGGAGGGAATACTTTTCTAGTAAAAGAACCACATTCCTGGACATATTTAAAAAAAAAAAAAAAAACAAAAAAACTCAAGCATATAC